>CM053790.1:147590165-149007665 GCA_028749045.1 Cupressus sempervirens
AGCTTAGAACCCTTTCCGTACCGGATCAGACTCTTTCGCGGTTGCACTCTCAAGAAAACCTTATCACCCACAGCAAACTGCTTATCAATCCTATGAGCATCGGCATACTTCTTCTGCCTATCTTGTGTCGTAGTCAAATGCTCACGGATACGCACTACCTGTTGCTCCATATCACGAAGCATCTCAGGACCTAATAGAATGCGATCCTCGAGGCTGTCCCAACTCAATGGTCTACGACAAGGACGTCCATATAATGCCTGAAAAGGTGCCATGCCAATAGAACTATGATACCCATTGTTGTAAGCAACTAGGTAGAGATAGTCCTCCCAATGTGTCTGCCTATCCATCACATACATCTGTAACATATCCTCCAAAACTTGGTTCACCCTCTCTGTCTGACCATCAGTCTCTGGATGATATGTCGAACTGAAGTTTAGCTGCGCTCCAAGCTCATGCTGCAACGATGTCCAAAATGCAGATGTGAATACAGGATCCTTGTCAGAAATGATCTTTCTAGGAATACCATGTAATCTCACAATGTCATGCATGAAGACACGCTACAGAAGCTGCTGTGTAGGAAGACCTGATCGGTGAAAAATGCGCCACCTTAGTCAACCGATCAACGGTAACCATGATAGCATCATATGACGTCGAACTGTCATAGGTAATCCTACTATAAAATCCATGGAGATGATATCCCATTTCCAAGAAAGAATGAGATTAGGTTGCAATAGTCCTGCCGGGTGTTGGTGTACTGCCTTGACTCTTTGACACTCAAGACACCTAGCCACAAAATCAGCAATATCTCGCTTCATCCTAGACCAAAAGAACAAACGTCTCAAATCAGCATGCATCTTCTTGACACTCGGATGTGCTGAGTAAGGTGTACGATGGGCTTCTGCTAGAATCAAGGTGCGAAGCTCATCTAGTAATGGCACATAAATCCTCCTCAAATGTCTCAAAAAACCATCTGATTCTCGAACGTAACTTGCAAACTTACCTTCCAAAGATCTTCCTGAATCTATCTCTCTGCACACTTCCTGATACCAGGAATCCATAGGAAGTGCCTGAAGAATCCGACTCCTCAAATCCACACTAAGAGTCATCGATGTTACCACATGTTTCCTGCGACTCAAAGCATCTGCCACCACATTCGCCTTACCCTGAATGTACTTAACCTCAAAATCATACTCGCATAAAAATTCCATCCATCGTCTCTGGCGAGCATTCAAATTAGGTTGAGTAAAAATGTACTGAAGACTACGATGATCACTATGTAGCTCAAATCTGTGCCCCAACAAGAAATGTCTCCACAAAACCGCTTGCTTTAAATGGGTGCCTTATGTCTTCTATTTATTCACTTCGCTGAGAAGTTACTGGAAGTTTTCCGGAATCATCTTTTATGATGTACTTTAATTATTAAACTTTATAAAATTAAATAAATAACTTTATAAAGTTAGAGTACAACCTTAATTTAATATTAGAACGAGTAGGCCCCACTTACTGAATTATTATTCTCCGAGAGCAAAAATGTAATCATCGGAAGACAAAAATGACCCTCTTTCCATAATCATTTGCCTACGAGAGTCGATGATAGGCAAATTCCCTGTTAAAGTTATGTCGCTAGAAAGGGGATATGACAGTCCGCCCTTCCTGAAATTGCTTGCCCTCAAGCAATCTCAAAGCTGGATGCTGCAAAATTGTTTCATTCTCCCATGTAGCATCTTCGACTGGTAGATCCTTCCATAAAACCAAATATTCTCTGATTACCCTTCTGCGGAGCTGTTTTTCTCTGCTTTCTAAAATGAATTCCGGCACTAGGATCAATTTCCCTTCATCATCCAAGGGAGGTAATACTGTAGAAGGTATCACATTCTGTCCCAACGCCTTTTTGAGGCTTGATACATGAAATACATTATATACTTTGCTATCTGCTGGAAGCTCAAGCTCATAAGCCAATTCCCCTATTCGCCTGGTGATCCTGAAAGGTCCATAATACCTAGGCTTAAGCTTCTCTGACCCACTCTTTTTGAGAGTAGATTGTCGAAATGGTTGAAGCATTAAGTAAACCATGTCACCTACCACAAAGCTCCTCTCCGTCCTCTTTTGATCAGCATATTGCTTATACTAATTCTGTGCCCGAGCTATGTTATCTCGTAGAGAGCTAATAATGTCTTTACTTTCTTGCATCAAATCCCCGGCTCGTGGAACCCGAACATCACCCATTAACAAATCGATGAAACTCGGTGTATCATAGCCATATAATGCTCGAAAAGGTGTCATCTGGATAGACATGTGGAAAGTTGTGTTATAGCAATACTCACACAAATAAATCCATCTTACCCAAGCCTTCTGCTGATTAGCCATGTAATTCCTCAAGTAGCCTTCCACCCATTTGTTTACTATCTCTGTCTGTCCATCGGTTTGCGGATGATAACTGGTACTGGGTGTGAGCTCAGTGCCACATAATTGGAACACCTCTCGCCAAAAATGACTCAAGAATCTACTATCCTTGTCACTGACAACACTGCGGGGTATCCCATGTAACCTGAAAACCTCTCTGAAGAATACCTCGGCTACCTGTACTGCAGTATAAGTAGTGGTGATGGGAAAGAAATGAGCATATTTCGTTAATCTATCTACCACCACATAAATGCAATCACGACCCTGAGCCTTGGGCAACCCGGTAATGAAATCCATGGATATGCATTCCCACTTCTGACGCGGAATGGGAAGTGGCTGTAGAAGTCCTGCTGGAAAGGTGTGCTCCTGTTTATTCTGTTGACAAACAGAACACTCACGAACATACTGCAAAACATCCTTCTTGAGTCCTTTCCATGTAAACCGTTCTCGCACCTGTCTATATGTTTTAAAGTATCCGGGGTGACCAGCTATAGGTGAATCATGAAGAGCTCGCATAATAAACTGCTTCACCTTCGATCCTGGGACTAAAAATATCCTGTTCTTGTAAACAATCAACTCATCCACAAGTGTATACCTGGTATCAACAATTGTCCCGTCAACTATCCCAGATGCCCATGGGTCTCTAGCATATTCTGCAATAATCAAATGCTTCCAGTCCTCAGAGATCTCAATCATCGAACTAAGATGTGGTCTGTGTGACAAGGCATCTGCTACCACATTCTGCGTGCCCTTAACATAAGATATATCAAAGTCATATGCCTGTAACTTACTGACCCATTTCTGCTGCCTATCATTGAGATCCCTTTGCCCAAGGAAATGTCTTAAACTGTTGTGGTCATTTTTTATGCAAAACTTGCCACCTACTAAGTACTGCCTGAACTTAGCTAATGCATGCATGATAGCTAACATCTCCTTGTCGTAAATGCTGAATGTTTTCTCTGGCCCACGGAGTTTTCTGCTTTCATATGCAATTGGGTGTTTATTCTGCATCAAAACAGCCCCAATACCATCTCCTGAAGCATCACACTGGAGTTCAAATGGCTTCGAGAAATCAGGCAATGCTAGTACCGGACATGAAGTCATGATCTCTTTAAATCTGTCAAAACAAGCCTGTGCCTTTGCTGTCCAAACGAAAGCTCCCTTTTTAAGCAAATTTGTCATAGGAGCCGCGTGTCGCGAATATCCGCAAACAAATCTGCGGTAGAAGCCACATAAACCAAGGAACCCTCTCAGCTGTGTTAGGTTCTCAGGAGTAGGCCACTCCACAATAGCGCGAATCTTATCAGGGTCCATCCGTACTCCTTCTTTACTGATAATATGTCCCAAGTATAATAATTCGATCATGCCTAAATCACATTTAGACTCTTTTGCATACAAGGACTCTGCTTGCAAGGTCTTCAGTACTGTCTCTAGATGCTCCATATGCTCATGCCATGTTCGGCTGTATACCAAGATATCATCAAAGAAAACTAATACAAACTTCCTCAGCTGATGATGGAAAACCTTATTCATGGTGGACTAGAAAGTAGCTG
The DNA here is from genome assembly GCA_028749045.1 of Cupressus sempervirens. NCBI lineage: Eukaryota > Viridiplantae > Streptophyta > Pinopsida > Cupressales > Cupressaceae > Cupressus > Cupressus sempervirens. The sequence continues at coordinate 147,594,122 of CM053790.1, forward strand.
GTGCATTGGTCAATCCGAATGACATTACTACAAACTCAAAATGCCCACAGTGACACCTGAATGCAGTCTTCTCAATGTCCTGTTCTCTGACTCTAATCTGGTGGTAACCTGATCTCAAATCAATCTTACTAAAGTAGCATGCCCCATGCAGTTCATCTATTAGCTCATTAATCCGTGGAATAGGATATCTATTCTTAATGGTTTTTTTATTCAGCATCCTGTAATCTATACACATCCGCAACGAACGATCTTTCTTCTTAACCAAGACTACTGAAGAAGCGAAAGGAGACTTACTAGGTCTGATGTGTCCCATCGCCAGAAGCTCCTTGATGGTTTTCTTTATTTCATCTTTGAGCCTTTTTGGATGCCTGTATGGAGTGATCATGACTGGTTTAGCACCTTCTTCTAATTCGATGATGTGCTCAATTCCTCTATCAGGTGGTGTACCAGGTGGAATATCAGTAAATACCTTACTATATTTTTCCCTCAATGTTCGTATGTCAGGTTGATATTCTGTCTTTTGTTGTTCCTCCTGTGTAGCCATGAGAGTACACATGGCTGCCCATTCAATTTTCTCATGTCTGACCAATCTTTCTAATCGTCTGAGAGAAATTGTTCGGATGTCGCTATTCCGGATAGCTCTCAACACATGCTGTTTCCCATCCACTTCAAACTTGATCTCCATGTCCTGGAGTCGAAAAGTAACCTCACCTAATAAACGTAACCATGTCATCCCCAAAACGATATCCAAGTCGCCCATATTGACCACATGGTAATCTGCCTTGAACTCATAATTGTTCAGGCGTAACGGCATGTCTTTAACCATCCTGTTACACTTAAGAGTGTAACCATCAGCAACCTGTACTCGAAGACCTTCAAATTCTTCTGTCTTAATACCACGGCACTCGACCAATCGTGCATCGATGAAATTGTGTGTAGCTCCTGTATCAACCAATGTGATCACCTTCTGTCCTGCTAGAACACCACGTAATCTAAAAGATCCTTCCTGCTGAATGCTAGACAAACGCCCTTGCTGTAAATGCAATTCAGGTTCTTCTTTTTGTTCTGAATTTTCTGTCTCTTCCTCAGACTCTGAACCACTGTGTTCATCCTCTTTTGCTGTACTGTCGGAATTTGATCCTTCATAATATGCCCACATAACTCTATTGGCCTTTCCTTTAGGTCTCAAAGGACAATCATGATCCCTGTTATATGGACCTTTGCAATAGAAGCATAATTTCTTCCTGCGCAAGTCGTTTAATGCTTCTACATCCAGGGGTGTAGTAGATTTTCCTTTGGTTTCAATGCTTTTCCCTTTATTCTTATCAAACTTCTTATTGTCTCTGAAAGAGGTAGTACTCCTAGAAGTGAACCTGCTAGAAGGTGCTGTAAGCTCCATACTCCGTGCTTTCCTCATGGCTTCCTGCAGTGTTGGTGGATCAAATGCCTTAATCCATCCCTTGAGAGGTTCAGACAATCCTTCTGTAAATAAGATAACTAACCTCCTTTCAGACACATCTTGTACCATAACTGACAACCTTTGAAATTCACTAATATAAACCTCCAAATTGCCAGACTGTCTTAATTGTGCAAGGTCGCGAAAATAAATTTCTGGATCCTTCTTATCAAAATGTTCAACCAATCTATCCACAAAGTCCTGGTACGATGTTACCTGATTGTGTTGCAAAGTAACCATTCCATGTGACCACCAATCATGAGCTGCGCCTTCCAGATGCAAGGTGGCATACCTGATGGCATCTATTTCAGACATAGGCCTTAATGCTAGGAAGGTGTCCAACTTATGAATCCAAGCTTGTGCTGTCATCTGACTACTACCATCGAAAAATGGTAAAGTGAGTTTGCTAACAGCTCGCTGTAACTCACTATCATGACCTCCTCTAGGCCTCCTATTCTGGCGGCTGCTCCTCATATGTTCTCTTCTTTGGTTTAAATAACGATCAAAGTTCAATAGTTCACGCACATGCGGGGGTAATGCCTGTCATTCAGCAGTAGCAGCCCTAAGATCATCCTGAAAATCATCCGGTACATCATTTTCTCCCATCTCCTGAGCCTCTTCCCTGAGGAAAGTGGGACGAGTAGGCCTATTTGCTGTCCATGACCTGCGCTTGGGAGCACCCTGTGATCCTGCCACACTTCTATTATCATGATCAGATGTGCCTCTTCCTTGTTCCTGAATCCTGGGCTGAACAACTCTTTCCATTATGGTAGTCAAAGCCTGTAGTGACTGAGCTATTTCTTGCTGTCCGGTAGTCATGATTTTGTAAAACTCTCTGGTTTCATCATCATCGATTCTGGGAAATCTCGGTGGACTCTGTGATTGTCTTTCACCCATATCTCTGTCCTTAAATATTGTTCTCTTGCGAATATAATACTTGGAATATGGTTGCATAAAATATTTCTACCCGACAAGATGGCAGGACTACTGCTTTGATACCACTGAGATGACCCTATCTATTAAGGTTACTCAGAAAAACAATGCTTAATCTTCAAACAATTCGTCAAACCCTGTCTTGTAGACTGAACTATGTTTATGGGAAAATATCATATTAGAATTTTGTCAAACTAAGCATGCAACTGAAAATGTCTCAAACAATTCATAAAATTGATTGTCATAAACCCTTGTAAACTGAAGATAATACTGTATCGAAATTGGAGAAAACAAGAATGATTTTTTCAGATCTGTTACCCTTATTACAAACAACGTCGTCAGAAATATATTCGCTATTTCAATTGTAATCAAATTAACATGAAATGGACCTAGGTTGACGCCTCATCTGGCAGTTTCAAATATGAGTCGGAATAAACCCCCATGCCTTGTTTATCCTTCAACTTCTCTCGACTTGGATGGATTATTGAAAAGGAATGACCCCTGACGGATTCTGCAGCTTGTCACCGTGTCCCATCTTCAACAGTTCGCGTCCCGTCTTCACCCGCGGTATCTTCTCCTGCGGCTTTAATGGCCCGTCAGTTGTTTGTTTTCTTTTCTCCGCGTCTCAGTCGAGTGCTGAAAATATATATAAGACGGAGCTCGAAATACCAAAGACCTGACTAATCATGAATTCCGGATTGCTGCGCAGGTTAACTGTATCCGCCAACAGTACTGGTCTGAGCCCGATCTGAAAGCAAATAAGAAAGACTCTGCCGATTGTAAGACTGGTACGTTCTTTTCTTATCAGCTTGCAAACAGTAAACTTTTCCCAGGTAGAGTTGAATTGTCTGGAAACAAAGGTAATATCACAATAATCAACATGAAATCGGAATGGGTATGAGGAGTTAATATCTTCTCTGCTGCCTTTTAAGTTCACCAGTTCTCAGAACTCCAAGAAATTGTAACCCTTCAAATAAACTGGATATGCAAATAAGCCCAACATGAAATGGCTGAAGACCACCTCCAATGTGCAACCCTTCGGAAGATATTTCACCTCCTCAGTTATGCAGATCCAAGGGAGTTTTCGTTCCCAAAGACCTAATGGAAATTTGCAGACCAATGACTACAAATTGCTCCAATTGAAAGAGAGATCGAATCCACAAAACCGCTTGTTTTAAATGGGTGCCTTATGTCCTCTATTTATTCACTTCGCTGAGAAGTTACTGGAAGTTTATTGGAATCATCTTTTATGATGTACTTTAATTATTAAACTTTATAAAATTAAATAAATAACTTTATAAAGTTAGAGTACAACCTTAATTTAATATTAGAACGAGTAGGCCCCACTTATTGAATTATTATTCTCCGAGAGCAAAAATGTAATCATCGGAAGACAAAAATGACCCTCTTTCCATAATCATTTGCCTACGAGAGTCGATGATAGGCAAATTCCCTGTTAAAGTTATGTCGCTAGAAAGGGGATATGACATATTCAACTTTGATACTTGTCCTAACTCACTAGGATAAATGGTTTTTAGGTTTGGGATTTGGACTTGAGAATTTATCTCCCTTTTCTTATCATTGAGATAGTATAATAGGGTACGCTCATATTGGCAATTCAGGGAAGTCGATACCCGGTACTTGCAACCTGCAGAAAAACCATGCATGTACCTACAATATATAATGCTAAGCTAAACAGACAATGGCAGGAAGTGGGGCATTGTGTAGATCCCGACTAAGCAGGTGACTACGACTCCCTTCCTTAACCACATCAGAAATGCCATACAATAAGAAAACACGCACACCATACACATGCAAGTATGGGGTAAATAACCATAATAAAACATATGAGATAATAAACCATCTAACTAATCATCAGTAATAACTGAAAACAATGTAATGATCATCATACACACATGAAATGTAAAGTCTAAATGATCTCATCATATATCAACTGAATCCCTATCATAATATCTAATAGTGTCAAAACAACACCACTAAACCATCAACATAAAACTAGTCTACATAGTCTGATAATAATAGCAACAATAAGTCTAGAAAAGATGTGAACGAGGGTAGGCACTACATCATACCTATTGGCTCAATGGTAGGTTGGTGCCCTCATGCCCAATTCCCTCTCTGGCAATGCTTCCCCCCTTCATCGTGCTTTTGCAAGAACAAATTTATCATGGTAATAGCATATATTGTTCAAAAAAAGATCTAGTTAGTATAGTTATTAACCAATTTGATGAATCATTTCCAAATCTTACAGTAGCATAACGACTAACCAACACCTTCCATTTCTCATGAACATAACAAATAACAGATGTTCCCATTCGTAATAATAAAAATTGAGTAACTAGTTTAACCTACGATTTTGGGTTAGCGTGAAACATCAATGGCTAGATAAATTTCCAAGATCACAGAATAGGGGATGTAAAAGTTGGTTTGTTTTTTGGGGCCTATATAAACCCTTCTCATTTCATTTGTTAAGAGAGATTCATCAAAAATGGCAGATAAGTAAATAGTTAGCTTTGTCTCTTTAGAATAGAAGTAGAGTAGGAGAAGAAGACATTTTTGGAAGACTTGGTGAAATGAAAAATTGATTCATTGAAGATATGCTGGATCATGTTTATTTCAACTTGTTGCACAACGTTCTTCCAATTTCTCAGTTGTTAGATAAAGTGCCTTGATCTTAGTGGAGAATGTAATGGTGTTTGATGAGTTTACATGGCTCATAATTTTTGCATCTTGTTGATTATAATCTGCATTGTAAAGTTAGCTCAAGCCCTTGTTATATGGTTGCTTAACTTTGATCATTAAATGTGCCTTGTTCATTATGATATGAAAATTCTTTGCATAGCCCGTAGAAGATTACACCAATTCTTCTGGATTTCTACAGTTGATCTTGGTGAAGAAGAACTTCGTTATTTTGAAATTTGTCCATTGGAACTCTATATATCAACATCATTGTCCTTAGGAGTAGATTTAGAGTCGTCTAACTCGTCCCCTTTTAATTTCAAGTTATTTCAGTTGTGTTTGTTTGAAAAAGCATCATGAGATTGCAATATTTGATGAAGTTCCAACCAACATTGCAAAAGAAGTGGACAATTCAAACATAACCTTTGTTTTACCAGTGTATCACAACAACCATTGAACTTATCGACAGTCAAGACTTGACATAAAAGAACCTTGGAGTCACCTGTATGATATTTCAAAATCTTAACATACATGGGGTTTTAGTCAAGAGAGGAAAATATACTTTGGTATTTTGTTCTGCATTGGTGTGATCACAAAACACCCATCATCATAATTAGCTAGGAGGGATAGACATCAAATCGCTCATTTTGCAATCAGATTTCTTGCCAAAACGAGAACCATCAAGTGAAAAAATTCAGTTGGTTGGAACCGGAAAAGCTTTCAAGTGTCAAATCAGAGAAGTTATATTTCTCATATATCAAAAAATCCAAAAGAAGTGAAAAAGGCAAAAAATTTAAAAAAGTGAATTTTTTTTTGCTTTTAAAAAAATAAATAAAAAAAATCCCAAAAATATTTAGAAAACAAAAACTCCAAAAGAAAGATTTCTCGATAGATGAGCAGCTGTTTCATATTTCTTACTGTCAAGAAGTTTCTTATTGGATATCATTCAGATTTGGGAGGATTTGGACGCACAGATGCACCCCCACAAATTTGTTTCAGTTTGTCATACTAGGGAGGTGCCAGGACACAATGCAATATGCTAAGTGTCACAATTATATGAGTTTTTCCAAGCCCTCCAGAAACCAGAAAACCTGTTCCAAATAGAATAACTACATTAGATGAACATGGTCTTGTCTCTTCATGGTTAAAATCTATTATTTAAATCTATTTTTTGTCATGGACCATGCCTGACCCTTGCAAGTAGTATATTAGTAGAGAGCTGCCATTTGTGCATGGTTTTGCATTTTCAAGCTCTATTTCTGTAAGAGTGCTCATAAAAGTTGAGACCTTGTCAAGATATGAAGCAGGGTAATCCTTAATTTTGCATCTTTGACATGAACCTCAAAATATTCAAGTGCAAACAAATTGATTCTCAATGATGCTGTTCTGCTTATTTTCAGGTCTCAGTTTCAAGGAAGCAGAAAAGCGTCTAAAGGAAGCTGGCCCAAACATTCCTGTCGGAAATCTTGTTTCCCCTTGGTGGCAAATCTTCCTGACTGCATTATGGCATCCATTCAGCATTGTTCTTGTTGTCTTAGCCGCACTTTGTTTTGTAGCAAATGATAAGGCCAATGGAAGCATTATGGTTGTTATGGTTATTGTAAGTGTTAGCATTCGGTTTTACCAGGTACTCATTCTATTGTTTGATTCAAAGTAATGATGTTCTCAAATTTATCTTCTGCAACTTCTCTTATATTTAAGATGTACAAATCTTCTCCAAGAATATGTTCACGAGAGAATGCTTTGCATTATTGCATCCTCATGTCTTGCATATTCATAGATTATCTAATATCAGGAGTTCAGAAGCTCAGTAGCCATACTAAAACTATCCGAGCTAGTCAAAGCATCAACCAAGGTGCAGCGATGCGCAGGCAGGGATGTCCAGACTGAATTGCAAGTTCAAATTGAACAGAAAGATGTTGTACCAGGAGATATCATAATTTTCAATGCTGGGGATCTTTTTCCTGGTGATGTACGGTTGTTATCATCGAAGTCTCTTGTTGTGAGGTATCAGAACTCATTTCAATACTCTCCTTGCAGAATATATGTATTCTGATCTTTTATGATATCTACGATCTTCATGCCTACTGCAGAAATGATTTTTATGGACATAATTGTAAATCTTGTATCTTTCTGCAGTCAGTCCTCACTCACAGGTGAATCTGGAATTGTGGAGAAATTTGCAGATGTCATAGAAGAAACAACTACTCCATTGCTGGAGCTGAGAAATATATGCTTTATGGTAATTCTGTACAGTAAAATGGAAGTGGAATTTTTTTATTATTCAACTTATTGTTTAATTGCATGTTCTGATTCATGAATATGCCTTTATGTGCTTGGCAGGGAACGAGTGTAGTTTCTGGCTCTGGTACTGGAGTGGTTGTGTCCACTGGTGACAAAACATACCTAAGCACTATACTTTCTACTCTGGGAAGACACAGTCCACCTCATGCATTTGAGAAGGGTGTAAGGGTTGTCTCCTATGTGCTCATTTGTTTTATGCTTGCTATTGTGCCCATTATTGTAATGGTGGGTTATTTTACAAGAAGAGATTTGGGTCGCAGTATTATATTTGGTATATCAGCGGCAGTTGGGCTTACGCCTCACATGCTACCCTTGATTGTGAACACCAATCTGGCAAAAGGAGCACTTGCAATGGCAAGAGAAAAGTGCATTGTAAAAAGGCTGGTGGCAATACAGAATATGGGAGCCATGTAAGTGCTTATTTATCTTGTTGAACACTTCCACATAACATTATTCTAAGATAACACATTTCTTACAAAGAAGTTAATTAACTATAATGATCGTTTCATTCTGATCTTCTTGTTGGATTCCTTTAATAAATGTTTTAAATTCTGTTGTCAGGGACATACTATGCACAGATAAGACTGGAACTCTCACCATGAATAGATTAGTGGTGGTTCATCATCTTGACTGCTGGGGCATGTCAAGTGATAAAATTCTGTATTTTGCATTTCTTAATTCCTTCTTTCAGACTGGGTCCACAAACCCTCTGGATGATGCAATATTAGCATATTCCTACACTGGTGGGTATAGATTTCAACCTACAAAGTGGATAAAAATAAATGAAGTTCCTTTCGATTTCAGTCGACGAAGAACATCTGTCATACTGGAGGAGAGTAACAATGATCAGATCAGTAGAAAAAAACACGTTTCTCATGTGCAGAGAATAATGGTGTTGAAAGGAGCTTTTGAAGAAGTTCTAGAGGTTTGCAGTTTTTTTCAGAATGACATTAATAAGGAGACTATTGAGCCTCTATCGTCACAGGATTATCAGAGATTAGCTAACATAGCCGAAGAATTGAGCAATGATGGCTTGCGGGTTATTGGTGTGGCAACAAGAAAGTTGAAGCCGGTATGTGTAGATTCCCTTAAAATTGTGAACCACCTTTTTTTTTTTTCAGGTGCATTTCTCGAAACCATTTTCTATCTGTTATGAAAAGGAAATGTAATCTAATTTTTTAATGCTCGCATTGTTATTATTTCATAATTCTCAACATTCTTGGAATTAACTCCTTGTGATTTAGTGAAACTATTGATTGGTTGGATTATTAGTTTGATGTCCTCTCCTCAAAAGAAGATTTCATAAATAGATGATGATATTAAATATATAATATAACTCCAATATAAATAAATAATAATAAAGTTAAAATATATAAATAATATAATACAATCTATTATTAATATATTATGATATATCATTAATAGAATAATATAATATATTACTAGTATAAATTAATAAATATATAAATAATTGAAATAATAATCAAATTAAAATATTAAAGAATTAAGTTAAAAATAGATATAAAATATAAAATAATAGAAGTAGACTATAACATATTTAAACTTAGTTAAGTTAATAAAGTGTGAAAAGGCATGAAAGGAAAAGTTGTCACTCTTCCGAAGGGCACCTTGATGAAGGGTTGTGACTCTTCAAGGGGCACCGATAATGAAATATTGTGATTCTCCCGAAGGGCAACAATGATGAAGGGTTGAGACTCTTTTAAAAGATGATAATTATGAAAGCTTGTAACTCTTCTATATGGTAACAATGATCAAGTTTTGTGACTCTTCAAAGGAGTAGTAGTTGTAAAAAGGTCGTACCCATTGCAAAGGGTAAATATGATGAAGAGATGTAACTCTTCTCCACATTGGAAGATATAAAGGGATGATGTTATATTACTCTCAAAGGCAACAATGAAAATTGGTGATTGTTCTAATAAAAGGTGGTGACCTTTACCTTTTCATTAAAGTTTAAAAGAAATTTCATTCCAAGACAAAGAGGGGAGCAAATATAAAATATTATTGTTCAAATTTTGAAGAATAAAAGCAATGAAAATGGTGATCCTGAATGGGGACATTGTGAAAATTCCTATTGCAGTCACCGATTATTAATCTCCTATCTTAAATGATTATTAAATTGCTGAAAATAAATTCCCAGCTAATATCGGAAAATAATACAACTGCAACTTCACCAATAGAATACGGAAAGAAATTCACAACACAAAGAACACAATATTTGCGGACAAATCGTCCTTGGAAAAACCCCTAAGGGAAAACCAGTTCTACAGATGAGGAAATATATTAACTTCAACAAATCAAGAGATACAAAATTCCTTGCCTCTCATTGGCAGAACTTAGACAACCTCCTAATTTCTCCTGCTGATATTCCTCTGCTGCTCTCCCAAATGCTATCATTGTGCTCTTGCTAACACTGCAAGACAATTTGCTATCATTGCAAACTCATTTGTTAACATTGCAAATACTTCTACTTGCTTGTTCAAGCTTCATGTTCTCCAAATGCCACCCTTGACCCCCTTTTGTACTACTTCTGTTGGAAAACCAATGGCCGAGATTGATTCTCAATCGATGGTTGAGATTAAAACAACTTAACAACCCTAACCAAGTCGGTTTCTAGTTGCTTCCAAAAGTGGTCAATTAATTAACAAATATTTGTCCCTAATCTAACAAATTAGTTAGCAAAACAATTATTTGCTAATTAACTACATATGGACAAACAGTTGTCCAAAGCTACCAAAACTAACAGAAATTAAAGTTCTGATGGTTTCCTTTATTCTATGTCAAATAGAGAAACAAAGACATATGTGTACATGGATAAATGCAACTGTATATACCAAATTCTTTATGCTTTCCTGAAGTTAACTTTATCTATTTCTAGATGCTATCCAACTGCTCCTTTGCATACAAGTTGCTTTTATATAATAATAGTACTAATAGGTCTCTTGGGTTTACTTGAAAACCAATATTTTGTATTTTGATTCAGCTTCTTGAAATTGCACGTGCCGATTGTTCTGTGGTTAGAAGAGGACGTAATTTTTTAGCCTCATAGCTTTGTGTAACTAACCCTTCCAGATCTAAATCTCTCATAAATAGTGCTCTTGATTGAGAATGGCTATTCATTTATAATATTATAGATTCTTCTTTACCATAAATTTTATACTGCTTTATTGAGTAAAAACAATATTTTATTGTGTAGGTGTTGCATACTGAGAATTCCAAGATGATTGCTCTGCCAAGGTGTTCACTGATATAAGCATACATAAGTAAATAGGACATGCATACACCTCCAACATTTATGTACACCTTCAAATCTTACCAAAACAATGAGAGGTCTAGCAATGGATCTTTTATATTAGATTGGTATCAGGATAGAAACGATGATGCAAGATAGGATAATTGTAAGCAGTAATTTCTAATGTTACCACATCCCCCTCTCAAAAAGGGCATTTCCAAAATGGGAATGTTTTCAGGGACACGAGGACTGGGATAAGAAGTACCCCTAGCTCCCTTTTCCTACTCAGTTGTCACAAGTACAACCAATCACAACAAGAGGGAAAAGGGGACATTTCTGAGTCATCTTCCTTCTTGTGGACATTGGGGGGATGCTGGGAAGTTTTTTTGAATGACTTGGACAGTTCATAAAGTTCCTTAAACACTTTTGAAACATAAGGGCATTTACATGGCCTGCATGTACAAAAATGCTTTTATTCAAAAAGTTAAATAAATTAATTCACTTAACCTATCGCATGAATGCTAATAAGTCCCCACCCATATTCCACACCTATCTCTTGAATGCTAATAAGCCTCCACCCACATTCTAGATGCTCAATATTTTTATAAATATACATGTTCACCTCGAAACCGAATCTCCAACGCTTTTTCATTGCATTGAACAAAAGTAAGAGCAATAAGCAAACTAATATCGTTTTTGTTATTTAACCATTCAAAGAATTCATGAAATTCATACTTTGATCCCGCACTTTGTAAATAATGAATTTAAAATCATTTCTTGGTTTGCTTATCAATTTTAATATTTATTTATATCTGCAATAAGTATTCATAGGGTGTAAATATTATTAAATGTCGCTTTTACTATTTTAGGATTTTATTATTTTATAGCAACAAATTTTTGGAGGTTTTTAGCTTTTTAGCATTAATAGATTTTAATTTTATTTGTTTTTTAATTTTTAAAAGTCTGCATAATACAGGTGATTCTTTTGTCATAGAAACAGATAAAATAAAAATCTGATTTTTTAGTTTAAATTATTAAATTTCTGTTCAATAGTGAATGTTAAATCTTAGTACATCAACTAATATGCAAATTAGTATTCTTTGCTTCTGTGTTTTGTGTAAAATGAAGTAAGGAAAAAAAGTGAAATCATTGTTTGACAAAGTTTGGAAAATCATGTTTCCAATTTCTGTGTATCATTTGCTTCTGCATTTTATGTGATCTAAAGAAAGAAAAGCAAAAGAAATCCTAGTGTGTTGAAGACTTCATTATATACACATTAAATTATAATATTTAACAATACATTTCTTTTTTTGCAATGCCACTAGGATTTCTTATTTAATGAGTGATAATGAGGTGGTTGGAAATCCAAACATAGTAATTGAATTTGAGAATTAGAATCTAGACGTGAGGGGGAGAGAGACAATTAGTTCTATTAGGATGTCCATTTAATTGTCTTTTCAAGTTGTTGGACTTTGCTGAGGATCCTTTTGATAAGAATAGCTTGTGAAAATAATTTGCTTCCAAAAGATTATTTCACTAGGGACCGCACTATAAAAATATCATTGTTGTAGCCTTGAGTTCCAAGGTCATATGAGTAGAGTCAACACAAATCCTTCACATCCTAGACTAAGTTATTAGGCCACGTGTCAAATCATCACTTAAAGAGAGGGAAAAGCTATAGAAATTGTTTGATAGTGGTGAAGATCATGACACACTACCTACTTCTATGTTAGTGATAACCGTTGGTGCTTCCAACCAGCACGGGTAGCTTATTTTTTAATTGTGTGTAGTAGAGCCTAAGGGGGAATGTAGGATTAGTAAGTTCTTTGAACACAGTGGTGAAATGTTTATTGTATAGATGACAGATGAAGCAGATGCTACCATTGCAATATATTAGTTACCAATGGCATTCCATTTCATTTTGCTCACTCTTCTTATTAACAAGGAAGTAATAGCTAATAATATATGAGGCCATCATATATGCCACCGGGGGAGATAAAATTGGGTACCGTAATCATGGATAAGCACTATATTGTAATATTACAATCATCATTGAGAAAATGAAGGCTACATGGATCACAAGTAAATGCAATATTGACATGGATTGTTGGGCAGATATTATGTATAATCCACTTCTGAACATCATGGTGCATAAACAAAAGACCCTTACTTTTGTAGGTTTACTAATTATTAAGGGCACTACAAGAATGAAAAGTATCAGTTTTGCATCCTTAGAGACGATATTGAGAGGGTTGGCCTTGAGAATTTGATGCAAGTCATGACAGATGTACCCTATGTGCATAGAGTAACTTGGGAAAGTTAGTTGAGTTGGCTTACAAGGTTAGATGGACTCTTTTTTCATACATGCCATGAACAATGCACTCATGTAATACAAAAAAACATTGGATTAGATAAGTGGCTCTTGCTGTAAGAGGTGCAAATATTCATTAACAATGACCAGACCTCATGTGCATATAATTGCATTATTTTGCGCATTCTGTAATGATAAATAATTGGAACCAAGAGAGAGACTAAATTTGTCCTGTACCTCATCTCTTGGAGAAAATGGTTGAGTTGTAAGACAATTGCAACTAATGGTCATGACATAAGAGTGGATTCAGTGCTTGATTCTAAGCAAGAATTGGGGAAAGAAGTTGAACGAAGTGGTGAACAGAGACTTTTTGGGCTGATGCCAAACTCTTTTTCTCAATCATATCTTCAATTTGTAAATGTAAAATATGGGGATTTTAATGCTTCAAACCTTGGAGAGATGTATGAGTGCATTGACATCATGTTTGGCCAAATGAAGGGCTATTGTACAAGTTAAATACCGCAACTTATAATTCTATAATGATCACATTTGGCTTATCATGAAGTGAAGGCAGGAGAAGCTCTATAGTCCCTTGTACACAGTTGCCTATGCATTGAACTTTAAGTCATGTTTGGAAAGGCTAGACAAAGTTTATCTTGTGGTGGATGTTGAGGTGAAGGCAACTTTGAGGATATATGGTGTTGAGGGTATAACCACTATTATACAAAGTTGATCAAGTTATACCACACTTAGTGGATGTTTAGAAGAGACAATGTTGGATAGAGAGATTATGGTACAATAGGACCCAATAGTATGATGCACTATGCATAAGATTTATCCATTCACAACCACATTAGCCATTCACCTCAATTCTCTAGTTTCTTGTTCCAATATTGAAATCAGTTGGTTTGTATACATCTCCATCCACTCTATTGAGAGGTACATGCTTATATTTTGGAGGGTAGAGAAGCTCGAAGTTGAGAGGTACTGCTACTATACTAAGTTGATCAAGTCATACCACACTTAGGGAATGCTGAGAAGAGACAAAGAGAGATTACGGCTCAAGAGGACCCAATACTATGATGTACTATGCATAAGCCTTATTCGTTCACAACCACATTAGCCATTCACCTCATGTCTCAAGTTTCTAGTTCTAATATTGAAATCAATTGGTTTTTAACTTTTTATACATCTCCATCTTCTCTATTGAGGTACATGCTTATATTTAGGAGGGTAGAGAAGTTTGAAGTTGTGTATAATGCCTTATGTGTAGTTAATTGAAAGATACTTAAGCATAAGCCTATAAGGAGAATTCAATCATACAATCGGATGCAGATGTAGAGGAGCCAACATAGATTGATGATAATGTGTTACAAATAGAGTATTTGGTATAGATTTGGAAGAGCTTGAACTAGATGGGTCTAATATTAGTGATTCCACGATTTACCATTACTAGACAACAAATTACAATATCTTATTTCTGAAATTTGAAGAACACCTGATTCTAGAGACTTCTCTGTACACAAATTGCAAAATCAGAACCCAGAAATTGGAACACCTCAAAATGCAACAGAAAAATCCTCTTAAAGAAATGAAGAGCAAGCTAGATTTGATCTATATTTGACACTTGGCTCATTCATCATTCCTTGATTTGCAGCACCTAGCATTTGGAATATTCCAGCTCACATTTCCTTTGCCTATTATTATTTTATTTCACTTGCAAATTAAAAAATGCTCTGTAACTCTTCCTTTTCATTTGCATGAATAATTTCTACCCTCAGCAAGAAAATTATTTTTACTGCTGTATATTGCCCCTGTAGGTTTAATAAATTATAATCATTCATGGTTAAAAGCCAAACCCATAAGCAATTAAAAGATACCATTTCTCACAAGCTTTATTCTTCTACTTTCTTCATTTGCTATCCTGTGATTAAGTTGTCATTTTAGCACACATGTATCTCATGCTTCACAGTTTGCGTTTCTGATTGAGTCCCACTCTCTTATCAGAACACTAGAGAGTTTACCTGCAACTTTTGTGTTACTACTGTTAGGATTGCCGATACCAGCAACAGCACTCGACAAACACTAGTAAACCTCCGCCTAGAAACAATTTCAAGTGGCTTATTTTGATTGGCCACAAAGACCTTGAACTTGTGGATGGCTTCAATTTGGATGTTCTTGGTATTTTCCTAGGAGGTTTGTCAGCATCCACAAATTATATCTTGAGCTCACATAATGCATCATGATTGAAACATTAGAATGATCAAGAAAAATTGTCACCAAGCAGCTTCACAGCTTCACACCTTGTGATGTAGTTTTCAGAGTTCAGCAGTTTTGAACTGTTTCCAACAAAAAAATGGTCATAACTGATATTTAGAAAGTCAGCTACTCTAGACTTATGTCTCCTCAAGAGGTCCTGAAAGGTAGCTGCTGCCTCTGATTGAGTGTGAAAATTTGGAAACTGTATGTAGGTGAAGAATCTCGTCATGTTCTCTGACCTGAAAACAGACATTGCAATACTTTGTTGTTGTATAGACAATCTGAACATTGAGCCATAATGCACAGCGATGTCAGTGTTGTCATATCCCAGGACCACAAGTGCATGCAGCTATTCTCTTGCATTTGTAAAACTCTGCAAACAAAGACTAATTCTGTATAAAAGAAAACATCCATCACTGGCACCGAAATTGTCTCATTCGATGTTCTAAATATTCCTTTTTATGTTGAGGGTCGAAAGCTTTGAAATGGGAAAAAGTGAGCAAAACATTAGAATGCAACCACTGAAGACAACATCATATGCCTGAATCGATGCTAAAGGAGTTGATTGCAGGTTCTAAGCATAGCCGGCTTCTCTTCTTTAAATAGCTATTGCTCTCCCAATTTTTTTTGTTTGCTTTCAATAAATGCAAGAACTTCTTTGTAGTCTTTCATTGTTGACATTTCAGTTAATCCCTCTAGTAGCTGGAAAATCACTTCCTACGTGCTAAGATACAGTGCCCTCACCTAGAACCATTGGGTCCTATTGATGTGTGTTTTATTACCACACCTCAACAAAATAAAATACCAAGGTATCTTATCCTCTCTTGAGTAAAGTCCAGTGTATGCTAAGATTGTGAAAAATCATACAGGTGACTCCAAGATTATTTGCTGTGAGGTCTGTAAGCTCAATGGTTGATGTGATATGATGGTATTACAAAGGAACTTACATTTGAATTGTTCTTTACTTTTTCTGCAACGTTGATTAGAAATCCATCAAATATTGCAATCTTGTGATGCATTAACTTTGAATAACACAATTGAAATGAACTGAAATTAAAGGGGAAAGGGTTAGAAGGATCTAAATCCTTAGTTGCCGATTCGTGACACGAATCCGATTCGGGCACGTGAATCGGATCCGTGGATTCGGGATTTTTTTTTTTTCCCAATTATGATTCGTGGAGGATTCGTGCATATATATATATATATATAATTATATATATGCATTATATATACTAAAAAAAAGAGAAATATACATAATTCTAAAACTAAATCATTTCATAGTATGAATCTAGTATACTTGATCAATGACATTGATAATTAATCTATTTTCACGATTATAAAGGAAATCAACACATTCACATTGAATTACTGAAAGTGAAAGCTTGTAACATTCAAAATATAGATCATTAAACTTAAAGTTTATAACATGATTTACTCATAAAAGAGTCAAGAGTCAACACTAAAGTTTTTTATTTAATCATCAAATGGATTTTCAAGAAAATCCGCATCAGAGGGGTACTGGTGAGCTGCAAGTGCTGCATCTGTATTAGTAGAGGAACCCAAACCACTAGTAGTAGAGGGGATTGTTAACTCATAATCCTCCTCCTCATCATCCACATCAATCAAAGTGGATCTAGCAAGATCTCGGATGGTCATATCTAAATCAGGAGTCTCGGGTGCTACATCCCAAAGCTTTTCGGGCCCCTTCTTGTACTTAGGATCCTTCCGTGACAACAAGCGCAAATTGTTGTGAATGAACACAAGGTCTTCTGATTTTTTTGGAGCCAACCGGTTGCGTTTGATTGAGTGGATAAAGGAGTAAGTACTCCAATTCCGCTCAGCGGCAGAAGAGCTGGCAACCTAAAGAGAAATTAAAAATTATCAATACAACAATCAAGATAAATAAATTATATAATAAATTCAAGGAATTGAGAATGTTAACCTTAAGCTTAATTTTACAAACTTACTTGGGATAGGACCTTTATGGCAAGAGGTTGGAGATACGTGAAGGCTTGCCCGTGAAGGTACCACCATTTGATGGCACCCATCCTGCTTTGGTCTGCTATGGCAATAGGGTCGAAATCCTCACCTGAGTTGAAAGCAGCAAATTCACTCCTCACAATTGCCCCAATCTCTGGATCTTGGAATATCTTAGCTAGTGCCCTCTTATACCCATCTGCAACCTCTGCATCTCTAAATGGTGGCACTCTACCTGGAAGGCGAAGTACATCTGCACTATAGTACCTGGGGATAACAAAAGACAATTGAACACTATCAAATATCAATAGCACAAACATTGGATAAAATAAGCACAAACATTTGATAAGAACTACAGTACCTCGGGGATAGAGCATATGCAAGGAGGTGCAAAGGTGTGGTCATCTTGTTCCATCGATGATGAACAATTTTTTCCACCTTCTTGTAAAGGGTGTCCTCAGGATCATTCTCCCTCCTTTGTATGGCCTAAGATATGAAATATGAATAATAATTATAATTAGTGAATATGTCAATTTAAACTTTAGAATCTAGATATCTCTCAAATAAAAAATTGTTGTAAAAGAGCGTAAAACTTACCATTTTAATTTTTTCCAGCATACTATCCATGGAATCATAAATATCCCCAAGGCATGGCTCATCACTATCTGCGAAGCGAAGCATTGCCATTATTGGATCGGTGATTTCCAACACATAACTCACAAGACCCCACCAATCCTCATCTAGTATCATTCTTCTCACATTTAAAGCCCTTGCTGTATTGGAATTCTTCCAAATGCCCCATTGGGGGCTAATGACCATATGTTTCAATGCTTCTTTTACCTTCACAAGTCGTCTCAAGACGATTGTGTGAGAGGCAAAGCGGGTTTCAGCAACCTAAGAACATGTTAAACTCAAGTTAGTAAAACATTTAAAAATTAAAACATGTTAATGTAAACAACAACAAAAATTAATAATTGTGGAATCCAATAATATTCAATTATATATTAAATATAAAAATTTACCTTCAATAACTCCAAGTCCGAGAAACTCCTAAAAATTGCTTGTGACATGTGGTGATTTGTCACAAACATTTGAATCTCTTCAGCTTCCTCATATATCCTTTTCACCCAATCTATTTCGGTGCCAATTGCTTTCATCACTAAATTGAGAGAGTGGACGGTGCATGGTGTCCAAAAGATATGATCATATCTAGACTCTACAATTATCCCTGCAGCCCTGCAAACTTTTGCATTGTCCGTGACCACTTGAACAACATTATCAGGACCCACTGACTCTATGGCATCAATGAGAATGCGTGAAATAAATTCTGCATCTTTCACTTGCCCTTCACAATCAACTGCCTTCAAGAACATTGCCCCCTTAGGGCATACAGCAATAACATTGATCAATGGACGGTTTCTACAATCTTTCCAACCATCCAAAATAATAGACACACCCGATTGAACCCAAAAATCTCTTATTGGTTGAAGTTGAGCCTCTACATTTTTCCTCTCATCATGTAATATGGTAGTGCGCAACTTCTCATAACCAGGCGGTTTGTAACCATGGGGTGCATCATTTATTGCTTCCACCATCTCCCTAAAATAAGGTGATCTAGCAAAATTAAATGAAACACCATTTGCAATTAAACAACGTCCAATTTTGTGATCAGCAATGTCTCTCTTTTCAATTTGGAATGCCCTATCTAGTGGGCCTCTCTTGCGGGTGAGTGGAGATGGGTCTTCATCTTCATCATTTGTAGTTGGCATAGGCAAAAAAGGATGTGTTCTTGTGTTTGTTTGATCAAATGATGGTGTTGGTATATTTGTTTTTTGGGAAGCACCACGTTTTGCTTTTGCAACTGCTCTATCAGCATCATCTTGCTCTTTTGCTAATGCTGCTATTTGTGCAACTGGTAATCCCTTCTTATCACTACCTTGACACATGTGAATTCCTTCACCCGCAGGGCCCAAAAAATGTAGTTTCACTCGGGAATAGGAGCTTCTATGTTGTATGTTGCAAAAATTACATTTCCATATGTATGCCCCACCCCCAGGACATTGTGCAACTCTTGTTGTGTGTCTCCATAAAGGAGACCCCTTATCAATTTTGAAGCTTGGTGATGCAGCCCCACCCCCACCCACTGAGCCTTGACTACTCATTGTTCTATTCTTGCAATCTAGAAAAAGTGAAAGAAAACCATACTTCACACTTGCACAAAAACTTGAAAATTTGGAAAACTAAAAATAAATCAATAATCTATGAAAGAATTCAAGAATATGGTTGAAATGCATACCTTAAACACTTCTTGCAAGGTATTTGAAGCTCCACAACCGATCTCCTTCGAATCCAAGCACTTCACTTCAAACTAGCAAGTATGAGAGAGCAAAATGAGAGAGCAAAATAGAGAGCAAAATAGAGAGCAAATGAACTTGCATTGTGATTTAGAGGGTCGTTTTTAGGGTTTAGGGCCTTTAGGGCAAAAAAAAAACATTAAAAAATGATAATGGGCCCACGTTTTTGCATTCTCCTCCTTCATTGCTGCGGATTCACGCGGATCCGCGCGTGGATCCTCGAGGATCCGGGCAGGATTCGTAATCCTGCCTGTGGATCCGTAAGGATCCGCGGGCCGCGGATCCTTACGGATCCACAGGCAGGATTACGAATCCTGCCCGGATCCTCACGGATCCATACGTGGATCCGGATCCGAATCGGACCCGAGCCCGGATCCGGCCTTTTCCAGGCGAATCCGGTAACTAAGTCTAAATCTGCTCCTAAGGGCATCAATATCAATAGCTCCAGTCTTTGCCAAGATCAACTCCACAAGGACTGGTGCATATTCTAAGGTTAAGCAAGGAATTTTCATATCACAATCAACACCATTATAATGAATAATGCACATTTAATGATAGAAGTGAGCTTAGACTAACTTTACATGAGAGCTTACAATCAGCAAACTACCAAAACTGTGAGCCAGGGAAATTCATCAAACACCATTATATTTCTCCATTGAAATCAAAATACTATATTTAACAATTTTACTTCAAGTGAGGGAACAATGAAACCATGCAACTATCAAAATACATCAACTAATCACCATGAAACCAACAATGAAATCTTTATTATCTTGGTAGCTCTTGGCAATAGTCTCTAAAATGCTCCTTTGCAAATGAGAAATGAGCCCTTCATATAGATCTCAAATTATAATGAGTGACATGGATTGAAACAAAATTGATGGCCTAGATTTTATTAGCGTGACGCATCAGGGATCCAAACAAAAGCAAGGGAGCCAAAAACCTTCAAGTGACTGATTCTGGGCTTGCGACCTGACCAGGCCTCTTCTAGAGTTTTACCTTTGACCGCTACTGTGGGTGACCGGTTCAATAGATAAATTGTAGTATTAACTGCTTCGGAACATGTCTGTGTTCGAGCATGGATCGAGCCATCTCGGTGATTGTCCTATTCCAACGTTCAACTACACTGTTCTGTTGTGGCATGTGGGTGTGGTTAACTAACGTTTGATGCCATGTGTATCCAAGAAGCTGGAGAAAACATTAGAACAAAATTCCCCCCCATTGTCTGATCTAAGAGTAATAATAGATTTTCCAGACTCTTTTTCAATTAAAGTTTTAAACTTTTGAAATACAGGAAATGCATCTGATTTCTTTTTAAGGAAATACACCCACATTGTTCTACTGAAATCATCAACAAACAACAAAAAATACTTGGACCCAAGAACAAAAGGAGTGGCCATAGGGCTGCAAATATCGCCATGTAGAAGCTGAAGTACCTGAGAAGCTCGCCATGAGTCGCCACTAGTGAAAGGTGTGCAATGTTGCTTCCTAGCTTGGCATGCATCACAAACTCCAAGCTGTTGAGTCTAAATCTCTGGCAATCCAAGAACAAGCTCATCCTGAGCAAGTTGTGAGAGATAATGCACATTTAAGTGCCCATATCATTGGTGCCAAAGTGTGTTGACAGAAGACCGCCGAGCAGCCATAGCTAAGTCCTGAGAATCACTAGAATTAGTAAGTCTGAAAAGACCATGATCCTCAAGACCCATTGCAATAGTAGACTTAGTCGCCCGATCAATGATGGTGCATTGATGTGAACTGAAGGTGACTGCCAAGTGTGGAGAATGTTGCAACAACTGATTGGCCGAGAGTAGATTTAGTTCCATCCCTGGAACGTAGTACACATCAAGGAATATGAGATTCCTCCCAGTAGACTGAATTTGAATGTTGCCTTTACCGATAACTGTGTGCTCTTCTCCACCACCAAAAATAACAGAGTTTGAATAAGGCTGGTAGTCAGTAAACCACTCTCTGTGGTGAGTGAAATGACGAGAGACACCTGAATCAATGTACCAAGCAGACGACTTTACATGATCTGTAGGTTTTTTAGCCATGAAGGCGTAAAAGGTAGATTTCGCTTGCTTAGTGTGTTGTGCACTGTTCGTTTTGGGTTACGAACCTGATTGCTTAGATTGTGTAGCTAAGCGTTTCTGACATTCAACCTTCATGTGTCCAAACTTGTGGCAGTAGTTGCATTGAATGTTCTTTCGAGAACCATCTGATGTTGGAGCAGAAGACTTCTGTTGAGGTGGCTGTTGAAACTTGCCTTTATCCTTTTGAAAGGATTTTGTAGCAAATGCTTTCTCTATGGAGGTGGAACTGGAGCTACTACCGAACTATTGTTTCCACTGATCTTGCTGAAGCAGCAAGGTGCAGAGATTAGTGAACTTCAAATCAACACCAGAATAGGTGATGTTGAGAGTCTCGATAAAATGCTCATAGGATTTTGGTAAACTTTGAAGAGTGATAACCACAATATCCTTTTCCTCCATCTTGTGAGCGATGGCAAGTAACTGATCACGGATTTCTTGAATCCGATTCAGGTGTGTCTGGAGTGAGGTGCGCTCATCCATGACAATAGAAAACATAGTGTTTTTCAAAAAGAAGACTCTGCTTTTGTTAGAAGTCTCATGAAGACCTTTGAGATGTGTCCAGATCTCGACAACTGTCTTGCCGGATGGAATCTGAGAAAATTGATCATCAGCCACGGATAATTTGAGAAGCATCACTACCTCTCGATTATTCAGATCCCATGTATCTTGATCAGGACCCAGAGAAGTCAGATGCTTCGTAACACCCAGAACAAGTTGATTGGTGTTTTGATATTCAAAAATTGCGATGATCCGCTGCTTCCAGGTGCCATAGTTTCGACCATTGAATTTTGAGTTATGCTTGAGCAGAATGTATGTTAGAGATGCCAGGGCACGTTTTTTAATGAAAAATTGTTAAAATTGTTAGAGATGCTCGAGTAGAATGAAGGCATCTTCTTCGAGGCAAAAACCGGAAGACCTAGAAAAATTGGAGAGATTCAGGTGTGTCTGGAGCGAGGTGCACTCATCCATGACAATAGAAAACATAGTGTTTTTCAAAAAGAAGGCTCTGCTTTTGTTAGAAGTCTCATGAAGACCTTTGAGATGTGTCCAGATCTCGGCAGCTGTCTTGTCGGATGGAATATGAGAAAACTGATCATCAGCCATGGATAATTTGAGAAGCATCACTACTTCTCGATTATTTAGATCCCATGTATCTTGATCAGGACCCAGAGAAGTTGGATGCGTCGTAACACCCAAAACAAGTTGATTGGTGTTTCGATATTCAAAAATTGCGATGATCCGTTGCTTCCAGGTTCCATAGTTTCGAGCTTTGAATTTTGAGTTATGCTTGAGCAGAATGTTTGTTAGAGATGCCATGGCACGTTTTTTAATGAAAAATTGTGAAAAATTGTGAAGGCATCTTCTTCGAGGCAAAAAACAAAAGACCTAGAAAGCTCGGAAAACCCAGAAGAGAGCTCGAAAAACCTAGAAGGATATGTTGTTTTCTGGATCCGCTGGCTCAAAAATTGAGACATGAAAATGGAGGCACCCAGAAAAATCTAACTCAGTTGAGCTCTCGAAAAATTCACCAAGAATCTAAGATCATATTTTTTTTCTAAGGTCAAAAACTAGGGTTTCGAAGAAAACCCTAGTCGGCAGCTATGGAGGTCAATGGTTGTAGAAAAATGGCGGATTTCTAATAAAGTAACACTAAAAAATGGAAGATTTGCTGTCAAAAAGGGTCGTGAATGCTAGATTATACAAAAATGATACTACAATGATTTTTGCATATGAAGTAAGCATTTTCTTCAAGCATTTTGCTGCTTCAGAAAATCCACTCACGTTTCTACAGGGTTTTTTTAGATTGTCGCTGCCATGTGACGTGATTGCTAGAGTAGACGAGGTCTCCAATGGAAGAAGGATGCGACGATTTGCAAACTGAGGTGAGGAAAACACAAGTTTTGTAGGCCACGAGTTTCCAAAAAAAAAGCCAAGAAAATCCGTGATTTTTACCAAAAAAAAAAAAAAGAATCCTCAAACAATTTTGATATTACGAAGCAAGTATCACAAAATAATTTCGAAAATAGGCTCTGATAATTTTGGAAAAAAAATTATAATTTTCGAAAAAAATTAAGAAATAGGCCTAGATACCATATTACAAAGTAATTCTGATAATTTTGGAAAAGAAATTATAATTTTCGAAAAAAATTAAGAAATAGGCGTAGATACCATATTACAAAGTAATTGGTAAAAATCTTGCTTGTTATTAATAGAGACCAAAAGGTCAATTTACGCAAAAGAATAAAATGATGTTTCCTTAGGAAACGATCGTAAAGAATAGAAACATTCTATTCTAGAGAAAGAAAAAAATGAAAGCAAACTAAAGCTAACTAGTTATTTACAATAGATAACCATTAACTAATAATAGACGACTTATCTATTATTGTAATAGATTTTACCACCTCATCACTAATTAGGGTTAGGACTAGAAGAGAGAATCTGCAACTAATAAGAGGGTCTACACAAACCAATCAAAAGAAAGCCACTCTTTTAGTGGGGGTAATAAATATCCATTCAATAGGAGAGTGAGGTGAAATAAATACGCACTGCACATTATTTCTTTGTCTTTCTTGAATAGATTATGCTTGATCCTCTTAAATGTAATGAATTTTGACTAGGAGACTTTTGATTAGCTGGTGATTACTCGACACCACGTTAGCATGCTGGGTGTCATTTGGGCTTCGGTCTTTTATAAGTGCATCCTTTCGTAACCCAAATTCTACTTTGATTACTTCTTTTGAAATTATCACCCTATGATCATTTCCTTCCTTCGACATACTTGCTTGGAAATTCATCTTCTTGAGATAGATTGGACCTTTTGAATTTTGATCTTGGATTTTAATAGGAAATTCGAGGTGTACTTGAACTTTGATCTTTGAAGTCTTAAACCTTGAATGCCTTGAAACGGATCACTTGAAAACCGGAACTAGAGTTCTCGGACTTGAATGTCTTCTTGAACATCTAGAATGAGAGTTCTTCCTCCATTTTCTTCTTAAAAGCTCAAGCCCTCTCTCTCATAAACTCTTTCTCTTTAGGTTTCACACCTTCCTCTTCTCATGCTTAAAAAATTCACTGTCACTTTTTCTTTTATTTTCCAAGAATTCTTTATTAACAACCTTACTGATTCGGATGCGGATGCGGGATTATTATTATTATTTTTTTTGGGGGGGGGGGGGGGGGGGGACACAAATGCATATGGATGCGTGTTTATATATACACACACACACACAATTATACTATGTATATGCAAATAAATGAAAGAAATATACAAAATTAAAACATTTGTTAGCTTGTAACTTCACCAATGCATATTAAATATTCAATAAGATTATAAAATATGATTATTTAAACCATATCAATAATATGAATATCATATGTGTCTGTGGTCATGATTTCAACAAATCATCACAACTACAAAATCAAAATATAGTTTATCATCAACTACAAAATCAAAATATAGTTCATAATTCTGAATCCTTATCATATGGATTTGCAAAAAACTCATCGTCCTTTCTTGGTTCCATCTCCTCCAACTGCTTCAAGTTCAAGATTGTGTGAACCCAAAATGGTTCCACTTGTGTTAGATACACCATGTGTGATGATGTTATCATCATCATCACCCATAATTTGGTGATTGTGGGATTTAGGACCATCTCCTTCCAATATTCTCACCAAATTGAAAGGAAGACCATTGGCATAGAGACATCGAGCAATGGCTTTATTAGCAAGCTCTCTTACCTCTCTTGCCACGTCAACGTCAAAACTTTCAATTGCTTGGTCCATTGAAATTTGACTATTGGTGACAACCTTCTATAAGAAATTGTATAAATTAAAAAAACAAAAAACAAAAAACAAACTATCACCATCAAGCATATAAGTGCGAAAAATGATAGAAAACTACTTTAATAGATTGCTAAACTTCTTGCTTTACTTCGTTTCTTTAAAAAAACCAAAAAAAAAACTTGAAATTAAATAAATTTAAATCAATAAAAAAAGTATGAATATCAAGCATACAAGTAAAAAACAATGATACAAAACCATTCAAATAGATACCTAAACTCTTCTCTTTATTTCTTTCATTTTTTTTTGTTTTTGAATAAAACTTGAAAAGTTTCTTCACAAACTTGAAAAAATTCATTAAAAACTAAAAAGAAGTCATCAAAATACTCAAGAATGGGATCAAACACTTCCTTAAATGCTTAAAACTCCTTTGAGGAAGCTATCTCTCGCCCTTTGATCGATCCTCTTCGAAAATGCTCAACTTGCCTTTACAATGCAAAGTGGAGACCAAATGAGAAGTAGCTACAAAGAAAGTTACAAAATGATTTGTGAATGCTTCAACATTCACCTTTAGGGTCATTTTAGAATTTTGTTGCCAAAAAAACACCCAAAAAAACACTTTAAAGCACATGCAAATTAAAAAATTTAATTTGTTTCATGTTTTTCTACTTTTTTGGGTGTTGGACTGCGGGTGTGTCTGGATGCGGCCCGAAGCCCTGTGAATGCTTCTCAAAAGCCATCCTCGGTCTCACACATCCAGGAACTTGTGGATGACTTCCAGGAAGCATCCGCTTTTGGACGCATCCCACATCTACACGCTTTTGCTTCCGTATCCACCATATGCTAGGAAAAATCGTTATCATTTCTCAACCCATGGGTGCACACTTGAATAGGGTGAAATTTGAGATTTGGAGAGGGAATTTCCCTACTTGGCTGAAATTTATCTATTCCTTGCAACTTCTTCCTTCAACATACATTAGCCAGGAGAAGGAATTTTCCAACACTTTACCATTTTTTTATCTTTATTCTTTTCACCTTGGGCGCATATTAGACACGGAGGAGAAATTTTCTTACACTTACCCTATTTTTTCATCTTTTCTTGCAATTTCGTCCTTGAGTGCACATGCGCTGGGAGAAATTTTCCAATACTGAGCCATTTTTTCATCTTTCCTTGTTCTCTTGCACACATTTTGGCACTTGTGGAGGGTTTGTTTAATTGAAGCAAAATTTCTTGACATAGTGGAATTTTCCCTCTTGGGTGCATTTTGAGTTGGGTGGAGGAATTTTTTCAACTCAAGGAAATTTCTTGACTTAGTAGATTTCGCCCTTTATGCATTTGGAGCATGGTGGAAGAATTTCTTCAACTTAAGGAAATTACTTGATTTAGTGGAATCTCGTCTCCTTTCCTTTTCTAGATGTTTTTCAAAGACATTTTTCAAGCTTAAACCATTGTTCAGATGTTATTCATGCCTTAAACTTTTGGATATTTCAAGGATGTCTTCAGACTTAACCATTTTTTGATTGACTGCCTTGCTTTCTCATTCTTGTTGATATAGAACTAGATACCCTTTTGTCTCTTTATCAACCAAAGCTCACATTTTGGCAAAATAACTTGCCAAAAAAAGACTTTCTAAAAATAGTTGTTCCAAAGTCAAAATAAGGCCGATTTGGAAGGTAGTGAAATTTACTAAAAATAAACACTGCTCAAAATAACAAATTATTCCAAGTTCAATATAAGGACAATCTGGGATGTAGTAAAAATTTACTAAAAATAGACGTATCCATTGGCATGCCTTTTTGAAAGATTTATCCTTTCCATATTTTGCCAAATATTTTATTTCTCATGCCATTTGAATGATTGGGTGAAATTTTGGGGCGGGGGGGGGGGGGGGGGGGGGGTAATTTTTCTTTTGAAGAAGAATTCCTTGCACATGGAGGATTTTGTCATTTAGGCTTAATTCCTTGGGTATCATGGAATCTTCCACAACCATTTTGTCATCTTCATACCTACTTTGATCCATACTTTGACCATTTCACTTACGCTTTCAATATTGGGCATTCTCGAGGATGTCATGGAATTTTTGTAAATTGGTCATATTTGCCAACTTCATGTTCCTTGGATCCACACTTAACTATTTTCTTGCATTTTCCTCTTCTTTTGGCCCAGACTTGGTCACTTTTGCCTTCTCCTTTTGGTCCAGACTTAGTCACTTTTCACATTACTTTCTCCCAAACTTGGGCACATTTTAGTGGTCATCATTGCCTTAGCCATTTTCATTGACCTCATGGAATTTATGCGCTTGAGCGCATGGGACTTGGTGCATGGCTTTGTACTTTGAGCACAATCCCATTCTACATTGGGGTTGGTGCTCATGGGCACATATGAGATTGCATAGTGGATTATTCACTTTGGGCAAAGTTCCTTGACTCTAGTGGATATGCACTCTTGGGCACATTTTAGCACAAGTGAAGGATTGCATGTGTTGGGTGTCAATTTTTGGGTGCGGAGGATTTCTTTCTTTAGTCATTTTCGCTCATTCTTGTAAAGATGGATGCTTTTCTGTTGGTTGTGTTGGATCTGGAACTAGATGCTTTTTCTGATTTTTCCACTTTTAGGTGTTTTCTAGTGCCTTATCACTTTTCTCTAGGAGTTGCCTTCTTAGACTAAGTAAAATTCAACCGTCATACTTGTTCAACTTTCAATATATAGAACTAGATACCCATTTTCCTCTTCCTCAACTAATGCTCATCCAACTTTTCAAAAATGACTTTATTATAAATAGTAAGTTTGTTTAAATGCAAAATTAGGGAAAATGGAGTCAATGAAACTTTCTTGAAATAGATTTACTAAAAATAGACATTGCTAAAAATAGTAAGTACTTTCAAACTCAAAATAAGGCCATTCCAAGATAGTTAAAATTACTAAAAATAAACATACTAAAAATAGAAATTATAAAAATAGTGAGTTTGTCAAAATATCCAAAATTTCATTGACATTCTTTCTGAAAGATAAATTCACATTTGCACTTGACCTAATTCATTGACAAACACACAATTTTATATTCTAGGAGCGCCAATTTCTTTATTTTTAATTTGAAACATGGGGAACCTTAGGGGATTGAACAAAAAACTACCAAAGATAGAAAGCCAAAAAGACAAGATCTACAACAAAATGAGGGGTTGCACATTTACAATGGGGTGATGTGTGAAAAGGTTATAACAAGTCTCAGTCCAGTTCACACCTGTCTGGATCCGAGTCCAATTCCTTGTGGGTTCGGATAGTGTTTGGCTCACAAACTATGGGTTTACCCCTGTCAGTCTAGGGACAAACTTGGGTAGAATTTGGGTGCCCACGGTGGAACCGAGGACAAATTTGGCATTGTTATGTATATTTTAACTTTTTGGATCTTTTCTTTTTGCCTAATAAGGTCAACTCAATCCCCCAACATTAATTTTGACCACTAAATACTCTAAAAAGGTAAAACGTTATTTTTTTTTATCTAGTTGTGAATGAAAAACAAAAATGTTTTGTCTTCATTCCTAAACTTTCTTTTTTGCCTCCCATTGCTCAAGGAAAGTTGAAGACTGATTGTTGCATGCTCTAAGCTAGTTTGTGTGATATTCCTGAGTGGTCACAAGTATTCACAACTACTCTAAGACTTTGAAGAGAAAGATTTTAGCAAATGAGGGGTTTCTAATTAAAAAAAAAAAAATTCTTGCATTTTTTAACAAATTGAAATGAACTCTCCCCCGCCTTTGTTTCATTTTCTCATTTTGGTTTGTAGCTTTGTGCCTATATATGTTGTTTATAGAATGGAAGTGCTTCCAGCTTTGGGAACTTCTGATATAAATAGACCCCAACTCTCCACGAGGGAAATATGTGGAAATGGTACAACTACTAGATGGAGGAGGTTATGTTTGGATTTTTATTCATTGCTAGAGCAATATAATAACTCATTATCAAGTGAAAGCACATTTGTTCTTTATCCCTCAAAAAAGCCTCAAATTTTGTCTAGCAAGCTAAAAGTTAATGCTGAGCCTCGAGGTAAAAGCCTCCTTGCAGAGGCTATTGTAATGAAACGTATTGAAGAACCATTATCACCTTAATTATTATAATAAAGAAGTTGCCTCATATAGAGATCCCAAAGTTGCTCAAGGGTATTTGGGCAACCATTCACTCTTCCATGAAGACATACGACCTGCAGCGAGAGCTGAATTTATGAGTTCAAGAACAGATGATTGTGGTCTTGAAGCTCTTTGGACATGCATAAGGTTGATGCTCATAAATGGTGGTACTTCCATGGAGAATCATACCAGCACCTACAACATGTTGCCATCAATATTTAATCACAAGTTCTTAACTCTTAAGATTCTTGCTGATGAATTTATGTTTAAATAAATTAATCATAGCTCTTGACTCTCTAATTTCAAAATTGAAAATCTTGAGAGTTGCTAGTTAATCACCATTTGAGAGGAATTGGAGTGCATTCTCATTCATCCACTCAATAAAGTGCAATAGACCAGCTACACTTGGATTATTCAATTGCTTGCCTTGCTGCACTTGGAGTTGATAATGACCAGCTACCTAGCGATTATGAGGTTGAGCTTAAGATTGCTATTACTGCTTCCGATCACTATGCTGGTGCGAGTGGCAATGTTTGTGGTTCTTCTAATTTACCACAGCATATTGATATAGTGGATCATGATATTTTTGATAAATTATGATGATATTTGATCAGTTGATGGCTGATTGTTAATAGTTGACATTATTATCTTTGAACTTGTTGGTAAACAGATTGTTCTTCTTCTGATTCTCCTTTTAATTTGCCCAATTTATAATGAAGAACAACTTTACCCAACAGTTGGGAAACTGTTTCTGAGGGTAACTAGTTTCTCTCTGAATTAAGGTACAGCTCCCTATGTGAAAAATATTCAATGAATTTTGTTTCAATTCTAATTCCTACTGCAGGTATGTTCTTTACCTAGAGAACAATAGAGGAAACCGAGTTCCACCCAGGCAAGTGAAATCTCAGGCAGGATCTAAATGCAAAGATGTTATGTTGATGATTTTCACAATCTTATGAATTTCCCAACACAACAATTTGAAAATGCAAATGAAGAATGACTATGCGAGTTATGAAATGCAAATGAAGTATGCCGACGCAATTCCACAACTAGTTATAATTCTCTGATTATTCTACTGATTGGCTAAATTGAAAACAACAAAACAAAGCTCTGTTTATTCTCCCATCTCCAATTCAACACAATGAAATAACATCAGATACAGATGATGAAAGTGGACGGTAAAATAATGGCACTAAACTTGATTGTCTTTGCAACCAGCTTCACCAAAATTTGCCAACCCTCTACATGCAATGAAATGAAATATCTAAACTAAAATGCCCCCCTCCTCTACTCCAGCTCTCCGATTGTATGCAGGAAAAAAAGAAGCCCCCCACCATTTAGTTTCCTCCAATATTTATAGAGTTTTACAATACAAAGAGTTCGTAAGAACTCATGATCTTTCAATTCCCATGAATATCAAAAGGCACATAATTGAATGGTTTTAAAACATAAAGAAGAGGGAAGAAATTAACTCTGCCCTTTTGCCTTCCTTGCTCAATAGGATGAATTAAATAGGTCTTTGAATCACCGTAAAGTATTGGATAAACTTGCCAGCCAGAGAACAAGACACTTGAGAGGTCAGCAGACATAACCCACACCTGATTGCGACTGTATATGCTGTCAGGTTGAGTCACATATGGAGACCATGAGCCTATCATGACTTCAGCTTTAGTGGCAACACCTGGAAGGAAATTGATGTAAGCATACTCCTGAACACCATCATCATCAGAGATGTCAGCAAGGAAACGAGGCACAGATCCGACTCTTTCAACATGTTCATACTTTATCTGCCTTACAGAGATTGTTCCTTCTGGGCACCCCTTCTCTGATATATTCTTCAATCCGTTGTTTGAGATGTTTGTATCCTTCAGTCATACTAGGATATCTGATCGCTATGTTTTGCGCATAGTATGTTGTCCCCAAAATCATCTCAAAGATATCTGTGTGTGTCGGGTGTAGCGAAAGCTCTTGTAAACTTTCTACTTCCAACCCTCATTTACCATGAAGGTGAACAAGGGAGAGCTTGACTTCCAGTTGGGGAATTGAAGCTGAATATGACTGTATTGTCACCGCCATTTCATGAATGTACTCTGCTCGAAAAACACCTCAGCAGAAATACTTTTACTTGTGGTCATACTTCCAACATATGTTTCAAAATCTAGGCACATTTTCATAGAGGATTTTATGTCTTGATCTTGTTGGAGACTTATCAAGGCTTTACGAGCCTCTTCTAAATGAGCCCAAAACAATGAATCCTGTGTTAATGATGCGAAATCTGTGCAGCCCCTTCTTTCTCTGCCAATGCGAGTTTGCTCATTATCTTTCATTCATTTCTTCAGAGCTATGCAATGATGTGGTCAGACCCCATCTGAAAGATAACTTTTGCTTTCCTTATCTGCACGGTAGTGGTTTGCAATGTCCAAGGGCTCTACAAGTCTTCTATATGCAGTGCTAGCATCGATCCATTTATTCCTCATTCTGAAGTCACAAAGCAATTCATTTCTCTTTTTCTGGCCAACAATGTCATCCCAGAAAGTTTCCAACTTCATTTTAGCCATATTAAAATGAATTGACTTTCTTGTCATCCTCCAGAAAGTGTGTTCTCGAAGCTTAGACCACTGCATTCTCTCGGCTATCAAAACCATGTGGCCGTTTGCTGCCAAGATACTGGAATGGGCCAGTAGGAGAACTACTAACTGTCACACCAATAGAAACTTCCGTGTAGTTTCCATTGTCGATATGCATTAGCATTACATAGGTTTTAGTGTGATTGTTATAGATCACCTTAGGCCTTTCAAGCACATTGTTTTCGTGAAGGTCCTGTGTTGTATTATACTTCACGGATGCTAAAACAATCCCTTCATTTGAAGCCACAGATTGATCATGGAAGAGCATTTTCATCTCATCCGTGGCTGCTGGATAACTTTTCCAGTCTTGGCATCAAGAAGAAATGTTGTCACGGTTTTAGAACCTTGAATAAGAGATCCATCCGACCACATTTGAGGTGTACTATCAACGAGTTCTTCTGGTGTCTTTGGAAGAATCTTTGTTCCAGAATGCTTATCGTAGGCAATTAAGTTCCGGTTTTTTTATTTTACAAAATAAGAATTGATCCTCTTTCACATCCGATTAGCCTAGTTCAGGCTCTCTGTCAATAAGCACAATAGCATTGTCATTTTCATAAGAAAATGTCTGGTGATATGAAAGCGAGGAGCCAGATAAGAACGACCAATTAATGTTGCGAGATTTGATATTCGTAGCATATACAGTACCATCCCATGAAGCAATTAATACATTCTCTCTGGAGTTTTTGGTGATGAATTTAGGATGATCTTCTTCATACATTACTTGATATGAATTGATCTACTCTTGTGTTGGAATAGACTCAAGTGGAGGATTATATGATTCTTCGTGCCCAGATAGCCTTGGTTTTGGAGCGGGGATATAAATCAACCCAGTAATTCCAATCTTAAAACCAAATTCCAATTCTGATTCTGAATTCCAAAGTTTGTTTTTTTGCATGCTTGAATCTGTAGATATAGATCTGGATGTGAACTCGGACATTTGAACTTCTGAACCTGAGGCATAAAACTTTTACATCTGCGTCTCAAGATTATAATCTTCATCTTTTACCACATCATGTTTAAAGAAAATTTAGGCAACTTATGAGAAAACCGACCAGGGTAACCAAATATTTGAAGTTTTGAAATAGGGGTACTAAAAGTATGCCTACAGAACTAAAACATTAATATTTTGGTGTATTTTGCTATGTTGACTATGTAATGTACCCCATCTTTTAGACCCTCAATGAAGTTCTTAGTTTTTCGTTTTCTGAAGACTAAGTGGAGAAATAAATTAAATTAAAGTCAATAAATAAATAAATCTAAAGGTGACTTTATATTTAATTAATTTAATTTTCTAGAAGCACAACTAATTATTGTATTGGAAAGGGGGAAGCTTATAGAGAGTGCAATTAAATAATATTTTATTCCCTTCTAGAAGAGTGAAGGAAAAGAATAAATAGAGGCGAGAGCTTCATTGCTAGGCATCCGATTATTGTCAATTACATTTGATACGAATTTGGGAGAAGAAATTAAGGGTTGCTGATTTCAGTTAGTCATTGGAGAGCGTCAATTCTTTAGTGTTGCAACCATTTGAGGTGGTGAAATATCCACTGAATTTGGCATTCAGGAGAGCTTCATTCTAGAGTTCTATTTGTGTTTAAATTGGAGAATACATTTATTGTTGGCTGCTACAGTACGTGTGAACATTGCCGTGCTACAGTATTTATGCTTGATTTCGATTGCAACTTTTATCTCCATCTTTGGGCATCACTATTATCAAGTTCCTCTTGCAACTATTAGTAGTTAGCATTGTAATTTTAGGCATATAATTTTGCTGTTGTAAGTGATAATTCAGAATCAGATTTTGGCATTGCTGTAGTCATTATTGTAATCCCATTTGTCTTGGCAAACTCATAGCAACATTGTACATGGGAATAAATTCGATAAAGGAGATTTATGTTGCATATCATTTGTTTGACAAAATGTCCATCTAATAGCATATATGATCGGCATAATAGTTGTATGCCAATTGTTTGTTAAAATGGCAGTTGGCTGTAGGTATGCATTCCATATCTAGTTTCCATGTATATGCATTAGAAAAAATACTAAAAAGAACTGCACTTGCATATTAGTTCATTGTAAGAGGCATTGTAATATCATTTGCGAACATTCTAAATTTCTTAGCATCATTCAAACTATATCAAACAAACTAAAACACAAAAAAATCAGAAAAGAGAAAGGTAGCATACAAGTGTTTGACAATATTCCTTGCGCTAAAATCAATCAGTTTGGGCAAGAGATATTACAGACTATTAGCGTAGTGATGTATAATGTCTGCTGAAGTCTCTCAATCTCCTAATTAAAAAATTGAGGTCTCCCCGAAGTCTCCTAATAAAAATAAATGTAAAATATAATATTAAATTATTTTATGTATCTTAGCCCTCATTTAAATATTTTTTAGTTAAAAAATAAAGACCAATGACACTTTAAATGATTTGTTGGAGAGCATGATAGCTGAAGACCTTGAGATTGATGATCACAACCTTGTGGAGTAGATGATAGTACCATCAACATACTAGTACTAGATAGATTTTTGGTTTTTGTTTACTATACTAAGTTTGTTTATTTTTGTTTTCATATCAGCAATTTAGCATCAAAATATACTTTTTGAATTTAAAATTTGAATATGTAATGATAATCTTAGCGATTATCAATTTGATATGATAATGATCATATGCAATATTCAGAAAAAAAGTATGAGATACAGTAAATGTGATTATGTGAGTATTGAAATATTTTACTCTATATTAATGTGACATTACTATTATTATTTACTTTAGTCTTTTAGTTTTACAACATTACTATTTTGTATTTAGTATCAGGCTGTTTAAACTATTAAAAAAAATTGCCGTCTCCAAGTACCCCCATCTCCTAGTTTTCAAAATTTGTTGTACCGGTACTAGTACCAGTATCGGAGGCCTCCAAGTCTCTTCGTCTCTTGGTGACCTTGATTATAAATAAAAGCAAATTAAAACGTCAACTTTATAGACCTTCCTGTAACTCTATTGGCAAGAACCTTATTATTGAACAAACTGAAGCTAGAGTTTATGAACCTTTGTAATTGAATTAAGCTAATCACACTGGCACCTATTATTTTATTTTGCAAATATGATGAATCGAAATTTATGACATGATGATTGCATACCTATCTCCCAAGGGTCTAGCTAAAATAACTTATTACACAACATCTCAAGTTGCTACGAAATTGAAGCCATAGGTAGTTGGAACCAAACTGACATTTGGGTTGCCCTAGAATGTGAGATTTGAATCTATTTTTGGGACCCTTTCTAACCTGCTTGTAATTGCACACTCATTAATTCTTTTGTCAAAACATGCCTGGGAGCCATGAAACTGAATGGACATACTCACATTTGTCTTAACAAGTGTTTTTACCAAAGGGTTATAAGTATGTATGAGTTGCCAAATTATAATCTCCGAAGTTGAGCTAGGCTGATTGCAATAGTGTTTGAAAGTTGTTTTACCTCACAATCTCGCCATCAGAATGCTCCACAAATGTGCGAAATTTGCAGGTATCAACATCAATGATGATGATTCTAGAATTGCAAGGGAAGCAATAGAATCAATGGAGTGAGTGTTTGAAGAAGGCTGTGGATGAAAGATAGACATCTTGGATAAGAATGGGACAGGGGAATTGATTTAATTGCCTTGATGAAAGAAATGTGTTGGATTGAAATCATTAGATCAAAAAGTTCAATTTTGATGAACAGGTTGAATAATGAAAGGGACAATTGGTTGCTAATGATTGAACTTAGGTTGAGGAATTATGCTTTGGTGAGATCTCTTATTGCAAAATTAACTTTCTTTAGATTACTCTTCTCTTTGACTACTAGCTATGACTTGGAGGTTAAGCAAATGGATTTTAGGATAATGTTTTTCATCGATATTTGGAGTAGGAAATTTGTAATGTCCTCCTTGCTTGAGTATTTGATGCTTAAAACCAGTAACAATCGGAAAATATAGCGTAAATATATACGAGTATGAAACAATTATTAACAAGTAACAAGATAAACAATTATTAAATCATCTAAGTACTAATGCCAGTATAAAACCCACCTAATCCTTAGAAGGAGGCTCTACTCAATTTTACCTAACCCTTTGATGAAAACAACTCTCAGTTAGGTAACCTTTACATTAAGAGAACCTTCTAAGGCCTCTAGGATCTTTATCAATGAGTGAACTCATTAACAACACATACTTGGAAGAGATCCCATCTCTAACTAAGCTTCTTGTCTCCAACATATGCATATGATTTACCACTACAATATATTGTCTCTAAGAAATTCTCTAGAAGTCTCTCTTTGGGTTCCAATTTGGAATCCTGACATTCAATCAAGAACGTCCAATAATCTCTGAGTTCTCTAAAGAGGAACTCGACAGTCTAATGAATGCCCTCTACGAAGTTCTTACTTGGTCTCTATGAGAACTATAAAGTTCTCATCTCAAGCATGATTATCAATCGTTGATTGATAATTTAATCTACCAAATGATTCATAATTTTGCCTGATATAAAAATATCAAATGAACATACCTCTAGTTCCATTTAGTTCTGCATCGTATAATCCTTCACAATATATATATTATTTTAATTCTCAACATTCATTCAAAATATATATTAGTTTAGTTCTTTTAATTTCTCTACTCTGATAGTTCTCAAGCCCAACTCTCTTGGGTATAATTGTTTTCCAATTCTCCCATATTTTATTTGTCATCTATGTCATTCTGAAAAGTCACAACCCTTCATAATTACAATCCTTTCAAAAAGTCCCAACATGTCATAAATACAACCCTTTCTAATAGTCACAACACTTTATAATTACAACCTTTTTCAAGAGTCACAACCATTAATAGTTTCAAGCATTTCAAAGAGTTACATGCTTTCATCATTTCAACCTTCTGACAAATCACCTTATTTTCTTTTCATTCTTTTCTTCTTCCATTAATCCTTTTACTCATCTCCCCCTCTTCCTTCCTCTTTCAAATGAACTCTCCTCCCTTTTATATCTTAGCTTGAAGGAGTCACATCTCTTTGTTACATTATCTCTTAACTTTTCATTAGGTTTAGTTTATTTATATTATTCTATAGTATATTACTTATATTTGATGTTTATTATTGTTTATTATTAAATCCTATTTAGAAAGGTAACATAGTTTCTACAATTTTTTTTTTAAAGGTAAGTGTTATTGCTTTGGGGATAGTGCCTTTATTTATATAAAAAGTGTACAAGAAGCTACATTAAAGGACTGAAATCGAGCATAGCTACGACATAGTCAGTCAAGGTATCCTCCTCTTACATTCAAAATGAGGAGGATACATAGAAGAGGTAATCATCTAAGAACTAAAGAAAACAAAAGGTACATACAAGTAGAGAAGTGACATAATAGGAGAAACTTGTTGCAGGAGTGAGAAATTGAACCTAGTTGTCACAAATGTTGTGGAGACTCTGAGTGCAATACTCTATACAGTTTGTGAGGATTTCAATAGAAGCTTTTGAAAGCCACCAATCGCTCGAAGTATGAAGATTGATGAATAAGGAGAGATCACCTTGCAGATTACAAGTCCTATACTTCTTCCAAGCTTTTCTCATGAATGCTCTTTTGTGATGCAAGAGATTAATGTCATTAATCTCCTTTGCAACCTGATCATCTTTACTATCCTCCGAAGAGTCTTCATCATCATCAGAGTTGTTGGAAGAGTGGCCATTTGGGAGAGGGTAGTAAGTATCTAGGTCAAAGTAGATCCGCAGAAAACTGTTTATCTTACCAGGTGAGAATATAAGGATTTCCTCTGCTACAACATTGCCATTGATTGCTTTGATGAAACCATGTAGGAGTTCGAGGCAGCTCTGTCTGGAATCAAGGATATCAATCAAGGGGGTTAGAATAGCTCCATAGATGGAGCCATCACACCAATGCCCGTTTAGAGAAAAGGAAATATCCACCATTCCGATGATTACTTTGTAAATGTCATTAGCAGTGTTAAAGAGATCCAAACTTACCTTGCTAAAGAGTTCTCGCAGTACATACATTTAAGTCCGACAAAGCCATGGTTGATTGGGAGTAGAGAGGGATCTTAGGTAGGATATAAAGAAGAGAAAAGGATCCTCGAAACATCCGAAGCTCAAGTCTTCAACATATTCCATGAAGTTAAAGACAGGATCCTTTAAATCCAGAATATGTACCATGGATAGCTCTGACCGAGTCTTTGATAACCGTGTTAGTGGGATCTGGTGCCATCTCAACCTAATAGTACGAAGTTGTCTGTGTATAAATCTGCAAGATGGCAGGGCGGATGAGAAATTATCCAATCTCTTCTTAAGGTATGTGGGAGACAAATCATGCTCTACAATATCGAGGATTAAAAAAATTTGGGAGATAGATTTGATATGATTGTTAAATCAAAGTTTGAAGATACCCCAAGATTTGCCAAAGTGTCAGTTGCACGGTTGCCGTCTCTGTACGTGTGCTGGAGTTTGTAATGTTGAAGCTATTTAAGAAGAAAAATGATCTTGGGGATCCATCTCTGTGATATCCCGGTTTGAAATTTGCAATGCATGATGCCCTTGATGACTATTTGGGAATCTCCTTCAATGATTGCTTTTAGATGTTTGGAATATATACAATGTGCTAGACCTTCCTCCAAAGATCAAGTTTCAGCTTCATTGTTAGTAGAAATACTTATATGTCCATAGATTGCAGAGATGAGTTTTCCATGTTCATCTCTGATAATGGCTCCAAAGCCTGCAATCCCTGGGATTCCCTTGCTGGCTCCATCAAAGTTTAGTTTAATCTAGTCCAAAGGAGGAGCAATCCAGTGGTTGTTGATCCTATTATTATTTTTGTTTTGGAGAGCAGGAGAGTTGTGTGTTTTGGAGGACCATTTTGATTCCGTTGCCTTGTCCCACTCATTGTAGTAACTGACTTTTGGCTTTGGTTTATTATTGATAACTTCTTCTATAGCCATTTTTATTTTGGAGATGAGGGATTTCAAGTGTTGAGATTCTTCCATTTCTCCCTTTCCAAATGTGCCACATGATCATTGAAGGTCCAACTAACCAAAGAAGACCACATTTGCTTTTTGTCTTATTTGGCCAGGCAAGGAGAAACTCTTAAGAGTTTTTCATTTCTGACTGTGTGAAGTTCCATTGAGTCGCAGAGCCAGTCCCAGTAGCTGTTAACATAGGGACAGTGTAACAAAAGTTGGCTTGGAGTCTCCTCATGCACCTTACATAAAGTGCTCCAATTGGGTCCCATAATGCCAATAGTCTTTAGTCTGTTACCTGTGAGTATTCTCTAGTGCAGAGCGATCCTAAGGAAGGCCCTGAGAGTATAACTTTATTCCAGCAGAGTTGGCTGGGCCAATAGGTGTTAAGGGTTTGGTGTCTGGACACCACATATCCTAATCTGGAACTACAAACCCCCAATTTTGCTGCACACCAAAGTATGAAGTCTTCTATCCCAGAGTAGAAAATATTCCTGGATTTCAGAATGCATTGCAGCTGCTCGTAGTTTGTGGTTTCTTCAATGGTGAATGTTTTCCAATTCCATATATCTCCAGGAGGACGGGAGCCATCCAAATAATGAGCTACTTTATCTCCATAGTTGCATTCCATGATTTGAATCCATCCTTGGTCACTAATGAGTTTACAAATTGGCTTTTCTCCTTCCCAAGATTCTCTCCAAAAGTTGGCTTTGTTACCATTACCAATATGTCACGAGATGTGCTCAGTTGTGATGTGCCTGCTTTCCCTTAGAAAAATCCATCAGGCTGATCCTCTAGCAGCATTTGCTATGGTTATTAAGGTTGGGTTTTCTGAGTCCGGATATTTAGCTGTGAATAGCTTACACCATAATTTGTCCAGTTGAGAATACATTTTCCAAACTAACTTGGCGCCTAGTGCTCTGTTTTGAAGATTCTTTTTTCTTAACCCTGCTCCACCTTCCGTTTTGAGGAGGCAAGCAATATCCCAGTTGATGAGCAGAATTTTGCCGTTGTCTTTGGCTCCTTCCTAAAACTTTTTGAGGAGGTTGTCAAGTTTTATTGCAGCAGAGTGGCTTATGCTGAAGCAAGACATGCTGTAAATTAGGATGGCTGAGAGGACTGTCTTGATCATTAGGATTCTCCCAGCTTGAGAAAGCCATTTATTCTTCCACTGTTATGCTTTCGAATGGCATTTATTAATGACATCTTCCTAAATATGATTCTGCTTAGATCCAACACCAATATTAATGGCAGGGTAGGAGATGGGCAGTGGACCAATTTTGAAGCCAAGGATAGAGGCAATTTTCCCTTTTATTGATTTACTGGTGTTGAAGAAGAAGATGTGAGACTTGTCCTTATTCAATATCTAACCTGAAGCATTTGAGTAGAAGTCTAAAACTTGATTGATTAGGGAAGCTTGAGTGGTAGTAGCATCTGCAAAAAGTACTGTATCATCTGCAAACTGGGAATGAGTGGCTGTAGCAATATGGGGATGAACAATGATACCTTTCCAAGCTCTTTTCCTGCAGTGATGATTAATAATACAACCTAGAACTTCTGCCATTAATACAATTAGAGAAGAGAAAAGAGGGTTACCTTGCCTCAGTCCATTATGAGCATTGAGAAAACCACATACATTCCTGTTAATTAGCAAAGAAAAGCTAATAGATGAGATGCAAAATAAAATATTTTTGATCCAGCTAGGATTGGATCCAAGTGTTTCAAGGGCGTGAGCAAGAAACAACCCAATAACTCTGTTAAATGCCTTTGAAACACTAAGTTTGATTGCCATACCTTTTATTTTCTCCTTTTGCAGTGTGTATAGACCTCTGAGACAAAGATAATGCTGTCCGAGATTTATCTGCCAGGTGTGAATGCATTTTGATGCTCTGATATTAGAGCTGGAAGGATCTTTTTGAGTCTATATGAAAAGACTTTATAGACAATCTTATAGAGGATGTTGTAGAGAGCTATTGGACGAAAGTCACTCGTAGAGTCACATGTTTGTTTCTTTGGAATAAGGGCGATAAGTATATGATTGATTTCTCTGACAATTTTTTTATGCTTCCTGAAATTCCAAGTAAAGCTCTTCTCTTTTCAAAATTTCCAAGCATTGCTCATTTAAAGAAATTTCCAGCTGATAATCAACATTGGTCATGCCTGCTGTCATGGTCTTAGAATGTAAGTTTCCAACTCTCCCTCTAACCTGAAGTTTTCAACAAATATGTTTTTGAAGGAGGATTTATTCCATTTCTTAATTTTGTTTTTGATGTGATGAAGCTTTTTGACAAATTTGAAACTCAGATAGCCAACAACTTTGATTTCAGACCACCAAATTTTGAGTGAAGGGACGAAGTTTGTATCTCTCCACCACATGCTTTGAAACTTGAAATAACTTTTGTGTTTAGGGGAGTTTTGATCCATATTGAGGAGGATTTGGAGATGATGGGAACCAACTTGGGGGATCATCAAAGGGAAGATGGAAAAAGGGCTGGAAATTCATTCTTCTCCTACCAAGAATCTGTCCAGTCTCTCAGAAATCTCTTGGAAATATTAGAGAAATTTAATCTTCTATTTGTCTAGGTGAAGAGGCCATTTCTTGGAATAACATTAAATACTTTTAGAGATGAGATGAAAGCTCTAAAGTCTTCCATTACTTTTGAACATTTTTTGAGTCCCTTTTTACCATCTATGTCTAGTAGAGCGTTGAAGTCTCTGCCTAGAATGAGATTCATGATATTAAGATTAATGGCAAAAGAGATAATATCATGCCTTACCTTTTCTTTTTCCTCCGTTTTGGTGGGACCATAGACATTAATAAGAGGGAAGTTAATGTTTGAGTTGGAACTTGGAATAAAACATATCATCCAGTTAATGTTGGAAGCTAGTGGAAGAACATTAATCGAATTCGGATTCCAAATGCAGCCTTGTCCTCTAGAAACACCAATAGCATCTTGGAATAATCCATCCCATCTAGGGCACGAGTTGAGAAATTTGAGCGCATTGTCTCCTGAAAAGCTTGGTCGCTTGAAGAAGAATAGTGTTGCGGTTGATTCTGTTGATAGTTTGCTTGACCAAGTATTTTTTATTAAGGGAGGCAAGTTCCCTGACATTCCAAGATAGGATTCTTGTTGCTTACCAAGGGAATTATCTTCTCCCTTGGATTTTTTGAGGAAATCAAGTATGCTGATAATGCCCTTTTCATTCGGTTGCGATTCCTTGATCCGTTCATTGCATTTTCTGCCTTTGAGACCTTTATCTCTGTCCAAGAGAACGTTGGCAAACTGAAATACATTTGGGATCAAGATTATTGATGCCATCACTATAGGCATCCTCTGCTTTTGGACAAGAGTCACCATTAACCTCTGCTTCTCCATTAGTGATTGGATTAGTATTATGAAGGGGATTTGGAGAGGGAGAATGAGCTTT
Source organism: Cupressus sempervirens (assembly GCA_028749045.1). NCBI lineage: Eukaryota > Viridiplantae > Streptophyta > Pinopsida > Cupressales > Cupressaceae > Cupressus > Cupressus sempervirens. The sequence continues at coordinate 147,636,717 of CM053790.1, forward strand.
TGCATTGGCCGAGGAGTTAATCTCTTTGAAGGATAATGAGGGTTGGGGGTCTTGAGTAGGTGAGGGGAATTCATTTGCTTTGCATTGCCCTTTCTCAACCCAAATTTGTTTTGGCTTTTTATGAATGTTCCTTGCTCTACGAACAAGCATTGTGCAATTATCGAAGGAGTGTGTGTTGCTACTACATTTGGGACAAGGATATTCAATTTCAATTTGTTGTCCCCAGAGACTGTTCGTTGAAGCATTGAGAATATGATTTGGAATGGATTTGACAACAACTTGAAGCTCGGAAAAAAAGAAAAGATTTTTATCGATGTTTTCATTATCAATATCCAACAAAGTACCAAGGGTTTTACCGATTTCTTCGAAACTTTTAATCCTTTCGTATGCTTTGAGCAAGTTGTATAATTTGATTCATATTGGTTTGTCGCAAAGTAATGAGGCTTGGACCCAACTCTGACTCGACAAGGGCAATTCTACTCGTGACCTGACGTCGACTCGGTTGTGACTTGGCAGTGACTCGGCAAGTGAGGATAAATTAATAGAAATACCTAATAGAAATATAAAATATTTGATGAGTTGGTGGGTCACGGGTCATTTTGACCTGGCAAGGGTAACTTGACTCACCAACTCGTGTGACTCATGATGAATCTCGTTACTGGTAAGGGCACAGGGTTGAAGTTGGGGATCGAAGGTTGCATATAGATTGGATGACTATCTAGGAACCAATTTTGACTGTTTATGATTTTATCCTAGTCTAAGTCTTTTGCAAATGTTGTGTTGAAAAAGCTCTTAGGAAGGAATTTGATTTCTAGTTTGTCACCTAGTTGCTAACTATGTAATTTCTAGTTAGTTTAGGCCTATCACTTTGCCTATTAGAGTGCGCTCCTCCCTAAGTCCCCTCTCTTCCTCAACCTCATCAATAAGATCAACATCTGCTGGTTAATCTTCAACAAAGGAAGTGTTTGATCGATCGCCGTTAGAGTATAACCATTTTGCAGAGAGGATGCTCACTTCTTTTTCTATTTGCCAAAGTTTCTGCAATATTCTCTCTTATAGTTAGTATTTATTTATTCATTCATAATCTTAATCTTATTTAATTATTTTAAATCTTATTTTGAATAGATTATATATGTTAGTATAAATAATATAATTTGATATTATTTCTTATTTTAATATTTTAATATATGATTTTGTTATCATTATTTATTCAATAATTTTGTATTATCTAATTATTATTATTTATATCTTAAGATGGGGACATGACAAAATCTACATGGTACAACTTGAAATTTTTGTGGGAAAATAAAGGAAGATTTGGTTTATAGGTTGAAAAAGTTTCTTTATGGCTTGAAGCAATTATCTAAAGATTTATCAAAAGTTTGATACATATGTTTTGATGTTGAATTTTTTTTTGAGTTAAAACTAATTATTGTGTTTACTTTAAGTGGCTTGGAGCTTAAGTTGTTATCTTCTTATATTTTGATTGGTAGCAATAAGAATTTGTTAAGAGTACATAAGTCTCAACTTCTAGTTGAATTTAATATAAAAGATCTTGCACTTGCTAAATTAATTCTCAAAATCAAGATACCACAAGCAAATATGCTGGAACTATAAACAAAAATGTGAAAATAACAAAATTATATCTAAGTAGATCTACACAAGTCAGACATCCTCCTAAAAGGTATCGATTCTATTTCATTTGTTGCTTTGATTTCAAATGATGGGGAACCAAGTTGTCATGATGCAAGGGGTGGCGCTGAAAATGCCATATGAAAAATAGAAATGTATGCCTTGGAGAATAAAACATGGGACTTGGTAGTATTCCAAAAGGTAGGAAAGCTGTTGGTTGCAAATGTCCACAAATTGAAGAAGAGAGATTGATAAAATTGAAAAGTACAAGGTAAGACTAATAGCAAAAGGATGTTCTCAGAAGGAAGGTATTGAATGGGATTTTTTGACCAGTTGCTAAGCTTGTTTCTACTGGAGTTGTACTAGCATTCGTTGTATTACTTGAGCTTGAGTTGGAGCTACTAGATGTTAAAACAATGTTTTTACATGGAGATTTGGATGGGATATATAGCAAGAGGGATTTGTTCAAGATCAAAAAAAAAACAAAAAAACTATTTGCAAACTCTAGATGAGTCAGTGTGTGGCTTGAAGTAGTTGCCCAGGCAATACAAAAGAGTTCAATTTCTTTATAGTGAACTAAAACTTTACAAGAAGTGAATATGCCCATTGTGTTTACTTTAGAAGTTTGTTAAATGGTTTATTCATTATCTTGGTGTTATATTTTGACATGCTTGTAGCAAGGAAATGCATGGCTGAAATTTAAGTTAAAGGCTCAGTTGGTTGGAACATTAGTTATGAAGGATGTATGAGTAGAAAAATAAAATTCGAGAATAGAATTACATAGAGACAGGGAACATGTCAAGCTTTGGTTATCACAACAAATATATGTAGAGAAGATCCTAAAAAGATATAATATTCAGAATGTGAAACCTGTAAATATCTCTTTAGCTTCCTGTTTTATGATTTTAAGCTTTCTTCCATAGTTACACCGCCCTGGGGGATGGGGGGACGATGGAACGGGGGGACAAGTTTCTGGGACGAGGGGACAGAGGGGCCTTGATTTGGGGATGGTGGGGGGACAATGGCAGGGGACATTAGGGGGTATATATATATATACATACATATACATATATACATCTATATATATATATATGTATATGTATATATATACATGTGTATATATATATATACATGTATATATATATACATGTATATATATATATATATACATGTATATATATATATACACATGTATATATATATATACATGTATATATATATAAAGATGTAAAAGAGTAAGCACTTGAACATTGCATTGAATTGGAACATCGAACATTAAACATATATAGTTGAATCTGCAAATAGTCAACATTGGGATGTCCCCAATCCTCGGTGGAGGTGGCGGAATCTGGTGGCGCCACTGGAGTCCCCAAGTCCTTGGTGTGTTGAAGCCTCCAGGACGTGGAGCAAAAACAGGGGGGACATGTCCCCCGGTTAGTATGCTCTTCAAGTTTATATCCTGGTAGTAAAGAAGAAAAGGATTATATGTCTCATGTATTGTACGCTAATGCGATTGGAGGCTTAATGTATGCAATGATATATGCAAGAATGTATGTTTCGCATGCAGTTGAAGTGTTTTTGGAATACCGCTTCTTGACTCAATTGTGTGAGTATTTTTTTCATCAACGTTTTAGATCACACTTTGTGACTCGTCGTTAGGATGAAGAGAGAAAGCATAAGGAGAAAATGAAATAAGTTGTAGACCTAAACTCTCTACAAAGTGGGGAGCTTGAAGGGAGGAGAGATTGGTCAAGAGGAGTCAATAAGGAGTCAAAGATAAGACCCCAAATAATAAAAAAATGATAGAAATAAAGTAAATAACAAGAGCAAGAATTGAAGACTAATAAGAAATTTTAAAAAAGATAGTAAATAATTAGAACAAAAAGCAGAAGACACTAATTTAGGCACCAATAGGGAGAATAAGTAAAATAATAAAAAGCCTCACCAATTAAATAAATAATAAAATTAATAAACAAATAAAATAGAAGAGAAATTAAAAAACAATAAAGAGACAAACAAAAGAAAACAATTTATCAAACATGAAAATAAATATATTTATTGATGTATTTAGTTTCTACATTTATGTTCATATATTTGTTTGCAGTTATATATTTATATATATTTTGCTTTAATATTTACTTATGTTTAGTTTATATATATTATAGATATTTGTTTATATAATAATTGGTATTTATTTATGTATAGGTACATGCATATATAATTTGATTTGGTTTTTATGATTTCATGTTTCTTAATTGTTGTCTCCAATTTGTCTCTTTATTGGTTTTTAATTTCTCTTCTATTTTTGTTTGTTTATTAATTTAATCATTTATTTGATTGGTTATTGGTGTAATTTAAATACTTCTAATTACACTTTACTTAAGTTCACTTAGGATAATGCATTGCATAGTAGTTTGCATATGAGACACCTAGGAGCTTGCACCTATATTTGTGCATGGTGTAAGAGAAATGCCACTTTAGATGGTGACAGTTGTATCACATTCCACTTTATGTGTGAGATCCAACTTTAGTCCACACACCACATTATCATCCTCCACATCTTGCACATATTTCATTGCACAATGGATGACTATCCACCTTTGGTTGACATGTGATTCCACCTTGTGTAGGTGATAACTTACTTTCTCCTTATCATAGTCTCGTATTGCCTTGCCAATATAATAAGACATATTATGTACATCTTACTTATGCCCATTATCAAAAATATCATTCTTGCATTTAATGCAATTGTCTTGCTATTCTCTTGTGAAGTTATCATGGCCTTTTGTTTGATCCTTGGGGTGTTATAGAGCCACCTAAAACACTAACATGGTATTAGAGCTCTCAAGGTGTGAAGACTCCTCAAGAAGTGTAATCTTGACTTGATTCGATTGTGGGTGCAAAATAAGGCTGTTTGGGCATCATTATTGGATCCAGAAGGTTATTTTGTCAAATTTTGACTTTATATATAGCTATATTCAATAAAATTGTTTTTCTAGCAAAAATGTTTTAATTAGAGGACCATTTGGCCCCTCCCCAATTTGCAAATCACAACCAGTTTTCTGTTATTTGTGCAAAATTTTATCAAATTTGGGTATATTTTATTGTGCACATTCTATCTAGCAAAATAATAAATTGCCACTTGATTGGCAGTCAAATCCATCCCTTAGGTAAGGGACGTAGAAGGTTTTCTTGCTTGCCACTTATAGTTGTTTTGAAATCTGAAAAACATTATCATTTGGGCAAGTATTGTGGTTGACATATAGCCGGGGTAGGTGCATACTGCTTCATCCTTGGTTTGTAGGTGGTTTGTCCATTGCAATCGGCCTATGTTGCTTGTGAAATTGGACAACCTATGCAAATCTGTGTACATTGTTGGCCGGTGTGTTTCAATAGCCCCTGATTTGGAATCTGTTTGTGTGAGGGGTTGTATCTGCTTGAGTTATATAATTTGGTTGCAGATTTGTGGGCATGGGGGGGAGGGGGTGCTCATAATGATCTAGTTGTAGATTTGAGGGGTCTTGTGCTTTCAACACCCACCAAATCTTTCCACCTTTTGACAGTCAGTGGTCACATTCACCTTTGGTAGTCAACTTTTCCATTTTGTTGTTGCTAGAGGTTTCTACTGACCCCTTTACAAAACAATCAACCTAATGCTTTGTGATTGACATCTTTATACATCTTTGCAGATCAACTCATAATTTGGCAGGCTTTATTGGCTGGCTCGTGATTATTGCTAAGGTTGGCTTTTTTTGGATTCGTTAATCATTGCATGTTGGTTCATTGACCACTTACAATATTGGTTCATGGTTTCTATTAATCGATAGCATATACAAAGAGAGGTTTCTTTGTTTTCTCCTTGGGTAGATCAATATTGACCTTGTACTTGATGTGGAAAGATGAGGTTGGATGTGAATCGACCTACATAAATGATTGATTTATGGATCATTGTCTGTGGCATATTCCTTCATTGGATCAACGGTTCTTGTAGTAATGTTCTTATGCCCTCATTTTGATAGTATTGTGACTAAGGAAACACTTCCCAAGCTTGCGACCACCTCTATACAACACCAAATTTGATGTGTCCTTCACAACCATTGAGATCTGAGTCCACATTCTTCCTAGTGACAAGAATGTAGTAGACTTGGATCAGACCCTTTTATTTGGTACTTTGCTAATCACATGTCATTGAGGTCAGCCTGAGCTCCTTAGTTGAGTGACATATACGCCACAATCTCATAGATGTGGCTCATTGGAACACGTTCTGTGTTGCGTGCATTTTTGGCGAGGTCCCACTTTGGCGAGGTCCCACTAAATTTGTCCCACATTCATAATCTGAAGATACTTTATTTATATACTGCAACAGTGAGACATAATATAGTGTGTGCAATAACCATTTGTACCACAACCCTGCTACCAGTCAACACTTGCAAGAGCAAAAGCAATTCTTTGTGGTTGCAGTGCCAACAATAGGTGGGGCCTGTGCTCTTAGCACCCACTCCTATTTTCACCTTTGCACACTGTACGATCACCCATGTGATAGTAGCTGACTAGTTTAGTCCCTATATGCTTCATGAGGAGTGTTTTTTGTCTTTTGCTCATAACTTGGGCAAACAAAGGCCAAATTCAGCAAACAAGATATTGATGGAAAGATCTTTTCGTCAGCTTTACATTGGTACAAGTATATTTTAGTGATTTTGCTATTTAATATTGATATTTTGTACTTGAAATTTATATCTTGGTTTACACAACCAATTGTTGATCTCAACTTGTAATTTGAGAAATATATCATTGATGAAATCATGGGTGTTTTAAACACTTTGGAGAAAGGGAATTGTAAGGAACAAAGTAATGTCATTCTCTCCTATCTTAGTTAGTATCATCAATTGGGAAATTCTTATAATTTATTGTCCTATTTCTATAATGAAGTTCCTTGTGATGGTGATTATCTAATGTGGAAAATGTTTCAAGCTATAATTTTTTGATACCATATTTGAGCATGTTGATGATGACTTTATGGAGAACTTGTTGAGTTTTGGGATCCTCAAACTCTTTGGGAATATATTTGAGAGCTATATAAAGATTATGATTCTTCACCATCTTTTGATGCTCCTCTTTCCAACTCCAATGTGCCTCTTCACTCTTTAGAGTAGATAACCCATGTCTGTAATTCTTTGGAGGAGATTGCAGATGCTTCAAAGGTGCATTATTCTCTAGTGAGTCCACATTCATCTTTTTCTGGTGATTCCAGTGAGTCATTACAAGAGATATCTATTTGTCTTCTTGATTGGGATTCATATTTGCAAGATATTGGTGCATTGTTTATAGAGTCTCATATTTGAGATTTGGTGCATTGTTTACTCTTCTATTTGATGACAATTTCATCGTAGTTGGTGAGCCTTCTTTACCTTCTTTGGAGATGAGTATTGTTAATCCTTCTTTTCACTTGGTTTATCACATTTCATAGTTCAATTTGATGGCGTGATGGATTCCTTGAGCTTGGAGATACCTATTTAGTCTTCAAAGATGTAAATTATGTGATCTTCCTTTCTTTTGGATATGGATTAGTGTGTGGCATCATTATCATACTTCATTTGGATTTCACTTCCCAGTTTCTATCTAGAATGGGAAGCATTCCTGTGTTTGTACTTGGCTTGTCTTTTTCTCAAGGGGGAGAAGTGTTGTTAGTATGCATTGGACCATGTTTTTTCTTCAGATGCTCACTATATTTGGAGGAGATTGTTCATTATGGGGGGGATATCACGTTCCCTACTTTCCTTTCCTATGGAGACATACTTAATTGTATATACATGGTGTATGTAGTGCTTAGGGGGTCTTTAATCCACCCATCCATGCATCTTGTGTTTTTTCATCTCTCTTTTTGGAGGGGAGTTTTGTGCCATGAGGTTTTCTCCCTTCCTCCTCTTTATGAGAGTTTTCATTGCTTTTGCACTTGCATAATGTAAATTGGTACCTAACATGACCAAGTAGTTGAGACCCATATTGCATTGCCAACTAATATTATAAGGTAAGTGCATTCCTCCAAGTTGCACTTAAGGTGGGGTGTTGGTTGATGTAATTAAATATATCTTAATACACTTAAGCATTATTTAGTATAATGCATTGCATAATAGTTTGCATATTGGACACTTAGGAGCTTGCACCTATATTTGCACATGCTATAGGAGAAGATTCACTTTAGGTGGTGATGGTTGTTATCACATTCCAATTTTTGTGTGAGATCCACCTTTAATACTCATATCACATTATCATCCTCCACATTTTACACATACTTCATTGCATAATGGAGAATGATCCATCTTTGGTAGACATGTGATTCCACCTTGTGTGGGTGATAACTTATCTTCTCCTTATCATAGTCTCTTATTGCCTTGCCAATATAAGCAGGCCTATTAAGTAATTGTATTTATGTCCATTATCAATAATATTATGCTTGCATTTAATAGTAGTGATTTCTGTTGCACCAAAAGATTGACCTATTAATGCCTGATACAACCACTAGACTTATAGAAGACACAAGATGCTACTAAACCATGTTATGAATCTCGTGAGATTTGCTGGTGCACTACCAACAATCCCTCTCCCACTGGTAGTTGTCACGACTTGTGTGGATTCAAACTCGTGACCTAGCTCTAATACCACTTGTTAGAAGTAGTGATTGTGATTACACCAAAATATTGACCTATTAATGCCCGATACAACCACTGGATTTATAGGAGACACTTGTGGCTATTAAACCATGTTGTGAATCCCTGCAAGAGACGGTAGTGCATTGCCAACATCTTAATGTAATTGTCTTGCCATTCTCTTGTGGAAGTCATCTTGGTCTTTCGTTTGATCCCTAGGCTGTTCCTAAATCACCTAAACTCTAACAATGCCTTTCTGTTCTTTTAATTATTTTCCCTATTGGTGCCTATGTTGGTTTCTTTTTCTTTTGTTCTATTATTTACTATCTTTTTATAGTTTTCTTATTAGTCTCTGGTTCTTTCTTTCTTTGTTTCCTTTATTTCTATCATTGTTAATTATTAGAGGTCTTATCTTTGACTCCTTGTTGACTCCTCTTGATCATTCTCTCTTCCCTTCAACCTTCCCCCCTCTTAGAGACTTTAGGTTTGCAATTTATTTCATTTTCTCCTCATGCTTTCTCTCTTCATCCTAATGATGGTTATAGACTGTAATCCGAAAGGTTGATGAAAAATATATTCACACAATTGAATCCAAAAGCAACATTCGAAAATTCTCGTGGATTATGGAAATGTACTCACTATTGCAGTTGATGTTGTCAATAGATAAATGACAGATTCAGTTAAAGAGCACTGAGCAGTAGTAAAATGGGTGCTCCAATATCTTGGAAGGCACGATTGATTATAATATTGCCTATCATGGTTGCAATGATTTAGTGTGCAGTTATTTTAATCTAGATTTTACAGGTGATTTGGACAAGAGATCTACTTCATGTTATGTCTTTACGAAGGAGCTATTTGTTGGATGCTAAATCTTCAAGAAAAAATTGCTTTATCCATAGCTTAGGCGGAGTATATGGTTGCCTCATATGCATCTAAAGAGTTAATTTGGTTGAAGGGTATTTTGGGTGAGTTTGTAAAAGTGCATGACAAAGTGATTTTATTTTTTTATAGTCAAAGTGCTATTCATTTGGCCAAAGAGTCAGCTTATAATAGTAGGACCAAGTAGGTTGAAGTTAAGTACCATTTTGTAAGGAAAATTATTGATGGAGGTGGAGAAACTCTTGATAAAGTTTATACACTAGAAAACTGTGTAGACACGTTTAAAAAATCAGTATTATTAGAGAAGCTCGGGTGGAGTTCGGCTTCTCTTAGCTTGTAGAAAAGGTGATGAATGGGCGTGGGCAATTATCAGGTAAATTGTTGTTAAGGTGGAGATGGTTGGATAATGACAAGTGACAACAATAAAGCAAGAAAACAAAATGACGAACCTAATATTGTCTTTTTGAAATAACATTTTTCTTTTGAGACAACATTCTTATTCTTTCAAGGAAGATAACTAGTTTTTTCTATGATCTGTGATGGTGGTTATCTCAAAGATATTATATACATATATATATATATATTTGTTGCCTTTGAACAATAAGAATACTGATACCTTGTACCATGGATGTTTCCTTATCATATTATGAACCAGTGTAAATCAGTGTGTTATGTGTTATTCTATTCTTGTATTTCATTTTCTATATTACTTTATTTGCAATTAACTTGTGCAGCCATTTTAAAATATATTCCAGGTTTATGCTTCAGCCTCCACAACATAGGCTTTAATGAAAAAACATTCTTTTAACTTATTTCATGTAATAAATAGTTTTTTAATGAAAACATATTATCCCATATTATACTTCATTTCTAAAGCTTCTTCCTTTTTCAGTTTTATACAATTCAACCTTTTTTAGGAATGCTTAATATCTTATATATAGCTTGTTTTCCATGCAACTTCAAGAAATTATGGAGGAGCTATATTGATCTTTCTCCTTACGTGGAACATGCATTGGGATCTCCTTTCACCTACTTGCTGATTGCAATCATGAGTCCCCCTTGGTCAGTGAATTTCTTTCCTGTAGCAACAGGTTGCCAGAAGAATAGCCAAAGGTCTTTTTTTTGTGATATGGTTTGAAGACTTAATATGTTTATTCTGAAGGCCCTTTCACACATCATGTTGGTGCTTTCTTTGCACCCTTTATAACTTGTGGCTATCTTGACATTGCCTTAAATGTTCTGCATTTAAATTCTCTGATTTATATTTCAGCTGCACTTTTCTTATGTCATACTTAATTTGTAAATTTTAGCTCCATTTTTCACTTTCATATTGGACTAGTAGTATGAACTGTATTAAGATAAATTAAACTTTTTTCCCCACTAGCAGATTGTGTGTGTTAGATGAGGTATGATGAAGTAGGGATGTTTGTTGCTAATGTTGTCTCAGGTCTCAGTATGTGTACCCATGGACCCCAACACACAAGGAAGTATCTTTAGAGTGGAACATGCATAACAGAAGGAAAATTTGTTCCATAGACAAAATTGGAACTAAATATTTTTCAAGTAATGATTTAAAATTAAGAAGGCAAAAAAACATTCTATTTTCCTCTTGCTTTTGCTTAAATGGTCGTCTTGTTTCAGGTGATCTTGCAAAATGGTTGCAATGATACTGCTGAAGAGAACATGGTGTTCATTGGCTACCTGGCATTTTTTGATCCCCCAAAGGAATCTGTCAAGGAGGCTCTTTGGCAACTTGCAGAAAAGAGCGTCAAGGTTAAGGTATTAACAGGGGACACTCTTGCTGTTGCAATTAAAGTTTGCATGGAAGTTGGAATTTGTACAGCACATGTTATTACTGGGCCTGAGCTCGCATTGCTCGAGGACAAGAGCTTCCATGATGTTGTTAGAAAGGTGACTGTTTTAGCAAAGCTCACACCCATACAAAAGCTGCAGGTGGTTGAATCGCTGAAAATGGGAAATCACATTGTGGGCTTCCTAGGTGATGGACTTAATGATTCCTTAGCACTCAAAGGTGCCGATGTAGGAATCTCAGTTGACTCGGGGACATCTGTTGCCAAAGATCTAGCTCAGATAATTCTATTAGAAAAGGATCTTAATGTTCTTGTTGCTGGAGTTGAATGTGGTCGAATAACACATGGTAATAGCATGAAATACATAAAAATGGCAGTTGCAGCTAACTTAGGAACTGTAGTCTCTATGATTGTTGCAAGTGCTTCTCTTCCATTTGATCCTTTGACACCAATGCTACTCTTGACCCAAAACCTCCTTTATGACTTAAGCCAAATTTTCATTCCTTGGGACAAAATGGATCAAGAATATGTTAAAATACCACATCACTGGTCAGCAAGTGATATAGTTACTTTTATGTTGTGGAATGGTCTCATAAGTAGCATATTTGATATTGGTACATTCTTTTTTATCTGTCAGTATTATAATGCAAACACAAGGCCCAAACAAAATTTCTTTCATTCAGCCTGGTTTGTGGAGGGACTTCTCATGCAAACTCTCATCATCCACATGATGAGGACAGAGAAAATTCCTTTCATTCAAAGTAGGGCATCATGGCCAGTGATATCCGCAACTGTGACAATATCAGCAGTAGGTATAGCACTTCCATATACTGTGATTGGAAAAATAATGGGCATGGTAAACTTGCCATATTCCTACTTTGGTTTTTTGGTTATAGCTATCTTGGGTTACTTCTTTGTTGGCCAGCTGGTGAAAATGGCTTATATTTGTGTTTTCAAGAGATGGCTGTAACATGTAAGTGAAGATTGCTCACATTTGTGCTTCTAAGCGCTGGCTATAACTGTTAGAATTAATGAATAAAAATTTTAAAGGTGAGAAATTAGTTTCAAGTAGTTGTTGAGTGTAGATCTAAACTTGTATGAATTTGTTGTCTCTCAAGGCTATATATGAAGCATGTAATTCTTTTAGAGTAGAATATACGGACATTTTCATTTCTGTGTATTTCTTGTATCTGTACTGTTGTACATTTTTATTTATTCTTATATGACATTTCTTTTTTGTAAATATCTGAGATTAATTGGTGAATTGTTTCCACATATCTTGTTTTGTTTTAGAAAGTATCAAGGAAAATCTCAAGATTGCTTCGTTTTAGAAATTGCCAAGGAAAATCTCAACGTATTGAGAGACAGTCCTCTTGAGGTACAAGGAGTCTTAGATAATTTATATTGAAAGGTAAAGTGCATTGATGTCGTCAAGAGAAATAGAAAGATCTCTCCAACAAAAGTTTATTAGATGTCGCTGAATGAAATGGCATTAAAACATTCTGTTGCAGCTTGAAAGCTCTTATTTGAAGGTTGTCATTTGTGGAGTATTGGCTATAGGACAAATATGATCAATCCAAAAAAAATGTTTGAAAGTCTGATTGTTGCAGTTGACGTGGAAGAAATATATATATATATATATATATATATATATAGAGAGAGAGAGAGAGATAGAGAGAGAGAGAGAGAGAGAGAGAGATCTTTTTATTGTGAGAGAAACCACATAAAAGAAGGAAAGCTGTGATTAGTTCATTTGGAGATAGTAAAGAGGAATCTACAACTGTTATGTTATCGTTGTGAGCACCTTTAATCTATAAAATATTTGATGGATGTATGAAGAAGATGAAATCATACAACTATTGGAATGGTCATTAGATGTTTTGGGATCACAAATGCATATTAAAACATGGTTGTAAGAGAAAATATGGGTTTCTTATCATGCTTCCATTTAGGAACTTGAGGAGTGTTGCTAGTTAAAAGGACATTGCCTCATAATTTGATAGCTCAGTAGGCACTTCTCTGTAGAAATAAGAGGGAAGTTTGTAATATGTAGGAGTACGCTGGATATAATAAAGAATTCATTTCTTCTTAAGTGGTAGCATTGGTGTAAAACTAAAATAGAGAAAGAAGAAGAAATAGAAAGGAATATAACCCCTACTCTAAAAAAAAAAATCGTAACAAATGCACACCTTTAATACCATTGATGTGTTGAACCTTTGGTATTCATGCTTGCCATTCATGTCAATTGTAATCAGTATATGGTTTATAAACTCAGATTATATCTATGATACATCTGCAGCTACAGGAACTTCCTGTCACTTTAGCAACGCGAACTCTGATTCTGATTATAAACTACACAAATTTACTATTTTAGTGTTTGGTCTATATAATGCTAAATGGTTATTAATAACAGCCCAATAGTGATGTTCCTCATTCAATATTTTGGTATTAAAAATATTCACATTATTATCTTTTGACAAGAAGATGTATATGTTCAGAAATTGGATAGGCTTAATAAAGACAAATCAACTTAAACATGAAAAAATATCGACAATATGGCATTAAGCCAATGGACTTGGAAATGAGAAGCTGTTCCATGTCTCTTAAGTGTTGGAAATTAAAAGTTTTAATTTTAAGAACAAGAAATAATCCTGTTAACAAGGGTAATGAAGTGTCAAAGTTCCCACTCAAAGTTTGAATGGTTTAGACAAGGTAAAAATAGAGTCGAAGTTGGAGGGGTGAGGGAAGAAGAATAAAAACAAATAGATAGTGCATGTGAGAGGGAGGGGGATAGACTAGGTGGGAGGATGACAAGATGTAGAGATGAAGATAGGAAGAGTTAGCAAGAAAAAGAAGTAGATAGAGACAAAGATAAATATAAAGGAGGGAGAAATATGGAAAATCAGTTCATTAATATAACTTAAATAATTATACAATTTAGAATTGTTTTAAATCAAGCTCAATATAATATAATTGATTAAAAACAAGAGAAATCAAGTGACAAATTAATGTCGAATTGTATTTTAATGCGTTGAGGGCTAGAATAGTTCCAAATGCTTTGCGGTGGAAAAAAATTAGCCTCTACTTATTATTTGTCTTATATTGAGCTACTGCGTAGAATATGTTTGCACTTAAAAAAAATTGCTTAACATGACATCTTCAAGTTTAGAGCTATTAATACCAAACTTAAGATAAGATAAGATAATAATATTAATGTCCAATAAAAAAATCAGAAAGGTTTATGGGATTGAGCATACAAGAAGAGAGCCGGCTAAATAGAAACACCAAAATGGTGTTAGAAAGAAACAAAACAAGATAGAAGACCAAGAAACACAAGGTAAGAACTATAAGTTCTTCCTTGGTACAAAGTAATCAAAGACAAAAGGATATAACTGTGGATGGATCAAAGTCTTAGAACTACGCTAAGATCTATTAGAGGAATGTTGCTGCCTGAAAAGATTGGTACAGTTCCTGACAGATCTAGGAGTAGTAGTGCTGGAAGGCCTTTTAACACCCTGTGACGGAGATAAGGGGGAGTAAAAGGCGGTAATGAGTTGGTCAGAGGTGCGGATCTGAGACATAGCTAATTGAAGAGTATGCTCATGAAGTTGGGTAGCCTCTTGAAGATAAAGTGTAAGACATCGTTGATCAATATAATTGAAGAACTCTGAGAGAGAGACAATCCTTGAAGAGATAATAAAATCTTCCTCGGATCTCATAGTAGATAGGGCAATTAAATAAGAAATGGGTCTTAGACTCGACCTCTGCCAAAGAATACAATCTGCAAACTCGATCCTCTCTGTCCATATGGTGATCAGTTCGGATACAGAGATGATGAGAACCAACTCTGAAAGAGCCAAGACAGAATCAAAATGAATGACACCAATGCCAATAGAGATAAGTAAGCTGCACAATAATACCATCTTGAATCTCAAGAAAATGCTCTGCATAAAATGCCATCTTAGGACATAAGTTTAAAAGGGACCTTCAAATGAAGTTTTCAGGATCAAAAGCATAGTTGAGCCCAAAATAGTTAACTTGTGATTCATCCTTAGTTTTTTGAAAATTTGTTATTATATTATATTTCTTTTAACTAGTGGTGTTCAAGCAATTTTAGTACTGTTCTTGTCAAATAACACTCCCTTTCACTACAAAGGTTTCCGCTTCATTTGTGCCACAACTTCATCGTCTAGTTGATGTTTTTAGGTAATTGCATTAGTCCTTAAAACCATGATGCATAGCCATAAGTCCAATTGACAAAAATGAAGCAAACGATTCAAGACACGTGTTTTAATTTATCCTAGCATAATAGAAATATTTATGTAAACATAAATGATGCATATGGTATATCCCAATCCCTCAGCTGGAGCCCTTGTTAAAGCAACAATTTCTAGGTACCTATAATATATAGGTCATCACAACAAGTAGAAGACACTCTTTCACAATGAATGGAAGCACTACATTAGTCTCCCTTAGAGACCATTGCGCGAGGATCTCTGACCACACCTTCCAATGAGGCAAATTACATTAGACAGATGGAAATCGCCATGCGTGAACTTGCAAAAATTAGTGAGCTTTGTATGACAGGTAATTACTTCTTAACAATTAAAACGATGGACCCATATCTATTTGGGAGGTGGGACCTATTTTGGTTGGAATTGATGCATGGACTTGACATTTTGAAATATTCAACACTTCAAATAACGTTCTTCCACCTATTTTAGCAAATGTGGGCTTCTGATTTAGTGTTTTAGGTCCTTCACTTCAGAATAAAACATGTCTCTGGCGGAACTGCTCATGTTTTCTAGGCATCCACAATTGTTGTCCAGATGTCATTGATGTTATTCATGGTGCAATGCATGATGCCATCTGCATATTTTAGCTTCAGTGACTGTAATATTTGTTAGTGTTGTTTCTATTTGATATAATTGGAGACTTTAAATCTCTATGTTCCACTAGGGGCAGGGGAGTTGCCGATGTAGATGATATATAATAGTAGTGGGTGGGATTCATATGCCTGGGCTTTTTGGGCGGGCAAGAGTGAAGTGGATGTGATTTTGCACAATCCAGGCATTATGGAACATTCCACCTATGGGCCCTCATCAATGCCATTGCCATCAAGGAGCTCTTTTTGCCTTGTTTTACAAGAGTTATTCATTCTAAGGTTTTGGACTTTAGTTTCAGGTAAGTTTGCATGGATAGGATTCTAATCTAACTGTGGAGTATGGCCCATAACCTATCCAAGCTACGATGGCCCTTGGATACCATCCATAGTGCATGCAGGATGTAGACAATAATGGTACAAGAAACAATGCATATTGTGAAAGTGGACTTCTTGAAGGTTGTAGTAGCAAATGCCTTGGTAGACATGTATGCAAAATGTGGAAGCATATAAGGCACAATAGTATTTAGAGTTTTGGTAAAGAGATGAAGCTAATAAAGAGAAAAACAATCAAAGTAGGTGATCATATATTATGTCAACTTTGTTCTCTAGTCAAATACTTCACCCTTCTGGAATCTACACCAGACAATGATCATTCACTAGGTTTGAGAGGTCAAAAAATTATATGTTTTAGATGGACGGGTAAGACAATCTTAATGGTCATTTTCATTGGCATGGAATATCAAAAAGACCTTGCTGGAGATAATAAAACAAATTCAAAGAGTTATTAGATAAAGAGGTCTAAATACCAGTTGGGGTTGGTTTGAATATTTCCATTTTGATATTAAAAGGGTAGGCACTGCAGATTTATTAGGAAAAAAACCAATATTTAATATTGTCTAGAATAATAGTTTCCCAATCTATGCTTGATATCCTTGGTATGTAGAAATTATTTTAGTTCCCTGTTCCAATTGGCTTGTCCAACATATGCCATGGGGTGTCAAGGATTGCTTCTATTAAAAAATGTTTAGTTTGTGGCTTGAATTTTGTTGATTCTTGGCATTGAATTTAGTTTGAAGAGAAATCAAGATGGAAGGAAACTCTTTAAGACTACCTACATATTTGCATATTTATCATGCCTTTGTAAAACTATAATGCTATTTGTGTGAATTTTGTATTTTGTTTCATTTCATTTAATTCTACTTGTTTGGCAAACTATTGTACAAGATGTTGAGAGAATGGATCGTAAAAGACAACAGGAATTGTTATATGTAATGTTCTGTTTTCCCTTCTTTCACAACCCTACTATTGATCGTTTACTAGAGATGCTAATGGAGGTGACCATACGCTAGTGTTGATGGTAGAACTTGTTGTACGATGGCAATATGATACTATTATGAAGGGTCATATAGTATGGGAGTATAACCAAACGGTGTTGGTAATGGAGCACGTATGATGTACGGTGAAGGGGACAAGTGAATGCAAGCCTATGAGGTCGTACGGTATTATAGTGAGCCATACAGGATGGGCTGTATGGGATGGTTCGTTCAGGATGGGCCGTACAGTGTTACTACGAAATGACTGTGTGCTAATCCAGAGTTTGTATGTTCATGTAGTTGTACAGAAGAAGACATGGGGTAGTGGAAGTGAGTTTGAACAATACAACCATGAACAAGATGAATCCAAATAATGAAAATTGAACATAGGTATATTCAATTAATATTTGCAGATAGATGGTGCTCTGATTTACTAGATCCGAGTGAAGTGTTACAGGCGATGGAATAGGGTGAGGGTTGAATCCCACCGAAATCAAACAAACCAAATAGGGAAGCTCTTTCACGTTCGAAATGGAAAACAACAGAGAACTCCAACAGGAATTCATAGTACATGAAAATAATCCAAAATGCATACCAACTACTACCTACAAGCCGTGCTCAAATACTCGTCAGGGAAACCTTTCCGAGTGTGTGCAAAGATAGCCGATGGCAACACTTACCAACGGAAACTAAAAATTATAATAGGTCCGAGATATATTAAATCAGTCGGAACCACAAATACAAATATTAACTTGGGCTCATATTAATTAATTAAAGTAACTAATTAAAGGTCCTTTTATTATATTATTTAAATGCTAGGACCAGTTAATTAATTAATTAAATTAAATTATTACATTAAAAATTGGGGACATTACAAATCCTTGCCGACCAAAGATTCTTGTCCTCAAGCAATATGCAAACTCTAGGATCCCAAACCATGCGCGGATGCAAATTGTTGAAAACTCCATGCTTCTTCAGGATCACACGTGCATAATTGAATTCAATTGAGATGAGTAGACCACCATTTGGGCTCTGTTGTGACACTCTAATATAAATATTGTCCAGTCCCGAGTCACCAAGACCCTAGACTTGAAATTCATTTGTGTAATCCATCTTGATTGCCACTGGGGAATAGATTTCATAATCAACCAACTGCAAGGATTGCTCCTACAAATAATCCTCGATCGAATCTGCATTACTAGGAGGCTGAACAACTACAGCTAGAGCTTGCTTATTCGGAGGATCGTTGGTAGAACCTAAAGTTTCATCAAGTTAATCATCGAGCATTGGTTTAATGTTATTTGTGCAAGTACCTTCTTCCATAATCATTTCTTCATCTTCGATTCGGGTACCAAATAGATTCTGTCTTTATGGTAAATGACATTCCCAACCACCTTGTATCTGTCATCTTGCACTTGACCATCCAACAGTTGGCATGCACAAGTATTCTTTGAGTATTTGACTAACAGATGTGTCCTCCAATTAGATGGAAACTGAGCCATAGTGTAATCCAAGTCAAAGCTCTCATTCTCCCAATAGGCTAGCAGAATCACTTAGCTCTGATATCACTATAATGTTTCGTTTTCCCTTCTTTCACAACCCTACTATTGATTATTTACCATAGATGCTAATGGAGGGTGATCATATGCTAGTGTTGATGGTAGAACTTGTTGTACCGTGGCAATATGATACTATTATGAAGGGTTATACAGTATGGGAGTATGACCATACGATGTTGGTAATGGAGCACAGATGATGTACGATGAGGGGGACAAGTGAATGCAAGCCTGTGAGGCCGTACAGTATTACAGTGAGCCATACAAGATGGGCCGTACGAGATGGGACGTGGGACGTACAGGATGGGTCATACGATGTTACTGTGAAATGACTGTATGCCAATCCAGAGTCTATATGTTCGTGTAGTTGTACAGAAGAGGACGTGGAGGTAGTGGAAGTGAGTTTGAATAATACAACCATGAACAAGATGAAATCCAAATAATGAAAATTGAACATAGGTATATTCAATTAATATTTGCGGATAGATGGTGCTTCGATTTGCTAGATCCAAGCGAAGTGTTACAGGCGATGGAATAGGGTGAGGGTTAAATCCCACTGAAATCGGACAAACCAAATAGGGAAGGTCTTTCACTTCCGAAATGGCTAACAATAGAGAACTCTAATAGGAATTTGCAATACATAGAAAATAATCTAAAATGCATACCAACTACTATCTACAAGTCGTGCTTAGATACCCGTCGGAGAAACCTTTCTAAGGGTGTACAAAGATAGCCGATTGACAACACTTATCAACAGAAACTAAAAATTAAAATAGGTCCGAGATATATTAAATCAATCGGAACCACAAATACAAATATCAACTTGGGCCCATATTAATTAATTAAAGTAACTAATTAAAGGTCCTTTTATTATATTATTTAAATTCTAGGACCAGTTAATTAATTAATTAAATTAAATTATTACATTAAAAATTGGGGACATTACATTATATACAATGTGCATGTACATTTTCATACGGTGTGTGGCTCAGGGTCAGAGAATATACTAAATTAATATATGAATGCCATGAAATGGGCATGCTGTATGAATCAGCTAGGGGGTTGCGTTTGTGTTGCAACTTAGTGTTGTTAGGAAGTAATCCGAAAAACATTGGTGCCACAAATTGTTATGCTCAAATGCGAAAAGGGTTACAATGTTCGGTGTAATTGACGATGTGTTTGCAAATTTTTTTGTGCTTTCAAGGGTATGCATATTGTTTGTACAATTTTCCTTTCAAGCCTGGATAAGCATGGGTTGATTGCGCCTCAAAGTGCACTGTTTGATGTTATTATATCATTTTTTTGATTGCTTCTAGGGGTTTGTAAGTAGTACTCCTGGAGATTGACACAGTAGGCAAGCAGACAAGGCTATTGATATTAGATCACATTGTCCCTATATATCCTCTATTGTATATATTGTTGTGATGTCCCTGTAATTCTTGTAGACTATAAATTTCAAATATTAATTCAAGTATTCTAGATGCTTCAAATAATTCTAGACGCTTCCTTTGAATTTTTATAAGATTATGACATTTGTATTAGTAATGCCTTTGTTTTAGATTTTCTCTAATTTTTTATTGAGAATAATTATTTTTCTCCTTACAATTTTTGGTAGTAACCAATGAGCGTCTAAAGGAAAAGGATTTATATATTTTAATAAATATAAAAATATTAGAACTTAATATAAAAGTTAAGAGATACAAAAATTCTTTGTTTCTATTGGCTAGTTAAAAGAATGGACAAGTTTTTTATGGCACTGAACGATGACAATAATATCTTGCCATCTCGCTATCAGTAGGAACTAATATAAGAGGAATTGTTTTTCTCCATGCAACTGATATATATGTTTTTGCATTTAATCATTTTTATTCTTCGAGAATGAATTAATATGTTGAAGAATTAGTTTATATTAACATTTAATGCAAAAATGTTTGATGTGAATTAGTTTCTCCTTTGAAACATTTGAAGTTGGACAGCCAATGTTACACATTTTAATAGTCGATTTTTGTTTGTCATTTAATAGAAATTCTCAATCAATAGTAAGTATGAAGGCATTGGTGAGCTTTATAGAATGTTGAATCACTGTTGAAGAAGTGATGAGAAGCGTTGGTTGCCGGCTAGGCTAGGGCTCTATCCCTAGCCTGTAATTGCTGTTTGATCTTTACTAATATTTTTTCCTGTTCTGTTTGGATTGCCGACTGTTGGGAAAAGTTTGCGTGGGTGTTTTTGGAAATCTTCTGCAGTCGATTTTGGATTGGGGTTTTTATTGTTTGCATGGCAGGGCTTGGGATTTTTGCTGTGTTGGTGAGAACAGATGGTTCTTCTCCAACTATGCATGCAATGAGATTTGAATCATTTTATTCAGGGGAGAGCTCCAAGTTGAAAAAAGTTAATGGTTTTCCGCGTAGCCATGATCACCCTGTTCTGGTTATTTCTCCAGCGGTTGTAATGGAGGACATTGAATATTGGACCAAGCATGCTTTGATATGCAAATTTCTTGGAATCCAAATGTCCCTATCCACTCTTGAGGCATGGATCCGCCGCTCATGGTAGGTGGAAGGCAATATGGAGATTATGTTGGCAGGGAATAGTTATTTTTTTGTTGTATTCTATTGCATGTCTGATCGTGATCGTGTTTTTGAAGGAGGCCCTTATTTCTACAACCATGTGGGGTTATTTGTCAAACCCTAACATTCAGGATTTGTCAAATTCTGTTGAGGATCTCCCTTCAACAGTGCTAGTTTGGGTTCGCTTGCCTCGCCTTCCCTTGGAATTTTGGTGTAAAGACATCCTCCTGCAAATTGTTTCTTTGTTGGGAAAGCCGACTGCGATCGCACATCAATCCCTCAATAAAAAGGTTATTTCTTATGCTAGAATTTGTGTTGAAATTAATTTGAATAACCCATTACCAGATTCTTTGGAAATTTGTCTTGGGGCTTCTTCCTGGGTGTAGTAGTTAGATTATGAATCCCTCCCTTTCTGTTGTCAGATTTGTCATGAGTATGGTCATTTACAACGTTAGTGCCCCCATAACTTGACTTCCAAAGGAGTGGATGGTTCTATAGCTGGCAATGCTGGTGGTTTGGCAGATACTACAGGGAAAGGACAATCTCAAATGGCTAATACTACCAAAGGGAAGAATCTGCAAGATGCTATAGGTTAGGGTAAGGCTCGAATTTAGGATAAGGATGGATTTACCCCTACTCGCCCACGAGCCAAGGGGCGTGGTCAGAAGAGGCCTTTGAAAGAAAGATTATCTAATTCAGGTTTTAATCGCTTTGAGGTGCTGGATAGTATGGTTCTACAGGAGGTTATTCCTCCTCCTATCTCTTCTGATCCAGTTTGCCCAGATGAGGGATTTGTTCCTAATGACACTTGTGGGGCATCCCAAGTTGTGGTATATTATAATTGTGGGGTCCTTGTAGCTCCTATGTTAGAGGCTCTGGTGACACCTGCGGTGTTGGAGGATAATGATGTTGTTCTGGTTGACTTGGTTAAGGATGTGCTACCATCAGGTAAGGGCAAGGGATCTCCTCTCCCCTTGGGGTTGATGCATAAACCTTTAAGCGGGTTTCTTTTACTCCCCCTCTAAGGAGTGGGTGCAAAACAGACCAAGAGAAGATTAAACTCACAGGAGATATATTGATTGAGTCTGGGTCAGTGAAACCTTTGGATGCTCATTTTCCCCATTCTACTCAATGATGGTTATTCTCTTATGGAATGTTAGGGGGTTGAATAACATCCCTAGACAAAAGGCTATTCAGAATTTGGTGGTTGATCATAGTCCTGATGTTTTTTGTATCCAAGAGACAACTCTCTATGGAGTCTATGGTCCAACATGCCTCTTGTATTTGGTCTCGTGGCCAATGCTAGTGTGTTGGGGGCAATGGGCAATGCTGGTGGTTTAACTATCTTTTGGGATCCACAAAAAATTTCTCCCCCTAGCCAGGTGTCTCCTTGCTCAGCTCTCTCTATGGTAGCTTCTGCTTTGGACTCAGGAGAGGTAATCATGGTTACTAATGTGTATGAGCCCGTTGATCTTGTGGGAAAGGAGGAACTTTGGAGGCATATTCAATATGTTAGAAATTGTCACCCTTATCATCCTTGGGTGTTAGCAGGGGACTTCAATTCAGTTTTAAGTCTGGAGGAGAAGCAAGGTGGTTTCGCTAGACTGGGGCCTTCTTCTGCTCTTCTTCGGCAACACATATCTCTTTTGCATCTCTCTAATGATAAGCCTTCTAATGGTCTCTACACTTGGAATAATCGAAGGACTAGAGTTGATGCTATCTCAGAACGTCTGGACAGATTTCTTGTTTCTTGCTTTTGGGTTACTGGCACCCTTACTCTCTCTTCGAAAATCCTTGATTGGAGGGGTTCTGGTCATTGGCCAATCAAATTTTTTGCTATTAGGGCTTGTATTCCAAAGCATCCTCCTTTTAAGTTCCAGTTGATGTGGCTTCGTGACTCTTCTCTTCGTGATTTTGTTTTATGTTGGTGGAAAGATGGTGCTCCTGCATATGGTACTGCTATGTTCTCATTTTCTAAAAGGCTTCAATATGTTAAAAGGCAGCTCAGGATATGGAATAGACAATGTTTTGGGAACCTTCACTCTATGAAGAGGCTTGCTCAAGAAGATCTTGATGTCATCACAAGGGAGATTCGAGATCGAGGTTTCACAGACAATCTTGGAAGGGATGAATCCCTTACTTCTAGAGCTCTAGAAGAATGGGAACTTCGAGAGGAAATTTTTTGGAAGCAAAAGGCTAGAGTTTATTGGCTCTAGAAAGGTGATCAGGACACTGCCTTTTTCCATAACCAATCTCGCCGGAATCAAAACAATATCTCTTTTTTGGTTAATTCTCAAGGTATCCCACTGAATTCCTTGCCAGCTTTGTTCTAGGAGGCTACTCGATACTTTTCTACCCTCTTCTCTGAGGACTCTCCTCCTGCTGATAATGAATAAAATATTATTTTGTCTTGTATTCCTTCCCTTATCACTCAGGAAATGAATGATTATCTCATGCATCCAATATCTTTGGAAGAGCTGGAGGAGGTGGTCTTTGGCATGCCTAAGGGGAAGGCTCCTGGTCCTGATTGCTTTCCAGTTGAGTTCTTTCAAGAATTTTGGGACATCATTAATCATGATTTGTTGGAGGTGGTTAAGGAATTCTATTCTAGCAAGCAGATGCTTCGGGCTTTGAATTCTACTTTCTTGACTCTTATTCCTAAGAGAGAGGGTGCTAATCAATTGGAGTTTTTTAGACCAATTGCCTTATGTAATGTGGTTTAGAAAGTTATTACTAAGTTGATTGCTGAGAGAATTAAAAAGTGGCTTCCCATTATTATCTCAGAAGAACATGGTGGTTTTGTTGCTGGAAGACAAATTTTGGATGGGGTGGTTATTGCTAATGAGGCTATTCACTCTATGGCTACTTCAAGGGAGAGAGTAGTGTTTGTTAAGCTGGGTATGGCTAAGGCCTACGATAGAGTTAAATGGAGTTTCCTAAGGAGTATTCTTCTTTCTTTTGGATTTAGCTCTGATTGGGTGAGTTGGACTATGAGTTGTGTTACTTTTGCCTCTTTTTTTGTTCTTCTTAATGGTCAACCTTCTCAGCTATTTGGTGCCTCTACAGGCCTCCGCCAGGGTGACCCTCTCTCCCCATATCTATTCATTATCATGGCTGAGGGCTTGGGCAGATTCATTAAGTATCAGGTGTCCTAGAATTCTATTTAGGGGTGGCGGTGGGGTAATGGTTTACCTTCTCTTTCCCATCTTCAATTTGTTGATGATTCTGCTCTTGTGAGTCTTGCTAGGATCAAGGAAGCTAAAGCCTTTCAACATACTTTGGACATTTATTTGGTAGCTTTAGGCCAGAAAGTTAATGAACAAAAATCTTCCATTTACTTTTTTAACACTCCTGATTCTATTCAGCACAAGATTGCTGGTATCCTGTGGTTTTAGATTGGGTCACTTCCTTTGACTTATCTTGGCATTCCTATTGCTATTTCTAGGCAGCCACGTCTCTTCTGGCAAAATTTGATTACCAAGCTTCAGGATAAGGTAAATCATTGGACTCATACATGGCTTTCTATTACTGCTCAGGTTACTCTTCTTCAATCTGTTATCCAAGCTCTTCCTACTTATAGAAGCATGGTTTAGGCTGCTCCTATTTACTTTCTCAAGGACTTTGATGCTCTTTCTCGAAAATTCCTTTGGAGTGGTAATTTGCGCAGTACTAAATGAAGCTTGATTTGTTGGGAGACTGTTTGTAGGCCTAAAAAGGAGAGTGGTCTTGGTCTTCGATCAACTCTCTTGAGTAGTCAAGCATTGGCTGCTAAACTTTATTGGTGATGGTGCTCTGAAGAATATCAACTTTGGGCTCGTATTATCACTCATAAATATTTTCATTGTGCTGATCCTTGCTCTGTTTCTACACTTCCTCTTGAAGGTCGTGGCTCAATGGTCTGACATACTTTGAAGAAAGGTGTGGTGTTAGTCAAGAGGGGTCTGTTCTGGATATGTAAAGGAGGTTCTGAGGCTTTGTTTTGGTCTAATGCTTGGGATGGATTCCCATCCATTTTATCCTTGTACCCTCATCTTAAGATTCTTTGTGACTCTTTTCATGTTGCTAGATGGGATAAAGTGGCTCATTATAAGACTCCTTTTTAATTGAGACTTGTTGTTGGTTACAAATGGAAGCATTCTTCTGATTGGCCTCCTGGAGGCACAGACGTGGATCGTCAGGAGCTTTCCTAGATTCTGGCCTCTAGAGAGTTTTCCTCTTTGCTAGGTCCAGATGTTTTGGCTTAGGGAGATACCTTGTCTCGTAAATATCATGTCTTTGCTGGGTATCAGGAGATAACTAGACAATTATTTGGGGATGCTGAGGTCCCTTGGTGGAAGCAAGTTTGGAATAAAGTTTCTTGGTCCAAGTGCAATTTTTTCATGTGGCTAGTGGCTCACAACCGCTGTCTTACATGGGATAATCTTTGTAAATGTGGATTTCAGGGCCCCTCTTATTGTGTTTTGTGTGGTAATGGGGAGGAGTCTGTCTCCCATCTATTCTTCCATTGCTCCTATTCTATTCAGCTATGACACCTTTGGTGGAGTGCTTGGGGTTGCTCTTGTAGGCATGCTTCCTCTTTGCCTGAGTTCTGGGCCCGCTTGGGCAGTGCTCCCTCCAAGTCTTCTCCTCTCCATCCAGCTTGGATTGCTGGCCCATCGTTCATGCTTTGGCATATCTGGCTGGAGAGGAATCGTCAAATATTCCAAGATGTTTAGCTTGGTGTTTTGCATCTTTGAGGGAAGATCTCACATTCTCTTCAGGAAACTATTCAAGTGTGAGTTAGATGGGGGTATGGATCCGGATGATCTTGCTATATGCAATCGCCTCAATTTTCATCTTTAGGATGGGGTTGTAGCTCAAAGGTTTCCTTCTGTGTCTAGGAAACTTCAGCATCAGAGGAAAAGTCGGGTGAATCGGGATGGGCATTGGACTCCTCCTCCCTGTGGAGTTTCTGAAAATTAACACTAATGGTTCTTCCCGAGGGAATCTAGGTTGTGCTGGTATTAGGGGAGTGGCTTGTTGCAGTTCTAGTGATGTTAAATTCGTTTTCTCAGTTCATAAGGGTGATTACACTAACAATCTCATGGAAACTCAGGCTATTTTATATGTTGTGGAACATTGTTGCTTGCGGGGATGGAGTAAGATTATCTGTGAGTCTGATTCCAAGGTGGCGGTGAACTTGCTTTTCTCGCAGGAGCTTGAGGATGTTAGTTGGCAGTTGGCCACTATTGTTAATCATATTATTCTCTTCTCTACCTCTTTTCAGTTCATTAGGTTCACTTATATTCCTCGTGAATGGAACAGAGCTGCTGATTGTTTAGCCAAATGGGCTTCTAGTCATGATCCGGGTTGGAATATTATGGATAGGGGGCAACTTTCCTTTGAGATGGTGCAAGAATTTGATGATCTTGTTGCTCAGGATTGAGCTCCTTGTTGTATTTCTTTTCGTCTTAATAAATTTTTACCCCTCTTTCTCAAAAAAAAAGTATGAAGGCATTGGTTTGGATTCATAATAGTTTACATTAGGCGTCGATAATAGAATGATACCAGTTCTATTGGTAACTGCAAAAAAAATGAGTTGATTATAAACATAGGTGGACAAAGAGTTTGGTAGTGCGATTGTGAACAACATGGTATTATCTGAAATTGCAAATATTGGTTGAAGAATAGTAATGTTTATCTGAAAGTCAACTTGAAAAAACTGCAAATTTAAATGAAAGACAAAATTGATTCAGAATGAAGATAGCTAAACTGTGATAGTGAGAGGTTCTTGGAAGTTCTATGAGAAGAATTTCAAAGAGAAGATTGTTTCTTGTACAGTAGGTATATCAGTTCGATATTTTATTTGTAGATGTTAATAACATATGTGGTTTATGTTTGGTTCTTTAGATGCACTTGAAGTTTTAGTAAATTTATTTGAATGCTTGCATAATCAGTTGTAAATTAGTTTGGTTTTTTAAATGTATTGCTTTTAGGAATGGGTGATTTGTTTAGTTTTTGATCAGCTTGGTTATGCTTATTATTTCTCTGATAATTAACGGTTGTGAATACAAGTTTTAGATTCTGATAATTGGCTAAGGATTGGATTTGTTTGAAGTGGATGTTATTATTGGGGGTAGAGCGAGGGGCATTGGGTGAATCAAAATAGCAAAGATTTAAATGTTTTAATACAGATTTGAATATGAACATGTAAATTTTAGAACCAACTGTATACACAAGAACTAAAGTAGATGAAAGAAAATGCAAGATATCATAGCAATAATAACAACTCAGAAAAAGGAGACAACACAAAAGATTTGTGTTGAGTAGGATACCCTCAAAACCATAAAGGTTTTCTCATAGGGAAAATCCCACTCTGAAATATGCCATCTTTATTGAGCAACAACTCTTTCCTTTACACTGTTTGACAACTTCAACTCCCTTTCCTTTTACAATGCTTTGTTCACCATATTACATACGTACACAATTGTATGTTTCAAACTTCACACATTCGTGTACATAGATAACTGTATGAATTATACTTCCATACTCCATATACAAGAAAATATGAGTGTGTATATACTACTACATTTTGAAAACACATGCACACTCCCTTATATTGGAATGCATTTGAGAATACATCTTTCACTGATTTAATATCAGTTACAAGAATTGTAAAATTGTTTATACAATAAATCCTCAGAGTAGGGTTAATAATTTGAATCAATTCTTTACAATCAAATGAATATTCTTCATAATCAAACACATATCCCTATGCTGTAAAATATTCCCAAATCAAATTGATTTTGAACAACTATTTCAAAACACCTTTCGATTAGGGTAAAAAAAATTCTAAATCCAATGTTGTGATGTCTATTCATTCTTTTCAAATTGAAATCATCTTTCTGACTAACTGTAGCTGATTAGATAAGCTGAAAACATCAAACCAAAAGAAAGCTGATATACATGATCACCATTGTCAAAAAGTTTCATTATCATCACTGTGGGTATATCTATTTACATCTTCCTCAAGAATATTGAGACCAATATGATAAACAAAGATGCAAATGACAAAAGAAGATATCTTGTTGACTTTGCTCAGAGTAATCATTCTAGAAACTATTAAATACCAAGTGAATAGAGGAAAACATAACTATTTTACAAGCATTTCCATGCATCTTTCAATGTTGGATCAAAGATTGAAACACAACATCTCAACTTTGGGTAGTGCAAAAATAAAAACTATGATATCCTATATAGTGTCAATTTGTTCAATAATTCTTCTCAAGAGATAAATATTCAGTTCAGCCATGTATACCTGAGACTGTAGAATCAATTGAGCATTTTATCTCTTTTCACTACCGAATACTGCTACTGTAAAACCCTTGACCATTTTTACAAAACCCTTGTTCCAGTTGTTATTTTTACCAAACATGCCAACAAGATTTTTACAAAAAATAACCACAAACTTCATTAGCAAGTTGTGAGATAGTTGTAAGATATTTGACACATACTTTCCACTATTGACCATAAAATCCTTGTGATTTATAAAACAAAAATGAAATAACCTTCAAAGAATTACAATACATTGACCAAGCTCTATAAAAGTGATACCTATCAAACCAGTAAAACCCTTTGCTCATCATATCAAAAACCCACAATAGAAGCTGAACACACAATATTTCAAAACACTTCACCAGTTTATCCATGGTGGCAATTTGAGCCAAAAAATTAAGGTAATATGAACCAAAACAAAGCTTCAATAGCTTTCTTCATAATTCCCAAAACATATTTTAGATTCCTTTGAATTCCACTGCAAGAGATAGCCATGTGGTGACTTTAGGACCTAGTGAATGTATAATGTTGACATCTTACAACTTCATCATTTTCACTTCTCAAAATATGCCAAATAGGATGCTTAACACATTTACTAGCATTGATGCACCTTTATCAGTGTGTTTGCATTACATTATAACCGTAAGCAAAAGATGGTAGATGTGATGTAATGACCACAACATATATGTTGCTACCAAAGATCATAGAGAATGAGGTCAATAAAAAATATCAATACTACCACAATTGCCACTTTATTTTGACTTATTCAAAAACATCAATTTCCAATGATGCCACCTTATATCAAAGTATATTTTTTTGCATCAAGAGACAATAATGTTCAACAAACTCCCCTATTGTCCTTGAGGTAAAATCTTTTATTCTAACCATTTACCACATTGTATGCAAATACAAAGAATATTTACACCAACCATATATACTGACAAATATGTATATTTTTGAATGATCTTCTTGACATCATATATGATTGTAGACACCTAACTTTATGATATTCTATTCCTTCGTAGCACAAGTAATGTGATAATTAGTTACAAAAACAAATGATGCCTTAACATAAACCAAGACTTGTATACCTATCAAAATATCTGTTATGCTTTCTGCTGTACCATGTACTCAATATTCGAAAGCATCACTAAAATCAAAATTATTGAAAATAACTAAAATCAGAAACCCATCACTAATTACAACTAATCCAACTAAAATCTCAAATCAGAAAATCATCATTGATCATTACAAGCAATATCACTGAAACACTGAAACCATGAACAAATTTCTCCCCCATTTTGCATCAATGATAGGAAAATAGGACCAATTCTACTTTTCTTAAAAAATGTGTAATTGTTTGTAGGAGCAGTAACCTACACAAAGTCTCCCCCATACTAAGATAGCTAGTGCAATAAGGATTGAGATATGACTCCCAATCAAGTTGAAAGGTTTCTTTAAGTAGGTCCTTTGTAAAAATGATAGAAACTTGGGCTTGAGTGGGAACATTGATCAACTGAAACTCATTTCCAAGCACCTTATCTCTTAGGAAATGAAGCTTTATAGCAATATGCTTAGTTTTAGAATGCATAATTGGATTTTTACATAATTGAATAACACTAGTATTATCGCACATGATGGAAATAGGCTTTGAGATCCTTATACCCAAGTGTGATAATGGATATGCCATCCATATCAATTGAGTACATGTTGCAACAATATATTCATATTCACAGATTGATAATGTAACACACTCTTTTTGCTATGTCAAGAAACCAACCTATCACCAAGAAAGAATGCAACACCACTAGTGCTCTTTTTATCATCATAACAACCTCTCCAATCTGCATCTGTATAATCGATCAAAGAAAACATATTACTATGTGGATACCATAAACCATAATCAAGTGTCCCGTGAATATATTTGAATATTCTTTTAACAACAATGAGGTGTGATTGCCTAGGTCACTAGTACATTTGAGGTCAATTTTTGACCTTTAATTTCGACCAAGGCCTTTATTTGGCTTGTTAAATTTTATTTATTTCCATTTATGAGCTCAGTTTGGTCAAAATTTTGACCAAAATGCTTGATTTGGTCAAAATTTCGACCAAATCCAGCTCATAAACCAAAAAAAAGAAGAGGAAAAATGTGTGCGCGAATTTTATTTCACATTATGGGCATTTTGGGTGGGAGCTAATTTGGAGGTTTGCAAGTGTGAGATTTAACCATGTTAATCGATCTCAATGGAGAAGATGTGAGTGCGCGCTTTGGATGTTTGTGAGTGTGAGATTCAACTATGTTAATCTCAATGGAGAAGACATGAATGCACACTTTGTAGCTAGGTCTACGAGTGACGTGAGTTTGAAGACATTTTCCTTCACACATTTGCTACACATTTCTTCATTATTCTTGTCTATTCACGCAGGTAGAGTTTAATTCTTGTTCTTTCTATAACATTAGAAATCTCATTAAATGGATTCAGTTGTTTTTCAAGTGCTTCACGTGATTGAGAACTTGCTCTAGTCAAGACTTTATTTCTCTCCCCACACTATTACAAGTTTGTACTTGGGATACCATGTTTTTATCTGTGTTTTATCATCATCACCAAATATCAATTTATGGGCAGATAAGGTTACATGAAGTTATCATAAAAGTCGCAAGTAGGTTTAAAGGTGTCACTTTTGGCTAGTGGGTAGGGGTATGAGATTCCTAAACCCTAGCTTAGAAGGTTTAGTGACAAAGCGTGGGTTTCTTGTGTAACCTAATGTCAGGTCAGGGACAATGAAATTTAAGATGTGATAAGTAAAGTAAGAGAACAAAGGAGAAAATGCTAGTATCACAGAGGAGGCCTGCAAATCCACAAAAAAAACATTAGTGAATTCATGACAAGTGAACCTAGATTATGAAGACAATAAGGAAAACCTTCATCATGGTAAACTAGTATGACAAAAGGCAGTGTGTAGATCTATTTGGCTTCCTTTTAAGTGTTACGTCACTTCAATATTGTAAAGTCATGTTCAGATTGTATTTTCACTCCGAGCATACAAACAGGTACACAAATACGCATGATAACATTGGATTTCTATGAAATGCAAATAAATACAGACCTAATGGAAGTTGATATACATGTAAGGTTCAATTTTAGAGCATAACTTATATTCTAGTCATATTTGGGCACTTGGTCATTTGGCTATGTTTTGTAACTGAAGAAGAAACTTACTCTACATCTAATAAAAAACATAACTAGAATTCACAACAATGAGTAAAAGAGAAAGCCAAAAGTTGTATGATTGTTTAACTCAAAAGGGTTGAACTGAGACTCTATGACCTTGTTGGAGGATATTTCTTAAAGGGGAAAAGTTCAAAACAATGCATAAAACAATGCTTCTTTTGGAATAATATGATGAGCATACAAAATGCTAAAACCTTTTGCCATCTATCCATGTGAATACTAAACCTTGCTATTATTTTGTAAACCATTTCAAGGCTATCCTTCATAACTAAACTTCGTAGAACCATTTGTGGAACCTTTGTATCACTTGCCAAAAAGTTTTGCATATGAGCAAAAACCATTTCCTCTTTTCCTATCAAAATACCATAGTTAAATAAGAACTTCTCTTCCTTTGCGAGATTAGACAAGGGTGGGTTTGGGGAAAAGTAAAATTATTATTTCTTGTGGTGGGTCGTCACTTTAATCTTATTGCCTTAACTAACTACTTGATTTTTAAATGTTATTTCATTAGGGTTGGTAAAGGACAGGTGATGAGGGTGGGTGGACTAAGGGGCAGCTAGGGAGAGGTTAGGTGGGTTGGAATACATGAATTGTTAGTGTCAATCTTGCTTCTTTGAATTGTCTTCTTTATCTTTTAACCCTTATGCCTCTTTGAAATGTCTTCTTTATTCCCATCAATTAATGTTGCTTCACTTGTTTTTCTTTTTTCAAAACTACAATGAGACTTTTGAGGGCATCAAGTTCTATGATATGGATAGTCTATGACAAAATTATAGGCTTCGAAAAAGGAAATACCTTAATCATCAACTCGCACTAAATGAATGACTTCATATCAAAACCACCATCTACTTTGATTTGTTTGAGAAACTTATAATATTTTAGGAGTAAAAATTAAATGACATAGATGGAAGGGTTGTACAATGGAATTTTTTTTAATGTTGGCTAAAGATTTTAAGGCAAGAACGAATTAATACCCTCAACTTTTAGTAAGATTAAAATTGTCTAGTTATACAAAAAAATTGACAACACTTTACAAATTGGAATAAATATGTACACAACTTGATGAAAAATAACTACAACCTATATAAAAACAAAGCTAACTACTATATCTAACTCCTACGAACAACAACAATGATGCAACAAATTTGCTAGTAAAACTCAGTTTTTAAAATTTAGTTTTGCAAAAACTTGTTCCCAACTCATACAATTGCCTTTATAAAGGCTTAAATAGGATTTTTAATATCATTACCACCTTAGGAAAGGTAAAACTACCTCACATTGCAAATATCTTACTTATTTCTCCAAGGCTGCACAAAGTTGCAACATGACAACTTTGTCAATTTTTGCAATTTTGTAATTTTGCAATTTTATTACAACTTTGGGTTTCTTTGCCACCAATGGAGGAAATAATGAAGTCTTATGATGTTTCAAACCTAAGTACACCTCACTCCACCTTATTTTATGCCTTGTGACCATGTTGTGGTTGTTTGACCACCGTTGACTGCCTAGGAAGGTTTTTGATGTTTTGACCAAGAAATTAAATGAAATGAATGCAAAATGAAATTTAAACCAAGTATTTAGGTTAAAAAAAACACTTAGATAAATAAGGACCTTTATCCCATAGTTAAGGCCCAAATTTGAGTCTTTCAAGCCAAAACTAGGGTGCTTTTGCACCAGTTATGGTGTGAATCCATGAGAGGGCAATCTCAAACAACAAGAATACCTTTAAACCTTTCCTAATTCAACGCAATGAGAACATTGCTAGAGAAAGCCCTAGGTTAATGTGTGGGAGTAACTGAGACTGGGAATGTGCAAATTGGTTAGCCTAATCTTGTGAGCATGATTTGTGTGTATTTTTAAATCTTGTATAATTTTGTAATATTTTATTATTTTTGATTATATACAAGATATTACTAATGCTTGTATGTTTACATTTTGTAGATTTGTAGCTTGAATATTTTCTTGTGAAGAAAGACCACACCTGCAATGTGAACCCATAACAAAATAACAAGATAATTGCTAGATTGTGGTCTCAATTTCGAAGAAAAGTTGATAAATGTAATTGTCCTTGCAAAAAGTCTAAGGGCTTAAAGAATCGATGAATTGTAATCACAAAAATCTAGAGTCATTTTAGCCAACATGGTCATGTTGAAGAGGGCACGATTTTCATCGATTGGTCAATGTGGATTTTGAACTAGAGGAACATGGAGGTGTGAATATCCAAGATGAGGATAGCACTCCCATGGAAGAAGATCCTGTGACAAAGAGCACAATTGAAGATGATGGTATTAGTGTAGCTAATAATGTGCTAGAGGACATGATTGAAGAAGATGGTATTGGCACAACTGATCAAGATGATCATGATGACGGTACTAGCTCATCTAATAATGATGATGAAGATGGTCTTGATATACCTATACTTGACAAGGCATATGAGCCCCTATACCAAAGCTCCCAAACAACTCTTCTCTCCGCTATAGTGTTATTGGTGAACTTGAAGGTTATGAATGATTTATCCAATTTAGCAATGTCACGTATGATAAGGTATGCCATTTTTTCATCTTCAATGTAAGCATATCATTACTATTCATTATATTAAAAAATTATATTTGTTGTTGAAGGTTGATAGGTGATTTTTTGTTACCACCATAAAACATTCTGCATTGTTTGTACCAAGAATTATTTATTATTATGAATCAAATTGGAATGAAGTATTAGAGAATACATGCATGTCCTAATGATTACATTCTATGTCATAAACAACATGAATTTGCAACAAAATGCCCTGATTGACATATTAGTAGATATCAGTCAGATCAAATGACAAAAAAGGTGTCTCACAAGGTTCTTTGGTACATTCCCCATAATACCACATCATGAGTGATTAATAAGATGCACTAGCTTGGCACAATTTATAGATTATCATGCACACAATAGAAGTCAAGATGACATTATGCAAATGCCTATAGACAGTTCTGCATTTAAAGACATAGAAGATAGGTGGCCAATATTTAAAGAACCTCATAATTTGAAGCTTTCATTAGCAACAAATGATATCAATCTATTTGGAGATATGAGATCTATTTACTCAGTGTGGCCTATTTTTTTTATTAACAATAACATTCCTCCTTGGATTTCTATATAGAGGGAACACATAATGTTGTTAATGATTGTACTAGGTATTTTTTTCATTTAATAGTTATCTAAATTAATTAATAAATACCACATCAAAATGGTCATAATAATTATGTAATGTTTCTGTTCATTCAACTAGGTAAGTATCAAGTTAAAGATTATGAACTTGTATATTGAGCCCCTTATTGATGAGTTGTTAAAGTTATAGAATGGGGTCATTATGCATGACATCTCTAGACTAATAGGACAAAGAAAATTTCAATTCCATGCAATGCTGGCATGGACAATACATGATGCCCCTAGGCTAATTCAGTTTTGTGACGTTATATTGTTAAAGTCACATATTTTTGATATGTTATAGTGCTTACACATTATTGTTGTATGTTTAAATTGTGCATGATAATTGTACATGATCTTTTAGGTCTAAAAACAAAGAGAAAATTCAAATGTCTAGTTTGTGGTCCGAAGATGAAATCTCGTCGTTCAAGAAGTTTAGGAAAGTAGGTGTTTGATGAGTTTTGTTAGTGTAAATAATTAATTATTATTACACTTTACTTAAGTTTACTTAAGTTAATGCATTATTTTATTATTTATTAGTTAGATACCTAGGAGTATGCATACTCATATGAGTTGTCTTGTTGACAACACAAGAGTTAGCAACTCTAATTTAGCACATAGTGTCTACAACATAGGAGTTTGCATAATCAACTGAGTTGTCATGTCTACAACATAGTTGTTTGCACTCTAATTAAGCATATGGTGTCTACAACATCTTTTTACGTGACACACCTATGTAAGTTTATCCTGTTATCATTGCACTAACTTCTGTGCTCAATGGAGGATAATCCACTCTTGGTGGACATGTGCTTAGTTGCAAGACTTATCACTTTGTTGACTTCTAGTCATTCTAGAGGCCTTTATATTTAGGCACTCCTAGTGTGTATGTACACAATTCATTTTCATATTGTTATAATGATCATATTTTATTGGTCCATATTGTGCTAGTGCTTGAGCTTCTTGATCTTGGTGTGATTTTTTCCTAAGGAAAATTCTTACATAGTACCAGATCTATACCAAATTCTTACATGGTATCAGAGCTGAGGGAGCTTCTCTTTACATAGCCATTGGAGACCATTTTTTTGCTTCACCTCTTGGAGGACCTCGATTCAGATCTGGAGTATCTACAGTTATTGGGAGCATCTAGAGCCAAAGTGAACCTCATCATTACATCTAGAGGATCGATTTGGTGAATTTTGACTATAAATTTGCCTACCCTAGGGCATAGTCAAAATTGAGGCAATTTTTTTTTGCAAACCGACACCCGAAGACCCAATTTGCAGAATTTGGTATGATCTTTTAGATCTGTAAATTTAATTTTCAGATCTACATATTTGTGTCTTTGCAATTATTTTATTTTTCGTATCTACATATTTTGTTTGAATTTTTTTTAGGAGAGAATTTATTTTTGCAGAACAAGATTAGAGCTTGTTGGTGCAAATTAGATATTGGCACCATATTTGGAATCAAAAAACCCTCAAATCGACTTTTGTTTCATCAAAATCAGACATTTGAGGTGAAATCTATAGTCAATTGATTTTTGGAGGTGCGACGGTGGCGATTCAGAAAAAATAATTACAGAGGTGATTTTCAAACAATGATATCTCCCTCATATAGACTCCTTTTTCTGAGTAATTTTTTTTTGTTTTGGGGTAGAATTTTGTGATGTACACATTGGTGCATGATGTTTGCGATCTCTGTTTCTAAATTTTTCTGCAAATCACAAATCCTAATTTTTACAACTTCAAAGGCTTAGTTTGAGCTCATTTGGACACATTTTCAAGTTTTTTTTTTAAAAAATAAAGTGAATAATTTTTCGTCTACTTTCCGGATTTGCAATTAGATTATAAGCTTCTGTGGACAGAAATACCACTTTCAGAAATAGGTCATTTTTTGCATTGTATTGCTTTGATTAAACTTCAAACTTGTTGTATATTTGAGCTACATTGCTAAGTACTAGATTTGAACTCTAAGAGGAGATTATAAATAGAAAAATTAGAAGTCCACTTTTATCCATTTTGACAAGTAGCCTATTGTAAATGAACTACATATAAAGTACCAAAAGCATCACTTTTTTAAGGGGGGGGAGGGGATGTATGTGTGTGTGTGTGTGTGTCTTGTGTTCTTGTGTCTCTCTTTCTTTCTTGTGCTCTTTTAAGTTTTTGCATCATGAGTTCACCTAAAACTCCACTTCTAACTTCACACAATTATACTACATGGAAAGATATTGTATGGAGTAGACTAATGAAAAAAGGTTTAAATCTATATGTTGATGGTACAATTGTAAAACCCACTAATGTTGCTGCACAAGCTGATTAGCAAGTTAAAAAAAACTAGGCTTTAGGGATTATTAGGAGTTGTGCTCATAGAGATCTCTTCTTCCACATTTCCAACTTTAAGAATGCGAAGGGTGCTTGGGAGAAACTTGAAGGTTTATATGGTAAGGTGGATGAGGAAAAGGGATTTCAAATTGAGGATGATCTACTTCTCTTGGATCCTAAGAATTTTGACACAATTCAAGACTATGTCAACAAAGCCAATGAATTGAGAGCACTACTTAAGGATTGTGGTAATCCGATGAAGAATGATACATTGATTCATCACATCTTGAAGAGGCTACCTTTAGAGTATGCATCTTTTGTTTCGAGTTACAACACTCATAGGTTGACCATAGGAAGTGCCTCCACTAAACCTACATTTGATGCATTTGCAGAAATGTTGATGTTGGAACAATCCAAGTTGATAGATATGAAATTTTGAAGTCATCCAAGTCTACAACATTGGTGGCTAGTAATGAGAACCAAACAAATCAAGGTGGAATTTTTTTTACCAACAACAAGAAAAAACAATGGAAGCCAAAGTCACAATCAAAGACACAACAATCTTCCTCCTCACAATAAGGCAATTCTTCTTCCAACAAGAAGGGAAACAACAATAAAAAGGATAAACTATTTTGTGCATATTGAAAGAAACCAAATCATGATGAGCATCATTGCAAGACTAAGAGAATAGATGAGTTGAAAAACATACTTAGGAAGAACAAAATCAATGTGCCAAATGCTTCCAAGGATTCAAATCCATCCACTTCAAAGGGAAAAGGGCAAGCATTTATGGCAATTTCAAGTTCTCCAGGGGAATAGATTCTTAACTCTGGTGCCTCACATCATAAAGGTTCTTCAAAGGACACTTTTCTTCATTAAAGCAGTCTAAGGTACCTCATATCTTTGTAGGGAATGATACACAAGTGAAAGTTGAAGGGAAATGGCAAGTTGAGATGGAAAATGGAGAGTTCAAAGATGTTCTCTATGTTCCTAACCTTAGCACTAATCTTCTTTCAATTTACCAAATCACTCACTATGGAGGTGGAAATAAAGTTGAGTTCCTTCTTGATTTAGTAATGGTGTGAAATCTTAAGGATTA
This sequence comes from Cupressus sempervirens, assembly GCA_028749045.1. Taxonomy (NCBI): domain Eukaryota; kingdom Viridiplantae; phylum Streptophyta; class Pinopsida; order Cupressales; family Cupressaceae; genus Cupressus; species Cupressus sempervirens. The sequence continues at coordinate 147,675,166 of CM053790.1, forward strand.
TTCATTGGTTGTAGTGGGTAAAATTAATCACGACACAAGGCTTTATTCTTTTTCCCACTTTGTGCCTAGGTCTCCTTCACATGCCTTGTTGACACATTCACAATCACAAAGTAAATTATGACATGAGTGGTATGGACATCTTGTCTTCCATTATCTTCATCAAGTTAGCTCGAAAAATATGGTCAAAGGTCTACCTACAATCAACTTTTCTACAGGTGAATGTTCAATTTTTTCAATGGATATGCATCTAGAAGAAAAGCATGACAAAGGAAAGTCCTAGGGAGCATCAGTTGTTCTTGAGTTGGTTCACATGGTTTTAGCAGGCCCTTTTTTAGTGACATTGGTTAGCAAGGGTTACTATATCCTCACTTTCATTGACGACTTTTCACACTACACATGAGTCTACTTTCTTAATCACAAGAATGAAGTGTTTGATAAGTTTTTAGCCTTCAAGAGTCATGTTGAGAAGCAATCAAGTAAAGCCATCAAGGTTCTTCATATGGACAATGAAACTGATATGTGAACTCAAGACTTAGAGACTTTTGTGAACTTGAGGGTATTGATCTTCAGAATCTTGTAGCATTTAGTTCACAAAAGACAAGTGTAGCAGCAATGAGGATTATAACTCTTAAATCAATGGCAAGTTGTATAATTCAAGCTAAGTATCTTGATCCATCACTTGAAGTTGAAGCTATAAGTAGTGCCATTCACATCCTTAATAGGCCTCCTCATAATGTTTTAGATGGAATAACTCCTTTTGAGGCATGGTGCAAAAGAAAACTAGTTGCAAAACACTTTAGAGTTTTTGGTTGTCCAGCATGGGCAACATATCTTCAAGGGAATGCAAGGCACCATCAGTAAGGCCTTTTACTTTCATTCGATATGACAAAAGTGTTAAGGCATATAGACTTATGGATCCTAAGACTCATGAGATATTCATAGAGAGGAATGTTCACCTAGCTTATCCTCTAATCCTCTCCATACTTCATACATTGTGAAAAATGATAGTGACAATAGTGATAGTGATTTAATTGGTTCAAATATGGGGGATCCTATTAATAGATGTGGACGAGGTCACAACATCAAAAAATTTCACATGCATAAATTGCTATAGTGATAGGTCCATGTAATTTAGTATAGTTGGGTACACCTTATCTTCTAGTTCAAGCATCAGGAGATGACTACATAACAGATATTTCAAGTTTTTTTGTGAAGTCTTATATAGCAAATTTGGGAGACATAATTGATGATATACATCTTCTCTTTGATGAAGAAGATCCTTTTTTAGTTGTTGCAAGAGAATACTCTGACCCTCTTGTCCATTCTCTACATGATTAGTCTTACTAGGTTGATATGATTATGGATCCTTATGTACATCAGTTGCAGGAGGTCTCTTTATCATTCGAGGAGATGGTTCTTTGGGATATGTTCTACATCAATCCTTGCCATATCTAAACTTGTTCTTTTCAGAAGTATTGGAAGGGGTGACCGTCAGCATCAACACAAGGATAGTTGAGGAATTTTCAAAGACACCATTCATCTTCAGGATTCTTTCTACAAATTGGGGAAGCATCTCATATATACCTATGATATTGTTTCTTCCTAAAGGGAGGAACATTATTCAGTAGTCATGGATAAGCTTCTACATTCATCTTGGAGTAGCTATCAATGATCGAAATTCTACATTTGGGCGGGGGGGACTACCTGGGCTCCTTTCTTCTTCTTCTTTTTCTCTCTTATGGGAGGGACTTTTTCCTCTTATGGGGATTTTTCCTTCTCATACTTCTTTATTGTATGCATGTTGTAATGGGGGGGTCTTAATTACTCCATCCATCCATGCATCTTGTTTTTTCATCTTTCTTTTTGTGGGAGGGTTTTTCCCATGAGGTTTTCCCTCTTTTTCTGTTTTCAAAGGATTGGATTGCATTTGTACATGGGTACCTAATATGGCCTAGTAGCAGGCACCCATTATGCATTTTCATTATCGCTTTTGTGAGTTTAATTGCATTTCTCTAAGTTGTACTTAAGGGGGGGCATGTTAGTGCAAATAATTAATTATTATTATATTTTACTTAAGTTTACTTAGGTTAATGCATTATTTTATTATTTATTGGTTAGTGATGCAAGAGCATCCAGAGGTATAAGGGCAATCCTGTGTCACCCAAAAAAAAAAGTACTTAGACTTAGTTTCTATTTCATGTGTTTTCATTTTTGGATACCCATTTGGGTCAAATAAAAGTTTCAACTCTCACAGTTCCACTATTAGTGTTCTAGGATAGAGTATTTGAACACCTTGGGATACGTGTAAATGTCAAAAAAATAGGAGTATTTAATTGAGCCATCATTTTGGTGAACTAGGAGGTGTAAATTGGCTAGATGAATGTAATTGCAATTTAGAGCATTCCAAAAAAAGAATCAGGTCAAAAGGCCCCATGGTTTGAAAGTTATCGCAGTTTTTCAATTTTTGGAGACCTCCTAAGAGTGCTTCAAAGTCAGGTTAGAGGCATTAAATGACCTCAAAAAGGGCCAAAAAATGGGGGACGAGTGGAGCTGGTCCATAGGTCTATAGAGCGCTTTGAGATCTTTTCAAAAATGTAAATGGTTCGTCAATCGAAGCTATGGTTCAAAAGTTATGCCTCCAGGAAGTTCGGTTATCATTGTTGGATTCTTCTAGATTTACACCAACTTCTAACCTAGCTTCTGGAGCCTTCTACTAGGTCAATGGATGCCAACTGACACTTTCTAGAATGTACTCCTAGTCCTTAACCCTCCAAGGTCTATTTAAGGACATTTTTGGCATTGTAAAAAGCAGTTCGAAGTGGAAATTGAGAGGAGGTACCAAAAGGAGAAATTATCTCCAGTTTTGTGCTATTGTAAGCCCTTAGGGCATGTTTTGAAGTCTATTTTCTGTGTACTAAATGTACTAGCTTATTTTCATAGTTAATACAATTTTCCTTTTCCTGTTGTGTCCATTCTGTGCTTGGGTTGTGTCCCCATCAGTTAGACACCTAGGAGTATGCGTACTCATATGAGTTGTCTTGTTGACAACACAAGAGTTAGCAACTCTAATTTAGCACATGGTGTCTAATTTAGCACATGCTGTTAGCACTTTCTCTATAATAATCATAAGTATCAAATTACTGAAAAAATATCTTTTTAATGAGAAAGAACAGACAAAATCAAGACCATGAAAAATGACACCTCATTTGTGGAAGTTGGAATACAATATACTAAATCATCGAGGTAATGTCATTCCATCTGATGATTTTTTGTTTGAAATTTATATTTTAATATTGTCTTTTATTTAATAATGATGTAATTGATGCTCGTGAAAGTCATTAAGGTATCAACAACCAACTTCCTAGAGGAATATAAAATTATACTACTAAATTTAGTAGGTTTCCGTACTACAAGGATCTCCTAGTTGTGCATTTGTTTAATGTTATGCATATTGGAAAGAATGTAATAGAGACACTATGAAAAATATTGAATGGAAGGTGTGATAAAGAAAAAATTGCTAAAATTTGTAATGACATTTATGAATCCAATCATGCACTGAAATTTTTTATTGAATCAAATGACAATGGAGATCACATAAATATGAGTGCCCTTCCTTGGTTATTAATGGATCAACAAAGTGATGCATTAAAAGAAGTCATACAAAAATTCTCATAGGGTTTGCAACAAATATAAGCAGTCTTGTATCAAATATAAGTGATTTTGGGTGAGAGTTGAAAACACATGATTGGCATGCCTTTGTCAAGATAAGTCATCTTCTCTATTTACAATATATTTATAAAATTGCATGTACTTTTTATTGTATTATTTTATAATATATTGAAAAAATATTTTTGTAATTATTATAGTGTGTCCTACCTCTATCCCTCCCACATTAGTTTAACAACAATGTTAAAAAAGTTATATATGATCTTGGAAAATACATGAGGTAAGAAGTATTATTTCTTAGATTTGTTGTACATATATTATATTTACGACTTTCTTTACTATTTTTTGTAATTTATTGTATATATTTTATTCTATATTTTTTTTTTAATATGTTCTTGCATGCTAAATCTCTTTTAGGTGGTTATCATCTAAAAAAATTGATAAAAAAGATACAAAATATTGGAAGAGAAAAATTTCTCAGCTTATGTGTGAAATGCAAAAGTGTCTACCTATAACTTTTTTCAATGCTCAAGAACACTACCTCATACATCAAATTGAGATTCAATTGTGTGAGCCTGTACAAACTAGGTCAATATGGATGATTGAGAGACACTTAAAATTTATGAAGGGATTGGTTTGACAAAGAACACATCTTGAGTGTTCTATTGTATACCAGACCATGGTGTACATTAGTGAATATCTTTTCATGTTTGCAACAAATATCCATGTAGATCACTTTTTAGATTCCAAATCTATTAACAAATTCGAAGGGGAGTACTTGATGGGGAAAGGTAGATTGAAGAAAGTGAGAGGTAATTATACGATGTTATTGTAGTTTATTAATTCTAATAAATTTTCAATATAAGCTGTTTCTAAGTGGCCTATCTATTTTTGTTACAGTTGGTCATAAGTGGGATGCACTACATTTGTATATTGTAAATAATCTTGATCGGATGATAGTATGGATTCAACAATCTCAAAAAAATGGTTGCTCATTTAATGGGATGGTGTTGCATCATTGGTTAAAGAAGCTCATTGTAATGGAGATCCTAATGTTATGCCAATGGTACTTGATCTTGTTGAAAGCATGAATACTGATGATATTCCTATGGGGGAGTATTGTAGATATGTTACAATGATGATATGTAACATTCATGACTAAGTTTGTCATTGATGTCAACATAGCAATTTTTTTGTGGTATCTGACAAAAGAACAATAGAAAGATCAAGTTGGTACAGACAACTAGCTAAGTATTCTAACTATTTGAGGTTATGAGAGATACATTTGAGTATCTAGTATATGTAATTAACATCGAATGAAGAAATGTTAAGTATGGAAGAAGTTATGTAAGTTTTGGTGATGTTTGTTTTGAGATAGAGTTTACAGAGGCATGTTCTAGTAAACTTGTTATATCTCTTAGTAGAGTTGCTATTCTGAGAATCAAGGTTGAGGATATGAAGAAGGCATGTTGATGATGATGTGGCTAAGTTTTTTCATCATAATGACACGTGCATGGAAATTTATTTAAGGTTCAAGATGAAAGATTAATGTTATCGCTAAGTGTAACATGTTCTTAATGTGGTCCTCTAAGGATTAATTGAGAAGGTCTAATAGTCAACTCAGAGAATTGTTTTATGGAATCAGTATAAAGTAAGGAAATTTTCCTTTATCAAGTAGTGTGGAATTGTATTGATTAGAAGTGATTGTAAGTAGTAGAGAGAGCAGAATGCGAAGTTTGGGCAGAGAAGAGCGAAAGTGAAGGAAACTTCATTGCCAAGGTTTTATTATGTGATCTGAGGTTTGATATTTGGATCCAAGGTTTATGACTTGGTCTACAAGGTGTGACAATGATTGGTTTGGTTGATAGAACAAAAGAAAGAGGAACATAATAGTAAATTGCATGTTTGAGCAGTGAGCTCTTCTTGTAGTTGAAATTGCATGTTTGGGCAGTGAGCTCATCTTGCATACATTGTACTACAACTCCTAATAGGGATTCAAAGTCTCCTGACAGGGACTCATATGTACTAAATGCTGTAATAGACTACTAATAGGGTTCATCCTCTAACAAAAAATATTTATATTAGTACATCATCTTGTGGGCATGATTCCTACCAGGATTTTCCTTCTGATCAAGGGTTTCCCTAGTTAACACATATATTGTAATTGTCTATGTGCATCTTTGTATAGTTGCTGTTTACTTTGGTTGAATGGTTAAGTTTATTTAAGGAAGATAGATAGAGCATCAGATGCTTGAAGATAAATTTTAACAACTTTGGGAGATCCATGGCGAGCATGTTCAAAAAAGATAGTCCAAAGTTCAATGGAACAAATTATGACAGCTGGAAAGAAAAGATGAAGACACATCTACTGTGTATAGGTCTAGGATATTGGATCTTGATAAAAACAATAAAGACAATCATTGCTGAAAATGATTTCAAACCTTTCCTGAGGCAGAAAGAGATCCTTTTATGTGTGACATGAGAGCTAGAGAAGCATTATTGACTGCACTTCCTGAAATTGAATACAATCAAGTAAAGTCACTTGCTACTTCTCATTTGATTTGGAAAGCTTTGGAAAATAGTTTTGAAGGTGATGAACATTCTAAGAAATTGAGGTTACAAAGTTGGATTTGTACATTTCAAGATGCTAAGATGATGGAAGATGAATTTGTAAGAACATGTGTAGACAAGATATCATAAATTATTGTAGCTATTAGATCTCAAGGAAGAACCAAAGAAGATGATTAGGTTCTATGGAAGATATTGAAGAGCTTGACACCACAATTTAAGCCAACAATTCAAATGATACAATTTTTGATATCTTGTACCAAAGATTTTACAAAGGAGACATTGCTTGGAAGACTTGAAGCAGTTGAGAATGAGCTTAGACAATTCAGAGAATTGACTAGAACTAAAATAAATTTTAGTGCCTTGAATATTTGACCTAGTTTATTAAGAAGCACAAGTGCTAGAGGAGATTTTTCTAGTAGCAACATATCTGATGAGGACAACAAGATTGAAGGAGTAGCCCTTCTGGTAAGAAGAGAAAAAGGCGGTAAGAAAATCTTTAAATGTTGAATTTGTGATGAATATGGTTGTTATGCATCTAAGTGTCCTAAAAAAGAGATAAAGTATAAAGGAAATTACAAACCTAGAAGAGATAGAGAGTATTTGTATGCAAATGAAGAAAATGATTTTGATGAAGGAGCAGTAAGTGCTAGTGATGATAAAATAGGATTTGTGTCAATTAAAAGAAAGTCTAGAGAAAGTAGCTTTGGTGCCACAGGTTGAAAAGAAATCTAATTAGATAATTGATAATAGTTGTTCCCATCATATGACTGGTGATATGAACAAGTTTTTTGACTTAAAAAGTTAAGATGGAGGCACTGTCAGAGTTGGAAACAATGCACCATGCCAAGTTAAAGGTATTAGATCTATAACTCTTGATGGTAAAACTAATATTGAGGATGTATATTTTGTTGATGGTTTGAAGCACAATCTTTTGAGTTTTGGACAACTAGTGGACAAAGGTTATCAATTGCAATTCATAGAGAAGACATGCATGATCATAGACAAAGATGGAAATGTAATTGGAATAGGAACCATATCTAGAGGTAATGCATTTTAGTTGAACCCTACTAAAATGACATGTTTGGTTGCAAAGGTAGATAACAATTGGTTATGGTATAAGAGATTTTGTCATATAAATTTTGGCAATATTGTAAAGACTAGTAGTATGTTTGCAGTTAGAGATATGCCTAAGATTGTAAAACCTACTAACATAATTTGCAAGGAGTGTGTTTTAGCAAAGCATAACATGACTTCTTTTCTCAACAAGAAGTTTACTACTAAAAAAAAGTTAAAGATTGTACACACAGATCTTAGTGGTCCTATGAAGACTAAAGGATTCTATGGTGAAAGATATTTTATGATTCTAGTTGACAAATTTTCTAAAATGATGTGGGTTGCATTTCTTAAAAAGAAATCTCAGGTATTTGATAAGTTCAAGATATTCAAGAATAGAGTTGAGAATGAATTTGGAATGAAGATTAAATGTTTAAGATCAAATAGAGGGGGAAAATTTACTTCAAATGAGTTTAACATGTTTTGTGAAGAAAATGGAACCAAAAGATAGTTATTGGCTCCAAGGACCCCTAAACAGATTGGCATTGCAGAGAGAAGGAATAGGTTAGTTATAGAAGCAACAAGAGCTATGCTAGTTAAAAATGATGTATCCAAGATGTTTTGGAGAGAATTTGTGAATACAATAGTCTACACTATGAACAAAGTGCAAGTCAGGAAAGACACAAACAAGACCCCTTATGATTTGTGATTTGGTCACTCACCTACAGTAAAGTATTTTAGATTTTTTTAGTAAATGTTATATCAAAAGAGATAATAATATTGGTAAGTTTGATGCTAGAAGTGATGAAGGTATGTTTTTTGATTATTCATTGAAAAGCAAGGCTTATAGATGTTATAATTAGAGAACTAAGACTATTATGGAAAGTGCAAATGTGAAAATTGATAAAAAATTTAGGATACAAGAAAGAATGATTGATTACAATTTAGATGATGATATTGTTACTAAGCCAAGGAATGATTAAGTATTTCTTGAGACTAACAATAATTTGTAGAATGAAGGAGAGCAAAGGTAGGAACAATGCTTGGAACCTTTAGTAGAACCAAAAATTGAGATAACAACTCTTACTTTAGGAAAGAATATGATAAAGAATCACCCATCTAAGCAGATAATCAGAAGTAGAGATAAAGGTGTGATGAGAAGAAGTAGAGTCAATGAAGAACTATGTTTGATATCTCAAGTTGAACCTAAGAATGTAGCTGAAGCATGTGAAGATGATTATTGAAAACAAGCTATGAAAGATGAATTGGATCAGATAGTAAGAATGAGAAATGGGAATTAGTCCCTAGACTAGCAGACAAGAATGTGATATGAACTAAATGGGTATTCAGGAACAAGATGAATGAATGAGCAAGAAAATGTTGTAAGGAACAAGGTAAGATTGGTATGTAAAGGTTACTCATAGCAAGAAGGAATAGACTATGATGAGACCTATAGTCCTGTGGCTAAAATAAAAGCAGTAAGATTATTCTTAACTTATGCAACACAAATGAAATTTAAAGTGTATCAGATGGATGTCAAGTCTGCATTTCTGAATGGAGAACTTGAAGAAGAAGTGTACATAGAGTAGCCCAAAGGTTATCCTTTGACAAATGACAAGGACATAGTATGCAGACTAAAAAAAACATTATATGGATTGAAGCAAGCACCCATAACCTGATATGCAAGATTGGACAAGCATTTGACAAATCTTGGATATAGCAAAGGTATGACAGATAGTAATCTCTATTGGAAAGAAAATAATGATAGTTTGATGATTTTGGTAATATTTTTTGATGATAATGTATTTGGAGGAAATGATGATGAAAGTGACAAATTTGTTGAAGAGATGAAAAAGGAATTTGAAATGAGTATGATAGGAGAAATGAAATATTTTTTAGGATTATAGATTGAATAGAATAAAGAAGGAATATTTATTTCTCAAACTAAGTATTTGAAGAATTTACTAAAAAAGTTTAGTTTGGAAACATGTAAACTTGCTAGAACACCTACAATAACTAGACACAAGTTATCTACAAGGATGAGACACCTATTGATTGTTGGAGTTGATGAAAGCCAACTCTGAAGACACCTAAGATCACCTGCATGCGAGAACCTGTTAAAGAGAAGCCAAGGAGAGGAAGAGGATGGAGCAAGGGAAAAACTCTACATGGACATGAGAGACCACAAAATATTGAAACACAATGAAAATGTATTTACAATGAGAAGTGATGTGATATTATGAAAATACAAATAGGGAGCCTGCTTATAAAGAGCTCATGGAAGCTTGTAGAACAAGCTAGAAGGTGGTAGAAGATAAGGATGACAACTCAACACATATCCACAAAAGGTGAAAAATGCTAGAAGGGAACAAACTCCCGTGTTGTCAACAACTAACTACTACATGCATTAAATATTAAATATTAAATAAATGCATTTACCTAAGTAAGCTCAAGTAATAGAATAAATAATTAATAAATAATTAATTATTTACTCTAACACCCCCTCTTAAGTGAAACTTAGGGAAATGCCTTAAGCTCACAAAACCAAGATGAAATGCAGAATGGGTCCTGACAACAAGGCCATGTTAGGTACCCAAGTACAATGCAAGAAAATGCAACCTCTGTAAAATAGGGAAAGAGAGAAAACCATGTGGGAAAAACCCTCCCCCAAAAAGAGGTAACCTAGTGAAGAACTGACAAAGCCTCCAACTAGGGAAATGTCCTCTAAAATAGGAACAAGGAGTGATCATGAAGAAGCATCACTGAAGCATGAAGAAGCTACAAATTTTCCAAACTACTGATCTGAAGAACCTCCATGGAAGAACAAGGCACGAACTGAGCATGTCTATATGGTAGATGATCCATCTTACTGAAATGCATAGGTAGCCAACCACTGCAATCACCTTGTACATAGGATCAACCACTGAATACATAGTTCACACTATCGAACCATCGAACCACAGATGCATTAGAACAACAACATAAACCCCCTTAATGCAGACGAGGTGTGATGATAGACAACTAAGAAGATGGGCCAAAGTCTCCTATAGACGAACCAAGAATGACGAGAGAGGAAAAGAGGTACAGACACCTATAAAGACACAGTCAAACTGACTCTACATGGGGCTAATTCATGGAAAGGACACTCACTTGACAAAGGAAGAAGGCCTAAAACAACAAACAACTATCCCTCCATGGTGCTTTATGAAAATAGTGCATGTACAACTGACTCAAAACAATGTTCATGATCCCCATAATGCAAAAGTGGTACTTTATCTCAATGCGATACAAAAAAAGTGCTTCAAAATGATAGCTACAATGATCAAAATTGAAAAAAGGTTGTAACAAAACAAAGTGCAGCTCAAAACAAAGGGAACCATGCCAGAAAAATGATCCTCAGGCCTCAATCACTCAAGATATCCACCATATAGCAAAAATGCCAAAACTATGATAGAAAGAGCATGGGCCAAAAACTAAGAAAAAGGACCACATTTTTAAAAGGGTGACAGAACCAACTTTCCAAAAATATAAAGTTTTTAAAAAATGGGCATGGGACACAAAAGATATGCTTGCCGGAGTCAAAAAACAACTTCAAACTTTGACTTAAAAAATAGGCAACAAAAAAAAATCAAAACTTAAAAATACCTGACCAATGTCTCCATCTCAGAACTAGCTTTTCGGTGCTTCTTTCAGATCAGAAAAATACCTCCCTATGCTCAAGTTATGGCCAAAAAACTGCAAGTAGGTTAAAAAGGACCTAGGAGAGGTGCAAGGGTCATGATGCAGATGATGTCATGCTAATGTCAATAGTTCGCTACATTAAAATTGACGGCCTGGAGGCCATCACCGAAAAAAAGAAGGTCCACATGGCATGCCACGTGGAAAACTACTGATGTGGTAGGGGTGATGTGGCAAGTCCACGTGGCAAGGTGCCACGTGGCACCCAGGCCACGTGTCACTACTGCAGGCTGCCAAGTGGTGGTGACTGTGTGTTGAGTCTGCAAAAAATGGATGATTAAAAATCTACCATGCAAGAGGGTGGTGTTGACATAGTTAGAGCGACACCTTGGCAGAGTGAGGCGGCTGAAACACTGTCGGAGTAGTGGAAAACATCGGAGTAGTGGCAAAAATAGGCGTCGCCACTGGGAGGAGGAGGCACCGGGGTTACAGACTCTGGCGGGTGGGCGGCGCCATGTTTGAGGTGGGGAGGCGCCGTTGGCGGCGGTCGGGCGGGCTACTCGCCGGCGGCTTAGCCGACTATGGTGGCTAGCTAGCGCTGCATGGGTGGCCATGCGATGGTGCATTGGCGGAGTGCCTAATTTTTTTTAAAAAAATTTTGTCACCAATTATCGTCCGTACAGTCTGTACGAAAGGGCCTGATGTAAAATTTTTTTGCCTCTTGAAGATCTGTCTCCAAAATCAAAAAGCTTTATATGAATCCTAATTGCAAACGACCTTCCAGATCCAATGGTGATGTCAGTTTAGCCCCAATGTGCTCCAAAAAATTGCTGATTCCCTAATTTGAAGAAAAAATGCACAAACAAACTAGGGTTTGTGACTCTAAATCACGGCTTCAAAAAATCTTCAACGAAGCAGCAGCAGGAAGGCTCTGATACCATGTTGGAGTTGATGAAAGCTAACTCCGAAGATGTGCAAGATCACCTGCATGCAAGAACCTGTCAAAGAGAAGCCAAGGAGAGGAAGAGCATGGAGCTAGGGAAAAACCCTAAACAAACATGAGAGACCACAAAATATTGAAACACAATGAAAATGTATTTACAATGAGAAGTGATGTGATATTATGAAAATACAAAGAGGGAGCCCGCTTATAAAGAGCTCATGGAAGCTTGTAGAACAAGCTAGAAGGTGGTAGAAGATAAGGATGGCAACTCAACACATATCCACAAAAGGTGGAAAATGCTAGAAGGGAACAAACTTTCGTGTTGTCAACAACTAAGTACTACATGCATTATATACTGAATATTAAATAAATGCATTTACCTAAGTAAGCTTAAGTAATAGAATAAATAATTTATTATTTACTCTAACATTGATGAGCAGAAGAAGTACAAATCTATGATTGGATGTTTGCAATATTTGGCTCACACAAGGCTGGATTTAGCAAATGCAATTGGAATTGTTGCAAGATTCCAAGATGATCCTAGAGAAGCACATTATGCAACAGTCAAAAGGATATTTAGATATCTGAAAGGGACATTAGAGTTTGGATTGTGGTATGATAGATCTAATGATTTTACTCTAAGTGCTATAGTGATGCTAATTGGGTAGGTAGTATGGATGACAGAAAGAGCACTAATGGTGGAGCCTTCTTTCTTGGAGGAAGATTGGTTTCTTGGCTAAGTAAGAAGTAGGATTGTACCTCACAAAGTACATTAGAAGCAGAAAATGTTATAGCAGTAAACAATTGCAATCAAGTTGTTTGGATGAAGTAGATGTTGAAGGACATAAGGGTAGAAATCAATGAACCTGTTGTCATATATTGTAACAACACAAGCACAATAAATATGTCTAAGAATCCAGTGTTGCATTCGAAGACTAAGCACATTTCTATTAAGTATCACATGTTGAGAGAGAAAGTTGCAGAAAAGGAAATTAGATCCAAGTATGTGAGCACTAAAGAGAAGATTGCAGATATATTCACTAAGCCTCTTCCCAAAGAGGGTTTTGTGTATTTGTGAGGTATGCTAGGGGTTATGCCCCTACCTACATTAGAGTAGATGATGCAACAGTGCATCAGTCTAGTGTAATAGAGAACCATTGTTGTCTAGACTAAATGTTGATGCTTCCTGTATGGGGGAGTATCTATGATGGACAAAGTCATCTAGGACTCTTGTTGAACAGAGTCTTTGGACACTTTAGCTAGTAAGAATCAGTTAATGTAGAGTTTGATGGTTGCTAAAACCTTTCACATTGATGTTAATGGGGGAGAAGTACGACATGAATAACATCATGTGGAGAAGCGAGAAGATCATGAGGAAGGACATCATGGGAGAAGCTAAGACAAGCGAGAACAAGTACAACATGTTTGGAAGAAGTACAACATGAAAATACAGTTTGATGGAAAGCACATTGATGTATATCAATGGGGGAGAATGATTGATGAAGAGGATTTGAAAAGAAAGATTAACGGTCTTTTACAGTTGGTATTCTTGGAACTAGATATTTTTTTTTATCAATGTTGCCATGAATGTCAAAGGGGGAGATTTTTGGAAGCATGAATGCTAATGATTTCCTATGGTGGAGTATTGTAGATATGTTACTATGATGATATGTTACATTCATGACTGAGTTTGTCATTGATGTCAACATAGCCATTTTTGTGTGATACAATGGAAAGATCAAGTTGGTACAGATGGCTAGTTGAGTATTATAACTATCCAAGGTTATGAGAGATAGTATCTAGTATATGCAGTTAATGTTGGATGAAGAAATGTTAAGTCTAGAAGAAGTTATATAAGTTTTAGTGATATTTTTTCTGAGATAGAGTTTATAGAGGCATGTTCTGGTAAACTTGTTATATCTCTTAGCAGTGTTATTATTCTAAGAATTGAGGTTGAGGATATGAAGAATACATGTTGATGATGACATGGCTAAGTTCACTCATCATAATAAAACATGTACATAAAGTTATTCAAATTACAAGATGAAAGATTAATGTTATCGCTAAGTTTAACGTGCTCTTAATGTGATCCTATAATGATTAATTGAGAAGGTCTAATAGCCAGCTTAAGAAATTATTGTATGGACTCAGTATAAAGAAAGGACATTTTCCTTTATAAATTAGTATGGAATTTTATTGATTACAAGTGATTGTAAGCAGAAGAGAGAGTGGAATGTGAAGTTGAGCAAAGCAAAGCGGAAGTGAAGGAAACTTCATTACTGAGATTTTATTGTGTGATCCAAGGTTTGGTATTTGGATCCGAGGTTCATGACCTGGTCTACAAGGTCTGACAATGATTGGTTCAGTTGGAAAAACAAATGAAAGAGGAACATAATATTAAATTTCATGTTTGAGTAGTGAGCTCTTCTTATAGTTGAAATTGTATAATTGGGCAATTGACTCATCTTGCATACATTGTTTTACAACTCCTAATAGGGTTGGCACAACTCCTAACAAGGTTGGAATCTCCTAATAGGGACTCATATGTACTAAATTTTGTAACAGATTCCTAACAGGGTCCATCCTCTAACAATGAATATTTATATTAGTACATCATCTTATGGGCATCATTCCCACTGGGGTTTTCCCTCTGATCAAGGGTTTCCCTAGTTAACATATCAGGTGTAATTGTCTATGTGCATCTTTGTATGGTTGTTGTTTACTTTGGTTGAATGGTTAAGTTTATTTAAGGAAGATACATATTTTTATTGTTGGATAACTGATTCACCCCCCCACCCCCTCTCAACTATCTTCATGGACTATTGTTTCTAATAGATCTAGCATATGGTTTAAGAGGTAGAAATTTATGTATAAGATTACTAATCATGACTCATAAGTTTGATATCAACTCACAAATTGATGCAAATAATCTTGACATGTTTGATTCATTGTAGATCAAACACCACAAACTTATGTACTACCATGGCCATAAATTTTGCATAAAAACATTAGATGAAATGAATAAAACTTGTGATTATGGAATAAGTGTAGTCTTTGAGGTCACAAATATTTCATGTAGAAATGACATACATCCTCAGCAATGTGAAAATTGATACTTTGACATTTTGGATGATATACTTGAGTGCAACTTTAACTCATTCAAATTAGTTCTATTTGTCATCAAATGGTACAGGCTACAGCTAAATCAAAATGACCATGATAGGACTATTATTAAACATGATAGTAGATTTACAATGATTAATACAAGGTCATTTGAACCAGTTGGAGATGAGCCCTATGTTCTTCCAAGCCAATATGAGCAAGTGTTTTACTTTGGCTTTCCACATAATCCAGGTTGGTCATTTGTTGTTAGACATGATCTAAGAGGAAGCTTGGTAAAGTATAATGTGATGGAAGAAGAAGATACTAAAGAATCAGAAGATAAAATAAATGATGCTCATGAACGACTGTTACACAATGATGATGAAGAAGAAGATGGTGATGATTTTGGTGATGTTGATGATGATGGCTATGATGATGATGATCATGATCATAGTGATGATCAATGTGATTATGGTCATGATAATGGTGATGAAAAAGATGATGGTGGTGGTGGTGTTGGTCTTGATGATAATGATGATGACAACGATGATGATGAAGAAGGGGACAAGTAGGATGATAGTGATGATGACGATGATGATATTTATGATGATGACATGGATGAAGAGGATGATCAATGAAATGTATATCGAGGTATGATCAATGCCACGTGTGAGGTATTGATTTATTCATAGAAATTTGTATGACTTGTATGTTTTTATAATTAATTTATTGTATGTTGAACTCTAATGTCATGGAGTATATACAATAATTTTGCATAGATACTACACATAAAGTAGAGACAATGAATTAAAAAATATACAATGATTTCGATGAATGCATCGCGTAATTTTGGTCTTCTATGAAATTTGTAGCATACATATTATGTAATTTTTGGCTAACATAAGATAAATGATTTACACATGTAGGAAATTTAACGCATTTGACCAAGATCATGCATAGTGACATGGATCGACAGGTATAAGTCAATAGACCCTATAGATACAATTTATTATTTGTCTGTCAACTCTTTACCATCCACATCAAGTTTAGTCCTACTATGTCTCTCATTTGATGAATTGCAGGTATCACCAAATAGGTATTTATCTGATCTATCTTCCATGAGTGAGGAAATGTGGGAATATAAGACAAAAGTGAGACATCTAGTAGGTCTAAAATAGGGAGATCAACTAGAGGTCAAAAGCTTAGAAGAAAATTCAATAAACAAATGCAATTTTTCCTTCCTGAGGGGGGTTCATGTTCTTATCATAATGAGACCAAAGGTGATAGGAAGGTTCCCTTGAGGTACACACATCTTCAGTAAGAATGGGTACCCAAGGAACTAGCTCCAGTTAACACTGATTTTTCTATAAATGAAAGGATATATCACATAGCTCCATCTTCATTACATGGTTTGGGCTTATTTTCCATGGAGGGCATGAAGGTCAGTTATAATAAAGTTGTTGAATTGATAGAGTACAAAGGACCTTGTTACAATTATAATAATTGGATGCAAATTGTGCAATATAAACAAAGTATGCATAGGTATGCATTGTTAGCAATTATATACAATGCAAAGAAAATGATAAAAATAAAATGCTCACTATGTATATCGATGGAAGGCCAAAAAATAATAAGGAACATTGTGAGTTTTTAAAATAGTTCTCGACTTGTGTCAACTAATAAGTGATCGAATTATATATTTGAGGCATGCGAGGAAAATAATGTTTCTGTATGTGCAATAAAATCAATAAGTGTAGGGGAAGAGCTTCTAATAGATTACAATATGAATCATGCAGATACAAAAAAATTCACTATCATGGGATTGGTAAGTATAACATATTTTAAACCAATTGCCTCCAATTAATATTGACTCCAATATACAATCTACTATTTTATTGATGATTTTTTTGGTAAGTTTATTACTTTCATTTCGCTTCTGATAGCTAAGAATTACTATTTTTTTTTACAGAGCGACATGGATCCACCACAAGGCACAGGTGAGGATGTACCTTGCACACCTTCTTCAACAAAGGTAAACCTTAATTAGTGTAATTGTACAAATTATATAGAAACAAATGTTATATTATTATGTTCTTTTCTTTATGGATATTGAGTTATTTTGATAGAATTTTACTGATATTGATGTCACAACTTGATACTTATTGATAGGGAAAAACAAAAATGACAATAGATCAAATGCAATTTGAAATTGAGGCAACATTTTGAGATGACATTACATGTAGTGCTAACCCTAACTTTATGGTTATTTAGATGATAAATAGATATAGTAAAGAAATTCTTACCCTTGTCCTGGATAATAAGTGATCGAATTATATATTTGAGGCATGCGAGGGAAATAATGTTTTTGTATGCGCAATAAAATCAATAAGTGTAGGGGAAGAGCTTCTAATAGATTACAATATGAATCATGTAGATACAAAAAAAATCACTATCATGGAATTCGTAAGTATAGCATATTTTAAACCAATTGCCTCCAATTAATATTGACTCCAATATACAATCTACTATTTTATTGATGATTTTTTTTGGTAAGTTTATTACTTTCATTTTGCTTCTGATAGCTAAGAATTACTATTTTTTTTAACAGGGCGACATGGATCCACCACAAGGCACATGTGAGGATGTACCTTGCACACCTTCTTCAACAAAGGTAAACCTTAATTAGTGTAATTGTACAAATTATATAGAAACAAATGTTATATTATTATGTTCTTTTCTTTATGGATATTGAGTTATTTTGATAGAATTTTACTGATATTGATGTCACAACTTGATACTTATTGATAGGGAAAAACAAAAATGACAATAGATCAAATGCAATTTGAAATTGAGGCAACATTTTGAGATGACATTACATGTAGTGCTAACCCTAACTTTATGGCTACTTAGATGATAAATAGATATAGTAAAGAAATTCTTACCCTTGTCCTAGAACAAAACAAAATTGAGGAGACAAAGGCACTCAAAGATGAATTGATACATAGAGCCAATTGTATGAAGGTAAGCAGTAATTAATCTTAAGTAATAATAAAAGTTCAATAGATGTTTATATTTTATACTATCTTATGGATTGTCATCTAAAATATGATGTGTTCTTCTTATAGAAATTTTTGACACTAGTGAAATGTGGTCAACATGGTAAGGGTTGTAGCACAAAACCTTCATGTAAATAATCCTTAAATATTTAACCATTCATTTAACCTTTGCATGTATTGTTGACTCAACTTTTGTTTGGGATGCTTCTAGTACCCCCATTTGATCTTTTACCTGTGCAAATGTCTTTGCTAACAATGTATTCTTCGGCTCATGAGTGTGGACATCTCCTTCAATCACCACTTTGATACTACCGACTGCAATGTTAGCAAAAATGAGCTTGCATACATCTTTGTCTGTACCAAATACAACTTGTAAAACCTTGTTTTTCTATATTTTGTTATGTGATAAGCATGCATTGATATTTTTTGTTGGGTGTATTTTATATTCATGGACATATTTTATGCACTAATATATACAACTACAATTGATACAAGAACATAGACCACTACTACTGAAGCTGAACCATTTCCTAGATCAACCCGTGTTACTAGTACTAGTTCGTTTGTGGGGTCATTATTGTTGAACAAGAAAACTATGTTTCCCTTAAAAGCATCAAAGCTTCTGGGTGCTTCAAAATTATAATTATTTACATTGTAATTATAGTTTACTTATTCATAACTCATTTTGGACTGATAATCCCATGTGTTTTTGTAGGAAATGATTTTTTTTATGATACTCTTTTTGAAATGACATTGAAGATATTTAGGCCCACCATACGTAAAAGGTACGTGAACTTCATATCATTGGTACAATATTTTTCTTTTCTTTTATTTATTGTACTATATTAAAGTTATGTATCTAACAATTTTTTTTTTTCAAAAAAGGTGGAATGAATAGGGTCCTAAATTAAAAAATCAACTTATTACATCTTTAGAGGGTCGCTTTGGAAAAAAACATTTTTGATAGTGCCCTGCTTCTTAAAAGAGCATCTAAACATATAAAGACTATGAGAGACCAATATAAAAGGGCTCTAAAGAATAACCCTAAGTATGGGCATCCTCTTATGATTCCACCGATGGAGTGGAATGAAATAATAGAAGATACAAAAGAGAAAGGGCTACAGGGTAAAGGAATTGAACTAGAAGAGGGCAAAATAAGGTATGTCATGATAACATTAAGTAGAATGTAATCATACACAAATTAGTGATATATGTAAATATATAATTTAACATGTTTAAAACTTTTCATAGACCTTAGGACACATCAAAAGCTACAGAAGTGAGAGTACAAAAGGTTGGCCAACACAAACTTGGCTCTGGTTTGAAACTTCACTCTTGACTTGTAAGTAGAAGTAATGGAATTTCATATCACCTTTTTTTATATAAGGTTGCAAAAAATTTTGTTTAATCAAATCATACATGAAAAAATTATCATATTAAGCAAAAAATACAAGGCACAAAATTCAATGTAGAGCCCATGGATGAAGACAAAAAAAAATGCCTTGAAGGAAGGCTATAAAGTCGTGGCTGCATGCTTATGCCAAGAATCTGAAAGCCATATCGAAGAATCTAGTGCACCAAATACGACACATGTAAATTGGTCAAATAAAAAGTAAATCAAATTGAATAGTTGAGAAATTTCATGTTTGTTGTTAAAATCCAACATAAATTGACTATTTCTATTTTATATATCAAACAATGATAACAATGTGCATGACATTTCACCGCAGCCTTCAAATCCTATCACAGAACCTATGTGTGACAAAGGCCATGATGTGCATCATAGTGGTAGAGGTATTAATTTTCTATTGGAAATAAATTATGTAATTATTAATAGAATTAAACACATTCAATTGCAACTGATCGTACATTTTTTTGAATATTTTAGAGCATGTTGAACATCATGGTAAATGAGTGTAGCATGTTCAAAGTGTTCAACATGTTGAGGTGGTGGCTGATCAAAATGAAACTGTACATGCTGTGGCATTGTCAAGTAAAGAAAAATGCATGTTATGTTCTACGGGTTAATGAAATACTTGTAACAATACAAAAAAAGTATGTGAATTTAAGACCCCCACTAGTGCAGCAGTCTTGTGCTCCTCAAAGTATGAGGAAGCATCATAATTTGACATTACAACTAGAAGAGGAGGAGAATGAGGAAGATATTGATGCTCCTATCATCCTTTTCCTTAAGAAATCTAAGAAGAAAAAATGAAATAATTTTTTGGAAATGCTCTTTGATAAACTTTGTTGGATAATGAAAGCACATTGTTTTAAGTAATTATCTATGAATGTTGTGTATTAATATTGAATTTTATGTCATGTTAATAAATATTGTTATATGTTAATGAATTCTTGATAAGTGTTTAGTATTAATGAATTTTATATCATATTAATGAATGTTATGTGATTGTATTGATTGAATGTTATAGTTCATAAATGGATGAATGAATGAATGAAGTATGTAATTAGATGTTAATGGAGAATTTAGATTGATGTTAGGGGGAGGGGGGTGAGGCTAGATGAGCTTCCACCTTCACGTGGTTGGCCTTGTTAAGTAGATAATATTAAAGTATTCTTGAAGCCAAGTTAAGCTCAAACTAACATAACTTCATTATTTAATCAATTTCATTCATTCTAGGTCTTTGCTCATAATTGCATTTTGAATGTGTCATTGTTAAACAACTAAAAAATAAAAAATTGGAAGGGCCAATACTCACTTGTTTGGCATGATTTGGCTTCATTTGGTGTAAGTATTATCTTCTTGAATGCTTCAGATCTGCATGGTTTATGAACTATTTGAGATCTTATTAGTCTATTTCATTTTTCAAAACTCCCTTTGCTTCTAAAAAAAACTAACATTAAAATCATATTCTATTTCATATAAAAATAAATTACTATATGGACACATTGACAAGGCTTGCATATAGGGGTACTCTATGCTTTATATGTGGGATTCTATTATTATTTGCTAATGTATTACTAATCCTAATTTGTATGTGGACTTCTGGTCATTCAGTAGGGATGCTTTTTATTGTCTGCACACTATTTGGTGATGTTGAAGGTGTAGCCTTGCCCTATATGGACACCACAATTTCAAGGCAAGACTTCAAAAAAATCACTTTACTAAATTAATTCAATTCCTTTTCATTATTATTTTAATGTTATCTTCATCATATAGTATTAAAGCACTTTTACCCATGGTATTTAGTCAAACTGTCCTGCCTCTTTGTTTTCACTATTCAAATCTAGATGCTCAAGATAACTTCAATATGTTAACTTTTTTCTTATTATTCAAGGTGGTTTCCTAGTAATGAACAAGCTACAATAGTAGGCCTCTCAATGGCTGGATTTCATCTAGATAATGTGATAATGTTACTTGCTTCTACAATATCAAAATCAAAACTTTTTTTAATTCATGATGGAATTAAGTATTCTCCAATGTCTACTAAAAAGTCCACTATCCAGACTACTCACAGAATGGCTCCTTTTCATTTGCTATTTTCTAAGTTACCAATATGGGTGATAATAGTTGCAAATGTTACAAATAATTGGGTAAGATGTATCAAAAAGGATATCTTTACTTGAACATCACAAGTCCATCTTTTTTATGTCTAATATTTTTTTCTTCTATTATCTTTAGGGTTATTTTGTTCTTCTCTCTTGGATGCCAATATATTTCAACACTGTAACCTTCCTTCTAATCACAATGCACACTCTTTTTTAAAACAATTTTAATCAAGGAATATGTCAAACCAAAATCACAAGAGTCATGAATACAATTTTAGTTCATTCATATTGAAATTTTCACTACATTTGAATTCAAGCATAGACATGATAAAGTCACTTTCATCTTTGCATATAGGTATTTAATGTAAATTTGAAGTAAGCTACATGGTCTAGTGCTATTCCATGGGGGACAATGATAGTTGCAAGGTATGGTGCTAGTGTTGTTTCAAGATTTTTGGTTCAATCTGACTATTTAGTCACTATGGTACGCAAAATCATGCATGTCAGTTAAAGCTTATTCTAGTTATAGCTAAATTTCTTATGTAGTCATAAGATTTTCAAGTAAAAACCTTGAATTGTGACAATTTTAAATTATGATTTTGTTGCAAAATCTTGTCTTAGCTCCCAATACCATGTTTATCATCAGTCTACCACTTTTACAATGGGTTTGGTTGATTTACTCTATTTAAAAAACACTAGATTAGCTAATTTGTTGGATTCCATAAAAACATCGATGAACATTTTATTGATTTGATTTTCACAAAATTTGGATTGTAAATTCTCAAAGACAAAGAAAATGGAGATGCAATACATGAAAAATTACATAACTTGTAGTCCTCTTGATATTTGGATTGTAAATTGTCAAAGACACTTGCAAGTCATTCCAATGTCATAGTACCTACCGTAACACTTTCTTGGATTCTATCTAATGCTCCTATAATGTCCTCTATGTTGTCTAGTTGTTGTTTATGATGTGCAGTTTCTTTCTAAAGCCACTCCTCCTAGTATATTACCACATACTCAATCTAGATGCCTTAAATTCTGATCAAACTTCTGAATGCAAAGTCTAGACTAGTTTCTCATGGATTGGGTATTAAGAATTCAAAGTAACACCTGAAGATAAATATCCAGACTAATCACCAACCAAGATGTCATTGGTGATTAGTTTGGATTTTTATCTTCAAGTGTATTTTTTTAAACCTTCTTTATTCTTCAAACTTTCGACCAATCTTGGTTGAAGCCTAACAAAGATTGGTCAAACTTTTGACCAAAAGTAGTTGAACTTTTGACAAGCCATAGTCCAACTTTTGACCAACTCATCAATAAGGGCACCGTCGTGGGTTTGACATCCTGGTTGGATGGGCTAGCCTTTTTGACCAGCATTGGTCAAAGTTTCAATGACCACAATGACCAAATGTTGGTGTTGATTTTGACAAGGAGGCGCATTGAAAATTCAACTTAAATAAGGATTCATCAAACTTTCAATGAAAAAAATACAAAAAAGGCCATTGGTGGATCATTCAACCAATTTGGGTGGAAAATTTAACTAATTATATGTCAAAAAAAAGAGGCAATTTCTACTAGTGGGTGCAAATTGAAACCTAGAAATCATACACACAACCTGAATTAGACTAGGCCTTGAAGCTGTTAAATATAGTAACTACCAATCATTGGCATGAATTTTGTTTGACTAACTGCTAGAAAATCACCATTTTAAACTAATTTACAACTAGTTACCATAGGCATACTGATTGGTTTATAGTCATTCGTATCAAACTTTTTCAACATCTCTTTAGCATACTTTGTTTGTGATAAGAATAGGCCATGTTCAAGCTAAGATATTTGTAACCCAAGAAAGAAATTCAATTCACCCAATAGAGACATTTTAAATTCATATTCCAAAATATTAGAAAACTGTTTGGATAGATCATCATTAGTGGATCCAAATATAATATCATCAATATAAACTTCAACTACCAAGATATTATCACCAACAACTTTGGTTTCCAAGGTGTTGTCTGCACCACCACAAGTAAAACCATTTGCAAGTAGGTGTTTATCCATCCTCATATACAAAGCTCTAGGAGCATGTTTCAAGCCATCTAATGCCTTTTTTAAATGATAAACAAAGTCTATTTTTTTAGAAGACTCAAAGCCTTCCGGTTGTTCCATCTATACTTCCTCCTCAAGATAATCATTAAGAAATGTTGTTTTGACATCTATTTGATAAAAAATATTATTTTTGTAACTCGCATATGCTAGAAATATTCTCATGGATTGCATTCTAGCTATTGGTACAAAAGTTTCACCAAAGTCAATTCCTTCTTGTTGAGCATACCCTTTACAAACAAATCTAGTCTTATTTCTCACAACTTTTCCATTTTCATCAAGTTTATTCTGGAAGACCCATTTACCACCTATGACATTTTTGTCATTGGGTCTTGGTACTAATTCCCATGTTTTATTTTTCTCAATCTGGTTTATTTCATCTTATATAGCATTCCAACATGAATCATTTAGGGTTTCATTCATTGCTTTAGTTTCACATTCTAATGTTAGACATAAATGTTCAACAATTTTTGCTTGTTCATCATTTTTAGCTTTCTTTCTAGTTAAAATACCTACTTCTTTATCTCCTATAACCAAATATTCAAGATGTCTTTTAGCAATAATTCTAGGAGTCTTTAAATTGGTATTTACTTTAGGACTTGAACAAGTTTCAAGATCATTACAATATGGTATTGTTGTATTTGATTCAATATCATCATATTTTTTTATCATCAATGCAATGTTTAAAGCTTTTTGTGGACTCTACTTCAACATTATTTTCATGTGATTTTTATTTAACATAACATTTTCATCAAAAATCACATTTATAGCCTGTACAATCTTATTCAACCTTTTATTAAAGCGTTTAAAGTCCTTGCTACATGTAGAGAAACCCAAGAAAATATCTTCATCATATTTAGAATTTAATCCTTCCAAAACGTCATCATCCTTTCTAATTAACACTTTCAACCACTTTTTTTGAAATGTTTTACATTTTTAATTTTACCATACCACAAATCATAAGGGGTATAAGTAGTTCTAAGCCTTATTTGAGCCTTGTTTAGAATATATACGATTGTATGAATAACTTCTTTCCAAAACTTACATGGTAATCTTTCTTCATTTAGCATTATTTGGGCCATTTCCTTTACTATCCTATTTTTTCTTTCCACAACTCCATTTTGCTATGGTGTACGAGTAGTTGAATACTACCTTTTTACTGCAATATCTTTCACAATATTAATAAACTCCCAAGAGGTGAATTCTCCACCTCGATCAGACCTTAAGCATTTCAATAATAGATCAATTTCTCTTTCTACCATTTTTCTTAAAACTTTGAAACATTAAAATGCTTCACATTTATGTTTCAAAAATATCACCCAAACCATTCTATAATAATCATCAACAAACAACATAAAGTATTTTTCATCATTTATGGATTGAGTTTTGGTTGGTCCACATAGATCAATATGTGCTAGTTTTAGTGGTCTAGTAGAAAGACATTTCTTTGTTTTGAAGGATGATTTTGTTTGTTTTCCTTTCACACATTCATCACAAGTACTTGTTGGTTTGTTGGTTAGAGGAAAACCTCTAACCTTTTTGTTCTTTTTGATTCTTAAAAGGTTATAAAAAATAATTTGACCTAACCTTTTGTGCCACAACCAATTTTCTTCCACTTGACTCATAATACAAGTATTGATTAGAGATGATTCTTGAACCATTGAACCTATCAAATCATAAATATTTCCACATGCCCTTAAGCCACTTGCAATTATTCTATTTTTGTTTTGTTTTGAATAACACAACCTTTTGCATCAAACGATATAAAATAATCATTGTCACAAATCTAAGTCACACTTTTTAAGTTATGTCTCAAACCTTAAACATAATAGAAATCATGTATAGAAGTATCTTTATTTAGATAAGTAGGTCCTCATCCTATTATATATGCCCTTGAATTATCACCAAACTTGACAAAACCACCATCAAAGGATTTTAAAGTTTTAAACTTATTTTTGTTGGTAGTCATGTGATGGGAACAACCGCTCTCCAAAACCCATGTTGTAGGTTTGTGTGCAAAAAAGGTTGTTTCAACAAGAAAGGGGTTTTCTACATTCATAATTTTAGGTTTCCCTACTTTTTGAGGTTCCAATTTTAGTTTGCATTGATTTTCAAAATGCCCATAATGAAAACATTTAAAGCACCTTATTATTCTTTTGAAGCCATAAGACTATTTATGTCCAAACATAAGACCTTTTGTGGCTAACTTGCAGTTGTTAGCTTTATGCCAAAATGAACTCCAACAAAAATAATAGCCTTTAAAGTAACCAAATTTAGATGATTGATTTAATCATTGTTTGGATGTCTCATCTTTTTCAAACTATTCAATTTGTTTGTATAACTAAACTATTTTTTGCTCCTTTTCATCTAAAACCTTCTAACTTTCAATGATTTGATTTGTATTATTTAATTCTACTTGCAAATCTGACTATTTCCTTCATGAGTAGAAACCAATTTCTTTTTTATTTCTTGTAAAGAGAAAAGTAGCTTTTCTTCAACATCTATTTCTTCATCTAAATTAGATAAAGATTTCGACTGCACTTTTTCAATTTTGTTGTCATTCACAATTTCAGCCATAAACAAGGATCCTCCATCAAAATAATCATTTGATTCTTCATTAGAGTCTTCTTTTGATAAAATAATTATTTTTTTGAAATTTTTGAATCTTTTGTTTGCTGGAGACTACAATTGGAACAATTGTTGTTTGTCATTGATGTCAAATCTACATGATAAGACATGTTGCTATCTAATCTAAATGTCATATCTATTTGATTGATGAAGAGGATTTGAAAGATTTCTCATAACAAAAGCACCTAGAGGAAAGATTGAGTTATGAAAAGAAAGTCACAATGGACATTTGATTAGTTAGACTTTGATAAGACAAAGTGATTGTTTATCATGTTGATGTTCAAGTCTTTACAATACAAGCCAAGATATAAAGCCTGACCGAATAATAGAAGGGAAAGAGTGAGGAATGCCAAGTGATGCTAGTGTTAATCAAGCCAGAGCAAGTACCGAGCAATTCTAGTGTTGACCGAGCATAAGTATCAATTGAGTAATAATGTTGATATTGAGATAGAAGATCTACAATGACCAATAAAATTTAGTGATGACCAAGTACCAAAACTTATTTATGGTTGAGTGATAGTATTTTGAATGCATGTGAGGAATCATGATTTCCAACTAACTTAGTTGAATTCTTGGGATATAGAAACCATGTTCAAGATAAGATTGATGAGTTGGGTCATTTAATTCAAGGAAAGGATTAGGTATACTACCTAAGTTTGAATTTGATGGATGAGAAATTTTTAGAAAAGAGGAAGAGGGATAGATACAATGAACCTAATGAATCAGATCATAAACTCTAAGATCTACAATGATAATGAAAAATGGAAAAGCCAAAATTACCTATTATAAGGAGGCAAAGAGTTAAAGATAAAGTGTGTGTGTGTGAGTGAAGTAAGAGAAAGGAATGCTTGCACATAGATTGCTGAAGTTGATAAGTGAATCTGAGCAGAAGGCTTAAGTTTGTTGGAAGAAGAAGATTGATCGCTTAAAGGGTTTCCAAGCAAGTCAAGGAAAAATATTACAAGGGGTAACTTATTAGAGAGTCAACACATGAACTAAACATAGATTTGAAGCTGTAAAGTGAGTTGTAATCATATAGATCAAACCCTATTTTTTTCTTTCTGATCATTGTAAACCATTTGTATTGAAATCCTTTTAATCAACGGTTGACCTAATAGTCATTTAGGACTTAACAATCTATGCAAATCCTTTAGCAAGGTGAAATTCTAATGGAATGATCAAAGCCCTCTGACAAGGTCACTCCTAACAAGGTGATTAAATCCTTTAACTGGGTCACATTTAACAGTGTGTATTGTAAGCTTTAATAAGGTTGACTCCTAACAAAGTTGTCTTCAAAAGAGTGAAAAAGTGGTGACATATTGCTCGTGGTTTTTCCCAAATTGGATTTCCATGTTAAATTCTAATGTCAAACTTGTGTTGAATGTTTTATGGTGTTTTGCATTTACATGTTTACATTGAGCAAAGTATGTTATAATAGGATACTGAACTACTAGTAATTTTGTTTATCAGTATACAATAGAGACTAAGCTACAACAACACAAGCATAACAATGAATGTTTAATATTTTGATTGTTCAAATGGTACTTAGGGACCTTGGATAACTAATTCACCCACCTCTCAGTTATTCTAAATATTATAGCAATTGGTATCAGAGCATCAATGCTTACATAGAGAAGTTTGAAGGTACTTAAAGCTAAAGATCATTACTCACAAAAAAGAGTTATCGAAACTGAACAAGGAGAACTTTCCTACATGGAAAATATTAATGAGACTACATATATCCAGTATTAATGATGTTTCTATTAACTTTGTAGACAATGAGTATGTGAAGATTATGACTACTCCTCTAACTACTAAACAACTAAAGAAAAAACAAGAACACAATTAGCAAATACCTGAGATTGCCTCATCCCTAAGCTATGCCATGTTTGATGATATAAAAGAATGTAACAATAAAAAGAAGATGTAGGAAAAACTAAACACCATATATGGAGGAGATGACAATGTCCTTAGAGCCAAATCAGAGAACATGAGAGGAAAATTTGATGAAATGAGAATGATGGAAGGCAAGAATATAGTACAACACTACACAAGAGTCAAAGAAGTTGTCAATGTTCTTTGAGGTGAAAATGAAGGAATCAAAGATGAAACCATGTTAAGAAATGTATTGAGGACTCTACTCCCTATATATGCCATTACAGCTTTTGCAATGCAAGAATTGAAATGTGTTCCAAGTAACGCTTTGAATTTAGAAGGTGTAATTGGTAGACTTACTTCTTCTGAGATGCCTAACTTTGATAACTACACACCTACTACTATTGAATTTGCTTTCAAGTCACAATTGGTTATTAGAAAAAGAAAAAGGAAAACGTGTGAAGAGTGACTGTGACACTTCTAATGACAAGCTTGATGAAATTGAAGCACTTTTTGCAAAAATATTTAGAAGAGGTAGAGGTAAATACAAAGGTAAATTACCTATAATTTTATTTTCATGCAAAAAGGGTTGACATATTGCTACTAGATGTTTTGAAATGGAAGATAAGGATGAAAGCAAGGAAATAAAATACAAAGGAAGAAGAGATGACCAAGTTTACAAAAATAACAAGGATGAAAAAGGTAAGAAATCTTGTTATATTGTTGAAGAAGAAACTAACATTGAATCTGAAGGTAACGATGATGAAGTTGTCTATGTTTCTATGGAAGAAGATTAGAAAATTGCATTAATCTTATATGTGAAAAAAAATGACAGATGGATAATTCATAGTGGATACTCTAATCATATGACGAGTGATAGAAATAAATTTGAAGACATTGGGCCATACAAAGGTGGATGTGTTAAGTTTCGCAATGATATTCCATGTGTTGTGAAAGGTAAATGTACAATTCAATTGACTGATAACATCAAATGTGACAATGTTTACTGGGTTGAAGGACTTAACTATAATTTGTTGAGTGTTTCATAGCTAAACAAATCAAGATACAGAGTTGAGTTCCATTACAGGAAGACCAAGATTTATGATGTTGATGGTAAGCTAATTGGAAGTCATGATCAGACAAGAGGTAACCTGTTCTATTTAGATTTATCTAATGAGAGATGTTTATTTACGCAACAAGAAGATGTTTGGTTATGGCACAAAAGGTTATGTCATGTAAATTTTGAAAATTTGGTGAACATTAGTAAAATGAAGAAAGTAAGAGGGTTTCCAAAGCTAAAGGAGCCTGACAATGCTATGTGTAGACAATGTCAATTTGAAAAAATGACCAAGTCTAGTTTCAAGAGAAAAACATACACATCTAGTGATATTTTGGAATTGGTTCACACTGACCTATGTGGACCTATTGATGTTCAGAGTTATTGTAAAGATAAGTATTTCATTTTTTTTGTTGATGACTACTCTAGGATGATGATATTGATGTTTCTTAAAGCTAAATCTAATTTTTAAAAATTATTTAAGTGGTATTTGGCCATAGTTGAAAAAGAAATATGGAAGAGTCTAATTTTTTTGAGATTTGACAGATGTGGTGAATACATTTCCAATGAGTTCAATACATTCTGCAATGATAGAGGAATTAAAAGGCAGATGTCAACACCTAGGACCCTTCCTTAGAATGTGATAGTAAAAAGAAGAAACATGTCAATAATGGACTATGCAAGAACGTTGATGATGGAGAATACTGTATCACATAAATATTGGAGAGAAGTTATCAATATTGTTGTCTATACCTTGAATAGAGTACAAGTCAAGAAAGGTACAAATGCTACACCTTTTGAACTATGGTATGGATATGCTCCTAATGTGAAATATTTCAAGATCTTTGGAAGAGAATGCTACATATTTAAAGATAATAGGAATGGAAAAATTGATGCAAAGAGTGATGAAGGTATATTCCTAACATATTCCACTAAGAGTAAAACTTACAAGTGTTTGAAATCTAACACTAACAAAGTTGTGGAAAGTAAAATGTGAAAGTTGATGAATTTGCAAATAGAAAAGATGTTGAATGTAAGATAGAACTTGAAGATTAAAATAAATTCATGTATGTTGATGATGATACTCCAAGCACTCCTACGGAATGAGAAAATAAAGCTGTAGTTTCCCAACAGACAGGGAATGTTGAGGTGCAAAACCAAGTTGCCAAGTAGTAGATAGTGCCAAGAAACATATAGAAGATGTCGAGTCTTAGACACGAAATGCTGACCATCAGATAGGTGATGTCAAGCATGCAAAATATGAACTAGAACCCGAACAAGAAAAAATTAATGAGCTTGTGATTATTTTTCAAGATGAACCTTTTGAAGAACAAAGAAGGAGATCGCCTATACTAGCCAAGTTTTTAAGAAGACATCACAAACCTGATCAAATCATTAGTGATGTTGAATCAAGTGTTATGAAAAGAAAAATAATTTGAGATGATACATGCTTACTTTTTGAATTTGAGACTAAAACAGTGAAAGATGCCTCAAAAAATGAAGATTAGATCCATGCAATGAATGATCAAATTGAACAAATTGAGAAGAATAATACTTGGACCTTGGTACCAAGACCAAAGGATAAAAATGTTATTGGAAAAAAGTGGGTTTTCAGGAATAAGATGAATGAAAATGGTGAAGTAACAAGGAACAAGGCAAGATTGGTATGTAAAGGATACACTCAAGAAGATGGAGTTGACTATGGAGAAACTTTTTCTCTTATTGCAAGATTGGAAGGAGTCAGAACTTTGCTTCCATATTTAGCCTACAAGAATTTCAAGGTGTATGAGATGGATGCCAAATCTACATTTCTAAATGGTGTACTTGAGGAACAAGTGTACATTGAACATCCTAAAGGATTTGTGGATCTAGACAAGAATAATATGGTAGGTAAAATACACAAAGCTCTATATGGATGGAAACAAGTCCCAAGAGCTTGGTATAAAAGACTTCATAATTACTTAGTGAAGATTCATTTTTAAAGAACAAATGATAACAGTAATCTATACTTAAAAATTGGTAAGAAAAATGAAGTACTGCTATCTGAATTCTTTGTTGATGGAATTATATTTAGAGGAAAGGAAACACTTTGTAAATAATTTGCTAATAAAATGAAGAAGGAATTTGAGATGTCAATGTTTGGTAAAATCAAATTCTTTGTTGGTATTTTCATTACTCTGTTCAAATATATCAAGGATATACTAATTTTTTTCGGAATGGAAGAGTCAAGACCAGTGAGCACACCTATGTCTACAAGACATAAGCTATCTAAGAATGATGAATTTGTCAATGTAAATCAAACACTATAGATCAATGATTGGAAAATATCAATATGTTGTTCATAGTAGACCTTATATTGCATTAGTAGTTGGGATAGTTACTAGATTTTCAACAAATCCTAAAGAGAATCACATGATGGCAATGAAAAGGATATTAAGATATCTGAAAGGTATAGAAGATTATGGACTATATTACAAGAGAAGTGATAGATTCGAATTGAAAGGATTCACTAACTCTGATTAAGAAGGAAATATAGATGACAAAAAAAGCACTAGTGGAGGTGCATTCTTTCTAGGAAAGAGATTGGTTTCAAGGAGAAGGAAGAAACATAATTTTATTTCCCAATAAACTATTGAAGCCAAGTATGTGGTTGTTGTAGTGAATTGTTCAAATATTATGTGGACCAAACAATTGCTGAAAGGATTGAAAGAAGAAATTACTGATCTAGTGGCTATCTATTGTGATAATACTAGTGCTATCAACATATCAAAGAATCAAGCGATGCACACTAAAACAAAGAACATTGCTATCAAGTATCACTACTTGAGAGAACTAGTTCAAGACAAAGAAGTGAAGTTAGAATATGTGAACACCAAAGAACAAATTGCAGACATATTTACTAAAGCCTTACCTAAAGATGCTCATGAATATATTAGAGGTAAATTAGGGATGATTCCCCTAAGCAAAGAAACTTAAGAAGATATGGTGCATTGTATCAAATGTGCTAATCAAAATATCATACACATTAATGTAGATAGTTATAGTTTAGTAGATGCCTAAGGTAGGAATGTTTGGTAAAAGAAGACCAACATAATAGATCAATCATAAATAGATGATAGAAATCAGCCAGACATGCAAATATCTACATGATCAAGATGTATGGAATATATGAAGCCAAGAGAGCTAGTGTCTTTGGAATTGTTGTCAAAGAGAGAGAGAATTACCAAAGAGGAAGAGATAAAGCTTAGAGAGAGATTTCTAAAATTGTAGAGATGAGAATTAGAATGAAACTAAGGATATTGTTCATTCATGATAGTGAAACCTTTTGGATTGCATGATAATAGTGAGGGAGATTGCATACATATTTTTTTGAATGTTATATTGATGTGTTGCCATCAATTCCATAGATGGAGATTGTTGGAATCTACAATTGAAAAAATTGTTGTTTTGTCATTGATATCAAATCTACTGATAAGAGATATTTCTATCTGATCTAAATGTCATATCCATTTGATTGATGAAGAGGATTTAAAATATTACTCATAAAAAAAAAAACCTAGAGGAAAGATTGTGTTATGAAAAGAAATTCACAATGGACATTTGATTAGTTAGACTTTGATAAGATAAAATGATTGCTTATATCTTGTTGATGTTCAAGTCTTTATAGTGCAAGATAGGTTATATGATATATGTAAAGCCTAACCAAGAAATAATAGAGAAAGAGTGAGGAATATCAAGTGATGCTAGTGTCAATAGATCCACAATAAGTGCTGAGAAATTCTAGTGTTGATCAAGTATCAGTATCGATTGAGTAATAATATTGATGCTGAGATAGAAGATCTATAATGACCAAGAAAATTTAGTGATGACCGAGTGCCAAAACTTAGCTATAGCCAAGTGACAGTATTTTGTGTGTGAGGAATTGTGATTTCCCACTGACTCAGTTGAATTCTTGGGATATGGAAACCATGTTGAAGATAAGATTGATGAGTTGAATTTAATTGAAAGAGAGAATTAGATATACTACCTAATATTAAATTTGATGTATGAGAAGTTTCTAGAAATAAGGAAGATGGACATATACAATGAACCTGAAGAATCAGATCGTAAACCCTAAGATCTATGGTGATCATGAAAAATGACAAAGCCATAATTACCTATTATAAGGAGGCATAGAGTCAAAGAGAAAGGAATGCTTGTGCAAATACTATTGAAGTTGGTAAGTGAATCTGAGAAGAAGGCTTAAGTTTGTTAGAAGGAGAAGATTGACTGCTTAAAGGGTTTCCAAGTGAGTCAAGGACAAAGACGACAAGGGGGAACTTATCAGAGAGTTAGCACATGAACCAAAAATAGATTTGAAACTATAAAGTGAGTTGTAATCATACAAATCAAATGCTATTATTTTATTTTGATTGTTGTAAACCATTTGTATTGAAATCATTTTAATCAAAGGTTGACCTAACAGTCATTCAAGACTTAACAATCTATGCAAATCCTTTAGCAAGGTGACATTCTAATGGAATGATCAAAGTCATCTGACAAAGCCATTCCTAACAAGGTGATTAAATTCTCTAACTAGGTCACATTTAATAGTGTGTATTGTAAGCTTTAATAGGGTTGACTCCTAACAGAGTTGTCTTCAAAAGAGTGGAAAAGTGGTGACATGTTGCAGGTGGTTTTTTCCAAATTGGGTTTCCATGTTAAATCCTAGTGTCAAACTTGTGTTGAATGT
Organism: Cupressus sempervirens; assembly: GCA_028749045.1. Classification (NCBI taxonomy): domain Eukaryota; kingdom Viridiplantae; phylum Streptophyta; class Pinopsida; order Cupressales; family Cupressaceae; genus Cupressus; species Cupressus sempervirens. Next base: position 147,709,146 of record CM053790.1, read on the forward strand.
TTTATGGTGTTTTTCATTTACATGTTTACATTCAATAAAGATTATTATAATAGGACATTGAACTACTAGTAATTTTTTTTATCAGTATATAGTAGAGACCAAGCTACAACAATGAATATTTAATGTTTTTGTTGTTCAAATGGTAGTTATGGACATTGAGTAAATGATTCACCCCCCTCTAAATTATTCAAAACATTCTAACATTTTTTTGATTCCAAGGTTTCTTTTTAGAGGACTTTTTTGGGTTTTCACCATCTTCATTGTGATCAGCATAGGGACAATTTGCAACAAAGTGTCCATTTTGTCTATAGTAAAAAAACTTCACCTTTCCTTGATATTTCTTTTTTATTTTTCTAACTAATAGAGCCTCAACAACATCATAAATATCTAAATCACTATCATCTTTATTTTCATCCTTAAAGTCCTTTTCTTTTGAGGAATCAACATTATTTCCAATCCCCATGTCATATGCAGTTAAAGTTCCTTGTAATTGATGCAAATTTGTATTGGAGAAATTTTCTTTTCTTTTGAAGTAAAGATTTTAGTTTCAAATTTGGGTAGTGTAGCTCTTCCTACTTTTGAAACTACATTACATTCCTCAGAATATTCTCCTAACCTCTTCTTGCATTCACTACTTCATCAATTCTCAAAAAATAAGTTGCTATGCTTTTATCTTCATTGATTTTCAAAATATGAAATTGAGTTATCAAAGTTATTAATTTTGATTTGTTTACCTTTTCATCACCTTGATAAATAGTTTCTAGTTTGATCCATATATCATTGATAGATTGATAACACGACTTTGACAAACACATCTTTAGTAAGACCACACACGGTAGCAAACTTGGCTCTTTATCAAGTTCATATTTGGTCTTTTCATTAAGAAAATAGGTATGGATGATGGACTCTCTATTTTGTAACAACTTCCCACATTTTGACATCTAGGGAATCGATGAAAGCTTCCATCATGACCTTCCAAAAAAATAATGAGTACCATCAAATAATGGGGCTTGGATAAGAGAGGCATCTTCAACCTATTCCATTGACACTTCCTATGTCTATGAATAATCCCTATAGTCAGACCTACAAAAAAGACCCTATTCTTTGATACCACTTGTTGGAAGTGGATGCTATTATGAAGGGTGGGGGGTAGGGGAGTGAATCATAATAGATGAGATTTCAAACCTTTCAATACAATTTTGAATACATGTAAATTTCATAATCAAGTTTATACTCAAAAACTTATGTAGATTAAATAAAATGCAAGATATCAGAGAAATGATAACAACTTACAAAAAGGAGACAACATAAGATATTTGTATTCAGTGGGATACCCCCAATACCATAAAGGTTTTTTCATAAGGGAAAAACCACTCTGAAACCTACCATTTTTATTGAGAAACAACTCTTTCCTTTACATTTTTTAGCATCTTTAACTCCCTTTCCTCTTACAATGCTTTGTTCAACAGATTACATACATATGAAAATGTATGTTTCAAACTTGACACATTCATGTACATAGTCAATCTTATGAGTTGTACTATCTACATAATTTCAATACTCTATATACAAGAAAACATGAGTGTGTATCATTTATAACCTCATACTACATTTTGAAAACACACACATACTCCCTTATATAGGGAGGCATTTGAGAATATAACTTTCATTGATTTAATATCATTTACAAGAACTGAATTTTTTTTAATAAAATAAACCCTTAGAGTGGGGTTCATATTTTGAATCAATTCTTTAAAATCAAATGAATGGTCTTCATAATCGAACACATATCCTCATGCTACGAATATTCCATACTATGTTCAAATCATTTTGTCAATGAGCCTATCTTCCAAACTAAATTGAATTGTTTAAGTTTTTAAAAAATTATCTATTTGGGTAAAGAAAGTATTTCATTTTATCCAAATCAAACTAATTTCAAATAACTATTTCAAAACATCTTTTGATTAGGGTAAAAGAAAAACTAAATCCAATGTTGTAAAATCTTCATTCTTTTCAAACTGATAAATGACTTTCCAACTAGCTATAACTGATTAAATGAAATGAAATTATCAAACTAAAAGAAAATTGATATACATGACCATTGCTGTCAAAATGTTTCATTATCATCATTGTAGGTATATCTATTCACATCTTCCTCAAGAATATTAAGACCAATATGATAAACACCGATGCAAATGACAAGAGAAGATATCCTGTTGACTTTGTTTAGAGTAATCTTTTTGGAAACTATTAAATACTGAGTGAATAGAAGGAAATCATAACCATTTACAAATATTACCATCCATCTTTCAATGCCAGAGAAAAGTAAACCCTTCATTTCAACTTTGGGCAATCCAAAAATTTAAAAAACTATGATATACTTATATAATGTCAATTTATTCAATAATTCTTCTCAAGAGACAAACATTTAGTTCAATAATGCATACCTTAGGCTATAAAATCAATTGAGTATTTTACCTCTTTTCACTGCTGAATAATGTTACTAGAAAACCCGTCTGGACTTTCTTTACAAAACCTTTGTTCCATTTGTTATTTTTACCAAACATGCCAACAAGATTTTAACAAAAAACAACCAAAAACTTCATTAGCAAGTTGTGAAATGGTTGTAAGAGATCTAACATGAAATTTCCATTGTTGACCACAAAATTGTTGTGATTCACAAAAATAAAAATGAAATAACCTTCAGAGAGTTCAATACCTTGACCAAGTTGTATAAAAGTGATACCAATCGAACCATTAAAACTCACTAATCATCATATCAAAAATCCACAATAGAAGTTGAACAAACAATATTTCAAAATGCTTCATCAATTTATTAATGGTGGCGACCTAAGCAAAAAATATTAGGTAATTTGAACCAAAACAAAGCTTCAATATATTTCTTTATAATTCCCAAAAACAAATTTTAGGTTCCTTTGAATTCCACCACAAGAGATATTCATGTGGTCAATTTATGACCTAGTGAATGTATAGTGTTGACAACTTATAAATTCATTATTTTCACTTCCCAAAATATGCCAAATAAGATGTTGAACACATTTACTAGCATTGATGTTCTTTTATCATTGTGTTTGCAATATATTATAACTATAAACAAAAGATGGTAGATGTGATGTAATGACCACAACATATGTGTCACTACCAAATATCAAAAATAATGAGGCTGATAAAAAATTATTAATGCTACCACAATTGCCACTTTATTTTGACTTATTCAAAAACATCACCTGTCAATGATGCCATCTTATATTAAAGTAAATTTTTTGCATCAAGAGACAATAATGTTCAACAAGGTTTGACATAAAAGTGATTTTCATATTTGAGTATGATAGGAAATGGTTCGTGTCAAAAAGTTGATAGATTGGCTTGTGGTATGAGGAAGTTGACAGATTGGTTTGTGAATAAATTGCAAATTTATTTATGATACAATTGTAGATTTGGTTTATTGTCTTAAGCTCCTTTTATAATCTGCAATAGTGGTCTCAAAAGTGAAGTGTATAATTTGTATGAGGGAATTGGGTCCTTCTTTGTACTTGTGAAGTGGGCACTTCAAGAGATAGGGATGGGTATTTCTTGGAGTTTTGTCTTCTAAATGTTAAGGGTATTGGTGCTTCCAAGAGTTGTAGGTCTAAAATTGATTGTCTTAGAGGCTTAATAAAAGGAAAGGATTGAAAGTGATTTTTCACTATAAAATTTTATGTCACTTGTTCATATTTTTTTAATCTTTCTCATGATATACGTTTCATATGTTGTAATTGTTTCAAGTTATTTAAGTTTATTTAAACCATTAATTCACCACTACTCTCATAGTGGTTGTATTCTAGGGAGATGAACTTTTAGACGCTTGATGGTGATTTTAATTTCTATTGAGGTACTTAGAATAAGAAAATATGGTTATAATAGGAGATTCCTTTTAAGATGATTATCTTTTTGACATATTTTTGGAACCATGGTTGTGAAAATGAAAGGATAAGATTTTTCCTTGAGAGAGATGACTTAGATTGATTTATAGGATCTCAAACTTAGAGGCACGATTGTGGAAAGGAGAGATATGATAGATGAGTAGATGAGACACAAATTGTATTTGATTTTTCTTGTCATTTAATTTGTGGGAGAGTAGTAGCTAGTTGGATGGTTTTGATTAAATTACCTTTAGTGATGGTTAAGATACAAAGTTAGATTGGTTTTTTTCTAGAAAATTGAAAATATAATGTCATGACCCCACATGATCAATATATATATATAAATATAATGTATAGAAGAATATAATATATTTATATATGTGGTATTTGAAATATTGTTAGAAATAACTTACTAAATAAATATTACTAAATTCAAGACATTATGATAAATTGAATATGTAGTAATAAACTACAATCAATAATGTATAAGATGCATTTGATAGAATTCATGATTTGATTGATTATTATTGATTTCAAATAATTGCTTATAACTAAGTCAATATTATTCAATTCAATGTTGAATACATTTAAATATAAATTACTAATAAATATATATAAATCTAGTATTCAAAAATATCACTCAGAGCTAAGTCCATATTATTCATTTCAATATTGAATAAATTTAATAATAAATTACTAATGTTAAATATATAAATCTAATATTAAAAAATACCACTTAGATCACATATATCCTTTAAAACTAACACTAATAAGATAACTCACATAATGGATAAATGCAAACAAAATGTTAGAGTAATAAGATGTTTTCTTATTAATTAAATCATTTTGATTTAATTATTGAGTCACTTATTATCTCTAGTTAACTTAAGTTAAACTATAGGTATATAATAATTAATTCTTTTATTAATTATTATCATGCAACCTAGGATATTTTTCTTTAGGTTTTACCTTTTTCCTTTTATAAGAACGATAATGTTGGAAATATAAGATGAGTAATTGAGAGGGGAGGGGTGAGTGAGTTACCAGTAAAATAAATCCTAGATCCCTTAGATGTCAGTACAAAATAAACTCTATAAAATTGAACTTTGTCGATGCTCAGCAAACACACAAAAATGTTGTAACTTGATAAACACTAAAAATTCTTGGCAAATACTTAACATGAAAAACTTAAGATGTTATCTATGCTTACCATGAACACACTTGACACCAAGATTTAATGTGGAAACCCAATTTGAGAAAAACCACCAATTGTAACTAGTTACTGATTTTCAGTCTTCTGAAGTCAGCCCTGCTAGGAGCCAACCTTTTTAAAGGTTACAAAATATATTGTTAGGTGTGACCTTATTAGATGATTTAATCACCCTGTTAGGAGTGAAATTTTTAGAGGTCTTTGGACAATTCAATAGAAATGTCACCTTGTTAGAGGATTTGCAAATAGCTATTAAGCCAACTCTGTTAAGAGATTTAGATCACTGATACAATGGTTAGAGAGTAACAATGACATGATCTGATTTGGATGTAACTGAATCACTAATTATAGATCTCAATTCTAGCTTGTATACTTGATCCTTCTTGATCGAATATATCTTTTAAGCTCTACAGGGATATTCTGCTTATCCTTTTGATTCGCTTCCTCTTAGCATCTTCAATTATCTTCCATTCATTCACACTTTCTAAATCTCAAGTTGACCTTATACTTATATCTTTCATATTGTCAAGTCGGCTAGAATACAACTTATAATAATTACTATTCATCTCCTTAGTTAGCTAGAACCAACAAACAAATCAATTAAACTTAATATGCCAAAATAAGAAAATCCTTCATTAGCCAACCCTTCTTGGTAGACATTAACTTAGAAATGATTTTCCTATGTTAAATAAGTGAACTTGGTCAACACAACATACTCATAAAGTTCCTTTGGTAACCGAGTGAGCTTGGTTAGTATTGGTTCCATCCAATATTTCCTTCATTAATCGAGTGAGCCTAGTTAACACTCAACTTCTGTAAACTTTTGTTTGGCGCCCGAGTAAAGTTGGTAGATACTGTCTTCTAAACTTGGAAAACTCTAGAATGCTCTATAGACATAAAAAACTATCTTCAATGCCCAAGTGATCTTGGCATACACTAATTGGTAATGATATGATAGTTTGTAAAACATCAAAGACAATACACAATTAATCAATTATTTCAACAACCTCCCTCTTTGGCATTGGTGGAAACACAAAATGTCATAGTGCAATGAGATTTTAGAATAAGAATAAAATAAGGAACATATCCTTAGTTCCATTCAGATTCTCATCCATGAGAACTCTCTCTATTAGTGTGAACTCTTTCCACCTTTAGTTTCTCCCTCTATCAAAAAACTTATGTCTACTACAACTTCATCTGATAGAAAACTCTGCCTTTAGACCAAGTTCATTCTCCATTTGCACATCTTTTTACAAAAAATTTATGAAAAAAAAATTCTTCACAAAATTTCTATGAGATATGATAGCAAATTTCTCCCTCTTTGACATCTCATGCCAAAGACAATATTTAGTGAATATCACTGTATCTCAAGTACTGATTCATTTGCAATATGCCCTTGTCAATATTGCACCAACTGATTGATCTTCAACATGCCCTAGTTGATGCATCACTTAAACTTCATTTAGTGAGCTTTAGATAGGGGAATGACCCCTAGCTTACCTCTTAGATACAAAAATGCATCCTTAGGTAATGGCTTGGTGAATATGTCTACAATTTGTTCTTTTTTATTTACATATTCCAATCTTACTTCTTTATCTTTTACCAATTTTCTCAAGAAATGATATTTTATAGCAATGTGTTTTGTATTGGTATGCATCACTAGATTCTTTGATATATTGATTGCACTGGTGTTATCATAGTACATGACTACTAGATCCTTGATCTCTATCTTCATACCTGCCAATAGTTGTTTGAACCAAACAATATTAGAACAATTGATTGTTGTTGCCACATATTCTACCTCTGTTGTGCACTGAGAGATACAATTATGTTTCTTTCTTGTCCAAGACACTAGTCTTTTACCAAGAAAGAATGCTCCACCACTGGTGCTTTTTCTGTCATCAATACTTCCTGTGCAATCAGAATCAGTGAATACTTTTAAGTCTAAATTGCCTTCTATTTTGTACCATAAGCCATAGTCTTCAGTATCTTTTAGATATCTCATGATTCTCTTGATTGCCATCATGTGAATTTCTTTTGAATTTGTAGAGAATCTTGCCACCATACCGACTGGTAATGCAATACAGGCCTTGTGTGCACTACATACTACAATTTTCCAATCATTGATCTATATGTGATCTAATCTACCTCTTTGGAATCATCATTTTTGAAAATTTTATATCCAATAGAAATAGGGGTTCCAACTATTCTTGAATCTTCCATTCCAAATTTCTTTAGTATCTCCTTGATATATTTAGATTGAGTAATGTAGATACCATCTTTGTTTTGCTAGATCTACAATCCAACAAATAATTGTATCTCTCCAAACATAGACATTTCAAATTCTTTACTCATTTCTTCTCAAAATGCCTTGCATAAGTCATCATTTTCTATGAATAAAGTATCATCAAAAAATATTTCTACCAACACAATCCTTTTGTCTAGTCCTTCTTTGATATACATATTACTATTATCATTTGTCCTTTGAAAACCAATCTGTACCAAGTAGTTATGAAGTCTTTCATACCAAGCTCTAGGAGCTTTCTTGAGACCATATAATGCCTTGTGTAATTTACAAACCATGTCCTTTTTGCTAGGATCTACAAAACTTTCTAGTTGTTTAATGTAGACTTCCTTATCAAGAATTCTATTCAAGAATGCAGACTTTAAATCCATTTGATAAACTTAAATCCTATGTGTGTTACATATGCTAGTAAAGTTCTAACATCTTCTAATATTGGAATAGGAGCAAAAGTCTTACCATAATCAATACCTTCTTCTTGAGAATAACCTTTACATACTAACCTTTCTTTATTTCTAGATACTTCTCCATCTTCATTTATCTTGTTTCTGAATACCCACTTTGTGCCAATTACATTTTTATCCTTGGATCTAGGAACAAGAGTTCAAGTTTTGTTCTTCTCTATTTTTTCTATTTCTTAATTTATTTCTTAAATCCAACTTTCATTATCCAATTCATTTTAAACATTTCTAGGTTCAAATTCAGCAAGTAAACATGTACCTTTTAATTTATTTCTTGTCATTGTTCTATCTAATTTGTCTCCAATGATCTGATCAGGTGCATGATGCCTTTTGACATATCTTACTAACACAAGCTCTTTGGATTTGGAGTGAGTTTCACTAATTTCATCATGAACTTTAGTATCAAGCTTGGGTCCCACTATCTATGACTCAGGTCCATTAGACTTGGTTTGCTCTTGTATTAGCTTGATAGCCTTTGACTGTGACTCAGGTTGCACTGTTTGGAACTCGATAACTATTGGAGATTTTGGGGGCTCAGGAGGTGAAGTCTCCTTTCTTATAGATAGGTTTGGAAGGGCATTAGGTTCATAGTAAAAAAATCTTCTATAATCCTCATGCTCTTTGTTGCTTTCTTCTTCACTCTTTTCTGCAAACTCGTCAATTCTCACATGTGCAATTTCTATGATTTTATGAGTAGAAAAATTCAAATACTTGTATGCTTTACTTCTATAGGAGTGTCCTAGGAATATGCCTTCATCACCTTTGACATCAAATTTACCTTTCCTAGATTCTTTCAAGTGACTTACATTAGGGTTATAGCCATACCATAGTCCATAAGGAGTTTGAGTTGAGTCTTTCTTTAGCTCTACTCTATTCAAGGTATGTACTGTAGTGCTGATTGCTTCCTTCGAATATTTGGTTGCAACATTCTTTTCTATCATCAATGTTCTTGCACAATCCATGATGGATCTATTTTTTCTTTCAGCTAGACAGTTTTGCTAAGGTGTACCAAGGGCTGATACTTGTCTTTGAATTCATTTTTTAACGTAGAATTCATTGAATTAAATGGAGATGAATTCACAACCTCTATCTGATCTCAAATATTTCAACTTATTTCCAGTTTCTTTTTCTACTCTTGCCAGATACCACTTGAATTTTTGAAAAGCTTCTGATTTTTATTTTAGATTCATTACAAACATCATTCTATAATAGTCATCAACAAAAAGAATGAAAAACTTATCTTCACTATAACTCTCTATTCCAATAGGTCCACATAAGTTTGTATGCACAAGCTCTAAGACTTCTTTTGAATGATAGTTCTTTCTTTTGAAACTAGTCTTTCCCATCTTACCAATTTGACAATTTTTGCATAGACCCATATCAAGTCTCCTAAAGCTAGGAATACCTCTTACTCTTCTATGTTTTCTTATCTTAACTAGATTATCAAAATTTACATGACATAGTATTTTGTGCCATAACCAACTTTCTTCTATTTGAGCAATAAAAAATGAACTTTCACTGAGATCAAGATAGAATAGGTTACCTTTTATTTCTTTTCTAGATCCAACTAGATTTCCTTTTTTATCGAGGAGTTTGACCTTCCCATTCATAAATTCTACCTTGAATATAATGTTATTCAATTGTGTCACATTCAGTAGATTGTGCTTTAGTCCTTCAACCCAATAAGCATTATCACATATAAGTTCATTGGTTAACGAGACACATCCTTTTCCTTTTATGCAACAAGGTTCATTATTTCCAAATCTCACACTACCACCATCATAATATTCCATGCACTCAAATTTTGTTTTATCTCTAGTCATATGATGTGAGCAACCACTATCAACCATCCATGTATCATTTTTGCTAACATGAGAGATAAGTGCCATCTTATATCCTTCATCATCATATTCATATTTTATAGCAATACATACCATTTCATCTTTAGCCATAAAAAAAAATTTCTTACCTTTGTCCTTGTAGTCCTTGTAGTTTTTTATTTTCTTCTTGCTTTTGTCTTTATTGCTTTTCTTTTCATCCTTGTTTTCTTTATTTGAGCATCTTGCAACAATGTGACCAACTTCTTCACAAGAGAAATAGATTAGAAGAATCTTACCTTTGTACTTTCCTTTTCCTTTGGAATATTTCCTTACAAGTAGGGCTTCAACAACTTCAAGATCACTGTCTAAACTTTATTCTTCTTCTTCTTCACTTTCTGATTGATTGGCCTTTGATTTATTACTCTTTTTCTTGAGTAAGAGTTTGGCTTCAAATGTTGACTCAATACCTTTGGAACAAGGAACATTGTTATCATAGTTATCCAACTCAAAATTTGTCAATCTTCCAACTAGAGCATGTAAAGTTGTATTGCTATTTGGATTACATGTCATCTCTTGAATAGTAGACACTCCAATTTCATAGATAGGAAGAAGGATTCTAAGTACCTTACTTATAATTATTTTATCATCAATGTCTCATCTAGATGCTTTGATTGTGCTTAGACTTTCTTTGATTCTTTCCACATATTTTCTAATGTTTTCATCTTCTCTCATTTTCATCTAAACAAATTGACCTCTAAGACTTTCTACTTTAGCTCTTCTTACATTGTCATCTCCTTCATAAACATCTTTTATTTTGATCCATATTGCATGAGCTATAGTGCAATCTTTTACTTCATCAAATTCAACATAAATAAGAGAAAATGCAATATCAATCATCATCATGTTATGATTTTTTTTCAGCAATATCTTCAATTGATAATGTTTAGTAGGAGTTTTGTATTCAACATTAAGATACTTACAACTTGAATCACTGATAGTTTCCAGATGTAACCTCATAAATCCTTGCCATACTGCAAAGCTATCTCTGTTCAACCTGTGAATCTCTCTTCTGTAAGACATCCTGATCTTTAGCTTAGGTCCTTAAAGCCTTCTCTGCAAGCACCAAAAGCTCAAATACCATTTTTTGGAAATATAAGAGGAGTATCTAAGAGGGGAGAGGTGAACCAATTACCACTAAAATAAATCCCAGATCCCTTAGATGTTAGTACAAAATAAACTCTAAAAAATTGAACTCTACTGATGCTCGAAAAACACATAAAAATGATGTAACTCAATAAAAACTGAAAATGCTCGGCAAATACTTAACATGAAAAACTTAAGATGTTATTTGTGATTACCATTACATTGATTTAGTTGGAAACACATAAGAGAAATAACATGAACACATTTGACACCAAGAGTTAACATGGAAACTCAATTTGGGAAAAACCACCAATTGTAACTAGTTACTAATTTTCACTCTTCTAAAGTGAGCCCTATTAGGAGCCAACCTTGTTAAAGGTTACAAAACACACTGTTAGGTGTGACACTATTAGAAGATTTAATCACCTTGTTAGGAATGGCCTTTTTAGAGGTCTTTAGACAATTTAATAGAAATGTCACCTCATTCTAGGATTTACAAATAGCTATTAAGCCAACTTTATTAAGAGATTTAGATCACTGATACAATGGTTAGAGAGTAACAATGACTGACCTTATTTGGATGTAATTGAATTTTTGATTATAGATCTCAATTCTGGCTTGTATACTTGATTCTTCTTGATCAAATATATCTTTTCAACTCTACAAGGATATTCTGCTTGTCCTTCTTATTCACTTTCTCTTAGTATCTTGAATTATCTTCCATTCATTCACACTTTCTAAATCTCAACTTGATCTTATACTTATATCTTTCATATCATCAAGTTGGCTAGAATAAAACTTAGAATAATTACTATTTATCTCCTCAGTCAGCTAGAACCAACAAACAAATCAATTGAACTTAATATGCCAAAACAAGAAAATCCTTCATTAGTCAATCCTACTTGGTAGACACTAACTTAGAAATGATTTTCCTATGTTAACCAAGTGAACTTGGTCAACATTTAATATTCGCAAAGTTCCTTTGGTAATTGAGTGAGCTCGGTTAACACTAGTTCCAACCAACATTTTTTTCATAAATCGAATGAGCTTGGTTAACACTCAACTTCTGCAAACCTTCCATTGACATTCGAGTGAACTTGGTAGATATTGTCTTTGAACTTGGTAGACTATGGAATGCTTGATAGACATAGAAAAGTGTCTTCAATACCCAAGTGAGCTTGACATACATTGACTTGTAATGATATGAAATTTTGTGTAACATAAAAAATAATACACAATTAGTCATTTTTTTCAATAGGTAATTGTATCTATATTCATTCATTCAATACAATTTGTAGTTATTTTTTGCACATCAAGAATGTCTTATCTTATTTGGATCTTTGAATTCGAGCTTCCATTGCTTTGCTCCTCTTTTGTTGTAACAAGTGTTTGCATGCAATGATTAACAAGAGTTTTGGGGTTTAGCTTTCATCAACTTTAACATGGTATCAAAGCTTTAGACTTCCATGCCCCTATTCTCTTCATGAGAGGTTTGGATTTAGTTTTTAGATCTATTATTTTTCTAAGGTTTTTTGTATTAGATTTGAGGGGTCACTTTGTCACTACATTTTGAGCCCAAATGGACCTCACTATTGGATTTGTAGCACCCAAAAACCCCTATTTCCATATAAAATTTGTCCAATTCAGACACAGTTGTAATTTGAGGCAAAAAAATTTTCCCCTAGATCTAGGCATGCTTATTGAAAAAATGATTTTTTTTTATAAAAAAATAAAATCACAAAAAAAATATCGAAACACTTTTTTGTTGAAAAATTGCATGGCCTTTTAGTAAAAAGTGCATGCTTTTTTTAAAGCCTTGTAAAAGGATGTTGTATCATCCTATCAAATCACTAACATCAATGATACAAGTACACTTGGAGCTGTAGGTCATGATGTCAATAATTTTGGAGCCAAAATTTGATGGCCATTTAATCATCATTTCTTTGATTTGTTTTGTCCTAAAGACCTATTAGTGGTTTTTTTGTTGTATCTTGGACATACAAAGGTATTTTTTGACAAATCTTATATTGTTGGAAAACTCTTTTCGAGTCCGTTATTATGGTACAAGTTATTTAAACTTTTGATTAAGCTTGGTTTCTAATTTTATTAGTCAAAGCTAATGGTTCTATTTGGCACTCTGGGACACATATCTTGAGCATCTGATATCCTATTTGGAAATTATTTATATCATTAGAAAGGTCTTTCTAAGATCTTTCCAATGATGTTGGTAGTTTTGCTAGATTATTCTTAGGAATATTCTATTTAGTCTTTTGTATTTTTGCATTTTTGCATTTTTCTTAGTTGTTTGAGGTCTAGGGCTTTGATTTTGTTTCTTCAAATGATTCAACATGGGTTGTACTATCTATTATATTGGACTTATTTCTTTTCTGGTATTTATAGACATCATTTGTATGCATTCTTGCAAACACACTAAGATAAAGTATCATATTGCTGTTGGAAGTCTATTTGGAAAGCAAGATTCTGGGGGTGGGGGGGAGTGAATTAGGATCTATAAAAATTTTAACCTTAGAAATAATTATCAAACTGATATCATTTTCCACTAAACCTTATCTCAACAATAACTCAAACCATATAAATGTATACTCCATTGATGTATAAGATCTAATCTATTGATCACAACCATAAACACGAAAGTAAAAGATCAACACATAACACAAACATTTGGTAACCCTAAAACCACTCAAAGATGAAGGTAAAACTAAGGTGGGGATGACCCCCAAAAATCTTCATAAATTTTTCCTATTATGACTGCAATTTTGATCACTTCTGATGATCTATTCTATGTGGGGTCTAGCTTATTAAGAGCTACAAGACTTATTTAGTCTACTATGATTAAAGGATTTAAAACTTACAACAAAGTAAGCACTTTGTTAGGAGATTTACATAGGCACGTTAGGACCACTCTATTAAGAGATTTACCCTGATTCACTTTTCTAGAATGTATTAGTACTTGATCCTCTAGTTGGCACTTTAATGTTTGATTACAAATATCCTCTTTCCAATCTATGATCCTCTCTCTGATTTGATATAACTTTGCACTGCACTTCACTTCTTTTCTCAATCTCTCTATCTAATTCTCTTTCAAAACTTTTCTTCAAGCATCCAAACACATACACACATACACATTTATGAAAATAGGGTTTGGATCCTTCTTTTATAACCAACTAGAGAAGGTTCTAGATCAACATCAATGATCTAGAATTCTCCCTTTTGTCGCTTAAACCTTCCATTTTTAAAATTGGATAAACAACTTGCATATGGATTAATGATTCATGCCAAAATGTGTAATCATCTCCTTAAATTACTCCTTGATCATTAAAACATGCATTAAGTCAAACAAAAATTATTTACCTCAATGTTTGTGCAATTTCAAACAAATATATCAAAATGGGTTCACTCAGTATATTAACACTCCAATGCTTAGTCATGATTAATCTTCATGTTGTCCCTCGACTTTTGAATGCTTGACACTCACTATAATTCAACATGAACTGACTCTATATATCTTGACACAAACTATCCTTTTTCTTAGTCAACATGCATAGGCTTTTGATTCACTTGACATATATAAGAGTACTTGGAGACCATAGACTTTCTCAACAATAACAATTGGTCAACTTTAACTAAAATATGAATAAGTCTAAATAAATTTATCAACCTTAGTAGGATGACTCAATGATAGTGATGACCAACCAACTCTACCATAGGAATGACTAAGTGTTTGACACTAATAGACAAAAAATTTTAGGGATCAATAATCTCCCCCTTTGACATTAGTGGAAAAAAACACTTTGTCATGATTCAATATTGCATCCAAAACTAAAAAAATACTCCCCCTTAGACTATGAATCAGTCTTCAAAAGACTTCATTATATACACCTTATATACATGACTTCTAACATACATACTTTGAATTCAAAATGAGTATCCATCTACATACATTTCCCCTTTAAGTTTCCATCTTCATGTCATACCCCCCCTTGTTTTTGTCACATGTTGGCTACTGTGGTCAAGGGGTCAAACCATACTTGTCCAAAAAGTGGTTTGTGAATATGTATAACCATTGCAAGTGCATTATCCCAACTTGATCTAACATATTCCAAAACTAAAATTTTAATCTCTAGCTGAGCAGCTAGATCAACTAGACATTTTTTGGTAAAGAGATGTGAATCTCTATTTTTTTCTTCCTTTGTAAGTGATAACTCTCTCTGTATTATGTCCAAATGAGGTATCAACATTGAATGAATGGAATCAATTTAGCTCTCATTTTTCCATCTGTGGGTTGCAATTCAACCAATCTCCCTTGAGCAAATATTAATATGTTAAAATGAATAGAACTTGAATTTGCATCCATGTTCAAAGAATGTCATGCAAACTTTAGATCTAACTATAACTTTTCAATATGATTTTGAATATCTTGTGTAAATGTCAATACTGTTGGAATTACAATAGGAAAAGTAAATTTTTGGGGATGGGGTGGATCAATGCTTGAAAATTTAACCCATAAAATACTCACCACACATCCATCTCACATATTCAATATGTAAACTAAAATACCATGTAAATACATCTACAATATGTAAACAAGTAAGAATTCACACATATATGACACAAGATATGATTACCCAAAAACCCTCCAATGAGAAGATAAAACTAGGGTGGGGATGACACCCACAAATCTTCACTACTATAGTAATAAAGTGTACCCAATGAAGGTTACAATGTTTGATCATGAACCATGATCTACCCTATGAAAGGTTTGCCTTGTTAAAAGCTTAGAAAGAATGTTAGGTCTTACCTTGTTAAAGGATTTCAACACCCTGTTAGAAGTGTGCCTTGTTAAAGGACTTCAACTCACAATTAAGTAAGCACCTTGTTACAAGATTTCAATACAACCTATTAGGACTACTCTTTTAAGAGATTTAATTGATTCACCAGTTAGGATGTCTCAACATTGATCCTACAATTAGCACTCTACTACTTGATGTCAGATCACCTCTATCCTATTGTGTACTTAATCCTTCTTGATTAGATGTCTCTCTGCTATTTACTATTTCCTTCCTTTGTCTCCTTTAACTAATTCTGCAATGCAATTTCAATTCACAACTCTCGAGCCACCATGAATATTTTGTTTGTGCATGCAAACTTCTCTCTTTTCTTCTTCCACACACATTAGAAAGTTTATGGTTTGTCCTCTTTAAGAATACTTAGGTGACTTAGGGTTAGGTATGAATCAAAAGCTATGATTCATCCATTTTTCCATTTAAACCTTCCCTTTACCTAATTGGATGCATGTAATGCATAGGGATTCCAACTTAAGATTTGTTTACATAATTCAGCTCAAAAATAGTTTACATAGTAGTTTATGCCAATACAAACAAGTATGACAAAATTGTGTTACTCAACATCTGAAGTCCTTGGAGCTCGGCACATACTAACTTCAATATAAACACTTCTGCTGAATCACTTGGTATACACTGTCTTCTCAACACTTAAATGAATTGGCACATGAGTGACTCAGCACTCACTGTTAACTTGACATGCTCTCACTTATACATGCTTTTCTTGGCATATAGTACTACTTGTTTGGCATGAACTAAGTAAATGACTTAAGTGTATAAACACTCACTTGTCAAAACCTATCTAAGATCAACAATCTCCCCCTTTGACATGAGTGTCAAAAACATTTGGTGATACATTAGTACTTTTTATTCTTATGAGCATAACATAAAATCTAGTTTGGCTTCTATACAAAATTACAAAATATCAAAATTTTGCAACAACTTATACCTCAAAATCTTGTAAATCTTATAACTCCTCCTAAGTTGTTTTATCTATTCTGTTCTATACTCAAAATCTTACTCATGTTGGGTAGGTGTGCCTCAACTAATACTATTTTACTTACTTGCTATTCTTTGCTAACTAATACTCTTTCATTTCATGCTTACTCCCCCATTTTTCTCACACCCCCTTAGCTTAGTTTAGCTTTTTCTCCCCCTAAGCTTATCTTACCACCCATTTTTGACACTAATGTCAATGGGTTATACACTAATAGTGTGTTTTTCCAAGAAAGATTTATGGACCTCAAGAATAATCTTAAGAGTGACATCCCAATCATCACAAGATACATCCAAAGATTTAATTTGAATGGCCAGCTTGGCAACAAGGTGTACTAGGCCATCTAATGTAGAAATATTGGGGTCTTTCTTAATAAGAGTTTCTACATAGCCTAACTCCTTGTGTAAAATCTCCATGTGACAAGTCAATATAGTCTAGATGTTTATCAGTTTGGCCCTTATGTTGGCTTCATCTATAGATAGTGTTGCTAACCGACTCTGGGTTTACAAAAAGGTCCTAAAGTGTATCTCACTTTGAGCTGGAGTCATGGGCAATTTAGCTCCTAATGATTGTATGTTACTTTCCAAGCTCAAGATGTGATTCCTTATTTCTTTTGTGAATAGTGTGGGATTACACAGTTTGGTGTATAGAGATAAAATATTCTCAAGTACGTTCTTCACACTATCTATCTTAGTTGCCAATTCAACTTGTGTAAGTGTTATCTCACTAGATATCTTCTCATTCACTTTATGTTGAAACTTCTTTTCAGACCATTCAAATAATTTTGCATTAGTGTCAAGGTTTGCATCACTTGCCTTTTCCACTATGTTGGTCAATTGTTCAAGAATTGGCTTGGTTTCATCTAGAGGAGATAGATTGAATGCATCTAAGAGGATGTCTTTTATATCAAGCAAGGCTTGTTTCTACCTATGCTCCCTTCTGAGCAATTCTTGATGTTTCTTTCTAGACAGGGCTTCTTGAAGTATACCCATCTGCTTAATTGTTATTGTGGCATAATCATATTTTGCAAAATAATTTCTTCATTAGGCTTATATCTCCATCTATTATTACCTCTTCTGCCTTTGATGAACTTGGATCAATACTAAGAATTGCAAAGGTGTTGCATCTGTGCTCGACCCTTGAAGAGTGTGACTAGAAGGAGTTCCAGATACTAGTAGTATTGTCAATGCTTGAATTTCTTCTTGCTTCTTTAGCTTGGGTGTCAACTTAATCTCTTCATGCTTGTCCATTTTTGCCTCATTGCTTTGAATTGCACCTTGAAGTTGTGTTGGAGGTACAAATGAATCTATCTAACCTATTTCATTGTGTGTCTCTAGTTACTAAATTTTTGCACATGTGTAAAAATTTAAGCATGCATGCAATGAAAGTATAGAAGTGTTTTTCATTTCATTTAAGCAATAGAAATTTCCTTGTATTTATTTATTTTCAAATATACATTGACGTTTTCAAATAATGAAATGAAGTGATATGTTGAACGAAAAAAGATCTCACACAAGCCATGAGTATAGCTCACTATACTAAGTTTCTTTCATAAAGAAATACACAAATAGACATATATATGAATAAAAGAAATAAAGAGTAGAGATAACCAGTCATTGCTTGTTACTTTGACTGGTTATGCACTCTTTCCCCAGCTCAACAGAGTCCAGCTCTGAGCTTCGTGATCTCAAGTAGCTGCAAAAATATGAAAACAACTGATGTTAGATTCTGAAGGATCTAAGAAATGACTGCCTATCTCTACAAAATATACTCTATCTTTGGATGCATTTTATTACGAAAGAATGCAAACTGAAAAGAAATAAATAAAAGTCATTGTGAGTGTCACAAGCCTGTGCTCAAACCTCACAAAATAAGATGTTACAAGATTACATCAAATCTAGACTCATAATATACTTTGGGTTATTGACACTAGAAAGAGTAAGCTTATTTAAAGATGGCTCTGTTGTTGTAGAGGTGGGAAGAGTTTAGTTTGAAACAGTGAACATCAAGCTAAGGTAAAGCATATGACAACATATGTTCTTAGTCAATTATGGCCAGGTTTAAGTGAAGAGTAATCCAGATGGTTTCTTGTGGATGGATCAAAATTTTTAGGCTCAAGTCCAATCAGTGGACCCTTCTACGCAAACTTATTGAGTATAGGATTCAAGTGCATCATAGTATCTCAATTATGGTGCTGGAGCAAGTGAGTTTGGGATTGATCTTCTTTCTGGAGTAACTAGAATTCTTTAGATAGATATTATCTACACCTGTGGAAAAGGCTTGAATTCTGTTGTGGGTCAGATTAAAGGTTCTTTTATGTAGGGTGTGTGGTTATATATGACAGAGGGATATCATGGTGATAAGAAGGGAGATCTTGTATTTAATGGAACATGAACATACACAATTCCTACAATTGACATCATACTTCAAAAGTTCAACGTTGAGATATTGAATAACCTTTTAAATCAAAAAATGTATTCTCTCTTCAAAAGCCTCTGGGGAACCATTTTTGCTTTTAGTAGTATTTATTCATTGTGCTTGGCTCAAGAAATGAAAAGAAACAATAAAAACTATAGAACTATATATGAAGGAACATAGATATAAAAAATGCTAATCAGCAATAGGCATTTAAAGACAACATGGAAAGTTGCTCAAGATCAGAAGCTATTGTAAATACCATGAAAATATTTTTGTTTTCTGGTCTAAAGAGAAAATTGGAAAAGTATTTGAGTCAGCATAAAAGGGGAATAATGCTAACAACCTATAAAATGATGCGGCCTCACACTGGAGTGAGTTTTGAGAAAGCCTAGAAAACGTAACAACAAACCCAGTTCATTTTTTAAAAATACTCGGTTACAGTAGGGAGCTTCTTAGTCACGGCATGGAAAGGAAAAAGGAAAAAGTATTTTATTATGTCATTTTCAGATCTTCTCAAAATCTCTGCACAAAACTTTCTCACAACACATATCAAGGGTTCATAATAATATATGGTGGTTTCGAAATGGCTGTAAGAAAACAAATTCCCTTCATGGCTAATAGAAAAATCAGAAACCGCGAAAGTATTTTCAAGAAAATGTTTAAAAGTTACCTTTCATGATAATTTTTGGTGGTTCCAAAGTGATGTCATCATCGAAGATCACCATATGACACAGTGAATCCTTTTGATAACATAATGCAAGAAAAATGTAGGAAGCAACAGAGAAGTATGGCGGCCACAGAATCAAACCCTCACTCCTCCTTTCCATTTCAAAAGCTCTAGAATGAGAAAGCAATATAACTTAGGTTTTCTTTAACATGTTATGCCCTTTTCCTTTTTAAAAAGTCATTTGAAGTCTGCGGCCAATGAGATTTTACCTCATTTTGGCATTTAAAGTGAAGGGTGTAAATATGTTATTTTTTTAATAAAAAAAACTTTGTAATTTAAAAAAAAATTTGCATAGGTTTTAAAGATGAATTATTAAAGTGAGCAATCATTTTTAATGATTTTGTTATGCAGAATAAATGATTTTTTTTTTTTTTTGCAATAAATCCAATATTGTAAAAAATTAATATTTAATGATGAATTATAAATCATTGAATATTAATTTTAATTTTTACAAATGCAAAAAGAAAAGATGAGTCTTTAGGTTCTCCATATTATGGTCTTTAAATTTAAAAGCAATTAAGAAACATATGGAGAAAATATAGGGGGTCAGATTTGACTTTGCCAAGTTAGTTTGTGGGTCTTTATGACTTGTTGGAGCATTTTTAGGGAGGTTTTGATGAGTCATGGGGGAAGTTATGAGTTAGTGGAGTCAAATAAGTTATGAAATTTTATTTTTGGAAGTTTCTAAGCCCTCATTTCTAGGCTTTATTTCTGCATTCGACCCAAGGAGCTGGGTTTGTACTTAATGAGTTTTTTTTAACTCATTTGAGAGAGAGTTCTGATTTTAGGATAGACTTTGGAGACGTCTTTTTGAGTCCTAAGATTTGTTACAGGGTTTATAATTCAACATTTTGAAGAAATAATACCAGTGACAACAGTGTGATCATGCTTTATGGAGTTAATCATTAAGCCCTTTTTCTTTCTACAAATTCTGTGTGCATCTTTGAATGATTTGATAAGTTAACTTGTGAATGTTTTCCTTATTCCTTTTTTTCTATCTCATTCCAGCACCTTTTTGTAGAAACGTAAGTTTGCTTGCAGGTTATGATATGTGTTTATAGGTGAAATTAGTCAAAGTGAGGTAGTAATTTATCCTCCTTTTGTAGTTTCAGTATTAAAACCTTATCATAAATCACTTGTGCAAGCCTTTACAGGAAGATGTGTTTTATCTATATTTCATAGAGCTATATAATCATCTCTCTGTTACATGTGTGTTATGTCTTCCTAGTAACTTCTGGTGTATCACCTCCTTAGTTTAGACTCTACGATTTAAGTTGTTTTTCAGTCACTTCTTACCTTTTCCCTACAAGTTTTTTATTGAGTTTTAGAGTATTTCACTGAAGAATCTAATAGGAGCTGGCCTAGAATCTAGAGGTTTCATTTCATTAGCAAGTCTCACATGGTCAAATGATTCCCACGTTAATTAAGGGTTACTAAACATTACCATTTCAGTAGGGTGCAAATCCTGAAACTTAACATCTCCATCTTATCTTCTCCAATTGTGTCAACCTTAGTTGTTCTATCCTTTATTACAGTCTTTGATATTGGAGTGGCACCTATGTGTGTACTAACACTAGTGATTGAGGAGTAATTATGGGTGGTTCTTGTGTTTTCACCTCCTCCCTTGTAGTTGTAGTAATTGATTTCTAAAGTTCATCTACACTCACTAATACAGGGTTGTCACATAATTTAGCCTATAGTGTAGATTGGTCAAGTATCTTTTTTCAAGACTTCCTCTGTTAAGGGATTGATTTTTTGAATAGTGAGATCAGAAACATCCTTTACTATGATAGTTTTAGTACTTACACTTATTATTTGTGGAGAACTGACATTTGGCATTTGTGTATCTTGTACACTCTATTCTTGTTGTTGCTCTACCTCAACTATTGCCTGATCATCTATGTGCATAGAAGTGTCTCCCTTAGTTGTGCCTTCTTCATTTTCATCATCTCCATCATCTTTAACCTCAATGGGTTCTTGTTTACCTTCTTTCAGTATGGCTAGTCCATATTTGATTTTCCACATCTGTTTGGATTCTTTACAACATCCTCAATGTTGTTCTGTAGTATGCTAAATGCCTTATATTTAGGAACAAATCTAATTGCATATTTCTTTATGGCTTTAGCTATCTGTGCCTTACTAAGTTCAAGCATAATTTGATCAAGGGATGTCTCCCTAATTTGTTTTTCTAAGTTCAACCAATAATGTCATTTTTGCTCTTGGTAATCTCTAGAGGGGCTTTCTTAAAATTGGCTATCATGGCATATATTGCCTCCTCCACTTTATTCTTTTCAACTTTTCCAAGGGTCTCAAAGTCAATGTGAGAAAAACCTAATAAATCTACATTATTTCTAACATTTTCACATAAGTTGTCTAGATCTAATGATGGATTATGACTCACCACTTGGAATTGGTTGTTGTCATGAAATTTAGTTCTTTCCTCATTAGTTTCAGCCTGAGCAATATATTTTCTCCTTGGTCTTTTCTATGCTCCACCTTCCTGCTCTATATGCTTGGCTTTCTCTTTAGCCTTTTGTGAAATGACATGTGTGTTGGCCCTTGTGGTAGGTTTGGGCTAGCTTGGTTTAGCAATCTTCTTAGTCCTTGTTGTTTCTTTTTCCTTAGCCTTCCTTTTCTTCTGATCAGTAGGAATAGGTGCTTCCTCGGCTTCTTCTTCCTCAACACCTTTTGCAATCTCTATTTCTTCCTCTTGTTGATCCTCACCTTGGCCTTGTGTTAATGCAAGTGGTGCTTGAATCTAAGTGTCTTCTTCGTCTTCATCCTCTTCCTGCTTTCACCAAATTTTTCTTTTAGTTTCTTTACTAGTTTATCTTTCTTTTGATTACAGATTTAGTCTTCAAATTCATAGAAATTTTTGATTTTACCAACTCAAAAATACCAAAAGCTTTGACATCTTTTTCTACTTCTTCTACAAGTAATGCTATTATTGTTGCAGAGGCCTCATCAACATTAAATTCATAACCCAATGGCCTTAGCCATCTTACTCTAGGAATAAATGCTTGAACAAATGTGTGATCAACATCAACTAGGAAACAAACATCATCATAATATCTTTCAACTAATGATACTAGAATTCTCAATCTCTTCTTCATGGATTGTTTGAAATCTTCAAAGCAACTAGTCATTACTAACTCAAAATTTTCTCCTAATTGTTCAATGAACTCTCCTATTTGAACTACAACAAACTTGTTTGTCTTCCATGCAATAGTACCAAATGTACGAAATGTGTTTTGAACATAAAAGAAGATACATATCAAAATAGATCCGTATTTACAATGAGCACTCTTTGTTTTCCTTAGTGCTCCTAGGTTTTCAATTAATTATTGTAGTTGCAGCTTGACAAGATCATATGTATGATCCTTCTTCACAATTTTGTATCCCATATCTACTGTAATGCAGGGTACACTGTTTAATCTACTTGATTGATAAAATTTATGAGCAATTAACCTTATAGAAAAATCTATTAGAGGATCTGTGATAGTGTTTATGGTCATTCCTCTCTTGTTCCACATGGCTCCCGTATTCTTTTCAATGACTTCTTTGGACTCACTCCTCATAGTCTTTGGCCAATCTAGGGTTAGATACCTTGTTACCCTATGGATTGTTCTTTTTGTGATTTTGGTTGGCCTGTTATCTAACCATATTGAACTATCATGAATTCTACTCAAAAAAATTCTAATCCATTTAGTTTTGAAAACATTAGAGAAATCTAGGGCACAAGTTAACCCTTTCTTTTCTACAATCTTGAATTCTTCCGTTAAGACACCACTTTCACATAGTTTTCCATACAATTCTCTTATTTCTATGTCACCAATATTACCAATCTTACAGTTGTAACACTTTCTGATGTCTTGAATCATTAGAACTTTTGGTGGTATCATAGATAGCAAACTAAGGAATCTTGTTTATATGTAATGTCTAGAATGGCTTTGAAAATAGGTTATTTCACGTTGTTGCTAACCAACTGAACATTTAAAACTTCTTTACCCTCTCCTCCTTTTGAACTAGATGTCATTTTAAAAATCTAGGGTTCACAAAATTTGAAATGCTGTAGCTTGGCACATGATAAATACCTTGCAAAATTTGATGAAATGATGTTGAGTAGCTATTAAAATATCTTGTGAATGGTTTAGATGAAATTTCTAGATTGCCTCTATCTCTTTTTGCTTTCTCTCAATTTTGAATGAAGTTCAATGAGCAAAAATTGATCAAATACCCCTTTAAAATGTTGCAATTAATGTGAAGTGCTTACATAGCTATAAGCTCGACATCCACATGTTTCTTCATTCATTTAGAAACCATTACAAGCTCGACATCAAATAGCTAGATTGTTAGTTCATCATCCACTAGAATTTCACTCAACAATCATGGGAAACTTTTCATGCTCAGTAGTAACATGAAAATTTGACAAAACTTAAAGATTTTTTTAAATTCTTGATAACACCTTGCATCTTTATTCATGCTTATGTAATCATTTCAAAACTAAATCCTTTAGAAATGATGTATGATATAACTTTTGAATATCAGTCCCACACACCTCTTGATTTCTTAGTTTGATGAGGTGTGATCACCTGACCCATTGGGTGAAGTGATCCCTTCTCTACTTGATGTGCTGCAATCCTCCTTTCTCTTCCATGTCTTGTTCATCTCATCTATGACATTTTCAATATCTACCTTGCCTTTGCCTTTATTGAATTCATAACTTGGTGCCTTTGACCTTGTTGGACAATATCGACTAATGTTACCAATCTTCAAATAGCTAGAACATGTGGTTTAACTTAACCACCTCTTGTAGTCACTCCTGAAGTGTGTTCTAATACAATTCTCAGGAACATATCCATACTCTTGATAGTAGTGACAACTATACCTTGTATTATAGTCCTAATTATAAAAATTTTTATTGTTCTTTACCTTTGTATGCTTGTTTGATGACCATATTGAGTTGGATTTGCACTCACAAGCTCGATGTCCATACTTCTAACAATTATAACAATATCCTTCAAATCTTTGAGTGTGCATGGTCTTGGTTCTACATTCATGTGCCTGATGAACTTGATTGTTGTACTTATGGTAATGAACCATGCTCTTCTACATAACATTTTGATTTATAGTCTTGCTCCTACACACATTAGCAATATCTCCTTTCTTACCACAATTATGACAAGTAGGTTTGGAATTCTTACCTTTGTCACTCCTTTCTTTAGCATTGTTGGATGATTCTCCTTCCTCAATACTTGTGTATCCCAGTCTAGATGTATCTTTATTAGATTTAGGGGATCTCATTAGTTGTTCAAAGTACTTGATGGCTTCATTAGGTTTATTGAAACTTTTAGCAAACTCCTTATCTCTTTTTAGGTCATTGCTCAACTGTTCATTCTATAACTTCAGTGTTGTTATCTCAATCTCCTTGACATTCAATTCATAATTGGCATTTATCATTTGACCCAAAGTATCCAATTGCATGTTAGCAATCCTAATTACCTTTGATGATTTTTATTCCAGTCTACTAGTCAAAACTCTTTTGTCATCTTCAATCATGGCTTTGTCTTCCATAGCTTTCTTTTTTTGTTTAGTCACCTCACATATTAATATGGCTTGAGATTCTTGTTATTTCTTGAGATTTCTAATTTCTTTAGCTTGGATTTTGTTCTTTTCCATTAGATGCACAATTACTACATCAAATTCATTAGAGTTTCTATTTTTAAATCCCTTAGTAGTGTATATCTCTTTGTATTGTGTGTCATTCTCTTGAATAGAAATTTCCTTCCTTCCCTTTAATTTTTTTAAAAGTCTTCTATTGCTTCATTCAAATGATGTAGACTAAGATGTATTTCAATCTCCTAGTTCTCAATAATCTTTCCCAACTTGTAGACTTCCATTTTTGAGATCTTTCCTCAAAGCTACAAAGCTTCTCTTTCAGAGAACAAGGCTTTGATACCAATTTTTGGAATTACAATGGGAAATGTAAACTTTAGGTGGGGGGGGGGTTATGAATTAGTACTTCAAACTTTAACCCATAAAATACTCACCACACATCCATCTCACATATTCAATAAGTAGACTAAAATACAATGTAAAGCATATACATATAAAGTATGTAAACAAGTAAGCATTCATAGATATATGATACAAGATATGATTACCCAGAAACTCTCCAATGAGAAGGTAAAATTGGGGTGGGCATGACACCCACAAATCTTCACTACTACAGTAATAAAGTGTATCCAATGAAAGTTACAATGTTTGATCATGAACCATGATCTACCCTGTGAAAGGTATGCCTTGTTAAAAGCTTACGATATTAGGTCTTACCCTATTAAAGGATTTCAACACCCTATTAGAAGTGTGCCTTGTTAAAGGACTTCAACTCACAATTAAGTAAGCACCATGTTAGAGGATTTCAATGCAGCTTGTTAGGACTACTTTGTTAAGAGATTTAACTGATTCACCTGTTAGAATGTCTCAGCATTGATCCTGTGATTAGCACTCTACTACTTGATGTCAGATCACCTCTATCATGCTCTGTACTTAATCCTTCTTGATCAAATGTCTGTCTACTATTTACTATTTCATTCCTTTGTTCCCCTTTAATTGATTTTGTAATGCGATTTCAATTCACAACTCCTTAGACACCATGAATACTCTATTTGTGCATGCAAACTTCTCTCTTTGCTTTTTCCAAACACATTAGAAAGTTTAGGGTTTGTCCTCCTTAAGAAGACTTAGGGTTAGGTATGAATCAATGGATGTGATTCATCAATTTTTCCATTTAAACCTTCCCTTGACTTGATTGGATGCATGTAATGCATAGGGATTCCAACTTAAGATTCATCCTTATCATCAAAATATCGTAATTCAATATGTAAGTCAGCTCAAAAATGGTTTACAGAGTACTTTGTACCAATACAAACAACTATAACAAAATTATATTACTTAGCATCTAAAGTCCCTAGTGCTTGGCACATACTGACTTCAATACTGCCACTTGGCATAAACTGTTTGCTCAACTCCTAAATCACTTGGAATACACTATTTTCTCAGCACTTGAGTGAGTCGACACTCACTGTTAACTCGGCATGGTCTCACTTATACATGTTTTGCATAGAAAATATTACTTGTTCGACATGAACTAAGTAAATGACTTAAGTGTATAGACACTCAATTGTCAAAACCAATCTAAGATCAACAGATACACTACAAAATGTCTTATACAAAATTTGAATATTCTTCATTACTCCTA
Organism: Cupressus sempervirens; assembly: GCA_028749045.1. Lineage (NCBI taxonomy): Eukaryota > Viridiplantae > Streptophyta > Pinopsida > Cupressales > Cupressaceae > Cupressus > Cupressus sempervirens. The sequence goes on from CM053790.1 coordinate 147,736,270, forward strand.
TATTATTTACAAGGTTATAAAGTTCAACTTTCCTTATAGCAATTTCTGTTGATACTTTCTCCAAAATATGCTTCTCAAATTTCTTTTCAAACTAATATGATAATTTCTCATTGGCATTCATATCATCACTATTGATCTTGTCTAAAAAATGCACTAATTTGTCTATAATTGGGGCTTTCCCTCTACATCTTTAACATCATATGCATCAACAAAAATGTCTTTAATCTCTTCCAGGTACCTATCTCTATTGATGTTCCCTTCTCAATTTCTCCTGTCTAGATTTCTTGGCCACAAGATCTTGTAAATTTTGCATTTGATCATATGTAAAGTTATCATTGTCATAGTTAGGGATCACTATAAATTTTTCTAATGATACAGGCTTTTTAGGTGATGTTCCCTTCTTCAACATTTTCTTCTTTGGTGTGATGTTGTTTAACAGTGCTAGCTAAAATGAGTGTGATGAAACATCAACACTTGGTCTCTACACCTCTTGTATTCCACTAGCTTCAATACTTGCTAAAGTTGACTACTTATAAGTTAAAATCACATACTATTTAGATGTGCTACTTATCTCAGCTTTAGATTGTATAGAAGGTTCTACACTCGGTCTTATCTATGTTTCATTCTTCTCTTGACCTTGTTCCTCGATCACTGCATCACTTGGTGTCTCTATCTCCTTAATTCCCTCTATAAGAAGTCCTAAGATTGGTGCTTGTGTTTCTGATGGGGACACAACCCAAGCACATAATGGACACAATAGGAAAGAGAAAAATTTATTAACTGTGAAAATATGCTAGTACACTTAGTGCAGAGAAATAAACTGCAAAACATGCCCTATGGGCTTACAATAGTATAAATTTGGAGATAATTTCTCCTTTCAGTACCTCCTCTCAAACTCCACTTCGAACTACCATTTACAATGCTAGAAATGTTCTTAAATAGATCTCGAAGGGTTAAGGATTAGGAATACATTCTAGAAGTGCTCGTTGGCACCCACTGCCCAAATAGAAGGCTCTCAAAGCCGCATTAGAAGTTGGCACAAAATTAGAAGATTCCAAAGATGGTAGCCAAACTTTCGAAAGGCATAACTTTTGAACTGTAGCTCCGATTGACGAATTGTTTACATTTTCGAAAAGCTCTTGAAATGCTCTATATCCCTACAGACCAGCTTCACTCTTCCCCCATTTTTTGGTCCTATTGAAGGTCATTTAATGCTCCTAACTTGACTTTGAAGCATTCTTAGGAGGTCTCCAAAAACTAAAAAATTGCGATAACTTTCAAACTGTGGGGCCTTTTGACCTAATTCTTTTTCTAGAATATTCTAAATTAAAATTACAACCATTCAACCAATTTACACCTTCTAGTTCACCAAAATGATGGCTCAATTACATACTCCTATTTTTCTAACATTTACACGTATTCCAAGATGATTAAAAACTCTAACCCAGAACACTGATAGTGGAACTGTGAGAGTTGAGAAATTTATTTGACCCAAATGGGTATCTAGAAATGAAAACACGTGAAATAGAAACTAAATCTAAGTACATTTTTTTGCATGACAAAGGATTGCCCTTATACCTCTGGATGCTCCTGCATCAGACACCCAAGGTAGATTGAAAAGTGACCCTGTCACTTTATGAATGGTAGAGGAAATCCCAAATGGGAAACCTCGGCTACTAATATCCAAGTTGAGTCCTCTATTGGCCATCCTTTCCATTTAACTAGGTACTCTTCATACTTCCTATTTCTAGTACTCCTGCCCACACGACTATCCAAAATTTCTTCTATCTCCTCTTTCTTAGAAGTACGAATTGGACATGGCTCAAGCATCAAACCCTCATCTGCACCATCATCATGATACTCTGTTAAGTTTGCAATGTTGAAAATAGGATAAATGTGAATTCCATCTAGCAACTCCACTTCATATGCATTTCCTGAGTCATGTTTCTTCAAAATTTTACAGGGGCCAAATTTCTTCATTTTTCAGCTTGTTGTAAGTATCGGCTAGAAATCTTTCTTTTCTTAAGTGTACCATGACTAGATCCCCTACTTGGAATTCCTTATGTCTTCTCCTTTGATCATACCTAGCTTTATACTATTGGTTCATCTTGGTAATGTGTGCCTGGACCTCCTCATGTAGATGCTTGATATGTTCAGCAAATTCTTCTGCTTCAACACTTGTCCTCTCCCCTTGCTCTATCTTCCTCAATTCTGGTGCAGTCCTTGGGCTACTTCCATATATAATTTGGAATGGTAACTTACCTATACTCCTATTTATTGAGTTATTGTAAGAAAATTCTTCTTGTGATAGAATCAAATCTCATCCCTTGGTCTTATCCCCAACTAAACATCTCAACAAATTGCCCAAACTTCTATTTACCACTTCAGTCAGTCCGTCAGTTTGTGGGTGATGTATAGAACTAAACTTCAAGTCTGTTCTCAACTTCTTCCACAATGTTCTTTAGAAATACCACACAAATTTAGTATCTCTATTAGAAATTATACTCCTTGGGAGACCATGTAGTCTTACCACCTCTTTGAAAAACAAGTCTGCAATATGGATAACATCATGAGTTTTGTGGCATGGAATGAAATGTGCCATTTTGGAGAACCTATTAACCACCACAAATACTAAGTCATTACCCCTTTGTGTCCTTGGCAATCCAAGAACAAAATCCATACTTATGTCCTCCCATGTCTTTGATGGAATAGGAAATGGCTGATATAGTCTAGTATTGTGACTAAATCCCTTGGCCACTTGACAAACTTGGCAACTCTATACAAAGTTCTTCACATCATGTGACATTTGAGGCCAAAAATAATGTTCTTTGAGAATGTAAATGGTATTATCTTGACCAAAATGTCCTGCCATCCCTCCACTGTGTTTCTCCTTAATCAAATTTTCCCTCATGGAACTCCTTGGAATGCACAATTGACTACCCTTGAACAACATACCATCCTAAATCAAATAGTCTAGCCACTTGGTTCTATCTACAGCAACAAGCTCTTTACAAGCTTTCCATGCTTCAGGACAATCAGGATCCTTAGGTTATAGATTCTTGAGTTCATCAAACCCAACTACTTCAACCTGCATTACTGTAAGAAACAACTGTCTCCTATTTAGTGCATCTGCAACCCTGTTAGATTTTTCACTTCTATGCTTCAACACAAATGTATAGCTCTGCAAGAACTCTACCCACTTCATATGCCTCTGATTCAATTTACCTTTGCTATTTAGGTACTATAATGCCTGATGATCAGTATACAAAACAAATTCCTTTGGAAACAAATAATGCCTCCATTTCTTTAAGGCCTGAACTACTACATAGAACTCTTGATCATAAACAGAATACTTCTTTTTCACATCATTCAATTTTTCACTAAAATATGCAATAGGCTTACCTTCTTGGCTCAATACAGCTCCAATAGCACTACCACTAGCATCACAATCCACCTAGAACACCTTTCTAAAATTTGGAAGTGCCAACACAGGTTGTTCTATCACCTTCTTCTTCAGCATTTCAAAACTTCTCGCAACTGCCATAGTCCATTTGAACTCTTTTCTATCCCCTCTTATTGTGTTAGTTAGGAGTGCACATATTCCACTAAAATTCTTAATGAACTTCCTATAAAAACTAACCAAACCATGAAATGATCTTAACTCAGTACCAAACCTTGGAGTAGGTCATTCCAAGATGGCTTTTACATTCTCTGGATCCATTTTGAGACCTTAAGGTGATATAACAAACCCCAAGTAGACTAATTCCCTTTTCGCAAAGATACACTTCTTCAGATTAATTAACAAAATCTCTCTTCCCTCAACCTTTCAAGGACACTATGAATATGCAATAAATTTTCTTTAGAATTCTTGCTGAAAATTAAAATATCATCCAAATAGACAATAACAAATTTTCCCAAGAACTTCTTAAGTACCTCATTCATAAGCCGCATGAAGGTGCTTGGGGTGTTCGTCAATCCAAAGGGCATGACTAACCACTCATAAAGACCCTCCTTGGTCTTGAAGGTAGTTTTACACTCATCTCCTTCTTGTATCTGTATCTGGTGATAGCCACTTTTGAGATCTATCTTTGTGAAGTACTGAGCTCCACTCAAACAATTCATAAGATCATCCATTCTTGGCAAAATGAAACTGATACTTGATGGTTATCCTATTGATATCTCGAGAGTTTGTACACATTCTCCACTCTCCATCCTTCTTTTGTGCTAGTATTGCAGGTATTGCACATGGACTTAGGCTCTCCTGAATCAAACCCTTCCTCAATAACTCCTGAACTTGTCTATTTGGCTCCTTAGTTTCAGTAGGAGTCATCCTATGAGCAGCCTTGTTAGGCAAACTAGCTCCTAGGATTAAATCTATGTGATGATTGATTTACCTTATTGGTGGTAATCCTTTTGGAACATTATCAGAGATGATATCTCCAAACTCACTTAATAAATCTAAAACTTCAAGTGGTATTCACTACTACCTTCTTTATCTTTCCTAGGAATCAAAGCATAGCACATATGCTGATGTTTCATGCCATCTAAAAACTTCCTTCCATCAACAAGAGAAATCCTAGCACTGCTACATACCTTTTCACCTTCCTTTTTCATGGGCTTCAGTTTGTGGTGAACTCCATATTTTGCTAGAGAGTATGTGTTTGCATGACCATCATGTACTGCATGCCTATCAAACTGCCACGGTCTACCCAACAATAGATGGAAAACATCCATTGGAATAACATCACAGAGAACTTCATCATGGTAACTCCCAATTTTGAACTTCACTAAACATTGTTCACTTACTAGGACCTTATGATCATCTTTCATCCAAGCAATCCGATAGGGTTGGGGGTGTTTCTCCCTCTTGAGCTTCAGCTTAGAGACCATCTCCTTTGATACCAAGTTATCAATGCTACCACCATCAATGATCACATCACAACATTTATCCTCACACTTGCACCTGGTATAGAATAAACTCCTCCTTTGTCCCAGTTCAATCTCACCACTTAGTAGGACCCTTTCATTTACTAAAGTCTCTCCTCTTTCTGCATCCTTTGAATGTGATGATTGTGCATCCTCATCCACATGAGCAACCCTAGCTTGACCCTCAACTCTCCTATCTGTCCTTCCTTGTCATTGAGGGCATTCAAAAGCATGATGACCTTCTTCATTGCAATGGAAATAGGTACCATGAAAGCCTCCTCTTCCTTGTCCACACCCTCTACCTCTTCCTCTCTAATTTCTAAAGTCTTGATCATGGGAGCAGTTGAAACCCTCATTCCTCTAGTTCCTGCTAGTACCCACATCTTTATTTTTTGTTTGGGTTTCATTTTAGCCTCTAGATGACCTACCACTGACCCTTACTCCTTGACTGCACCCTCTTTGTCTCCCTTCAAACCTTTTATTTAGCTTCTCTTCAACTCGTAAGCCAAACTGGTAATCCTCTTCAAAAGTGGTCATTCTTACCAAACTTAATTCCTCCTGGATGCTAGGTCGCAACCCACTGATATAAAAAACAACTTTATCCTTATTTGCTTCTGCATGACCTACTCTAATTAAAAGTCGATAAAACTCGTCTGTATATTCCTGGACTGATTTTCCTGCTTGCTTTAACCCATGCATCTTCTTAAACAAATCAAGCTCGTAGTCAATAGGAATGAACTGCTTCTTCAATTTGTCCACCATATGATCCCACCTTGTGATCTTCTCCTTTCCTCTTTTATTTCTTTCCAATTGAACCTCTTGCCACCAGATTTTGGCATGGCCTTTCAGTTTGGCCTTTGCAAACTTAACCCTATCTAGATCCCTGATATCCTCATACTCAAAGTACTCTTCCAGTTCATTGATCCAATCGATCAACTCATCTGGTTTCATATTTCCTGAAAATATATCCACATCAATTGTAGGTATTTTCCCAAACTTAGTAATGGCCCTAAAAAGCCTTTCCTCTACCTAATTCAGAAGTTTCCTATCAACTTCCCCTTTTGGTCCAATTTCTTCTTCTTCATTGTCGTCCTCACTTTTGTCACCTGCAACAACATTTGTTCTCCTACAGAGCTCCTCCTGCAATGCTTGAACCTGCCTTTGGAGGGCTCTAACCTCCTCAGGATTAATAGCTCTGACCCGTCCACCATGTTCTCTTCATGGAGACACCTTCTTAACTTGAACCCACAACCACACAGTCCTAGTGCAAATTGCCTCACAATTGGCACTCTATCTACACACTTAGGAAAACTAGTTTCTGATACCACTTGATGGGGACACAACCCAAGCATAGAATGGACACAATAAGAAAGGGAAAATTTTATTAACTATGAAAATATGCTAGTACACTTAGTGCAGAGAAACAAAATCCAAAACATGCCCTATGGGCTTCCAATAGTATAAATTTGGAGATAATTTCTCCTTTCAGTACCTTCTCTCAAACTCCACTTCAAATTGCCTTTTACAATGCCAAAAATGTTCTTAAATAGATCTTGAAGGGTTAAGGATTAGGAATACATTCTAAAAAGTGCTAGTTGGCACTCACCGCCCAAATAGAAGGCTCCAGAAGCTGCACTAGAAGTCAACGCAAAATTAGAAGATTCTAAAAATGGTAGCCAAACTTTCGAGAGGCATTACTTTTGAACTGTAGCTCCGATTGACGAACCATTTACATTTCTAGAAAGATCTTGAAGCACTTTATAGCCCTATGGACCAGCGTCACTCATCCACCATTTTTTGGCCCTATTCAAGGTCATTTAATGCCCCTAACCTGACTTTAAAGCATTCTTAGGAGGTCTCCAAAAACCAAAAAATTGCAATAACTTTCAAACTGTGGGGCCTTTTGACCTGATTCTTTTTTTAAAATATTATAAATTACAATTAAAATCATCTAACCAATTTACACCTTCTATTTCACCAAAATAATGGCTCAATTACATACTCCTATTTTTTCGGCATTTACATGTATTCCAAGGTGATTAAAGACTCTAACCCAAAACACTGATAGTGAAACTCTGAGAGTTGGAACCTTTATTTGACCCAAATGGGTATCCAAAATTGAAAACACATAAAATAGAAACTAAATCTAAGTACATTTGTTTGTGTGACACAGGATTGCCCTTATACCTCTAGATGCTCCTGCATCAGTTTCACTAATAGTAGAACTATCTACTTGTGCATTCATCCCATGAATTTGATCCTTTGTGGTATGATCTTCCTTAGTAGGCTCTTTATCTCTCTTCTCTTTAACAATCAATCCACTATATTCCTCGACATCTCTGACTGAAGTTTTTTATTGCATTTGTTGTAATTGTTCATTGAAGTCAATAATAATAATAGGTGTTTCAGTTATTGATGCAATTACATATTGCTCTACACCTTACTCTCAAATATTTGGATATTCCATGGTTTGAACAATTACTAGATTGGATGTATTTATGAAAGTGTCTTTAAAATATTTTGGAGCTTTCTCTCCCTTTTTTCCTCGACATACACTATATTTTTTGGCTCAATTAACATTGGAGTCATATTGGGCAATGTATTGTCAATGATTTTATCCTTAATAATGACTATCTTTTTCTATTTTTCCTTTTCTTGAGCCATCTTCTCTACAATCTCTACTAGGTTTTCTACATCATTATATAGATTCTCTGTATTATCTAGTTCAAGTGCTTTATCTTCCTTTTCCTCTTTCACTATTGGTAGTATAAATCCAAATGATTTCTTCCACACCGACATGCTCTCTTGTTATACTTCCTCAAAATTTTGTAAGCCCTAGTTTTTGGTACAAATTTCTTTGCAAAATCTCTTAAGGCTATAAACATACAATTCTTGCCTAAATCTAGCATTATTTGTGCTAAAGTTGTTTCCCTTATTTGTCTTTTAGTAGACAATGCCCATTTCCACATTGCATCCATTTTATTATATAATTCCTTAGGTAATGCTTTTCCTAATTCTATAAGTGTATATTTAAAGTTTACCATCATATCCAAAACTACCTACTCAACTTTTTCTTTATCTCATATATCTAATGAATCATATTTAACAATCTTAAATCTAGTAAGGCCTATTGAACTTCTAATGTTTTTACATACTTTTTCTATGTCCTGAGTAGAATGCCTTAGCACTATTTGAAATAAACTTTGATCATCTAATTTTGTCCTCTTTCCTTCATCAGGCTTGACAATGAGTTTCCTTCTTAGCCTCTTCTTCTAACCTTGTTTGGTCTCCTTAGCCTCTAACTTCCTCTTCTTGGGAGACTTTCCCTTTGTTGGCCTAGTAATCTTTACTATACCTTTCTTTGGCTTGGTTGTTGTAGGAGCAGCTTCCTTGGATCCTTGTTTAGTAACTCTTCTTTGGGATATATAAGTAGGTGGTGTAACCACTTTCTTTAGACTCTTCTTGACCTTCATATCAACAACCACAATCTTCTTGCCTTTTGGTGCATGAGGCTTGGAAAAAACTAACTCTTTCCCTCTAGATTCATCTTCTTCATCATCTTCATCACCACTCTCATGAGCTTCCCCTTTTCCTTTAGTGATTTGTAGGGGGGCCTCTCCAAGTTTACCTTTTAAATCTTGTATCATTTTTTTCTCTTCCTATCCATCTTTGGCATCTTTGTCTAGATTGACATCTTAATCTTTGTTGTTTCATATGTGCCAAATGGCTCATCATTCTTGTCAATTTCCTCTGATAATAATGCAGTAACTCCTAGACACTTCATCAACCTTAACTTTATAATGCATTGGCCTCAACCATGTAACCTTTAGCTTAACAACTTGAACATAAGTGTAGGTGGTATCCACCATTAAGCATATGTGGTCATAATAATGGTCAAAAAATGACTTAGGGATTCTCAACCTACTTTACTATTTTTCTTTTAAATTCATCAAAATACCCATCCAAAATTGTCTTAAAATTCTCTCCTAATTACTCAATGTAACCATTTATCTACTCAGTTATTGGTTTATTCTTATCCCACACAATATCTCCAATAGTAGAAAATAAATTTTGTTTATAAAAGAATATTCGCAATATGAGTGAGCCAAACTTACATGAAGTATTCTTTTCTTCTTTGATAGCTCTTAGATTCTTAGCTAGTTGGATTTGTTGGAAATCCAATTGAAAAGCTCATTATTGAAGATCAAAGAGGGATATTTTTGCAAAGAAAGAAGATTGTTGTTTTCAATCATTTTTTTGTCATTGATGTCAAACCTGCTATTTGTAGGAATGACATTTTCTTATAAGATCCAAGTACTATCACTTAGTTGATTGATGAAGAGGATTTTATCAACAAGATGTAACAAGATTACCTAAGGGAAAGGTTGAGTTATGATGTTGTAATGAAGTGCAAGGATCAGTTAAGACAATGGTTAAATGATGTCTTGATAGCATACTGAAACATACAGAGGTTGGTCACACTTAGAAACATTGGAGGAATAATTTGTAACAAGGTTGAATGCAAAGCTTAAACTAAGATCTTTAGTGAGTGTTGAGCAAGTTAGTTGAAGCTGAACAAATTCTCAGTTGGAGCTTGTTGGGCCCATTTGTCGTTGCACCAAAAGCCATGACTGTTAGTGAACATGGAACACCACATAATTAACCACCTGTGGACAGGGGAGCGCATCGCATCACCCAACAATCTCCCCCTCGACGTGCATACCAAGTGCTTATGCAGGTCGGGAAGGCACCGAGGAGATTTGAACCCATGACCAGGCCAAAACCAAGCTCTGATACCAATTTTTGGGCCCATTTTCCATTATACCAGGTGCTTAGGCAGGTTGGGAAGGCACCAAGGAGATTTGAACCCATGACCAGGCCAAAACCAAGCTCTGATACCAATTGTAGGGCCCATTTGCCATTGCACCAAAAGCCATGACTATTAGTGAACATGGAACACCACATAATTAACCACCTATGGGCAGGGAAGCGCATCGCATCACCCAACAGAGTTGAGTAAAAAAAAACTCTAGTGTGTGCTGAGTAATCTTCAAGTGCCGAGTGAAGTTCAAGTGCTAAGCATCAAGAAGAATACAGTTGATGCCGAGTAACATAGTATGTGTCAAGCACTAGTATTTCAATAGTGCCAAGTTGCTGCATTATTTCTCATGACGAAGATTTGCCAAATTTGAGCCAACAAAGTTGTTGCCTTGAATTTTGTGAATGAGTTGGAAGATAAGGATGATAAGCTAGTGGCACAAAAATATATGTAAACCATTTTTGGGAAAATTCTAAAGGATTATTCAAGAAGCTTCTAGAGGAAACAAAATATGGGTTAGATGTAATGAATCCTACCTAATCCATATGAATTAAAATTAAAGAATCAAAGAATTGAGCAGGAAAAGAACTCTAGGACTTCTATTTAAGGAGTCATAGAACAAGAAGTAGAGAGCTACTGATACTGTTGTTTTTGAAGAGCCAAATCTACAAAGTGGTTGGAAGGGTGTTAAGGAGGAGACACCTAGGACAAGGAAGATCATAGAGGCTCTACTTCTACAAGTGGTCATGAAGAGATGATTGCACTAGTACATTGAGCATGGAGACTCAAGGAAACTAAGCTTGAAAGGAGGGAAAGTTGTCAAGAGTTGCAGTGATTTAAGGTCAGGCAAGGGTATGAGCTGAGAAGTGATCTGAGATCTGTAAGATAAGTAGTATGTTGTAATCAGGTCAAGATTTTTTAATAGTCTCTAGCAATTGTATTAGATCTAAAAATCCTATGTACTTAGGTTGGTTTAATAGCCATTTGTAAATCCTTTAACAAGGTGGCATTCCAAGTGAATGTTCTAAAGTCCTTTAACGAGGCCCACTTCTAATAGGGTGGTTAAATCCTCTAACAAGGTCACATTTAATAATGTGTTGTAAGCCTTTAACAGGGAAGGCCTTTCACAGAGCATCACTTCAGAAGAGTGAGAATTGAGTAGCATGTTACTGGTGGTTTTTCCCAAATTAGGTTTCCACAAAAATCACTATGTTATGTGTTGATCTCTTGTGTGTTACACTTGCATGTTGATTTACAATGACTTGCTAGTTAGATAAGTTAAAGCTTGGATGAATGAATGGTTGAATGGGCTCACTATACTTAGTGAAAATTTTGAATAGGACATTTAGACCTTGAATAACTAATTCACCCCACCCCCCCCCCCCCCCCCCCCCCTCTCAGTTATTCTAAAACATTTCTAAAAATTGATATCAGAGCCATTTGCTGATTTAGTTTCAAGTTACTAGAAGAAAGAAGATCAAGATGTCCAAGAGAGAAGTTCCCAAGATCAACAAATAGAACAATGATGCATGGTAGAGTTTGATGAAATTGCACCTTAGATCAATAGGTGACTATGCAAAAACCTCAATTGGAATAGAACATGTAAATCTAGCAGGACCTTTTACTGCAGATGATTTGAAGAAAAAGAAGGAGCACAATCAAGCAATGTTGGAGATTGCCTCTGCACTTAATTATGCAGAATATGATAAAATCAAAGATTGTGACACTGCATTCAAGATGTCGAAAGCCTTATCAGATATCTATGGACGAGATTAGAATGTCCAAAGAGAAAAGAGAGAAAGCCTAAGAGGAAAGTTTGATGACATGAAAATGGAGGAAGGTGAAAGTGCTGCTAAATATGTTACAAGAATGAAAGAAGTGGTAAGTGCAATAAGAAGTCTAGGTGGTCAACTGGAAGAAGAAATTTCCATCAGAAAATACATAAGAACTCTGCTTGCTATCTATGCTATTAGAGTTTCAACCATCCAAGAGCTAAGATGTGTATAAGGGAACACACTAACCTTTGAAGGAATAGTGGGAAGACTGATTGAATTTGAATTGTCCAATTTTGACAACTACAAACCTGAGAACCTTGAATCTACTTTCAAGGCCAAGATGACAATAAAAGACACTGAGGAGGAGACATCTAGCAAGAACAGAAGAAAAGAAAAGATGTATCTAGTGATAGCAGCACAGATGAGGAAGATGTGGAATAGTTAAAAGCACTACTGTTTAAGAGATTCCATAGAGGCAAAGGTAAATTAAAAGGTAAGCTCCCTATCATATGTTTCAATTGCAATGAAGTAGGTCATATTGCTACAAGATGTACATAGAAGAAGAACTACAAAGAAGAAAACAAGTACATGAACAAAAGAGAAGATGATAGCAAAGACTACATGAAGAAACACAAAAGATGTTACATTGTTGAAAAAGATTCTGATGAGAATGATGATAAAGTAGTTTATGTGGCCATGAAGGATGAATCAAATAAAGATTAAGATGAAGCAACAACATTGGTTACCTATGTGAACAAGAATGACAAGTGGATCATAGACAGTGGATGTTCACATTACATGATAGGACACAAAGTAAGTTCATTACCTTTACTCAATATGATGGAAATAGTGTTAGATTTGGTAACGATGCTCCATGTCAAATCAAAGGAAAAGGCTCTATTAAGCTCATAGAAAAAAATTCATGTGATAATGCATACTATGTTGAAGGATTGAACTACAACTTGTTGATTGTATCATAGTTAGGCAATGTAGGTTGTAAAGTTAAATTTTGAAACAAAACTGCCAAGATCTATGACACTAATGGAAATCTATAAGAAAAGGAGAAAAAACTAGGAGTAACCTATTTTATCTTGATATGAAATATGTAACATGTCTTGTTGTTAGACTTGACGATGTGTGGTTGCAGCATAAAAGGTTGTCTCATGTTAACTTTGATAATTTGGTCAGCATTAGCAAAAAGAACAAAGTCAGAGGATTGCCAAAGTTGAAGAAACCTGAAAATACAATGTGCAAACAATGTCAACTAGGGACGATGACTAAGTCTAGTTTCAAAAGAAAAACATACACTTCCAATGAAGCACTAGAGTTAGTACATATAGACTTATATGGTCTAATAGAATTACAAAGCTACATAGGAGCTAGATACATAATGTTATTTGTAGATGACTATTCCAGGATGATGACTACTATATTTTTAAAGAAAAAGTATGATGCATTTCAAATGTTTAAGTGGTATTTGGCCAGAGTTGAGAAGGAAATAGGAAAGAATCTGAAGTGCCTAAGGTCAGATAGAGGAGGTGAGTTCGCATCAAAAGAATTTGAAATATTTTGCAATGACAAAGGTATCAAAAGGCAAACATCAACACCAAGAACTCTACCAAAGAATGGTATTACTAAAAGAAGGAATAGGTCAGTGATTGACTATGCTAGAACCTTGATGATGGAGAAAAATGTTGCACTGAAGTACTAGAGAGAAGCTATAAGTACTGCAGTCTACACACTGAATAGAGTTCAAGTCAAGAAAGGTAAAAATGCAACACCTTTTGAATTATGGTATGGTCACTCACCTAATGTCAAATATTTCAAAGTATTTGGTTGTAAATGCTATATTCTTAAAGATACTAGAAATGACAATTTTGATGCAAAAAGTGATGAAGGCATATTCCTTAGATACTCCACTAGAAGTAAAGAATATAAGTGTTTGAACACTAAAACTAACAAAATTGTGGAGAGTGCAAATGTAAATTTTGATGAGCTTGCAAAATTCCAAGTTGATGAGTCCAAGCAATCAGAGGATTATAGATCCTTTGTATACTTTTATGAATGAATGACTATTGAAGACAATGATGCAAATTAAGTTGGGACTCAACAACAAATTTTGGTATCTGTCGAGTCTCGGCTTGTGAATGTCGAGCTGCATTCAGAAGCTGAGCTCCAAAATTTAGAAAATGCACATTCTAGTTCTAAAAATAGTATACATGAGAGGAATGATGAAGTGCTAGATGAAGAAGAAAAAAATGACTTTGAAGCTAGGGATCAAACATGGAAAGAAGGACAAAACCAAGGTTATCCAAGTATGTGAGAAGACATCACCCTGTAGATCAAATAATTGGTGACAAGGATGCCAGACCAATGACAAAGAATAGACTCAGGAATGAATCATGTCTACTGAGAAAGGTTGAACCTAAAATAGTCAAAGATGCACTACAAGATGATGACTAGTACAAAGCCATGGAAGAGGAAATAGATTAGATTGAGAAGAAAAAAACATGGTCTCTAGTTCCTAGATCAACTGATAAGAATGTGATTGGTACCAAATGGGTGTTTAGAAACAAACTTGATGAGAATGGTGAGATAACAAAAAACAAAGCTAGACTAGTTTGCAAAGGCTATACACAAGAAGAAGGACTTGATTATGGGGAAACATTTGCCCCTTTTGCAAAAATGGAAGGATTAAGAACATTACTTGCATATGCTACATACAAAGGTTTCAAAGTCTACCAAATGGATGTGAAGTCTACTTTTTTGAATGGTGTATTGGAAGAGAAAGTCTACATAGAACAACTAGAAGGATTTGTAGATGAGAAGAACAAGGACATGGTCTACAAATTGAACAAAGCACTTTATGGATTGAAGCAAGCACCTAGAGCATGGTATGAGAGATTGCACAAATACCTTGTAAAGATAGGATTTGACAAAACATATGACAACAACAACTTGTACATCAAAGCTGAAAAAGGTAAAGACATTTTGATATCCGAAATCTTTGTGGATGATATAATATTTGAAGGAAAAGATATTCTTTGGAAAGATTTTTCTGATCAAATGAAGCATGAATTTGAGATGTCAATGTTTGGAGAGATCAAATTCTTTGTTGGATTACAAGTACATAAATTGAAGCATGGCATATTTGTGACCCAATCCAAATACATCAAGGAGATACTCAAAATAGTTGGATTAGAAGACTCAAAACAAATTACCACACCAATGGTACCTGGACATAAGTTATCTAAGAATGATGAGTCTGCTAAAGTAAATTAGACATTATATAGGTCAATGATTGGAAAGCTGCAATATGTTGTACATAGTAGACCAGACATTGCATTAGATGTTGGAATAGTCGCAAGATTTTTTGCAAATCAAGGAGAAAATCACTTAATGAAAATGAAGAGAATATTAATGTACCTGAAAGGAACTAATGACTTTGGCTTGTACTACAAGAGGAGTGAAAATTTTGGGACTAGACATTGCATTGGTTATTGGAATAGTGGCAAGATTTTCTGCAAATCTAAGAGAAAATCACTTAATGACAGTGAAGAGAATATTAAAGTACCTGCAAGGAACTAATGACTTTGGCTTGTACTACAAGAGCCTACACTGATGCAGATTGGGGATGTAATATTGATGATAGAAAAAGCACCAGTGGGGGAGCACTTTTCTTGGGAAAAAGGTTGATTACATGGACCAACAAAAAGAAAAGTTGTACCTCACAATCCACTACTAAAGTTGAATATGTGGTAGCTACTATAAATTGCACCAATATTGTATGGATCAAACATTTGTTGCAAGGTATGAAGGAAGAGGTAACTAAGCCTATCATACTTTATTGTGATAATACAAGTGCTATCAACATATCAAAGAACCCTGTAATGCATGCTAAGACCAAGCATATTTCAATCAAGTATCACTATGTAAGAGAGTTGGTGGAAGAAAAACAAGTGAAGATGGAATATGTTAGCTCAAAGGAATAGATTGCTGACATCTTCACAAAAGCACTACCTAAAGATGCTTTTGAGTATCTTAGAGGTAAGTTAGGGGTGATACCCCTAGCCAAGGCTACTTGAAGAAAAAAATGAGAATTCCCTGCATCAAAAGGTTGAATTATGAAGATTTTACACATTGATGTAGAGGATGTTTACTTTAGGATTTATGCCTAAAGTAGTAGAAGTGTTGAAGTTCCAAGTCAGTCACAAACAAGGTGACAGAGGGAGAAATTGAATGAACCTGCAAAGCTACACTTGCATATTAAGATGCTAATATGTCTTTGGCATTGTTGTCAAAGAGGGAGATAAAGAAGAGGAAATTGATCAATAGAAGAAGTTGACAGAAATAATCAGAGGTTGATTAGAACAACAAAAGATGAGCAATACAAAGGGAGAAAGATAAAGAACAAGGATACAATAGCATAGATGGAGAAGCAAAAATGAAGCAATGAGAATAGTAGAAGGAGATGTGAAGTTACAATTTAGTTTTTGGCATTTGACTTATTGTTCTAACCTAGTAAGTTTGTGGTTGAATAGTTTAGTCTGATGGTTGATCATTTTGGTTTGCCATCAATTCCAAAGAGGGAGATTGTTGGAAATCTGATTAAAAAGCTCATTGTTGAAAATCAAAGAGGGATATTGTTGCAAAGAAAGAAGATTGTTGTTTTCAATCATTGTTTTATCATCGATGTCAAACCTGCTATCTGTAGGAATGACATTTGCTTATAAGATCCAAGTACTATCACTTAGTTGATTGATGAAAAGGATTTGATCAACAAGATGTAACAAGATTACCTAAGGGAAAGGTTGAGTTATGATGTTGTAATGAAGTGCAAGGATCAATTAAGACAATGGTTAAATGATGTATTGATAGAATACTCAAAGATATAGAGGTTGGTCAAACTTAGAAACATTGGAGGAAGAAGTTGTAATAAGGTTGAATGCAAAGCTTAAACTAGGATCTTTAGTGGGTGCCGAGCAAGTTAGTTAAAGCCGAGTAAATTCTCAGTTGGAGCCAAGTAATAGAAAACTCTAGTGTGTGCTAACTAATCTTCAAGTGCTGAGTGAAGTTTACGTGTTGAGCATCAGGAAAAATATAGTTGATATCGTGTAACACAGTATTTGTCGAGCACCAGTATTTCAATAGTGCCAAGTTGTTGCAATATTTCTAATGAAAAAGATTCGCCAAATTTGAGCCAACAAAGTGGTTGCGTTGAATTTTGTGAATGATTTGGAAGATAAGGATGATGAGCTAGTGGCATAGAAATCTCTGTAAACTATTTTTGGGAAAATTCTAAAGGATTATTCAAGAAGTTTCTAGAGGAAATAGAATATGGGTTAGATGCAATGAATCCTACCAAATCCATACGAATTGAAATTAAAGAATGGAAGAATTGAGTGGGAAAAGAACTCCAGGACTTCTATTTAAGGAGTCATAGACCAAGAAGCAAAGATCTACTGATATTGTTGTTGTTGAAGAGCCAAATCTATGAAGTGGTTGGAAGAGTGTCAAAAAGGAGACATCTAGGAGAAGAAAGAGAATAGAGGCTCTACTTCTACAAGTGGTCATGAAGAGATGATTACACTGGTACATTAAGCATGGAGACTCAAGGAGACTAAGCTTGAAAGGAGGGCAAGTTGTCAAGAGTTTCAATGATTGAAGGCTAGACAAGGGTATGAGTTGAGAAGTGATATGAGATTTGCAAGATAAGGTGTATGTTGTAATTAGGTCAAGATTTTCTAATACTCTAGAAATTGTATTAGATCTAAATCCAATTGACTTAGGTTGGTTTAATAGCCATTTGTAAATCCTTTAATAGGGTGGCATTCCAAGTGAATATTCTAAAGTCCTTTAACTAGACCCACTTCTAATAAGGTGGTTAAATCCTCAAACAAGGTCACATTTAACAGTGTGTTGTAAGCCTTTAATAGGGCAAGCCTTTCATAGGGCATCACTTCAGAAGAGTGAGAATTGAGTAGCATGTTACTGGTGGTTTTTCCCAAATTGGGTTTCAACGTAGATCACTGTGTTATGTGTTGATATCTTGTGTGTTATGCTTGTATGTTTTTTTATAGTAACTTGCTAGTTAGATAAGTTAAATCTTGGATGAATGAATGGTTGAATGGGCTCAAGCTCATTATACTTAGTGAAAAGTTTGAATAGGACATTTAGACCTTGAATAATTGATTCACCCCCCCCCCCTCCAATTATTCTAAAACATTTCTAATAGGATCAACTGTAACTTGGCCAAGTCATAGTTATGGTCCTTTTAGTTGACAATCTTATATTCCAAGTCTACTACTATGCAAGGCACACTATTTAGTTGGATCAACAAATAGAATTTATAAGAAATCACTTAGATTGTAAAATTAATCACAAGATCATCAATTACATCAATTGACATCCCTCAACCATTCTATTTCTCCTTGCTAAGTTCTTCAATCACATTTTTTTCTTGGCATCACATAGTCTTCACTTAGTCTAGGGTAGGGTAACTAGTGACTTGGTGGATGATTGATTTGGTGATCTTCATTGGCCCATTTTCCAGCCACAACTTCATGTTGTACACCCTACTCAAAATGATCTTAATCTACTTGACCTTGAAAAACTTAGGAAATGCTAGGGGATGGATAAGCCCTTTCTCAATAAATACTTTATTTTCTTCCTTCATCACTTTATTTTCACATAACTTCTTGTATGCATTCCTCACCTCAAAATCTCCAATTTTTCCAATCTTACACATGTAACAAGATCACACATCGTATACCATAATGACTTATGGAGAGATATATAACAACACTCCAGACTCATCTCTGGGCATTGTGATCTTAGGATAAGCCTTAAATTTTGAAAGGAGGCATGCATCATTTGACACAATTTGGACATCACTATGCTTCTATGCCTCCTTTCCACTTCCATATGCAAAAGATGCGATTGTGAACTAGGGTTTCTAAACTTCAAATGATTTCACAAATTAAATAAACTCAATTCCAATAAACTTTTCTAACTTACTTAATTTTGCCAATGACATACACTAGATCTCTTCAAACTTCACACAAATGACTTTGGAATCACCTTTGAATCGCTCTCCAAACTCTCAAATCTCTAGGTGAATAAAGAAATGAGCTCAATATTTACTATATACCTTCAAACTATTGAAATACCCTTGCATTTAATGTTGTGTACTTATAATAGGTAGATTCAAAATGCATGACATATGTCTCAGCATTCATAAAATAATTTGGTGTTCATACTCCATCACGACACCAACTCTGTCACAACATCAAATCTATTCTCAATCACATCTCAATCAACATAGGAGCTTAGTTCACTTTGTGACTTGGTCACAACTAGCATCTATATTGATGTTAAACATCAACTATTCTCCAGCTTGATATCTATTTTCTTTACTCTACTCACACTTCATATCTATCCCAATGCATCTCATCTTATGCAGATATGGACTTCACTATAGCTCATGTTAGGAACTGATGTATGATAAATCATTTGAAATATAGCTCCTCACATAAATTCTTTTCTTAGTTTGAGGTAGTGTGATCACCTAATCTATTGGATTGGGTGATCTCACCTTCACTATTTCCACTGTTATTTCCTTCATTCTTCTTTCTCCATGTTTGATTCATCTCATTTATTATTTGTTCTACATCAACTTTTCCTTTTCTTTTTTTTTGGTTCAATGCTTGGTGTTGGTATTTGTGTCCTACAATTTCTTCTCAAATATCCAATGTTATGACAACTATAAAAAACTATACTAGAATTCATCTAACTCTTGGATTTGCCTTAGAATTGTGTCCTCATACAATTTTCTATAATATGACCATATTTGCCATAGTAATGACAATTGTACCATGTGTTGTAATCTTAATTGTATGCATTTCCTTGATTCTTGGTTGTCCAATTAGGTTTTGTTATTGATCTGCATTCTTGAGCTCTATGTCCATACTTTTGACAATTGTAGAAATGACCTTCAAATCTTGGTTCAACTAGTGTATTGTTGGATTTGGATCGGCACTCTTGAGCTTGATGTCCTTGCTTCTTACAACTAAAATAGTATCCATCAAATTTAGGCTTAGGATTTTTCTTACTAGTCTTACTTCTGCAAACATTTTTTGTATGACCTAGTTTCCCACAATGATAACATGTAGGTTTTTTGTTCTTTGGATTTGCATTCCTCTATTTTCCACTCTTTGATGATTCTCCTTCCTTGGTAGATGACAGGTTCTTGGCATAGCCTAGTCTACATGTATATTGGGGTCTTCTCTATGATCTTGTCAACTCTTCATAGTATCTCAAAACTTCTTTAGGTTTTTTCAACCTTTCAATGAATTACTTCTCAGATCTCAAGTCATTCCTTAGATGATCATTCTCAAATTTTAGATTTGCGATCTCCACATCTTTCCTATTGAGTTCTTGATTTTCACTTAGCAATTGATTGAGCATATTAACTTACTTATGTGTCAATTTTTGTACATTAGATATTCTTTCATCAAGTCTTGTGGTCATTTGTCTCTTGTCTTCATCAGCCATTGTCTTGTCTTCCTCAACTTTATTTTTCTATTCAATCACTTCACACAGTCTTACTAATTGGATTTCATGTTTTTTCTCTTCAGTCCTCTTATCTCATCATTTAGAGTTTTGTTCCTTTCATGTAACTCTTCTATTGTTGCATCACTTTAACTAGAATTTCCACCATGAAGTAGTCCTTTAGTGTCTTCTTCTTGATATTGAGTGTCATTCTATTGGATTTCCAATTCCTTCCTTTTCTTTAAGAATTTCTTGAATTCCTCTCTTGCTACTTCAAGCTGATGCAGTGTAAGCTATATATAAGGCATCTAGTTTTCAATGATCTCTCCCAACTTATAAACCTCCATCTCTAAGATCTTGACTCTCAAGTGGTTAGATTTATTCTAAGAGAACAACACTCTGATACCAATTATTGGAAGTCTATTAGGAAAGAAAGATATTGGGGTGTGTGTGTGGGCGGGGGGGGGGGGGGGGGGGTGGTAAATCAGGATCTATAAAAATTTTAACCTTAGAAACAATTATCAAACTGATAAATGTCTCCACTTATCCTTATCTCAATAATATCTCAAACCATATAAACATATACTACAATGATGTATCATTTTTAATCTACTAACCACAACCATAAACATGATAGTAAAAGATCAACACATAACACGATGATTTGGTAACCCTGAAACCCTCACAGGTGAAGGTAAAACTAGGGTGGGGATGACACCCACAAATCTTCACTAATGCAACAATAAAGTTTTCTTGTCAGGGCTACAATTTTGACCACTTCTGATGATCTACCCTATGAGAGATCTTCCCTGGTAAGAGCTACATGACTTATTCAATCTACCTTGATCAAAGGATTTAAAAATTATAACAAAGTAAGAACTCTATTAGGAGATTTACATAGGCTTGTTAGGACCACTCTATTAAGAGATTTACCTTGATTCACTTTTCTAGAATGTATCAGTACCTAATCTTTTAGTTAGCACTCTAATTCTTGATTGTAGATCTCCTCTTTCCAATCTTTGATCCTCTATCTGATTTGATATAACTCTACTCTACACTTCAATTCTCTTCTCAATTGCTTTGTCTGGTTCTCTTTCATAACTTTTCTTCAAGCATCCAAACACACACACACAGACATACACACTTATGAAAATATGATATTTATCCTTTTATAACCAACTAGACAAGGTTCTAGATCAAAATCAACAATCTAGGTTTCTCCATTTTGCCACTTAAACCTTCCATTTTTATGATTGGTTAAAAACCATGCATATGGATTAATGATTCATGCCAAAATGCATAATCATCTCCTTAAATTACTCCTTGTACATTAAAGCATGCATTAAGCCAGCCAAAACTAGTTTATGTCAATATTTGAACAATTCCAAACAAATATATCAAACTAGTTTACTTGACACATGAAAAATCTGACACTTGGTCATGACTAATATTCATCTTGTCCCTCAACTTCAAAATTCTTGACACTCACTATATAACTCAACATGAATTAACCTTGTATAACTCAATTCTAATTATCCTTTGTCTCACTCAACATGCATAGGCTTCTTATTCACTCAGAATATATAGGAGTACTCAGTGACCATAGAATTTCTCAACAATAAAAATTGCTCAGCTTTTACTAAAATATGAACAAGTCTAAATACATTGCTCAGCCTTAGTAGGATTTTTAGTCACAATGATGATCAATCAACTCCTCCATTTGAATGACTTACTATTTGACACTAATATATGTTGGGTGTTTGTTTTGCACGAGGTCAACGGCAGGAATCCATAGTGTAATTCCTCTCTTGAAAAGCAAATCTTTTTAAGGATCCGCTCCAAGGTTCAATGTTTGTCTTGTGACTTAACAAAATCTACTTAGTAGAAGATAAATGTGAGCATTCACAAGGAGGCCTTTTCTGGTTCTAAAACCCTTTTATCTTGTAAGTGAAGTAAAATCTGTTCATTGTCTCAAAATATCACACCAAAAGAACAATATTTGTGTATTATTCTATTTTTTAAATGAATGCAATTCTAACAATGCAGCTACTATGAGGTCCTATTCTGACAGGGGGTTAGCAAAGAAAATAATGAAATTATAAGCAAATAACATGAAATCAAATGACTTGAAATTGAAATTCCTAAATGGACATAAGCTACAGAACACAACACGCTGCGAGTTAAACCTTGAAAGAAATCGGTAGGAAACCAATGAAAATAGGAGCAGCGCTTCCTAGAATCCACTAATGCAATCGTCAGTGAGAACCTTTAACAAATCAAATGATGTTTCACTCTTCATCAAATTGCAAGGCCATAGAAAGTACGCTCATGCAAGACAAAAAGCTATGTAGACACAAATCGGGTGATCTCTTCTCAAGCTTGTTACGTCAACATAATTCATATATCTGTAGAAAACACTAGAACTAAAAGATCGCACATCCAAAAACAACACAATAAACTTTTGGCTCAATCACGACCTCATTAATAAAATCCACAAAACAATGACACATTTAGGCAAGAATAACTACACTCTGAATGCTAGCACCAAAAGCATAATTTTATTGCATAATAACGGCAACCCTTGTTACATTTTACAATGGAGTATTTATAAAAAATTGTCTCCTCAATTTGTGTTGAGAGTGAGAGATATCTTGATGCAATAAAATGCTTTTAAAATATTTAAACAAACTAAATATATACAAACTGATAATCTAACTAGTGCTTAGAGGGATTCCATCCATATTTTATTCATTAATTGGATGCATGAGCCCTTTACATGTCAAAAATAATGAAAGCATGAGAGAGAAAGTAGGAGGAAGCCATCAGTCGAAGTGGAAGTGCATGGAGACACAAAAAAATAGAAGTTGGCCCTTCACTTGATGTGTGTCAAAGTTAACTTGCCATCAAAATGCGCTCTGAATGCATGGAAAGCACTATTTTTGGAACTGGCAATCAATTGTTAGCAAACCTCTGAATTGTAGAGCTACGGAGCTCAAAAAATGTGGACCTACGGAGCTGCAGACCTGCATACCTATGAAACTGTGGACTTGCATAGTTGCAGAGCTGTGGACCTCGAAAGCTCAATTCACCAAAAAATCAAAGTTCTCAATTTTGAAAACTGTTTCTAGGTTTTTTTCTAATGGGTTTTTAGATCATTTTTTGTATACATTCCTTCCTTTTTTGATGATTTACACCCTCTTTATAGCCACTTAATTTCATAAACTTGCACTCCCTCCGCTTCTTCAATCAAAAATCTCAAGGCACCTACATTGAATCTTGTCCCCAATAGCTACATAAGATATGGAACCTAATTTGTTTTATGTGTCCAACCTCTGTATCTTTGACCTTTGTCTTCTCTCCACCTGTACAATCCTTCTCGGCAAGAAACCAAGTGATCCAAATTATCCAAGATGGTCAAATGTTTGCAACATTTCATATTTTTTTGCAAGCTCGACCCCGAGCGGATCAGAATGGATATCTCCACATTTTTATAGGCCTTTTTAAATGACCTTTTTGGAGGTCTTTTGCTCAAAATTTCAAGTCAAAACCTTCATTGGTCCCTAAAACTAGGTAGCTAAAGGCTCACTATTTTAGGGACTGAAATTAGATCTTCAGTTCTTCTTTCCAATGGTGTAAGCAGTTCTGAATTTCGAGGCTCGAGTCAAAAGTTATGATTTCGACAAGTTGAGGATGCCATTTTTACCTACAAAAGAAGCAAACATTAGTCTGTAGAGTTAACAATGCATAGTAAAGACACACTAGCTACTCAAACAAAATTGGAGGTGAATCCTAAAATCTGGTTGAGTCTAAAATCCTGAAGCCCTAAAATTTAGCTAAGTCTAGATTTCTGAAGCCCTAAAATTTCCTAAATTCTTTACCTTATCTCGAGGAGGTTTGAAACCTATCTCAAAAGATTCGTCAAATATATTGAAATATATCTTAAGTATAAGGAATTCTTATACTTAAACAATATATTTTAAACCCCTTTTATGGCTACTCTGACAAAACTGGAGGTGAAAGGGTAGCTTGGCAAGTGCACATGATGCTTTGGGAGCACGGCGGTGCAAACGTACACGAGTGTTCGATGGCGTGCGCGCGGCCCTTGGTGGTGCCACGTGTGGTCTTTGGTGGCACATGCACAATGCTACCCTTGGTGATGCATGCACGCGGCCTTTGGTAACGCATGCATGCTTTGGGCATGTGGCCTTTGGGGGTGGTGACGCATGCACGTGGCCTTCGATGGCACGCGTTGCCCTTCGCGGTGCTTTTTTTTTTTTTTTTTTTTGAATATTTGACTCTAAAATTCTAACTTCAAAAAATTTATTCTCTTGACTCTTCAAATGTGAGTCTGGGAGTCAGAAAAAGTAGGGGGTCCCCATTCCTAATGAGGAATGGGGTGTGTGTTGTGGACACCACAACAATATATAACAAAATGTAGGGATCAACAATTGTATCTATATTTTCATTTAATTTTTTTTGCCTTTTTTTGCCTTCCGAAGTGTCATCTGAGGACACTCATACAAATTATTGTATTCTTTGGATTCACCATATATTGTTCCTTATTGCACATGTACTACTCTACCTAAAGTACCATGGGGGATCGATGCTTTTCCTTTATTTTCTATCTTCCCATGTCTTGTAAGTTTTTCTTCCATGAAATTAGCCTCATGACGTGTCTAAGATTGGATCACCTCAATACACATGTATGTATCACATACAATTCTTTTGGCCTACTTTTCCAATTTCTTGTCACCTCACCCTTGTTTGCATTACTGGGGGTTCTTCTATTAATTCCTATGCTTCCTTGGCTTAATGGAGTTAGCTATGTATTCAATATATGCTCCTATGTACTAGGTGGATGTAGTGGATAGGTATCTATGAATTTTGGTGAGATGGGTCATTTACCATAGATACGCTCTTCTTTTTGTTCCTACTTTGGTTACATCCTTCCATGTTTGATTGATCTAACTCTTCAGAATTTGGTGTTTCACACCATCTGTATCTTCGAGTTTAGTTGTTTTCCTTTGTATGTCTCCTAATTTGAGTAGTGTCTTCTAAGAGAAATCATGAAGATTATAAGTCTTCTCTACCTGCTTGGGTTTTATTTTAGTGGAGGTTCTCTAGATTAGCAGTTACTTTTGATAGAGCTCTGTAACTTCTACATGCTTTAGTGATGTTCTAAATGATCATCCTTATGTTCCTATATTCTATGAAATTCTCTAGTTGGAGGCCTCTATAGTCCTCTACAAGTATTTCATAATTCTTTCCATCTCTTCTTGGAGTAGGGTTTTTCCCATATGGTTTTCTCTATTTCTCCTCTTTACAGAGATTTGGTTGTGCTTGGGTACCTCATCAGGTTTTGTTGTTGGGACCCAAATTTACTTTTAGTAATAGTTTTTAGGTTTTTAGCTACCACTTAAGTTTATCTTAAGGGGAGGTGTTAGAGAAATAAGTTATTTTCTTATTAATTAAATCATTTTGTTTTAACTATTAAGTCACTTATTATCTCCCATTTACTTAATCTAAACTTTAGACATATAATAATTAATTCTTTTATTAATCATTATCATGCAACCTAGGATATTTCCCTTAAGGGTTTCTACCTTGTAGGTTTTACCTTTCTCCTTTTATAAGGATGATAAATGTAAATCTATTCATTCATTCAATACAATTTGTAATTATTTTTTGCACATCAAGAAAATCTCTTCTTCTTTGGATCTTTGAATTTGAGCCTCAATAGCTTTGCTCCTCTATTTTTGTAACATGTGTTTGCATGTAGTGATTCTTAGGAGCTGTGGGGTTGAGATTTCATCAACTTCAACACAAAAATTAAAATTAAAATATAAAATATCCCCAAACACCTTTCCACAAGTCACGTGTGTACAAAGGGATAGGAGAGTCCATGACCATGTCATCCTATTTATAGGAGACTAATGTATTACGTGAATCATCGAGCCAAAATAAAGAGAGTATTTAAAAAAAGATAAAACAAGGAGGAAAAAAAGTATGGTGTGGGCTATCCTCCCAACAAAATGCACCAAATAGTCAAAATAAAAAAATAAAAAATCTTTAGATCTGCGAAAATGCGGCAAATTTTTTGAGATTTTGTGACGTTTTCTGCTATTTACCATTGAAATCATCTTGAGATCACACTAAAATTTTCTTAAAAATCTATTGTGCTTTTCGTAATTTTGAAAAAATGTAAAAGGTTCCTTTTGTTTGGAGGATAGCCACGTCCAAAATATATTCTTTGAAAAGGTCATATGATTAGCTAAATTTCAACGAGTCAAACTAGATACTAAAGAATGTAGAAGTAATTAAATCATTAGAACAATTAAATGCAAAGTGATGCACCAAAATGAAAAGTCCAAAAGGTGTGAAGAGGGGAACTCATAATTAATACAATTTAATGTTTAGAAAAATTAAAAAAGAGGGAGCTATATAAGGTAGTGATCCATCATGTGGAGGTATGATTGTAATATTTTCTTATTTATTATTAAATTTTAAAATATAATTATAACATGATAAATAGATAAGGTAAGGTGATGCACACAAATAATAAATATTTAATAAATTTATAATGACATATATATGGAGACTATAATATATAATATAGTCATATCTAAATGTTTGGACAAACATAAGTAATAATAATATTTTGTGTAACATATCTAAATTTTTTTTTTTGGATAAAATTAAAGATAACATTGTTAGTGAACTAGATAAGGATTCACTTGTGTCCCACTACATAATGGATAAAGAGTGTGCATAGGGGAGGAGTAAATTAGTCACATTGGGGCAAGAGAATCCTAATATGGATAAGGTCCAAGGGAGCCTCAAGTTGAACGTGTCCAAACTTGAGCAACAATAAATCTACCATCCATTAGATAATTTGACACATAAGAAGAATAGCTTTATCTAGTGTTACTAATATATTAAATGGTAGATATTTAATATTCTTTGAGTGTAAAACAAATATAATCTAAATTTTAATTAGGAATATTATGAGAATTTAAGTTAGACCCTATTAGGGGTCATCACAAGTGGTATCAGAGTGTGATCTTGCCATCCTATAGGGTAAAAGATTAAAGAAGAAGAAAAATGGAATATAGTAATATGTGTATGCTTTATGTATGCTTCATGTATTTATGCATCGATGTGCCTACTTTGTGTCTACTTCACGTCTTCACATATTCATGCATATGTTTGTTATGGACCTTCCTATATGATTTATATAGATGTATACTTAAATAAATGTTTGCATATGAAGTCTAATTCACTATTTAAAGGGATTTATATTTCTGAAATTTATATTAATTTATAAAAATTTCAATACAAAAGGGATTAGCCAATTATCTTATTCACTCACTATATTCCTAGTTGGGGGCATGTTCATACTTCATGAATTTGTTGAGAATGATTATGGCATATAAATTAGTTGACCTTAAGGTGGGATGCTATCTAAGTTATATTACAAGATGTTGTATAAGAAATTATAATTGTTTGAGGGCAATAAAATTTGGGAGGGGTAGACTATCATGACCCCATATGATCAATATAAATATAAATGTATAGAAGAATATAATGAATAAATGAATATCATTTAATAACATGAATCAATATAATAACTATAATATATTTATATATCTGATATTTGAATTGTTGTTAGAAATAACTAACTAACTAAATATTATTAAATTAAATACATTGAGATAAATTGAATATGTAGTAATAAACTATAATCAATAATGTATCAAATACATTTGATAGAATTCATGGTTTGATTAATTATTATTGATTTCAAATAATTGCTTATAACTAAGTTAATATTATTCAGTTCAATGTTGAATACATTTAAATATAAATTACTAATAATATATATATATATATATATAAATATCACTCAGAGCACATAATATCCTTTAAAACAAACACTAATAAGATAATTACATAATGGATAAGTCTTAACAAAATAATAAATAATAAATATAAAAATGTTGCCAAACTCCTTTATACACACACGCACGCACGCGCGCGCGCACGCATATGTATATGTATGTATGTATGTATATATGCATGTATGCATGCATATGTATATATCTATATTTATGTATATGTATATGTATATGTATGTATATATGTATGTATGTATGTATATCTATTTATCTAGATAAGTAATAATAAAATTTTGTATAAAAATTCTAAATTTATTTTGTTCATAAACTTAAAGAAAAAAATCATTAGTGCACTAGATAAGGATCCACTTGTGTCCCACTGCATAATGGATAGGGAGTGTGCACAAGGGGAGGAGTAAATTGATCATGTTGAGAGAAGAGAATTCCAGTATGGATAAGATTGAAGAGAGCACCAAGTTGAGCATGTCCAAACTCAAGAAACTATAAATCTACCATCCATTACTTAATTTGACACATAAGGAGAATAGCCTTATCTAGTGTTACTAATATATTAAATGATAGATATTTAATATTCTCTAAGTATGAAACAAATATAATCCAAATTTTAATTATAAATATTATGAGAATTTAAGTTAGACCCTATTAGGGGTCATTACATATAAATAGATGTTATTTGTAGCATATGATGAAGGTAAAAGAAACTCCATTAAAAGATATAAAAGGAGTCACCTCGTGATGTACACCATGGAAGACTTCTCAATTATCCACATGACTAAATCAAGATATGTCAGATTAACTAATCCAAATAAAATGGTCATGAAGATATTTGATGAACAACCTTAAAAGACAATGTTGAAGATGAGATGATAGCAACACTCAAGCTACCATTAAAGAGAAAATAAATTATCTCAATCACATCTCCAATGTTTGGAGTATATGATGGATTATATAACATTGTGATACACTAAAACTAAAAGAAAACAATGATCCTATTGAAATGAACTAATTTCTAAAGAAATAATATGGAAAATAATGCTCAATATAAGTCTAAGGAACCAAGATGGAAACTAAAGCACATATAAATTCAAGTGAAAAAACCCATTCTCATATACTTGTTCTAGTCTATATGCATGAGAGAGAGGACCGATCAATAGATCTACATGCTCATTGAGTGAAAAATGAGAGAACTTATATAATTGTGAGACATTATTGGTACTCTCAACTACAATAAGCTCTCTACTATGCAATTTTTTAATGGAAACTAAATAAAGGGTAAACTAAATTATATTTTCTCCCATTATGAGTAATCTCATAGGTGGAAAGGAGGTTGGAAGATAATAAGGGACACAAATAACATTATTGAATGCATCAATGTCATTGAACTTGATAGACCTACTCCCAACAACACTTGTGTAAGTGTTATGACCCATTACAATGAGTGTAAAAGTATAATGCTTGAAAGAAGAATTCACACCAAAGGATGATGACATGTGATAAGAGGATTTTGAATAAAAAATCCACATACTAGATTGAAGGTGTGACAATTCCAAAATGGTGTGGCCTTTTGTCTTGTCTTTGCCACATGCCATAGAAGTTGACCCAAAATTTTTAGGCCTTGATGTGGTAGAAAAGGATGAACTGGATTACATTTTTATATATAATTCATTTGTAGAAGGTTTGTCAACTTGTCTATATTCTTTTACTATGATGTGCATCTTGTCATGTCTTAGTGCAATATGAACACTTGGGATTATTCTTCCTAGATGAAGAATCTTAACCATATGCATAGGACTTTATAGAGAACCAATTAGATCATGATACTTTGTGCCCTTATTTCCTATTTCATTTTTCTATACACGATTGTGCAACCATATTTTTTTATCTAGAGATAGAAAGTGAATCAAGTTATGTCAAATTGACATGTTCTCATGCATGATATTTAGAAAAAATCTCAAATGATGGCACAATAAAGGTGGCACCCAAAGTATCAATAGTGGAATAAAATGTGGAAACAAAGACCTAAGAGTAAAAAAGATACATTCCTTGTTAGTGTTTTCTTTGCCACAACCCTATAAAGGTTTTTTAATATATTTGAATTTCTTCATGTACTCCATAGTGGAAAATAAATCAGGTATAAAGATGTCAAATCAAACTCAAATTGATATGCATGGAACTCATTAATACCCCCAAAAAGCTCCTAAAATTTTCTAGCATAGCTTGAAGAGAAATGCACGAATCAAGATGAAATAGGGGAATTTTTAAAATATGCATGGAAATTGAACCAATGGATCTATTCATCCAGTCCCTACACCAAAGGAGTGTAAACTCACAGTTCAGGTTTGGTTTTTTTTTATTTAAACAAGGCCATAAAAATTACACTTAATCAATTTAGTCAATTTGGACTTTAAGTACCTAGTACAAAATGTAAAAAATAAGGGTAAATTTTGATAAAACACAAAACAACCATTCCAATTCTTACTAGTTTCCAAAAAATGGAGTCAATGTGTGAAATTATGGCCCAAAAGTACAAAAAAATTGAATTCAAAGGCTTGTAGTCAAAAGTTGGAGTAGGATCTAGAGATAAAACCACTACCATTAAAAAGTTCTTGGAATTTCCTTTCCAATGATATCTTGTTTGCCCAATTTTAACACCATATCCAAAAGTTATGTCCAAAACAAAAAGGGCCTCCTTTCGGCATGAAGAAGGGGGTTAGGCCACTTGTGATGGTAATGTCATCACAAAATACTCCTAGAATATTTTGGGTGCCTAAAATTTCAACTAGCCTAATAAAAAATGATTTTCCTTGTTGTAATATATCTTGACTTTAAAAGAATGCTTGCATGTGATTAAAAATATTTTTTGAATTTGTGAATGCTTTCAAAAATATTTCCTAGAGGCACATGAAAATTTATTTCTCATGTGTGGGGCTTCTTAAAAAATCCAATGTTTTGAAAAATAAAAAATGATTACTTGGAAATATTAAACAAAAACTAGAGAGTTCTTCAAAAGCCTTATTGTGTCTCTTCTTTTTTAGGAAAAATAAGAGACAAATTAACCAAAAAATAATTATCAGTAAATAATTAAAATTCCAATAATAAAAAATCATCGAACCTATGGATGCAAATTGAGATTTTAGCAAGAATGAAATGAATTATGATGCAAGGATTATACAACCAAAAGAATATGCATTTTTTTTTAAAGTTCTCAAGTTTTGACAAGTTGATAGTTGATCTTTATGTTTTGGGCCTTACCAAACACAATTATGAGGCTAGGTTGAACCCAATGTGCACCAAACAATTGATCAAGTTTGGATCTCTTAAAATTTGAACAAGAACCCAGTAAATCTAGAGCTCTAATTCGATGTTGTAATTATTTGTTCAAACCCATAATACCTTGAATCATCTCTAAGAAAATGAACTATTTAAAATGGGGATTAGGCAAGACAAATTTCATCATCGACTTGAGAATCGTGTTGATGCACAAAAGATTAATAATCTAATAAATAAATACTTATAGAAGGATGAATAAAAACTTAAACTAATCTCTTGATAAATATTAAATTAGTTAGGGTCAAGTGTCAAAATCATAATGAGTGATAGCTTAACCTTTTATTAGTCTAATCTAATAAAATATAAAAAGGACACAAGTTTAGATTTTAATGAATAAAGTAGTCAGGACCTTACTTTTGACACTAGTTAGATAATGTCACACTTACTTTAATATATATAGCATAAGTGGAATATAGCTTGGTTCTTACCATTGAATTATTGAGAGATAGGTGTTGAATTGTTGTTTTGCATGATGCTTAATGACAGGAATCCTTTCGAACTCCTCTCTTGAAAAGTTAATCTAGGATCAACTCCAAGGTTCCAGGTGATCTTACAACCTACTAGAATCTGCTTAGTTGAAGATAAATGATTTTGTTCACGAGAGGCCTTTTCTAGTTCATTTGATTTCAGATGAGATGTAGAAATTTGTTCACTACTTCAAAATAAACATGCAAAAGAGCTATTTTTTTTGATATTTTATGTTTTTATGATGAATGCAATCTAACAATGCAACTATATGAATTCCTAATTTAACCAAGGGTTAGTAAAGCAAATAATGAAGATAGGTAACCAATGAAAATAGGAGTAGGTAACCAATGAAAATAGGAGTAGTGCTTCCTCAATTCCACTAATGCAATCATCGATGGGAATTTAGCAACTATAAGATATTTCACTTTTCATCAAATCGCAAGGCCACGAAAAGTGTACTCATGCGAGACAAAAAGCTATGTAGGAACAAAATGGTGTTGGAATAATGATACATTTGTCATTAGTTACAACACTTATTCGAATTTGAATGCTTACCGAGTTCATCACTCAGTTTACAGTTCATACTGAGCATTCGTTGGTTACCAAGTATGTTCAGTAGTGTTTACCGAGTCAGGAAGGTAAACAAAGGATTTAGTGTTTACCGAGTCAGGAAGGTAAACGAAGGATTTAGTGTTTACCGAGTTAGGAAGGTAAACGAAGGATTTAGTATTTACCAAGTTAGGAAGGTAACCGAAGGATTTAGTGTTTATCGAGTCAGGAAGGTAAATGAAGGTTTCAGTGATTACCAAGATAGAAAGGTAAAAGAAGTATTCAGTGCTTACCAAGTGAATTGAAGGAGTTAGTTTCTACTGAGTGACACAATGTTTACCGAGTCACCAGTGGTTACCAAGTTCCAAGCTACTCAGAGTGATTAGTATGGACTGATTCCCTACCTCTACCGAGTGCATGATGATGCCATGTAATATAGTGGATTCCGAGTGTCAGAAGGTCACCGAGTGAGTTTGAGGAACCTGAGTTTTCTACTATCTGGATGACTCAGTAATATTTTATCCACTTGTGTTCAGCCGACCTTGTTGCTGTAAATATTGGAATAGTATATATGTAAAGTATTGTGCCATTTGCAATAAATAGTTAAGTAAGAAATTAATTGAGCGAATTGAAAGAGAATCAGCAGCAAAGCATTCAGCAAGGTTATCAAGGAGCAGCAAAGATATATCCATCACATCAAGTGATCAGTACATAAGATCTAATCAGCAAACCAGTTGCAAGTAGATCCACTGCTTCATCCTAACAGGTGAATCAGTTTGTAAATCCTTTAATAGGGTAGACTTAAAAGTCTTTTATAAATCTCCTAACAGAGTGCATACTTCATTGTATGTTTGTAAATCCTCTAACAAGGTGGATCTAGCAGTCCTATTTGCTCCTAACAGGGCAGATCACCAGAAGTGATCATTGTAAGCCTTAACCGGCCAACTTTATACTGCAGTATTAAATTTTCGTGGGCATCATCCCCACCCTAGTTTTACTTTCAAATTGAAAGGTTTTTGGGTCACCAAATCAGTGTGTTAATCTTTTCATGCATACAGTAAAGTAGATGAATGAATGGTGAATTTGTTATTATGCTGAATTGGTTTAAATTTTTAAAGTTTACTGATTCACCCCTCCCCTCTCAATAACCTTGTTAGTCCTGAATATTTCCAACAATTGGTATCAGAGCGTTGTGGTTCTCAGGATAAAGTTTAAACAACTTGAGCAAAGATCAAAGACAATGGAGATATTCAGACTTGACAAAACTATTGAGAATGAGAAGCTAGATTTGGAAATGGCCATGATACAACTCAAAAAGGCAAAAGAGCATCTTTCTTTATCCCTAAAAAGAAGGAAAGATCTTGCAAAATAAATGAATGATCATCAGTATACTGAAACAAAAATTGAAGATCTCATCCCATCAAGTAGTTCAAATGAAGCTAATGAGGCAGACAAGACAATCAAAGAACTTCTACAAAAGAATGGATCTTTGCAAGAAGAAGTAAGGATGCTAAGATTGGAACAAGAAACTCAATCAATATGATTTTGTGAAATTATGGAGCAAAGAAACATGATGCAAGTAGAAATAGAAAGAAGGGACAATGAAACTCAAAATCAATCCCTTGAACATGAAGATCTAGCAGATCAACTATCCAATGCAAATGAAGAAATCAGGATTTTCAAAGCACAAAGTGAAAGAATGAGAAATGAATTAAATATTGAAAGACAAATCAATGAAAGTCTAAGAAGAGACCTAAGATCTGAAAGGAAAATCAATGAAAGCTTGGAAAATGATCTAAATTTTGAAAAACAAGTCAATGAAAGGATGATGAAATCTCAAGCAGACATGAATCAATTGAATTAGCAAAATGGGCAGAATTTTTATAAGCAAAAGGGTAAAGCTAGTCTTGGATACAAGGAGGAAGGTGAATCTTCTGAACAAGGTACCCAAAGGAATCAAATACCTACTTGTAATCATTGTGGCAAGATAGGTCATACATATAACAAATTTTGGAGTAATGGTAAAGGTAAATTCAATGGCAAATGTTTCAATTGCAATCAGCATGGTCACAAAGCCAATGAATGCAAGGAGAAACCAAAGTTTGAAGGTGAATGTCACAAATGCAAGAAACAAGGAACAAGGCATCTGAATGTAGATCAAAATCATTCAATCCAGTAGAACGAATTGTCAAAGCAATATTTGGTTGGGATTACAATACTTGGTGCAGATGTCACTATTGTGGAGAATATGGACACATAGGAACAAACTGTAGAAGGCATCACCTAAGGAAGAAAGATACAACCATAAGATGCTATACTTGTACTGAACTTGGTCATATAGCCAAGAATTGCATGAATATAGGAAAAGTTGAAGATGAAAAGAAAACTAGAGCTGATAATATTCAAAAGAAAATGAAACAACAGTGGATTCCTAAGTCTATCGAGCAAGAAAATTCAAATGATGGAAATGTCACTCTAGAAGTGGGTGACTCCACCATTCCTAATTAGACTTATCAAAAAGGATAAGGGACTACATCTTCAAGACATATCCTAAGCAGTTCCAAAAAGAAGGAGTGGAAATGATAAATCAGTATTGCAGATACAAGTCATAATTCACAGTGTTGCATCTACCGAGTAAGGTTGGTTTTCAGACTTTACCGAGCTTGGTCAAGAAAATAAGAAAGGTTTTGTGTGTTCAATGAGTTGAAAGGTTTACCAAGTAAGTCAGAGACTATTTGTAAAACCCTAATTATCAACTACCTTTGTACCTAAGCATTAATGACAGGATTTCGATCAAAAAGGCAGAATTTGATCTCATTTTTCATCGCAAATTCAGAATTCACAGAGCAAATATATTTTCAAGTGCATCCAAGAGATTTCAAGTGATTTGAAGTGATTTTCCAACGAAGAATTTGTGTTACGAAATCATTCTCTCACCGAGCAACAATGGCATCCGCAAGCACCAGTGGCAGCAAGGCGAAGAAAGGTTCTGAAATGCTTGTGAAGGGAGTCGAATGGAAGGCGCCCAATTTCAAAATTGTTCCTACCATCGCTGAATCACTCGACCCGCATGGAGCTCAATTGCAGATCCCTCCAAAGGTACCTCTTATCAATGATATTCATACTCAATTCAAGTGTACTATGCAAGAAATAGGGACACTAGATATGGATAGTACCCTAGCCGAGTTATGCGTGGATGGAACCCTAAAACTCGAGTTTAAACATTTGGAAACCAAAGGTTTAACCCATATCCCACATCTGCCAAGGAGTTTCCAAGTGAAATGGGTAAGGTATATCTTAAGCCGTGTGCATGATGGACAATTGTGGTTAGAACAACCCATCCCCATAACGAAGAAGATAATCCACAAGATCACGGGTTTACCAATGTTGACCAAAGCCAAAACCACCAAAACTCTAGGTCGAGATGAACTTTAGAAATTAACCCAAGCTGTATGGGATGGCAGAGGTTTAAAGCTTAACAATGTTTCAGATATAGAACTAAAATTTGGTATTTGTGTTATTGCATACAAACTATATAGTTCCAGCAGGCTGAATAGTGTACCCTATGAGGCTGTAGATTTGGCATATAAGATTGTGAAGAAAAACATGGAGTTTGAACTAGTTCATGTGCTATTAAGACAATTGAATAAAAATATGGATAGCATAAGGACTGCAAAGACAAACCCCTGTAAATTTGGTTCTTTGCTAGTTTGTTTATTTTTCTATGTACAAAAATTCTTTCCATCTAAAGGTACAATTGTATGGAGGAAAGATACTCCAATTTTGTATCAAATAAATGAGTTCATAGTAGAAATGGGTATCAATTTTGACAAGGTAATGGATAATTATTTTGAAGATTTCAAGGAAAGGATGAACAACAGGTTCAGGATGCCTTCGAAACTTGTTGAAGATTATAAGGATGATGTCTGTTTCATGGTTGACTGTGACAGAGTCTACATCTAGGCAGTCAAACCCCGAGTGGCATGGGTAAAACCATTGCCCTATGAGCTAAATATTGATGATGCCAGAGATATCATTGAGGCACTGGTAAATGAACCAGTGGATCCCAAGTTGCCTGCATTTGGAACCTATGAAGAGGCAAAGGTTAGAATAGAGCTTGAAATCAAGCTTCCTCAAGCAATCTCTAAAGGCAAGAGAAAGATAGAAAAGCTGAAAGCTGATACTGGATCTCTTATGCATACCAAGGGCAACAGTGAGGATGAAGAAAAGGAAGAAGAAGAAGAGGAGCCAGAAAAGGAAGCAGAGCCAGCAAAGAAAAAGGGTAGGGTAATCATTACCAAACCTCAGGCGGTGTTCACAAGGAGAACCAGGAGAGGCAAGAAAGAAGTTGTGTTCAGCAAACCACCTCTAACACTTGAAGAAAGGATGAAACAACTAAGGATTGGTGTAGGAATCAACAATTTCAAGGCATTGAAATATGAAACCAAAACTCCAGCTGAGCAAAAAGAAATTGAAGATCTGATAATGGAGAAGTTGGGAACCTGGAAATTCTCCCCAGACCAATTTGTTTCCCAAATTCCTGTTGAACTGTTTGATAAAATAAAGGTGAGATGGGAGATCACCAAGCAAACAGTTAAAGACATTTTTGAGCAAAAATTAAGAGAACTGGTCCCCAGCCCAACAGATGCAAAAATCAAAAGGGCATTGAAGGATTATGAAGGTAGAATGAATATGAGATTTAATACATGTCTCATATTGCTAAAAAGCATTGAGCCAGTTGTTAAAAATGCAACTGATGTCTGGAGTGATTCATATAAACTGCATAAGACATCTAAGGAACCCATAGAGATCAAGGATGATGATGACAATGGTGATGATGAAGAGGATATGGATGGTGGCAACACCATTTCCATGGAAGTAACTGTTGAAGACCTTGAACAGGTAATAAAAAGGAAGGAAGAAGAAGAAAAGGAGGAAGAGAATGTTAAGGAAGAGGATGATGCAGTCAAAATTGCAACAGCTTTCATTTCCTCCCTTCCTCACTCTCCACCAAAGACTATAAAATCTACTATGGAGATAGGATCTTCAAGCAAGATTGTGAGCACAATAGAGACATCCATTGCTCAATTTCCTCCAGTCTCCTCTCAGCTCTAGGTTTCTGCAATGCAAGTGCCAAGCACTTCATCTACCGAGCTGGCAGTCACTTCTTCAGTTACTAAGCTTCAAAGCACATCATCAGCCACCGAGTCATCCACTGCAGTAGTTACTTCATCGAGTATATCTCTTCCACCTGCAGCTTGTACAGTAAGTTTTCCAAGTTTCTTATCAATTTTGTCTTCTTCAGCCACATTGGCCCCAATTTTTGCTCCAGTCAGTTCTCCAATTGAAAATATACTAGTATGTACATCATTTTTGAGTAGTACATCATTTTTGGGAAGTATATCAAGATTTGATATAGCCAGCACTTCTCTTAGTTTACCTTTAGTTGGTCCCATTCCAGTCTTGACTGCTAGTCCTGCATCATCAACCATTGTATCTACTTCAAAAGGAAAAGAGGTAAGTACTGCAGATAAACCAAAGACACCATTGAAACTGCTGCTTACAGGCAAAGTATTAGATGGAGATATAGATTTGGATGAAGAAATTGTCATTCCAAAGATAAATCTAGAAACTGCTACAATTAATGAACTAAGATTGGTTAGTCAGCGTCTAAAGCAAAAGGCACAGCAAATGCAGCTAAGGAATGAAAGGGATAGAATTCAACATAATTGAGAGTGCTAAAAACATAATAACTGAGGCTATAAGTGTTGATGTGGATTCATCTCAACACATTTTGTTGCAGCTAGAAGAAGCGGTGAATAAATTTAATGAGGATATCTCAGAACAAGAAAAGTTAATGGAGAAAGCAGAAAGGAAATTTGAAAATAAGGTGCTTGAGCACATTGCTCAGCACTTAGCAATAAAACAGGGTGAATTAACCTCAATTTTGTCTAACATTGAAAATTCATTTAATAACGTAACCTCACTTTTTGCAAAACTTTGTGATGTTACCGAGTATAAAAAGGAAATAAGAGAAAAGTTAAATAAGATAGATAAGGATCTGAAGATAAGTGCCCAATCGCTGAAGCTTGACCCTAGCTCAAGCTCATCTAATCACCTCAGGATCAAATTTTTGGTAGAGAAGCAGGCAGAGCTACTCAAAGAGGAAGGAAAGATAAGGTCTACACTGCTGGAAATTCAAAACATGATCCTTCCCATCATGAACACAATGCAGAAACACATTGCATATTCAAAAATATTGATCCATGACAATAACTTCTCTATTGCAGACCATGTGATTGAACTTTCTGCAGAAGTTCAAGTAGCTCTCTCCACATGTAAAATTCTGCAAGACAATTGGGATAAAACTCAGCAACTAATTCTTCAGGTACATTCTGATTTTATCACATATTTTGGTGTCTCCATGTAAATACATTCTTTATTCTTTGGCATTATTGTCAAAAAGGGGGAGAAAGTAATATATAGAGGAGAATCAGACACAAAAGGGGAGAAGGTAATAAAGTAATAAAGAAATAATGATAGTGGTGATAATATGAATAAAGACATATAACTCATGTAAAAACTTTGTGTATAATGTATGGCGGAGTTATATGTAAGGTAGCCCATGTATATTCAGCACAGCAGAATCAAGTCAGTTTTGTCAGATCTTGTATATAAATTTTGGCTCATAAGTGTTTTTGTCACTAATGCCAAAGGGGGAGATTGTTGGAATAATGATACATTTTTCATTAGTTACAACACTTATTTGAATCTAAATGCTTATCGAGTTCATCACTTAGTTTACAGTTCATACCGAGCATTCGTTGGTTACCAAGTATGTTCAGTAGTGTTTACCGAGTCAGGAAGGTAAACGAAGGATTTAGTGTTTACCGAGTCAAGAAGGTAACCGAAGGATTTAGTGTTTACCGAGTCAGGAAGGTAAATGAAGGATTTAGTATTTACCGAGTTAGGAAGGTAACTGAAGGATTTAGTGTTTACCGAGTCAGGAAGGTAAATGAAGGTTTCAGTGATTACCAAGACAGAAAGGTAAAAGAAGTATTTAGTACTTACCAAGTGAATCGAAGGAGTTAGTTTCTACCGAGTGACACAATGTTTACCAAGTCACCAGTGGTTACCAAGTTCCAAGCTACTCAGAGTGATTAGTATGGACTGAGTCCCTACCTCTACCGAGTGCATGATGATGTCGTGTAATATAGTGGATGCCGAGTGTTAGAAGGTCACCGAGTGAGTTTGAGGAACCTGAGTTTTCTACTATCTGGCCGACTCAGAAATGTTTTGTCCACTTGTGTTCAGCCGACCTTGTTGCTGTAAATATTGGAATGGTATATATGTAAAGTATTGTGCCATTTGCAATATATAGTTAAGTAAGAATGTAATTGAGCGAATTGAAAGAGAATTAGTAGCAGAGCATTCAACAAGGTTATCAAGGAGCAGCAAAGATATATCCATCACATCAAGTGATCAGTACATAAGATCTAATCAGTAAACCAGTTGCAAGCAGATCCACTACTTCATCCTAACAAGTGAATCAGTTTGTAAATCCTTTAATAGGGTAGACTTAAAAGTCTTTTATAAATCTCCTAACAGAGTGCATACTTCATTGTATGTTTGTAAATCCTCTAACAAGGTGGATCTAGCAGTCCTATTTTCTCCTAACAGGGCAGATCACCAGAAGTGATCATTGTAAGCCTTAACCGGCCAACTTTATACTGTAGTATTGAAGTTTCGTGGGCATCATCCCCACCCCAGTTTTACTTTCAAATTGAAAGGTTTTTGGGTCACCAAATCAGTGTGTTCATCTTTTCATGCATACAATAAAGTAGATGAATGAATGGTGAATTTGTTATTATGTTGAATTGGTTTAAATTTTTAAAGTTTACTAATTCACCCCTCCCCTCTCAGTAACCTTGTTAGTCCTGAATATTTCCAACAAATGGGTGATCCCTTCTCGAACTAGATACATCAGCAGGATACATAAAACCATAGTAAACACCAAAATTAAAAGATCGCACAACCAAAAATAACACAATAAAACTTTTTGGCTCAATCACAATTCCACGAACATAAAATTCATAAAAATATGACACATTCAGGCAAGAATCACTACACTCCAAATGAAAGCACCAAAAGCATAATATTATTGCAAAATAATGGGCCTTGATTACATATTACAATCCCATGTTTATAATAAATCATGTCCTCAATTTGTGTTGAGAGTGAGAAATCTCTTTATGCAATCATATGCTTTTAAATTAATTTAAAAAACTAGTTATATATAAACTAACTATCTAACTAGTGCTTAATAGGATTCCATCCATTTTTATATCATTAATTGGATGCATGAGCCTTTACATGTCATAAAACAAATAAATTATGAGAAAATAAGAAGAAGAGAGCCTTCAGTCGATGTGGAAGTGTCAAAAATAGAATTTCAACCTTTACTAGGCATTTGTCGGAGTCAAACTATTGTTAGAATGTGTCTGTAGTGCATGGAAAGCTCTAATTTTGGAACTAGCAGTTAACTATCAGCGCACCTTGAAAGAAAGCACACCAGTGCACCTCCAAAACCTTCAAAATCTACCAAAACACCATTGAAAAATTGCACCAGTGCAACTCTAAATTCTTCAACTTCTTCTAAAACATTGAAAAAGAGCACCAATGTAGCAGCGCACTAGCACACCTCTAAATTCTTCAAAATCTTCCAAAACATTGAAAAACTGCACCAGCACAACAACACACTAGCACACCTTAGAGTCAACAAAATGTAAAATTTCACCAAGTGTCAAAATTGAAATTCTAGCTTCTAGGTTTTGTTCCCCTTTATACCAAAGATATATCTGGATATTTGCCCTTGAATTTCTCAATTATCTGAGTGATTTGAGCAGCATATGGAAAATCTAAGGCATTATATTTGTCTTTCACTTTTTACCTGTATTTCCCACTTCTATACAAGTTTATGCAAAATCTTTG
The DNA here is from genome assembly GCA_028749045.1 of Cupressus sempervirens. Lineage (NCBI taxonomy): Eukaryota > Viridiplantae > Streptophyta > Pinopsida > Cupressales > Cupressaceae > Cupressus > Cupressus sempervirens. The sequence goes on from CM053790.1 coordinate 147,777,594, forward strand.
AGTTTTACATCAAGCTCCAATAAAGCTTCTTTAGTTCTAAATGCCTGTTTTGATATCCTCATCACTAAAAACTTCTTCAAAAGTCTTCTAAAACACTATTGCAAAAAGAGCAATTAGCATAGCAATGCACCTTTGAACCCTTCAAAATCTTTCAAAACACCATTGAAAAAGTGCACTAGAACACCAGTGGACCTAAGAAGAAGCGCACTTGGTGCACCAATGCACCTGTGCACCAGCACAAAATTTGTGCAAGGTGCTCTTTTCACCAAAAAAATCAAAGTTCTTGGTTTTGAAAATAGTTTATGGGTTTTACTCAAATGCGGTTTTAGATCACTTTTGTGTACTTACTTTGCCCCCTTTTGATGATTTATCCTCTTTATAGCCAAAAAAATTTCATACATTTGAACTCCTTCTACTTCTTTTATCTGAAATCTCAAGGAACCTATGTTGAATCTTGTTATTAATATTTGTGTAAGATGAGGAATCTATTATAGTTATGTGTCCAATCTCTGTATCTTTGATCTTTTCCTTCTCTCTAATTGCCCTATCCTTCCTAGTGAGAGACTAGGTGATCTAGATTATCCAAAATAATCAAATGTTTGAAACATTTCACAAGATTTTCTAGGTGTTTTTAACAGGCTTTTTCGGATTTCTTCTACTCAAAATTTCAAGTTGAAACTTTCATTGGTCCCTAAATCTGGACAGTTGAAGGCTCACTATTTTAGGGACTGAAATTAGATTTTTAGTTCTTTCCAACGGTGTAAACGATTCTGAATTATAAGCTCTAGGTCAAAAGTTATGACCCCGACAAGTTGAGGATGCCCTTTTTATCCAAACAAAGAAGTAAATATTAGTTCAAAGAATTGAAAATATTAATTAAAACAAACCATAATTATGACACAAACAAAACCCAAAAAACCTAGTTGTCTAAGAACATCAGAAAACCCTAATTTTACTCTTTTGTGCAAAAAGGGTTGCACCTGGTGCACTTGATAGGTGAGCTCGGTGTGCCTTCTACCATTTAAAAAGGTGGGGTGCATAGTAGCACACCTAATTAGGTGTGCTACTACTCAACTTAAATGTTGTGTCTTATTCAAAGTTCTTATGTTTTTTGCTTTAGGTTTTGAAATTTAGAAGGTGCACAGCTAGGGACCTAATTAGGTTTATAGCTACACACCTTAATAAGGGTTTAGTGTTTGCAGGAGGCAAGGATGCAAACCTAGGTTAGTGCGCTACTACACTCAGAGATCAAAGAAGAAGATGAAGTGGGGAGAAGTGAGGGCGTGTGCAAATGCACAATAATGCTGGTGCGTTGCTGCGCTACTATGACTTGCCTTTTTGTTAGTGCTTTCTATGTGTTTTGACACATTAACACACCTAGTTAGGTGCATTGGTGTGCCTTTTTTTCTTTGAAAAAGACTTATTTCCCTTAGAAATCTAACTTTCATAAACTAGGCTTTCCAGTCTTGACCCATACTTGATGAAAACACTAGATAAAAACCTTTGAAAAGACTTGGACCCTAGACTAGGGATCTGGAAAGCCAAAAAATAAAGTAGGGGGTCCCCATTTCTAGGAAAAATGGGGTGTGCATTTTGAAACCACAAAAATAGGTAGCTTTTTGGATGGCCATGATTTTGTTTACTTTGATAGATGACTAAGATGCAAAACTAGATTGACTTTGCTTTAGTATTTTAAAAATGTTTAAGTAGATGGTAAGGATTTTTAGAATACCAAGAAAGGTCATTGATTTTTTAATGAAAAGGTATAAAATATTCTATAAATATAATTATTAAAATAATCTATGTAAGTAATTGGTAGTGAGAGGAATGATATCCTATTTTGTTAATTAATTATTTGATTAAATAGTGAAGAAGTTATGTGTGATTAATGATGACGTCAAGTTAGAATGTGGAAAAAAACTTAAGTGTTTATCTTATTTTTTATATTAATCAACAACAAAAGCTAGGTTATTAACCTTTACAAGACTACTCTTGAAGGTGATACATAGAAAAAATACTAATATATATACATCAAAAGGAACCTACCACAACTTTTATAAAGTAGATAAACCTAGGCTATTATTTGGTAACCTATAACCATGAAAGTTATTGATAGAATATAAAGTAGTACTAATCATAAGAAAACAAGATAATTTCCTAATCAAAATCTTTCTAATACAACTAAAATTAGAGAAAAATCAAATAGAGTCCAAAAAATCATACATGATAATAGTAATAATATATAGAAAAGTCCTAAAGGAGTATAGGGTTAGATCTCCATAAAGCCTTGTTGGAAGAATTAAGATCACAACATGACTGATAAAACACAAAGGACCAATCTTCAATGAGGAATTTAAATAATTCCTTATAATTTCCTTCATCTTATTCATCTTCACCAAGCATCTTACATTGCAACAGACAAAGGGAGGTTGTTGAGTTGTGCATCACCCATAGACAGACCTAGAAATGCTTCCCAATTTTCTTTCTTCCTTTAATGCAAGGAATCCTAGGTGTAAGGGAATTCCTATATCACCCAAAAATATTATTTGGTTTGTCAATTAGGGCTATCTTAGTGTAGAGTTGTTATATCTAGAAAGTTACTATTTTTGGTAACTTGGTCCTTAGAGCTTAGAATGTTCTAATTTATTTCCTAGAGGTTTACTTTGGATATATTAGTCTACTAGTAAATGTTTATTGAAAGATCAAGTCTAGTTTTGGAGATATTAAAGAAATAGGAATTGACATTAGGGTATATAAAGTTTGAACTCAATTTTGAAGGCTTTAGAGGCTTGAAAATAGGGTAAACCTTAGCTGACTTGAGCTTGTGCAATCTATGCACTATAGATAACTTCACACCATTTTTGAAATGGGGTTATAACATCCAATCAAATCAATTGATGATGAACTATGATCTTCTACTTGAAATAGAAAAAATAATTCCTTCAAAAATTCATTTAAGTTCTAAAAGTTGTTTGGGGCCTATTCTAATGTAATAAAATATGAACAATAATATCCAAGGAATGGTTGGCCTTAAAGTTTAGGGTCAAAATTTATAGAAGCTTCTTGGGTGGCTAAAAATTTCCTATATAATGAAGTCTTGTATGATTATCAATGCCATTTTTGGGAATGTATATGGTAGCTCTAACCTATAGACTATTGTAAGAAAAATTATCATTTGGATTTTCATGTCATATTGATGAATATTATAATTCTATTGCATTGGAGATAATAGAAATAAATTTTCTCTTCCTTGCAATCTATTGTTATTTCTTTGTTGTGTTTTGTATGAATGTACTAATAAGGGGTGTACCATTTATCAAGTGGTATCAGATAAGTTTCTAATTGTGTAGACATATAATCAAACATGAGATAATTTTCATGGATTGTGGTTGTGGGTTTGAGCTACAAGTACAAACATGCCTTCACAAAGAAATCATGCCAAAAGAGTTGGGGGTGTAACAAGAGAAAATTTTAGAGACCTCTAGGGAAAAGTGCAAGCATTACAAGAGGATCTACATGGAGGAATTAATACCCAAGTAAGAGATGAATGATAGAAGGAATTTAAAAAAGGAAAAAAAGAACATGAAGTGCCAGAAGAAACCAAGGATCTTGAGGAGGATAGGTTTTTTAGGGTTATTTCCTAGATTGGAAAGAGACCCAATATTGAAGTCCCCGTATTCTTGTTAAATATTAACTGAATTTATCATTTGGATTAATGATCTTGATGAATACTTTGAGTATGATTATGTCACAAATACTAAGACAGTCAAATTTACAAAGGCCAAACTTAAAGGACATACAAAAATTTTGGTGGTAGGATATCATGATATATGACAAGATGGTGGATATATTGAAGAGACATTTCATTGCCATTGATTATGAGCTTTATCTTCTCAATAAAATGCAAGGGTTGAAGCAAGTGGGAAGAATTGTTCAAGAATATACAAAAGAGTTATATTAAGTCATTAGCAGAACATGTCGTGTAGTAGCTAGAAAGAAAAACATTTCTTGTTACCTTAATGGGTTAAGGAAAAGTATTTAGGATTACTTGAGTCTATTTAGAATGGATAGTATTGAAGAGGTCTACCAGTTTTCTTTAAGGGTAGAAGAATAATTGAAGATGAAGTTTCAAAGCAAGAAAGGTGGAAAAGGTTGTGGTGGAAAATCTACTAAATATTCTTATGGAAGCCAAAATGAAGATTAAAATTAATAATTAAGAGTCAAGTAACATTTATAATTAGAGGGGTTAGTCATTCTTGTGATCAAAATAATAGGGATCGGAGAGGAAGAGGAAGAGGGCAAGGATCAAAAAGAGGAGGTTTTTGTGGGACATGTTTCATTGTGAAGAAGAAGGTCATAGGGGTTCTAAGTGTCCTCAAAATCAAGGAGAAACAATATAAGAATAGAGAGAAATGAACAAGTTGTGCATATATATGAGGGTGCCAAATCATCACATTATGAAGACCTTGAAAGAGGAGAAGCCCTAGTTACAAAAAAGTCTTATTGAATGATGAGTATTAACCTAAACAAAACAAAAAATTGCACAAGATGTAAATGCAATGTTAAAGTATAAAATGCCATTATTGATAGTGGTAGCACATATAATATTGTTTTAGAGGAAATGGTTCATAAGTTGAAGTTAGAGAGAAAGAAGCATATGAATCCCTATCAGATTTCTTGGTTGCAAAATGATCATAAGAATTTGGTTAATGAACAATGTATGGTAAAATTTAACATTGGGAATTATCATGATGAGGTGTTGTGTGATATTATGCCTATGGATGTTTGTCATTTTCTACTAGGGAGGCCATAAGAATTTTATTTCCATGTAGAATTTTATGGGTATGCAAATACTTATTCTTTGATAAAGGAGAAATTTGACACAAGATGAAATCATTGAAGGAAGGAAAAGGAAAGGTATGTAGTAATGCTATAATATGTATAATTGATGAAGGGAAGTTTCTAGAAGGTATGAACCATGAGAGTATTTGTTTTAATTTAATTCCAAAATTTGGTAAAGAGGAAGTAGAAGACATGCCTACATAAGTTACATATTTATTGGATGAGTTTCAGGATATTATATTTGATAATATACTTTATGGACTACCATTAGTGAGAAACACCAGTCATTAGATGAACTTGATTCCAGAAGCCAATATTCCAAATAAGGCATCCCACAGAATGACTCTAGTAGAAAGAAAATAGTTTAATATAACTATAAAAGTTGTTGTATAAGAGGTTGATTTGAGAGAGTTTGAGTGCATGTGTTGTACTTGCAGTATTAGCAGAAAACAAAAATTAAGAATTGATGATGAGTATAGATTCTTAAGCTATCAATAAGATAAAAATAAAGTACAATTTTCCCTTTTCAATGATGGATGATATTTGGATTTTTTGAGTAGATCTTTATATTTCACAAATATATTTGAAGAGTGGATAACACCAAATATGGATCAAAGGAGATAAATTGAAGACAACCTTTAAGACAAAGGTGGAATCATATGAGTGATTATTCACACCTTTTGGGATAGCTAATGTACCAAGAACATTCATGAACTCATGAATGAGGTACTAAAAGAGTTTATGAGTAATTTTGTCATTATTTACTTGGATGATATTTTGGTCTTTAGTGAGAGATTATAAGAACATATAATGCACATTCATAGGGTCTTTGAGAAGTTAAGGGAGGAAAATTTGTTGATTAATATTAAGAAGTGAAATTTTGAAAAGGAGTTAATGTATTTGTTTTTTTTTTTTTAAGTAGAGTTTCTTAAAATGGACCTAGAGAAGTTGAATACTATCCTTGTATGAATGATTCCAAGGAGTTCTACTCAGGTAAGATCTTGTCATGGTTTGTCTAGCCTTTGTAGAAAGTTTATCATAAATTTTCATAATTTCTATGGACCTTTGACTAAAATGCTGAGAGGGTACTGGAAATAATTGGAGTAGAATGTAGAAGTAGAAAGAGTTTTGAAATATTGACAAGAAAACCTATAGAACAACTTGTTTTAGCACATCCATATTTTAGTAAAGAGTTTCAAGTAGAATGTGATGCTAGTGGTAATATCATTGGAGTTTTTGTTAGTCAAGAAGGTAAACCCACTTCTTATTTCAGTGATAAGTTGAATAATGACAAAAAGGATTTTTTTGTTTTTGATCAAGAGTTTTATGCTATGGTTCAGGCATTGAGGAAGTGGACACATTATCTTTTACCCAAGGACTTCTTTTTTCATTTACAAATGATCTAGATTTTCAATATTTGAATAGTCGAGGAAACTTGAATAAGAGGCATTTGAAATGGGTTAAGTTTTTATAGAGTTACACATTTTTTGTGAAACACAGGAATGGGAAGTCTAGTAGGGTTGCATATATCCTGAGAAGGAGACATTTTTTACTAATAGAGGATATAGACATTTAAATTTCAAGATCCTTACCTATAGCTGAGTTTTATTTGAACATATACTCCAAACTAACTAGAACATATACTCCAAACTAACTTCACATTCATGACTTCATTCATGAGCTACCAATATCTCAAACCTACTCCCCATAAAATTTTAGTTTGGAAATATTTTCTCTTGCTAGTAATGAAATTTGGTCTTGCTACCTAACACCATTCCAAAAAAAATTCTACATATTCTCTATAATCAACTCAATCACCTCTAGATGAACTTTTAAGCACATCATTAAGTAGGCAAGAATAGTAAAAAAAAATAGCATCAAAATTCTACCCTATGAAGTGAGCCATTTTCATTTCCACCCATCCATTCTCTTCAAGAAGTAGTCCAAAAGTTTCTTCCAAAGATGTGTTATAAAAGTTTTCCCAAATGAGGCCCGATACAAAGGTATTTACCAGGTAGAGTACCTAGTTTCATTTTCATAATCCTACAAGTTTCTTTTTGTTTCCTACTGGTTATGTTAAAGAAAAATATTTTAGACTTTCTCTAGTTTACACATTGTATTGACATCCTACTATACTTATCAATTATATCATTAATTATGTGTGCTTCTCTTAAATAATCATCTCCTATCAAAAAATTATAGATGAAAATTATGATCAACTCCATGCACCACATTAATCCTTTTCCAAAGCCCCTCATCCCCTTTTCATAATCATCCTTTCCAAAGGTCCAACTATGACGAAGAAGAAGAAAGGGGAAATAGAATTCCCTCATCTAATCCATTTTGGTACTTCAAGAAAACCTTGAGGGATCTCATCATCCATGCCTAAAAATCTACGAGATTTAATACAAATCCTAATTTAATCCACCCATTTCTCATCAAAACCAAAATTTCTTAGTCTTTGCATAAGAAAACCATAGTTTCTTAATCACACTACTTCTAAATATCAAAATTTACTATATTCTTTTAGTAGATTCCATCCAAATAAAGTGGATAGCTTCATGTAAAAGCATGATTTGTACAACAATGAATCAATGTGGACAAAAACCACTCTACTCCTTTGAAAAAGTAGATTTTATTGCAACCTTCAATCTATTTGTAATTACCTTTGAAATAAATTAATAAAATATGTTACATAGTGAAATTGGGTAATATTCAATGAAAGTACACACTTCCCCCTATTTTGGAATTATGGTGATAAAAGTATTATTTAAACCCTTTCAAATTAAAGCCAAAACTTCTTGTTCTCTTACTACTTCCAATTAGAAGTAAATACATTCCAAAATCTCAAAAATAAATATACCAAGAAGTCATCAAAGCCTGGAGCCTTATCATCTCTGAAATAGGAAATTGTCATCTTAACTTGCTCTAACTTTCCTATCTCCATAAGAATTCAGTTTTTTATAATTGAGGGTGGGGGGAGGTGAATCAATTATAGTCAATTATCCTACAGGCCATAAAAACACTTTTCACCAACTCAAACACTTTATATTCTCAAATTATTAGCTCGATAACCAAATCTAACACCATAATATATATTGAGATAAATTTTGCATCAAATTGTCAACTTAATATATCGATTATTCAAGTAAAATTTAAGCATATACCAAGTTGCATCAATAAATAGTAAAAATGAAATAAACTTGCAACATAATAAGCATTCACACAATTTTGACACAAGTATTTAATATGGAAATCCTATAAAGAGAAAAACCACTTGGAAACCAGCAACCCAAAAATTTCACTCATCTAAAGTGAGCTCTATTAGGAGTCAACATTGTTAAAGGTCACATGCACATTGTTAATGTGATCTTGTTACAATATTTTCACCAAAGATCATCTAGACCTTATTCACTCCTTGAAACTTCTAAAGAGTGGCCTACTCTAAAGGACTTTAAAACCATTCAACAAAATGTCACCATATAGGATTTCAATAAGACTACTAGGTCCACTTGGTTAAGAGATTTTTCTCCTAAAATGGTTAGAGAGTAACAATGAAGTGATTTTTTTAGGTTTTACCACTAGCTTTCTTGTTCATATCTCTATGTTGCTCAATCTAATTCCTCTTTCAAATTATAATCCCTTCTTCAACTTTTGGCTGATTCACTCACTCACACATCTACTTAGCACTTCACTTTCTTGATATTTGCAATGCAATTCTTCTTAGTTATCCTTTTTTTTGTCACTTCTTCAAAAACATCAATAAAAAACAACAAAAATGAACATTGTGTTCATATTTTAAATAGAAAACTTTTGTCGCTCCTCTCGAATCTTCCAAGTTTTTCCACTTAATAACAATTGTAAGATCTTCATCAAGTTCAAATTCATTGAATCTAGACAATGAGGAAATATACTTCCATCTTGAAATTTGTACTCCAATTCAAATTGTTAAATCTTCTTCATCAAATCTTCTTTGAATTTCTCTAGCCATTGATCTTATAACTAACTTTGTGCTTATCTTCAAAACTTCTAGAACAATCCTAATTTTCATCAAATGTGATCTTTAGATTAAATATTTCCTAAACTGATCTTCCTTTTCATTCTCAGTTAATATTACATCTTTTCTCATTCAAAACTCGATTTAGTTAACATTGAAACTACTCAGCTGACACTAGACATTCTTCACTTCTTCATCAGGTGCTCGGTGACAACTCTAGTACCTCGATAAATATTGTGGTTCTTCACTCATTGACCAAATTGTCTTTCTTATACATGGTCTCAACACTTAATCAAATCATGTAAAATAATCAAACTAACATTATACTATCAAAGTCTGACTCATTCAAGTTCCCATTGAATACCATACACTTATCAATGTTTACATCGTCATTATACTTTCTACAAATCCTTTTCATCGATCAAATGATATGACACTACTCAATTAGCATAATCTCTACCAATTAAGGCTTGGGATCAATGACAACTTAACAATTGATATGAATCTTTCACATACATTAACATCATTATCAGTTGGGGATAACATTTGGTTTTGATCCTCCATAGCACACTTGGGGATAACATTCCAAATATTTTGATCATGACCTAAGGCTTGAATAATCTTAGAATCTGACCAATTAAAACATTTGATTGTCACCTTATTAATATGTTTAGGGTCACAATAAACATTACTTGAATGATTAGTCATAGATACAATTCTTTTCTTAATATCTAGATCTCCTCCTTGGCCAAGAATTCAACACATTCTTGATTTGAAACCTCTCTTGAATAAAATCATGGTCCACCATGCCTCCAGTGATAATTTTGGTATTAAGATGACTCAAAGATTCCTCAAGCTTAAATTTCTTAACAAAGATGTTCTCAAATGTTTCCATTTAATTTCTTCAAATTGTTTAGATAAACAACATTTTCTTTAAAAAGATGAAAGATTTGTTATCGGTTCTAGAAAGGGCCAAAATCCACCAATTGGCAAGTAATTATTTGAAACCATTCACCCTTAGCTATATTTTCCTAAATTTGAAGGGATGTCTCTAAGGGAAAATTTTGGTCAAAATATTGATGTTAATTAGGTATTTATCTAACCTAGAAAAGGAAAGGGGGGGGGGGGAGGGGGGAGGGGAGGGGAAGGGGGTGGGGCACAATTCTATTGGTTAAAACAAAAACCTTATTACCATTTATTTAGAAAGTAAAACAATTATAAAATCAATACATTAGAACCATAAAATATCACACATAAAAAAATATACATCAATGGCACATGTATTTTTATGTGGAAACCCCCAGTGTGAGGGCCAAAACCGTGATGGGAGTAATATACCTACTAGCTTTTACTTGTAAGTAACAGGTGCCATGTTAAAAGCTTACATCAGTTTCTTTAGAAAACTCATCCTATTAGAAATTAACATAATCAATTAGGATTACAACAACTTGTTAAGGCTATCTTATTAGAGGATTTTTATCCCTTTCTAAGAGATAGCTTGTTAGAGGATTTCAAATAATTACTACAAGTATGCCTTGTTAGAGACTTGCAATAGTTGCAATGGTAAGAAAAAAAAGTAAAGGTGAGTGTCGAGAATAGATTGAGGGAGATTGTTGAAGAAGGAGACTGTTGATAACAGATTGATATAAGTATGATCAATATGTTTCAATCATTATTGTTTTGTCACTAATTTCAAACCTACTATTTTCTAGTAAGACAACTGCTTATATGATTTAAGTAATATCACTTATTTGATTGATGAAGAGGATTTCATCAAAAGATGTAGCAATAACACCTAGAGGAAAGGTTGAGCTATGTTATGTAAAGGAATACAAGAATTGGATAAGATAGTGATAACATGATGTATTGATAACCTACTTAATGTTACAAAGGCTAGTTACACTAAGAAAATTTAGAAGAAAAAGTTAAACAAAGTTTGTCTACAAAGCTTGATCGAGTGGATAGTAGGTGTCGCGCAAAGTCATTGCAAGCCAAGCAAAAAATCAATTGGAGCTGAGTAAAATGTTTATTCTACTGTATGCCAAGAAAAATAGTGGATGCCAAGTAAAGTTTAGTTGATGTCGAGTACTAGTAAACTTTAGTTCATGCCAAGTGATTCTACAGAGGATGCCAAGCAACACAATATGTGTAGAGCATCAAAAGCTAGTTAATGTTGAGTGACTGCATTATTTGAAAGATTGTGAATTTGATGAATTTGAGATGACAAGTTTGTTTTCTTGGATCATGTGAACTAGGTGGAAGATAATATTGATGAGTTGGTGGTACATAATTCAAGGTAAACCATTTTTAGGTGAATTCAAAGAGGATTCAAGGAGAAGTTTCTAGAAGAGATATGAAATGAGGGGTAGATTCATTGAATCCTACCTAATCTGTCATAATCCTAAATTGGACAATGGAGAATAAACAGAAAAAGATCTTAATTTCCTATTTATAGGGATGGCTAGTCAAACACAAAGGTTGTCATGTGTGAGAACCTAAGGAAGACAAGAAGTCTAGGGCATTGCTTCATCAAGTGACCTAAGAGAAGAGTTTGCATTGGCATGTTAAGCAAGAAGGCTTAAGAGTATGAATGTTTGAAGGCTAAACAAGCTATCAGAGCTGAAATGTGTGGAGGACAAGGAGAATGGAGGACTGAAACAAATATTTGTAATCTACAAATGAAGTTGTAAGCTGTTATCAGATCAAACCTTTATGTTACTCTCTAATAATTGTATCAGTCTAGGGTAAATCCTTTGAATTAAGGTTGACTTAACAGTCATTTGTAAATCCTTTAATTGGGTGATATTCCAAGTTAATGGTCTAAAGTCCTCTAACAAGGCTCACACCTAATAGGGTGATTGAAATCCTTTAACAGGGTCACATTTAAAAATGTGTATTGTAACCTTTAATAGGGTTGGCCTTTCACAAGACATCACTTCAGAAGAGTGAAAAAGAGTAGCATGTTGTACCTGTGAAATGTGGGCCTCTGAACCTCACAGACACTTCAACGTGGTCCTTACCTGTGGAATCATCCTGGGATAAACATGGTATTGTTTACCCAAGACACCCGACAGTGCGACCCATTGCCTCCTATCTAAAGAGTTTTTTGCTTATTAAATATCCTTAGATTCGAGGTGTAAGCAACCAGACCCTCTAAGAATGAAGGGTTTGATGAATGCAATTAAGCTAGATGAATGCAAATTTACTCTAAATGAAGTGCAAGCAATTAATCTAAGAAATAAAAGACATTAAACTAAATGTATGCATTATTAAGCTAGATTAGAATCTAAAAATGATAGCAATGTAGAAATTTAGAAAATAAGGTGACTGCTCAATTCGACGGCAATTCACTACTATGAAAATTCAACCTCTGTAATGAGGAAATGAGGGTCTCTTAAATAGACTTTCCGAGGATCCATCGACGGTTAAGATCGATTTCAATCAACGATCAGGATTGAAGATGAAGTTCAGTCATAAGGGAAGATTTCCAAATCAAAGGGGGTTAACTGGCTCAGATCTGAGTGTAAGAGTCAGTCAACTCAGATAGACTTCAGTGTAAAAGCAAGTGATCTGGGTCACTTCTAATTTGATCAGTAGTGAACTGGGAATTTCCTTTTTTGAACTGAAGAGAGATTTTGGAGAGATATTTAATTTAATAAAATTAGATGTGCTCTCATAATTACCTTTTTCATTTAATTAAATAATTCTATTTAATTAATTAGAGGCACTTTTCTTATTTAATTAAATAACTTCATTTAATTAATTAGGAATGACTTCCCATTTAATTAAATAACTTTTTTTAATTAATTAGAAGTAAGTTCTCCATTTAATTAAATAATTTCATTTAATTAATTAAAATAAGCATATTTATTAAATTTAATTCCATAGTACATTAGCCTTAGGATATAATTTAATTTAATTAAAGTATAAATACTTAATAATTAAATTAAATATTAATCAATAGGTTTAATGTGACTAATATGAGTAAATACTATAGGAATTAAATAATAAGCATGATGACTGCAGATTAGGGTTTTCTGCATCTAACAATTAAGTCAAGTAGCGAGTAGCAGAATAAGAATTTGCCTAGTGACATAGGACTTAAGATTGATTAGAAATAGACCAGAATTGGTATCATGGAAATGAGCCAATTTTTGGGTATTACATGTTGGCCCTCTTTGAATGAATGTGCGAACAACACGTTCAATTCAAAAAAAAATCATAAAGCGTGATGCGAAGATGAGATTGGTTCCGAAGTTGATGATATGAAGACCAATTGATAAGCTTTTAAGGACCATATCTAGAACAGAGCTTAATCCTAAGGGATCCAAGTAGAACACTTAGATACCTAAGATTGATAGCATTTAAAAGATTATCTCCAAAATGGAGCATAATCTTTAAGGATCCAGACAGAATGTCTAGATACCTGAAATTGATAAGCATTTAAAAGGTTTCTTCAGAATGAAGTTTAACCTTTAAGGATCTAGATAGAACACCTAGATACTTGAGATTGAAAGCATTTAAAATATTATCTCCAAAATGGAGCATAACCTTTAAGGATCTAGATAGAACACCTAGATACCTGAGATTGAAAGCATTTAGAAGATTATCTCCAGAATGGAGCTTAACCTTCAAGGATCCAAATCGAACACCTAGATACCTGAAATTGAAAGCATTTAGAAGATTATCTCCAAAACGGAGCTTAACCTTCAAGGATCCAGATAGAACACCTAGATACCTGAGATAAAAGACAACAAGATCCAATAATGAGTTGTAGAATCATCCCTAGAACAAGGCTTGATCCATAGGAGTCAGGGTTTAGACTGTCCCAATACCTGTCTATCAAACTCTAAGAAGAGTTGTTATAGGGTTGATCAATTGATGAAAAGATAAGATAGCAAAGATGCCAAATAGAAGAGAACAAGATGCCCCGAGTGATGAGATGCCCCAAGTGATGAGGACGTAAGATGGGAACGAGATACCCCAAGCAATAAGTATTCAATGATGTAATCATCCTGCCCCCTCGGGAGCAAAATCAAAAGATGACACACCAAAAATAAATGTGAAGCAATATATAAAGAGATAGAGAAGAAATTTTAGATGTCGTAGAGTGTAAAGAGATTACAACAATCTGAAGAAATATGAAGGGATCAGAATGATCTGAAGAAATATGAAGAGATCAGAATGATCTGAAAAAATATGAAGAGATCAAAATGATCAGAAGAAATTTGGAAGTTGATCCGAAGTGATTTCGAGGTCCAAAAGACCAAGTTTGAGTTGAAAAGATTCTAAGAATCGTAAAGTATTAAAAAAATATGGATTGCACAAAAAAATTTAAAATGCATTTTTGAGCCACTTAAGTGTGTCAGATTTCAAATTCGATCCCAAAAAATGGGTTCAAAGCAACCAAAGTAGCCAAGAGGGTGATTGATTGATTATTTGTGCAGTCATTAAGAAACATGATACTTTGAAGAGATCAGCAATCCCTCATCACATAAGGTGAAAGTAGATTTGCAATTGAATCACATGCTTATGCAAGTGAAGTATGCAATGCAAGACTATGTTAAATGCAACCCTAGGTCTGGTTACCAAGCCTCAATATTTAATCATCACCGGATATAGAACAAAGCTTGTAGGTCATACAATTCCCACTGACATTGCAATCATGGAAATATAAATATAACACATGTTATTGGTTTGTTGGGATTTGAATGTAAGCATTTGAGGCATAAGAAGCCAGAATGACCAGAACATTTGTCCCTTTTAATATAGCAAGTTAACATAAGCATCATATCATAAATGCTAGGATGACCTAAATGTTGCTTGCATGACAGGCACACCAAACACATGGGAGATCCCTCTTATGCTAAGTATTCAGTATTCATTCTGTCTGCAATGACCCTTACGTTCATAACTTGAGATAGAAGTGTGCTAGATATACTCGCAGTGACCCGTACGTTCACTTAGCAGGACAAGTATCAGTATTTACTGTAGCATGAAGAGTTCACTCCAACAAATAAGGAGAAGAACCAACAATATTGATGTATTCGTATAAAAGGAGTCGAGGTACACATGGCCATCCAATATGAGATGGAGGCTCTTATAGTGGACACCCCTTTTATAGGAATAGATCAACTTATTGGAACTAAACTGCAAATAGAAAGCAAAGAAAAAGATCATGCCCCCAGTCATTGCTTCTCTAGTCAAAGATGACATCATCGAGTTTCTCGAGGAGATATGATAAAGCAACACAAAGCAAACAAAAAAAATGCTCAGCATATCCAAACAATTATATCATTGTTGAGTTCAATGTTTTGGGATTGATGTCAGGTGTCAGTGTCTAGTACACATTTGAAAGAAATCTCTTCAGTAAGGTGATGATAGTAGGTAGATGCAGTAAGAACGACTGGTGATTGAGGTCAAAAAGGAATCTTCATGATGAAGAACCTAACAAGGATTGAGCAACAATAGACAGACATAGCCAGGATGATTGGTGATCAACACAAGAGAGATTTTCCAAAAAGGAATCTGGAGACATGACTTTAGCAACAGTAGGTAGACACAACTGAAACAACTAGTGACTATTGCAAAAGAGATTCTATGAGGAGAATCTTGAAAAAAGTGACACTAGCAATAGTAGGCAGACGTAGTGAGGACCATTGGTGACTATCATGAAGGAGATTCTATGAGGAGAATCTCAAAAATAGTGACAGTAGGCAGACGCAGTGAGGACCACTAGTGACTGTCGCAAAGGAGATCCTATGAGAAGAATCTCAAAAATAGTGACACTAGCGATAGTAGGCAGATGCAGTGAGGACCACTGGTGACTATCACGAAGGAGTTTCTATGAGGAGAATCTCAAAAATAGTGACACTAGCGACAATAGGCATATGCAGTGAGGACCATTGGTGACTATCATGAAGGAGATTCTATGAGAAGAATCTTGAAAATAGTGACACTAGCGACAGTATGCAGATGTAGTGAGGACCACTAGTGACTATTACGAAGGAGATCCTATGAGGAGAATCTCAAAAATAGTGACACTAGCGACAGTAGGAAGACGTAGTGAGGACCACTGGTGATTGTCGCGAAGGAGATTCTATGAGGAGAATCTCAAAAATAGTGACACTAGCGATAGTAGACAAACACAGTGAGGACCACTGGTGACTGTTGCAAAGGAGATCCTCTGAGGAGAATCTAGAAAATAGTGACACTAGCGACAGTAGTTAGATGTAGTGAGGACCACTGGTGATTGTCGTGAAGAAGATTCTATGAGGAGAATCTCAAAAGAGTGACACTAGCAATAGTAGGCAGACACAGTGAGGACCACTGGTGACTTTTGTGAAGGAGATTCTATGAGGAGAATCTCGAAAAGAGTGACACTAAGGGGGAATGCCCCCGAGCTATGACAAGACTCAATCTATGGATACATGAGCAAAAAGCAAGAAAAGCAAGAAAGTAAAAGCATGAAAGTGACTATACAAAAAGCCTAAAGGTACACTGCAAGATGGAGCGTTGGGAACAAGAGGCGCCTATTTACCAAGTTTTCACCTTCTTGGTAGGATTATCTTTTTTTTTTTTTGCTGCCATGATGCCTGTTTCCAAGTTTTCACCAATGGCACTTTTCTTGTTTTTTTCAATTTTTTTTTTTTTCTCTTTTTGATTTTTTTGTATTTTTGAGATTTTTCAATCATTTTTTTTTTGGTGTTACCAAGGCACCTATTGCTAGGTTTTCACCAGGGTAACAATTTTTTTCAGGACTTTTTCTAATTTTTTGGATTTTTTCAGAACATATAGATATGTACAAAAAGCTTGCTCAGATTAAATCAACTATAAAACCACTTCAGGTGGAGAGTGTTGATAGGCTCTTTAAGCACTTCTCCTTCGGTTGTGGAAAGCTGATAGGAACCAAATCCATATATTGCAATAATGATATAAGGACCAAGCCAATTTGGTTCAAACTTTTCCTTTTGCACTCGTTGTTGTTGATTCTTAGGGTTCTCTCTCAGGATGAGATCACTCAGCTAGAAGTCACGTGGCCTGACCCTTTGATTGTAACTTCTTGCCATTCGTTGTTGATATGCTTGCAGATGATCACATGCCACTTGTCATCATTCATCTAGTAACACAAGCTCTTGAAGCTAAGTTATCTTGCAGTCATCATCAGTGATAAGGCCTTTCATAGAGATTCTCAAGTTAGGAATCTCAACCTCTATCAGAAGCACAACATCTACCCCATACACCAACACAAAGGGAGTCATGCCCGTTGGAGTTCTGATGCTTGTCCTATATGCCCACAGAGCTGGATTGATCTGGAGATGACAATCTCTCCCTGACTTACTAACTATGTGATGAAGAATTTTGAGGATTGCCTTATTGGATGCCTCATCCTAGCCATTACCCTGGGGGTAATAAATGGAAGACCAATGTTGTGTGATCTTGAATTTCTTGCACAGTTCCTTGAGGTCTTTGTTCTTGAATTGTCCTCCATTGTCAGTAATGATTGAGGATGGTACACCATATCTACAGATGATGTAGTTTTTAATAAAAAGTGCTATAGTTTTGCCATCAGCAACTGTGAGAGGGACTGCCTCTACCCATTTTTTGAAATAAGCTATGATGATGAACTTATGTCCATTAGAAGAGGTTAGGTGATTCTGCCCCTTCAAGTCAAAGGCCCATTATTGAAATGGCCATGTTGTAGTAGAGGGAATCAGCTCTTTAGCTGGAGTGTGAATGAGATTTCCGTGTAGATGAAACTGCTTGTAGGACCTAGCATACTTAATAGCTTCTTGTTCCATTTTAGGCCAATAGTAACCAGTATGAAGGATTTTGCGAGCTAGTATCAGGCCATTAAAATGAGATCCACAAATGCCCTCATGAACATCAATTAGTGCATGTTTAGACTCTTTGAGTTCTAAACACCTAAGGAGTGTTTCGTCGAGACTTCTCCTATATAGATCATCAGCAATAATGATATAATGTGAAGCATTACAGATTAGGTAACGTTTCTCATTATTGGTTAGACCTTCTGGAATGGTTTGATTATGAAGGTAAGAATAGATGTGATGGTAGCGGGATGATTCTTGTCCTATAATAGAATAGATCATCTTAGAATCAGGGGTGTCATAGGCTGGGTAGTGTAACGCTTCCACCAAGAACTCATGTCAGAGATCATTTTCTGGCATTTGTAGCAAGGAGGCCAGAGTGACCATGGCATCAGCCACTTTATTATCTACTTGTGGAACTTCCTAGAAGGTGATGTGTGCAAAATACTTCTTCAAGTCATCAACCATGTGCTTGTAAGGAATTAGTTTCTCATCCTTTGTTTGATACACATCAATTACCTGGTTGATAACAAGTTGAGAGTTACCAAAGATGTCTAACTGATCCAATCTCCATTCAGCTGCAATTTTCATGCCATTGATCAAAGCCTCATATTCAGCAATGTTACGCTTTTTGCAGTGAGTATCTCTATGGTGTAATGAAGAGTAATCCAGCACCTGATCCTTGTTGTGTGAAGGACCAATTGAAGAACATAACCCATGTATGGTGCGTGAGTGTCAGAATTGACTCATCTAGGAAATCAATGTTCATTGGTAGAAGACTCTGTATGGGTGCCTCGGCTAGCTGGTCTATAATTGCATGTTCCTTTATAGCCTTGTATTCAACATATTAGATGTCAAACTCACTGAATATCATGACCCATTTAGCCAATCTTCTTGTGAGAGCTGCCTTACTGAACAAGTACTTTAGTGGATCTATTTTAGCCACAAGCTGTGTAGTGTGGGCAAGCATGTAGTGTCTCAACTTCTGGGAAGCAAAGACAACTGCCAAGTAAGCTTTCTCAATAATGCTATAGTTCTTCTCATAAGAAACCAATGTTTGGCTCAAGTAGTAAATAGCTCCTTCTTTGTTGTCTTTATCTTCTTGAGCCAACAGGATTCCCAGAGATGTTTCAATAGCTGAAATGTATAAAAGAAAAGCTTTCCCATGAATAGGAGGCATAAGAATTGGAAGATTGAAAAGATGTTGTTTGATCTGTGTTAAGCTTTTCTCACAATGCTGGCTCCAATTGAATTTCACACCCTTGTGTAAGGTCTTTGTGAAGGGTTGTGATCTATCTGCCAATCGTGAAATAAACCTACGAATAGATTGAAGCCTTCCATGTAGTCCTCTCATCTGACTGATGTTCTAAGGTGGTGACATGTCCATTATCACTCTTACTTTCTTCAGATCTACTTCAATTCCTTTTTCAGAAACAATGTATCCTAGCAACTTCCATAATGTGACACCAAATGCGCATTTGTTAGGATTGAGCCGAAGATTGAATTTTTCCATATGATCTAGGATGGGTCCCAAATCTTGTAGATGAGTATTGCATTTTACGCTTTTGACCAAGGTATCATCGATTTAGTCCTCCATGGTTCTATGCATCATGTCATGGAAAATTGTAGTAATTGTCCGCTTATATGTAGCACCAGCATTCTTCAAACGAAATGGCATCACATTCCAACAAAAGGTTCGCCATGCACATGTGAAGGTTGTTTTCTCCTGATCTTCTGGTGCAATTTTTATCTGATTGTATCCAGAAAAACCATCCATAAGTGAGTACATCTCATAGCCAGCTATCATGTCCACAATCATATCAATATTAGGGAGCATAAATTCATCTTTAGCACATGCCAAATTAAGATCACGAAAGTCTGTACAAACCATGATAGATTTATCATGCTTGGAAACTAGAACAATATTGGATATCCATTCAGCATAATCAATTGCACAAATGAAACCAGCTTTTAGAATTTTTTCCAATTCTTCTTTGACAAGCAATGCAACATGAGGATGCAATTTTTGAAGCTTCTGTTTAACCAGTTTGATGCTTGGTGCTATGGAAAAATTATGCATAATAAGATCAGGATCCAATCCTGGCACGTCAGAGTATGTCCAAGAAAAATTTATTTTCTTTTCTTTGAAAAAGGCAATGAATTGTTCCTTCTCTTTAGGTGACAGTGACTACGCTAGATGTATCATATGAGGATGTTCTTCTGTGCCCAGGTTAATTGGCTGCGTCGGCTCTATTAACACTAATGATCTCTCCTGAAAGTGATTGGGAAGGACATCAAATATCTCATCCATGGGTGCCTCAGAGAGGTTTTCACCCTTGGATACATGTTTTTTTTTTTTACTTTTTTGGGTTCTGACACTGCCACAATGTGGTTTTCACCATCAGACCTTTTACATTTTTTCTTTTTAATTGTGTGACTAAGATATTTGATGTTAGCTCAATCATGTTGACGCTCTGCTCATTGGTGGAAGATGTTACAGGTTTGATAGTGTTTAGGTAACAGGCGAGAGCATAGTCATTCTGGAATGTGGGGACTTCATTAGATGCATTGGGGTTCCAGTCTATAAACTTGGGATGTGTGAGTGAGAGAGTAGTGGCTGGTTCAATTGCATTCATAGTATAGTCATTAAGTGCATGGACCAGCAATTGGAGACCTACAGTGACTTTGTCCATAGGTGTTTTCAAATGCCTTGAAGTACAAAAATTAGCAATTGATAACTCTAGGACACTAGTTGGATCAGACCCCCGTGACCTAACCCTAGATGTTTCACCCACTTCAATTTGGTTTTCATAGACATGCACTTGGTTAATGTCTTTATCAGTAGTAGCTTCTATAAGAGAGTCAAATTCATATTCATGAGAATCAGTACTACATGGCGAGAGATTATAGAACTCCCCAACAGTGATATGGACATAGTCACCTTCATCCTCTGGGTTCTTACACAAATACTCAACATAGCATGACTGATTAGATTCTCCCTTTTTTGAATGATATTTGAGTTGCTCAGTATTGTCCTCAGAAGAATCACTAGTATCATCTATAGTACTAACACGTGGCACAAAGTCATCTGGCTTAGCAAAGAATTTAGTGAGATCAAAAGGAATAGGATGAGGGTAAGAATTTCCTCTTGAGTATCTGATTCAACTTGTGACTTATTTTCAGATGAATTCTCAGATATGGGTATGAATTTGTTTGATCCCAAATGAAAAGGAACCTTCTTAAATCCCATGCCAATTGTATCACTATTGCTTCGAGCTTTTGCTTTGATAGGATCGATTAGACCATTGTTATTGCACCCAATAGGGACAGTTCCCTTATAACCAAAATGCTTCATAAGCCTAAGACCAGGCCAATACTTCTTAGGAGTAATTTCTCGAGCTTGTCCTATTAGGTCCACTGGAGCCTCTTCTTTGTAAAGCCATGCAGCAATGGCTCTATTTTCATTTTCATCTTCTAAGGGAACTGTAGCCTTGAAAAAAGTGCCATTATACTTGGTCTAAGGTGTTAGTACGAATGGCTTCTTATCTTCTAAGGGAACTGTAGCCTTGAAAAAAGTGCCATTATACTTGGTCTAAGGTGTTAGTACGAATGGCTTCTTTACCTCTAAAGGTCTCCCATAATGTCGAGGGGACTTTGGGAGAGATGTCAATGACAACACTGGTTCAATGTGATACTCTCCCATGCCAGTTTCTTTTATTTTGAATGATTGCTCAATTTGTTTTAGCTTATTTTCATGATAATCAATGGACTCACGGTTAGCAGGGACAAAATTTTTAGCAGCTTTGAGCATATTGTAGGTGTAGCTAGTAGTGGCAGGAATAGTAACTTTGGAGCCATGAAATGGGAATTTCATGCATTGGTGGTACGTGGATGGCACAGCGCACATCTCATGTATCCATGGCCATCCCAACAAAATGTTGTAAGCCAAGGGAATGTCAAGCACCTGACAGGTGACATCCCTCTCTACAGGACCGACATGAATGGGTAAAACCACAAGGCCTAGAGACTTTCGTTCCACTTCATCATATGCTTTGATAGTGATCTTTTGTCGAGGATCAATAGAGTCCTTAGAATAATTCAATTCTCTAAGAAGAGCAGTAGAGATAATATTTAGGCTAACGCCATTGTTAATGAGTACCTGATGAACATGTGTCTGGTGGATCATAACCTCAATGTGTAGAGGTTGATTGGGTGGGTGATTCAGCGAGTTGTCATCCTCCTTGGAGAAGGTCATAAGATATTGTGAGGTCAAGTGACCTACCATGGATTGGAATTGCTTAAGATCAAGATCTTGAGGGACATTTCCCTCAGCGAGGGCTTTGTCGAGAATCTACCTATGAACACGTGAGATTTTAAGAAGCTCAAAGATGGAAATCTGAGCATTAGTTCATTTTAGCTGATCGAGAACACTATAACTGGTTGTGGTCAAGTTTGTTGTGGGTTTTGCACCTTTACTGGATGAACCGGCAAGGGCTTTGTCTTTTTTGTTGTTCAGGATCTGAAGTAGGAGGCGCAGGGCCTTTCAACACCAACTTGGTGCGAGAGCGAGTAACAATGTTAGCACAGTGTTGCAAGGGTGTATTATCCATTGCATTGGAAGTAGGGCCCCTCAAGACAAATGGTGTCTTGGGTTTGTCGTTATCTTGTTTCCCCTTAATGGTAATAACGTTGCAATATTCAAAATCCATAGGTTCAACCATATGAATTACATTGTCATCATTTGGATATGTATAGTTGACCTTGTTGTAGGGTTGTGGTTGCGAAGTCTCTCCTTTTTCATAAGCTGGAAAAGGTTCTTTGAATTCCTTGTGGTCTGAGTTTTTGCTATGTCCATCTACCACAAGGTCACTAGCATCAATCATGTATTGGACTTTATGGTGCAAGTTTATACAGTTGCTAGTTTTGTGTCCCTTGTTTCGGTGATACTCATAGAATGAGGTCTCATTCCACCATGGTGGACATGGTTGTTGATCATAGGGATGAGGGTTATCCATTGGTGAAATAAGCTTGTGTTGTAGCAATGTTTTGTAAACCACATCTAGGGGTTCTCCCAAAGGTGTGTGTTCTCTCTTAGGGCATGTTGCCCATGAGTTTCTTGGTTTTTTCCTAGACATCTTATTGTCAGGGGAAGGTTTCTCAGCATTTTTGGCCACTTTGAGGCCATCTGTGAGATTAAATGCAGCTTTAGCAAGTTTGGGTGTGACATTGTCAACAACTCCATCATGTACAATTTCTTGGTTCTCATTGACATGTTTGGTTTTATGCCTGTTGGAAGTGGAACCATGTTTTATGTCTCTCTAAAGAGTGAGTTCACCTTTCTTAACCATAAATTCCTCGATATGGATAGCTTGTGTAATCATGTCTTCAAAGGTACGTGGACCTTGAAGTTGGACTCTATACCCAAAATTAGGTAAGAGATTATCAGTGAAAATGTCAAGCTTCTTTGTTTTTGGGATTTTACAAGAATACTTACTGTATAGTTGTCTCCACCTTTGGAGGAATGTGAGAAAAGGTTCACCAACCTTCTATTTAAGGTTGCATAGATCTCGAATATTGACAGGGTGTTGTATGTTATGAGAATATTACTAAACAAAGAAATTGGCAATTTCATCAAACGTCTTGATACCAGGAGGTAAATGTGAGAACCACTCCAAAGCTTGACCACCTAGGCTTCTAGGGAATAAATGCATGAGGTAGGTTTGATCGTGTATAAAATCCATAGACAAAGCACCAAATTCTTGCAAGTAATCTTGGGGATCAGTAGTACCAAAGTACTTGTCATATTTGGGTAATTCTACACGTTGTGGGAAAGGTGACATGTTTATGCTTTTGTCAAATGGAAATGGACAAAGAGCATCCAATGTGTATGTCTTTGTGGGTTTCTCTTTCTCATGCATAATCTGAGCCAATTGGTCTTGCATAATTTTTAGTTATTTTTGGAGTTTAGAAGTCTCAGTTTCTTCTTTAGGCATGATAATGGTTTCCACATTGAAATGAGAAGGTAACTTTGCTCCCTCTTGGGCAAGTTTGAGAAAGTACTTTTCTTTCTCTTCATTGAGTAGGATTCCCATGACCTTTTGGAAGCTTTTGTCTCTTCGATATTTTGCTATGTGTTCAGGGAGTATTTCCACCTCTTCCTATTCCTCATCAGTGTCATAGTCTTTCTCTTTCTCTTTGTCATTCCTAGGTGGTTCTTGATGTCGACTATGACTGCTATGTTTAGGTTCACAATCAGTCATTATAGGAATGTGTTTAGTTTCAGTGTGTCATGTTTCAAAAGGTCCTCTGAAAAAAAGATCAAACATCTTGTTTGGTAATGCAGGACCCCTTCCTGTCTCGATATCCTCTTGGTACAAAGGATTTCTAACTTGTTGCAGGTTTATGGAAAATGTTTGTTGAGTTTGAGGTGACCTGGCAGGTGAGGGGGATCGTGAAGATGCCTCACTAGCTAAACTAGATATAGATTGTGTAACGAAAGGTAAGTGACCTTTGTCATGATTACGACCCTTGGCACAACCACGTCTAAGTCTAAGAGGATAAAACACATTGCCACTTCTAGTTGTGATAGTCATAGATAAGGACAAGAAGCTAGAACCTAGACAAGGACTACACTAAAACTGAGTCTCAAAAAGGACAAGATAATAGCAAGAATGTTGTACACTAAGGCACAAATGGTCTGATTTAAAGGCTAGAACAGCCAGAGATTATGACAAATGCGACACAAAGTGTGACAAGCATTAAGAAACGAAGACAAAAAGTAACTTAAGAGACGAGACCAGTCAAAGTACAAGACACAAGTCTTTAGCTAAGTGAAGTGTCATTATTTTAGGACTGTTTGCAGATAGAGAGCAATAAACAAACACAGAAAAAGATAGTGTGCAGGCTGCAGATAGCTAAAATAGACCCAAATTGGTAATGCTGACACAAATTCTCGCGTGAGAAACTTTTACAGGTCATGCAAAGAAGTTTTACAAGCCGCGTGAAGAAGTTTTCTGGATCGTGCGAGGGTCAATGACAGTGTTTTAATTTCGTGTGAGAAAGTTCACAGTGTCATGCGAAGACTCATGACAGAAGTTTAATTTCGTGTGAGAACAAAACAATTTTGTGCGAGGACCATATGATTTTGCATGAGACCCAAATGATTTTGTGCGAGAAGGCAGACTAGTTTTACAATAGCAACTGATTTTGACAAGGTTTTTAGACTTTTTGGACAGATTGGGCAGATTTTTGAGGCAAGTTCAATTGGACAGACAGTGAGATTGACCTCGCAAGACATTTGGACAAAGTTTTAAGTTTGCAATTTAGGCAAAGTGTTCAAAGAAGACAATGGGAAGCAAGCAATAGTTGAAAGCAGTCCTGTCGAGGACAAGGCAAATCAACAGGATAGGGGAGTCTTGACGTTTGTTTGTTGTAAAATGGTTTGGACTTTGTTGATGACTCGATAACAAACACGCTTTATCCCTAGAAAGAAAAATTGGTAGAGAAGGAAAAACCTTTATCCCACATCTTATGCACATGCGTGTACCTCACACAATTGTGTCACCTCCTAGAGGGTGCCCGTGTTTTTAGTATATTCAAAGGACTCAATAGTATACACTAAACAAGTGCCCTTGTGGTAGGGGATGAGCATGTATACCACCTTCAAATGTCTAGAAGCATGCCTATGGTGAGTTCTACAGGAGAGATTCTTCTCCCTCCTTGCACAAAGATTATGCCTCCTTTTGGAGGTGAATCGGGTAGCTTCTAACTAGGAGGTTTTAACTTGGCTTCTGTTCATATTTATTCCCAATGGCTTCACAAGTAGAGTTGAGACCAGCAGCCCACACCAACATCTGAAAGTAAACACTACTTACTTAACAAGCTAGGGGTCGGCGCTGACCAGTGCATAGACAGAGCTTCCCCTTGATATGTGATATCAAGAATTAAGGGGAAGAAATCAATCTGGCTTTGGAGTCTTTCGCTCTACAAAGCATCTTGATTATAGTGAGTTGGAATCTCTAACGAAAGGAGTGTACTCACTTGGGTCATTCTCGGAGGTTGGATCACTCCAACAGGCCCTCTAAAGGATTGACATGGACTGGTGGTTTAGATCTAAGGGTTCGAGTTTCTGATTTTCCTCAAGGGGAAAGACCATAATCCTCTACCTTATTTCCTCACCCAAACACACAAGACAAGTTAATTACCGACTTGGCTTAATCAATCCAAACTCATTCTTCCTTCAAGATTTTGATTCCCTAAAATGAAATCATTGTCTTATCATAGAAGAGAATAAGTGTTGGAGAACCACCAAGCTGCTTGCCTTCTTCAGAATGTCATCTTTCGAAAGTAACTAGGTTTTTGATTCACTCTTGGTCATGACCTCCAAGAAGTGAAGAGCATATTCCCCTATTCTTCCGTCTTTCACCCTAGCAAGTTCACAAGCTCCTAATTAGACTAATTTTGAAAATAGAAAAGGAAGACACACATTGTTTTGTGGGTTTGAAAATATTGTCTTTGACAAGCGTATCTTTGACAGTGTCTTGCAAGCAAACTGTCAGTCTATTTTCAAGTGGGTTTTAAAAAGGAATCTTCGACAATACGCCTGCAAACAATGATTAAGCTATAAGAAATCATAGAACAGATTAAGACAAGTACGTTAGCAAAATCACATAAGCTGAAGATCAAAAAATAATGCTAAAAACTAAAACTGCTATCATAGGATTTCGCGCAAAATGTCTATTCAAGCTATGCAAAATTGTTTGCAGCCCACGCGAGATTGTTTTATGGCCCACATGAAGAAATAGGTGCTGCACAAAATTTTGCGCACTCAGGAAATTTCTCACATGACCCGGAGAGAATCTTTGTGCAAAGATTCTAGATCCTCACACAAAAATAAAAAATCTCGCACAAAGATTCCCAATAAACATTTAGACCTTGGATAATTGATTCACCCCCCCACCCCCCCTCTCAGCTATTCTAAAAGTATTCCAAAAATTGGTATTAGAGCCATCTAGAGCCATCTACCTAAGAGGACTAGTTTTAAGGTACTAGAAGGACAAATATCAAGATGTCAAAAAGAGAAGTAGCCAAGCTTAATAGAGATAACTTTCCTACATGGAAAATTTTAATGAAGCTACACCTTGGAAGACTTGGAGATCATGTACAATCTACCATTATTATTGAGCATGTTGATCCTGCTAGAGCCCCAATAGCTGAGGATATGAAAAATAAAAAAGAACACAACCAGGAAATGTTGGAGATTGCCTCTACCCTAAGCTATGTCAAATTTGATGATATCAAAAGTCTTGACAATGCGAAGAAAATGTGGGATGCGCTAACCACCATCTATGGAGGAGACAATAATGTTTTAAGAGCCAAAGCTGAAAGTCTTAGAGGTAAGTTTGATGATATGAGAATGGAGGAAGGTGAAAATATTGGTCAATATGTTGCAAGGATAAAAGAAGTTGTTAATGCAATAAGAGAGGGTACTAGCAACGCATACTAGGGAATAATCTATCTCTCTAAGGACTAGTAGGTAGGCTCACTGCCTTTGAGCTATCTAACTTTGATAATTACAAACTTGAGAATATTGAATCTGCTTTCAAAGCTAAGGTTTCATTGAAGGAATCTGATGAGAAGAAGAAAAAGAAAAAGAAAAAGTACATGTCCACTGGTAGTGATACAGATGATGAGGACATAGAACAACTTGAAAGAAAAACTACATGTCCACTGTCTATATCTTGAACCATATACAAGTCAAGAAAGGTACTCATTCAACACCTTTTGAACTATGGTATGGATAATCACCCAATGTAAAATATTTTATAGTATTTGGAAGCAAATGCTATATTCTCAAAGACTTCAGAAATGGTAAACTAGATGCAAAAAGTGAAGAAGGTATATTCCTAAGAAATTCCATAAGAAGTAAAGCTTATAAGTGTTTAAATACTAACACTAACAAAGTAGTGGAAAGTGTAAATGTGAATTTTGATGAATATACAAAAGTATATGAGGTTGAACCTATGAAAGAGCCAGAAGATTACAAATCATTTGTATACTTGTATGAAAGTATGCCTACTAAGGAAGATGCTATAAATCAAGCTACAAACCAACAAGTTTCAGTTACTATTGAGTCACATACTATGAATGTCAAGTTGCATTCAGGAATCAAGCTACAGAATAAAGTTGAAGTGCATTCTAATTCTGAGATTAGTATACATGAAAGAGATGTACATAGAACTTTGAAGTTGAAAGACCAAATGAAGAAAATAGAGCTGAACCAAAATTGTCAAAATATGTCAAGAGACATCATCCTGCTACATAGATTCTTGGAGATAAAGATGCTAGACCAATGACAAGGAACAAATTGAGAAATGATACATGTTTATTGAGCATGAAAGAACATAAATCAGTTAGAGATGTCTTAGAAGATGTGGACTAGAGTAAAGTCATGGAAAAATATATTGAACAAATTGAGAAAAATAAAACATGCATTCTAGTTCCTAGACTAGAAGGGAAAAAATGTGATTGGCACCAAGTGGGTATTCAGAAACAAGCTAGATGAAAATGGTGAAGTCATAAGGAACAAGGCAAGATTATTTTGCAAAGGATATGCATAAGAAGAATGAATTGAGTATGGAGAGAAATTTTGCCTTGTTGCTAGATTGGAAAGAGTAAGAACTCTACTTTCTTATTCTGCATAGTTTATCAAATGGATGTTAAATCTACATTTCTGAATGACATATTAGAGGAAGAAGTTTACATAGAATAGCCAGAAGGATTTGTTGATGTTCACAATAAGAACATGGTATGTAGATTACATAAAGCTCTATATAGTTTGAAACAAGCACCAGGAGCATGGTATGGGAGACTTCATAAGTATCTTTTGAAGATTGGATTTGAAAGGAGTGATGATAACAAAAATCTATACATGAAGGCAAAGAAAGGAAAAGGAATTTTGTTATCTATTATTTTTGTTCATCATATCATATTTGGAGGTCAAGAAGCTTTATTTAAAGCTTTTGCAAATGAAATAAAGCTAGAATTTGAGATGTCTATGTTTGGAGAGATCAAATTTTTTGTGGGTTTGCAAGTATATCAAATGAAATATGGTATATACATCACTTAGTCAAAGTATGTCAAGAAAATATTGAAAACTTTTGGATTGGAAGATTCCAAACCAATAAGTACACTTATGGTGACATGACACAAATTGTCAAAGAATGATGATTCAATTGAGGTCTATCAAACATTGTGCAGGTCTATGATTGGCAAATTACAATATGTAGTACATAGTAGACATGACATTGCATTATCTGTAGGGATAGTTGCAAGATTCTTTACTAATCCCAAGGAGAATCATCTGATGGCTATAAAAAGAATAATGAGATATCTAAAAGGAACTGAAGAGTATGGTCTATACTACAAGAAAAATGAAAATTTTGAATTAACATCCTACACTAATGTTGATTGGGTTGGAAACATTGATGACAGAAAGAGCACCAGTGGAGGAGCATTTTTCTTAGGTAAGAGATTCGTTACATGGACTAGCAAGAAACAAAACTACACTTCACAATCTATTGCTGAAGTAGAATATGTTACTGCTACTGTAAATTGTATAAACATTGTATGGATCAAACAACTACTTAAAGGTATGAAGGAAGAGATCATAGAACCAATTACACTTTATTTATAAATATATCAAAGAATCTCATGATGTACACAAAGACTAAGCACATTACAATCAAGTATCATAACTTGAGAGAATTAGTTCAAGATAAAGAGGTGAAGATGGAATATGTCAACACAAAAGAACCAATTGTTGATATCTTCACAAAAGCATTACCTAAGGATGCTCGTGAGTATCTAAGAGGTAAACTAGGGGTGATACCCCTATCAAAGGCTATCTAAGTAACAAAAGGAGTGCCCTACATCAAGCAAGCTAATTTTCATATCTTACAAATTGATGTAATGGATCTTACTTTAGGAACTATCTAAAGTAATCAAAGAGATGAAACTACAAATTAGTCACAAGTAAGGTGAAAGAAGGAGAAATTGAAAAAGTTTATATCTACATGTTAAGATGACAAGTCTTTGGCATTGTTGTCAAAGAGGGAGATAGTTATTGATCAAGGGAAATATAAGAAAGAGGGAGACAATTATTGATCAAGAGAAATATAAGAGATTATTGAACAAAGAAGGTCAAATCCAAATATACAGTATGAGGGAGAAATGATCTATATAGTAAGAGAGAGCTACTATAAAAGGGAGATATAAGAATTAATTCATAGGGAGTCATAAGGATGAATTGATTGATTGTCTAATTGTTCAGAACATAACAAAACAAAATTTTGTAACCTATTCAGAAGATGAAAGTTGTTGATAGAGCGAGAGATTTCAATACAAGGAATTATTTTCTTTTGTTATTTTATTGGTCTTACTATTTTAACCTAGTCAATTTGGTTGACTGGTTTGGTTTTTCATCAATGCCAAAGAGGGAGATTGTTGAGAATAGATTGAGGGTGATTGTTGAAGAAGGAGACTATTTAGAATAGATTGATATAAGTATGATCAATATGTTTCAATCATCATTATTTTGTTATTCATGTCAAACCTACTAATTTATAGTAAGACAACTACTTATATGATTTAAGTACTATCACTTATTTGATTGATGAAGACGATTTGATCACAAGATGTAGCAAAAGAACCTAGAGGAAAAGTTGAGCTATGTTATGGAAAGGAGTACAAGAATCAGCTAAGACAATGATAACATGATGTATTGATAACCTACTTAAGGTTAAAAAGGTTGGTTATACTAAGAAAATTTAGAAGAACAAGTTAAACAAAATTTGTCTACAAAGCTTGACCAAGTGGATAGTAGGTGCCAAGAAAAGTTAGTACAAGCCAAGCAGAAAATTAGTTGGAGCTAAGTAAAATATTTATTCTAGTTTATTATGTCCTAACCCTAAATTGAATGATGGAGAATGAATGACAAAAGATATTAATTTCCTATTTATAGGGATGGTTGGTTAGAAGAAAAGGTTGTAATGTGCAAGAACTTAAGGAAGACGAAGTCTAGGGCATTGCTTCATCAAGTGACCTAAGAGAAGAGTCCGCATTGGAATTTTAAGCAAGAAGGCTTAAGGGTATGAATGCTTAAAGGGTGAACAAGCTATCAGAGATGAAATGTATGAAGGGCAAGTAGAATGGAGGACTAAAACAAAGATCTATAATCTGCAAATGAAGTTGTAAGTTGTTATCAGATCAAGCCTTACTATTAGTCCCTAATAATTGTATTAGTCTAGGGTAAATCCTTTGGATTAAGGTTGACCTAACAGTCATTTGTAAATCCTTTAACCAGGTGACATTCCAAGTGAATAGTCTAAAGTCCTTTAACAAGGCTCATTCCTAACAGGGTGATTGAAATCCTTTAATAGGGTCACATTTAATAGTGTATTGTAACCTTTCATAAGGTTAGCCTTTCACAGGGCATCACTTCATAAAAATGAAAAAGAGTAGCATGTTACTGATGGTTTTTTCCAAATTGGGTTTCCACATAAATCATTATGTCAAATGTGTTGTTGAATATGTTATGTTACATGTTTACATTTTTGCAAATTGATTTGGCAGTAACCTACAAGTTTTAAGTGATTGCATAATCTTATGAATGCATGCATGATGATAAATGTTTTATGGGTTCACTAAGCTATGAAAAGTTTTATTTATACATTTAGACCTTGGATAACTAATTCACCTACCCCTCCTAGTTATTCTAAAATTATTTCAATAGTGAGATCTAAATA
The DNA here is from genome assembly GCA_028749045.1 of Cupressus sempervirens. Taxonomy (NCBI): domain Eukaryota; kingdom Viridiplantae; phylum Streptophyta; class Pinopsida; order Cupressales; family Cupressaceae; genus Cupressus; species Cupressus sempervirens. The sequence goes on from CM053790.1 coordinate 147,809,066, forward strand.
TGTGGTACAACTTACCCTGTGGATCTGCTAAGATACTCTATGAAGATACTATGATCTCCTTCCTATGCTATGACTTAACTTAGTGAACAAATCATGTACACTTCCTCTTTTACCTACTTGAGCATTGATCCATTGTTAGCTCTCTATCCATGCCTGTCTCTCACAAACTCTAAGTAATCTAGTAACAAAAATAACATGAGAAATAACAACTTCAAAATAAAGTTTGAGTGTCCTTAAATCTACTTGTTCAATCTAGGTGTCAAAACCATAATAGTTATCTTTCTCAAATCATTTATTCACTTTTTTAAATACATAGGCTAGCATAGTCACAAAATACCCATGACTACATATACATAGGATCCTATTCATGTAGGTATTTTTGTCTTCTTATAAGTCTACATATAGATTTGTGTCCTTTCTATCTTCTATCACTTCCACTGCTTCTCTCTACATGTATGTCACATCACTATCAGACTCTATCATAGTATTGTCACATCGTGGTGACTCAACTATGACCATCTAAATTTAACACCTATCAATCAGTCATAGGATTGACTATATCCTTACTTCTTTCATGGCCAATAAGTTTGACTACCAATGGTTGTAATACCTTACAACACTTTAGTCTTCTTATTAACCAGTTGCCAATTAATGACAATAGTGCAATGCTTGCTTAATGTTTGATTCAGTGTAATGCTACAACTTGGTCATTACCATTTTCTTAATCAATCATTCCAGTGATTAGTTTAGTAAAAAAATATCCTCCTTTGGCATTGATGGAAAAAACCTCTTTATTATGAATTTTTTTTGCTTAACAAGATGTGTATCTTTGTATACATTTTAAGCTTTCCCATCTATTCACTTCTAACTCTCCTTTCTTCATGTCTATGGCCTTAGAATTTATTTTTGACCATTATTCTATATCTTTATAGCTCTCTTTCTACATGAATTTTTTGTATTATTTGTAGGGTCCCCCTTTCTGTACACTCTCTCCTGTGTAGGTATTCTCCATTCCATTAATATCCCCCTTTGGCTTTGATGGAAAAACCTCTTTATTATAAAAAATGGTTTGGTTAATAAGACTTGAATCTTTGTATAGGTTAAGATTTCCTATCTCTTTGCTTCTAAGTATCTGTCTTTCCTATCTATGGCCTTAGGATTTGTTTATGCTCCTTGATCTATATCTTTACAACTCTTCGTCTGCATGGATTTGCCTCCTTATCTGCAAGCTCCCACTTTTTGAAATGCTCTACCTTGTGTATTCATTCTCCCAATTTGATTATCTCCCCATTCTATTAGTATTATCCCCCATTCTATGTATTCTCCCCCTTTTTGGCATCATGGACAAAGGATATATTGGGCTTAGGTTCCCCATTTGATATTCTTCTCCCTCTTGGGTACAATATCTTATCAAAGGGTATGGGGTTGTATGTAATTACATCTTCTCAAATATGTCATTGTGTTTAATTTAGCCTCTCATGAATTCTTAAGGTGAGTGAAAGAGAGTGCATCACTCTTGAGCTCTACTAGTTGCCTATCGAGTTCTTCTTCTATCTCTGTCAATGGCTTAGATAATTAAGCTTATGCATCCTTAAGATGTTCACTGATGATCCCTTCCCATGGGGATAAGAAACATTGAAGTTCCACCAATCAAGCCACTCTCTTCTCTTCTTTTTCTCTCAAATTATTTATTAAATACATGGTATTTTGAATCTTAGATGTGTGCTTTAAGGTTGATTCAATTAATAAATTATAAGCTTAGGTAGCTGCATCAAGATCTTGTTGAGATTTCTATCTTCTTTTCTCTAGATCACCTGTCAAGGTGCATGATGTGTTGGGATTTTAGGATATAGGGGTTATGTCTTACAAAGCTTCTAACATTTCATCTCTTAGAGATGTTAGTTCCCCTTTATTATCTTGAATAAGACTTATTTATGTCTCCAAGTTTGTCTTTGTAACTTGTTGTTCCAAGACTTGTGTTATCTTCTTTTCCTTATCATAGAGCTGATCTATGAAGATTTTTATATGCCTTATGAAATCTTCTTCTTTATTATATGGGGATTTTGGTGTCATTTACTTAAATATATCTTATCCTTCACTACTATATTCACCCTTTCATGTCTCTTACTACATAGTTTCATTCTCTTATATTTCTCCAAAATTCTAGTATATTTTGACAATTATTTATCACTTAGCTTATTTAGGAACTTTCCCATTTTATTTACTCTTTCAAAGAGATGTTGCATTTTCTCTACATCTTTTGCATCTCCACATATAATTCTCCTTCATCCTTAGATTTTGGTGATGAGACTTGTTCTAGAGATTCATATCTCCCTCTACTTTTTTTTTTACTATCAAATTCCTTCAAATATAATTTTCACTTGCATTTATCTTTCTCCAATTTCTTTACACTCCTCTATCCTCTGTACACTATCCTAAATGATCGTGTCTTAGTAGGAGTCTTTCCTTGTTGAGATGATGGAAAATAATCTTGCCTTTATTCATGTGCAATTTCTTGTAATCGCTCTTTCTCTTGTCTTTCATGTCCTTTTGTATCTTTGGGAATCTCCATTGTAGGAATTTTTTGTTCTTCAACCACAACATCATTTTCTTTCTCTTTGGTCTTCTCTCCTTACACTTCTCCTTCACAAGATTCTTTTGTGGCATCAGTCACATTGTGACCTTTTTCCTTTTTTGTACCTTTTGAACTTGAGTCGATCATAGTGACATCAATAATTTTTGGCTAACTGCCACCTATGTGTCAGTCATCTTATGCTCTACTTCCACCTCTAGTGGTGCCGATGTTACTTTTTCCTATTGGACTTTTCTACTTTCTTTAGGTTCCTTACTTAAGTCTTGATTTGTTTGATTCTTTTTCTTAGTCAGTCATATCAAGCTGACTTCTTTGAACCTTGTGTTTTTGTTGTCTTTTCCTTCTTCTTTGCCCTCTCTTGTGGCAATTTTTTTGGGTGGGGCTTCTTCTTCAAGCTAGATTCTTCTTGAATGTATTATTTTGACCAAAATTTCTTTGCATTAAAAATGCATCTTTCTTTAGAAGTATTGCAACTAGTGTTACATTGGATGTTATATCAAAATCCATTTTTCATGAGTCAACCAATCCAACCCTTTCATCATAATCTAAGTCAAGTCTTATTTTGCATAGAGAATCATCTAGCATATTCTTGTGCTCAAGAATTCCTTTCATCCATATTTCTCTTATTATTGTGTAAAGTTGACTAGGTACTAGTGCTTCAATGGACCCTGGTGTTATATTGAACACTCCTAAACTTACAAGTACAACACTTATAATTTTATCCTTATTTTCCTTGGTAAACTTTGAAAATCTATTCTTTAACATATTTTACCTACCATTATTTTTAATATCATCAATAATATTCTTAAAATTAAGTTTCTTATCATCTTTTACTGATTTGAAACTCTCTATCTATATCTCGTATTCAAATTCTTCTTCATCCAATGGAATTGGAGGCTTCTTCTTTTCCTTCTATAAGGGTTTTTTTTATATGTTTCTACCATTGGGGGCTTATTAGTAGTGGGGATCTTTTTACTAGTGGCCTCTTCTACTAATTTTGGCTAAGATGAAGACTCACCTTGAGGCTCTATTCGAGGTCTCTCCTCACCTTATTGTGCTCTTTCCTCTTTATCCAATTTTATAGTTTGACCTACTCTCTTCTTCTTCTTTTGCTTCTTCTACCCTGTAACTATTTCCTATTTCTTCTCAAGGTTTTTCATTTTATCTTTTGTTAATCTAAACCTTTTCTATTTCTAGCCAATTGGCATTTCCAATAGCTGATCAATGTTCTTGTTGGTTGAATTTTATTCAACTTCATAGGATAGTTTGGTTAACTAGTGGGTTCATGATTAATCTAGTTGTACTATGCAACTATCTATGATTTGCTAAGAAATAAATTCCACTTATGTAATCCATAATCAAATTCAAGGGTATCCTTCTACTTCTATGCATCTTTGATTAAAAATTATTGAAACAATTGTTGAGTGGGTCAAGGCCATTGCTACCCATTATATTGTACATATTCATTAATTGTGTTGTATTATTGTTCTTTGACTTCCACTATAATTTCAGAAATCTACGAGATTCTACCTTGAAGTAGAAGAGTATGTAGACCAATATTATACCATACTTGAATATGTGTGCACTACTATCTATCTTGATCTTTTAGAAATCCTCCATCATCTACATACAAAGCCACCCACCTATGTTAAGTGCGGTGTTCTTATTTATTATTTGGTTTTCTCTATAAAGTTCTCCTCTTGGAATGCTATTGATCATTATCAACTGATAGAGCTAGTGAGAAATCACCATTATAAAAAACTTCACCTTCTCACCTTTGATGTCCTTTAGTGAACACATCCTCCCATTCTGATATCATCAAGTTGGTTTTTCTACTTCAGCTAGCTTGTATTTATTCATGGTAAAATCTATTTCAGCTTGGCTAAACCCTGTGACCCTTTCAATTACCTTCTTTGTGATCTTGTAGGGCTTGTTGAGCCACATATACTTGTCATGCACCCTACTTAGCATGAATTTAACCCATTAATCCATGAATAAATTTGGGATATCAATTACATGGAATAGGGTTATATTTTCTAGATCTTAAAAACCTAGTTTCTATTGGTTATTGTAATATAACTCCTCATACATTGTTTGGATTTCCTTGTCTCCCAACTCCGTTATTTTTTCCTTTAGATATGCACCCACATATTCAATTAGTAACACATTAACTAGGAGTGAGGATAGGGATTCCATCAAACTCTCTCATCTGTACTCTTCATGATGGGCTCATAGACCAATGGGCCATTCTCCTTTTTGTCTACCTAGTTAGCATCACATAGATCAAAATATTGTTCCTCTTCCATAGTTAAATAAATACACTAATCTAATTCCTTTCACACACTCAACTATACTTGTCTAGTTCTAGGGTTTCTTATCACTTTCAAACTCAAATTCACACAAATGTTTCTCTTTTGATAGCTAGAGTTCCACAAATATGAAAGCTCTCAAGATCTTAGGTTTTGAAAGTGATATTTACTAAATATTGTGCCTATTTATAACCCCAACAAAAAAAAAAATTTAAAGTTCTAATAGTAAAATCATCTCTTACCTACCTTTTCCTTGTTGCAATAAATTTTTTTTGACAATGTGTCCAACAACCAAGTTTTGAGGACAACCTATCCTATCTTCACATGTTAATAATTTTGGACTTAGTCGCTACTCTTTGTCTTCTCTAGGAATTTCTCTTTTTGACCTACCATATTGAATGCAGGGACTAGTGAAAGGCTTACTTTTCTTGCATAACCTCTTAGAATTTTCTAGCTTAACCTTATTGGGAAGTCTTTCCATTTTTCAATGACCTTGCAACTTCTCTAGGTTTCACTTAAGCATCTTCCAATATCTTCTTAGTTTGTACCTTGGAAAATTCCTTTCTAACTTTCTCATCATCAATGGCCTTTTATTTTCATTTGTTTCCATTGCATCATTTTTTGAGTTTTTGTTTGACCCAACAAATCTTGGCTATGTGACCAATCTCATGAGATCTATAACATGGCAAACATGTATTCTTCCATGGCCTGTTTTTGTTCATGTAACCTATCCTTATCTTGTAGTGGGATGTAAGGTAACCACCATTTCCACAAGTAGAGAAAACTTTTCTTACACACTTGTTATTCCCAGTGTGTCTCCCTATATTTGGAGATGATTGATATGAGTGATGTTTTATATAAAATCTTTAGCACTATGACCATACATATTACAATGGTAAAAATAACCTTATTCTCTAGTGTCATTTGAAATATCTCTGCACTCTTGTGTATTGTGTCCATACTAGTGAAAAACATTGTAGTAGCCTCAATAGGCATACTAAGTATTGTGAATTAATTGCATGTGCCAAAAAACATTTGATGTGTGTCTTATTTTTCCATAGTAATAAGATGTATCTTTTTTGAATTACATACCTCTCTTTTTTGTCTTCTTTTTCTTTATGGGATCTAATTCTTTCGCTCTTGAAGACTCCCCTTTCTCAATTGTGATTATTCCTTCAAAGCCTAGACCAGTTGTGGTTCCAATATTTCTTTGAGCTTTTAGTTTCTCTTCCAGCTTATTGGTTATTTCATTAGACTTCATCAAGCTCTCTTTTTCTTCCTTGGTATCCTTTAGTTCATCAATCAATTAAAAACCTTATTCTTTCAATTGCTTGGCTTCTTCATTCTGAGCTTTTAACTTCTCAACTTTGTCATGACAATATTCCTATAAGACATTGTTTTCTTTCCTATTGTACTATTGTTCTTCTTCCTTAGGTTTCAAAAAATCTTTAACTTGTTATTTTTCTTCCTAGGCTACTCTAAGTTCTTTAGCTTGGTCTCTTTCAAGGATGGAATTTCCTTTCTCATCTTGTGTGTCACTCATTCATATTGTTGAATGTTCTTGTTCCCTTTTTATTCTCTCGATCCTTCTATTTAACTTTTCATTTTCAGTCATTAGTTCTAAGATTGCTTCCTTTGATTTTTCAAAACCACTTTTCTCTTCAAGTTTCTCTATCGACTCTTGGCTTTTTCCTAACTTCTTCATTGTTTTCTTTTTTTTTTGTAGGGATTCTCTCAACTTGTCTTTTAGATCCTTAATAGTGCCAATAGCTTCATCAAGTTATATTTTTTACTTTATGGTTGTCATCTGATCTTCCCTCAAGATGTCCATCTTATTAATACTAGGGACTATGACCTGATACCAATTGTTGGTACTAATTAGTACTAAGAGGCAAGGGGGGTGAATTAGTACACACAATTCTACTAGTTGAAATAGAAACCTTGTTCACAAGACTTAGTACTAGCTCTTTGGAAAGTAGGACAATTATAAAATAAATACAATAGAACCATAAAAGATCACATAGAAAATCATACATCAATGACATAGATATTTTTACATGGAAGCCCATAATGTAGACTAAAAACTATGGTGGGAGTATATACCCACTGGCCTTTCCTTGCTAGTAAATGGGTGTCATGTTAAAGGTTTACATATGTTCCTTATAAGAACTCTCATCTTGTTAAGAATGAACATAATTTGTTATAATTATAATATCCTATTAAGGCTACATTGTTAGAGGATTTTCATCCCTTTTGAGAGATACCTTGTTAGAGGATTTCAAAGACTTATTACAAGTTTTCCTTGTTAGAGGCCTAAAATAGTTGAAATGGTAAGAGAGAAAACTAAAGATGAGATCTAAAGATGTGGCACAAATTTCCTTGTAGATCCATTATGATGCTCCATAAAGACACTTGGATCTCCTTCCTTTGGTCTAGCTTAACTCTGTGAATGATTCCTACCCACTTCCTCTTTCACATACTTGAGCACTTATTTTTTATTAGCACTTTGTACTCCCTATTGTTTTCCTCCCATAAAATTTTGATTAGTCTAGTAACAACAATAACAATATCAACAAAAACAACATCAAAATGAAGTTTTAGTGTCCTTAAATCCACTTGTCTAATCCAGGTGTCAAAAACCTAAGAGTTATCCCTCTCAAATCATCTATTAAAAATTTTGAAAGACACAAGTGATCATAATCAAAAAACACTCATGACTACCGATACACAAGTGCCTATTCATGTAGGCTTGTCTATACACCTATAAGTCTACAGCTAGAATTGTTTCCTTGATATCTTCTATCACTTATGTCACTTCTCTTTGCATGCATGTCATATTTCTATCAAACTCTCTTAAAGTCTTGTCACATCACTAATGACTCAACTATGGCCATATAACTTTCGTGCATGTCCACCTACCATTGGCTTGAATGTAGCTTTACTTATGTCATGGTTGGTATACTAGTCTACTAGTGGTTACACTCCCTTGCAACACTTCAATATTATTGTTAACTAGTTTCCAATAAATGACATCACTATGATTCTTACTTTGGGTCCTTGTGAAGCTAAAAATTAGTCATCACCATTTTGTGGGTCATGTTGAAAATAATTGATTGATTGTGTATTGTCTTTGATGTTACAAACAATTTCATATCATTGCCAATCAATGTATGCTAAGCTCACTCAGGTGATGAAGATAGTTTTCTATGCATGTCGAGCATTCCAGAGTTTGCCTAGTTCAAAAGATAGTGTCTACCAAGTTCACTTGGTTGTCAAAGGAAAGTTTACAAAAGTTGAGTGTTAATCAAGCTCACTTGGTTACCAAAGGAACTTTTTGAATATGTAGTGTTAAATTCACTTGGTTAACATAGGAAAATCATTTCTAAGTTATTGTCTATATAGCATGGTCGGCTAACGAAGGATTTTCTTGTTTTGGCATATTGAGTTCAATTGATTTAGTTTGTTGGCTCTAGCTGACTGGGAAGATGAATATTAAGTATTCTAAGTTGTATTCTAAGTTGTATTCAAGTTGACTTGACATTGTGTAAGATATAAATATAAGGTCAAATTGATAATTGAATGTGTGTAAGGTAATAGAAGATTTCATGATGCTTAGAGGAAGTTAATTAGAAGGATAAGAAGAATATCCTTCTTGAGCTACAAAGACACATTTGATTAGGAAGGATCAAGTTTAGAAGCTAGAATTGAGAACTGTAATCAATGATTCAATTGTTTCACAAATTAAGTCATCTTATTGTTACTCTCTAACCATTTTAGCAGTGATCTAAATCTCTTAATTGAGTTGGCTTAACAACTATTTGTAAATCCTCTAACAAGGTGACATTTATATTTGAAGTATCTTAAGGCTTCTAACAAGGTCACTCCTAACAAGGTGATTAAATCCTCTAATAGGGTCACACCTAATAGTATTTTTTTAACCTTTAACAAGGTTGGCTCCTAATAGGGATCACTTCAAAAGAGTGAAAATTAGTAACTAGTTGCAATTGGTGGTTTTTTCCCAAACTAGGTTTCCACATTAAATCTTGGTGTCACTTGTGTTCATGCTATTTATTTTATTTGTTTGCAACTAAGTTAATTAAGGCTAATCATAGTAAAAATCTTATGATTTTCATTTTCTAAGTTACTATTGTTATTCAATTGTTGTTGAGTTATAGTATTTGCTAGTGTAAATTGAGTGCATGTGTGTTTGTTGAGTTACAATAGAATACAATTTAATCAAAGTTTTGATTTGTATAGACATCTAAGGGATATGGGATTTGTTTTTTTAGTAATTGATTCACCCCTCCCCTCTCGGTTACCTCTTAAATTTCCAACAGGTCAATCATGCTAGTGATTAGTTAAGTCTAACAAATGATTTATAGTTAATGAATTCATTGTGTCATAGAATAATCCCCAACTAGAAAGAAACTATCCATTCTCTTAGAAATACTTCCAATCCCTTCTTTCTTTTTGGTCCAATTATAAGATCTATTCTAGAAAGTAATCCCAATTAATCCATTTCTTCCACAAATTCATTAAAATATTTTTGGGTTTGACCCATCTTTCCCATACCACCTTTCTTGTTAAAAGTGTGTATAATACCATTAAAATCTCCACTTAGAATGAAAAAAAACTCCACATTAGCACTTAAATATTGGATAGATACTACCACAACTCCTTTTTAAGTGTAATATTATTAGGACCATTAACATTAAGAATGAAGAAAGGAGCATCAAGGGGATTGGAAAAAACTTTGAGTTACTACTATAAACTTCTTCATTACATCACACTCATGTCCAACTTGGAAACATCCCATACTTCCCAAGTCCCCAGAGGTGCCTAAAGTATCTGTAGAGCATAATTCCACCTAATTAATAACCTTAAAAATTAATCCACACATTTTAGTTTAGTTTCCTAAAGAAAAAATAGGATTTGATTAATCAAGGCATCCTTTGAATAATAAAACTCTATTAGAGAAATTGTAGTCTATGACATTTCATGAAAGGATTATCTATTTCTTAGGAAAATCCATATCAATCTCCTAATCTTGAATTGACTCCAAGAACTATTTCCAATAGTTCTCAAGATATCTTTAACCCTTCTCATTTCCTCATTATTGACTTTATATCCTTAATCTAAGGTTAGCTCCATAATTCTCTTCTCTAGAATATCTATCATTTCATTTAGACCTAAACTATTAATAGTTGGTTTCTCATCCTTTGACAAAGAATCCTTGTCTATTTCCCCAAAAATGCTCTTTGCAATCTCTTTCTTCCTTGAATGAATTATTTAAATATCCTTGATCTAGACCTCATCACTATCTATTACATGCTCTCCTCCCACTCCATTTAATCATTTATGATGCAAGGATGGGAAGATTCAAGAGGAATATGCCCAACTTAAACCTACGAACATCCCCTGCTTAGAGTTACACATGAAAGAAACATACAAATTATATGAACAAAAAAGAATAAGAGACCAAATTCCATGCAAACATTCTTATGTAATTATTAAATTCCACATAAGAAAATTGAACATGCCCAGCTATGAGGCCTTTCGGGTTGCGACCATATACAAAGAATTATGAAATCAAGTCCAAGCTCGCATCCTATCTTCTTCTCTAGGAAATAAACCAAAAATATAGCAAATATGAACAAGATTTGATGCTAAGTTATATTTAGGTCCACATATGACCAAAGAACATTTCCTTAACTTAGAAAAATCCCATTTCATCACACAGAATCACACAAGATGAAAAACTCTATGTTTTACACAAAACTAGTTGGAAATCTATACTTGAGAAAAATGATGATATCTCCCAACTCTGGATGAATTAAGATTTGCACTCATAGATGTAAGTATTATTTTAGGTCCTCTTCAAGAAGCTAATTTCACAAAGTTTGATTCATTAAGGATTAGCTACTACAAGATGTGCAAATAGAACACATAAAATAGAAAATACAACTCCAACGAGGAGGTAAAATGGCTCTAACTTCAACTCTATCCATCCAATTCTTATGCGCACATAGGATAAGGTTAAAAAACATGTCTAAAACACATCCCTAACCTAAAAAATCATAAGTTTCATGATATATTTTATTATTATTATTTTACTTGAATGCAAGATTTCTTAAAGCCCCAAGATGCTCTTGTATCTACTAGTACATTTGGGGGTCATTTTCAACCTAAATTTTTGACGGCAAGGAAATTTGGCTTGTCAAATCTACTTTTTTTTAAAATATGATCCTAATAACATTGAAATTTTGATGAAATTTAAGTTTAGCATCAAAACTTTGATGTTTTCGAGGATAAAAACAAAAAAAAATTGAATCTTCATTCACTCATACGGCAAAGTGCGGGTGCACAGAATGGAGGCTTCAAGAAGATTTTTACAATTTTTGAAGGTAAAGTTTTTTATATGTTGATGGTGGCATTTCTATCATGAAAACCCTTCAACTTCTGACCCAAAAGTATTATTTTTATTTTCTATTATTCCAAATCGGCTCAAGATTTGAACTAGTGTCGCTCCATAGCTTATGATTCATGAGTTTCTGTCTTGAAATTCTTTTGCCTTATGAATTTAAAATGTGATGTTTTTATGTTCTTGTAATATACTAAATTGGACTGAGATTCAAACTAGGGCTGTATATAGCTTACAACTAGGGCAATTGGTAGTTGTTGCAGTTCTTGGCAGTTTCTTATTGTTAATGCATCATTTTAGTAGTAATGAAATGATCTTAAAGGAAAAATCTTAACCATTAGTAGTTAATCATGGCATTGAAATGTATTAGGGTTTGTTATATAGTCACATTTAGAATTTTTTTGTATTAGGGTTTTTTTTCTAAAATTTGAAATTCATTTGCAACATGTTGAAATACATGTGACATGTTGAATGTCAAAGTTAGGCCCTTTATTCCCCGCTAATTAGATAGAAGAAAAATTGAGAGTATAATAAAATTTCCAAACTAGACAAAAAGATCTTGTTCTACTATGCTCTAAAAATAAAAACTAGACAGAAAAATCTTCTACTTTGTTTTAAAAATAAAATCTTTGATTAATTTGATTGGAATGGGAAGTGACTTCATAATTTAGAGATAAAATCAATTGAAATGGTATAATAAAGGTACTAAAGAAAACAAGTGGTTTAAAAATGGGAGATTTCCACAGTTCAAATTATGAAAGTATGTTTCTAGGAGTAATTATGTATCACTATTTTTAACATCTGCATTCCACCATCCACTATTATGATGAGAGAGTTTGAAGAATACAGATTGTTTACTATGCAATAAAAGATAAGATAGTGGCATTATCTAAAGCCAACTATAGCTACATGCTTGATTGGTAGTGCCTAGTATTCATACAATCTGGCATGAACGTGATCATAAAATCAATCCCCTTATTTGGAAAAACTCTTAACAATGAGATAGATACTTGTAGAATCTCTCTAGAGAAAATAGCATAACAGTTATCAACACAAAAAAATATGATTAATGGAAACATAAGCAACCCACAAAGCCCAATTAAGACCTATATAACTTAGCTTCTAAATCATTAGGGTGCATACTAGGCCCATAAAAACACTACATTTTAAAACTTATAGCCAAAATGACACAAAACTACAATGATTATCACATACCCACACCAACTCATACCTAGAAAAAATATTAACCATTGGTTGATGTTGGGTTTTGAGACTATTTCCCACACTCTAACAGAGTCTCATCTACTTTGAGACCAAATCTTCCACCTCCTTTCTTTGCCATTTCAATCAGAATATCAGTTGTCTAATATGTTCCAAACATAATTGTATGAAGAATCATTTCATGCACATTTCATCAAATATATCATCATTGATGCACAAGGTAGGGTAAACACAAGCACCATTCATGCACATTTCATCAAATATATCATGGTAATAACCCCTCTATTGCATTGGCATTCAAACAATCATCTATTTGTGTGGAACTCACCATAGATTAAGATTATTGATTTCTCTTACAACTGTGTACTTTGATTTCTTTCCTACAAGTTGGAGATAAGCCATGGCTTCTGTCAAATAGATCATACACATGGTCTATGTTTTCATAAATAATTCATGGAGCTAGTCACTTCCATCACATACCTCACCATTTTTCCAAACTATGTAGTATGCAAGTTGGGTGGTGACTATTCTTATTATGAAGACTTACACTTTCAATATGTTTCACAACAATAACCAACGGCTTAGTATTATTTGGGAGATTCATGATAAAAAAAAGATTTACAATACCTTTTGCTCACACTCCTAGCCATAGTTTTGTCTTTTCTCAACAACATGAATGATAGGAATCAGGTAAAATAGACTCACCTTTAGGATTGACAATGATATTCTTAGATTTCAAAAATCACTCATTACAACTCTCAGATTTTACAATACAAACTGACTATAAATCATACTTCACATCTGCAATCTCTAACACATTTGTAACCTTACTATAACACCTTGCTTGGAAATAAGCCCCTTTTTTTTTATCTCTTATCAATGACACCCACAGACTTGCATTTAAATCAACTCTAATTCTTTGAAGTACTATACACCTAATATCTAAAGTTTGAACTTAATGCTTCTTTGGAAAGATTTTATAGTATAAACACAATAAACTCACATATTATTTTTAGACACTTATACAATCTGAATAAAAATATTAAATATCATTACTATCATATATCTTAGTCTTTGTATCATTGACTCCATATACTTAGAATTTTCTTATTTACATAGATATGTAACAAAAATATAGTAACTATCTTCCAAACTCTAGTATCTCACCAATTCTACTCTTCCAAAGGGTTATTTAGCATCCCATGAATGACTACAACCCTCCAAACACCATGCACAATATAGTTGAGCCTCTGTTACATTTCTTGGATGTTGATTTACTGTATTTTGCATGCAACATCGGATACTCATTAATTCTCAGTCCATTCCTTATAGGAATCAAGGTTATGGTGTAGACCCATGAGAGGGAAATTTCACACAACAACAAAAAAATTTTAACATTCCCTAATCTCTTCACAAAGAAAGCATGCAACCACTCTAACACTATTATCTAAAAGTGTGCAGAATATTGTTTACACAATGAGTATTAAGATCGACCTTGGTAATAACCCCATTGATACTAGGGATCCATTTAACATCATAATTATTTCTAGCCTCCATTTCCCTATATATGAAACTTAAGAATCATCACAACCATGAGATAAGGGAGAAGATATTAGGACTGTAGTTAAATACCAGTACACATGTAGATTTTCAAAAAAAGAAAAACTTATGTATGTGTGTGTGTGTGTGTGTGTGTGTGTGTGTGTGTGTAACTTTATCATTGGTAACTATAATTTTCAAATAGTACAAACAACAATAGTTTCTTACAATTCTATGGTTCTCTTTGTAAGTTTATAAAATTGAAATTTAAAAATTAATTGCATTTATGTACATCTTTTTCAAGTTTGATATTTATCATTTTCCTCACTCACAGTACAAGAATAATTTTTCTAAAAACATACTGACTAGATGGAGATTGAGCCAAAAAATTGTAAGAGCGATTGTGGCAAAAGAGCTAAAAAAATGATTGTGCACGATAATCATCTTTTTACATTCTTTTTGGCACTGTTGTTCTTACATTTTATGATTTATGGTGAGCAAAAAATTCCAAACTACTCAGGTAGGTGATCCAAAATTAAATCATAATTGGTTGAGGCATACTTAAATACCTTATTTCACACGTTATTGAATGTTTCTTGAATGTTCAGGGTAGTAACTCCTTACACTGAACTCTTCATTGAAGTTATTCTCATTGCCATAATGACATTACCTCTAAACCATGCAAAGTATGTTGAAGTGGTTCCCAACCTTGAAACACTCTTATAACTTAAGAAATGGAAAAGCAAATGCAGATGCAATACATGACAAAATACACAACTTGTAGTCTTTATATATACAGAGAGATCTTTTTTAAGTTTCTTATTACATATTAGCACAACAAAAAAATTGTTCCAACAACATACATATTCCAGAATCCAAATAGTAAAACAATAAAAATCACTCAACCCATGCTAAGTAACAAGCCATAACCTAGTTCAATTTGTACAATTGTTGATTAGTTGGGTTGATTACAAATTCTTGTAGAACTATCATTAGATTAGGAACAATAAAATGAACAATTAGTTGTTCCTTGCTAGCATTAACTTGACTGATCTATTTAGACCCATTGATTATTGTCATAAGCTTTTAAACATAACTATATAAGGAGTTAGGATGTATATAGATTAACCTTACATTAATATAAACTACAACACAAAAGTTGTACTAGGGTATTACAGGATTGTGATTATAGAAAACTACCTAATTTTAAGAAGTGGGTGTATGATGGTGAAGAGTTGTATTAGGTGAGTAAATCTCACTAGTGGTTATAGGAATACAACTACATCAAAACAATTAGAAACCGAAACTACATATTTGTTAGAGTGAGTAGTTCAAGCGTCTTGATCCCATGTATACAGGTATGTAGGCAACTTGGTAGGTGGAGTATGCCTCCAGTGTGCAGATGCCTTGGACATAGTTAGGTAGCACTTAACCATGCATTTATGTATGTATGTAACTATTCTCTACCTAAAAATTTCATCCACATGTGGGGGGGGGGGGGGGGGGGTGTGGTGGGCAATTGAGCTTGCACCTTTGGCATTACATCATTTCCATTATTTGCACCCTCTGAATCAAAGGTATATAAGTTTATCACTTGGAACTATAATTTTCAAATAGTACAAACCAAAATAGTTTCTTGTAATTCTATGGTTCTATTTCTTATAAAATTGAAGTTTAAAAATGAATTGCCTTTATGTACATATTTTTCAAGTTTGATATTTCTCTTTTTCCTATCTCACAGTCCTTGAATAATTTTTCAAAACACATACTAACTAGTTGGAGATTGAGCCAAAAAATTGTATTTATTTATTTATTTGTATGTATCTTCCTGTTTGCTAGCAACAGTAAAATAATCTCTAATAATTTATTGTACAAATTTGTGTGGCATGTGAGAAAGACATTATTTTCTCTTCATGTGATAGAATTAGGCCAGAAAGCATCCAATTCTACTTCGAACAAGTACCATTTAACTCACTTGTATCTATTCATAGTGAAGTTAGCAACATGATAATGGTTGTAATGGATGGTAATTACTTATTTTCTTGTTTGAAAGCATTCTTGTGTGCTTAATCCTTTCTTTGTCATTCCTTTTCTTTGTAGTTTTTTTATACTTATTTTTCTGATATTTTTACTCAATAGCATATGTTTCTTATATCTTGTGAATAACCAGGTACAACTCCTATTATATCTTTCTTTTGAAGGATATATAAGATATATGAAAGTGAAAATAATTCATCATTCTCTACTCTTTACTTAAACTTGGCTTTTGAGTTAATGGTAACATGTTTTGTTTAATGGTTTGTGAAATTAACTATATTTATGAAGAGTTATCATTGTTATGTTTATATGACAACTTTTTGTCATTTCATTATTGTGGAATTCAATGCATTTCAAATAAATAATAGGGAGAGATTGACATGCACTATGTACTTAAATTTTTTTCTTCCTTTCTCTATCATGTGATGTGAATAAAGTTCTATAAAGTTCTATGGGGGGAAAAAAATAAGAGCCAGGGTATGTTGCACTGAATATTTTGTAATGAATTTGTGGCAAGTGGTGTCAAATTGATCTCATGCTTAGTACATTTATATGACATTGGATTCTTTTTTTTTGAATTAATTATCAAGCTACATTTTTCAAGTTGTTTTCATCTTGAGCTCCACAATGGTTTGGCAAAGAATGATTTCTCATTTTTTTTAAAGATAATACATAATAAATAGTATAGATAATACACATGATAAGAATAAGTTTAGCAAATCAAGACCAACAATGCTATCAAAATAATAAATTTAAATTATTAACATCCATTTTTAGCCCCAGCGTCTCCTTCCTAAAGTGTTCAATATTAGCAATGGGTAAATAATTCAACATCTTGGTAATGAACTCGATTTCATCCCTTTCCACATCCTTGACCACCAAAATCTTTACCTTGGACAAATAATGCAACAAAGATCAGTGATGACATCTCATACAATATTCTTCTGAGTCAATAGCATGTTGCATCTAGTGGCTTTGATATTCTTTATCATACCTAGAATATAATTCCTCTCCTCTTTCAAAATCCTATCCATCATTGTATAATTAGAGACCACAATGTTCTATTCAATGTCTATCTTGGGAGGCAAAATCTAGAACTATATTATGCCAATCTTTGCATTCTCAATCCTATTGATGCCTCCAGCCATATGGCTTGCCTTCTTATCAAACACCAAACCCTTAATGATCTATGTATCATCAAGAGTCCCACCCAATTTTTGCAAAACTTTGATGTTAACCAATGTTAACCAAGTGACTTAGTTTATACTAAGCTCAAGGTGAAAATGTTTACCGAGTCATACAATGTAAATCTGTGATGAATTTCACAATGTCTACTGAGTCACTAGTGTAGACCAAGTTCAAGGCTACTTGGAAGTGATCGGTATGGACTGAGCCTCCACATCTACCAAGTGCATGGCAATGCCGAGTATTGATAGTGGATGTTGAGTATCAAAACCTCACCGAGTCAATCTTCAAAACTTGAATGTCTTCATGTAGGTTGACTTTGTAATATTTGTGGCAACTTGTATTATGGTTGACTTTGTAATTTGTATAATTGGATTGATATATATGTAATGCATTGTATCATATCCAATGTATGTATGTATGTATGTGCATAAAAAATGAAGATGTGAATGCAAATTAAATTAGAGAAAATCGGGAGTGAATTACAAAGGCTACAATAGTATAAGGAGCAGCAAAGTCATATCTGTCACAGTAAGGTGATCAGTACTTAAAGGAATCTCATTCAGCAAGCCAAGTTGCAAATTAGAGATCATCTACTATTTCATCCTAATAGGTGGATTTGTCAAATCCTTTCATAAGGTAGACCTAATAGTCTTTTGTAAATCTCTTTACCAAGTGAATACTTAATTGTATATTTCTAAATCCTTTCATAAGGTGGAGCTAGCAGTCCTTATTGCTCCTAATAGGGCAGATCATCAGAAGTGATCAATGTAATCTTTAATAGGCTAACTTTATACTACAGTACTAAAGTTTTTGGTATCATCCCCACCCTAGTTTTACTTTCTATTCGAAAGGTTTCTGGATCACCAAATCTTGTGTCTCAGTGTTATGAATGCTTTCATGTTTTTAGCTTCTTATGCATGAAATTATATTAGAATTTATATGATGGATTAAATGCTAATTGAATGGTTGGATTAAAGGTTAAAATTGTTGATGTTTTAGAAGTTATTGATTCACCGCTCCCCTTTTAGTAACTTAGCTTAGTCTTGACTATTTCCAACAACTGGTATTAGAGCATTGTGATTCTCAAGAGAAAGCTTAACTACTTGAGAAAAGATCAAGGCTATGGAGATATTCAGACTTGACAAAGCTATTGATAATGAGAAGCTAGATTTAGAAATGGACATTGCCCAACTCAAAAAAGAAAAGGAGCAACTCTCTCAATCCTTGAAAAGAAGAAAAGAACTTGCAATTCCAATGAATGATCATCTCTACATTGAAGAAATAATTAAAGACTTTCATTCAAGCACTTTAGTTGAAGCCAATGAAGAAATCAAAGAACTCCTAGAAAAGAATGGTTCCCTATAAGAAAAAGTAAGAAAGCTAAGAAGAGAACAAGAAATTCAGTCGGTAAGGTTATGTGAAGTCTTGGAATAGAGAAACAAGATAAAAGAAGAGATAGATAGAAGGAACAATGAAATCCAAAACCAACCTCTTCATCAAGTAGACCTTATTAATTAGCTCTCCAATGCAAATGAAGAAATCATGAGCCTAAGATTTGAAAAAGAAAGAATGAGGAATGATCTAAATTTTGAAAGTCAAATCAATGAAAGAATGAGAAATGATCTAAAATCTGAAAGACAAATCAATGAAAGATTGAGGAATGATCTAAACTCTGAAAAGAAAATCAATGAAAGAATGATGAAATCTCAAGCAAACATGAATCAATTGAATAAGAAAAACCTCTATAGGAGAAAAGGAAAAGCGAGAATTGGATATACAGAAGAAGGAGAATCATCCAAGAAAGGAGCTCAAAAGAACCAAAGACATACTTGCAATCATTGTGGTAAGATATTGAAATCATTGTGGTAAGATAAGTCATACATCAAACAAATGTTGGAGTAATGGAAAAGCAAAATTCAATGGAAAATGCTACAATTGCAATCAGCATGGTCATAAGGCAAATGAATGCAAAGAGAAACCAAGATTTGAAGGCAAATGCCACAAATGCAAGAAACATGGACACAAGTCATTAGAATGCAAAACCAAGGTATTGAATCCAACAGAGATTATTATGAAAGAAATATTTGGATGGGACTACAACACCTAGTGTAGATGTCATTACTGTGGAGAATTTAGACACATTGGAATAAATTGTGTAAAACATCATTTGAGGAAAAGAGACAACACTAAAAGATGTTTCATTTGTACAAAACTTGGTCATCTTGCCAAGAAATGCATGAATACTGGTAGAATTGAAGATGAGAAGAAGGTAAAAGCTAATAATCTTTGAAAATAGATGAGACAACAATGGTTTCCTAAGTTTGTCAAGGATACAAGTCTGAGTAATGATCAAGTCACTCAAGAATTGGGTGACTATCATTTCTACTTATGTTTTCATAGGAGAAATTGGAATTATGCTATCAAAGAAGACATCCAAAATAGTTCCAAATTGAAAGAGAAAAATGATCCAAATCAGTATCTAGATACAAAGAGATCACTGAGTGCAAGTGTCTACTGAGTTATCTTCTCTACCGAGTGAGGTTGGGTCATAGACTCTACCAAGCAAGGTCGAGAGTGATAAAGATGTTCATGGTTACAAAGTCATGAAGACTTCGTCAAGTGTTCAATACAAGCATAATGGATGATAATCTATTAATGTGATGTCAGTCAATCTACCTTCATACTAAGCATTTATGGTGAAATTTTAACAAAAAGCATGAAGTCGAAGTCAGTTCCTATCGTAAAATTACAAGTGTTATTGTGAAAGTGCAATCTTCAGAGCTTCCAAGCAATTTTCACAAATTTCTAGTGAAAGTTTCAAATTCCTTCAAACCCTATTGATTGAAGGTGGCATCTAGCAATAGTAAGGTCAAGCGAGGATCTGACATGTTGGTTCATGGAGTGGAGTGGAAAGCACCTGATTTCAAGCTCACTCCTGCAATAGCTAAAACCCTAGATCTGAGTGGAGCTCAATCTCAAATCCCTCCAAAAGTACTTCTGGTTAACAATATTTGCACTCATTTCAAATGTGTTATTCAAGAAATTGGTACATTGGAAATGGATGATGCCCTAGGTCAACTATGTATGAATGGAGTTTTGAAACTCGAGCACCAACATCTGGAAACCAAAGGGTTAACTCATATCCCTCACATGCCCCATAAATTTCAAGTTAAATGGATTAGGTTTATCTGAAGCCAGGTGCATAACGGTCAGTTTTGGTTGGAGCAACTAGTGTTGATAATAAAGAAGATGATTCACCAAATCACTAACCTCCTAATGCTAGCCAAAGTCAAAACAACAAAAACCCTAGGTCGAGCAGAGTTGGAAAAGAAAACCCTAGCAAAATGGGATGGCAGAGGAATGAAAATCAGCAATGTTTCTAATATTGAACTAAAGTTTGGTATTCATGTCATTGCACATAACATTTATAGATCTAGCAAGTTAAATAGTGTGTCATGTGAAGCTGTGGACTTGGCATACAAGGTGGTAAAGAACAATCTATCATTTGATCTCACCGAGCTATTGCTGAGATAATTCAACAAGAACATGGAAAGCATAAGAATTTCACAAAATAACCCATGTAAGTTTGGTTCCTTGTTGACTTGTCTATTCTTTTATGTTTAGAAATTCTTTCCCTCTAAAGATACTGTAGTATGGAGAAAATATGTGCTTGTGCTTTATCAAATAAATGAGTATATTGTAGAGATGGGTGAAAACTATAATAGCATCATGGACAATTATTTTTATGTATTTAAAGAAAAAATGAACAATAGGTTATGAATCCCCAAGAAACTAGTTGAGGATTATAAGGATGATGTATGTTTCATGGTGGATTGTGACAAAGTTTACATTTGGGCAGTTAAGCCTAGAATTGCATGGGTAAAACCTCTTGGTTATGAGGTCAATATTGGTGAAACAAAAGATATCATTGAAGCCCTTGTCAATGAGCTAGTTGATCCCAAGGCTACATATTTTGGGACATATGATGAAGCAAAAGCCAGGATTGAACTTGAGATAAAACTTTCTGAAGCGATAAACAAAGGGAAGAAAAAAATTGTAAAATTGAAATCCAGTTCAACCCTTTTGTTACCTAAAGGTAAAGGAGAAGATGAGGAAGAAGAGGATGTGGAAGCAGAGGAGGTAGAATCTAGAGAAGAAAAGCCACTAAAGAAGAAAGGAAAAGTGATTATCACTAAGCCAACAAAGCCATCCACTGTAGTTTTCACAAGGAGATCTTCAAGGAAGAAGTCTGACAAGGAAGGAGGAGACATTGTATTTAGAAAACCTCCACCCACCTTCCAAGATGGACTAAAAGATATAGAAGTAGGGGTAGGCATAAAAAATTTCAAATCATTAAAATATGAGATTAAGACAGTAGAGGAGTAGAAGCAGATTGAAGACCTGGTGTTGAATAAAATGGGTAAGTGGAAATACTCACCAGATCAGCTCACTTCCCAAGTTCCTAGTGAGTTATTGGAAAAGATAAAGCCAAGATGGGATTTTTATATGCAAAATATCAAGGACATATATGGGCAAACCTTGAGGTAGCTATTACTGAGCATATCAAATGATGAGGTAAAAGAGTCATTGAAGAAAAATTAACTCTAAAGTTTAATACTTGTCTAGTTTTAATTAAGGACATTGAGCATGTTGTTAGGAACACAACAAACACTTGGAAGAATATTTATTTGTTACATAAACCAAGTGATTTTCTAATAAATGTCAAAGATGATGATGATGAAGAAGATAAGGAGAAAGATGAAGAAGAGAATGTTGAAGAAGTAACTCACTTTGACAATGAAGAATATGAAGAGGATCAAGGACAAGAGGCTACCAAGGAAGCAAAGCTAGATGATGAAGAGACTAATCCAGTCAATATAGCTGCAACAGTCATTGCCTCATTTTCTCACTCTCTAAGAAAACTAGTAACAATATCAAGCATGGAGACAACCCCAACAAGTTTGATTATGACTGCTAGTGCCAATCCAATTGTTCAATCACTCTTTGCTCCTACTCAGCTCAGCACATCATTGATGGAAGTGACTTCCACTTCATCTATCAAGCTATAGATTCCTCCATCAATTTGAGTGCTTTAGTTTTGACTTCCTAGTCTTGAGCACACCAATTTTGGGTTCTTTAGGTATTTCTATAAATATTCCTTTAGTAAGTACAATATTAGTTTTCATGGCTAGTCCTAGCATATCTATAATTGTTTTTATTCTGAGTACAAAAGTAATAAGTGTAAAGATAGTTGAGCCCAAGGTTCAACCGAGCACAAAATTTTTGAGTAAAGATAAAGAGCTAGAGGAAAATATTGATTTAGATGAGGTAATTGTTATCCCTAATTGGGATATTTCCAAGCTTACCTCAGACCAAATGCAATTATTTGGTGAACTCCCCTAGAAAAAGGCTAAAAAAAAAAAACTAAGAGAGGAGGGAGATAAGGAATTTAAAATAATTGAAGATGCAAAGAACATTTTGGTAGGAACTATAGGTATTGAGGTTGACTCTTCTAAGCCAATTTTGTATTAGTTAGCAGAGGCAGTACAAAAATTCAATGAAGATATTGAGAGACAAGAAAAGTTAGTACAAAAAGAAGAGAAGAAATTTGATAATAAAGTGTTGGAGCACATTGCTTAGCAGATAGTCATTCATCAAGTAGAACTTTCTACAATTTTGGGCAATTTAGAAGCATCTTGTACAAATGTGTCATCACTTTTTGGAAAGCTTTGTGATGTTTCTAGTTTCACAAAAGAAATAAAGGACAAATTGTCCAAATTAGATGAAGATTTGAAAGCTAGTTCTCAATAGCTACAGCTTGACCCTAGTTCAAGCTCTGCACATTTTCAAAGAATAAGATTTTTAACAAATATGCAAGTAGAACTGCTTAGAGAAGAAGCAAGAATTAGATCCACATTGATTAATATTAAAAATATGATTCTTCCCATCATGGATGCATTGCAAAAACATATTGTACATTCAAAAGCTCTCATCCATGACAATAATTTCTCCATTGTAGATTATATGATAGAACTATCAGCAGAAGTCCAAGTTACACTTCAGAAATGAAAGATTCTACAAGACAATTGGGATAACACATTGGAAAACATTCTAAAGGTACATTCAAATTTTCTATCTCATTTTGGTGTTACTATGTAAATAATTAGAATAAGTCTTTGGCATTAATGTCAAAAAGGGGGAGAAAAGATATATTGGAGAAAGCCATATGTTATGGGGGAGATTATGTAATAAGTTGAAGAATCAATGGGGGAGTAAGGCATGTACAAAGAGATATATTGTATATAGCAAGAAGATGTATAGTATACTATATAAAGGAGCCTTACCATGTACAGATATATCCCACACAAAATCAATTTTGAAAAATCTTTAAAATAGTATACACTACCGAGCCAGTATTACAAGGTGATGGATAAAAGGTATTTAGGAATATTTTTGAATTTAGTTTTGGCTGATAAGTGTTTTTGTCACTAATGCCAAAGGGGGAGATTGTTGACATATCAGTCAAAGTTTGTTATTAGTGACACACACTTATTTAGATTGTATATAGCTACCAAGCTCATTGTACAGTTCATAGTGTTTTCCATGCATTTCATTTGTCACCGAGTTCTATAGTTGCTACCAAGTCCTTTGGACAAATCATAGTGGTTACCAAGTAGTCTCAATTATAATAAAGATTAGCAATGTAAACCATGCATCTTAGTGTATGCCAAGTTTACTAGTGCAAGCTGAGACATGCAGTGCTCATCAAGTTCGTAGTGTATGTGATGAGAGTCCAGTGTTAACTGAGCTTCCTAGTGTTAACCAAGTGACTTAGTTTATATTGAGCTTGAGGTGAGAATGTTTACTGAGTCATACAATGTAAATCAAGAGACTCAATTTATGCTATGATTTTCACAATGTCTACCGAGTCACTAGTGCAAATCGAGTTTAGGACCACTTGGAAGTGATTAGTATGGACTAAGCTTCCACATCTATCAAGTGCATGGCAATGCTGAGTATTGATAGTGGATGTTGAGTATCAAAACCTCACTAAGTCAGTCTTTAGAACCCAAATGTCTTCATGTAGGCTGACTTTGTAATATTTGTGGTAACTTGTATTAGGGTTGACTTTGTAATTTGTATAATTGGATTGATATATATGTAATACATTGTATCATATCCAATGTATGTATGTATGTATGTATGTATGTATGTATGTATGTATGTATGTATGTAAAAATATGAAGATGTGAATGTAAATTAAATTAAAGAAAAGTAGGAGTGAATTACAAAGGCTACAATAGTATAAGGAGCAACAAAGTCATATCTATCACAGCAAGGTGATCAGTACTTAAAGGAATCTCATTCAGCAAGCCAAGTTGCAAATCAAAGATCATCTACTATTTCATCCTAATAGGTGTATCAGTCAAATCCTTTCACAAGGTAGACCTAACAGTCTTTTGTAAATCTCTTTACCAAGTGCATACTTAATTGTATGTTTGTAAATCCTTTCACAAGGTGGACCTAGTAGTCCTCATTGCTCCTAATAGGATAGATCATTAGAAGTGATCAACGTAAGCTTTAACAAGCTAACTTTATACTATAGTACTAAAGTTGTGGGTATCATCCCCACACCAATTTTACTTTCTATTTGGAAGGTTTTTGGGTCACCAAATATTTGTGTCTCATTTTTATGAATGCTTACATGTTTTCAGTTTCTTATACATGCAATTAGATCAAAATTTATATGATGGATTAAATGCTAATTGAATGGTTGGATTAAAGGTTGAAATTGTTGAAGTTTTAGAAGTTATTGATTCACCCCTCCCCTCTTAGTAACTTAGCTTAGTCTTGAATATTTCCAATAGATTCAATCTACCATCATGCAAAGCTTGTCTATCATACTCTGAAAGTCTACCCAAAAGAATATGACAACAATCCATAGGCATAATATTACACAAGACTTCATTATGATAATTCCCAATTTTAAATTTGACAAGGCATTGCTCACTTACAAGTAAGTTATGCTCCTTATGGATCCACGCAACATGGTACGGCTTAGGGTGTTTCAACTCCGCATCTGCAATTTGTTAACCAGCTCTTAGGATGCAAAATTATATGAACTTCCACTATCAATAATTACTTTGAAACATTTTCTAGTGATCTTACATTTGGTTTTGAACAAACTTCTTCTCCAAATAGGTTTCTCATCAGCTTCTTCATTCCACAAGATCCTTTTTAACATCAAGTTCAAGCCATTTTTTAGGTTCATTAGGTGTTTTAGCAACTTCTTCATAGGCTAAAGTATTTATACTATTACCTCCAATCTTCTTTCTAGAGTTAGTATATTCAAAGGCTTTATGTCCTTCTTCACCACATTTGTATCAAGTACCTCTAAGCAAATATCTCTCTTCCCTTTTTCCACTATTGTTATTCCTAGAGTAATCAACATAGCTACCTCTAGAGTAATTACCTCTTTTACAAGGTTCATATTTCCATCCTTTAACTTGCATTGTGTCATCAGTTATGCTACTTTCTCCATAGGTTATTCCTCTACTTCTTTGAAATCTACCTCCTCTTCCTCTCTCCCCTTGATCATGTCTCTTTGACAACCTTTCTTTTTAGAGAAAATTAATATGACTCTTCCATGTTGTCCATCTTAACATAGCTAATCACATCTTGAATTGATGCTCTTAGGCCATTCAGGTATCTAGCCACTATCCCAACTTCATCATCAAAATGTCCAAATCTGATATCAAACGTGTAGAATTCCTTAGTATATTGCTTCACGCTCATGTCCTTTTGCCTCGAATTTTGCATTTTTCTCAAAAAACTAACTAGGTTGTTTTTTGGGAGAAACTTCTTCTTCATATTTCAAAGCATCTTCATCCATGTTTTGATCTTTTCTTTTCCTCTCTTATGTCTATCAGATTGCAAATGATCTCACCAAAGAGACGCATGACCTTTCAACTTTGCGACTAAAATCTTAACCTTCTTATTATCAGAAGTACCTTCATGCTCGAAATATTTTTCCATCTTAGAGATCCAATCCAGCAATGCATTAGTCTCAAGTCTTCCATCATAGTGAGAAACTTCTACAAAAGGTTTGGAATTAGCTTTAGATAAAACTCTCAACAGTCTTTCCTCATCTTGTTCCACTTTAGGTATAGGTTTACAATTAGGTTTTGCCTCTTCTTCATCACTAACATCTTCAAGATGTACACCTCTTCTCTGTGTTGTCTCTATAGCTTCAAGCCTAGTTGCAATTTGTCTTAACATGTCCATTATAGAATTATCAACATTTCCTCTACCACAAACAATCTTGAAAATAGTTCCTACAAGACTATAACCTTCTACAATTTATAGGTCAAATTTCCTATCTACAACTCTATAACCAATCCAATAAGGTCCTCCATGATCCAATCCACAAGAAAGAACTATGTTCTGATACCACTTGACGTAGGGATGGCAAAATTTAAGAGGAATAAGCCCAACTTAAACCTATGAACATCCCCTACTTAGAGTTACACTTGGAAGAAACATACACATTAAATGAAAAAAAAAAAAAAAAAAAAGAGACCAGATTCTACAAAATCATTTTTATGTAATTATTCAACTCCACATAAGAAAACCAAACATGCTCGGCTATGAAGCCTTTCGGGTTGCGGCCATACATTAAGAATTATCAAATCAAGTCTAAGATCGCATCCTATATTATTCTCTAGGATCTTCCAATGATCTATCTTGTTGATGATGTGGAATTATTACTTCTACATCAATCCAAGCTCCTTATATATCCAGTTAAGGCACAGGTTGGTTAGTCAAGATTTAATTACATTATAGGTCCAACCTTGGAAGAGTAAACCAAAAATGTAGAAAATATGAAAAAACTCTATGCTAAGTTATATTTAGGTCTACATATTACCCAAGAACATATCCCTAACTTATAAAGATCACGTTCCATCACACAAAATTGTGCAAGATGAAAAAGCCCAATTTTACGCAAAACTGACTGAAAATTGATACCCGACAAAAATGGTGATATCTCCCAACTCTAGATGAATTAAGACTTTATCTCTTAGATGTAGGTAGTATTTTAGGTCCACATTAAGAACCTAACTTCAAAAATTCTTATTCATTAAGGTTAAATGGATACATAATGCACAAATAGCATGCAAAAAATAGAAAATATAACTCCAGCAACAAGGTAAAATGACTCTAACTTCAACACAATTCATCCAATCCTTATGTGCTCATAGGAGAAGTTTCAAAAATATGTCTAAAACACATCTCAAACCTCAAAAACCATAAGGTTCATTAAATATTTTATTATTATTTAATGCAAGATTACTTAAAGCCCCAAGATGCTCTTGCGTCAATTTCCCCCTTTCTTTTGCACTAAATTCCCACCATCCACAAAGGTCATATTAATATCTCCAACAAGATAGAAACCTAATTCTATTATAATCTTTTCAACTCAAAACATGTTTGAAGAATATGTTGGAAAAATGATCAGTGCTCCCCTCAAGATTTGTGACAAGGGCTTAACTACCAACTGTGTACTATAAGTTGAGTGGTTGTATCATGAATTGATGGATAAATATTTTGGTGCAATGGAGACCCCACTCTAACAAGTGGTATTAGAGCTTGGTCACAGGTTCGAATCCTCAGACCCTTGAGTAACACTAAGGGGGAGATTGTTGGAAAAATGATCAGTGCTCCCCTCAAGATTCATGACAAGCACTTAATCACCTCCTATGTACTATAATTTGAGTGGTTGTATCAAAAATTGATAGATTGGTCTTTTGGTGCAATGGAAACCCCACTCTAAGAGAATCCTCCCTTGATCATACAAAGGACCCCTTGGGAGGATCCTTGAAAAATTGGAGAGAAATTAATGTACAAAAATAACATATCTCTCCAACATTCTTAATAGGAGAAAAGAAAGATTAATTGGACACAATTTATTCTAATGAAGTCAAAGGGAATATAATGAAGCTGATGAAGATGAAGATCATAATAGAGCTATGAAGTATATGTGAAAGAATCATATCACTTGTTATATTTTCATTGATGTTAAACTAGTTGACTATACCAATTCATATAAGTTGCAATCATTTTAAGGATATGATGTTGGATAAATAATTTGAAGAAAAAGTATGAAGATGTGAATGTAAACCTAAAAGGGAAACTGATAAATTAGTCTATGATATTATAATGTTGATTTTATTATGTGTTGAGATGATACAAAAGAAAATTACTTTGGCTAGATAGCAAGGAAAGAAGGTATAAAGTGGAAAGATAATGAAATAGTGAGTTTCACCAAGCTAGATAGTGAGGTTGGTAAATGAAAGGACTAGTACTCACCGAACACATATTAAGTGAAGAATGAACAATGTTAATCAAGCTTAATATTGACTGAGAAAGTGTAGTATTAACTGAGCAAGAAAAGATGAACAATTTTTGGAAGAATTTATTTGACACTGACATTTGTTGAAAATATGAATTGATTGAGAATTTTTTTAAATAATGATGAAGTAAATGAGTGAATTCATTAAAGGGATTAGATTGGTTTTGATTTTATGGTGGAGATTTAATGATAAAAAGAGGAGCTCAAATTGTAAGGAAAAATTTAGTGACTGAGTGTCTACAACCAATGTATCCAAGCTAGAAGATGATCGGATGGTCGTTACGAAGTGGAAAAACATTAGATAATATGGTTAAGTGATAATATTTTTTATATTTAATGGATGAATGAGGTGGCTACTGATGCTGATCAAAGTCATTTGTCAAGGAAAATATAGAAGAGGATACCAAGAAAGACTATATAATAAGATCAAACAAGTGAAGTGAAAAGTTGATGTGTGTGACTGGATCAGCCAGAGAAGAATTAACTTAGACAAGGGATGAGTGAAATGGAGATATGACATAGAAAAGTAAGTTTCATTTTTATTATATTATTTCACTATTACTCTCTAGCAAGTGTAGTAGAAAATCTCTAAATCAAGTAGACTTAACAATCTTATTTGTAAATCATTTTTAAGGTGTCATTCCATTGAATGTTTGTAAGTCCTTTAGAGTAGGAAACTCAATTGAGGAGTGATAAGGTCTAGATGACCTTTGGTATAGGTCCCCTAACTAGGTCACATTAACAATGGTGGCTCCCAACTAGGCTGACTTCAGAAGAGTGAAAATTTTTGGGTTAACAATCTCATGTAGTTTTTCCCTTCACAAGTTTTATATATTAAAATATTTGTGTGAAAATGTGTGGATGATTGTGTTGCATGTTATTTCATGTTTATTTTCCATTTATTGTTTATCTCTGTAAGTCGATAGATGAAGTATATAGTAACAGTCAATTGATTCGATACTCAGTATAAGCTAATAGTTTACTAGTAATGATTGAATTGAATATTATTGTGAAGTTTGACTCTAGTGACTGAGTTTGCATATTGGAAGTTTAAGTTGTGAAATTTTTGAAATTGGCAGAGAGGACCTAAGGATAACTGATTCAACCACCTCTCAGTTATCTAAAAATTGGTTTCAGAGCTAAGTGCTTGAATGATAAATGTTAGATTAAATAATTAATTTATTAATTATTTATTCTATTTACTTAAGCTTACTTAGGTTAATGCATTTATTTAATACTTAGTATTTAATGCATGTATTGGTTAGTTGTTGACAACACGGGAGTCTGTTCCCTTCTAACATGTTCCACCTTTTGTGGATATGTGCTGAGTTGTCATCCTTATCTTCTACCACCTTCTAGCTTTATCTACAAGCTTCCTTGAGGTCTTTATAAGTGACCTCTCCCTCATTGTATTTTCATCATCACATCACTTCTCATTGTAAATACATTTTCATTGTGTTTGCATACTTGTGGTCTCTCATGTCCATTTAGGGTTTTTCCCTTGCTCCATGCTCTTCCTCTCCTTGGCTTCTCTTTGACAGGTTTTTGCATGCAGGTGATCTTGGGCATCTTCGGAGTTGGCTTTCCTCAACTCCAACATGGTATCAAAGCCTTCCTGTTGCTACTTCGTTGAAGGATTTTTGAAGCCATGATTTGAAGTTACAAATCCTAGTTTGTTTGTGCATTTTTTCTTCAAATCAGGGGATCAGCAATTTTTTGAAGCACATTGGGGCCAAACGGACATCACCATTGGATCCAAAAGGTCGTTTACAATTAGGATTCATATAAAACTTGTCAAATTTGGAGACAGAGCTCTGGGAGGCAAAAAAAAATTCATTTCAGGGAATTCTGTACGGACGGATCGACATTTAAAAAAAAAAAATTTTAAAAATTACAGTGCTCACCATCGTTGTGCCACCGCGGGGCTGCCACCACGCCACCTACACGTGGCCCGCAATAGCTGCAGTAGGCGGCACCACTCATCTCCCCGACCGCGCCATCGAAAGTCCGCCGCAGCTATGCTTAGCCTTCCCGCCACCTGGTCTCAACCTCCACCAGCGGCAAATGCCAACGGTCGCTTTGCTTTTGCCACCCTTCTCCGTTAGCACTGCCAGCCATGTGGATAACTGAACAGCAGCCTGCATCAGAGTTTTCTGCCAATGCAGTGTTTTCTGGCCCGTCTGCAGCACTCGATGCTTGACACGTGGCAGGTCTGCCACATCCTTTGATTCGCCACATGGCATCGACGTGGCACTACCACGTGGCACCCTTTTTTGTAGCAATGGCCTGG
Source organism: Cupressus sempervirens (assembly GCA_028749045.1). Classification (NCBI taxonomy): domain Eukaryota; kingdom Viridiplantae; phylum Streptophyta; class Pinopsida; order Cupressales; family Cupressaceae; genus Cupressus; species Cupressus sempervirens. The sequence continues at coordinate 147,840,074 of CM053790.1, forward strand.
AAGCCATTAATTTTAATGCCATGACTTACTGACGTTAGTATGACATCAGCACTGCATCAGCATCCTTCTGACATGCACCTCTCCTGATTTTGTTTTGGGCCTACTTGTGGTTTTTTGGCCATAACTTTTGCATACGGAGGTATTTTACCAATCCAAAAGAAGCACCAAAAAGCTAGTTCCAAGACGAAGACTTTGGTGTAGGTATTTTTAGGTTTTGATGCTTTTCCATTGCCTTTTTTTAGTCAAAGCCCAAAGTTATGTTTTTGACTCCGACAAGCATATCTTTTGCGTCCCATGCCTATTTTCTGAAAACTTTATATTTTTGGAAAGCTGGTTCTATTATCTTTCCAAAAATTTCATCCTTTTCTTCAATTTTTTCCCATGCTCTTTCTATCATAGTTTTAGCATTTTTGCTATATGGTGGATATTTTGAGTATTTTAGGCCCGAGGATCATTTTCCTGGCATGATTTCCTTTTTTTTTAGCTATACTTTGTTTTGTTGCAGCTTGTTTTTAGTTTTGATCATTGTAGCTATCATTTTGAAGCACTTTTTTGTATCGCACTGAGATAAAGTGTCACTTTTGCATTTCAGGAATCATGAACGTTGTTTTGAGGTAGTTGTACATGCACTATTTTCATAAAGCACCATGGGGGGGATTGTTGTTTATTTTTTTAGGCCTTCTCCCTTTGTCAAGTGAGTGTCCCTTCCATGACATTAGCTCCATGTAGAGTCAATTTGATCGTGTCTTTATAGGTGTCTATACCTCTTCCCCTCTCTCATCATTCTTGGTTCGTCTGCAAGAGACTTTGGCCCACCTTCTCAATTGCCTGTCATCACACCCCGTCTGCATTAAGAGGGGGTTATGATGTTATTCTAATGCATCCATGGTTTGATGGTTCGATAGTGTGAACTATGTATTCAGTGGTTGATCCTATGTACAAGCACTAATACATTTGGTATCAAATTGCAACGGCAGTGCCATTGCAGTTTTTTTGTCACAACCTTGTTGTCGTCGCAATTGCAATGGTAGACAATCACAATTGTGATGACGACAAGGTTGTGATGGAAAAACTACAACGACACTTCCATTGCAATTTGGTACCAAATGTATTAGTGAAGGTGATTGCAGTGGCTGGCTACCTATGCATTTTGGTGAGATGGATCATCTACCATATAGAAATGCTCGGTTTGTGCCTTCTTCTTCCATGGAGGTTCTTCAGATCAGCAATTTGGTAGATTTGTGGCTTCTTCATGCTTCAATGATGCTCCTTCATGATCACTCCTTATTCTTGTTTTAGGGAACATTTCCCTAGTTGGAGACTTCTTTAGTTTTTCACTAGGTTCTTACCTCTTTTTGGGGGAGGGTTTTTCCCACGTGGTTTTCTCTCTTTCCCCATTTGCAGAGGTTGCATCTTTGCTTGCATTGTTCATGGGTACCTAACATGACCTCATTGTGAGGACCCATTCTGCATTCATCTTAGTTTTGGCAGCTTAAGGCATTCCCCTAAGTTGCACTTAAGGGGGGGTGTTAGAGTAAATAATTAATTTATTAATTATTTATTCTATTTACTTAAGCTTACTTAGGTTAATGCATTTATTTAATACTTAGTATTTAATGCATGTAGTGGTTATTTGTTGATAACACGAGAGTCTATTCCCTTCTAGCATGTTCCACCTTTTGTGGATATGTGTTGAGTTGTCATCCTTATCTTCTACCACCTTCTAGCTTGTTCTACAAGCTTCCTTGAGGTCTTTATAAGTGACCTCTCCCTCATTGTAAATACATTTTCATTGTGTTTGCATACTGGTGTTCTCTTATGTCTATTTAGGGTTTTTCCCTTGCTCCATGCTCTTCCTCTCCTTGGCTTCTCTTTGACAAGTTTTCGCATGCAGGTGATCTTGGGCATCTTCGAAGTTGGCTTTCCTCAACTCCAACAATAAAGTTTAAAGGGACTTAAGCTAAAGATATGATGATGTATAAGAGAGAGGTATCTAAGTAGAATAAAGAGGAATTTGCATCATGGAAAAGAAGGATGAGATTGTACCTATCAGAATTTAGAGACTATGCATTGTACTATTTGGATAGCTAGTACAACTCACCACCACTTAGACCAATGATAGTTGAGAAGATGACGGAAAAATAAGAACACAATACTTTAATGATAGAGATTTCTTCTTCTCTGAACGATTTTGAATTTGATAATGTCTAGGATTATGTTATTTCCAAAGAGATGTGGGATAAGATTTCACTTTTCTATGGAGGAGATCAGAATGTATCAAGGGAAAAAGTTGAGAATCTAAGAGGAAAATTTGATGAAATATGGATGATAGAAAGAGAGAACATTGACAATATAGTAACCAAATCAAGGAATTTGTTAGTGTTATTAAATTTTTTGGAGGAGTCATAAGTGATGAAGATGTTGTAAGGTACTAATAAATTTTTTACCTATTTATTATCTTAGAGTTTTAGTTTTTCAAGAATCAAGATCCATCCTTGGTAATGCCCTTATTTGTTATGCTTTGGGTTGTAGATTGAATGCTTTTAAATTGGAAAAATTTGATAATAGTTTACCTAAGGTAGAAATTTATTTCAAGTCATCACTAACCGTTCAAATTTCAAGGAGAGATAAGAGTACTCACTATAACAAAGATGAAAGTGATGATGATTCATATGAGAAAGAACAAGATGAGCTAGGAAAAATATTGGCTAGAAGGCTATTGAGTAGAAAAGGAAAGTTCAAAGGTAAATTACCCTTGATATGTTTTACATGTAATGAAGTTGGTCATACTGCATCTATATGTCCTCACAAGAGTACAAATGATAAGAATGACAAAAGGGAGAACATATACCAAAGGAATAAGGATTACAAAGATAAAGTAAACAAGTATTATTACATAGCTAAGGAAGAACACACCAAGTCATAATATGATGACCAAAATGAAGGTAAGGAAGTTGTGTATGTTTCTCTGAAATAAGATTTAGATGAGGAAAGACATAAAGAGCAAGAAAACCTTATATTCTATGTTAGTAAGAATTATACTTGTATTATTGATAGTGGTTTTTCACATCATTTAACTAGTGATATTGATAAGTTTGATAAACTAGAAGAGTACGATGGCATATTTGTTAAACATGGAAATGATGTTCCATGTCTTATGAAAGGAAGAGATTCACTAATGTTGAATGAAAAGATTAGGTATGATTATTCTTATTGGGTTCAAGGTATGAAATATAATTTATTGTGTGTTACACATCTAAATAATATAGGAAACCAATAGGAGTTTCAAAATAGCAAAGTGAAAATGTTTAATGTTGATGGAGAATGATTGTGACTAGTGAAAAAATAAGATGAAACCTATTATACCTAGATTCCACTATAGATACATGATTTTTTGCTAGATTTGAAGGTGTTTGGCTATGGCATAAGAGGCTTTGTCATGTTACCCTTGATTATATGGTTAAATTTAGCAAGAAGAAGAAAGTGAGAGGTTTATCAAACTTGCATAAGTCTGATAATTCAGTGTGTAAATAATGTCAACTCCATAAGATGACTAAATTAAGTTTATCAAGAAAATCATACTCATATAATGGTATAATATTGGATTTGGTTCATACTAACCTTTATTGTCCTATGAAATTTTAAAGCTATCACAGTGATAGATACTTCATTTTATTTGTTGATGATTATTCAAGAATGGCAATGTGATATTTCTAAATGTTAAATTTGATGCATTTAAAATGTTCAAATGGCATAAGGAAAGATTTGAGAAAGAAACTAATAAACAATTGAAATATTAAAGACCTAATAGAGGAGGTGAGTTCATATTTGATGAATTTACTAAAAATTTAATGAGAATGGCATCAAAAGGAAGGTATTTACACCAAGGAAACCACAATAGAATGGTATGGCTAAAAGGATAAAGTGATCCATTATTGATTGTGTTATAGTAATTATGATTGAAAAATGAGATTCATAAATGTTTTTGAGAGAGAAAATAAGTATTTATATCCACACCCTTAACTGAGTACATTTGAATAAATTTACAAATAAAATCCTTAATGAACTCTGGTATGGACACACACCAAATGTAAGCTATTTCAAAATATTTGGAATTAGATTTTATAGTCATAAGGATGCTAGAAATGAAAATTTTGATTCAAAAGGAGATAAAGTAATATTCCTAGGATACTATACTAGGACTAAAGTATATAAGTGTTTGAATAAAATTACCGATGCTATGGTTAAAATTAAAAATGTGAGAATTGATGAGTTTACAAATAAAAATAATGAGGAAAACATGAAGGAACCTAAAGGCTCAAAAAGGAGACAATAACACTTTACCTGAGCAATAAATTGAATTACAATAGAGGACAATCAAACAACAAGTAAGAGCCACTGAGAAACAACCTACAGTACCCAAGTCACAACAAAAGAACACCAAGAAAAATGTTGAGTGCCCATTGAATGTTGGAAATGAAGGAGAACACTTAACCAAGCCTACTTTAGAAAAGTATGTCACAAGGCACCATTCAAAAAATTAGATAATTGGAGATAAGAATCTTAGAATATTTAGAATAACTAAGATGGGGGTGAATAAGTTACTCAAGGTACAAAAGTACCAGTTGAGCAATCAAACATTAAACATTCACTGTTCTACTTATCCTGTTGTAGCTCGATCTCTATTGTATACTGATAAACAAAATTACTAGTAGGTAAATATCCTAATATAACAGATTTTGTTGAATGTAAACATGTAAATGTAAAACACCACAAAACATTCAACTCAAGTTTGACACTGAGATTTTTTGTAGAAACCCAATTTGGGAAAAACTACCAACAACATGTCACCACTTTTTCACCCTTTTAAAGTGAGCTCTTTTAGGAGCCAACCTTGTTAAAGGTTACAATATACACTATTAAATGTGACTCAGTTAGAAGATTTAATCACCATGTTAGGAGTGGCCTTGTCAAAGGACTTTGATCATTCCATTTAGATAGTCACCTTGCTAAAGGATTTACATAGATTGTTAAGTCTTTAAATGACTATTAGGTCAACCTTTGATTAAAATTATTTTAATACAAACTATTTACAATGATTAGAAAGGAAACAATAGGGTTTGATATGTATGATTACAACTCACTTATGCAGATTCAAATCATTGTTTGATTCATGTGTTAATTCTCTGATAATCCTTCCTTGTCACCTCTATCTTTGATTGGCTAGGTAACCCTTTAAGAAATCACCCCTCTCTTTACAAAAAACTTAATCCTACTTCTTAGATTCATTTATCAACCTTAGTAGCTTTGTTCCCTCTTACTGGAAACATGCTTAGGCTCTATGTTCTATCTCTTCTCACACTTCACACTCTTATGCATTCACCCTTGTGTGCCTCTGTTCCACCTCTCTCTATGTGTGTATTTAAAATTTGGCTCTATAGCTCCTTATATAGGTAATTCTAATCTTTTTCTATTTTCATGATCACCATAGATCTTAGGGTTTATGATCTGATCCAATAGATTCATTTTATATGTCCATTTTCCTTCTTTTATAGAAACTTCTCATTGAAATTGTTCATTAGATATAATACTTAATCCTCTCCTCAATTAAATGATCAAGCTCATCAATCTTATCTTCAACACATTTTCCATATCCAAAAAAATCAATTAAGTTAGCTAAAAATCATGATTTCTTATACACATTCAAAATACTATCACTTGACCATTACTAAGTTCTAACAATTGGTCATCACTAAATTGCTTAGTCACTGTAGAACTCTTGGCTCAGTATCAACTATCTTTCTAAGTTGATATTGATGCTCAGTCAATACTAGATTTTCTCAACTTGTATTGTGGCTCAACTGGCACTAGCATCACTCAACATTCCTTAATATTTTACTCTATTTTTTGGTCAAGCTTTATATTAATGATATATCTTGACTTATAATGTAAAGACTTGAGCATCAACATGATATAAACAATCACTTTTCCTTTTCCTTATCAAATTCTAACTAATCAAATGTCCATTGTAGCTTCCTTTTCATAACTCAACCTTTCCTCTAGGTGCTATTGTTATGAGAAACTTCTCAAATTCTTTTCATCAATTAAATAGATATGAAATTTAGATCATATAGCAACATGTCTCATCAGTAGATATGACATCAATGACAATACAATAATTGTTCCAATTGTAGTTTCCAACAACATCCCTCTTTGGCATTGATGGAAACACCTCAATACATCTTACAATATTACTTTCAATACCTTAGATATGTTGAATTACAAGAATGCAATCTCCCTCTTTGACTATGAGTGACCAATATCCTTAGTTTCATTCTAATTCTCATCTATGCAATTTTAGAAACTCCCTCTATAGTATATATCTCTACTTATATATCTTCTCCCTCTTTGGTAATTCTTTCTCTCTTTCATGATTCTCTCCCTCTCTCATGATTCTCTCCCTCTTTGACAATAATTCCAAAGATACTTAGCATTCTTGGCTTGAATTACTTCATACATCTGGATTATGTAGGTATTTGCATGTCTAGTTGAATTTTGTCATCTGTCTATGACTAGTTTTTTATGTTATTCTCTTTCTTTATTTGACTTGACTTTTCTATCTTAGGCATCTCCTACAGTAGAATTATTTTGCATCAATTGTAAGGTATTTTGATTAGCACATTTGATGTAATGCACCTTTCTCCTTAAGTTTATTTGCTTAGGGTAATCACCCCTACTTTTCCTCTAAGATATTCATGAGCATCCTTAGGTAAGGCTTCAGTGAATATGTCTACAATTTGTTCTTGGGTGTGCACATATTCTAACTTCACTTCTTTGTCTTGAACTAGTTCTCTCAAGTAGTGATACTTGATAGCAATGGGCTTTATTTTAGTGTTCATCACTGGATTCTTTGATATGTTAATAGCATTTGTGTTATCATAATAGATAACACAAGGGTCTATAATTTCTTCTTTCATTCCTTTCATCAATTGTTTGATCCACATAATATTTGAACAGTTCATTGCAACAGCCACATACTTGGCTTAATAGTTGATTGAAAAAATACAATTATGTTTCTTGCTTCTCCCTAAAACCAATCTCTTTCCTAGAAAGAATGTGCCTCTGCTAGTGTTTTTTTTGTCATCTATATTTCCTTCCCAATTAGAGTCAGTGAATACATTTAGTTCAAATCTATCACTTCTCTTGTAATACAATCCATAATCTTGTGTACCTTTTAGATATCGAAATATCCTTTTCACTACCAACATGTGATTCTCTTTAGGATTTTCTGAAAATCTAGCAACTATCCCAACTACTAATGCAATATCAAATCTACTATCAACAACATATTGATATTTTCTAATCATTGATCTATGTAGTGTTTGATTTAAATTAGCAAATTCATCATTCTTAGATAGCTTATGTCTTGTAGACATAGGTGTGCTCACTGGTCTTGACTCTTCCATTCCAAAAGTTTTTAGTATCTCCTTGATATATATGAATGGACTAATGAAAATACCAAACTTCATTTGATATACTTGCAAACCAACAAAAAATTTGATTCCACCAAAAATTGACATCTCAAATTCCTTCTTCATTTCATCAGCAAATTATTTGCAAATTGTTTCCTTTCCTCCAAATATGACACCATTAAAAAAGAATTCATAAAGCAGTACTTCATTGTTCTTACTAGTTTTCAAGTATAGATTATTGTTATCATTTATTCTTTAAAAATGAATCTTCACTAAGTAATTATGAATTCTTTCACACCTTCACTTTCACCAACTCTACTTCTCTTTCTTTCCTCTCCTCTACTAAATTCACCTTTCTATGTTCTTCTTCTCAATACTTCACATTCACAACAATATCAACATCAACAACATTGTCAGCATACTTAGTAATATGATCAAGAATAAAAAAATATCTTGATCTCCTCCTTAAATAGTATTCTTCAAGCTTCAATATTCTTCAATCTAATATTGCTTAATCACAATCGCCAATCTCATATTTAATGTACTTAACCACATAAAAAATTATAACTTTTCATAAAAATTTATGCACATTCTTATCCTTCTTCAATCTCCATCATTGGATCCTTATTGAATTTTTCTAGTCATAGATCTTGCAAAAAAAAAAAATTGCACAAGCCTTAGACCATCTCAAACTTTCCAAATTTCCATGAAAATTCATCCTTAGATTCCAATTCTCCAAACTCTTTCTTCTAGTTGTTACTTAGTAAACATAATATTCACTCAAGCAATATAAAACTTGGTCAATACTAGACTTTCTTGGGAAATATTTAATTTTGCTTTTTCTTTTCCAATCTGGTGTAGGAGCACACATAGGCTAACATCTCCATGTCTAGTTATTTTGGCTTGTACTTGACTCTAACCAATTCAAGAAGACTAGATTAGTTTGGTTTCTCACCTTAGAAGGTCATTTTCGATGTGAGCTAAGTGAGTTAGCCACTAGGACTAAGGTCACACAAATAGCCAATGTCAGTTGCTGATAAATTTTCTTAGTGTTTGTAACTAAAGTTGAGGTTAGAGTCTTAAATGTGTTCTAAACACAAAATGATAGTGCAAAGATACCATAGGATCATTAATGGTCTTGGATCCTCAAAATGTTGGATTTTACTAGTCCTAAGAAACAAGATGATGGCAATTAAGAAAGATGCCAAATGTTGTCAAGAAGTTGTCATGACAATATTTGCAATTATTGCAAATATTGAGTGCAACTAAGTTACTTTGGATTCCCTTATGGATAGGTAGTGGAAGTTCAAAAAACAGGCCCTAGAATCATGGAGATGGCATCTACTTTTAGCCAATACTTGAATCTTGAGGATTATTGAAGCATTGTAATAGTTTTGAGTAGATAATAGAGCTTTGCAACAATGTTACAAAAAAAATCTCAAGTTTTAGTAGTGATAGTGCCTTGAAATGGATTGAAAGTCTTGATCTAGTGGTTGATTAGTGTTTTTTGATTAGTTTTGATAGTTTTTCATTTGATAGGAAAGTTTATTGGAGTAGTTATTGAGTGTTGAATTATTATTTTTGTTCTAGAAACCTTACTAGTTCTTTGTTGACCAGTCTATACATTTATGACTCCCCCATGAAATCTAGCCATGGGAAACACCTAAGAGTAGATGGAAATGTTAGGGGAGTCATTAGTGAATATATATTTAGGATTAGGAGTCATGAAATTTTGGGAAGCTATTTTCACTACTAAGCCCTAAGTGAGCAGATAGAGCTTAGTTAGAGGTTTAGGACAGAAGAAAGAGAAGATTTATTGCAAGGTAAAGAGTTGATGTATGGAAAAAGTACAATTATAGGTGAGATTTCATCATATCCTAATTTTTTTTAGGATTGAGCCTATACCAATCCATTAAACCAAGATTTGAACAAGATTTTTATAAGATTATAGTCAATCCTAAAAACTAGGCCTATTAGCCCTATTTGCCCTAGTTCATAGGAAGCTAGTGTACGGAGGTTGTCAAACCTTAAAACCTACAAAATCTCTTAGGAAATTCAAAAGGGTACTCAAGATTGGAATTAGTTTTCCAATTTTTTTAGGAATCTTTGGCACGAAAGTGGGAAAAGTCACTGTCAAGGGCTAATTGGAATTAGGCCTAATAAGGCTTCGTAAAGACTAAGTCTTAAAATTGATAGGAAAGAGACCTTAAGATCCTTCCAAATGGATCCAAGTGGAAGAAAATGGAATTTTTTCATGATGATAGATACTCCAACAATGAAGAGTAGATTTTGTGAGAAATTAGCACGTAGAGCTTTCTAAGTGAAGGTGAAGGATTGTACTATCTAAGGTTGTTAGTCATTCAAGGTTGAGCACAAAAGTTAAGAACTCTTTGAGAAGAGTTAGAATTGGACTTAGTTAATCACTTAAGCCAATTAAGACCTAGAGGAGACTAAGTTCCTAGAAAAGGCAAGCTAGGTCCCTTAGTAGCAGTGCAAGCAAGCCTTGGAACACTCACACCATATTGGTATCAAAGCTTGAATTGATCAAGCTTGTGGTGGATGTCATAGCCTACTAAATCACTAGGATAAAATACACCAATTCGATTAATAGAAGAAAAAAACATGGTGACTAACATTGAGTTAGCCGAAGTAATAAGAAGATAACAAGTTGCTAAGAGAAAGACTAGCTCAAATTGAGCAGCTCTTGGGTGAAGTCCAAGACGAAGTTGATAAGATCAAGGAAAAAATTGATCAGTAAAAAGACAAAGAAGCAAGGGAAAAGGAATTGGAGTTGGAGGAGGGAGCACTAACACCTAACCCTATTCTTCCTAAAGAGTCATTCTTAAAAGAAATAAAGGCATTGAGTGGTAAGGCTTTGGAAGGTGTTCAACTTTTTAGTGGACAAATGGATCTAGATATAGTTGTGGATTTGATTGATAGCATTGAGAACCATTTTTAATGTGATGGTATCTCTAAGGAACACAAATTTATGGTGTCCAAGTCCAGGCTAAGAGGTTTTGCTCTTAATTGGTGGAAGTTCATGCAAATTGAGAGAGAAATGCATGGAAAAGGCCCTATAGTTACATAGAAAGGCATGGTAACCAAGGTGAAGTAGACTTACCTTCCTGATGACTATGAAATTTAGCTTCATAGGAGGAGACAAAATATTAGAGAAAAAGATATAGATTTCCAAGCATATTCCAAGGAGTTTCAAAAGCTATGTTTGAGATCTAAAGTGGTTGAAGAGGAAAGCATCAAGTTTGCAAGGTACTTGAATGGTCTTAAGTGGTGTATACAAGAAGAAATGAGTCTAGTGAACTTTAAAACCATTTTCCAATACTATCAAATGGCCTTGAAGATAGAAGAGAAAAGTAAAAGGAAATAAGAAATTGTTAGAAACAATAGTCCACCAAGATAACTTGGGGGGGGGGGGGGGGGGGGGGGGGGGGTGTGAATTAGTTTTCCAACAATCAAAACATTTATAACCAGATTTGTTGACTAGGGAAACCCATGATCAGAGGGAAAACCTCGGTGGGAATGATGCCCAAGAGATGATGTACTAATATAAATATTCCTTTTTAGAGGATGGACCCTGTTAGGAATCTATTATAAAATTTAGTACATATGAGTCTATGTTAGGAGACTTTGAATCCCTGTTAGGAGTTGTAGTATAATGTATGCAAGATGAACCCACTACAAAAACATGCAATTTCATCTACAAGAAGAGCTCACTACTCAAACATGCAATTTACTATTATATTCTTCTTTCCTTTGTTATGTCAATTGAACCAATCACTGTTAGACCTTTTAGACTAGGTCATGAACCTCAGATCCAAATATCAACCTCAAAACACTCAGCAAAACCTTGGTAATGAAGTTTCCTTCACTTCTTCTCTACTCTACTCGACTTTGCATGCTACTCTCATTGCTACTTGCAATCACTTCACATTAATACAATAGCTTTCTTCTTGATAAAGGAAAATGTCCTTCCTTTATACTAAGTCCATAAAACAATTCCCTAAGTCAACTGTTAGAGTTTCTCAATTAATAATTATAGGACCACATTAAGAACATGTTACACTTAGCGATAACATTAATCTTCTGCCTTACAAATTGAATAACTTTACATACACACAATATTATATTGAGTGAACTTAGCCACATCATCACCAAAATTTCTTCTTCACATCCTCAACCTTTATTCTTAGACTAACAAATTTGCTAAGAGATATAACAAGTTTACTGGAACATGCCTTTGTAAACTCTATCTAAGAATAGACATCACCAAAACCTACATTACTTCTTCTAGACTTATCATTTCTTCTTTCGATAATCTCTCAACAATCTCCCCCTTTAGCATTGATGACAACATAGATGAAAAACATCTAGCTCCAAGAATACCAACAAAAGACTGTTCATCTTACTTTTCAAATCCTCTTCATCAATCATTCTCCCCATTGATATACCTTAATGTTTTTTTATTAGATTATCATTCCATGTTGTACTTCTTCTGAACATACTATACTCATGTTGAACTTGTCTCAACTGTAATGCTATTTTAAATGTTGAACTTCTCCCCCATTGACATCAATGTCAAAGGTTTCAGCAACCAACTTCACTGCATCAAACTCTTGCAACAACTGATTCTTACTAGGTCAAGTGCCCAAAGACACTATTCAAAATAACATTCAACAAGAGTCCTAGATGACTCTATCCATCTCAGATACTCCCCCATATAGGTTGCATTAGCATTTAGTCCAGATAGACAATGGTGCTCTATTACACTGGACTGATACATTCTTGCATTTCTACTCTAATGTAGGAAGGGGCATAACCCCTAGCATACCTCGCCAATAGTCAAAAGTTTCTTTGGGAAGAGGCTTAGTGAATATATCTATAATCTCTTCTTTAGTGCTTACATACTCCAATCTAATTTTCTTTTATGCAACTTTATCTCTCAATATGTGATACTTAATATTAATGGTCTTAGTCTTTGAATGCAACACTGGATTCTAAGACATATTTGTTATGCTTGTGTTGTCACAATGTATTACAACAGGTTCACTTATTTCTATCCTTATGTCCTTCAACATCTACTTCATCCAAACAAATTGATTGGAATTATTTTTTGTTGCAACATATTCTACTTCTATTGTACTTTATCATGTACAATCCTACTTTTTTCTTAGCCAAGAGACCAATATTCCTCAAAGAAAGAAGGCTCCACCACTAGTGCTTTTTCTACCATCCATACTGCCTAACTAATTAGCATCAGTATAAGCACTTAGAGTAAAATCATTAGATTTATCATACCACAATCTGAACTCTAATCTTCCTTTTAGATATCTAAATATCCTTTTGACTACTACATAATTGCTTCTCTAAGATCAGCCTAGAATCTTACAATAATTCCAACTCCATATTCTATATCTAGCCTTGTGTGAGTCAGATATTTCAATCCTCCAATCATAGATCTATACTTCTTCTGCTGAATAGTACGTGTCTCATCCTTTTTAGATATCATGTGTCTAGTTACCATAGGTGTTCCAATGGGTTTGCATGTTTCCAAACCAAACCTTTTTAGTAAATCCTTCAAATACTTAGTCTAATAAATAAAGATTCCTTCTTTATTCTGTACAATTTGCAGTCCTAAAAAATATTTCATTTCTCCTATCATACTCATGTCAAAAAATTTCATCTCTTCTGAAAACTTCTTACTTTCTTCATCATTTCCTCCAAATATGATATCATCAAAAAATATTACCAAAATCATCAAACCATCATCAATTTCTTTCCAGTAGAGATGACTATCTATCATACCTTTTCTATATCCAAGCTTTGTCAAATGCTTGTCCAACCTCACATACCAAGTTCTTAGTGCTTTCTTCAAGCCATGCAATACTTTTTTTAGTTTCCATACTATGTCCTTATCATCTATCAAAGGACAACTTTTAGGCTGCTCAATTTATACTTCTTCTTCAAGTTCTCCATTCATAAAGGCTGACTAGATATCCATCTGATACACTTTGAATTTCTTTTGTGCTATATAGGCTAAGAATAATCTTATTGCTTCTATTCTAGCCACTAGAGCATAGGTCTCATCATAATCTATTCCTTCTTACTATGAGTAACCCTTAAATACCAATATTGCCTTGTTCCTTACAAATTCACCTTGTGCATTCATCTTGTTCTTGAATACCCATTTAGTTCCTATCATATTCTTGTCTACTGGTCTAGGAACCAATTCCCATTTCTCATTCTTTACTATCTAATCCAATTCCTCTTTCATAGCTTGTTTCTAATAATGATCATTACATGCTTCATTTGCATTATTAGGTTCAACTTGAGATATCAAACATAGTTCTTCATTGACTCTGCTTCTTTTCATTACTCCTTTATCTTTTCCTCTGATGATCTTCTTGGAAGGATGATTTTTTATCATCTTCTTTCCTAAAGTAGGAGTTGCTATCTCAACTCTTGGCTCTACTGAAGGTTCTAAGCTTTGTTCCTGCCTTAGCTCTCCTTCATTCTACAAATCATTATTAGTCTCAAGAAATAATTCATCATTCCTTGGCTTAGTAACAACATCATCATCTGAATTGCAATCAACTATTCTCTCTTGTATCCTGAATTTCTCATCAATTCTCACATTTGCACTTTCCATATTAGTCTTAGTTCTCATATTGTAGCATCTACACACCTTTCTTTTTATTGAGTAACTAAGATTCATACCTTCATCACTTCTAGCATCAAACTTACCGATATCATCATCTCTTTTCATATCACACTTACTACCAAAAATTCCAAAATACTTAACTGTAGCTGAGTGACCAAACCACAATTCATAAGCGGTCTTGTTTTTGTCTTTCCTTACTTGCACTCTATTCATAGTGTAGACTATTGTATTCACAACTTCTATCCAAAACATTTTGGATACATCATTCTCTTGCCACTTCTGTAACTGATATGTTCCTTCTTTCTGCAATGCCATTTTGTTTAGGAGTTCTCAGAGCTGATAACTATCTTTTGATTCCATTTTCTTCACAAAACATGTTAAACTTATTTGAATTAAATTCTCCTCCTCTATCTAATCTTAAACATTTAATCTTCATATCATATTCATTCTCAACTCTATTTTTGAATATCTTAAACTTGTCAAATGCCTCAGATTTTTCTGTAAGAAATGCAACCCACATCATTCTAGAAAATTCGTCAACTAGAATCATAAAATATATTCCACCATAGAATCCTTTAGTCTTTGTAAGACTATTGAGATCTATATGTACAATCTCCAACTTTTCTATAGTAGTAAACTTCTTGTTGGGAAAAGAAGTTCTACTGTGCTTTGCCAACACAGTTTCCTTGCAAATTGTGTTAGTAGGCTTTACAATCTTAGGAAAATCTCTAACTAAAAACATACTACTAGTCTTCACAATACTGTTAAAGTTTATATGACAAAATCTCTTATGCCATAACCAAATATCATCTACATTTGCAACCAAACATATCATTTCAGTAGGATTCAACTAAAATACATTACCTCTAGATCTAGTTCCTATTCTAATTACCTTTCCATCTTTGTCTCTGATCATGCATATCTTCTCTATGAACTACAACTGATAACCTTTGTCCACTATTTGTCCAACACTCAAAATATTGTGCTTTAAACCATCCAAAAAATATACATCCTCAGTATTAGTTTTACCATCAAGAGTTATAGATCCAATAGTTTAACTTGACATGTTGCATTGTTTCCAACTCTGACAATGCCTCCATCTTGACTTTTGAAGTCAACAAACTTATTCATATGACTGGTCATATGGTGTGAACAACCACTATCAATTATCTAATCAGATTTCTTCTCAACCTATGACAACAATGCTATTTTCTTTGGACTTTCTACTTCAATTTCCAATAATCCAATTTCATCATCACTAGCACTCATTGCTTGTTCATTAGAATCATTTTCTTCATTTGCATACAAACACTCTCTATCTTTTTCTAGGTTTGTAATTTCCTTTATACTTTTTCTCTCTTTAACAACACTTAGATTCATAATGACCATATTCATGCAAGACCAAAATTTGAAGATTTTCTTACCTCCTTTTTTTCTTCTTACCAAAAGGGCTACTCATTCTTCAATCATCCTATCTTCTTCAAATCTACTACTACCAGCAAAATCTCCTCTAGCACTTATGCTCCTTGATAAACTAGGTCAAATATTCAAGGAACTAAAATTTATCTCTATTTTTCCTAATTTTCTTGACTATCTAAGATCATTTTCAACTACTTGAAGTCTTCCGAGCAGTGTTTCCTCTGTGAAATCTTTGGTACAAGATATCAAAAAATTTATCATTTGAACTATTGGCTTAAATGGTGGTGTTAAGCTTTTCAATATCTTCCATATCACCTCATCATCCTCTTTGGTTCCTCCTTGAGTTATAATACCTACAATAATTTCTGATATCTTGCCTACATATGTTCTTATAGATTAATCTTCCATCATTTTAGCATCTTGAAATGCACAAATCCAACTTTGTAGCCTCAATTTCATAGAATGTTGATCACCTTCAAAACTATTTTCCAAATCTTTCCAAATCAAATGTGAAGTAGCAAGTGATTTTACCTAATGTATTCAATTTTAGGAAGTGCGATCAATAGTGCTTCTCTAGCTCTCATGTCACACATAAAAAGATCTCTTTTTGCTTCGGTACAAATTTCCAAATCATTTTCAGCAATGATTTTCTTTGATGTTTTTGTCAAGATCCAATATCCTAGACCCATACACAGTAGATGTGTCTTCATATTTTCCTTCCAGTTGCCATAATTTTTTCCATCAAACTTTGGACTATCATTTATCCAACAGTTAAATCATTTATCTTCTTTAAACAAACTTATCCATTCAACCAAAGTAAACAACAACCATATAAAGATGCACATAGACAATTACACCAGAATTGTTGACTAGGGAAACCCTTTGTCAAAGGGAAAACCTCAATGCGAATGATGGCCATAAGATGATGTACTAATATAAATATTCCTTGTTAGAGGATGGACCTTGTTAGGAGACTTTGAATCTCTCTTAGGAGATTCCAACCCTATTATGATTTGAGCCAACCCTGGTAGAACTTGTAGTATAATGTATGCAAGATGATCCCACTACACAAACATGAAATTTCAACTATAAGAAGAGCTCACTGCTCAAACATGCAATTTACTCTTATGTTACTCTTTCCTTTGTTCTATCAACTAAACCAATCACTATCAAACCTTATAGACCAAGTCACAAACCTCAGATCCAAATATCAACCTTGGCAATGAAGTTTTCTTCACTTCCACTCTGCTCTGCTCAACTTCACATTTCGCTCTCATTTTTGCTTGCAATCACTTCACATTAATAAAATTCCATACAATACCATTCTTATTGATAAAGGAAAATGTCTTTCCTTTATACCAAGTCAATTAAAAATTCCCTAAGTCAGCTATTAGGCCTTCTCAATCAATCAGTATAGGGCCACATTAAGAACACATTACACTTAGCAATAACATTAATCTTCTACCTTACAATGTGAATAACTTTTTATACACATAATAACTTTTTATACACACAATATTATGACAAGTGAACTTAGCCAAATTATCAACAACATGTCTTCTTCATATCCTCAACCTCGATTCTTAGAATAACAAATCTACTAAGAGATATAACAAGTTTACCAGAACATGCCTCTATAAAATCTATCTCAAAATAGACATTGCCAAAACTTACATAACTTCTTCCAGACTTATCATTTCTTCTTTTGATGTTAACTACATATACTAGATACTCAAAAGTATCTCCCATAACTTTAGATAGTTTTAATACTCAACTAGCCATCTGTACTAACTTGATATTTATGTTGTTCTTATGTTAGATACTACAAAAAACTGTTATGTTGACATCAATGACAAACTCATTCATGAATGTAACATATCATTATAGTAACATATCTACAATAACCCCCTATAAGAATATCATCAACATTCATGCTTTCAACAATCTCTCAACAAAAACTTTAAAAAGTAAAGGTAAAGTCAAAGATACTAGAGGTTAAAGAGGTGGCTATGGTGGGAGAAGTTATGAATCAAGGACTCAAGGAGACATGAAATCCAGTGAACAACAACAAGGAAGCTCAAGTAGAGGTGGTAGAGGAAGAAACTATAGCTCTAGAGGAAGGAATGGTGGATAAGGAGGAAGGGGCAATTACTTTTCCAATATGAAGTGCTACCATTACAATCAAATGGGGAACCCTTCCTATAGATGCCTAGAAAAAGGTAGTTCATCACAAGGAAGTAACAAGAGAACTAACCTAGTCCAAGATGAGTCTAATATAGTAGAGAAGCATGCTAACTTACCATTGAAATTAGAAGAAGGGGAGGACCTCTTGATGAGGAGAACTAAGATCAAGGAGAAATTCAAAGAAGAGCCAAGCCAAAGAAGGTCCTTCTTTAGGATAAAGTGCAAGATGATGGAGGAAGTGTCTAGAGTTATTGTTGACTCAAGGTCTACTAACAATATTGCATCAGAGGAAGTAGTCAGCAAGCTAAAATTGGTAAGAATAACCCACACAAATCCTTATAAGGTCACATGGATCAATAAAGGCCAACATGTGTTGGTAAATGAACAAGCATGGGTGGAGTTCTCAATTGGAAGGTACAAGGATAAAGTTTTGTGTGATGTGTTACCTATGGGTGCATGTCACTTGCTCCTAGGTAGACCATGGAAATTTGATTTCCAAGATATCCATGATGGAGGAAAGAACTCATATACTCTTAAGAAAGATAATGTAACTTTTAAAATTCAATCACTGTTGGAAGATGTTGAAATAAAGATATTGGGTCTAAATGTACTTATGGTGCATGAAAAGGAGTTCTTAAAAATCATGGGAGAGACTAAAGGTATAGGCTTTGCATTAGTGCTAAGTTCAAGAGAGGGAAATGAAGACAAGGAAACTAAGTAGGTAGAGTTACTCAAGGAGATTCAGGGTATGTTGTAGACTTACCAAGGTATTGTAAGTGATGGAAAACCATCAACCTTACCCCCTGAAAGAGTTGTATCCATAGGATAGACCTTATCCTAGGAGCTACCCTACCTAACAAAGCACCCTACAAGATAACCCCTCAAAAAAATGAGGAAATAGCAAGACAAATACAAGAACTCCTAAACCAAGGCCTAATTAGAAAGATTATTAGTCCATGTACCATAGCCACTATACTTGCACCTAAGAGAGGAGGAACCTGGAGACTTTGCACTGATTCAAGGACTATCAATAGGATAACCATAAGGTATAGGTTCCCTATCCCTAGAATTGAAGACCTAATGGATCTCCTAAGTGAAGCTAAATACTCCAACAAGATAGACTTGAAAAGTGGCTATCATCAAACAAGAATTCACGAAGGAGATGAATGGAAAACAACCTACAAGACCAATGAAGGGTTGTATGAATGGCTTGTCATGCCATTTTGATTATCCAATACCCCCTCTACATTCATGAGGCTCATGAATGAAGTTCTCAAAGACTACATAGGAAATTTTGTAGTTGTATATCTAGATGATATACTAATATATAGCAAGATAAGGAGTGAGCATCTAGAAAATCTTGACATTGTTTTCAAGAAGCTGCATGATGAGAAGTTGATGATCAACTTGGAAAAGTGTGAGTTCATCAAAATAGAGCTAGTGTACCTTGGGTTTGTCTTATCACATGGAAAATTGAAAATGGACAAGAGAAAAGTGGAGGCTATCATGAATTGGCCTACTCCAAGGACAACAATAGAGGTAAGAAGTTTTCATGACCTTACATAATACTATAGGAAATTCTATTAGGAATGCTTTAGAGTAACGGAGAGGGGGGGGTGAATCAGTTATTCAAGGTCCTAATGTCCTATTCAAACTTTTCACTAAGTATAGTGAGCTCATTCAACCATTCATTTATCCAAGCTTTAACCTATCTAATTAGCAAGTTACTATAAATCAACATGCAAGCATAACACATAAGAAATGAACACATGACACAGTGATTTATGTGGAACCCAATTTGAGAAAAACCACCAATAACATGCTACTCAATTCTCACTCTTTTGAAGTGATGCCCTATGAAAGACCTACCCTGTTAAAGGCTTACAACACATTGTTAAATGTGACCTTATTAGAGGATTTATCCACCCTGTTAGAACTAGGTTTAGTTAAAGGACTTTAGAATATTCACTTGGAATGCCATCCTGTTAAAGGATTTACAAATGACTATTAAACCAACCTAAGTCCATAGGATTTTTCCATATCTAATCCAATTGCTAGAGAGTATTAGAAAATCTTGACCTGACTACAACATACAACTTATCTTCCAGATCTCAGATCACTTATCAGCTCATACCCTTGCTTGGCCTTCAATCTCTACAACTTTGACAGCTTACCCTCCTTTCAAGCTTTGTCTCCTTGAGCCTCTATATTGAATGTACTAGTGCAATCATCTCTTCATGAACACTTATAAAAATAGAGCCTCAGTGCTCTTCCTTCTCCTAGATGTCACCTTCTTGACACCCTTCTAACCACTTCCCAAATTTGGCTCTTCAGTAGCAACAATATTAGCAGCTCTTTTGCTTCTTGGTTTATGACTCCTTAAATAGAAGTCTTGGAGTTCCTTTTTCTACTTGATTCTTCCATTCTTTTATTTTAATTCATATGGATTAGGTAGGATTCATTGCATCTAACCCATATTTTTTTTCCTTTAGAAACTTCTTGAACAATCCTTTAGAATTCACCCAAAATTGGTTTACATAGGATTTTGTGCCACCAACTCATCATCCTTATCTTCCAACTCATTCACAAAATTCAAAGTAACTACTTTGTCGGCTCAAATTTGGTGAATCTTCAATATTTGAAATAATGCAGCAGCTCAGCACTATTGAAATACTGGTGCTCAGCACATACTATGTTACTCGGCATCAACTAAGTTTTTCCTGATGCTCAGCATTTGAAGATCACTTGGCACCAACTAAGAATTTTTTGATGCTCAGCATCTAATCTTCACTCGGCACTTGAAGATCACTCAGCACACACTAGAATTTCCTATTACTTGACTCCAACTGACAATTTGCTCGGCTTCAACTAACTTGCTCAACACCCACTAATGATCTTAGTTTAAGCTTTGCATTTGACCTTGTTAAAACTTATTCCTCTAATGTTTCTAAGTGTGACCAACCTTTTTATCCTTGAGTATGTTATCAATACATCATTTAACCATTGTCTTAACTAATCCTTGCACTTCATTACAACATCATAACTCAACCTTTCCCTTAGGTCCTCTTGTTACATCTTGTTGATCAAATCCTCTTCATCAATAAACTAGGTGATAGTACTTGGATCTTATAAGAAAATGTCATTCCTACAAATAGTAAGTTTGACATCAATTACAAAACAATGATTGAAAATATTCTCTTACAACAATCTCCCTTTTTAATCTTCAACAACAATGAGCTTTTCAATCAGATTTTCAACAATCTCCCTCTTTGGCATGGATGGTAAACCAAACTGATCAACCATCAAACTAAACTATTCAACCACAAGCTAACTTGGTTAGAACAGTAAGTCAAATGCCAAAAAGTAAATTATAGCTTCACATTTCCATCTACTATTTTGATTGCTTCATTTCTGCTTCTCCCTCTTTGCTATTGTATCCTTGTTCTTTGTCTTTCTCCCTCTGTATTGCTCATCTTCTGCTATTCTAATCAACCTCTAATTATTTCTATCAGTTTCTCCCTCTATCTTCATTTGATCAGTTTCAAACATCTTCTCCCTCTTTAACAACAATGCCAAATATATATTAGCATGTAAATATGCGAGTGTAGCTTTTACAGGACTAATTTGGAATTTCAGCACTTCTACTACTTCAAGCATGAATCCTAAAGTAAAGATCCTCTGCATTAATTTGTAAAATCTTCATTATTCAGCTTATTTGATGCAGGGCAGTCTTTCTTTTTCCTTCAAGTAGCCTTGGCTAGGGGTATTACCCCTAACTTACCTCTAAGATACTCAAAAGAATCTTTAGGTAATGCTTTTGTGAAGATGTTAGCAATCTATTCCTTTGAGCTAACATATTCCATCTTCACTTGTTTGTCTTCCACCAACTCTCTTACATAGTGATACTTGATTGCAATATGCTTGGTTTTGGCATGCATTACAAGGTTCTTCGATCTATTGATAGCACTTGTATTATCACAATAGAGTATCATAGGCTTAGTTACCTCTTCCTTCATACCTTGCAGCAAATGTTTGATCCACACAATATTGGAGAAATTTATAGTAGCTGCCACATATTTAGCTTTAGCAGTGGAATGTGAGGTGCAACTTTGCTTTTTGCTAGTCCGTGTAATCAACCTTTTTCTTAAGAGAAGTGCTCCTCCACTGGTGGTTTTTCTATCATCAATGTTACCTCCCCAATCTGCATCAATGTAGGCTCTTAGTTCAAACTTCTCATTCCTCTTGTAGTACAAACCAAAGTCATCAGTTCCTTTCAGGTATCTTAGCATTCTCTTCACTGTGATTAAGTGATTTTCTGTTGGATTTGCAAAAAATCTTGCTACTATTCACACAACTAATGTAATGTTTGGTCTACTATGTACAACATATTATAGCTTTCCAATCATTGATCTATACAATGTCTAATTTACTTCAGCAGACTCATCATTCATCTATACAATGTCTAATTTACTTCAGCAGACTCATCATTCTTGTATAGCTTATGACCTGTTGCCATTGGTGTGCTAACTAGTTTTGACTCTTCTAACCCCAATGTTTTGAGTATCTCCTTGATTTATTTGCATTGGGTCACAAATATGCCATGCTTGAATTGATGTACTTGTAATCCAACAAAGAATTTGATTTCTCCAAACATTGACATGTCAAATTCATGCTTCATTTGATTAGCAAAATCTTTGCATAAAACATCTTTTCCTCCAAATATTATATCATCAACAAAGATTTTTGATATCAAAATTTATTTACCTTCTTCAACTTTGATGTACAATTTACTATTGTCATCTATTCTTTCAAATCCTATCTTCACAAGATATTTGTATAGTCTCTCGTACCATGCTCTGCGTGCTTGCTTCAATCCATAAAGTGCTTTGTGTAGTTTGCAGACCGTGTCCTTTTTTTTCTCATCAACAAATCCCTCAGGTTGTTCTATGTAGACTTCCTCTTCCAGTATACCATTCAGAAAAGTAGACTTCACATCCATTTGGAACACTTTGAAACCTTTGTATGCAGCATATGCAAGTAGTGTTCTTACTCCTTCCATTCTTACAACAGGGGCAAATGTCTCCCCATAATCAAGTCCTTCTTCTTTTTCATAGCCTTTAAAAACTAGTCAGGATTTGTTTCTTGTTATCTCACCATTCTCATCAAGTTTGTTTCTAAACACCCATTTGGTACCAATCACATTCTTATTAGCTGGTCTAGGAACTAAAGACCATGTTTTGTTCTTCTCGATCTAATATATCTCCTCTTCCATGGCTTTATCCCAGTCATCATCTTGTAGTGCATCTTTCACTATTTTAGGTTCAACCTTGCTCAGCAGACATGCTTGATTCCTCAATATATTCCTTGTCATAGGTCTAGCATCCTTGTCACCAATGATTTGATCTGTAGGGTGATGCTTTCTCACATACTTGGCTAAACTTGGTTTTGTCCTTCTTCCCATGTTTGATCCTTCAGCTTCAGAGTCATTTTCTTCTTCTTCATTGAGAACTTCATCATTCCTCTCATGTATACTATTTTTAGAACCAGAATGTGCATTTTCTACATTCTACAGCTCAGCTTTTGAATGCAGCTCGGTATTCACAGTCTGAGACTCGAAAAATACTAAAATTTGTTATTGATTCTCAACTTGATCTATAGCATTATCTTCAATAGTCATTCCTTCATAAAATTATACAAAGGATCTATAATCCTCTGGTTTCTTGGACTCATCAACTTGAACTTCTACATGCTCATCAAAATTTACATTTGCACTCTCCACAATCTTGTTAGTGTTAGTGTTCAAACACTTATATGCTTTACTTGTAGTGGAGTATCCAAGGAATATGCCTTTATCACTCTTTGCATCAAACTTTCTATTTCTAGTATATTTAGGGATATAGCATTTACAACCAAATATTTTTAAATGTTTAACATTAGGTGAGTGACCATATCATAGTTCAAAAGGTGTTGCATTTGTACCTTTCTTGACTTGAACTCTATTCAGTGTGTAGAGTGCAGTATTTACAGCCTCTCTCTAGTACTTCAGTGCAATATTTTTCTCCATCATTAAGGTTCTAGAATAGTCAATCACTAACCTATTCCTTCTTTTAGCAATACCATTCTATGGTGGATTTCTTGGTGCTGATGTTTGCCTTTTGATACTTCTGTCATTGCAAAATATTTCAAAATCTTTCGATGTGAACTCACCTCCTCTGTCTGACCTTAGGCATTTCAGGTTCTTTCTTGTTTCCTTCTCAACTCTGGCCAAATACCACTTGAACATTTGAAATGCATCAAATTTTTTCTTCAAGAACAAAGCAGTTATCATCCTAGAATAATCATCTACAAATAGCATTATGTATTTTTCTCCTAGGTAGCTTTGCACTTCTATTGGACCACATAAGTCTGTATGAACTAACTCTAGTACTTCATTGGAAGTGTATGTTTTTCTTTTGAAACTAGACTTAGTCATCTTCCCTAGTTGACATTGTTTGCACATTGTGTTTTTAGGTTTCTTCAACTTGGGCAACCCTTTGACTTTGTTCTTTTTGCTAATGTTGACCAGATTATCAAAGTTAACATGACACAGCCTTTAATGCCACAACCACACATCATCAAGTCTAACAACAAGACATGTTGCATCTTCTATATCTAGATAAAATAGATTACTCCTAGTTTGTTCACCTTTTCCTATCATATTTCCATCAGTATCATAGATCTTGGCAGTTTTGTTTCCAAATTCAACTTTGCAACCTACATTGCCTAACTGTGATACATTGAACAAGTTGTAGTTCAATCCTTCAACATAGTGTGCATTATCACACAAATTTTTCTCTGTAAGTTTAATAGAGCCTTTTTCTTTGATTTGACATGGGGCATCATTACCAAATCTAATACTATTTCCATCATACTGAGTAAAGGTAATGAACTGACTTTTATCTCCTATCATGTGATGTGAGCACCCACTGTCTCTGATCCAATTGTCATTCTTGTTCACACAGGTAACCAATATTTTTGCTTCATCTTCATCTTTATTTGATTCATTCTTCATGGCTACATAGACTACTTCATCATCATTCTCATTAGAATATTCTTCAACAATGTAGCATCGCTTTCCTTTCTCCTTGTAGTCTTTGCTATCATCTTCTTTCCTGTTCCTGTACTTGTTTCCTTCTTTTTAGTTCTTCTTCTGTGTACATCTTGCAGCAATATGACCTACTTCATTGCAATTAAAACATATGATAGGAATCTTACCTTTTAATTTACCTTTTCCTCTACGGAATCTCTTAGCCAGTAGTGCTTCTAACTATTCCACATCTTCCTCATCTATGTTGCTATCACTGGATGCATGTTTTCCCTTTCCTCTCTTTTTTTTTGATGTTTCCTCCTCAATGTCTTTTATTGTCATCTTGGCCTTGAAATAAAATTCAAGGTTCTCAAGCCTATAGTTATCAAAATTGGATAGCTCAAATGCAGTCAGTCTTCCCACTATTCCTTCAAAGGTTAGTGTGTTTCCTTGTACACACCTTAGCTCTTGAATGGCTAAAACTCTAATAGCATAGATAGGAAGCAGAGTTCTTAAGTATTTGCTGATGGTTCTTTCTTCTTCTAGTTGACCATCTAGACTTCTTATTCCACTTACCACTTCTTTCATTCTTGCAGCATATTTAGCAACATTTTCACCTTCCTCTGTTTTCATGTCATCAAACTTTCCTCCTAGGCTTTCTCTTTTTGCTCTCTCAACATTCTGATCTCCTCCATAGATATCTAATAATTTTTTCCACATTTTGAATATAGTATCACAATCTTTAATGTCATCATAATCTACATAGTTAAGTGTAGAGGCAATCTCTAGCATTTCTTGATTGTGCTCCTTCTTTTTATTCAAATCATCTGCAGTAAGAGGTCCTACTAGATTCACATGTTCTATTCCAATTGAAGTTTTTGCATAGTCACCTATTGATCTAAGGTGCAATTTCATCATACTCTACTATGTAGCAAAGTTATCCTTGTTGAGCTTTGGAACTTCCCTCTTGGACATCTTGATCTTCTTGCTTCTAGTACCTTGAAACTAAATCAACAGATGGCTCTGATACCAAATTGTTAGGAATGCTTTAGAATAATTGAGAAGCGGGGGGGGGTGAATCATTTATTCAAGGTCCTAATGTCATATTCAAACTTTTCACTAAGTATAGGAAGCTCATTCAATCATTCATTCATCCAAGCTTTAACCTATCTAATCAGCAAGTTACTGTAAATCAACATGCGAGCATAACACATAAGAAATCAACATATGACATAGTGATTTATATGGAAATCCAATTTGAGAAAAACCACCAGTAACATGCTACTCAATTCTCACTCTTCTGAAGTGATGCCATGTGAAAGACCTACCCTATTAAAGGTTTACAACACATTGTTAAATGTGACCTTGTTAGAGGATTTATCCACCTTGTTAGAAGTGGGCATGGTTAAAGGACTTTAGAACATTTACTTGGAATGCCACCCTGTTAAAGAATTTACAAATGGCTATTTAACCAACCTAAGTCCATAGGATTTTTCCATATCTAATACAATTGCTAGAGAGTATTAGAAAATCTTGACTTGACTACAACATACAACTTATCTTACAGATCTCAGATCACTTCTCATCTCATACCCTTGCCTAGCCTTCAATCTCTGCAACTCTGATAGCTTACCCTCCTTTCAAGCTTTGTCTCCTTGATTCTCCATACTCAATGTACCAGTGCAATCATCTCTTCATGACCACTTATAGAAGTAGAGCCTCAATTCTCTTCCTTCTCCTAGATGTCACCTCCTTGACACCCTTCTAACCACTTCACAGATTTGGCTCTTCAGCAGCAACAGTATCAGTAGCTCTTTTGCTTCTTGGTTTATGACTCCTTAAATAGAAGTCTTGGAGTTCCTTTTTCCGCTCGATTCTTCCATTATTTTATTATAATTCATATGGATTAGGTAGGATTCATTGCATCTAATCCATATTTTGTTTCTCTAGAAACTTCTTGAATAATCCTTTAGAATTTGCCCAAAAATGGTTTACATAGGATTTTGTGCCACCAACTCATCAACTTTATCTTCCAAATCATTCACAAAATTCAAAGTAACCACTTTGTTGACTTAGATTTGGTGAATATTCATTATTTGAAATAATGCAGCAGCTTGACACTATTGAAATACTGGTGCTCGACACATACTGTGTTACTCGACATCAACTAAGTTTTCCCTGATGCTCAGCACCTGAAGATCACTTGGCACCAACTAAGAATTTTCTGATGCTTGGCACCTGATCTTCACTCGACACTTGAAGATCACTCAGCACACACTAGAATTTCCTATTACTTGGCTCCAACTGAGAATTTGCTCAGCTTCAACTAACTTGCTCGACACCCACTAATAATCTTAGTTTAAGCTTTCCATTCAACCTTGTTACAACTTCTTCCTCTAATGTTATCAATACATCATCTAACCATTGTCTTAACTGATCCTTGCACTTCATTACAACATCATAACTCAACCTTTCTCTTAGGTCCTCTTGTTACATCTTGTTGATCAAATCCTCTTCATCAATAAACTAGGTGATAGTACTTGGATCTTATAAGTAAATGTCATTCCTACAAATAGCAGGTTTGACATCAATGGCAAAACAATGATTGAAAACATTCTTTTACAACAATCTCCTTTTTTTATCTTCAACACTAATGAGCTTTTCAATCAGATTCCCAACAAATTCATAAGGATGTTTAGTGTAATTTGTGCTCCTATGTTAGGTACTATCAAGGGGGGAATGAAAACTAAGTTTGTATGGAATGATCATGCTAACAAGATTTTTGAGTTGCCTGAAGGAGAAGATAGCTACCCAACCTATTTTAGTGTTGTCAAGCTTTGAAAAGCTTTTCACCATTAAGTGTGATGCTAGCAATGTAGCAATTAGGGTTGTTCTAAGCCAAGAGAGTAAACCAATGGCTTTTCATTTAAAAAATTTAAGCAAAGCCAAGAAGTACTCTTCATATGACCTTGAGATGTATGCATTAGTGCAAGCTCTAAGGAAATGTAGGCACTATTTACTCCCAAAGCAATTCATTTTGTATTCAAACAATAAATTACTTAGTTTCTTAAATTCATAAGAGAAGTTGAGTCACAAGAACATGAAGTGGGTTGGGCACCTACAAGCTTATACTTTTAATATAAAGCACAAGAAATGTTTCTTCAATAAAGCAGTAGATGCATTATCTAGAAGAGCTCTCACAATCCAAGAAATTCAGTTGAAGAGTATGGGAATAGATCATTGAAGGATCTATACGGTGATGATGAGGATTTGGTAGACATTTATAAGGTATGTGCTAAATACAAGAATCATTTTCATAGTAGATATGTTGAGTATACTTTGCAAAGTGATCTTTTGTTCAAAGGAAATTAATTGTGTCTCTAGAGGCTCTATTAGAGAGAATTTGATACAAGAAAAGCATAATGGTGCTTTGAGTGGTCATTTTGGGATTGCTAAGACCCAAGAACTTATTTCAAGGTTCTATTATTGGCCAAGGATGAATCTTAATGTTAGGAGGTATGTGGAAAGTTGTGTTATATGTCAAAAATCTAAGGACACTTCTTCAAATGCAAGCCTTTATCAACCACTGCCTATTCCTACTAGGCCATGTGAATGCTTAAGTATGGATTTTATAGTTGGGTTACCAAAGACAAGACAAGGTATGGATAATATTTATGTGGTTGTAGATAGATTTAGAAAGATGGCTCACTTTGTGCCATGTAAGACCACTAATGATGCTAGTCAAATAGCATCTGTTTTCTTCAAAGAAATAGTGAGAATCCATGGCTTACCTATTAGCGTTATGTTAGACAGAGACACTAATTTTATGAATCATTTTTGGAAGACTCTTTGGAAAATATTAGGCACTAAATTGTCCTTTGGATCAGCCTACCATCCCCAAATTGATGGTCAAACCAAGGTTGTCAATAGAAGCCTTGGAAATCTACTAAGGTGTTTGACTAAGGAGTATGGTCAACAATGAGATCAGTTGATTGGGCAAGTTCAATATGCCTACAATGATACTATAAATAGATCAACATGGAAAAGTCTATTTGAAATACTCCATCCAAGAGGTGTTTATGAATTGAGAGATTTCAAGGATGGAGTTAAAAGAAGTGAATATGTTGATGACTTTGCATATGTTTTGAAAGAGATACATCAAATGGTGAGGAAAACCTTGACAGAGAATACCATGAAACACAAAGCCAAGGTGGATAAAAGTAGAAGGACAATTCAATTTAATGTTGGTGACTTGGTTATGGTGCATCTTAACAATTCAAGACTTAAAAAGGGAGTCCCTCACAAGTTGTAGATGAGGAGGATAGGTCCCTATCCTATTTTGGCTAAGTATGGTGGTAGTGTATTTAAAGTTGAGCTGCCAAAAGACAGTGAATTAGCTCCTATTTTTAAAATTTCAAACTTAGTCCATTGTAAAGGACCACAACAAGATATGGATCAAAGTATTCATGAAGTGATCAGAGATGTGGAAGATCTACAATTAGCTACAGCTATAGTCACAGGAGCAAACAATGTATTGGACACTAGAGTCTACAAAAAGACTAGACATAAAGCCTACAAGGAACAGTTGATAAAGAAGCATGGAAAGGTCAATGATGATGTAATATGGATAAAGGAGTAAGAGTTCAAGAATATGGGGATTGATCCAAGCATCATCAATCCAAGGGTGCATTGAACTTTTTATTTTGGGGAGGATGGTGCAAGAGCATACCTAGGCTAAAATTTCCATGTCTAGTTATTTTGGCTTTTACTTGACTCTAGCAAAGTCAAGAAGAGTAGATTAGTTTGTTTTAAGACCTTAGAAGGTCATTTTATATGTGGGCTAAGTGAGTTAGTCACTAGGACTAAGGTCACACAAATAGCCAATGTTAGTTGTTGATAAATTTTCTTAGTGTTAGGAACTAAAGTTGAGGTTAGAGTCTTAAATGTGTTCTAAAAACAAAATGATAGTGCAAAGATGCCATAGGGTCATTAATGGTCTTGGATCCTCAAAATGTTGGAGGTTATTAGTCCTAAGAAATAGGATGATGGAAATTAAGAAAGATGCCAAATGTTGTCAAGAAGTTGTCATGACAACATTTGCAATTATTTCAAATGTTGAATGTAACTCAGTTACATTGGATTCCATTATGGATAGGGAGTGGGAGTTTGAAAAACAGGCCCTATAATCATGGAGATGGAATATACTATTATCCAAGAGTCGAATCTCAAGGAGTGTGGAAGCATTGTAATAGTTTTGAGTAGATAATAGAGCTCTGCAATAATGTTTTAAAAAAATCTCAATTTTTAGTATTAATAGTGCCTTGAAATGTATCGAAAGTCCCAATATAGTGGTTGATTAGTGTTCTTTGATTAGTTTTAAGAGTTTCTCATTTCATAGGAAACTTTATTGGAGTAGTTATTGAGTGTTGAATTTTTTTTTGTTCTAGAGACCTTACTAGTTCTATTTTTAGTATTGATAGTGCCTTGAAATGTATCGAGAGTCCCAATATAGTGGTTGATTAGTGTTCTTTGATTAGTTTTAAGAGTTTCTCATTTCATAGGAAACTTTATTGGAGTAGTTATTGAGTGTTGAATTTTTTTTGTTCTAGAGACCTTACTAGTTCTATGTTGACCAATCTATACATATATCGCTCCCCCATGAAATCTAGCCATGGGAAACACCTAAGGGTAGATGGAAATTTTAGGGGAGTCATTATTGTATGTATGTTTAGGCTTATGAGTCATGAAATTTTGGGAAGCTATTTTTACTACTAATCCCCAGGCGAGCAAACAAAGCCTGACTAGACGTATAGGATAGAAGAAAGAGAAGATTTCTTGCAGGGTAAAGATGTGTTGTATGGAAAAAGTAAATTCCGGGTGGGATTTCATCATATCCTAATATGTTGTGAGGATTGAGCCTATAAAAATCCATTAGACCAAGATTTGAAAAAGGCTTCTACAAGATTATAGTCAATCCTAAAAACTAGGCCTATTAGCCCTATTTGCACTAATTCATAGGAAGCCAGTGTACAGAGGTTGTTAGACCTTAAAACCTATAGAATCTCTTAGGAAATCCAAAGGGTACTTGAGTTTGGAATTATTTTTTCAAATTATTTGGGAATTTTTGGCAAGAAAGTGGGAAAAGTCACTGTCAAGGGTTGATTGGAATTAGGCCTAATAAGGCTTCCTAGAGACTAAGTCTTAAAATTTGTATGAAAGAGACTTAAAGATCCTTCCAAATGGAAGAAAATGGAATATTTTCATGATGATAGATATCCATGCAGTGAAGAGTGGATTTTGTGAGAAAGTAGCACTTAAAGCTTTCTAAGTGAAGGTGAAGGATTGTACTATCTAAGGTTGGTAGTCTTTCTAGGTTAAGCACAAAAGTTAAGAACTCTTTGAGAAGAGTTAGAATTGGACTTAGTTAATAACCTAAGCCAATTAGGACCTAGAGGATACTAGGTTATATAATGGTTTTACAATGCACACCCTATTTCTCCTTGAAATGGGGACCCCCTAGTAATTGTTTTTCTTTCCTAGACCCCTAGTCCAGGGTTTGAGTCATCTTTGGGACTCTACATAGAGTTTATGTCTTGCTCGCAACCCTACCTAAAAAACCCAATTGTCAAATTTAAGTAATTTGGACCAAAAAGTTATTTAAAAGATTAAGGTGTGCACCAACGCACCTAGCACACATGCACACCTATCATGGGTGCGCAAGTGAACATGCGCACCTCTTTGGAGGTGCATACTTGTGCAGGTGTACACATCCAAAGAGGTGTGCATGGTCCCAAGTCTATAAATACCTAGGACCACCCCTTCCCTTATTTATTATTCTCTTTTGAGCAACTGCGAGCATACCTCAACACATATAGAGGTGCACCAAACATCATGCACACACTAAGTCCACCAAATAAAGGTGCACAGGTGCAACCTTTATTTGATTTTTAAAAATACTAACTCCTAGAGGAAAAGGTGTGCACTTGCACACCTATCCAAGGTGCGCAAGTGCACACCTTTCACAAAACCTAACTAATGAATCTATAATGGTGTTCATATGTGCACTTAGTCAAGGTGTGCATATGCACACCATTCTCAACCCTTCAACCTAAACATAATTAAGGGTGCACACATGCAAACCCATTAAGGTGCACAAGTGTGCACCCTTAACCTTGCAAAGTTGGCCAAGTCCCCATTGCACATGCAATGTGCACAGTACCACGCATAAGCATGTAGACACCCTATTTGGGTGCACACCTGCGCAACTATGTAATTGCATGCAAATGACTACTTTTAAGTCATTTAGTGCACCTAGAACACCCATCAACGTGTGCTAGTGCACTAAATTGCATAAACAAAATTAAATGAGGGATTTAACTAGTTTTGTGAGTATTTTTGGGGTTCTAGGTCTAGTTTTTTATCAACTAGAGTTTTCTTAAGGGTTAATTT
The DNA here is from genome assembly GCA_028749045.1 of Cupressus sempervirens. Classification (NCBI taxonomy): domain Eukaryota; kingdom Viridiplantae; phylum Streptophyta; class Pinopsida; order Cupressales; family Cupressaceae; genus Cupressus; species Cupressus sempervirens. The sequence goes on from CM053790.1 coordinate 147,872,340, forward strand.
TCACCTCTCCAAAATAATGTATTTACATTTTGTGTAGATCAAAAGGATTACTCATCATCCTCACTTGGAGAGAGGATGGCTCTAAAACTAGTTGTTTTCAAGTTTCAAGGCACATCCAAGAAATCACACTTTCAGGATGCACATTCAGAGATTAGAGATACAGAATTGGGACATATAGACTAGAATGCATTCCTAGTACTTTGTAACAAGCCTAAGAAGAGGTCCGTGATGGTCTCAACACTTTTAAGATCAGGATTGATGAGTGTGGCCTCACATCCCACATCAATATAATCCTCAGAGATTTGCATGGCCTTGGTAGAGAATTATGTTTCAGAAGAAAGAGTTGTGAAGAGTATAAAAGGGGAAATAGTCCTGGATTTAAGATCGAGGAACATTGAGAAAGTCTTCCATCTTCCAAGAGTGGATCAATATGTGAAAATTACTTATCATCAAGTAGAAAGATGGTATATGGAACATGAAAAGGAAGCTAAAGAGATCATGCAATCATCATTCTTGATTGATATAACACTGGTAGGATGAAGACCAGGCAAGATAGATATGACCAGAGGATACATGAAGGATGATATTGGATACTCCATTGTGCTTCTGAGTAGGATTATGGGTCTACCAGCAATTGAGCTCCTTAATATTTGGATGGTACATTTCATTGAGACCATTAGAACAACTAAAATGCCAATTAATTGGGCTACAATACTAAGTGAAAAATTAGATGAGCAGTTGGTAGGAGTCAAAGCCAACCCAAAATTTTACATGACATCATACTAGGTGTATTTACTATCTAGGGTTGTATAAGAAGGGAAGCATTCAAGATGATAATGCTTGGCCTTATGTGGTATATCCCCAATTGGTAAAGGAGAAGCTCTCAGATCAAAGAAAAGAATACAGAATAGTCAATGATGCTTTCATTTTTGCAATCATTTGGTTCATTAAGGGTGTTTATGCCAAGAGGATGTTAGTAGAGGTGGTAGACAAGGATTACGGAGATGAGTGCCTATTACATCCAGTTTGAGACATTCACCTACCTAATGGTAGCAGGCACAACTATAAATCAAAAGAAAATCTCAAGATATCCATCGAATAGGCTCATTTTGCTAGAGATTTAGAGACACTTCACATCTGCATATGACAAAGTGAGGAACAAACACAAGAAGATCTAGGTCTGGCCCATCACTATAGGCCCATTTAAAGTAGAAATGAAATAGAATATCATGAATTTTTATGTAGAATGGGATCAATATCCCTTAGAAGATTACAACTCTCCTCCATCATTTTTTGATAATATTGGAAGAGTTCAATTGTTGGCAAAAAAATAGTTTGTTCATGAAGATGTAGTGGAGGATCATTAGACGAACGTGATAGATGACTATGAGATCTAAATTAGAGATTATTGTAGGATGACTCTATATCCTTGAAGATAAACATCTCGCTAAAGGCTATCCAACAAGATAGTCAAGAGGTCTTAGATCCTTTGTATAATTGGGATATGATATTTGATAGACCAATTAAGGATGCAAAGGTTAATAGGGAAGAAAATGCAGATATCAATCATAGGGCTAGACATATAATCATATTGACAAAAGACTAGATCAGGAAGCCCTTTAAGCTAGACCTTGTTCCTTAGACAATCAACTTCCAAGTTGTAGCTTTCCTAGATAAGGATAAATTTACAAAAGTAATAGTACCAATTTTCCTTGCATAGTCTCCAATTAGGCCAAAAACAATATATAAGCATGACAGAGATGTTGGATACTTCAGAGCTAACCAAAGAAATAATAAAAGGAAAAGAGCTTCTCCCAAGCAAGCTAAGCGAGAAGCTAAAGAAACTCAATAAGAAGAGGAAACTTAGGCCCAAGAGGAAGCTCAAGCACCTAAGAACCAAGAGCCTCAAAATGAAGGAGTAGCTCAAGTTTAGAATATTCCACAGGTGTCTCTGCCAGAATAGGAATAGGAACAAGTGCGAGAACAAGAAGCACAAGAGGTTTCACCACCTGCATAAGAAGAACAAACCTCTCGTTCACCTACTAAGAAAGCTAGAATTGGACCTACTATCAAAAGGACTAGGAGGTAGTAGATACAAAGAAGGGTAATACCTAGCCCTCTAGTCCTAGAAACCATCCCTGAAGAGAATGAAGAGGATGAAGAAGATGAATAAGATAACCTCCCATTGAGACAAAGAACGTGCTTAGCAAGGGTTGTTCAGGAAGAGAGAAGGAAGAGCTCCACCATTATGCCACCATCTATTCCTAGGAAACCTATTGAGGTTACAACTTTAGAAGATTAGTTGCAACAATGGATAGCTGAGCAAGAGGGTCAAGGAACATATAGCTTCAAAATATCTTATTTCAATTTCATGCTGGTAGGGACTGAAATGGTAGGTGATAAAATATGAGATATACTCAACCTTTGGGAGAGGATTGGAATCAAATGTCACCTCTACCAAAAGGATATACAGGTACCTCACCACCACAATTTCAGGATTTTTTATATTTGGACAACAAATTAGCCACTCCCCTCCCTCCTATCACTGAAGAAGAGAGAGTAGTGTGTGAAGAAGAGCCTAAGTAGAGACTAGCCAATGAAGTATCCTAGGAAGGATAGATACATGAAGAACTTTAGCAAATTTCTCAAGATAAAGAGGTTGGGACTTTGGATACAATAGATTTAGGGACACCAACTTTAGATCTCTCACAGAAGGAGAAGACTCTAGAAAGAAGTGATCAGGGAAAAGGGCATGCCTAGAAAACCTCCTCTTTAACCAAGTACTTGTCTCCTATGGGCATTAAACTAGCCTAGTTGAAGAGAGAAGTTATGGTTAGACAAAAGCAATAGTTGAACCTAGATCAAGAGGAAAGCATGGATGCATTAGTAGAAGCCATCAACAAGCTTGAACCACCTATGGGTGATGCACAACAATTAACATTCTTAATGAAGAATAGAGATGAGGACCTACCTACTCATTTAGCCATTCCTCCTCCACATGTTGATACCAAAGATTTGAATCATAACGACTATCAGATTAAAAAAGTCCTATTAGGAAAGCCCATAGTAGATACAACTAAGGTAATGATCACTACGGGCATCAGGGAGGTGTTTAGACATTTTGATGATAATGAGAGTGAATAAATAAAGTTGCACAAACAAAACAAGCTACTAACAAGATATCTGCATGCAATTGTAGGTCCATTGGATCAAGATCACCTAGAGGTTACTCTCACTATAGTACTAGAAAGGAGAGATAAGGGGAGTTTTTAATTTGATTCATTTTTGGGAGCATTTTAGCAATGGTGTGACAATTTCGAGCAGGAGGGTGTAGAGATAATACAAGCCAATTTGAACCTGTTACATAATGTTTATTCTAGTGCGGAGAAACTTGTATATATAGTAGACTAGGATTTTGGGCTTATGGATAAGGTACATACCTGGGGAAAAGACTTTCAAGCACTCCAAACAATAAAAAGTCAAAGGTATTGTACACTCATGGAAATGTATACAATAAATGAGATTGATAAACTTTAGGATTGGATTGAGAATTAGATAGCTGCCGAAAATAAGGTCATGGAAGGACTTCATGAAGATATTCAAAAGTTAAAAGGCCAGTCTCAAGAGTAAATTTTAGATGCAAAGATGTATTATGATGCCATTTCCCTTGAGATTTTTGAAGATGAGTCAAAGATGAAGCTTAAGTCAGTACAAGTAGTAGTTGAACAATTCTAAAGAACTTTCAAGGATACTTCGTCTAATGAAGATATTAGGCAAGCATTCAAGACTAAAGAGGTATTATTGAGACTTGATGCTAGACTTGATGATTTTGTAGAAACTTGAATGGTATCAGTAACTATCGACAAATAATTAGGCATAAATATGAGGCATTTGGAAGCTTCCCAAGTGATGGAGATTATAGAAAAACTCAAGGGAAAATATATAAACTAGGGTGTTTTTTAGTGGAGAATATTAATAATTGTGTGAATTTTTGAATTTTTTTGCTAGTAATTTGGCTAATAATTTAAGATTTAATGCAACCTAAATCACCACATTTTTATTAAATTTAGTTCTAAAATATTTAAAATTGCTCAATAATTTATTTTATTAAAAAAAGTAAACTAAAAGATTTGCCACAATATTCGATACATAATTAGATTTGATTCACCTAAATATTATATATTATTGAAGAAATTAAAATTAATTCACCAATAATTATCATAATTATAAGTTACTTTAGGGATATATTACCAATATTTAGTTTTCACTATTGATTTAAAATATAATATAATTATCCTCATAATTTCCATGAGATATAACATGTTCAATTTTGATTTGTAATATTCCATGACTATTAGCGAACTTCCTATTATCATTGAGATTTGCTAATATTTTCTACTCAAAAATTATGATTCCAAAGTAATCGCCAATGTAAATAATATTTAAAATATAAAAAATTGAAAGATTTGTTGATAAATAATTTGGATTTTTAGAATAATGAAAGATTTGTCAATAATTTATATCTTTTTCTGGAAGGGGTTTCTTAAATTTTAGTTTGATCTAGACATCGCTCTGGTATAAAGGGGAAGAAAACCCAGAAGCTAGAAATTTAGTTTTGACACTTGTGAAAATTTTGGATTTTTTGAACACGCTACCCAAGTGTGCAGGTGTGTTTCTTCTGAGTTGTGCCAAAACTTTTGAGGAAGTTAGAGGTGCACCAACAATTAACTACTAGTTCCAAATTTGGATCTTTCCATGCACCAGAAACACATTTTGACAACATTTTAACTCATAGAAGCATTTAGAGAAGGCAAAACTTTCATTTTTAGAGGTTCTAGTGACTCCCAAATCCTCTTACAGCTTCCTTCTTCTTATCTACTTCTTCTTTCTTTGTTTTAAGACATATAAAGGCTCATGCCCAAATTAATTGATATAAACAAGGGTGGAGTCCTACTTAGCACCATTTAGAGAGTCATTTTGTAAATAAATAGATTTGTTTTATTAGTTTTAAGCATACTTTTGCATGAAGAGATCTCTCACTCTCAACACAAATTGAGGAGATGATTTCTTATTGTTGGTGTGAATAAGTATTTACTATTTACACTTTACTTAAGTTTACTTAGGTTAATGCATTATTTTATTATTTCTTAGATGAGATACTTAGGAGTTTACATACTCTTATGAGTTGTCATGTTGACAACACTAGAGTAAGCAACTCTAATTCAACACATGGTGTCTACAATATTGGAGTTTGCATAATTAATTGAGTTGTCATATAGACAACACAATTATTCGCACTTCTAATTTAGCACATGGTGTCTACAACATAATTTTTTGTGCTACACCTTTGTAGGCTTATCATCTCATCATTGCACTTACTCTTGTGCTTAATGGAGGATAACCCGTATTTGGTGGACATGTGCCTAGTTTTATGACTTATCATGTTGTTGATTCCTATGCATTCTAGAAGCATTCTAGAGGCCTTTATATACAAACACTCTTAGTGTACTTATTGTATCAATTCATATCAAAATACACATTGAATGAATATCATATTGTCATTCTGATCATACTCTTTTGGTCTACTATTGTGTTTGTGCTTGAGTTCCTTGGTCTTGGGTGAATTTTGCCCTAAGAAAAAATCTTACATGGTATCAAAGCTTTACTAAATTCTTACATGGTATCAAAGCTTGGGGACATTCTCTTCACATAGTTGTTTGAGATTATTCTTGCTTTAGCACCTTGACCTAGATCCAAAGAATCTATAGATATTGGAAGCATCTAGAGCCAAAGTGGACCTCACCATTGCGTCTGGAACGTTGATTCAGTAAAAATTGACTATAAATTCACCTATATTAGGCCATAGTTGAATTTGCGGCAAAAAATTTTGCAAACTAGCAACCCAAAGGCCTGATTTATGAAATTGGTATGATCATTTCAGATCTGTAGATTTAATTTCCAGATTTGCATTTTCTTTCATCTACATCTCTACAAAAAAAAATGGATCTGTATTATTTTCTAAAAAAAATTTAGGAGAGATTTTTTGTAGGCAAAGTTTGGAGCTTGCTCAGAGGTGAAATTAGAGTCATTTGATTTTTGGAGCCACGATGGTACCAATTCAGGAAAAATAATAACAGAGGTGATTTTCAAACAATGATATCTCCCTCATATGGACTCCTTTTTGCGAGTAATTTTTTTTGTTTTGGGGTAGAATTTCATGATCTACACATTGGTGCATGTGGTTTGAGATCTTTGTTCATAAATTTTTTTGCAACTTGCAAATCCTAATTTTTGCCACTTCAAATGCTTAGTACAGGCTCATCTAGACACATAATCAAGTTTTGATTTTTTAGAAAGTTCATTATTTTTTGTCTACTTTCTAGATTTGCAATTAGATTATAAGCTTTTATGGATAGAAATACTACTTTCAAAAATAGGTCCTAAATTGGCATGTGGTTATCACACTAAGTGCCAAATCATATATTGGGGGGGGTTGATTGAATATTTATGCATTTTGGGGGGTGCTTACATTCATTGATCTCATGGACAAGTTTTTTTCACATGTTAGTTTGGGATTAGACCTCCATTGACAAAAAGGAACTATAAAAAATGGAGTGCTTTAGTCATTGATCATTTAAGAAGTGAGCATAAGGAAGTATTTCCTTATTTATGTTCCAACAAACTAATGTCTGACACCGAAATACAACCACCTGTTAACAGACTCTTGGATATTATTATAATGAATATCAATTCTTATCCTTTTCATGTCATTAAAAAGCTCATTCACTTGTATCATATGTGGATGGCTCTTTGGAAAGAATATGGAGATCCCACAGTTCCTCCTTTTCCAGATGACATTCTATCTTTAGCAGCTTCAGTATTAGTTTCTTCAACTCCAAATGAGATCACACCTCCTGATGCTTATATTGATACTACTAATCTAGTTCCAGCCATAGATGCTCCTAATTCAATGCAATAGGATATACCATGTCTTCCTACTCCAGCTTCATGGGATGACTTCCAGATATTGCAAGTCTATTCATGGAGTCTCACATTGAAGATGTGGGAGACATCATCGATACTATTTGTCTTTTCTTTATTGAGGAGACTACTTCATGCATTGTGGAAACTGATCGTGACATAAGCAGTAGTGCTTCAATAGATTTAGATATGTGGGGTCCTATTCAGAGATACATGGAGAGGTCATATCATCAGAAAATTCCACATACACATATTGCCATAGTGATAGATCCAGCACAGTAGGGTACACCTAGTCTTCCAGTTCCACCATTAGAGGATGACTACATAGAAAATATTTTAGGTTTTTTTGTGGAGTCATACATAGCAGATTTGGAAGACATCATTGATAATATATATCTTCTCTTTGCTAAAGAAGAGCCTTCTCCAGTTGTTGTGAGGCCTCACCCTGACCCTCTTGTCCATTCTCTACATGATCCATCTTCACAGATTGATATGATTGTGGATTCCTATGTACACCAGTTGCAAGAGGTCTCTCTATCATTTGAGGAGACAATTGGTTCTTTAGGGCATGTTCTACATCCATCCTTGCTAGATCTGACATTATTCTTTTCAGCACTATTGGAAGGGGCACCTATCAACATCGACATAGGGAAAGTTGAGCAAGTTTATGAGACACCATTCATCATCGAGATACTTTCTACATATAGGGGAAGCATCTCACCTATACCTCTACCATTGTTTCTTCCAAAGGGGGGGAACATTATTTAGTGGTCATGGACCAACTTCTACATTGGAGCAACTCTCATTAATCGACATGCTACATTTGGGGAGGGACTACCTTGTCTCCTTCTTCTTTTTTATAGGGGGGACTTTTTCCTTTTATGGGGTTTTTTCCTTCTCGTACTTCTCTATTGTATATACTTGATGTATGTCCTAATGGGGAGGTCTTGATTACTCCATCCATCCATGCATCTTGTTTTTTTATCTCTCTTTTTGGGGGAGGGTTTTTCCCATGAGGTTTTCCCTCTTTCTCCACTTTATGAGAGATTGCATTTCATTATGTACATGGGTACCTAACATGGCCTAGTAGCCAAGACTCATTATACATTTCATACTAGCTTTCGTAAGCTTAAGTGCATTTCCCTAAGTTTCACTTAAGGGGGGGTGTTAGTGTAAATAAGTATTTACTATTTATACTTTACTTAAGTTTACTTAGGTTAATGCATTATTTTATTATTATGAATTATTTTATTATTTCTTAGATGAGACACTTATGAGTTTTCATACTCTTATGAGTTGTCATGTTGATAACACTAGAGTAAGCAACTCTAATTCAGCACATGGTGTCTACAAAACTAGAGTTTGCATAATTAACTAAGTTGTCATGTAGAAAACATAATTAGTCACACTCCTAATTTAGCACATAGTGTCTACAAAATAATTTTGTGTGCTACACCTTTGTAGGCTTATCCTCTCATCATCGTACTTACTCCTATGCTTAATGGAGGATAACCCATATCTGGTGGACATGTGCCTGGTTATATGACTTATCATGATGCTAATTCCTATGCATTCTAGAAGCATTCGAGAGGCCTTTTATATATAGACACTCCTAGAGTATTAATTCATATTAATATACACACTGAATGAATATCATATCGTCATTTTGATCATATTCTTTTGGTCTACTATTGTGCTTGTGCTTGAGTTCCTTGGTCTTGGGTGAATTTTTCCCTAAGGAAAATTCTTACATGGTATCAGAGCTATACTAAATTCTTATACTTATAAATGTAGGAATGTAATACATATTTCAGGCTGTTATTTTGATGCAATAATATATGCTTTTGGTGCTCTCGTTCTGAGTGCAGTTATTCTTGTCGGAGTGTGTTATTTTTGTGCATTCTTGTTCATGATAATAATAGAGCCAATAGTCTTGTTGTTTTGATTTTTTTGTGCAATATTTTAGTTCTAGTGTTTTTTGCGTATTGACAAATTTTGTTGATGTATAGAGTTGGAGAGAAGATCACCCCATTGTTCCTACATAGCTTCTTGTCTCACATGAGTGCACTTTTCATGGCCTTGTGATTTGATAAGAAGTGAAACATCTTTTGGTTTTACTAAGTTTCCATCGACCATTGCATCAGTAGATTTGAGGAAGCGCTACTCCTACTTTCATTGGTTTCCTACATGATCTTTTCAATGATTTAACTCGCAGATGTGTTGTTACCGTGGTTTATGTTTGTTAGGAATTTCTCTTTCTTGTTATTTTCTTTCATCTCTTGTTACCTAATCATTGTTATTTTCTTTTCTAACCCTTGGTTAAATTAGGAACTCATATAGTTGCATTGTTAGATTGTATTCATTTTAAAAACAAAAAATGTCAAAAATATAGCTTTTCTTTTTATGGTTAATTTTGAAAAAGCAAGAAGATTGATCATCTTATCCAAAATTAATATTAACTAGAAAAGGCCTCTTTTTGAAAAAATACATTTCTCTTCAACCGAGCAGATTCTAGCAGGTCACAAGATCACACGAAATCTTGGAGTTGATCCCAAATCAGCTTTTCAAGAGAGGAGTTTGAAAGGATTCTTATCATTAAGCATCGTACAAAATGATAGCTCAACAGAAGTGGTGCTAGAGGAAGGGGCTCTTACCATTTGAAATAGAAAAAAAAATTTTGAAAATTCAAAATTTTGCATTTTTTGCAAGTTATGATACATGGCCACGATGTGAACCTCCAAAAGCTGCTTTCTTTGAGGAAAAGGCAGTAGCATCCATTGGAATAGAGAGAAACGTTGCATCTGAGCTTGACCAAATGAAAAATACCATGTCTCAAATTATGAATGAGTTGACCCATTTGAGGTTGTCACAAGGACAAAATAACAACTTTTATAGAACAAATCCTAGTCCCCACAACAACAATAATTATGGTCAGAACTACAATAGGAATTTTAGTGCAAAGAACAATGCAGGAAACAACAATACGAGAAACAATAATTGAGGAAATAACTCCAATCCTCCCGATCACAACAATGATTTCCAAAGAAAAAAATCAATAATGGAAGTTTTCCTATGGATAATAACAACAACAACGTCTAGTATGTGGACATCAATCAATATGATAATAATCAGAATGTACCAAATGATGATGGCTCATATTATAATGGAAATCAAAAGTTAAATCAAAATCTAATGGGAAATAATAATGAGTCTCCTATGCAATTCAATGCCATGATGCTAGAATCCTATTATTCTTCACAAAACATGGGAATAGAACAACCATCTAGCAAAGAATGCTATTTTCCATTTAGTTAGGAACCAGATACTCAACCTGAAGAAATGTTTGCCTTCTGTAATGATAATCAAAATACCTACAATTTGTGAAGTCATAAAGAACCCATGACTAATGGTATTCCTCTTGCATTATAAACAACTCCTCTTGATCTAAGAGAAACTAACAATCCAGTACCTATCAAACCTCTGTATAGAGGACAACAATATTAGAATCAAGGAAATGTGCCTATGATCTTGAAAAATCTTGAATGGTCTACTAAAAAGTATAGTGCAGTGGAAGATTTGAAATGAACAAAAGCCAACATGTCCACGTGCAACATGCTACAAAACTATCCTAATCAGTGGGAAGTATTGATGAAAAATCTTGATCATATAAAGGCACCCCATAATATGAATACTATTCCTCAAAAGACTGTATCTCAATAGATTAATGCTTTGGAGGCCATGCCAACTATGTTTAAAGACAAGGTTGAGGTGCATCCCCTTTTCCTTAGCATTAGAATATATGAGAAGAATCTTCATAATTGCTTAATATATTCAGGAGCTTCTTGTAATATTATGTCACTTTCAATAGCACAAAGGTTGGGAGTCACTCCTCATCCATCTAATCGAATAGTGATACAACATGACAAAATGGAACTAAAGGTTATCATTGTATTGAAAGATGTTTGGATACAATTGATAGTTGACCCTCGAATTCAAGACATTATAGATATACATGTGGTTGAAATTCCTAAAACTTATGGATTGCTACTAAGTAGAGAGTGGAAAAAATGCTTAAGAGGATGGTTTTCAACGGATTTTACCCAGTTGTGGTTACCTTGGAAAGGGTTGAATAATTAGATCAAGATTGATGTAGAGCCAAAATTGAAAATTATGATTACAAAATACAGTGCATCAAACAAGGTGACATTTCTACATTATGATTTAGGCTCTTACAAAGTGATGGATTTTGATACTATTTTAACTAAAACATCAAATGATCAAGATGGAAGATCCATGATTCTGATCCCAAAAGTAGAAATTATAACACACTTCATAGATAGCATAGTGACCAACATAAAATGTTTAGGTGAAGAAGTAGACCCAAATGTGTTTCTCCTTCCTAGATTTTGCAGATTGTATAAAGCTAGTCATTCAAAATTCAAATGTTCACATTGCCAAGAAGTGGTTGCTCGAGTATTAACACAAATGATGGAAATAAAGAGTGGCCACATTCCAAAAGAAGTACTTATGGAAAATCTAAATTCCACATACATATCTAAAGCTGTAGGAAAGGATAGAGAAGAGGTAGAAGATATTAATGCATCATACAATGATACCTCTTCAAATGGTGGAGGTTTGTCTTCTCCTCCACTAGGAATGATTAAGATCCAAAGAAAGAGGTGTTTCATAAAAGGCCAAGGTTAGACTTTAGTAGTTGTTCATCCTAAGCCTAAAATTGACAAAATTATAGAGTTGATTGGGGAAATTCAAGATCAGCAAGAGAATCACATATTCCCCATATTAAAGATAAATAATGAAAAATCATCCACCCCACTACAAGAGAGATTACAATAGATCCCAAAGAAGTGATCCTTTAAGGTTCAAGTAAAAGAAAAGATATAGACAAACAAGCATAAGTCTAGGAAGCCCAAACAAGATCCAATTTGGACACTCTGGTTTGACAGCTCTCAGTGCAAATTAGGATTTAGTGTAGGTATTGAATTAATCAATCCAAAAGGTAGGTCTTTCTATGAAACATATCAATTAGTTTAGATGCACTAACAATGTTGCAGAGTACAAAGCCTTGATTTGTGAACTTCTCTTCGCATTAGAGAAGGGAGTCAAATCTCTCATAATCAAAGGAGACTCCCAAGTGGTGGCTAGACAAGTGAAATAAATTTATTCTTTCAATGACAAGAGATTACTCACTTACCAAAAGATATTATGGGATCTAATGCATGACTTTGAAGCTTTGAATATAAGATCCATCCCCAGAAGGAGAAATATGGTAGCAGATGTCTTGGCAATTTTAGCAAGTGTATTACAACCCGTAACAAAACTAAAATATTTTTTTGTAGAATTGGTTGTTGCCCCATCTATCTTGCACAACATTATAAAATTCCAAGTATTCCAGGATGACCAACACATACTTGAGTTTATCATGTGCAATGGCTATTTTAAGGGACAAGAAATTGATGACACTTTGGATGACAAACCTAAGGAAGAAGAACTTCAAGATGAAGATGGGATTCTCAATTTAAAAGCCAACACTATTCCTAAGGAAATGGTTGAGTTGGAGTGCATCTTTGATTGTGATGAATCAGTACATAATAGGAGAATGGCCAAAGAAAAGGGGATCAAAGAATGTGATTCATATAATCTAGATATTGATGAAGATCCTAGAATGGTAAGTGTCAAAAAGGCATGCAACACTCAGAAAAGGGAAGATATGCTCCAAAAAATAAGAGAATACAAAGATTTAATTGCTTGGAGTTATGAAGAACTCAAAACATATCATCCAGATATCATTACACATGATATTCCATTAAAGCTAGATGCCAAACCTTTTTGACAAAAGAAAAGACCTGTTAATCCCATTATTGTACCATTGATAATGAAGGAATTTAAAAAATTTCTCAATGCCAAGATTTTCTTCCCCATACACCATTCTACGTGGGTGGCTAATTTAGTTCCAGTGAGGAAAAAGACTAGAGAGATGTGCCTTTATGTGGATTTCCACATTTTGACCCTAGCATCACAAAAGGATAACTACCCTCTACTGTCACTCGACAAAGTATTATAGATTTTCAATGGATAAAAAATGATGTCTTTCTTAGATGGATATTATGGATATAATTAGGTGATGGATGATGAAGAAGATAGGATAAAGACTACCTTCACAATGAAATGGGGGACTTTCACTTATAGAAGAATGCCTTTTGGGTTGATCAACACAAGGGCTACATTCCAATAAGTCATGGACAAAGCTTTTAAGGGACTGATAAACAAATGTATAATTATCTACATTGATGACTTAACTATCTTTTCAAAGGATTGAAGCACTCACATTGCTAATTTAAGACAAGTGTTCAATAGATGTCAAAAATATGGCATATCAATTAATCCCAAGAAGTGTTTGTTTGGGGTCACTAAAGGAAAGCTCCTAGGTCATATTATCTCTGAAGCTAGAATCTCCATCGATCATGAAAGAATTGAAGCTATTCTAAAGTTTTCACCTCCACTCATGAAAGCAATGGGTCTTTCATCTTCTTTATCTTTCTTCTACATGAGAATTCCAACACATGAATGTTTTGAGGCAAAAGAGTATAATTTAAATGGAAAATCATAATCCAATCTCACAAGTACTAGGGCTATATAAATAGCCATTTTGATGTCCTCAAATGATTTCTTGATCTCTGGAACCCATTCTATTTTTGCTCCTTGCTTGAGTAAATCATTAAGGGGGTGCTCTATCTCAACAAATCCACTTCAGGAAGATAAATCTTGTGTGAAATTTTATAAGTGGATTTATTGAGATAGTGCACCCCCTTAATGATTTACTCAAGAAAAGAGCAAAAATAGAATGGGTTCCAGAGATCAAGAAATTATTTGAGCACATCAAAATGGCTATTTTTATAGCCCTAGTACTTTTTAGTCTGGATTATGATTTTCCATTTAAATTATACTCTTTTGCCTCAGAACATTCATGTGTGGGAATTCTCACGAAGAAGAAAGATAAATAAGATGAAAGACCCATTGCTTTTATGAGTTATTCTCTAAAGAACAATAAGTTGAACTATTCTAATCTCGATAAAAAATATTTTTCTCTAATAAAGGTAGTCAAGAAATTCTATCATTAAATAATGAGTAAGGTGTATGCAATTGTGACTAATCCTGTGGTTAAGACATTACTAATGCAAAATGAGTTGGGTGAAAGACAAGGAAAATGGATGGTGATACTACAAGATTTTGATCTAGAGATTTAACCAATGAAGTTAGTAAGAGGATAGGGAATGACAAAGATGATAGCCAGTAATGAGACCAAAAATGAGAATCAATTCAGGTTCAATGACAAAGTCAGCATAGAAGATCAACAAAAGAAGATTATAGTATCTCAACTTGATATTGATCAAGGTATAATAAAAGATGTTTGGTATCAGGATATTTTTTACTATCTTTTGCAAAATAAATACCCCAATTAAATGAATAGTTCCTAGCATAGAGGTCTTAAGATGAAGCGTGAATCTTACATGCTTTGCAAAATAAAAAATTGTATAAAAGGAACTACGAAGGAATCTATCTAAAGTGTTTGGGAGAAAAAGAAGTAAAAGAGGTTTTGGAGCAGTTTCATGATAAGTATGGTACCAGACATGGATCGGTAGAAGCCACAACCCATATGATCCTAAGATCATGCTACTTTTGTCCTTCAATCTTCAAGGATACTTTTGAACATGTACATACTTGCCACATTTTTCAAACTAGTGCTAACAGATAGAGACATCTGGCGATGCAATTACAACCAATGTTCGAGGTATGCCCTTTTGCAAAGTGGGGGCTAGACTTTATTGGTCCAGTAAACCCACCATCATCAACAAGAAATACATTAATCCTCATAGCTATAGATTATTGCACACGCTAGATAGAAGCTAAAACTTTTAGAAATTGCATGGCAAAGGTGGTTATAGATTTCTTGGAAGAACATATTGTTACAAGATTTGGGATGTCATTCTTTCTAATTTGTGATAATGGATCAACCTTTGCATCAATATTCCTTATCCAATGGGCTTTGGATTGTCAAGTTATAATCAAATTCTCTTCAAATCACTATTCTCAAGGAAACAGTGTCACTGAATCTACAAATAAGAACTTGATCATGGTAATAAGACATCTGTTGAAGGAAAATCCTATAGATTGGCATACTCAACTCAAATATGCATTATGGACAGACCGAGCCAAGGTCAAGAATGCTTTGGAAATATCTCCATACTTGCTTGTTTATAGAAAAGAGCCAATATTCCCAATTAACCTCAGGATTCCTATTTTGAAATTATGAGTAGGTACACTGAAGATGTTGATAGGTTTCAGATCAGACTAATGAATGTCTTGGAGATGGATGAGAAACACACAACTGCTTTAGCGCATATGGCTAAACATCAGGCTATCGTTAAAAGGTAGTTCGACAAGTGGGCCACAATAAAATCTTTTAGAATATCTGACCTTGTTCTTCTGTGGGACAAGGAAAAAGAAAAGTTGGGCAACAATACTAAGTTTCAATGCTTGTGGATTGGTCCTTATCAAATTATGAAAATTCTAGGAGAAAACACTTTTAGGTTAAGTTGACAATTTTCTATATGTATTTATGTAATTATTGTCATTAATGGCAACACATGATGTACATATTGTAGAAAACCTCATAAATAAAGATACTTAGCTTTTGGTACTCAGAAAATTGTCTAAGTGTGAAACTGGTTTACAATAATGTATTGTTTTGATGTATAACTTGTTTATATGATGTTATCTGAGAGAGAGAGGTCAAATGGAAGCAATATACATATTGATGATGATGTGTATAACCTCAAACATCAGAGCAGGCTGAACAGAAAATAGATATTCATGATTTCCCAATGAACAAAATAGCAAAATTAAAGGTAAAGGAATTATTTTGTTTACAAAATAATTACTTGACCAATTAGGGCCGACATCCTAGATTTTTACTCTAAGTTGGAAAAGTATATTGTGGTCTTAGCTAACTGAAAAAAAAATTTGATAAAAGGCATGGTATTTTTCAAAGGATATCTTGTGAGATTAAGTGTACAAGTGATGTGTATTGTAATGTGATAAAGTTATATGCAAAACTTTTGTGAAGTGATATATGCAAAGTTTTTGAGAACCTAATTTTGTGATTCGATATCAAATTGAGGTCAAAGATCAACCAAGAAGAAGTTATAGCATCTATACATATATATTTGAGGAACCTAAATTTTAGTTACTTGTTTAGGTAGTGAGCTCTTCTTGTAATTGAAAGTTCATCTTTGGGCAGCGAGCTCTTCTTTCATCCATTGTACTACAACTCCTAAAAGAGTCCATCCTCTAACAAGGAATATTTATATTAGTACATTATCTAGTGGGTATCATCCCCACCAAGGTTTTCCCTTGGCCAAAATTTCCTTAGTTAACAAAATATGGTGTTATGAGTTCTCTTTATGCATGGTTATTATTACTATCTAGCATTACTTGTTTACTTTCTTATGCATGGTTCAAAGTAACAAATAATATCCAATTGGTGAAAAAAAAAATTAGAATATTGATTCAACCCCCCCCCCCCCCCCCCCCCCCCCACTCTCAGTATTCCCTATTTCTAACATGAGTTCCTTACAAGGGGTATTAGTTCCATTGCCAGTCAATGGGTAGTTACTAAAAATTACTTTGAGGCATATATATATATTGTGTGTGTGTGTGTGTGTGTGTGTTTAATTTCTACAAATGTGTTTTCTTTTAATCATGTATTTATTTTTGCAAGTTTGTTCACTATCAATTGTGTGTTTGTTTTCAAAATTGTGTCAATCCAGGGGTTAGGTGTAATCAAGATTTTATGTTTGCATGTTGATGCTATTTTGAGATGATAGTAGATCTATGATATCTGATTATCTAGTTATATGATGTATTGGTCACATCTGTGGTTTTTATGATGTGATGGACCTTATGCTTTGGTTATTTACTTCATTCTCGTCTTTTATGATTAATGTGAATATGAGTGGTGTAAATGGATTAATGAGTTATTTAATGCTTTAATTGCTTTGGCTATTATGTTATATACAATTGCACTTGATCGTGTGTTTTAGTGTGCAAGAATTATATCCCTAGCAGTGGCCTATGGAGTTAGTGATCCAGTTGATCATATTTTGCCAATGTCGCTCCTATATGGTCGACGTATCCTTATTTAGTTGTTTTATATTAAAACCTTTCGGTGATTAGTAAATCCGAACTCATTCCATTATGTGATTAGACCAGTGAGCATGTCTGTGCATTTAGAAGTTCGCATTCATCGCGAAAGTGTTAAGTGATTTTCTGTAATTTTGGGTTTTCGAGTTTTAAATCTTTTTGGATTTAATTTCTGGCAGCTTTTCCTTAGGTGAATTTCCATTACGGATAATAACCTATTTTCGTTTAGGTTGATTCAAAGTTTAACTACTCCAGCTAGCTTTTTCCATAATGAACTATTCACTCAAAAATGAATAAATATTAGAAAAGTGAATTCATTATTCACTTCTCACATTTTGGAAAATTGAATTTGGAGAGAAAATTTGGAAATCCTCTTTTGAAGGATTATTGTTTTGCTCGTTGTGGGAGCTGTGAGCATGGGATCTTTGCGAAGTTGGTCTCATTGGATTCAGCTCAAGGAGTTCTCACTTTGTCGTCAATTTTAGCAATTTCGACGAGGTATTTAATTTATTCTATGGGTTTCAGTTTTGGCCCTTTTTGCTGTCAGGTAGGGCCTTCCCATTTTAATGTTTTTTCTCTATTTCTGCTTTCATTTCTTGTAACATTATGTTAGGAGGTTGTCAACTAGTGTTCCCCTCCGTTTTTGTGTGCTAGTTATGCCCGGTTGGTCGGGTATGAACGTTTTACCTATTTTTGAAATGGGGGTTTGGATTTTTGGGCCGTTATGCTGGCCGTTTTTGCATACGGTGTCTATTTTAAATTATTTTTAGATTTTTGGGGTTTTTGAACCCAAAGGCCAAATAGGTTTTAATTTTGGGATTTTTCCAAAATTTGGAGTTTCTACCTCATTTTGCATGCCACCCTATTTTCTCAGGTTTTCTTGGCACATTGTGGTTTGTGGACCTGGGTGATCTGTTTGGATACCAATTAGACCACTTTTGCATCTTTTGATGCATTGGGATGCATGTTGCATCCATCCTGTCAGTTTTGTTTTCAGTTGAGGGACTTGTTGCCTTGCGTTCTCTTCCAGTCCTTTTTGTTTTGATCTTCGTGATGGTGGTGCACCACACACAAGTACATGCACGTACATTTTCGGATGACTTGCAAGTCTCGAGCTTCCATGGTACTTTTGAAAGTTATGATCATTAGGGTTGGGTTGAGAATTTGCATGCCTACAGGCACTCACCATTGGATGAGCATGGGTAGGGTAGGGTAACATATGGAGGGGGCTTCTATCCTGCAACTTGACGATCATGGCGTCATGGGTTGGTAGAGGAAGCTTTATATAAGTGATAACTAAATAAAATATTGGGTGGTAATAAAACTTAAGATAATAAAATGTATGAGCACTCAATTAAGTTCGAGGACACAATATGTGAGCACCCGTATTAGTTCGAGGATACACGATCCAAGCTTGGGTTTTTTGATGCCGAGCGACTCTCCATGATGTCAACGCCTACATAGTAGCTCATTGAGATGTCTGACCAGGACCTGTAGTTATGCATTGTCTATGTCTTGGACCCAGTCATCATACTGCTTGGCATGTGTGTTAGTCATGGATGTTGTTTTGTGTGTGTTTGTGGTTGGATCATTATCTCCATTAGCACGGCGGGTGTGGACCTATAGGTACCACGTGGTTGGGAGGCACAGCTACCTTCACCACTGCTAGGTATCGGTGTACAGAGAAGGTCTATTGTTCTAGCGTGATCATTCTTGGATGTATCACTTGGTACTTTGATTTGTGGAGTATGCTTTTTAGTGATTATGCTTTCATTGGGATGTTATTTTCCATGTTTACCTGATGTTGGTTTTACGCTTTCCTTATTATGATGTTTAGCATATAGTAGATGATGTTATCTGATTACAGGGTTATCTTATGCTTTCTACTAGCATGTTAGATTTCATTTACTTATATTGTAGCATGTTTAGTAGTGATGTCCCTATCACGACAGTACCGATGATCTGATCGGTGGCTTGGGATGTTATGCGCGGGGGATGGCTAGGGCCCACGATGGTCTTATGACGCCATTGATAGTTGGGAGGAACTGCGTACTTGTGGTTGTTTTGTTCTTTGCGATGTTATTTCAGTTGTGGTGATGTTTCCTTTATGTACTATTCCTTTTTTGTTTGTTAGATGTTAGATTCCTTTTTCTGTATTTCAGTTACTCAGTTCTAGTTTGAGTGTTCTAGCCTCGAAATGTGGATCTGGTACTCCCCGATTTGGAGGTTCTTTTATCAATTTTTCCCCATTTTTGAGTTCTAGAAGTGTTTTTATTTTGTATGGGTGACATTTGTTTAGCAATGTGCAACATTTAAAAAGTGTCACACGCCCATACAAAATGTATCATACGATTCTGTAAAGTGTCGCATGCTTCTTTGAGAAGTGTCGCACGACACTTTCCAGTATCGCACACCTCTTAGAGTTGTGTCACGCGACATTGTTAAAGTGTCTCACGCCTTAAGGAAAAGTATCGCCCAGTCCCTGAAAGTGTTGCACTCCTTCTTGAGAAATGTTGCACGGCACTTTTCTATGCTGCATTAAAGTATCACACAGTTTTTGTAAAAACCTATGCGGGTGGATAGCGGGCACTTTTTGTCATGATCCAAATTTTTAAGAGTTGATCTAGATACCCTTTTGGGTGTTCTTTGACCCTATGTTGTTGCATTTTGATTTCGACCCTACATATATTTAATTTCTTATACTTAAGATATATTTTAATATATGTGACGATTCATTTGAGATGGGTTTCAGACCTCTACGGGCTAAGATTAAGATTCTAGGAAATTTTAGGGCTTCTGATTTCAAACTTAGCCAATTTTTGGGAGTCTATTTTGGTCTTTTAGCTCGGTCAATCTCTTATGTTTTCTTGTTTGTGTTTTGGTTAGTGGTGACATTTGGAGATTCGTTGGGTGTCAGGATGGTCGTTAAGTCTTCCGTTGCGATCTGTATGATCTATGTATGTTGTTGTCATGTGCACTTACACTTGTTTAAAAAAAAAAAATTATTATTCTGGGTTGTTTTCATCCTTGTTTCCAAGGATCTTTGGGCAAGGCATTACATCTGGTATCAAAGCCCATGTTGCAACATTGGGATCTTTGTGTTATGCTTCCACTATGGTTTTGTTTTCTGTTGTGTATTGTTTTTTTTTTTTTTTTTGATATCTCGTTGGTTCATGTTTTAACTCTTATGCTTCTAATCAATTTGTCCTGACCTTATCTTGTTGTTCCTACAGTGATGCCTCCTATACGTAGACCTAGTGGCTGTGGTGGTACCCGTAGTGGTAACCGTGGAAATGAGCACCAGGAAGAGGAAAGACAGGAAGGAGAGGAAGAACAAGGTAATAACAATGTTAATCAAGCTCTCTTGGGGGCATTTATGCCAATGCTCCAAGAAATTCTTACTCGGATGGGCCCTCGTGTTGAGGAGCGCCAGCAGGATCAGAATCAAGAAGAGGGATCTCATCATGGAGAGTCCCACCATTCGAAGCATAGAGAGGAAGAGCATGAGCGTGATCGTTCTCATACACCACCTGGTGGTAGAAGGCATCGTTGGAGGGGTCATGGCCGGGATGATGTTGATCTCACTTAGATTGAGATAATGCGGGAACTTCAGAGGTCCAAACCACTAGAATTTGATGGCCAAGGAACAGGACTCAAGGCTGAAACTTGGTTGCTCGATATGGGGCGTTCTTTCTCATTACTACCTTATGGGAGAAACATAAAGGCCCATTGTGCCATCACACAGCTGAGGGAGCATGGTTCCATTTGGTGGGTTGAAGAGAGTGAAAGACTTGGTATCAAGGTTGCAGATCTCACCTAGGAGATCTTTGAGGAAAGGTTTAGAGAGAAGTTTTTGTCACCACAGTATCGTGAAGCTCGCATTGATGAATTCCATGAGCTTAAGCAAGGCTCGATGACAGTTGATCAGTATGAGAAGAAGTTCCTTGGTTTGAAATAGTATTCGAGCTATAGGCATGATGATGCACTCATCACCCAGCATTTTGTTAGGGGTCTCAGAGACTCCATCATTGGAGATGTTCGTGCTCACCAACCAAGGACACTTGCTCTTGCCATAGAGAAGGTAACGATAATTGAGAGAAATTTGGCTAGGGGCTACAATGGTAAATTTGGTTCTCAGAACAAAAGTGCTCAAAATTCAGGACAGGATGCTCAGTTCACTCAGTCCTCAGGCAAGGGCCAATCCAAATTAGAACCTTCTCAAGGTAGTTATCATGGTAAGAGTAAGAAGAAGTTTTGGGGAAAGAAGGGTGGACAATCTTCTGGCACATCAAGAAAGAAAGGAGATAACTAGAACTGAGGACACAAATTGCAGCAGGATCGTCCTACTCAAAATAGTCAGCAGAATTCCAGTAGGGGTAGTGCACCTTACCCTAGTGCTACCCAGGGTGGTTGTGAATCAAGTGCTAGCTTTGGGGGAAATTGTTTCTCTTCTGGCCAACCTGGCCATAAATCTTATGATTGTTCAATTAAACCTTCCAGAGGACCTAGCAAGGGCACAATAAGATCTGAGCCTACTGTAGGAGATACAGGTAGGAATCACAGAGTCTTTGCGGTAGTAGACAACCGTCAAGTTGAGCATCAAGGTACGGTAGTCGAGGCTACAGGTAGGTTGCATGGTATTTCAACTTCAGTTTTGTTTGACTCTGGTGCTTCCGATTCTTTCATTTCACCATCTCTTGTTTAGCGATGTGGGCTAGTGGCAATGCGTCAGGTTGATAGGTGGTAGGTTGAGTTAGCCATGAGTTCTAAGGTGGTTGTTGACTCATTGGTTAGGAGTTGTTGTTTGAACTTGGGAACCTTCACCACCATAGTGGACTTATGCATTCTACCTCTGGGATTGTATGACATTGTGTTGGGCATGGATTGGTTAGCCGCCCATCAGGAAAATATCGATTGTCATCGTAAGGTGGTATAGTGTGTGGATGACACAGGTGGGCAGGTGGAACTTTTGGGAATTCAGAGACCAATCTCTCTTCATATGATCTCGGCTAATCAGCTGAAGCAGAGTGTATGAAAGGGTTGCTAGTTGTTTCTTGTGTCTCTCAGTGATCTTGAGGAAGTCAAGAGCCATATGGTAACACTTGATGATCACCCACTCCTTCATGAGTATGCAGATGTGTTTCCTGATGAGATTCCACGTATGCCACCACAGTGTGACATTGATTTTTGGATCGATCTTGTACCAGGAGCAAAGCCAATTTCGTGAGCTCCTTGTCGATTGACCACTCAAGAGTTGAGTGAGCTCAGATTGCAGTTGGAGGAATTTTTGGCCAAGGGCCATATTCGTCCTAGTGTATCCCCATGGGGTGCACTAGTCATCTTTGTGAAGAAGAAGGATGGTTCATTACGTTTGTGCATTGACTAGCGGTAGTTGAATAAGGTGACGGTGAAGAACTGTTATCCTTTGCCAAGGATAGATGATTTGTTTGATTAGATGAAGGGAGCACGAGTGTTCTCAAAGATTGATCTTAAGTCAGGATACCATCAGCTTCGTATTCAAGAGGCTGATATTCATCGAACAACTTTTCATACACTGTATGGGCATTATGAGTTCATGGTTGTACCCTTTGGGTTAACCAATGCACCATTAGTATTTATGAGTTTGATGAATGGTGTATTTCATACTTACCTCGATCAGTGTGTCATTGTATTCTTGGATGACATATTGATCTATTCAAAGGCTGAGGAGGAGCATGAGGTCCATTTTTGTCAGGTATTGCAGTGCTTGAGAGACCATCAATTGTATGGAGACTTGAGTAAATGTGGGTTCTTTCAGTCAGAGGTGAAGTATTTGGGACATATCATCACTGGTGATGGAATTGTAGTGGATCTGGAGAAGATTAGTGCTATCATGGATTGGCCGGCACCCACTAATGTCTCAGAAGTTCGTAGTTTCATGGGATTAGCGAGTTACTACCGTCGCTTTGTGAAGTATTTTTCACGATTAGCCCATCCCATCACTTCTCTTCAGAGGAAAGGGAAGAAGTTTGTTTGGTCAAACTAGTGTGAAGTAGCATTTAATGCTCTTAAGGAGTGTTTGGCTTGTGCACCAATCCTTGCAGCGCCTAATCTTGTAGGTGATTTCATGGTTTGTACAGATGCTTCATTGGAAGGCGTGGGTACGGTGTTGATGTAGGAGGGTCGGGTGATTGCATATGAGTCTAGAAAACTCAAAGACCATGAGCTTAACTACCCCATTCATGATTTGGAACTCACAGTCGTAGTGCATGCCCTTGTCCGTTGGAGGCATTTTCTTTTGGGACACAGGTTTGAGTTGCATAGCGATCATAGGAGCTTGCAGTATATCTTTACTCAACCAAACTTGAATGCACGACAGCATTGTTGGATGGAGTTCTTGTGTGAGTATGACTTTGATGTTCATTACATTAAAGGGAAGGAGAACGTCATCATAGATGCTTTGAGTAGAAGGCAACATGAGGTATCAGTGTTGTTATTGGGAGTGGATTTGCGAGGCCGTATCTTGGAGGCTTTGCCTAGTGACACTTGGTATCAGGAGGTGAGGGCAGAGATCGAGTCTGGACGTACCCTTGAGGGGAGATTTTTAGGTTATTTACTTGAGTCAGATGGACTACTGCGTCACTTGGGGCATATCTATGTACCCAGTTTGGGTGATCTTCATACCTTGGTTTTATCAGAAGCACATCGTGTGCCATATTCTGCACATCCTGGTGTTAAGAAGATGCATGCTGATCTCAAATAGTTGTACTTTTGGGTAGGGATGAGGCACGATGTTGCTGATTTTGTTGCTCGATGTCTTGAGTGGCAGAGAGTGAAGGCAGAGCATCAGCATCTGGCGTGTCTTTTGCAGCCACATACCATTCCGAAGTGGAAGTGGGATACGATATCCATTGATTTTATCACAGGGCTGCCTATGTCATTGTGGAGACATGATTGTATCATGGTGACAGTGGACAAGTTGTCCAAGGTAGCACATTTTTCACCCATGAGAGCATCCTACACTGCTTCCTTGGTAGCGCATGTTTTCTTAGCAGATATTGTTCGTTTGCATGGGATTCCTCGTCGAATCATTTTGGATAGAGATCCAGTGTTTACTTCTGCACTATGGACATCTCTACAGCATGCATTGGGCACATAGCTCAATTTTAGTTCATCTTATCACCCAGAGACCGATGGTCAGATAGAGAGAGTAAATCAAGTTCTAGAGGATATGCTTTGCATGTATGTTATGGATAGGCAGGTGAAGTGGGAGGACTATTTATACCTTGTTGAGTTTGCATACAACAATGGGTATCATAGTTCTATTGGCATGTCACTTTTTTAGGCCTTGTACGGTAGACCATGTCGTACACCTTTGAGTTGGGATCGTTTAGAGGACCGAGTTCTTTTGGGTCCAGAGATGCTTCAGGATATGGAGCAGTAGGTTGTTCGCATTAGGGAGCATTTGGTTACTGCTCAAGACAGGCAAAAGAAGTATGCAGATGCCCATAGGTTGGATCGTCACTTTTATGTTGGTGACAGGGTGTTTTTGAGAGTGTGGCCAAGGAAGAGCCCTATCCGTTATGGGAAAGGCTCTAAGTTGGTGCCACATTTTGTCGAACCTTTTGAGATCCTCGAGAGGATTTGTCCTGTTGCTTATCGACTAGCGCTGCCACCTAGCCTATCGCGCATCCATGATGTTTTCCATGTTTTATTTTACGGTAGTATATCCCTGATGTGACCCATGTCCTTGATTGGGATGCTTTGCAGGTAGCAGATGGGCAGCTTACTTTGGAGCCCATTCGTATCCTACAGCAGCGGAGGCTAACCTTGCAAGGTCGAGACATAGAGTAGGTAAGGGTCCAATGGGACCTGAACGATGAGACCTCTACGACTTGGAAAGATGCTACACAATTGAGGGGATTGTACCTCTACCTTTTTGCTAGCTTCTAGGAGTAAGCCTATGCTAGTGGGGGAGGATGTAGTGCCTCTCGTGTTTGCAATCTGTACCTTGTCTATTTTTTATTCTAGAGATACTTGATACTCTTTTGATATTTTTACCTTGAGACGACCCGAGGGTCAAATGTTATATTTTGATTTTTGTACCATAGATGCCTTGTTGATATGTTATTTAGTTTATCATATTTACATGTTGATGCTATTTTGAGATGACAGTAGATCTACGATATTCGATTATCTAGTTATATGATGTATTGGTCACATCTGTGGTTTTTATGATGTGATGGACCTTATGCTTTGGTTATTTACTTCATTCTCGTCTTTTATGATTAATGCGAACATGAGTGGTATAAATGGATTAATAAGTTATTTAATGCTTTAATTGCTTCGGCTATTATGTTATATGCAATTGCACTTGATCATGTGTTTTTGTGTGCAAGAATTATATCCCTGGCAGTGGCCTATGGAGTTAGTGATCCAGTTGTTCATATTTTTCCAATGTCGCTCCTATATGGTCGACATATCCTTATTTAGTTGTTTTATATTAAAACCTTTCAGTGATTAGTAAATCTAAACTCATTGCATTATGTGATTAGACAAGTGAGCATGTCTGTGCATCTAGAAGTTCACATTCATCGCGAAAGTGTTAAGTGATTTTCTGTAATTTTGAGTTTTCAGGTTTTAAATCTTTCTGGATTTAATTTCTGGCAACTTTGCCTTAGGTGAATTTCCATTACGGATAATAACATATTTTTTTTTGGGTCGATTTGGAGTTTAACTACTCCAGCTAGCTTTTTCCATAATGACCTATTCACTCAAAAATGAATAAATATTAGAAAAGTGAATTCATTATTCACTTCTCACATTTTGGAAAATTGAATTTGGAGAGCAAATTTGGAAATCCTCTTCTGAAGGATTATTGTTTTGCTCGTTGTGGGAGCTGTGAGTGTGGGATCTTTGCGAGGTTGGTCTCATTGGATTTAGCTCGATGAGTTCTCACTTTGCTGTTAGTTTCAGCAGTTTTGACGAGGTATTTATTTTATTCTACGAGTTTCAATTTTGGCCCTTTTTGCTGTCAGGCAAGGCCTTCTCGTTTTAATCATTTTGCTTTGTTTCTGCTTCCGTTTCTTGTAGCATTATGTTAGGAGGCTGTGAACTAGTGTTCCCCTCCATTTTTGTGTGCTAGTTCTGCTCAGTTGGTCGGGTATGAACATTTTACCTATTTTTGAAATGGGGGTTTGGGTTTTTGGGCCGTTATGCTGACTATTTTTTCATATGGTGTCTGTTTTCAATTTTTTTGGATTTTTGGGATTTTTGAACCCAAAGGCCAAATGGGTTTTAATTTTAGGATTTTTCCAAAATTTGGAGTTTTTACCTCATTTTGTGTGTCACCCTATTTTCTCAAATTTTCTTGGCACATTGTGGTTTGTAGGCCTGGGTGATCCATTTGGATACCAATTAGACCACTTTTGCATCTTTTGATGCATTGGGATGCATGTTGCATCCGTCCTCTCAGTTTTGTTTTCAGTTGAGGGACTTGTTGCCTTGCGTTCTCTTCCAGTCCTTTTTGTTGTGATCTTCATGATGGTGGTGTGCCACACACAAGTACATGCGCGTACATTTTCAGATGACTTGCGAGTCTTGAGCTTTCATGGTACTTTCAGAAGTTATGATCATTGGGGTTGGATTGGGAATTTGCATGCCTACGGGCACTCACCATTGGATGAGCATGGGTAGGGTAGGGTAGCATATGGAGGGGGCTTCTATCCTACAACTCGACGATCATGGCATCATGGGTTGGTAGAGGAAGCTTTATATAAGTGATAACTAAATAAAATATTGGGTGCTAATAAAACTTAAGATAACAAAATGTGTGAGCACCCGATTAAGTTCAAGGACACAATGTGTGAGCACCCGTATCAGTTCGAGGACACACGATCCAAGATTGGGCTTTTTGATGCTGAGCGACTCTCCATGATGTCAGCCCCTACATAGTAGCCCATTGAGATGTCTGACCAGGACCTGTAGTTATGCATTTTCTATGTCTTGGACTCAGTCATCATACTGCTTGGCGTGTGTGTTAGCCATGGATGTTGTTTTGTGTGTGTTTGTCGTTGGATCATTACCTCCATCAGCACGGTGAGTGTGGACCTACGGGTACCATGTGGTTGGAAGTCATAGCTACCTTCACCACTACTAGGGACCAGTGTATAGAGATGGTCTATTATTCTAGCGTGATCGTTGCTGGATGTATCACATGGTACTTTGATTTGCGGAGTATGCTTTCTAGTGATTTATGCTTTCATTGGGATGTTGTTTTTCATGTTCACATGATGTTGGTTTTACGCATTCCTTATTATGATGTTTAGCATATAGTAGATGATGTTATCTGATTACAAGGTTATCTTATGCTTTCTACTAGCATGTTAGATTTCATTTACTTATATTGTAGCATGTTGAGTAGTGATGTCCCTATCACGACAGCATCGATGATCTGATCGATGGCTTGGGATGTTACGTGTGGGGGATGGCTAGCGCCCACAATGGTCTTATGATGCCATTGATGGTTGGGAGGAACTGCGTACTTGTGGTTGTTTTGTTCTTTGTGATGTTATTTCAGTTGTGGTGATGTTTCCTTTCTGTACTGTTCCTTTTCTATTTGTTAGATGTTAGATTCATTTTTCTTTATTTCAGTTACTCAGTTCTGGTTCGAGTGTTCTAACCTCAAAATGTGGATCTGGTACTCCCTGGTGTGGAGATTCTTTTGTCATTTGTTTCCCATTTTTGAGTTCTGGAAGTGTTTTTGTTTTGTATAGGCGACATTTGTTCAGCAATGTGCGACATTTGAAAAGTGTCGCATGCCCATACAAAATGTACCATACGATTCTGTAAAGTGTCGCATGCTTCTTTGAGAAGTGTTGTGCAACACTTTCCAGTATCGCACGCCTCTTAGAGTTGTGTCACGCGACATTGTTAAAGTGTTGCATGCCTTAAGGAAAAGTATCGCCCAGTCCCTGAAAGTGTCGCACTCATTCTTGAGAAATGTCGTGCAACACTTTTCTATGCTGCATTAAAGTATCGCATAATTTTTGTAAAAACTTGCACAGGCGGACAGTGGGCACTTTTAATCATGATTCAAACTTTTTAAGAGTTGATCCAGATACCCTTTTGGGCGTTCTTGGACCCTATGTTGTTGCATTTTGATTTCTGATGGTTTTTCTTGAAACCCAGTTTTCGGGTTTATGTTTTAGTCCTTCGAGGTTTAAAATATATCGTTTAAGTATAAGTTAATTTCTTATACTTAAGATATATGTTAATATATGTGACGATTCATTTGAGATGGGTTTCAGACCTCTACAGGCTAAGATTAAGATTCTAGGAAATTTTAGGGCTTCAGATTTCAGACTTAGCCAATTTTTGGGAGTCTATTTTGGTCTTTTAGCTCGGTTGATCTCTTATGTTTTCTTGTTTGTGTTTTGGTTAGTGGTGACATTTGGAGATCCGTTGGGTGTCAGGATGGTCGTTAAGTCTTCCGTTGCAATCTGTATGATCCGTGTATGTTGTTGTCATGTGCACTTACACTTGTTTTAAAAAAAAAAATTATTCTGGCTTGTTTTCATCCTTGTTTCCAAGGATCTCCGAGTGGGGCATTACACTTTCAGTCTTGAATTTAGAATTGCAATCAATAGTATTCAACGCTTTGCAAATTTAAAGATTGACTATCTTAATGTTTTCAAAACAAGGGTGATGGCACCAAGGGATCGTCCAAACCCTATCAGTTCAAATAAAAGATATTTTCAAAGGAATTGATAAGGTCATTGTTTGGCATGAGATTTTTCATAAAGTTCTTAAAAGAGGAAAAAAAGGGATGTCAACTAAAGAACAAATCTGACAAATGAAACCAATGCCTTGGCCACACATTCTAAGTATGGTCAGGGTATAGAAAGAAAATTAAAAAAAGGAAAAGGTGATGTTAAAAATGAAAGATTCCGCAATGATCTAAGAAAGGTAATCTAATAATAGGGATATGCACTCAAATGGCTATCTAGTATCTAAAACAATTGGTTCATGGAAGAATCAAAGGGTGACATGTGAGCTACATGAAGAAAAATTTAAAATATTGCACAGGACCTCAAAAGAAAATCGATAACCTATTAAGAGCCATCAAAACAAATTCTCTCATCTAGTTAGGTAAGTGATTGATAAACATGTGAGAATTCCTAACGAATGGACCGGCATGGTGGAAGATGGTTTTCAAGTTGTTAGAAGCTCATGATAGATTGCATTCTCAAATTTCAAAAGAAATGAATACATTGAACACTCACTAAACTTGAAGATTCAAGATTCTGAGGTTTTGACTATGAAGCAACTTGATATATACTCAGAGTATTTAGATTTAGTTGGTATTTGACACATGTTGGAAGGATGTTTACTGATAAAGAAATGCCTTTGTCATTTCTTCCCTTTTTTTGGCACCATTTGTTGTGGTTTCATAATGCATGCCACATTTCTCCTTAAAATGGGGACCCCCTAGTAATTTTTTTGCTTTACTAGACCCTTAATCTAGGGTCTGAGTCATTTTTGGGACTCTACCTAGAGTCTATGTCTTGATTGGAACTCTACCTAAAAAACCTAGTTGCTGGATTTAAGTAATTTGGACCAAAAATGTGTTTAAAAGGTTAAGGTGCACCCTAGAACACCTAGGACACATGCACACCTACCATGCATGTGCAAGTGCACATGCACACCTCTTTAGAGGTGTGCACTTGCTAACCTACATAGGTGTATACATACAAAGTGGTGTGCATGGTCCCAAGTCCATAAATACCTAGGACCACCCCTTCCCTCATTCATTATTCTCCTTTGAACAACTGCAAGCACACCTCTGCACCTGTAGAGGTGCGCCAAAGATCTTGCACACACTAAGTCCACCAAAGAAAGGTGCACACTTATGCACCTATCCTAGGTGTGTAGGTGCACACCTTTATTTGCATTTTAAAAAAATTTTAAATGCTAACTCCTAGAGGAAAAGGGGCACATATGTGCACATATCCAAGGTGCGCAGGTATGCACCTTTCACAAAACCTAACTAATGAATCTATAATGGTGCACATATGTGCACCTAGTCAAGGTGTGCATATACGCACCATTCCTGACCCTTCAACCCAAACATAAATAAGGGTACACACATGCACACCCCATTAAGGTGCATAGGTGTGCACCCTTAACCTTGTAAAGTTGGCCAAGTCCCCATTGCACATGCAATGTATGTAGTAGCACACATATGCATGTGCGCACCATATTTGGGTGCACAACTACATGTAAATGACTTCTCTTATGTCATTTAGCACACCTAGCATGTCCATCAAGGTTCACTGGTGTGCTGAATTGCATAAACAAAGTTAAATGAGGGATTTAACTGGTTTTGTGAGGGTTTTTGGGGTTCTAGGTTTGGTTTTTTAGTAGTTAGGGTTTTGTTAGGGTTTAATTTTCACCTCTCTAGACTAATGTATTTATGTTTTGTCTAGATCAAATGGCTTCCTCATTGTCCTCACTTACAGAGAAGATGGCTCCAAAATCATTTGTTTCTAAGTTTCAAGGGGCACCCAAGAAATCACACTTTTAGGATGCATATTGAGAGATTAGAGATACAGAATTGGGACATATAGACTAGAA
The DNA here is from genome assembly GCA_028749045.1 of Cupressus sempervirens. Taxonomy (NCBI): domain Eukaryota; kingdom Viridiplantae; phylum Streptophyta; class Pinopsida; order Cupressales; family Cupressaceae; genus Cupressus; species Cupressus sempervirens. Next base: position 147,903,156 of record CM053790.1, read on the forward strand.
CACATTCCTAGTACTTTGAAACAAGCCCGAGGAGAGGTCGTCAATCATGTCAATACTTTTAAGATCAGGCTTGATTAGTGTGGCCTCACATCCCACATTAATGCAATTCTGAAAGCTTGTTATGGCCTTGGCAGAGAATCATGTGTTAGAAGAAAGAGTTGTAAAGAGTATAACAGGGGAGATAGTCCTGAATTTAAGACCAAGGAACATTGGGAAAGTCTTCCATCTTCCAAGAGCGGATCAATATGTGAAAATTACTTATCATCAAGTAGAAAGATGGTATAGGGAACATGAAAAGGAAGTTAAAGAGATCATATAATCATCACTCTTTATTGATAGAAAATCAGTGGGATGAAGACCAAGCAAGGTAGATATGACTAGAGGATACATGAAGGATGATATTTGATACTCCATTGTGCTTCTAAGTAGGATTATGGGTCTATCGACAATTGGGTACCTAAATATTTGGATGGTACATTTCATTGAGGCCATTAGAATAGCTAAAATACCAATTGATTGGGCTACAATACTAAGTGAAAACTTAGATAAGTAGCTAATGGGATTCAAAGCTGACCCCAAATTTTACTTGATATCATACTTGGTGTATTTACTAGTGGCAAGAATAGTTGATTATCCAGGGCTATATAAGAAGGGAAGCATGCAAGATGCTAATGCTTGGGCTTATGTGATATATCCCCAATTGGTGAAGAAGAAGCTCTCGGATCAAAGAAAATAATATGGAATAGTCAATGATGCTTTCATTTTTGCAATCATTCAGTTCATTGAGGGTGTTTATGCCAAGAGGATGTCAATAGAGGTAGCAACAAGGATTGTGGAGATGCGTACCTATTGCATCCAATTCAAGATAGTCACCTACCTAAGGGTAGAGGGCACAACTATGAATCTAAATAAACTCCTAAGATATTTGTTGGATACACTCATTTTGCTAGAGATTGTAAGACAACTCACATCTCCATATAACAGAGTGAGGAAGAAACACAAGAAGACCTAGGTATGGCCCGTCACTATAGATCTATTTAAAGTAGAAAGGAAATAGTATATCATGAGTTTTGATGTAGAATAGGATCAATATCCCTTGGAAGATTACAACTCTCCTTGTCCATTTTTTGATAATATTGGCAGAGTTCAACTTTTGGCAGGAAAACAATTTGTTTATAAAAGATGCAATAGAGGATCATTGGATGAACGTGATAGATGACTATGATATTTGAATTAGGGATTATTGTAGGATGACTCTATATCTAGCAAGAAGTGCCTTGAAGATAAAGATCCCACTAAGTTCCATCCAACAAGACACTCAAGAGTTCTTAGATCCTTTGTACAATTGAGATAAGATATTTGAAAGAACAATTATGAATGCAAAGGTTTATAGGAAAGAAAATGCATATATCAATCACAAGATGAGACATATAATCAAATTGACAAAGAACTAGATCAAGAAACCCTTTAAGCTAGACCCACTTCCTCAAACAATCACCTTCCAAGCTACAACACACCTAAATAAGGGTAAAGGTGCAAAAGTAACAATACCAACTTTCCCTACATTATCTCCAGTCAAGCCAAAAATGGTATATAAGCATGCTAGAGATGTTGGATACATAATCTCCAGTTAGGCCAAAAATGGTATATAAGCATGTTAGAGATGTTGGATACTTTAGAGCTAACCAAAGCAAGGATAAGAGGAAAAGATCTTCTCCCAAGAAAGTTGAGCAAGAAGCTGAAGAACCTCAACAAGAAGAGGCTACTTAGGCCCAAGAGGTCACTCAAGCACTTGAGAACCAAGAGCCTCAAAATGAAGGAGCAGCTCAAGTTCAAAATATTCCATAGGTGCCTCGGCCAAAATAGGAATAGGAAAAAGTGCCAGAACAAGAAGCAAGAAGCATACGAGGTGTCACCACCTACATAAGAGGAACAAGCCTCTCCTTCACTTGTTAATAAAACTAGAATTGGACCTACTATCAGAAGGACTAGGAGGCAGTAGATACAAAGAAAGGTTATACCTATCCCTCTACTATGGAGAAACCTGTTACATAATGTTTATTCTAGTGCTAAGAAATTGGTATATATAGTAGACCAAGATTTTGGGCTTATGGATGAGGTACATACCTAGATAAAAGACCTTCAAGCACTCTAAACAATAAAAGGTCAAAGATATCATACACTCATGGAAGTGTATACAATAGATTAGAATGATAAATATTAGGATTGGATTGAAAATATAGTTTCTAGAAATAAGGTCATGGAAGGTCTTCATGAAGATATTTAGAAGTTAAAGGGTCAGTCTCAAGAGCAAATTTTGGATGTAGAGATGTACTATGATGCCATTTCCCTTGAGATTTTTGAAGATGAGTCAAAGACAAAGCTCAATTCAGTAAAAATAGTTGTTGAACAATTCTAAAGAACTTTTGAGGATGCTTCATCTAATGAAGATATTAGGAAAGCATTCAAGAATGAAGAGGTATTGTTGAGACTTGATACTAGACTTGATGATTTTGTGAAAAATCGAATGGATATTGGTAGCTATCGACAAATGGTTAGGCATAAATATGAGGCATTAGATTTATCAGAAGCTTCCCAAGTGATGGAGATTATATAAAAATTCAAGAGCAAACATCTAGACATCACTCTAGTATAAAAAGGAAGAAAACCCAAAAGCTAGAAATTCAGTTTTGACACTTGGAAAAATTTTAGATTTTTTGAACTTGTTGCCCAGGTGCGCAGGTGCCCCAAAAATTTTGAGGAAGTTAGAGATGCACCAAAAATTAAATTCTAGTTCCAAATTTCAATCTTTTCATGCACTAAAAACACATTCTGATGGTAGTTTAACTCATAGAAGCATTTAGTGAATGCCAAGCTTCCATTTTTAGAGCTTCTAGTGACTCCTTGATCCTCTTACAACTTCCTTCTTTCTTATCTACTTCTCTGAAATGTCCCTTTTCTGATTTTGTATGATATTTCCAACCTTTAATCAGATCTTTAAGATCAAACAACTAATATCACAAAGATCCTCCAAATTTCTCAAGAAACCCCAAATCGGGTATGCGAGAAATGGTGCCAAAAGCTTCACAGCTTCACCTATTATTAATAAATCTGAAAATGGAAATTTTTACAGAAATTTCAGCAGCATAACAGCTTAAAAAATGACATTTCTAGATCTATATAGCCTTTACACAACAGCTCACAAATGTAGGACAAAAACTATGCCCATCGGGCTCCCGAAATTAACACAAAAATGCCCGGAAACACCACAAAAACACTAATAAACTATCTCAGAAGTTTAATCACATCCCAATACATATATTAAGCTCTATTTTAATAGCTTAAAGTCTGAAATACAGCAGCAACCAAAACTGATATGAAATGCTCAACTAAAAACACCAAACTCATGCAAAAAACACACCCAAAAACCCACAAATCTACACTGTTCAGCACAAAGGCAAACTCTGTATGAGCATGCACATGGAATGGATTCAAACTCCCATCCTTCACCTTCCTAGAAATCTGCAAACTCCCGTTCTTGGGTCTCCTTGGAAACCTGCAAACTCTCGTTCTTGGGTCTCCTTCTCCATAGGTTTGGCAGCCTCTGAAGAATAACAAAGAATGAGCAAAAATCAAGTTCTGGAATCAGGCCAAAATGCCCCCAAACCCCTTAAAAAAGGGCATAACCATAACTCATGTCCAAGAGAGGTTAATGAAACATATTTTAATAATAATTTTCATTTATTAGTCCAACGGTTTCCAAAGATTAACCCCCTTTTTCTGAAACTTCACTTTTCTTGGGCCTGCCTGCCTTAGCAAAGATTATTATTTTTAAATTATTTGAAAAGGGGACATGACAAGTCCTCCCCTCCCAAACATTGCTTGTCCTCAAGCAATGGCTGAACAATAAACCAATCAATCCACCTGGATCCCAAATGTAGTCATGAACTATACTACTACCAATTAACACAGGCTCCTGCAATATCCTCTGCAATATGACCAAGAGGAATCCATAATCAAACGGACAATTATAGCTCCACCAAACTCCAAAATCATAACTTCCACAGTCAAAAACCCATGAGACACAAACTCTTAGAACATCAAAACCCAAGTAAAGTGGACTACCAACACAATAAATACCATCAATGCATTCCACTGGCCTATATGGAATGTACAATCCAACTCTGCAACAATGGTGAATGCTCCCGAATGAAACTATACCAAGTATGGAGAATCCACACACTATACAATGTTTGCAATCAACACAACTCTGTAGATCACCGACCACTATCTCATAACCATAACTACCATGCACCCCTGATGGTGAAAAGCCATCACAAGATAAATAGCAAGAATTGGAACCCAAACCAAATTTTCCTACCATCAACTCCTCAACACGAGGATCAAATGCTAACTGATGTACATACCTTGCAATATAATGTTGATAAAAAAAACCAACCATAGTCAACAACTCACCATGAACAAGTGATACAACCCACTGTGACTGATCACCAGCTAAGTCAGGAGATGTCATAGCCAAAGGAGTAGAATCAATAACAACACCCGCTGAAGCATCACTCTAAAACTCCTGCTCTAAGTCATGTATTATCAAGCTGTCAACTGTAGAACCTATCACCATGTAATGCCCATCATAACCCTCATCCTGAGGTATCAAACTATCCCATAACTGATGACAAGCACTAGAAACCAAAGTACATCTTTGTATCATCATCTCATCAACATGGTCATCAAAGGTAAATTGATGAGTGTACCTCATAGTGTAATGCCGATAGAATGCGCCAATCTCAGTCAGTGGCTCAGACTATAATCCAGATGAAACTAACTACAATTGATCATTAACCATGTTGGAACTAACTACTACCTCCAAAGATATCACCAAGGGAGTAGTATTACTAGCAGGAACCATGCCAACTGCTGACTCACCAACATCACACATGATCTTTGATACATCTCTAGTCTCTGTGCCTTCAGTACTAGAGGCCACCACCCTGTCAAGCATACAACAATATGCTACAACACCCAACTCAACTAAACCTGACTCTAGTGGGAATGAACCTGATATGCCAATGTTAGTATCAAGGATGGATGCATCCCCATCTCCACTGTCTCTGACAACCTTGGCCATGGACATCCTCGAATCACCAAACACCATAGCTTGTGACTCTATAGAATCAGGTAAAGACTGTAGTCACTCTAACTCCATGGTCACCTTAGCCAAATGAAACTGTGACTCCTTAAAAGCCAACTGTGTACTCTCAAGAATCTTAGAAGTCACCTCAAGCTTCTAAGTAAGCTCACTCACCTCATCTTCCTTGGCCAACAATGCATCATATGTTGTACTACCCCACTCCATAAAATAATCTCTGTCGGCTACCAACTGCATATAATTCTATCTCAAAATCCGAATAGCCTCCCATAAAGAGTGGATCTCTGTCAAGGAAAGATAACTTCCTTCCTACTCATCACTAGTAGGAGAACCCCATCCATAAACTACTAACAACTAACGAGCAGCATCAAAATGTTGGCAAGTGATAGCAATGTCTCGGTCACTAACTCTCAACTGATTAGACACATGATGGCTCTGGCTTGACTGTCTCCTACAAACCTCCTCTGATGCACTGTCTAAAGGAGTATAATCAAAGTCACTAGTCTCTAGAGTATTACAATCCATATCCTATGAATCAAATCTAAAGCTCATATCAACATACGGAGTATCAAAAACATTAGCACTGCTGTCCAACTCCTCTGCACCCAAGGAAACTAAGTTTTCAAAACTGCCCACTACATCCTCCTGGATGTCATCAATGCCAATATGATCCTAGGACTCATCTGTACACACTGCCAAATATGAAAGATCATCAACACATTCCAACAAATATGGTCGACTGGATATATGAACAAATCCCAACATCGGTGTATAAAAACTAATACCAACATCAGACAAGATACTGGCACAAGAAAAGACAACACCATGTAATCTGCTAATCAAATCCATGATAGCACCCAAACAAACACTGCTACCAAAAAGTGTTAAAGATCTCCAGTCAACTGAATCCCAAATGCCAATATAACAATCTTGAGTCCATATCCGTAAACTAGAATCAACTGGTAACTCAAGCAAACTCCTCACCTGAGTAATATGACCAATACCAACTAACTCCACATACCTGTCATGATGAGATAATGAAGTCACAATACTATCTTTGTTCACCTTCAGATGGCTAGACAAATCATGTGAAGTACTACCAGCCTCAACCTCATGTGGTGAAGCATCTAACTGTGCCTGGTACTCTTTCTCAGCAAAATCATGAATTCTCAATGTCTGCTCATCTCTACCAGGTATCTCACCATCCTGCACAACAACATCCTCATAATCATCATCTAAACCCACTACACTGTAGTCACTGCCTGTTGTAACTATACCATCCTGAATACCTGTGGCATCACCCTTTGATGACCTGTAAACAATTGTCTCAATTTGAGTATCAAGTTGACCGTTACTATCAATCTGTGTAATATCCTTTCCCACCACCTCCTGTGGCAAAGTAGAATCTGAGACCTCTACCTGGCTATCAGCTAGTTTCTCAAACTCCTCATCCAAGTTCTTGGGAATTGTGTCATCTGTCTTGTGAGAAAATCTGCCAAATAGAAATCCAGTCAACTTATCCACCTTAGCTGGGTCGGACAACATGTCATTCATTAAACGGTGGTGCTCAACCAACTGTTCAGACATGTCATGGCTTATTTTCATAAGTTTATCTCGAATGTCTAAATAACCATCCTTTCTACTTTTTTGACTCTGGATATCAATTGTCCAAGATCGTGTCCTCTGAGACTCTGTACTATACCTGTCCATTCTGGATAAAGTAGAGTGTAACCCCAATAGGATATAACTTCTTCAAATACCAAGAACTAACATGCAAATGATTAGAAGTAGCATGCAACCATAGATTTTGACATGCAACTGATTAGAAGCAACATGCAACCACCAAATTATGACATGCAAGATCTGGGTAGTTGTCAAAAATGACATGCAAGATCTGGGTAGTTGTCAAAACTGACATGCAAGATCTAGGTAGTTGTCAAAATTGACATGCAAACTTCTACAACCAGAAAATTCACTAAGAACTAACATGAAAATGATTAGAAGTAGCATGCAACCATAGATTTTGACATGCAACTGATTAGAAGCAACATGCAACCACCAAATTATGACATGCAAGATCTGGGTAGTTGTCAAAAATGACATGCAAGATCTGGGTAGTTGTCAAAACTGGCATGCAAGATCTAGGTAGTTGTCAAAACTGACATGCAAACTTCTACAACTAGAAAATTCACTAAGAACTAACATGAAAATTATTAGAAGTAGCATTCAACCATAAATTTTGACATGCATCTGATTAGAAGCAACATGCAATCATAAATTATGACATGCAAGATCTGGGTAGTTGTCAAAACTGACATGCAAGCTTCTACAAACCCTCAGGCTGGCAAGATCATAGCTCTGATACCACTGAAATGTCCCTTTTCTGATTTTGTATGATATTTCCAACCTTTAATCAGATCTTTAAGATCAAAAAACTAATATCACAAAGATCCTCCAAATTTCTCAAGAAACCCCAAATCGGGTATGCCAGAAATGGTGCCAAAAGCTTCACAGCTTCACCTATTATTAATAAATCTGAAAATGGACATTTTTACAAAAATTTCAGCAGCATAACAGCCTAAAAAATTACATTTCCAGATCTATATAGCCTTTACACAACAGCTCACAAATGTAGGACAAAAACTATGCCCATCGAGCTCCCGAAATTAACACAAAAATGCCCGAAAACACCACAAAAACACTAATAAACTATCTCAGAAGTTTAATCACATCCCAATACATATATTAAGCTCTATTTTAATAGCTTAAAGTCTGAAATACAGCAGCAACCAAAACTGATATGAAATGCTCAACTGAAAACACCAAACTCATGCAAAAAACACACCCAAAAACTCACAAATCTACACTGTTCAGCACAAAGGCAAACTCTGTATGAGCATGTACATGGAATGGCTTCAAACTCCCATCCTTTACCTTCCTAGAAACCTACAAACTCCCATTCTTGGGTCTCCCTGGAAACCTGCAAACTCCCGTTCTTGGGTCTCCTTCTCCACAGGTTTGGTAGCCTCTGAAGAATAACAAAGAATGAGCAAAAATCAAGTTCTGGAATCAGGCCAAAATGCCCCCAAACCCCTTAAAAGAGGGCATAAGCATAACTCACGTCCAAGAGAGGTTAATGAAACATATTTTAATAATAATTTTCATTTATTAGTCCAACGGTTTCCAAAGATTAACCCCCTTTTTCTGAAACTTCACTTTTCTTGGGCCTGCCTGCCTTAGCAAAGATTATTATTTTTTAATTATTTGAAAAGGGGACATGACATTCTCCTTCCTTTGTTTTAAGACATGTAAAGACTCATGCACCTATTAATTGATATAAACAAGGTGGAATCCTACTTAGCACCATTTAGAGAGTCAGATTGTACATAAATAAATAAAAATTATTAGTTTTAAGCATATTTTGCATGAAGAGATCTCTCACTCTCAACACAAATTGAGCAGATGATTTCTTATCAATTCAAAAATGTAATATGTATTCTGAGCCATTATTTTGATGCAATAATATATGCTTTTGGTGCTCTCATTCTGAGTGTAGTTATTCTTGCCGAAGTGTGTTATTTTTGTGGATTATTGTTCATGATAATAATGGAGCCAATAGTTTTTTCGTGTTGATTTGATTGTACAATATTTTAGTTCTAGTGCTTTTCGCATATTGACGAATTCCACTAATGTATAGAGTTGGAGAGAAGATCACCCCATTATTCCTACATAGCTTCTCCTCTTGCATGAGGACACTTTTCATGGGCTTTCAATTTGATAAGAAGTGAAATATCTTTTTGTTTTACTAAGTTTCCATTGACAATTGCATTAGTGCATTTGAGGAACCACAGATCCTACTTTCATTGGTTTCCTACCTTATCTTTTTAATGATTTAACTCACAGACGTGTTGTTATCGTGGTTTATGTCCATTAGGAATTTCCCTTTCATGCTATTTTCTTTCATCTCTTGTTACCTTATCTTTGTTATATTATTTTCTAACCCTTGGTTAAATTAGGAATTCATATAGTTGCATTGTTAGATTGCATTCATTTAAAAAATAGAAAATACCAAAAATATAGATTTTCTTTTTGTGGTTAATTTTGAAACAAGAAGTAGATTGATCATCTTATCCAAAATTGGTATGAACTAGAAAAGGCCTCCTTGTGAAAAAAAACATTTATCTTCAACTAAGTAGATTCCAGTAAGTTGCAAGATTAATTGAAACATTAGAGTTGATCCCAAATCAGCTTTTCAAGAGAGAAGTTCAAAAGTATTCTTGTTATTAAGCATCACACAAAATAATAGCTCAATAGGTTCCTAGAAGAGACAAGCTAGGTCTCTTAGCAGTAGTGAAAGAAAACCTTGGAACACTCACACCACAATCACTCATAAAACATTGTAGTTACTCAGAGAATACAACCTCCTTTCATTACCCTTTTCACTTGGTTAAGCTTGAGTTCTTCTATACTTTACAATATTTCATGATTGTAAAATAATAAAACCACCATTAAATTATCATTGTCCAACTCATTCAAGTACCCATTTAATATCATACTTATCAATTATGTCTTCATCATACTTTCTTCAAATTCTCTTCAGGTAATCAAATGATATTACACTCTATTAAGTTAGCAAATTATGTAGTCAGCTAAGACTTTGACATCAATGAAAATATAGTAACTAATATGATTCTTTCACATATATTCATAGCATTACCTATAATATAATTAGTTGGGGCTAAAAATATCCTCCTTTGGCATTGATGGAAACACATAACATATGATTTTACATTACATAAGATAATCAAATGTATGCACCAACAAAAATACAACTTTTTAGCTCTTTGTCTTCATCAGTAGGTTCTCTATAACTTAGCATGTATCTTCAATAGAAACAACAATCTTTTTCAACATATCTCCCTTTCATACATTATGATCCCCCTTTGTGTATACTTCACCATTTGATAATCTTCTCCTCTTTTGGCTAATGTCTCCCTTACTCATTCTCTCCCCCTTTGACAATAATGTCAAAGGTCATTATAAATTTCAATATTAATCTTATAAAACCTTGTAGTCATTTTTTTACCTTTTATGTATAGTATACATTAGTTTCATCACATTTATTTTCACAACTTCAAAAATATTCCTAAAGTGTGAACAATTTTCATCAGCTTCATAAGGATTTTGCAATTCATTCATGAATTGATGCAACATGCATCATCACCTTAGTGAATTTTAGATAGGGGTAGGACCCCCAGTTTACCTCTTAGACACTCAAAAGCATACTTAAGAAATGGCTTGTGTCTATAATTTGTTATTTAGACTCCACATATTCAAGCCTCGCTTGTTTTTCTTGTACTTTCTCTCTCAAGTAGTGATAGTTGATTGATATGCGCTTTATTTCTGCATGCATCACTAGTTTTTTTGAAATATTTATTCAACTAGTATTTTCACAATAAATACTAATATGATCAATTATATCTTCTTGCATGCCTTCCAACATTTACTAAATCCATACAATATTTGAATAATTGATTGCAACAACAACATATTCAACTTCAACAGTGGATTGTGAGATACAATTGTGTTTCTTACTTATCTATGTTATTTGTCTTTCTCCTAAAAAGAAAGCTCCACCACGTGTGCTTTTTATTTTATCAACATTATCATCCCAATCAACACCTATGTAGACTTTAAGATAAAATCCATTGTCATGTTTATACCACAGGCTATAATCGTTAGTTCCTTTTAGATATTTGAATATTCTTTTCACAATAGTCATGTGAGTCTCCTTTGGATTAGATGAAAACCTTACAAAAAGTACAATATCTGGTCTACTATCTATAACATATTGTTCATAGATTTGTATTGAGTCTCATTTACCTCACTAGTAGTGTCTTTCTTTGATAATTTCACTCTAGTCACCATATGTGTATTGATTGCCTTAGACTCATCCATCCCAAATATCTTCAAGATTTCATTCACATACTTATACTGACTCACAAATATACCTTTCTTTCTTTGATAGACTTGTAATACAATTAAAAAAATTACCTCCCCAAATATTGATATTTCAAATTGTGTACTCATCTTATCAGAAAATGTCTTACTCAACATGTCATTCCTCCAAATATTATGTCATCAAAAAATATTTCAGCAATCAACACCATATCCTCATAATCATTTTTCAAATATATATTATTGTTTTCATTTGTCATTACAAATCCAATATGTAATCTTTCATACCATGCTCTTGGGGCTTGTTTCAATCCATACAATGCTTTGTTCAACTTGCAGATCATCTTATTCTTTTTAGGTTCAACAAATACATCAAGTTGTTCAATATATACTTCTTATTCAAAAATCCCATTCTGAAATACAGATTTGATATCTATTTGATATACTTTGAACTTCTTGTATGTATCATAAACCAAAAATGATCTTACTCCTTCCAATCTTGCCATAGGTGAAAAAGTTTCACCATAGTCAATTCCTTCTTCTTTTGCATAACCTTTGCAAACCAATCTTGCATTGTTCCTTACCACTTCTCCATTCTCATTTATCTTGTTTCTAAAAGATCTATTTGGTTCCTATCACATTCTTTTTAGTAGGTCTTGGTATAAATGTCTAGGTATTATTTTTATCAATTTGATAAATCTCCTCATTCATAGCATTAACCCAATATTCATTATCCAATGCAGCCTTTATTATTCTAGGTTCAAAATTAGCAATCAAATAAGTATTGTCTCTTAACTTACTTCTTGTTTGCACTCAACACTTTATCTCTACTTATCTATTTAGGTGAATGATTATTTCTCACATATTTCACCAATAGAGATTCAATCCTTTGATTTTCAACATTTCCTTCTCTCAGTAGAGGTTTACCTTCATGCATGTGTTGAACTAATTATTGCATAAGTAAAGTATTTTGTAACTTGGGTGTTACTTAGTGATTTTTGGTTGATCATTTTTGTACCTCAGGCTGTGTATCAAGTGCCTCTCAAAAAAATACACAAACTTTTTGTAATCTTCAAGTTTCTTCTTGCTTTCCACATAATTCCTCTCTACAAATTCATCAAATCTTACATTTGCATTTTCAATCATCTTATTAGTAGCATTTTTCAAACATTTATATACTTCACTCTTAGATGAATAACCAAGGAATATACCTTCATCTCCTTTAACATCAAGTTTACCATTCCTTGCATCTCTGTGAATATAGCACCTACTTCCAAGGATTTTGAAATAACTTACATTGGGTGTGTGACCATACCAAAGTTCATAGGGCATCTTCTTTGTTCCTTTCTTTGATTGAACTTGGTTGAGAGTGTAAACAACAATACTAATTGCTTTTCTCCAAAATATCTAAGAAACCTCCTTTTCCATCATCAGTATCCTTGCACAATCCATCGATTTATTTCTCCTTTCAACAATCTCATTTTTTTTTTGGTATCCTTGGTGTAGATAATTGTCTGTTAATGCCATTCTCACCACAAAATTTAGTGAATTCAATAGACATAAAGTCACTACCTCTATCAGATCTTAAACATTTCAAAGATTTACTAGTTTTCTTCTCAATTCTACATTTATACCATTTGAACATATAAAAAGCATGTGATTTCACCTTCATAAACATTATAGACATCATTCTTGAATAAACATCAATAAATAATATGAAATATTTGTCACCATAATAACTGTCAATACCAATTGGACCACATAGATTATTAATATGCACCAAATGCATGGTATCAATTGAAGATGTGTTTTTCTTGAAAAAATAGATTTAGTCATCTTACCAAGATGACATTCCTTACACATAGAATTCTCTAGTTTTTGCAGATTCAATAAACCTCATATTCTTTTCTTTCTATTGATTTTCACCATATTTACAATTTTTTCATGACGTAGCCTTTTATGCCATAACCATACATCTTCATTTCTAGAAAATAAGTATGTCTCAATTGTAGGATCAAGGTAGAATAAGTTTCCTTTTGTTTGCATTCCTATTCGAGTCATAATACCTTCATCATCAAAGATCTTGCCCTTTCTATTCTAAAATTACATCTTGTGATCTGAGTTATGCAACTCTACAATACTCAACAAATTATATTTAAGTCCTTGAACCCAATATGCATCATCATATCTGACCTTATCATTCAACATTAGTGATCGTTTACCTTGCACCAGGCATTAGTTCCACCATCATCAATTTCTCCAAATTTATCAAACTTACTTAGATCACCAATCATGTGATGTGACCATCCACTATCAATAATTCATGAGTCATTCTTACTAACATGTGAAATAAGGGAAGTTTCACTTTCATACCTTTTTCCATGTGGACCTTTCTTGATTATAATATAAATCATCTCAACTACTTCCTTGTCATCATCTGAATTGGACTTGGTATGCTCTTCTTCAACAATGTAGCATGACTTCTTGTGTTTGTTTTTGTAGTCTCTGTTCTTCCTATACTTCTATTATTTCTTATCAATTATGTCACTCTTACTTCTATTAAGACATTTAGTAGCAAAGTGACCAACCTCATTATATTTGAAACAAATCAAAGGCAATTTACCTTTGTATTTACCATTTCCTCCTAACAATCTTCTTGAAAGAAATACTTAAAGTTCATCCAAATAATCCTCAGATTCAGATTCACTATCTTCTTTACTTTTCTTTTCTTTCTTGAAACTTCCAATGCTTAGCGAATATTTAAATGCATTTCCAATTGTAACCATATTGTTGTTATAATTACTCAATTCACATATAATCAACTAACCAACCAAATTGCAATTATCAATAAATTACTAGACATGAATCCCACTTCTTGAATAGCAAATATTTTAATATCATAAATAGGCAGAAGAGTTATGATATGTTTACTTGCAATTTTAGAGTCATTGATAGCACCTACAACAGCTTTGATTGTGCTTACAACTTATTTGATTCACTTTACATACTAAGAAGCATTTTCTCTTTCTTTCATTCTCATGTCATCACATTTTCCTATGAGACTTTCAACTTTGGCTCTTCTTATATTATCATCTCCTCCATATACAAGTGTCAATTTATCCTGCATCTGCTTGGTAGTATTGCAATCCTTGGCATCATTGAGTGCAAATGCAATCTCAATCATCAAGTTATTATGATTTATTTTCTCATTCATTTTCTCTCTAGTTAAAGGGTTGGCAGGGGTAGTGTACTCATGTTCCAACCAATGTGTGAGATTGTCTCCAATTCTAGATAGATGCGGATTCATTCTTTCATTCCATGATGAAAATTTCTCTTTGTTTAATCTTGATACCTCTCTCTTATACATCTTTCATATTTTTTTAAAATTCCTTTAAACTTCTTTCTTCAAGCACTATGCTCTAATACTAATTGATAGATAAATGATGGGGGGCGTCAATCATTTATGTTAGTTATCACACACTCCTTTTAAAAAAAATTAGTACCAATAAAACTTTGAAAAACTTTATCATCAATCAATTAGTGTAAGCATTCAGCTTATCATTAAACTATTTCAATAAATTTATTCCAAACTGTTAACTTACTATGTTTTCATTACCAAGTGTTAGTAAAATAACTTAGTTATTATCAACCATAAACTTATTTTTTACCGATTTTTAGTAAAAAGTAAAACATGTAAACAATTTGCAACACAAATAATATTCACACATTTGACAACATTATTTTAACATAAAAATCCTATGAAGAGAAAAACCACCTTGGATGGGCACCCCAAAAAAAATCACTCTTCTAAAGTGAGCTCAACTAAGATCCAGCCTTGTTATAGGTTACATAAATATTGTTAATGTGACCTTTTTAGAGGATTTCTATTGGAAATATTATGACAATCTAAGCTACTAAGTGGGGAGGGGTGAATCAGTAACTTCTAAAACTTTTATCCCAATTAGCAATTAATTCTTTATATGAATTATGATCTAACTACATGCATGAGAAACTAAAAAATATGAAAGCATACACAACATTCTAACACAAGATTTGGTGACCCAAAAACCTTCCAAATAGAAAGTAAAACTGGAGTGGGGATGACACCCACAAGCTTTAGTACTACAGTATAAAGTTGGCATGTTAAGGCTTACAATGATCACTTCGGATGATCTACCCTATTAGGAGCAATAAGGACTGCTAGGTCCACCTTGCAAAAGGATTTACAAACATACAATGAAGTATGAACTTGGTTAAGAGATTTACATAAGACTGTTAGGTCTACCTTATTAAAGGATTTGATTGATCCACCTGTTAGGATGAAATAGTAGCTGATCTCTAATTTGCAACTTGGTTTGTTGAATGAGATTCCTCTGAGTGTACAAATCATCTTGTTGCGATAGATGAATCTTTGTTGCTCCTTATACTATTGTAGCCTTTGTAATTTTCTCTTCTACTCTTCTATGATGATTACATTACTTATCCATAATTAATTTGGATGTGATACAATACATTACATATATATCAATCCAGTTACACAATTAAAAGTTGACCACAATACAAGTTTACACAAATATTACAAAGTTGGCCAAAGTGTAGAAACTTGGGCTCTAAAGACTAACTCGGTGATGTTCTGATACTCGGCATCCACTATCAATGCTCGACCTCATCATGCACTTAGTAGATGTAGAAGCTCAATCCATACTTATCACTTCCAAGTAATCTTGAACTCGGTCTATACTGGTGACTTGGTGAATACTGTGAAACTTGGCATATAAATTGAATCACTTGATTCATACTACATAGCTCAGTAAACACTATCACCCTCAGCTCAGTATAAATTGAGTTTCTTGGTTAACACTGTGTAGCTTGGTTAACACCAGACTCACATCACATCAACTGTGAACTCGATAAGCACTACACAACTTATTTTACATTGGTAAACTTGACATACACTGAGATTCTCAATTTGCACTATTGTTAATCAACTTTGTAGTAACTACTTAGTGTAAATTGAAATCTATCTATAGGACTCGGTAGCAACTGTATGACTCGGTAACAATCGAAATGCTTGGTTAACACTGTTAGCTATATAATATGCTTGGTATGAACTCACAATCTAAATAAGTGTATATCACTAATAACAAAGATGACTAGAATGCCAAAAATCTCCGCCTTTGGCATTGGTGACAAAAACACTTATTAGTCAAAATTGAATTATCCATCACCTTATATCACCAACTCGGTAGAGTATACTATTTTTGAGATTTTTCAAAAGTTTTGTAAAGGATACATTTATGTACATGGTAATGCTCCTCCATAGTATAATATATAGTATACTATACATACAATATACATTTTCTTTACACTCTTCTTACAATCTTCTCCCCCTATCTTTTTATAAATCTTTCTCCCCCATTTTCTTTAAAGCTTCTCCTTATAACTTCTATATTTTCTCCCACTTTTTGACATTAATGCCAAAGATTTATACTATATGTATTTACATAGTAATGCCAAAATGAGACAAGAAATCTAAATGTACCTTCAGTATGAGCACCAAATTCTTGTCCAAGTTCTCTTGCAAGACCCTGCATGTGTGCAATGCAACCTGCACTTTTGTTGATAGTTCAACCATATGGTCTGCAATAAAGAAATTATTATCATAGATGAGGGTTTTTGAAAATTCAATATGCTTCTACAATGTATCCATGTTAGGGAGAATCATATTCCAGATATCTATCAAAGTATATATGATTTTGGCCTCTTCTCTGAGTAGTTCTACCTGCATATCTGTTAGAAATCTTATTTTGTTGAAGTGTGTAGAGCTAGAACTCGGGTCAAGCTACAACTATTGTGCACTTGCCTTTAGATCTTCACCAATTTTAGACAATTTGTCTTTTATTTCTTTTGTACAACTTGAAATATTACATAATTTACCAAAAAGTAAAGTTACATTAGTGCATTAGGTTTATAGAGAACCCAAAATAGTAGATAACTCTACTTGGTAAATGGAAATCTATTGAGCAATGAACTCTAACACTTTATTTTCAAAAAAAATTATGTACTTTCTGCAATAACTTGTCTTGTCCATCTAAATCTTCATTATACTTCTGGACTACCTCTACCAACTTATATAAAGTTGGTTGAGAAGAATCAACCTCTATACCTAGAGCCTCTACCAAAATATTCTTGGCATCCTCAATGATTTTAAATTCTTTGTCTCTTTCCTCTCTTAGCCTCTACTGCTTGGCTTTCTTTTGGAGTAATTCTCCAAAGGTGTGCATTTGATCAAGACTGAGTTTTGAAATATCCCAATTAGGAATCATAATTTCCTCATGATGATCTACATCCTCTTCCTTTTATTTACCTTTACCCAAAAATTTTGTGCTTGGTTGAGGCTTGGTCTCAACTTTTCTTGCACTTATTGCTTGTGCACTCGAAATGGAAACAATAGTTGAAATAGTAGAGCTTGCTGCAAAAATTGATACTGCACTCATTATAGAAATACTAGTAGAAATACCTATTGAAGCCAAAATTGATGTAGAGGGTAGAACTTGTAGCTTGATAGATGAAGTACTTGGTACTTCAGTCAATGAAGTGTTGAGCTAGAATGTGCAAAGATTGATTGAATGCTTGTGCTTGAAGTGTTATCAATCTTGCTAAGACTGCCTCCGTGCTTTGTGTTGTCAATGTTTTTCTTGGAAAGTGAGGAAGTGAGGCAATAACCACTGCAACAATCTTAACAAGGTCAATTTCCTCAACATCTTGTGTACCTTCCTTGGTAGCCTCTTGCTCATGTTCCTCTTCATCATCCTCATTATCAAAATGTATTACTTCTTCATCATATTTCTCTTGTTCCTTTTCTTGATCATCTTCATCATCCTTGTCACTTATACTAACTAGAAAATCACTCAGTTTGTGAAGGAGATAGATATTCTTCCATTTGTTTGTTGCATTCTTCATAACATGCTCTATTTCTTTTAACAAAATAAGACAAGTATTGAATCTTAAAGTTATTTTTTATTCATTTTTCTTTAAAGATTCTTTCACTTCCTTGTCATTCAGATTTGGCATAAGTTGCTTTAGGGTCTGTTCATGAATATCCTTTGCAATTTTCATGGCATGTTCCCATCTTGGCTTGATTTTGTTCATTAATGCATTTGGAATTTGCTAAGTGAGCTAGTCAGGTGAGTATATCCATTTGCCCATCTTAGATATCAGTATATCTTCAATGTACTTTTGCTCATTAGTTATTTTGGTTTCATATTTTAATGCCTTGAAATTTGTTATCACAGAACTTGATTCCAATTCCTTCATTCTCTCCTCAAATGTGGGTGGAAACCTCATGAAAATTATGTCTCCCCCTCCTTTGTCTATTTTCTTTCTGGAGGATCTCATGGTGAATACTGTAGTAGATGTCTTGGTAGGCTTAGTAATGATTACCTTGCCCTTTTTCTTCAATGGCTCCTCTTCCTCTAATTTTTCATCCTCTACTTCTTCAACTTCACCTCTTCCCTCAGTTAATAGGAGAGTAGAATTTGTTTTCAACTTGGCAATCCTTTTCTTGCCTTTGTTAACTGCCCGAGGGAGCTTAATCTCCAATTCTATCCAGGCCTTAGCCTCATTACATGTGCCAAAATATGTAGCCTTTGGGTCAACTGGTTCATTTATTAGTGCCTCAATTATATCCTTTATTTCATTAATATTTACCTTGTATCCTAGAGGTTTCACCCATGTCATTCTAGGCCTAACTACCTAAATGTATACCTTATCACTATCTACCATAAAAAAAACATCATCTTTATAATCCTCAACTAGTTTCTTAGGGATTCAGAATCTGTTATTCATTTTCTCCTTGAATGCATCAAAATAATTATCCATAATACTAGTGTAGTTTTCTCCCATCTCAGCAATGTATTCATTTATCTAATAAAGTGCTGGCACATCTTTCCTCCAAACAATAGTACCTTTTGATGGAAAGAATTTCTAAACATAAAAAAATAAACACGTCAAAAGTGAGCCAAACTTACATGGGTTTTTTTTTGATGTCTTGATGCTCTCCATGTTCTTGTTGAATTGATTCAATAGTAGCTCATCAAGGTCAAGAGATATGTTATTCTTAACTACTTTATATGCCAGGTCAACTACTTCACACGACACACTATTCAATTTGCTCAAACTGTAGATCTTGTGTGCAATGACATGAATACCAAACTTCAATTCCATGTTAGTGACACTACTAATTTTCATTCCCCTACCATCCCACTCGGCTAGGGTTTTCTTCTCCAATTCGACCTAACCTAGGGTTTTAGTCATTTTAGCTTTCGCCAACATTGGGAGACCAATGATCCTAGGGATAATCTTCTTAGTGATAAAAATTGGTTGCTCCAACCACAACTGACCATTATGCACATGACTGAGGATAAACCTAATCCATTTCACTTGGAAATCACGAGGCATGTGAGTAGTATGGGTTAAACCTTTAGCTTCAAGATGTTGATGCTCAGGTTTCAAAACACCATCAATGCATAACTCCCTTAAACATTCATCCATTTCTAGAGTACTAATATCTTGAATTGCACATTTAAAATGAGAACAAATATCGTTGATCAATAGTACCTTAGGAGGGATTTGCAACTGAGCTCCACTAAGATCTAGGGTTTTAGTGACTGCAGGAGTTGCAGAAAGGTTTGATCAAAGAAAGTTTGAGTCCATGTGTTGTACCTGCTATATTAGCACCCAAAAAGAATGGAGAATGGAGAATGTGTACTGATTCTAGAGCTATTAACAAGATAATAGTGAAATACAGGTTTCCTATACTAAGGATGGATGACATAATGGATTATCTGAGTGGAGCAAAGTATTTTACCAAGATTGATTTGAAGAGTGGCTATCATCATATTAGAATTAGGGAAGGTGATGAATGGAAGACTACTTTCAAGACAAAAGATGGTTTGTATGAATGGTTGGTTATGCCTTTTGGTTTGACTAATGCACTTAGTACTTTCATGAGGTTGATGAATGAAGTTCTAAAAAGATTCTTGGGTAAGTTTGTGATTATTTATTTGGATGATATTTTGATATTCAGTAAGACTAAGGAAGAACATCTTGAGCATATTACAAAATTATTGCAAAGGTTGAAAGAGGAAAAGTTGTTGATTAATCTAAAAAAAGTATTCTTTTATGTAAGAGGAAATTGTGTATTTGGGATTTGTAATTTTAGCTGATGGATTGTAGATGGATCCTAAGAAGGTTAAAGCAATTTTGGAGTGGCCTACACCTGAGAATGTGGGTGAGGTAAGATCATTTCATGGTTTGGCTAGTTTTTATAGGAAGTTTATAAGGAATTTCAATTCTATTTGTAATGTTATGACTGAAATAATGAGGGAAGATAAAAAGGAATTCAAGTGGACACATGGTGTTGATAAGAGTTTTGAGATTTTGAAACAAAAGGTTGTTGAATTACCTATATTAGCTTTTCTTGATTTCAACAAGGTATTTCAAGTTGAATGTGGTGTAAGTGGTAAGGCAATAAGAGTTGTATTAAGTCAAGAAGATAAACCTGTTGCTTTCTTTAGTGAAAATTTGAATGATGCTAAAAGGAAGTATTATGTGTATGATCAAGAATTTTATGCTATTATTCAAGCATTGAAGAAGTGGAGACATTATTTGATTCCTAAGGAGTTTTTGTTGTATACTAATCATAAAGTTTTACAATACTTGGGAAGTCAACTTAAATTGAATCAAAGACATATGAAGTGGGTTGTGTACTTGCAAAGTTTCACATTTGTTATTAAGCATAAGAGTGGAGTTACTAATAGAGTTAACGATGCATTGAGTAGAAAATGTTCTTTATTGACAGAAATGAAGCTTGAAGTTCTTGGTTTTGATGAAATGAAATAGTTGTATGATGTTGATCCTAATTTTTCAGAGGCGTGGAGAAAGTGTAGAGCACCAAATCTGACAAATCACATAAGTAAGTATGATGATTATTTTATTCAAGAAGGTATGTTGTTCAAAGGTAGTCAGTTGTGTATTCCTAGAAGTTCTATGAGGTTGAATCTGATTAAGAAAAAGCATAGTGGTGGATTGGCTAGACATGTTGGAATTGATAAGACATTGAGTTTGCTGAAAGAGAAGTATTATTGGCCACAAATGTATAAGGATGTTCAAAAATTTGTAAAGAGTTGTGGAGTTTTTCAAGTTGTAAAAGGAGTGAGTGAGAATACTAGTTTGTATACGCCTATTATTGTTCTAAGAAACCTTGGAGTGATATCAGTATGGATTTTAATCTTGGATTGCCTAAGACAGTGAAGGGGTATGATTCCATATTTGTTGTATTGGATAGATTTCTAAGATGGCTCATTTCATACCATGTAAGAAGACATCAGATACTAAGCATGTTGCTAAACTTTTCTTTACAGAGATTGTGAGATTGCATGGCTTACCAAGAAGCATTATTTCTAACAAAGATAGTAAGTTTGTTGGTTCTTTTTGGAAGACTTTATGGAAAAAGATGGGTATTGAATTGAAGTTTAGTTCTACATTCCATCCACAAATAGATGGATAGATAGAGGTTGTGAATAGAAGCTTGAGTAATTTGCTAAGATGTTTAGTTGGGAATAAGCCAAGTAATTGGTAGATGGTATTGGCACAAGCTAAATTTGCATATAATAATTCTATGAATAGGAGTACAAGGAAGACACCTTTTGAGATTGTTATTGGAATGCATCCTAGAGGTATATTAGATTTGAGAGATGTTGTTGGTGAAGAAAAGAGAAGCACTGAAGGAGAAGAGTTTGCTGATTTTATGGAATCTTTTCATAAGGAAGTGAAGTTGAGGTTGGAAAAAAGTAATCAAGAGTATAAGGAGAATGTTGATAAGTCTAGAAGACATCATGGTTTAGAAGTTGGTGATTAGGTGATGGTTCATTTAAAGAAAGGAAGATTTCTTGTTGGAACATACAGTAAGATGAAGATGAAGAAATTTGGACCTTGTAAGATCTTGAAGAAGTTTGACAATGGTGATGCTTATGAAGTTGAGTTACCTGATGACATGGATATATCTCCTATATTCAATATTTCTTATTTGTATAAGTATCATGAGTTAGATAATGAAGTTTTTGTATTAGATGATTATCCTAAGAAGCAGATTGAAGAAGTTGAACAGATATTGGATCATAGAGTTGGCAAGAGCACAAGAGGAAAAGATTACTATCAATTTTTGGTGAAGTGGAAGAATAGACCTATTGAAGATTCTTCATGGATTTCTCAATTTGAGTTGGATTCAGCTCAGGTTATGACATCTCAGTGATTGAGGAGAATCATTTCTTCCAACCCTAGTTGTCTGATGCAGGAGCATCCTGGGTTTCCTTATCCTGGGTTTCCTTACAATCCTGTACTTTTTTCTCTTTCTGCCAATGACTACTAAGTTCTTAGTTGCTGTCGAGTTCCTTTGGTTGCTAAGTGAACTTTTTGGATGCTGAGTCATTCTTAGTTGTTGTCAAGTTCCTTTGATTGCCAAGTGAATTCTTTAGATGCCAAGTGAATCCTTTGGTTGTCGAGTCCCTTTGGTTGCTGAGCATTGGAGGATGTTGAGTTTGTAGTTATTGTTGAGTGATTCCTTTGGATGTCGAGCTCGTGTGGATGTTGAGCTCGTGTGGATGTTGAGTGCCAGTTTTCATTTCTCGAGTTGTCTACATCTAGTTCTAGTTTGGGTCGACTCTGCTTGCATTTAATTTTTGTTAGGTAGCTAATATTTGTAAAGAGTTGACTTGTGGCCTTTCTATGTTCTAGAATCTTCTATAAGCCATTTTGACAAGTATTTAAGGAAGTCTAAGGTTAGGTTTTAGGTAGCAGGAGAAGGATAGGTAAACAGAAGCTAGAGGTGAGATTGCGAATAGAATATATGCCCTTGGAAGTGAGAATTTGAAGATTGTAATTTGTTTTGGCCATAACCTAGAAGGCCTTATAGCTGGGCATGTATGTTGTTCACTTGAAGAATCAATAAAGATATCTTGTTCTCTCTCCTTGGTGTTGTATTTGTGTTGTGTTTTCCTCTGTGTTAACTCTCACAGGGTGGATTTGGATAATTGGGTGTGCCCTTGGCCCTAGTTATTTCCTCCTCCTTGCATCTCCTCGAAAAAAAAAGAAACAACTACTAAAAGCACAAAAATTAAGAAGAAAACTTAGATGCCAGCTAAAGGGAAGGAGGAAACAGAAGCCTCAACTTCAACACAAAAAATAGGAGCCCAAATGGACTCATAACAAAAAGTAACCTACATCATTGTCTCTATCTCAGAACCAGCTTTTTGGCGCTTCTTTTGGATCAAAAAAAATACGTCTATATGCTCAAGTAATGGCCAAAAAATGAACTGATTATCCAAAAATTAGCTCTCTAGAAAATTACAATCACTACAAAAAATTTGACGCCCATCCAACTGCTAGAATGCTAATGTTAGCAACCAAAAAATGACATCACCTCATCAAAAATTGATGTCAACATGTGCTAGAAAATTTAGCCGAAAAGATGATGTATGTAGACAAAATGCTGACGTGTACAGATGGAATGTTGACGCAGGGTCCCAGATTGCTAACATCACACTAGTGCAGAAGGGGCCGAGAGTTGCACCACCAGTGGAGGTGATGGCTTGGCAGCAGACAAGGGTTGCATTGTGGTGGAGACAGCAGCTCGACGGAGTGGCAACTAGGTTTTGGCTGTGTTGCTTGTGGAGGCGAAGCTCGTGCTGAGTGCGGGAGGCAATGCAGTGGTGCTGGAGTAGTGGAGTGGTGGTTGTTGGGCTGAGTGGCCGCTAAAGCCACTTTTTGTAGTTTATTTTACTTTTTAAAAAAATCGTTCGTACGATCCTCCGAGAGGCCAAAAAAAATTTGCTTGACCCTATAGTAACCAAAATTTTAAAATGTTATATGAATATTGACTGTAACGGGCCTTCTGAGTGCAATGACAGTGCTCGTTTTAGCCCAAATTGCCCCGAAAAAATGTACTTCCTCTTGATTAAAGAAAAATACAAATAAACTAGGGTTTGTGTCTCCAAATCATGGCTTCAAAAATCCTTCAAACTAGGAAGCAGCAGACAAGCTCTGATACCATGTAGAAGTTGTGAAAACCAACTTCACAGATCACTAAGAACACCTGCATGGAAATAACCTATGCTGAAGACAAACCAGAGAAGGAAAAAGCAGAGCTTGGAAAATCTCAACGGTGTGAGAGCGAAAAACTTTATTCCAAGATGAAAACAAAAAGTATAAAAGTTCAACCCTAAAGGTGAACAAAACTGTAAAGGGAAATAAAGCTAGGTTGCGCAATATAATTAATATAAAATATTAATTATATGCACCTAAGAGATAGCTTAATTAACTAGAGTAATAAATAACTTAATTAATTAAATCAACATGATCTAATTAATAAGTGTAACAAATAATTACTCAACATATTTAATGATTTAAGTTAATGGAAAATTATTAAGATACTTTCAATATTTAATTATATTTAATTAATTGATAAATTAATTAAATAAAAGAATTAAATTTAAAGATAAAATTGTAGTTCTAATTTTAGAGTGTAATAATATTTATTTAATTTAATGATAAGATATTTAGGAGATCATTTTTAAATAAATGCTAAATATTATTATTACTTAAGTTAATAAATATTTTTTATCAAAAATGCTTCAAAAATTAATTAAAGAGAGAGAAAAATTAATTTAATAAAGATAGTTTAAATTGTAAAAAGTTTGCATGGATATTTAAAAGTTAATAAACTATTAAAAAGAATTTGATCAACGAGTTCCCTCGCGTGATTGCACAATGAGAGCCCCAAACTTAGGGGAGAACTATTTATTAGAGATCTAGAGCTCATTTCACAGAGATTGGGATTTTGAAGAAGGGATTTTTGGAAAGAAGGATTTCAGAAGAAAGAGGATTTCTTGTGTGCTTCATATGTTTGCGTATTAGCATTAGATTCAGGTAGAATCTTGTGGTTTATTAGCACGATGATTTTTGTTCTTCAAATTTCCTTTCTTCTTCGTATCTAATAAATATGTTTTCAGAGTCTTATTTAAGATGAATCTTTTGTTGTAAATTTTATTGTTATTTATATCAAATTTATCTGTATTCGAGAAATTGAGTTTTAAAATCCTCGTTCTATGAATCTTAAATTAGTTGGTTAATTTAATCAAAAAGGATTTTGAAAAGAAATTGAATTATAGAATGCAAAACTGATTGGTTTATTGGGTTTTCCCTATCAGAGTATTATTCACAAATTTCTTAAAATATATATATATATTAAAAAATAATTTTTTTTTTGGGGGGTGGTGGGGGGTGGTGGGGTTGTTTTTTTAAAGAAAAATCATTTTGATTGGGGTGGGGCCACCAAACCCCCACCCCCTATCTATACCATCACGGTGGTAGACTACTGCACATACAGTAGGTACTATTGCTGACGTAGCAGTACTCTGTTGCGATCGCAACAGTATTGCCTATGACAATGGTCATTAAATGGCAGGCCGACATGCCTTAAATGCCATAATCATTGTTGTAAGGCTTTTTTTTAAAAAAATTTAAAATATTATTTATTAAAAAATTTATTAATAGTTTTGATTAATAATTTATAATTTATTAATATAGTTTCTTCATTTTTAATTATTAATTGAAATTATTTAAATGGAATTTAATTAAATTTTAATTAATGATAAATATTATTTAATAATGTTTAAATTTAATTATTGTTATTATTATTTAATGATTTTGATTATTAATAAAATTGTAATTATTTTATTGAATGATCAATAATTATTATTTTAATAATTTAATAAATAATTATTTTTAATAAAGTCAAAACCAAATGGGGTTATCTTGATTATGCATAAAAAAGAATCTTAATTGCACCTAACCGCCAGACTAACACTACTTTTAAAAGAAAACACATGACTGAAAGTATACACTTTTTTTTTCTATTGTAGGCTTCAAAATAATGTTTTAGAAACTGGTTGTTGACTAGGAACGGGACCAATTCCCCTTGTAAATAACTTAATCTAAAAGTATTTTCTCCCAAAATCTCTACAATCTAATAAGGAGCAATCCAAAAGCATTGAAACTAGGTATGATTGCCTAATTTTTCTTTCACCTTGTCTTACAGAAGAACAAGGTCTAAGATTCTGAAAGATTTGATCATGGCTCACTTATCAAACCACCATTTTATGATAGCCTAATGTTTTGACATGTTATAAAGCTATTGTCCTCTTCTCATCCAATTCCAAGAGATGCATCAATCTGATCTGGACTCTGTCAGCATCCTTAACATACCCCTTCATGAATTTCAATACTAGAATCTTAAGATTGAATGGGAATACTAGTTCTTGTCCATAAATGAGTAGATATGGGGATGTTCCCAAAGAGTTCTTTATCCTAACTCTATCTGTCCACAATGCATATTTCAATTGGGTATGCCAATCTTTTGGATTCTCCATGAGCAAGCGTTTTATCACTATAATCAAGTTCTTATTGGTGGACTCAGCCACATCATTCCCTTGGGAATAGTAATTGGATGAAAACTTGATTATAACTTAATTTTCTAATGCCCATTGAGTAAGAAAAATTGACGCAAAAGATGACTCGTTATCACACACTAGGAAGAATGGCATTCTAAACCTAGTTACAATATGCTCTTTCAAGAAATCAGTAACCACTTTTGTTGTATAGTTTTGAAAAGTTTTAGCTTTAGTCCAACGTGTGCAATACTCTGTAGCTAAGAGGATGCATAGATGTGCCATAGATGATGGTGGGTTTACTGGTCTAGTAAAGTCCAACCCCGACTTGGCAAATTGGTGTACCTCAAATTCTAGTTGCAATGGCATACCTAGGTTCTTTTCTCTGTTGGCACTTCTTTGATAGGTGTGATAGGAATGTACATGTTCAAATGTGTCTTTGAAAATTGTAGGCCAAAAGTAACCTAATCTCAAAATATGATAGGTTGTAGCCTTTGATGATCCATGTCTAGTGCCATAATTGTTGTGATACTATTCTAATGCTTCTTCACGCCCTAGACATTTCAAATAAATCCCCTCATAGTTCTTTTTGTAAAGTTTCCTGTCAAGAAGCATGTAGGATTCACATGTCATCTTGAGTCCTCTACATTGGGAACTATTCATCTAATGAGGGTATTTATTTTGCAAGAGGTAATACACAATTTCTTGATACCACACATCTGTTAGTAAACCTTCATCAATGTCTACCAGAGACACTGTGATCTATTCTTCATTGTCACTTCCGATCTCATTATTAGCTATCATCTTGGTCAATCCCTACCCTCTTACTAGCTTCATTGGTTGAATTTCCAAATCAAATTCTTGTAATATAGCCATCCATTTTCCTCTTCTTTCACCTAATTCATTTTGCATCGATAATGATTTAACTGTAGGGTCCAACACAATAGCATATACCTTACTCCTAAGTATGTAATGGCAAAATTTATTGACTATTCTTATTAGGGTGAATGATTTCTTGTCAAGATTGGAATAATTCAATTGGATATTCTTTAGCAGACAACTCATAAATGTGATAGGTCTCTCATCTTCTTTATCTTTCTTTTGTGTGATAATCCCTGGACATGAATGTTCTAAAGTAAAAGAATAGATTTTGAAAGGCAACTCATCATCTGGACTTAGAAGTACTATAGCAATGGAGATAGCTACTTTGATATCTTCGAAAGATTTCTTGATTTCAGGAACCCATTTAGTTTTCGTTCCCTTCTTGAGTAAGTCATTAAGGGGGTGAACTATGTCAGCGAACCTGCTAATGAACTTTCATACAAAATTAATCTTCTCAAAGAAATATTTAAGCTCTTTGAGACTATGGGGAGGTGACAATTTCAAATTTTCTTTTATCCTCTCAGGATCAATAGATATCCCAACTTCAGAAATAATGTGACCCAAACCTTTCTTTTGGTAACACTGAATGAATCATTCTTAGGGTTAAGAGATATGCCATGTCTCCAACAATGGTTGAAAACTTGTTTCAAATTAGCAATATGAGTACTCTAGTCTTTTGAAAATATATTTAGGTCATCCATATAGATAACTATACATTTATTTATCATCCCCTTGAATGCTTCATCCATTTCTCTTTGAAATGTAGCTCCTGTGTTGATTAATCCAAAGGGCATTCTCCTGAATGAAAATGTTCCCCATTTTATTGTGAATGTGGTTTTTAACATGTCTTCCTCTTCTACCATTACCTGGTTATATCCTAAATATCTATCTAGAAAAGAAACCATTTTAGACCCATTTGCAATTTGCAATACTTCATCGAGTGAAGAAAAATGGTAGTTAACTTTCTAGGATGCTTGGTTCAGATTGTGAAAATCTACACAAAGGTGAATCTCTCTAGTCTTTTTTCTTACTAGTACCAAGTTAACAACCCATGTAAAATTTCAGATTGGAAAGATAATCTTAGCATCAAGCAACTTTTGGACCTCTTTCATTATTAATGTCTCAATATTGGGTTTCACTAGTCTCTACCCTTGACAAAAAGGCTTAGCATTAGGCTTCAATGGAATATCATGTGTGATGATGTCAGGGTCATATGTCTTGAGTTCTTAATAACTCCATGCAATCACATCTTTTTATTATGTGCGTAACTAAAGCATACTTTCTCATTCTTTGGGATTAGATACCTTCCAATCCTCACCAACTTAGGATCATCTTTAGTGCCTATATTATATGAATAACATTCTTCAATCCCCTTTTCTTTGACATTCCTCTTACTACATATTAGTTTGTCCCTATCAAAAATACATTCCACCTAGACCATCCCCTTAGGAATAGTATTGATTTTCAAATTTATGATTACGTCTTCATCTTTTGGTTCATCGTCCTCTAGTTTGTCATCGATTGTATCATCAATCTCTTGTCCTTTGAATAAACCATAATGAACTAAAGAATATGTTGATCATCTTGGAAGACCTAGAAGTTAGTAATGTTATATGGAATAGATAGAGTAGCCACTAGTTTGACTAAAAACCTTTTGAATTTTGTTCTTTCAATGGGTTGTAATGCAGTGGCTGAAATTGCAAGGGCATTGACTACCATATTCCTTTTTCTTGGAATAGACCTTATTTTTAGGACTTCAAAATCTTTCATCAAGTCCCAAAGTCTTTTTCAGTAAGAAAGTAGTCTTCTATCATTGGAAGAGTAGATTGTTTTAACCTATCTAATCACCAACTGAGAGTCTCCTTCAACTATGAGAGTTGTAATGTCCTTCTATAATGCAAAGAGAAGTCTGCAAATCAAGGCTTCATATTTTGCAATATTGTTAGTACACCTAAATTATAAACAATATGCAACATAAAAATACCTACCTTTGGGATTAATTAGTTCAATACCTATGCCAGGTCCTAATTTTCATTTAGAGCCATCAAACTTGAGTGTCCATATCAATTGTTCTTTCAACTTCCTTGACTTGTGTATATTTGTTCAAATTTTTTCTTTCACTTAGACTTTGAAGGACTATTTCTTCAGGACTCATTACATTCTTTCATGTGTTGAACTTGGTGAGTTACTATTGTTTACCTTTGATATGGGGATTGTTTATTTATTTTGTTCATCTTGAATTTCCCCAATCAACTTTGTGATTTTATTAATTTGTGGTATAGGTCAAACGACTAGTGAGGTTAAACCTTGACCTTTCACAAAGTGTCTTCTCCTTAAAACTTTAATCATCCATGGTGGAGGGGAAGACAAAGCTCCACCATCTGAAGAGGTTTGATTGTGTGACACATTTAGATCTTCATTTTCCTCTTCTTCATTATTCATGGTTTTAGATATGCATGTAGGACTTGAATTTCCTTTTGATATTTCACTTGGGATTTAACAATTTTTAAAGTGCATTATCTGAGTTAATCCTCGAGCAATCATTTCTTGATAATATGAGCACTCAAATTATGAATGACTTACTTTGTGTAACCTACAAAATCTTGGAAGGAGAAAAATGTTTGGGTGTGCTTCTTTCCCTAAGCATTGTAAATTCACAACCATGCTATCTATGAATCGAGTTATGATCTCTTCCCGTGGGGTGGGTTTGAGTGATTCTTCATTTGGATTGTCTAATTTTTCAACTAAAATTATGTCAAGAGTCATTACCCTATAAGAGCCTAAGTCTAATTGAAGGAATTCTACTTAATTTAGAGCATTATACTTTGTGATCATTATCTTATATTTGTCTCAACATCTATCTTTATCCGGTTATTCAATCCCTTCCAAGGATACCATAGTTGAGTAAAATCAATTGAGAACCTCCCTCTTAGACATTGGGTCCATTCTTTTCTCAGCAATAAGCTATATGTTTCTAGAATTTCCTCCACGTATATGTCTATGATATCTTAAATTCAAAGTTTTTTAGTCAAATGTATACAAACATCAGTCAATACCTCTATAACCTTCACTTCTATTTTGTCAAGTTGAATCACCATTCAATTTGTGGGTTGTGGGGTGACTCCCAACTTTTGAGTTATCAAAAGTGGCAAGACATTGCAAGAAGCTCTTGAATCTATGAGACAATTATGAAGGTTTCTTCCAAAAATTATAAGGCTAAGTAATAAAGGAGACACTTTGGTTTTGTCTTTATACATGGTAGCCATAGCCTTAGAGGTGTTAGCTTTTATGATGGTGTCTTCTAAGGCTTGTGTTAGGCGTTACTTTTGTATGATCAAGAGTTTTTAGTAGTGCTTCTCTTTGATTAGGGCAGCTTTGTAACATATGAAACATAGATATATTGGCCTTTGTCCTTTTTAACTCTTTGACTACATTGTACTTTTCAATTGACCAAGTAGGATTCTTCAATGTTGTAGGTACATTTCTTTGGTTCTGAATTTGTTGTCCAACGTAGGGTGCTTTTGCAAGTGCTGGATTGCTATCCACTCTCGGATATGGAGGTGTTGATTGCAATGTGAAAGAATTCTATCAATCATGGGTTCCCTTCAATTTTGTAAGTTGTTAGTATTTTGATTGGCATTCTAAAAAGTGAACATCTCTTTTGATTTAGTGTTTGATTCCTGATTGAAGGGAAAGACAAATTCTTCATTTACCTGTTCCACCATTTTAGCATTCTATGGAGAGTCATAAGATTCTAATAGCATAGCATTGAACTACATAGGGGGCTCATTATTATTGCATTGTGAATTCTAGTTTACTTCTTGATTTCTATTGAAATATGAGCCATGATCATTGGGTATGTTTTGACTATTGTCAAGTTGATTGATATCCACAGACTGAGCATTGTTATTGTTGTATGCGGGGATACTTCCATTATTTGGACGGGTATTCTATTTGTCAATCCTATCTTTGGAAACCATTCTTACGATCTAGAGGATTAAAATTATTCCTTGCATTGTTATTTTTGCTAAAATTCTTATTGTAATTTTGACCATAGTTGTTGTTCTAAGGGCCCGCATTTATTCTCTGGAAGTTATTGTTCTACCCTTGAGACAATCTAAGATAGGTTAGCTCATTAGTTATCTAAGACATGGTTGTCTTCATTTGATCTAACTCAGTTGTGACATTATTTTCTACCTCAGTAGATGATGCTACTTTTTGCTCAAAGAAAGCATCTTATGGAGGTTCATATCCTGGGTAGGTTATAGTCAGAGTTGGCACAACTAGTGCCTATTATAGTGGAATTGGAGTCAGTGGAATGAATTGATTAGGCATTACTTGTGCTCTAGCAAGATATGTTGGTATTGTCATACTATCATGAGTTGGAACCCTCATCCTTCCTCCATTAGGGTTAGCCTATGTAGAAAAGGTGACAACTTCTTTGAAAACTTTCTCCAATGTATCAATATTTGGAGCAGGCAATCTCCTTAGGAAGATAGCAGTGAGGTGGCCCATAGTGTTTAGGTAAATATGAATTGTAGCCCCAACTGGCATGGTGTAGGGTGTTTTCAAATTGTGGTATTCCATGTGAAAGTGGTGATTGAAATGTGAAATGGTCTCTGCTAGATCTCGCTTGATAGATATGAACTGGTGATGTATCACAGTCAGATTGATGAATGTTGAATTGATCTAATAAAAACTTTTCAAAAGCTACCAAGTTTTGGATAGATCCCGATGGTGTGTTCATGTACCACTTAAATGCAACCTCTCCCAATGTATATGGGAACAGATGAAGGACTGCATTCTCTTGTTGAATCTATTTTTGATTGCATATTTCTTTGAAAACCTTAATGCGATCCTCAGCTATTTGTGTTTCTCCATAGATGAACCTTGGGCAGAATTTCTTAAGGTTCTTGGGAAGGTCATTAAGTGGACCTTGCAAGTTGATTGGTGAATCTACTATGTTTTCAAAGAAGGTCATTGGTGGAGGATTAGGTGGAGGTAAATTTGGAGGTGGAATTGAGGAAGATGATGAAATTTGAAATGGGCATGGTAGAATTCTTGGTATTCTTTTGTCACTGTGAGGCTTACAAAAATGTTTGAGTTCTAAGAACTTGTGTCCACTAGGTGAAGACCTTAAAGCTTAGTAAAATGAAGATCATGCATCAGGATCTTCCAGTTTGTGTGTATTCTAAAAAAGTGCACCTCTGAAAAGTGTACCTTTGGAAAGTGCACCCCTGAAAAGTGCACCTCTTCAAAAAGTGCACCTACGCACCTTTTGATAGTAATAGAATTGGATAAAAGTTTGAACATCCAAAAATTGCAGAATTTTCAAACAACAACTTGGTTTTTTAGCAGAATGGTTATGGGCCCTCCTTCTAGCACCACTTCTGTTGAGTTGTCATTTTGCACAATGTTGAATGATAGAAATCCTTTTGGATCTCTCTCTTGAAAATCTAATCAATGACCAACTCCAAGGTTTTGGATGGTTGTTTTTCAACCTATTGAGTGACTCAATTGAAGATAAATGTGTATGTTCACGAGGAGGCCTTTGTTAATTCTAACCAATCTACTCACTTGTTGCTGATATGTAACCAAAAAGATATATTTTTCTATTTTCTATATTTTGATTAATGCAATTATATTCAGATTCCTATTTTAATTGAGTTTTTGAAAAGCAAATAACAAAGATAGAGTAACGAGAGATTAAAGAAAATTGTTTAAAGGGAAGTTCCTAATGGACATAAGCCAAAATAACAACATGTCTACGAATTAAATTATCAAAATGATCTTGTTAGGAAACCAATGAAATTAGGAGAAACACTTCCTCAACTCCACTGATGCAATCATCGATGGGAGCTTCAATGATAACATAAAGATGTTTCATGTTTCATCAAATTGTGAGGCCATGAAAGGTGCACTCACATGAGTCAAAATGTTATGCAAGAACAAAGATGATATTTTCTCTAATTCATCACAAAAACTAAATTCATTAACACAAGGCAAACACCAAAACTAAAAGATTGCAGAATCATAAGAATAAAATAAAAGTATTGGCTCCATTATTATTCATGAACATGCATTCGAAAAAATAACACATTCCAACAAGAATAACTACACTAAGAATGAGAGCACCAATAACATATATTATTACATCAAAATAATGGATTGGAGTACATATTACATCCATGTATTAAAAAAAATCATCTCCTTTCTTTGTCTTAGGAGTGAGCTCTTTTAATACAAACTTATGCTAAAAACTAATAAAACAAAGCTAATTATGTACAAACTAAATCTATAAATGGTGCTAAGTAGGTCTTCACCCTTTTTTATATCCATTAATGGGTGCATGAGCCTTTACATGATTTAAAAAGAATAAAAAAATGAGAAGATAAGAAGATAGAAGCCATGAGATGATTTGGAAGTCTTTGGAGGCTATAAAATGGAAGCTCAACCTTCTGTAGGCATTTCTAGGAGTTAAACTACCATCAAGATGTGTTTCTGATGCATGGAATGCTCTAAAATAGCAACTGGTAGTTAATTGTCAAGGTATTGCTTCTCCTTCAAACCTATCAGCACACCTCTAGGAAAAATGAACTTGTGCATCTTGGTGATAGGTTTCCAAAAATCAAAAAAATCTTCAAAGTGTCAAAACTAAATTTTCCAGCATCTAGGTTTTCTTCCCCTTTATACCAAAATGATGTCTAGATGTTTTCTCTTGAACTTCTCTATTAGCTCTACAACTTCACTAGCCTTTTGAAAGTCTAACAAGACATA
Organism: Cupressus sempervirens; assembly: GCA_028749045.1. Classification (NCBI taxonomy): domain Eukaryota; kingdom Viridiplantae; phylum Streptophyta; class Pinopsida; order Cupressales; family Cupressaceae; genus Cupressus; species Cupressus sempervirens. Next base: position 147,937,446 of record CM053790.1, read on the forward strand.
CTTATTCTTAACTACTTGTCAGTAGTTATTTACTTCAATCCTGGTATCCACAAAATTCTCAAGCTTGGTGTCTAGTTCCAAAAATGCCTGTTTAGTTTTGAATGCATTTTTTAATGTATCCCTAAATTTTTTAATTTTCAATTGCAATGAAAAAATCTTGGTCTTTGACTCATCTTCAAAATCCTCAAGGCTAGCGATATTATAGTACTTTACAGCTTCTAAAAATTGCTCTTGAGCTTTATCCTTTATTTGTTGGATTCCTTCATGTAATCCCTCCATAACCTTATTCCCTGAAGATATTTTCTCTATCTAATCATCTAGCTTATCTAGCTCCTTTGCTGAGTATATCTCCTTCACCATTTGGTACCTTTGCCTCTTTATAGATCTAAGTGCTTGCAGATCGTTAGCCTAGGTATGCATTTCATCCATTAGCCCCAAATCTTGGTTTATGATGGAAACCAACTTGTCAGCATTAGATTGGATGTTGTGCAATAGGTTCAAATTTCCTTGTATTATTTGCACTCCCTTCTCAAAATTGTGATGTCATTACTGACATGTGTCCAAAAATGAATATATTTGTGGCCCTACCTACTTCCTTTCAAGTGCACCTCCAAAAGCAATCTCAAGATTATCCAATTCAATGGGTTCCACCACCTCATTCAAGTAGCTTCTTAACATATCATTATGCTTTTGTAGCATTATTAGCTCTAACTCATCTTGATCCATGTGTTTGAACACTTTCTTGAGGCCTTTAGTGATCAACACTTTCATCATATCCACCATGGGCTTTCCCAATATTATGTCCTTCATTTGGTAATCTTTTGGAGTGAGTTCTTCAATCAACATGAGGAGGAGGAATCACAATATTGGCTAGAAGGACCTAATCTTTATTCTTCATAATGAAGGCAAGTGTTATAGCATCACCCTTAGGTGGCTCAAGCTTCTTTATTGCTTTTATCAACTTTGGCATTCCTTCCTCTTTTGTTAGTTCCATCTGCTTCTTTTTCCTAAACATGATTTCCTTCTTAAACCATGATGGTGTAGTCCACATTGGTGATATGTATTCATCTAAAGAAGTTGATTTTGAAGTAGGCTTATTTACCTTATTACTCTTCTCTGGAGTCTTCTCATGTTGACAAAGTTCTTCAGAGGGAGTTTATGTGCTATGTTGGGCTAAGGACTTGGCCTCTGTATTTGGGGAAACTTGTTGAGTTTCTTCTTCTATTTTCCATTATTCAAATACTTCATTGGCATGCAACTTTTGATATTCTCCTTCCTCTATGTTCTGACTTTTTGTTTCTATTTGACTTGTTGGAGGAGGTGGAGCTACTAACCCTTTATCCATTACTACCATGTCTTGTGGTGGTGGCAAAGGAATGTCGAGAGGTTCTTAAGGTAGATGAGGCTATTGATTCCAATCCTCTCCTAATGGCTCATTTGTTGGAGTATCCCTTATCTTCTCTCCTACCATCTCGGTGCCTACTAACATGAAATCAAAAAATGAGAGGTCAAAAATATTGGCCCCTTCTCCCTCCATCTCAACTATCCACTTTTGTAATTCATCTTCTAAAGTTTCAACTAGGATAGGCTCCTTGGGGGTAGATGTAGGTGTTTGAGTCAAGCTTCTCCTTCTCTCTTACTCTGCTACCTTAGTTGAGTGAGTTCTTTTATTTGAAAGGGGACAAATTTAATTTGTTCCCCTTCATCCTCATCCTCTACTTCAAGGATAGTTTATGAAACTTGTGGCAAGGGAGTGCTTTTCTTCTTTAATTTCCTCCTTTTTACACCCATTACTATTATTTATTTTCAGGCTCTCTTTGGCACCAATGGGGAGGCTTCTTCTTTTGAGGTGGTGGGACCTCTTTCTCCTTTGGAGGTTCTACCTCTTTTTTCTTATGTTGTTTCTCTTGTGGTTGCTCTGGCTCTTGTTAGGCTTTTTCTTCTTGGGCCTTGACCACTTTCTTTCTTTTCTTAGGGGCAACCCTTTTCCTCTTCCATTTTCTTTTTTCAATCTAAAAATACTTGACCTCCTTCTCGTGCTAATATACCATTTCTAGCCTCACTAGTGATTTAGTAGGGTAGGTCGATATCGTGACCTTGGTTCCTTTTCCTTTCTTGGGCTTGGTTGTAGCCTAGAGAGGTATAGTCTAGGGAACTAGATCCATTCAAAATGGTTTCCTAATACATTACCTTGTAAGCTCCACTACATGTCTTCCCTAATGATCCATGTCATCATTCCCCTCACACTCTATTTCAACATTCACAATGGGTGTATCATAGATTTTATCCCTATTGTACAGGGGATCCATTATCTCAAGGGCATCCTTGTCCCAAGCCTTTAAGGGTATCTCCATATTGAGCACCTTTTCTGCTAGATGTAGACTCATTCTACATTATTCCTTGATACAGACAATGTAGTCATCTACCGCATTCATCCAATGGTCCTCTAAGATTTCCTCATGTACAAACTTCTTCCCTATGAGATGTTGAACCATTTTAATATCATCAAAATATAGACATGGAGCTTGATAATCTTCCAAGGGATATTGACCCCATTCTGAGTCAATGGTAGCAATATCTTGTTTCTACTTTACCTCGAATGCTTTAATGGCAATTGGCCAAACCCATATTTTCTTGTATTGTTTCCTTACTCTTTCATATGTAGAAGTGAGTTGGCGAGCTATCTCCAATAGTATGAGCTAGTCTGAAGGATACCTTGGGAGCTTATTGGGACACAGGAGAGTACCAACTACCTAGAGATGGATAAATGTCTTGAATTAGATGTAGTAGGCTCCTACTTTAGTTATCCTTGATGTCACCTCTACTGACACCCTTTTGGCATAGTTACCCTTGATGAATCTGATGATAGAAAATATGAAACCATCATTCACTACCCTATATTCCACACCTTTTAGTGGAAGTTTCTTCTTGACTAGTTGTGGATATACCATATAGTGCCAAGCATTTGCACCTTGCATGCTTTCCTTTCTGTACCACCCTAGGTAGTTTCTGGTTCTGGTTGCCAATAGATACACCATATAAGATATCATGTTGAAACATGGGTCAGCCTTGACCAAGATCAACTACTCATCCAAGTTGTCACTCAAGATGGTGGCCCAATCAATAGGCATCTTAGCAGTCTTGATGGTCTTAATGAAGTGCACCATCCATGTCTCTAAGTGTCCTACCATAGGAAGGCCCATAGCTCTACTGAGAATAATAATTGAATACCTGATATCATCCTTCATGTACCCCTAGGCCATGTCCACCTTTCCTAGTCTCTGGACTAAGGGTGTCTTGTCAATCAAGAATGTGGATTACACCAATTCCTTGGTCTCTTTCTCAGTTTCTCTATACCATATGTATGCCCCTTCATAGGATATTTAGAGGTATTGATCTACCCTCAGGAGATGGAAAACCTTTTCTATGTTCTATGGTCAAAGGTCAAGGACTATCTCTCTTGTGACACTCTTTACAACCTTCTCATCTGGCATGTAGTGTTGATCCAGTGTTATGACTAGTTTAGAGGATTGAACAGATGTAGGGTATGAAGTGACATTCACCAACCCACTCCAGATCAAGGCTAACACCATTGTTGATCTTTCCTTTGGTTTATTGCAAAGTGTCAAGAAAGCATTCCAATCAATGTGGCCAAGTTCTATATTCCATATTTCTGTGTCCTTGTCCTAGAATTTGGACTTCTTTAGAGCTCCTTGGTATTTGAATGCTATGGGTTTAGGTGCCATGTTTTCCACTATAGAGGATGATGATGATGCCATTTTATCTACACAAAAGGGGAAAACATTAATAGACTAATGTCAAAAGACTAAAATGAGGCTCAGCTAGTGCCCAGACTGATGAAAAAACTGAGTAAAAACTAATTAAGTTGGCAAAAAACTTAGAAATACCCCTCAAATGCATGTTTTATGCACTAGTGCACCTACACAGGTACATAGGGTGCACTAGTACACATTAGTTTTTTGCATTTTCTAGCAAATTGTGTAGTTGTGCATATTGTGCACATGTGCACATTTGTGCTTTGTGTCATGCCTTAAGGGGGGGAATTAGTCTTTAATGCACACCTCTTAAGGGTGTGCATGTATGCACCTCTAAGAGGGGTTATTACCTTAGGGCAGAAGCTTAGGAGGTAGAGCAAAGCAATAGCAAAGGTGTAGACTTCACAGGGGTCTGAAGGTATGGTCATGGAGTGGGAGTTAGAAGACAATGAAGAGAAGGGGAGCCAAGGGGTTATATAGGCTTGAGGGTGTCCCCTTATGCATACCTTCAAGGGTGTGCACATCTGAGGGTGTGCATCCTCAGAAAGAGGTGAAGTGCACATCAACACACTTAGCACACATGCGCATGTGTGCACTAAAAGGTTTTTAAAAACTTGATTTGTATCCTTATTTAACTGTCTGAGACTACCTGATCAGAAATTGAGGTTTGACCTAGACCTAGAGGAGGGTCCTAAATGACCAAGGCATCTCACTGGGTGCTTTGTATAGGATTTTGAAACTATGGGATCCCAATTTTGCGTATCAAAATGGGTCGTGCATTGTGTTGTGGGACCACAACAACTACTCTAAAAAATAGATAGGATCAGGAGATGTCATGTATTTGTGAGTCAAAATATTTACCCACTTAAGATTTGGGAATTTAAGCATTCTCCAGACTAACCTAGCTCCTAAAGATAACCCTGAGATTTTAATATTCTTAACACCTACCTCTCCTAGATCCTTCAACATACAAACTTGATCCCAAGATAAAAGAGAGAACTTTATTTTCTCCTCATTACCTTGCCAAAAGAAGGATCTAAGATGTTTATTGATTTTAGTAAGTTTGTTGCTCAGAAGATCTATGTATGTATGTATGTATAAATTTTTGCATGTATGTTGTTTAAAAAAATTAGATTTACTTGCTCTCTTTACTTTTCATTCATTTTCATTTCACTTTTTCATGTTTCATTATGTTCCTTTCAATTGTTAGTTATTCCTTTTACTTAATCTTGCATATGTGAGTGTTTATGTGTGGTCTCTTTACTTATCATTATTTTTATTTATTTATTTATTCTTATTTTTTTTAATCTCTTATTTTATTTGTTTTTTCTTAGTATCTATTTTTCTCCTTGACTTTCCCCCTGCCTCTATTTTTACTCCCAAGTCTATAATTATCTCATTTTGGTTTCTCTCTATCTATTTCTTCATCCTAATGATGGATCATGTAGTATGATATGAAACATCGATGATGAAAAAATCACAGACAAATTAATCTAGAAAAGAAATATTATAATTGGCTTTCTTGGCATAAAGGATGATTGGGTAGTCCTCTCCATGTGGGCTTCCCCTCTTTTGATGTCCTCTGCATCTTGCAAGTCTTCAAAAATCTACTCCTCTAAATTATCCCCATCTCCAACTCCCCAATAGTCTCAGCCACATTTTCTTCAACAAGAAACCCTTTAGTGTTTAAGGTTATTCATCGACTTTGGGTTCCTTAATTTTGGACAAATAGAGGAGAAAATTGATGTTGCTTTTTTATGAAAACTCACTAACCTTGTAGTAACTCTAAATATTCTATTTGCAAAATTGCATGTTTGTGAACCTCATATCCCTGAGCATAGTATTTTTATATTAGGATAATGAGAAGTTTTCCAACTACATCATCAAGCATGAAATTAATGTATTTTAAATATGTATGTTGAAACATCATTGAGGTGATCTTTTTTCCATTCCCTAGAAACCCTTGTATATATAAGCATGGCTAGAAAAATGACCAATAATACCTATGATAGACCCATAAAAATCTAGACCCAACACTACCTTAACCATATGCATAATGCACATGTGGTAAATCACCAGTATACCCCTTTATCTCTTATCAATTACTTCCCCCATAAACATTGCTAGTGGTATTGTTGCATCAAGAATTATAGACTTGTGTCCATCTCTCCCAACTAAAACCTCGCTACTCAACATTTTCAACACTCTTTTAGTTTTAAAGTGGAAACTAGAGCCACCTCAATGTCCAATTTATAGGCGAATGGTTAATTTGGCAACGAACACTTCAATTACAACTTAGAAGTTGCATTGAGTGATATAAATCATATGATATTTCTTTGTCATCATAAATAATTAAATTATCTTAATAGATATGATAATTAAATTATTTTGAATTTTGGGGAGCTCATACTACCTTATGCTTCATTGGAAGTACATTGTGTATTAAAAAAATCAAGGAATACATGTTTATTTATTATTACCATAAATAATTGGCATCACTTAGTACCTTTGCTCAATAGAATATCATTACCAATCTGACAACCAATTGTAGTACCAATTATCAAAATCATGAAATTCATAGACTTTTTGTACCTTGAACCCTAAATAGATAATGAGAAATATTTTACCAATGATACCTAGATGACATGATCTACAATCATTTATTTGACCATGGGTGATCACAAATCAACAATGCAAACTTTATTTTGGGTCAAAGTTCTTAATGATTTAATGAAAAGAGACACATGTTGCACTAGAGTATCAAAGTCATTGAATTAAATTTTAGAAGATCTTATTTTAGTATGTTTGTAACATCCACAAGGCCAAAAAAGGAATAACCCATGGGACCCACCATCCATTACCAATTGATGCCCATGTGGCACAAATTTTTCATTGGACATTTGAGATTTATATAAGTATACTAAATTAACTATATATATTACTTAGTAATAAGTTAATTCAAGTTTCACTAGAATGAATAATCTTAATCAATTTAATAATGGTTGGATGATTGTAGATAAATGACATAGGCTCTATTTCAAGCCAAATTTCTAAAGTATAAAAAATTCTAGAAACTTTCTTTGAAAAAGAGACAACTGTCAGCGTGACATGTTAGATTGAATAAATGAAAGGTTTGACTTACATAACATCCATGAGAAAAAATAACATATGAGACCTACATCCAATTGATACCCACATGAAACAAGTTTTTCATTGGATATTAGTGATTTAAAACCTCACTTGGCACACATTTGTCATTGGGAATTGGTGGTTTAATTAATATATACTTAATTAACTATATTTAATTTTATATAATTTAAATCAATTTAATGATCGTTGGATGACCACAGATCAATGAAATGTGCCCTAATCTGAGTTGAAGTTGTGATGGATACAAAAATTCTACAAAATCCATCTAGAAAAGAGACACATGCCAGCGTGATGTGTTGAATTGAATGAATAAAAGCTTTGAGTAACATCCAAAAGGACAAATAGCAAGCTATAGAAACCTTCAGCATGAATAGATAACCAATGCCACATATGCATCATTAAATGTTGGATGTTGGGGATTTAAAAAACAACACTTAAATATAAATTATATACTTAATTACATATAATCAATTTATTCAAAAATCACCATTTGATGATATAAGATCAGTGAGATAATCTCTATTTTGGGTTGAAGTTCTAGTGCATAAAAAACTTCAATTTTTTTGGATAGATGACATGTATGTTATGCCATTCTTTAGAGAGAACGAATAGACTAATTAAAAATTTGAGACTACATTCAGGATAATATGATTCTACAATTTGTTTCCTTTAGGATTTGAGGCTTTTAAAATTAAGGTATATATTATTTGGACTAACAAGTTAACCAAGGAGATTCCAAAATGAGATTAAGGCATAGAATAGATTCTATCAATGTTTCTACCAGTCTATCTATTCATCATTTCAATTTCCAAATCAAGGTAAAATATATAACATCTACGTTGAACATTTTTATTTTTCAATCTCTCGATTTATATTGTAGAATTAGGGATTGAGGGTTCACATTTTGAAGTCTATGTACCACTATTTTTTACCATTACTAACAATGCAAAAACCAAAAGGCACAAAGACAGAAAGTGTAGACTGGTGAATACCATGATATTTATTCATGTCATCCATTATATGTGAACCAAAATAATTAAATTTACATTGGAGAATTTATGGTAACTACAACTGCTAGGATACCACATAATGTTTTTAACAAAATGTTAAGAGCACACACAAATACAATTACATAAAGGGATGTTAGATTGGGATGCATGATACCTAAATCTTTTGTCCCTTGCATGAAATTTTCATGCTTTTTGCCCAAAAATATGATGAAATTATAAGAGAATTGAATAATAAAAATATCCAAAAGGAATTTTTACCATCGTGAAGAAAGAATTGAAAATTTTGTTGGGTTTAGAGTTAGGGTTTAGAGCAAAACACTTAAATTCAGGGTGGGTTATCCAGTCATCTCAGAGTCATTGGCCTCTTTATAGTGTTTGTATTTATGCATCATGGATTTAGGATATTATTGCCTTGCTAACATTTTTCCTCATATTAGGAAATAATAGGGAAGTGGGTACATGCCATCCTAAAATGATATTTAATATCCATTGTGTTATTTAACTAGTTTGATATAGTATTTTTTGGCACATTGTTCAATCCATGAAAAAACAATTTGCAATGATTAAAAGAGGTCCATAAAAGACTTTTAGGTTCACAACCTACTTGTGTCATTTTCTCTAGAAAAATATCATAAAATGTTTGAGACCAACATGATTGAGAACTATGTGTGTAGATTGATGAGAAGATAATTGTGGCTCCAATATATGGATCTACCCCTAAGAAAAGTATGCATGATACCAAAAAGAACTACACCCATTTTGTAGAATTATTTTTGACACCAATGTACCATGCAATAAAAAATATCTCAATGTGTAGAATGCCCATGTCTTGTAGAGATTTCATTAAACTCAGATTTCAAATACAATTGGTTGACTAATTCCTCATGGAAGAATATATTGTACTGAGGTTTTATGGAATGGGAGTAGAACGCCACAAACTTTTAATACATGTGACAAAGAGGGTTTTTGCTTTGGAATATATATTATGGATATAGATTATAAATGAAATCTTTCATTGACAACAAGATAAGACCATATTTATTTCATTACCTTTCCCATGTGGAGGGTTCACATTTGAGAGATAAACATTCAGTGTGGTACATGATTTTTTTTTGAAAAATAACATTTTTATGTTGATAGTTATGGGTACTATGATCCAACAATATCTTTTAAAGAAGACTTTAGAAAATAAGAAATAAGTAAGTAGAATTCGACATGAAAGTAAACCATTTCTATAAGTTTTGAAAAATAGAGATTCTTGGGATGAGGTTAAAAAAATGGCAGAGGAAATTGTTGTTGAGAAAAGTATTTCCCCCAAACAATTGTTAGCATAAATTATGGTAATGCACCAGCATAGAAAAGTAGAGCAAGACATTCAAATTAGGAGCTCCAAAAATATTTACAAAATATATAATATTTTATCTACTAAAAACTATACCAAAATATCTATGTAATGGGTCTATTGACGTACACTAGAATAAAGAAAAACATTAATTTTTGGACTACGAGGAAGAATCTATGTGAACCAAAGACCAATAATTTGTTTGAAGATGCACCATAGCATATTGAGTTTAGCCAATTGTTATAAAGATTATCCTACTTAAGAATGCAATGATAGTGATACTGATGGTGAAGAGGAAACACCCTTAGGGCCTACTCCACAAGATGCTACAAACTTTACAAAAAAAAAATTCTTGAGTGAGTTCATCAAAAAACATATAGTAAAGGGGCACCCATACTATAAAATGGGTTATAAAGGTAGTTGTCTGGGGCCCAAAGAAAAAGGCTATTTGATGCCCTTATTGGTATAAATTCCAAGAAAACTTAGGGAATAACTAGCCAATAGATTTGACTTAATAGTGAAATGTATTACTCTTACATATATAGTTCATACTATTAGAGATTCAAAATTAGACTATCCAAACATTCATATTAAATCACAAACAAAATATGTTGGCCAATCGAGTACTACTAGAAATGGTGGGAATGGTATGGGAACTTGTACTAGTTGTGGAAAATAATCACAACTTGAACATGGCAGTGATTTAAGTGTCACTACCACTAATGTGGATGTATGGGTACTAGTACCAGTTATTATGAACAAGTGCAACAATAAGAGATATCTCACAAGAGGCCAATGTTAGAGGATACTATATAGTATACATGTGATCAAGGCAATTTGAAGAAGCAACATGAAAATAATGATGAGTACAACTACAACTCCATCGATTTCTAATTCCATTGCAAAGCTATTGTTTGCAACTCCAACAAAAATCCCTTTAAAAAGTCCACTAATTACAATTGCAAATGATAGTGGGACATGCTTAAGAGTGGGTATTAGTAGTCCTCTAAATGCATCAGATTCAACCCTAGGCATAGGTGAGGGAACCTATAGCATAATGCATGCTATTTTAGTATTCAAACATTAAATTATGTCAACTAACCCAGATTTGTATTTATAGTGTTTTCCTTTATCAATTTATAGATAGAGAAAATATGAATAAAGAAAATGAGAAGATAATGAAGAAGATTATGACTATTGGAACTTTAGACGAACATCCTGCATCAAATAGGGTATTTCTTACATGTGACCCCCCCAAAAAATGGAGTGTAAATGGTTCTTGTCCCCCAAATAAAAATGAAATATACCTTATATTCAAACAGATCTATTTGAATTTCATGTTAGCATCATTCATATGGATCTTTCCAAAGTTAAAAATTTAGAAAAAATTTAATGTGTTAAAAAAGACAAACAAAGTGGTCTATATGAGAGAGAGAGAGAGGGAGAGAGAGGGAGAGATAAAAAATTAGAAAGAAAAGAGGAAACCAACAAATAAAAATAATTATTATTATATAAAAGGATAACAAAATCATTCCTTTACATCTACAATTACATAGATTGAGCAAATGGATACAAGATTGAATTAAGTGAACCAAAGATTGGTTGAAAGAACCAAAATATTTGATAAGAAAATAGCCTCTTCAACACAATTATACAGAAGGGTTGAAAATGTTGTTACCTCAAAAAATAATTATAGAAACAGTTAGACCATTTGAGCAAAAGAGAAAAATAGTGGGAAGAAAAAGCAAAGGAAGAAAGAAAAACTATTCAAAGATTGACAAAACAGTTGTAAAAGGCAAAAAATATAACCAAATATTCCCAAGATAGGTTAAACAAAATTAGTAAACATACAATTTGGTATATAAAATATTTTTATGGGGGGAAATCATGCAAAGGATTGATCTGTTGTGTTAGTAGTTTGAATTCAATGAAACTCTGAGAGTATATTATGGGAATCTCAATGAATCCATTGCTTTAAACATAAATATTTATTCAAGAGAGAAAATTACAAAACACATTTTGCAAATAGTCTACAAATCCAGTAACAACTAATTGGAATCTAATGGAATTCACAACCACATTGATGTATCAATAAAGGAATCATCTATCAACTACAAGAAACACATGAATATCTAGATAAGGCTACAAAAAAGGGAAATAAGTTGCATGAAAAGACAAAGAAAAAGATAGATATTGGTTTGTCAAAGAGTGTTGATGTAACAAATAAATATATTTGAAATCATAATCTCAAAAAGAAGATGGAGGAGAAAATTAACTTTGATGTAGACCAATTTCCTAAGGACACAAGTGAAGTGAGACTTTTGGATTAATTCAAACCATTGATAACCTTGAATGCAACATTGGATGAAATTCAGTGTAAAGTTCCTCTTCCAAATATGAATTGCTAACAAATTGATGGGTCACTTATTATACATCAAAATAAATTGGACTTCCATTAGATGGAGAGTGGATCACCCTACTACAAATTACACAATGATTTCATAATATCTATTGCATAGCTTGTATTCTTGAATTAGATTTTCAGTTTTCTCTATTTGAAATTTCAAGGTTATTTGGAAAGGTTCTAAAATTTTGTATTGACTATTGAGGGTAGATAAAATTGATATTATTTTGCATACTAAATCACATAAAGTTTTGTATTAAGTTATTTTTATAGTTATATTTGAAAGAATAAATGAAAATTGTACCATGTATACATAAACATTACTCTATCAATAAACATATTATGTTGTTTCTTATTTTCCTATTTTTTGATTTTATGTATTTCCTTCTATTTTCACATTTTCTATTTGTAAATGGAAATTTGAAAAATGTAATTGCATATCAATATTAAATGTCATTGACAATAAAGTATCATCAACCATATTTAGGGTTTTATTTTGTTAATGATTCAAAATGCAATAATAATTTTAATATATATCTAGTAAATTCTACTGCTAAATTTCTTAAACTTGCCAAATCATTTCATTAGTGCCATTGTCAAATTGAGAGGTTCCTTAATCATTTTATATGTTTTCTTCACTCATTATACCTCTTTTCAACTACTTCTATTTGTCAATTGTCCCACTTTGATTCAAAATATTGTCCAACCCTCTTTTTTGACAACTGGAATTCCAAATTTTAGTGCCCTATCATAAGGAAAGCTTTTCACATCATACCTAGGTGGATACAGGTTCAATAAACTTCCCCAATTCTTGTCTATTTTGTTTCTTATCTTTGATTTTAGAAACCTAATGCACTAAAACTCTCTCACCCTCCATTGAACCCAATATCATGTTTTGACATAAATTAAGAAGTTTTTAAAATTTTGATAATGGATCAATCTTCATGAAGGGTAACTGTTTTTTGATATTTGTACCTCATAGTTATATCAAAACATGTTGATTTCTCTCTAATCATAGTTTCGTTCAAAATTATCTTATAGCTTCTCCATTGAATTGTGCAAATTTGTAAAATATACATATCAAAGTTGTTAGCTTCTCATAGTAATAAATTAGATTGTTTAAGTGTCACTATTGAAGAAACACACTAGACATGGATTTAAGTAGATTCTCGAGGGAACTGAGATCTAATATCTTTCGAAACAGAAGAGACAATTTTCTCCACAAAAATAGTTATAGACTCAATGATATTGCTAAATTTTTGTCATGTATTTACTTTAGCTCTATCTAGCAGTGACATGAGAGTTAGCCTATTATGGAGTATTGTAGGCTGGTAGTGGTGATCAGGGACTCATTCAGGGTTTTCAATGTCTAAATTTTGTACTACATGTAGCAATAGATTAGTTGAGAGTAGTTCCTTGATTTTAGGATGGAGTTCCTTGATTATAGGAGGAGATTTCTACCTTTTAGGAGGTGGTGACATTTTCTATAGTTGAGGTTCTATGCAATCACCCCTTGGTCTCAATTTCAAGATATTTTGGGTATGTTTCCTACTTTTTAGGAGTATCCCTAGATTTGAGGGTGAGATTGTCAGTTGGCCCAAGTTATCTGACATCAATCACAGACAAGTGACAAACTCAGTTTCATGTTTTAGAGTTGTTTGGGTTGTTTTTTGGCTACTTGGGAAATATTTTAATATATTTAAATATTCTCCTAAGTTATCATTTTAATAATTTAAATAAGGCTAAGTGTTTAGCAATTTTGGAGTAATGAGGATTTTTCTAGCTCCATCTAGATCGATTTGCCTGTGTGATAGCTTGTTGGAAAGAGTTCAGTCTCTACTATTTGATTATCACTTACTGGGACCTATTTGATTCTTGGAGCTATTTGTCATTAATAAAGTAATGATTTATTTCTATTTGGATGCCTTTATTGGGGAAAATAATGTTATATTATAAAGTTTGAATGAATTCCACTTTAGGGTTCTTTTAGGGTTCAAATTTCCTTTGAGAGGGGATATAAGGAGAAGGAAAACTAAAGAGGAAGATCTTTATCATTTTTTCAACCTACTTTGGAGTCATTGCTCTGGAAGAACGTTCCTCACCTAGGACGCAAATCCTAGTGCTAAGAGCAGATTTTTTAGGACGTAGCCCTTAACAAGATTAGATTCGAAGCTTCTTATGCATACAATTTGATCAAGGCAAAGGATCAATTTTTAGTATTGTAGTCACACTTTGCAGGTAGTAGATTTTTAGGGGAGGTGAACACTTTGGTTTAGCTTGGCACTTCCTTGTAGCAACTCACTTGAGGAATTCTAGGGTGCTTATTTGCAACAAACTGGAGTTGTTTTATTGTAGTAGCCTAGGCTTTATCATTTGAAATTGTTTGGATGTAGTTAGTTCCCATCTTCAACTAGTATGAACCTTGTTTGAAGTACATCTATATTGGGACTATTCTGAAATAATTAGACTTTGTTGGTATGGTTTAGAATCATTTCTGGATTAGTATGTATTATTGCATATGATTTCTATCACTTCTATTTAATTAGTTACTTTTATTTATTCATTATAATACCTATATTCTAAAAAATAAAAAATAAACAAAATTCTTTTGTAACTTCTATCTAGCTCTATAAGATCACAAAAAATCTACAAGAAAATATAATTTATATAATTAAAAATTATAGCAGCATTAGAGTAAATACCCGTTTGGGATATTTCAGTGGTATTAGAGCTAGATCTTGCCAACCTATGGATTTGATTACAAATCTATGCATCCAAGAGCTGAGATACACAAATTTTACACATGTAGGAGATCTCAACTTGAACAAGGTTTTGGAATTGAACAAGGAAATACTATGACAAATGAACATGGAGGAAATATATAGAACACCACTAATGAGGGTGAAAGAGAATTTATTAGGACTCTCACCAATACTCAACCTATGATAGTCCAGACACTTGAGAGGTTACATGGAAATTTGGAGCAGATGAAGTTGGATAGGTGAAGAGGTAGGCAAGGACGCAACAAATATGTATTAGTTGTTGGAAGTCATAGATCCCATGCATTAGTTGGGAGCTCCCATCATTCCCAAAGATAGGAAAAACCTCGTATAAATGCTATAGATAGACCCTTGCTTTCACAATTTTTACCTGGTAAGTGGCCAGCACAGGTTGATCCACCCGAGATGGGATTCCAAGAATCCGTCATGGCAGACACAACTGAGTGGAGAGCTCTACCCCAAGGGGTTAGGGATGTTTTCCCTCTTCCCACGTATTGTTTACAGTGTAGGATACCACCAGGTTTAGAGGAGACAGAGGCTATAGGCCATAAAAGAACAATGATCTTAGTAGAGCTACTAGGAAGATTTCATTGGCTACTTATGATGGCACTAGTGATTCAAGTGCATGAGCTTGGGTACACAAGTTGGACATTTATTTATCCTTACAACCCATGTTAGAGAGAGAGGCTATATTTTTTTTGTATTACATTTAGATGGGGTTGCCTATGACTAGTAGTACCATGGTTTGGTTACCCATGATCATGCCTTGATTCATTCCTATGTTGAGTTCACTGAGTAACTAAATACCCAATTTCACCAAAAAGACATCGAACTCTACTATAGAGAGTTGGTGTATCTTAGACAGACTGGACATGCAGAGGTGTATGTTAATAAATTCCAACACATTGTAGTTATGGTACCTGATATGCCCCAGAAGCATGGTGTGATGCTATTCATTGAGGGATTTCAAGACATGCTTAAGGGACTGGTTCACGCTTTCTAGCCGACCAATCTTAAGGATGCTATTGATGTGACATTGAGACTGGACACTACTCCTACTTATCCATTAGATAAGAGGTCATGACCTCCACAAAAGGCCAATACCTCATAGCTTAGGAATGGTCAATCAGCTAGACCTCCTAAGGTGGACCCAAAGAAAAAATGATTTGAGGAGGAAGAAACTATGCTTTTCATGCAAAGAACCTTGGGAGCTTGGGCACCATTTTATGGGAAAGGGCAAGGTTCATTTGATTGAGGTGACATCTAAGTATGGAGATGAGGAGATACTAGACACTAACACCGAGGATAGTCCCAAGGAGACTCATCAGGAGAAAACCATAGTTGGAATTGGACATACCTGAGTCATTGACAATAACCAAAGTGACTATGGCTACCTTATCTGGTTATCCTAGATTCCACAACTTTTGGCTGAAATGAACATTACAAGGCTAGTGAGTCATGAGCTCGGTCGATAAAGGAGCCACACATAACATTATTGATTAGAAATTGGTTGAGAAACATGGGCTACAGTTTGAGATATTTGATGGTTTTAGAGTAAAGGTGCAAATGGTGCAGTTTTGGGCTACACTAGGAGGATCTCACAACTTAGCATTCAAATGAGGAATTTTACCTTGATAAATGACTTCTATATTCTACCCCTTGAGGATTATGATGTTATTTTGGGTATGTAGTGGCTACAAGGTATTGGAAGGTATATTATTGATCACCACTGTATGCAGTTAGAGTTTTATCTGGTGGGAAGAAGGTGATCTTGAGAGAAGCTTTAGATGATGGACCTAAGGAGGTGACTTCTCGTAGGATGGAGTCTATTATTAGACATGATGATATGATTTGGGATACACATTGTTTTGTGAAGTCCAAAATACCTACTCCTTAGGGGGCAGGGCATTTCATGTTGATATTTAGTCAGTAATGGACCGACATGGCAGAGTTTTTGGTGACATACCTCCTAGTGTACCTCTGGATAGAGGGTTTGAGCATGGGATATAGATGGAGGATGGAGCTAAACTAGTGATCACCACCCCACATCATCATCCTAGAGCATACAAGGATGAGATTGAGAAGACAATTCATGACTTGTTGGACATGGGCTTCATATGCCCCAACTCTGGCCTCTTTGCTTCTTTTGTGGTACTTGTCAAGAAGAAGGATGGGACCTTGCAGATGTGTATAGATTATAAAGCACTAAACAAAAAGAAAATCAAGAATCGATATCTGATCCCACATATTGATGAGCTGTTAGATGAGCTTCATGGGGCTATCTGCTTCTCTAAGATTGATCTTCATTCAAGTTATCATCAGATTCGTGTACGATCAGAGGATGTACACAAGACTACTTTCCATTGCCACTATGAACATTATGAGTTCTTGGTAATGCCTTTTGGCCTTACCAATGCACCAACCACCTTCCACTCATGCATGAACCACATCTTCAACAAGTAGTTGAGGAAATCAATGTTGGTATTCTTTGATGATATTTTGATTTACAACTATACTTGGGAGGACCATCTCAAAGATGTGGAGCAAGTACTTAGCATCATGAAGAGTCAGTCTTTATTTGCTAAGTTGTCCAAATGTGAGTTTGGACTTGGAGAGGTTTTATATTTGGGAAATGTGATCAGTGCTGATGGAGTAAAGGTGCATGAGGAGAAAATTCAAACAATTTGTGACTGTCCCTGCCCTTAGAACATTATAGAGTTGTGTGGATTCCTTGGTTTATGTGCTTATTACAAGAGATTTGTGAGGGGTTTCTCTCAGTTGGCAGCACCACTGATAAACCTCACAAAGAAAGGAGCTTTTAAATGGACAGAATAGGTATAGGGGATCTTTGATAGACTCAAGGAGGTTATGAGTACTTGTTCAATTTTCACACTTGTCAATTTATCGCAACCATTTGTGCTTGAGTGTGATGCTTCATACATGGGCATAGGAGCGATTTTGATGTAGAACAGGCACCCCATTTCCTAGGAGAGTAGGAAGTCATAGGATAATGAGAGGTTACAATCCACATATGATAAGGAAATATTGGCTATCATTTATGCATTAGCCAAGTTTAGATAGTATATTGTTGGTAGTAAATTCATGGTAAGAATGGGCCACAATAGTCTAAAATACTTCCTTGATCAAACAAAACTGAGTGATGGACAACAAAAATGGGTAAGAAAGATTCAGGCTTATGACTTTAACATCAAGTTCATGAAGGGAAAGAATAATACCATTTTTGATGCACTTTCCAAGAAACCCCCAATTTCCACCCTATGTTCATTAAGTGAGATTTCAATAGATTGGAAGGCTCAACTTTTAGTTGAGTACTCCAAAAATTAGCATGCATGTGAGGTCATGGATGAATTGGTTTCAGATGATACGTACAATGTAGTAGATGATGTCATCTATTACAAAGGAAAAGTCCTTATTGTCCCTTGCTCTTAGTTGAAGTAATAGATTATACAGGCCTACCATATACTCCTTCGGCAAGGCACCCAGGGTATAGTAAGACTTACAGGGTAGTTTGGGAGAGATTCTCTTGCAAGGGTCTCAAGGATGACGTTCTATGTCATGTTTGAGAGTGTATGACCTGCCAATAGAGTAAGTCTGAGCATACTCACCTTGCTAGTTTATCACAACCCTTACCCATATCAGAACAGAAATAGATGGAAATCTCCATGGATTTCATTACAGGTCTCCCTCAAGTACAAGGGAAAGACTGCATATACGTGGTAGTTGATAGGTTGACTAAATCCACCCACTTATTTCCTATTGCAGTTGACTTCATAACATCTCAAGTAGTAGAGTTATTTTTCAAAGAGGTGTTTAGGCTACATGGTCTTCCCAAGACTATAGTGAGTGACATGGATAGCAAGTTCATGACTTCTTTTTTGGCAAGAACTTTTTAGGGTCACAGGTACGAAATTGACACCTAGTACTAGCTACCACCCATAGACATATGGACATACCAAGATTGTTAATAAATGGGTTGAAGGGTATTTACGTAGTTATGCGTCAAGGTAGCATAGGACATGGGTGCATTGGTTGCACTTGGGCAAGTATTTTTTGTAATACTACATATCATATGTCGATTGTTATGACTCCATTTAGAGCCCTCTATAGATACAATGCTCTATCTTTTGTTAATCTAGCGATTAGTGACAACAGGGTTCCTTTGGCACAGGATTGGGCGTAGGAGAACTAGGACATCATGAGATCTCTTAGAGAGAATCTTCAATAGGCACAAAATTAACAAAATGTCTATGTTGATCGACACATGATTGAGAGGATATTTGAGGTGGGGGATACTGTGTACCTATGATTGTAGCCTTACCAACAGAGCACCCTTAAAAGGGGTGGAGCTAAGAATATCAAACCCCATTTTTATGGACCATACATGATTATCAAGCATGTTGGAGAGGTTGTGCATGATATTGAGTTACCATTTGGCAGTACGATTCATAATGTGTTCCACGTGTCGTGTCTGAAAAAGGCATCGGGACAACATATTATACCATCTCTAGATCTACCTCCCTTGGATGAGGAAGGTAAGCTAACATTACTTCTTAAGAAGATCTTAGAAGAGAGGGAACACTAGTTGAGAAGTAGGGTGATTTAAGAGTATCTAATTCACTGGAGAGGTCTCCCTATAAAGGACACCACTTGGGAGGGCAAGACTATTTTACAACATCCAACTTTGCAGTTGCTTGTGGGCAAGCATCTTTGAGAGGGGAGGACTATCATGTCCCTTTTTTAGCTCTGTCTAGCAATGACATGAGAGTTATCCTATTATGGAGTCTCATAGACTGGCAATGGTGATCAGGAATCAATTAGGGTTTTCAGCATCTAGATTTGGTATTACAAGCAGTAGTAGATTAGTTGAGAGTAGTTCCTTGATTGTAAGAGGAGATTCCTACCTTTTAGGAGGTGGTGATGTTTTCCAAAGTTGAGGTTCTATGCGATCACCCCTTGGTCTCAATTTTAGGAGATTTGGGTGTGTTCCCTATTTTTAAGGAGTATCCCTAGATTTGAGGGTAAGACTGCTAGTTGGCCTAGGTTGTCTGACATCAATCACATGCAAGTGACAAACTCATTTTCATGTTTTAGAGGTGTTTGGGTAATTTCTATGCTACTTGAAAAATATTTTAATATATTTAAATATTATCCTAAGTTAGCATTTTAATAATTTAAATAAGGCTAAGTGTTTAGCCATTTTGGAGTAATAAGGAATTTTTGGCTCCATCTAGATCAATTTTTCTGTGTGAAAGCTTGTTGGAAAGAGCTTAGTCTCTACTACTTGATTATCACTTATCAAGACCTATTTGATGCTTGGAGCTATTTGTCATTAATAAAGTAATGATTTCTTTCTATTTGGATGCTTTTATTGGGGAAAATAATGTTATATTATAAAGTTCGAATTGCCTTGGAGAGGGGATATATAGAGAAGGAAAACTAAAGAGGAAGATCTTTATCATTTTGTCAACCTATTTTGGATGTCATTGCTCTAGAAGAGCATTCCTCACCTAGGACACAAACCTTAGTGCTGAGAGTAGATTTGTTGGGACGTAGCCCTCAACAAGATCAGATTCAAAGCTTCTTATGCATATAGTTTAATCAAGGCAAAGGATTGATTTTTAGTATTGTAGTCACACTTTGCAAGCAGTCAATTTTTAGGGAAGGCGACCACTTTGGTTTAGCTTGGTGTTTCCTTGCAACAACTCACATGAGGAATTTTGGGGTGTTTATTTGCAACAGACTAGAGTTTTTTTTATTGCAGCAACCTCGGTTTTATCATTTGAACTTGTTTGGTTGTAGTTGGTTCCCATCTTTAGCTGGTGTCAACCTTGTTTGAAGTATGTCTGTATTGAGACTATTCTAAAATAATTCAAACTCTGTTGGTGTTGTTTAGAATCAGTTCTAGGTTAGTATGTATTACTGTAAATAATTTCCATCACTTCTATTTTATCAATGACTTTCTTTTCTTTTCTTTTTTGAAAAAGAGGGGTAAAAATTTATTAAGACAGAAAGAAATACAACAAGGAGAGCTCAACAAGGAGCTCTATCCTAAGCAATAAGTTCATCAAATTCTTGCACCATCTCAAAGGGAAGTTGCCCCCTATCCATAATATTCCAGCCTGGAGCATGACTAGAAGCCCATTTAGCTAAACAATTAGTAGCTCTATTCCATTCACGAGGAATATAAGTAAACTTAATGAACTCAAAAGAGGTACAAAAGAGAATAATCTAATTAACAATAGTGGCCAACTACCAACTAACATCCTCAAGCTCCTACAAGGAAAGCAAGTTCACTACCACTTGGGAATCAGACTCATAGATAATCTTGCTCCATCCTTGCAAGAAACATTGTTCCACAGCATATAAAATAGCCTGAGCCTCCATGAGATTATTACTATAATCACCCTTATGTACTAAGAAAAAGAATTTAACGTCACCATTAATGCAATGAGCCACTCCCCCAATACCAGCAGGGCCTGGATTCCCTCAGGAAGAACCATCAGTGTTAATTTTCAAAAATCCATGGGGAGGAGTCGTCCAGTGCCCATTCCAATTCACCCAACCATTCCTCTGATGTCGAGGTTGCTTGGACACTCTTGGATACCTTTGAGTTGCAACCCCATCTTGAAGATGAAAATTGAGGCGATTGCATATAGCAAGATCAACCAGACCCATACCTTCATCTAGCACACACTTCACTTGAATAGTTTCCTGAAGATAATGTGAGACCTTCCACCAAAGATGCACAGCACCAAGTTGAACATCTTGGAAGATTCGACGATTCCTCTCCAGCCAGATATGCTAGAGCATGAATGATGGGCCAGCAATCCAAGCAGCATGGAGAGGAGAAGACTTTGAGGGAGCACTACCCAAGTAGGCCTAGAACTCAAGCAAAGAGGAAGCATGCCTACAAGAGAAACCCTAAGCACTCTACCAAAGGTGCCATAACTAAGTAGAATATGAGCAATGGAAGAATAGATGGGAGATAGACTCCTCCCCATTACCACACAAAACACAATAAGAGGAGCCCTAAACTCCACATTTACAAATATTATCCCATGTAAGACAATAGTTGTGAGCCACTAGCCACATGAAAAAATTGCACTTAGACCAAGAAACTTTATTCTAAAATTGTTTCCACCAAGGGACCTCAACATCCCTAAATAATTGTCTAGTTATCTCCTGATACCCAACAGAGACATGATATTTACTAGACAAGGTACCTCCCCAAGCCAAAACATCTGGACCTAGCAAAGAGGAACACTCTCTAGAGGCCAGAATCTAAGAAAGCTCCTGACAATCCACGTCTATGCCTCCATGAGGCCAATCAAAAGAGTGCTTCCATCTGTAACCAACAATAGGTCCCAATTGATGAGGAGTCTTGTAATGAGCCACTTCATCCCATCCAGCGGCATGAAAAGAATCACAAAGAGTCTGAAGATGAGGATACATGGATAATATGGATGGGAATCCATCCCAAGCATTAGACCAAAACAAAGCCTCAGAACCTCCCTTACATATCTAATACAACACCACTCTTTAGAGTATGCCAGATCATTGAGCCACAACCTTCAAGAGGAAGTGTAGAAACAGAGCAAGGATCAACACCATCAAAATATTTATGGGTGATAATATGAGCCCAAAGTTGATGTTGTCCAGAGCACCATCGCCAATAAAGCTTAGCAACCAATGCTTGACTACCCAAGAGAGCTGATCCAAGACCAAGACCACCCTCCTTTTTAGGCCTACAAACAATCTCCTAGCTAATCAAGCTACCATTTAGTGCTACACAAATTACCACTCCAAAGGAATTATCGAGAAAGAACATCAAACTCCTTAAGAAAGTAAACAGGAGCAGCCTGAACCATGCTTCTATAAGTAGGATACCAACAATCTTGTGCTGAATACAATCAGGAGTGTTAAAAAAGTGAATGGAAGATTTGTGCTCATTAACTTTTTGGCCTGAAGCTGCCAAATAAATATATAGAGTATGTCGAAAGGCTTCAACTTCCTTGATCCTAGCAAGACCCACAAGAGCATAATCATCAACAAATTGAAGGTGGAAAAGAGTAGGTAAACCATTACCCTACCGGCACCCTTGAATAGAATTTTGGGACACTTGATACTTAATGAATCTACCCAAGCCCTCAACCATGATGATGAATAGATATGGGGAGAGAGGGTCAGCCTGGCAGAGACCTCTAGAGGCACCAAATAGCTAAGAAGGTTAACCATTAAGAAGAACAGAAAAAGAGGCAGAAGTAACACAACTCATAGTCCAACTCACCTAGTCAGAGCTAAAGCCAAAAGTAACAAGAATACTTCTTAGGAAACTCCATTTAACTCTATCGTAGGCCTTAGCCATATCCAGCTTAACAAAAATTTCTCTCTCCCTTGAAGTAGCTATAGAGTGAATAGCCTTAGTAGCAATAACCGCCCCATCCAAAATTTGTCTTCTAGCAACAAAACCACCTTGTTTTTTTGAGATAATAATGGGGAGCCACTTTTTAATTCTCTCAACAATCAACTTAGTAATAACTTTGTAAACCACATTACATAATAAAATTGGTCTAAAAAACTCCAATTGATTAGCACCCTCTCTCTTTGGAATAAGAGTCAAGAAAGTAGAATTCAATGCCCAAAGCATCTGCTTGCTAGAATAGGATTCCTTAACCACCTCCAACAAATCATGATTAATGATGTCCCAAAATTCTTGAAAGAACTCAATTGGAAAGCCATCAAGACCAAGAGCCTTCCCCTTAGGCATGCCAAAGACCACCTCCTCTAGCTCTTCCAAAGATATTGGTCGCATGAGATAATCATTCATTTCTTGAGTGATAAGGGAAGGAATACAAGACAAAATAATATTTTCTTCATTATCAACAGGAGGAGAGTCCTCAGAGAAGAGGGTAGAAAAGTACCAAGTAACCTCTTGGAACCAAGCTGGCAAGGAAGTCAGTTGGATACCTTGAGAATTAACCAAAGAAGATATATTGCTCTGATTCCAGTGAAATTACATTATTTTATGGAAAAAGACAGTGTTTCGATCAACTTCCTGGAGCCAATCAACTCTAGCCTTTTGCTTCAAAAAAATTTCCTCTTGAAGTTCCCATTCTTCTAGAGCTCTAGAAGCAAGGGATTCAGCCCTTCCAAGATCCTCCAAGAAACCAAGATCTCTAATTTGCCTTGTGATGACATCAAGATCTTCCTAAGAAAGCCTCTTCATAGAGTAAAGATTCCCAAAACATTGTCTATTCCATATCCTGATCTGCCTTATAACATATAGAAGCCTTTTAGAAAATGAGAACATAGCAGCACCATATGCAGGAGCGCCATCTTTCCACCAACATAAAACAAAATCACAAAGAGAGGAGTCATGAAGCCACATCAACTGGAACTTAAAAGGAGGACACTTTGGAATACAAGCCCCAATAGCACAAAATTTAATTAGCCAATGATCGGAACCCCTCCAATCTAGGATTTCCAAAGAGAGAGTAAGGGTGCCACTAACCCAAAAACAAGAAACAAGAAATCTATCCAAACATTCTGAGATAACATCAACCCCAGTCCTTCAATTATTCCAAGTATAAAGACCATTAGAAGGCTTAACATCATAGAGATGCAAAAGTGATCTGTGTTGCCGAAGAAGAGTAGAAGAAGGCCCCAATCTAGTCAAACCACCTTGCTTCTCCTCCAGACTTAAAACTAAATTGAAGTCCCCTGCTAACACCCAAGGATGAAAAGGGTGACAATTTATAACATAATAAATATGCCTCCAAAGTTTCTCCTTTCCCACAAGATCAACAGGTGCATACACATTAGTAACCATGATTACCTCTCATGAGTCTAAAGTAGAAGCCACCATAGAGAGAGCTAAGAAAGAAGACACCCAATCAAGGGGAGAAATTTTTTGCGGATCCCAAAAGATAGCTAAACCACCAGCACTGCCCATAGCCCCAACACACTAGCATTGCCCACGGGTCCAAATACTAGAGGCATGTTGGACCATAGACTCTACAAAAAGCTTAGTCTCTTGGATACAAAAAAATCAGGAGAATGATCAATCGCCAGATTCTGAATAGCCTTTTGTCTAGGGATGTTATTCAACCCCCTAACATTCCATGAGAGAATAATCATCATTGAGTAGAATGGGGAAAATGAGCATCCAATGGTTTTATTGACCTAGAATCTATCAATATATCTCCTGTGAGTTTAATCTTCTCTTGGTCTTTTTTGTGCCCACTCCTTCGAGGAGGAGTAAAGGAAACCCACTTAAAGGGTCTATGCATCAACCCCAAGGGAAGAGGAGATCCCTTACCCTTATCTAATGCTAGCACATCCTTAACCAAGTCGGCTAGAACAACATCATTATCCTCTGACACCACAGGTGTCACCAGAGCATTTGACATAGGAGCTACAAGGACTTCATAGTTTTGATATACCACAACTTGGGATGCCCCACAAGCATCATTAGGTACAAATCCCTCATCTGGGAAAACTGAGTCAGAAGAGATAGTAGGAGCAATACCCTCCTCTAGAACCATACTATCCAACACCTCAAAGCTATTAAAACCCGAATCAGATATTCTATCTTTCAAAGGTCTCTTCTAACCATGCCCCTTAGCTTGTGGGCGAGCAAGGGTAAATCCATCCTTATCATGCATTTGAGCCTTTCCCTTTCCTGTAGCATCTTGTTGATTCTTCCTCTTGGTAGTATTATCCATCTGAGGTTGTCCTTTCCCTATAGTATATGTCAAACCACCAGCATTGTCGGCTGTAGAACCATCCATTCCTTTGGAAGTCAAGTTACAAGGACACTAACATTGTAAATGACCATACTCATGACAAATCTGACATAGGAAAGGGAGTGATTCATAATCTAATTGCTGCACCCAAGAAGAAGCCCCAAGACAAATTTTCAAAAAAATTGGTAATGGATTATTCAAATTAATTTCAACACAAATTCTAGCATAAGAAATAACCTTTTTATCGAGGGATTGATTCACAATCACAGTCGGCTTTCCTAACAAAGCAACAATTTGCCAAAGGATGTCTTCTTGCTAGAATTCGAGGGGAAGGTGAGGCAAGCAAACCCAAACTGGCACTGTTGAAGGGAGATCCTCAGCAGAATTAAATCTTGAATGCCAAGGTTTGACAAATAACCCCACATGGTTGTAGAAATAAGGGCCTCCTTCAAAAACATAATCACAATCAGACATGCAGGAGAATATAACAAAAGAATAGCTATTCCTTGCCAACATGATCTCCATATCGCCTTCCACCTGTCATGAGCGACAAATCCATGCCTCAACAGTAGATATGGAAATTTGAATTCCAAGAAATTTTCATATCAAAGCATGCTTGGTCCAATATTCGATGTCCTCCATCATAACCGCTGGAGGAATAACCAGAACAGGGCGATCATTACTATGCAAAAAGAACCATTATCTTTTTTCATCTTGGAGCTCTCCCCTGAATAAAACAATTTAGATCTCATTGTATGCATAGTTGGAGAAGAACCATCTATCCTCACCAATGCAAAAGAAATCTCAGGCCCTGCTATGCAAACAATAAAAAACCCCAATCCAAAATTATCTGCAAAAGATTTCCAAAAACCAGAACCCAAACAAACTTTGTCTAGCAGCCGGCAATCCAAAAAGAACAGGGAAGAATATCAGCAAAGGTTAAACAACAAACAGGCTAGGGATTATGCCTTAGCCCAGCCGGTAGCCAACACTTCTCATTGCTTCTTTTTCGATCATTTAAAAGACTTCCATTTTATCAATGACTATTATTATTCATTGTAATACTTATTTTCTGAAAAATACAAAAAGAAACAACATTCTTTTGCAAATTCTGTCTAACTCTATAAGATCACAACAAATCTATTGAAAAATATAATTTATATAATTAAAAATTATAACAACATTAGAGAAAATATCCATTTGGGATATTTCAATTTTTTTCGCGTGACACATACTTCTTGATTCTTAGGGTGCTTTCCTAGTTCTATGATCATGGCAATATAGTGCATTGGCATCTCAAACCTACGTACACTGACACGTAACTCCCCCTTTACAATGAATTGTAAAAAAATTAGGATATTCAATTTTTAATTTATCCTCCACCTAACAATTTTTCCATCAGATAATGTTGGTTGAGATTGATAGAGATTATAGAGGGCTATGCATGTGATTTTATGTATCCTAGCCTATTTTGCAATATACATAGCTCTTTTATAAGATTTTTTAAAAGAATGTTTATTTTCTTTAGCATGGGGAGAAGTCCTACTAAAGTTAAGATTGTCTCTATATCACTTAACCTATGAAGAAAGTCAACAACTTTATCTACTTTTGTGGTGATGTTTGTAGATTACTCCAATCAAGGATGGATATTTTGAATATTTTCTTGACATGTTGGTCCATCCAAGGAGATCCATCTAGTATCAACACCCTTAAGAAGCTTGATCCTATCGATTATTTGATCAACAAAATTTTAAAATTCTAAAACTTATTTTAAACTTCAATAAAAGTATGAGTAGAGATCTCCAACTAAATCTTTAACATTTGTTACTAGAGGATAATTGCTGACAATTTGAAAGCTAGATTCATTTTGTAGGTCACATAGTGAATGACGATCATGTAGGGTGAATAAAGAGTTTTCATCTTTACACAAAGATCATTTGTAGTGCCTCTCCCATTTGACTTTTGTAAGTCATCCTGATAGATGCAACCTTGCTAATCTTTTGTTGTGATGGGATCATGATTGTGACCCTGAGTGGTCTACACCATTGAGGTGTTTGGATTTATGTTTCTTTATCAGTTGCTTTGATTATGCTTTTGACTGATCTTTGAGATTATGATATGATTTTTGGTTCACTGAGGTTTGTGCCAGTGGTTACCAGGATCGATGTGGTATCATGAGGTTGTTCCGTGATTACCTTGAGATGTGTTCAGAGATTGCACTATGTTCTTTTACCATGCTACACTGGACTAGGTTCTTGTAGCAGTGGTTAGTCATGTTTATGACTATGTTTGCTTATGTGTTTTAAGTGCCTTTTTAATGCAGAGTAATAAATCATTATTAAATGCTTAAATGATTAGAAATGGATTGTTCATGTGAGATTATTTGGTTATGTGCTGCGGACATTTACCTTGTTATATTTCTGATTAGAGAGATATTTGTTACTCATGTGATGTTTTACATTTGAGATGACCTGAGGGTCAAATGTTACTCTTTGATTCCAGTATCATAGATATTAGAATACTATGCTGTTCAGTTAAGCATATTGCATGATGATGTCATTTTGAGATGACGGTGTGTTTTATGATGATATCTGGTTATCTAGTTATCTGGTATTTGGACATACCTCTGATTTCGCTATATGATGGATTTAATGCTATGGTTATTTACTTCATTCCTGCGTTGCTATGCCTTTTGCGAACGTGAGTGATGTAAATAGATTATTTTAATATAATTAAATAAATGGTTAAATTAGGTGATTTAATGCATTTCTTGCTTCGACTATGTTATTATATGCAATTGCACTTGATCGTGTTGTTTAGTGTGCAGGATTATATCCCTAGTAGTGGCACATGGAGTTAGTGATTTAGCCGTTCATATTTTACCAATGTCGCCTTTGTATGGTCGATGTATCCTTAATTAAATGTTTAATTTAAACCTTTCAGTGATTATTAAATCCGAACTCATTTGCATTATGTGATTAGACCAGTAAGCGTGTCTGTGCATTTAGAGTTTCGCTTTGTCACGAAAGTTGTTCAGGAGATTTATGTGTTTTTGGGTTTTTGGGCTTTTTAATTGATTTATTTCAATTTCTGGTAGCTTTGCCATAAATTAATTCCTATTTATAGGAATAGCCTGTTTTCATTTGGGTCGATTCAGGGTTTAACTGGATTGGCTAGTTAAATGCCCTAATCGATTATTCACCCAAAAAGTGAATAAGTATCCAAAAGGAATTTAATTCCTCACTTCTCACTTTTGAATTGGAAAGTTGGAGAGTAAAACCCAAAACCCTCTTCATGAGGATTTACTGTTTTGTTTGTTGTGGGAGCTATGGGCATGGGATCGTTGCGAGGTTGGGCTCGTTGGATCCAGCTCGGGGAAACCTTGGATTGCTGCAATTTTCAGCTACTTCTACGGGATATTTATTTTATGGTTCAGATTTTCGTTTTGCCCTTTTGGCTGTGAGGTAGGGCTTTCCTGTTTTATTGTTTCTGCTCTGTTTCTGCTTCTGTTTTTGGTAGCCGTTTGTTTGGAGGCTGAGAACTAGTGTTCCCCTCCGTTCCTGTATGGTAGTTCTACCCGATTGGGTGGGTATGAACATTTCCCTATTTTTTGGCATGAGGGTTTGGAATTTTACGCCGTTATGCTGGCCGTTTTTGCATACGGTGTCCGATTTCATTTATTTTTGGATTTTTAGAGTTTTTGAACCCAAAGGCCAAATGGGTTTTAATTTTGTAGTTTTCCAAATTTTTGGAGTTTTTACTTCGTTTTGCATGCCGCCCTATTTTCTTGGGTTTTCTTGGCACAATGTGGGTCGTGGACCTTGATGATTCGTTTGGATATCAGTCAGACCACTTTTGCACTTTTATGTTGCATTGGGATGCGTGTTGCATCCGTACTCCCGACGTTGTGTTCGGTTGAGTGATTTTACACCTGTTATGGTTTCTTTTGGACCTTTGCTTTTGTTCGTGAACGATAAGATTCGTGTAGAATCCATACTCTCGGATTGAGGCCGGTTGAGTGAGTTCATGAGGTTTGGTCTTGTTGCATCATTGGGATTCGTGTAGAATCCATCCTTCCCGTGTTGCTTTCAGTTGGGTGTTTTCTTTGCATTGTGTTCTCATTCATGTCCTTGTGTTATGATCTTCGTGATGGTGGTGCGCCATACACGAGTACGTGCACATACATTTGTTGGGTGACTTGCGAGGCCCGATCTTCCGTGGATTTGCCGGAAGTTATGATCATTGGGGTTGGGATGGGAGTATGCATGCCCACGGGCACTTGTTGTAGGATGAGCATGGGTAGGGTAGGGTAGCATCTGAAGGGGGCTTCTATCTCGCAGCTCGACGTTCATGGCGCCGGAGGTTGACGGAGGATAAGAAGTTTTAAGCAAGTGATAATTAAAGAAAATGTGTGCCTGGTAATAAAACTTAAGATAATAAAACTTTGTGTGATGGTTCCAAGGGAGTACCTTGTGAGTGTTTCCACATGTGATCCGAGCTTGGGCTTGTCGATGCCAAGCGACTCTCCATGATGTTAGCCCCTACTTAGTAGCCTTTTGAGTGTCTGACCAGGACCTGTACTCCTTGCATTGTCTTAGGTTCTTGGTTGCAGCCATCATACTATCTGGCGTGAGTGTTAGCCTTAGATGTTGTACTTTATGTGTGTTTGTGGTTGGATCATTATCTCCATCAGCACGGTGGGTGTGGACCTATGGGTGCCACGTGGTTGGGAGGCATAGCTACCTTTACCATTGCTAGGGATCGGTGTACAGAGACGATCTTTTGTCCTAGTGCAACCGTTGTTGGATGTCTTCACTTGGTACTTCGAGTTCCGGAGTATGCTTTCTTGTGATTTATGCTTTCATTGGGATGCTTGTATATCATGTTTACATGATGTTATTTTACTTGATGCATTCCCTTATCATGATGTTTAGCATATGATTAGATGATATTATTTGATTTAGTAGTATATCTGTTGCTTACTGTTGTTTACCATGTGATAGGTGATGTTATCTACTGTAGGATTATCTTATGCGCTATCACTAGCATGTTAGATTTCCTTATGCTGATATTGTGCATGTTTTTAGTAGTGACATCCCTATTATGACAGTACTGACGATTTGGTCGGTAGCTTGGGATGTTATGCGCGGGGGATGGCTAGGACCCACGATGGTCTTATGATGCTATTGACGGTTGGGAGGAACTGTGTACTTAGTTTGGTTGTTTTGTTCCTGAGATGTATTTATGTACATTGCGATGTTGCTTTTGTTCTTTGCGATGTTTATTCAGTGTGTTCTTTGCTGCTGTAGTTTAGATGGATAGATGTTCTCCTTTCTATGTTGTTCTTGCGCTCGAGTGTTCATTCCTCGAGCCTTCGTGGATCCGGTAC
Source organism: Cupressus sempervirens (assembly GCA_028749045.1). NCBI lineage: Eukaryota > Viridiplantae > Streptophyta > Pinopsida > Cupressales > Cupressaceae > Cupressus > Cupressus sempervirens. The sequence continues at coordinate 147,968,063 of CM053790.1, forward strand.
TCCCTGGTGTGGAGGTTCTTTTGTCATTTTTTCCCCGTTTTTGAGTTTTGGAAGTGTTTTTACTTTCTATGGGCGACATTTGTTCAGCATTGTGCAACACTGATAAAGTATCGCATGCCCATAGAAAGAATGTCGTACGACACTAGAAGAGTGTCGCACGACTTTATGAGAAATGTCACGCGATAGTTTTCCAATATCACACGCCTTCTTGAGAAGTGTCGCACGCAGTAAGGGAGAAGTGTCGCCCTCCCTTAGTAAAAAGTGTCGCACGGTTTTTGTGAAAAACCTGTGCTTGCCATTAGCGGGCACTTTTCTTCGTGATCTGATCTTTTTGAGAGTGGTTTTGGATACCCTTTTGGGTGTTCTTCGACCCTATGCTGTTGCATTTTGAATTCTGTCGGTTTCTCTTGAAATTGAGTTTTCGTGTTTCAAAAATCCAGACTTAGCCAATTTTCAGGGCTTCAGAAATCCAGACTTAGCCAATTTTCAGGGCTTCGAGATTTCAAGCTTAGCCAAATTTTGAGTTTCTGCATTTTACCCCAGCTTGGTGTTTTGTTGATGAGTGGTTGTTTCTTGTGCCCTCATCATGTGCATTGTCGTTGTCGGCTTTGTTTGTGTGTGTCAATTTGGTAGTGGCGTTTGGAGATTCGTTGGTTGCAGGGATTGTGATGAAGTCTTTTGTTGCGATCGTTGTGATCCCTGTATGATGTTGTCATGTGCATTCATACTTGTAAAAAAAAATTCTTGGCTTGTATTTCACCCTTGTTTCCAAGGATCTCCGGACGGGGCATTACATCATTCCTCTGACCTTGCATTATCGAAGCTACATTCGCTCCTAGAGATACCAAAATTTTGGTAATCGCCAAGTCATCCATACCTCCATATTTAATTAAAGAACTCTTAACTAGTTGAAATGGGGTTTCTTCTATCATACTCTTCTTTATTTTAGAAACAAATAGTAGATGAAGGTGGTGGACATGTTTTTGTATTGTATAAACATGCACTCATAACCAATATTTATGATCTATTGTCATAACTTAATCTAAATATAATGCAATAAAATTTGACTCTTTTTTTTTTTTTTTCTATATCTTGGTTTTCAATCTTCACAAGACAACTTGTTCATATCCATCCACTCTTTACTAACTAGTGGTTATTGGGTATTTAAGAACTTTTAAAAAGTCTAATAAAGAACTCATTTCTGGGTAGTCTATCACAACACACCCTCTACTCAAAATATAATAAAAGAACATTTAATGAACAACATTTCCAATTTGTTCTGTTGTCATTACAATTCCAAAATTAGCTTCAATATAACCTTTACATTTAGTAAGCCTTGTATGTCTTTTCTAACATAAATTATATTCTAAGGCATTCTTAACATGCTAACATTACTCCTTTTTTTTTCATCTTATTACTAGTTTTTCAATTCCATGTATTACTTGTTTTCAATAAACTTTATTTGACATGCTTTTCTTTGGTGTCAATTTTTAGCTGCAACCTCTTATCTTTTTTATGTTTCCAACTAGATATCTAACACCTATATTCTATTGGGGGCCAACATCTCTTTAAATTCTTTACTGGTTCAATGAATGGATACTTTGGCATCCAATCAATTTGAAAATTTCTTGATATATCCCACTCCCAACCTATTTTTGATTTGGATTTATGCTCCCCTTTTGTGCATCATCATTGTCTACAACATTGTCTTTGTCACCCACATAGAATATCTCACTTATGCTACCATAGATATCGACTAAAAAATATTCTTCAAGTTCATCATAATTTGATATATCAAGTTTGCAAGCGTCTTGAATATTTAGTGCAGCTTGTGAATCTTGTAGTTATGATGATGAACCTTCATCATTTTGATTATAAACATTGCCAAAGTATGAAGTTAATGTTATAATTTTGTATTTTGTTGGCCTCTCTTGACCTTTACCGCATTCAAGAATCATATCCTTCTTCCTATTTGATATCTTCAACAAAATAAAGGCTATTTAAACCTATATACTTGACTAAGAAGCAATAATAGATCATATGATTCAAGGGCCATAGGGCCTACAATCTAGATGTCTAAGGTCTCCCCACTCAATAATAACTAACTAAAAATTGCAGACATATTAATATGAATAATATTATAACACTTAAAAAAGAACCACTTACATTTAGATTATTGTTGAATAACACTCCCAATCTATAATGCAATAATGGTTGTTCCTAGTTTGAAATTTGTCTATTAATCAAAATTAAGAGCTCAAAATTGATCAAATTGTAAAAATAAAACTAAATCTTGATTGTATTTATACTAATCCATATTTAAAAAATTCAATATAATTTTTAAATATCTTGTACAGTCAGCGAATCCAGCTTAATTCTAATACGTCTCATGTAAATGTAGGGTAAATCAAGCCTCTACAAATGCAAATATGTTGTAATTTTCTAGGAGAGTTATGGACCACCCATTAGGATGAACTTATAATAGAATTGGCAAATATTGTGGCACATTAAGACACTACTTCCAAAAAATGCAAGGCATATTGGGTCCTGATGCAAATATAACTTTTTATGGCTTTGGCGAATTATGGTCGTCAATTACGACGCACTTTTGAAATGACATATGAACTTATTAAATAGACCACTTGAAAAATATATATTTTATTGGATAAATCTTTACATTGATACTATTAATTAATTAAAAAAATTGGTGAATGGAAGGACATTTGACCAAAAAATTGTAAAGCTGGCAAAACCAGGCTACCTTGTTTGATCCCAAATTATTCACCATTTTCAAATGCCGACATAAAATATTTGCTAATTGGTGAATATTCAATCTAAATTTATTTATGTTTTTCAGAACAAGTCAAATTGAGATATTGCTATCACGATTCCATTGTGTAGTTTTTGAGTCAAACTCATTGACCCATGTGTCATGAGTAGTGGTTCACAATAACCTATCTCTCATGATAAGAAATTGAAAACTATGTTTTAGGATTCACAATAACCCATTTTTTATGAGAATAAATGGGAAGTGTCACTATGTTTCATGAATAACGGTTCATAATAAGATTAGTTATTATGAACCACTACCTATGACACATGTGTCAATGAGTTCGAATTAAAAATTGAACATGGTTATAGTTTATAGTTTACTGTTTTTGTGTACATGTGTGAGTGAGAGAGAGAGAGAGAGAGAGAGGGAGGGAGGTGCGAGTGAGACTAATAGCTAAAAGCCAAGATATATTCTTTTGCTAGACTCACTTGGAACATGGGACCCACCTCACTCATAATATCATAGCTTTGCATTCAAGAAAATTAATTTCTAGTAGACTAAATTAAAATTGATAAGTAGGAGATACTTTGCACCACAAGTCAAATTATGATATTGGTATAGGAATTCAACTACATAGTTTTTGGGTCAAACTCATTGAATCATATTTCATGAGTGGTGGTTTCTATTTGCTCTAATGAGAGATGGGTTATCATAAACCACCACTCATGAAATATAACTAAATAAATTTGACTCAAAAACTTCTCACTTGATTCTAATAATTATATTACCATTTAAAATTATTCACCTCAATCAAATATATTTAATAAAACAAGAGACCCAATGCGTCAAAGTTCCTACCAATAATTGGAAAGAAGGAAAATAGAGATTTATAGATAGAAAGGAAGGATACGAAGAGAGAGCCAAAAGAAAGAATGATATGTTATATAAGGACAAGTAAATGTAGAATGATAAAGAGAGTTGAAGGAAATTTTAAAAATATTAATAATTATATATTATTTTAAGAAATATAAAAGTAACAATAGAAATTATATTATATGAATGAATTACTCATTTCTACCAATTTAATTATAAGTCAAGATATTTAATTAAAAAATAATTACTTAATTCAAACTATCAAAATATATAGTGAGTTTGAGAGGTAGTATTAGTTTTACAATTTGTAAAATAGTACAATAAAAAAAAAAAGCAAGAGTGTAAAATAGTAGCTACTAAAACATAGTAAACTTAAAGAAATAGCATTTTACAATTGACAAAAAAAAATATCAATATAAAACTAATAAATATATTTAAAATAAGAAATATAAAACATTTAATTCTATATTTGAACTTGGTAATAAAAGTAGATTGTGATAATTAATATTGATTATGCATTCATTCATTTTTGAGATGCAAGATAAAAATGATTATTTTTTTGAAAATCTAAACAACTTGTAATTAATGCATTCATTAATGCATTAATGCATGATAGGATTGTTACAAAATATTTGCATTTTTGTTGAAGAAAATTTAAATTCTCTCACCACCACAAATAATATGGTCAATGAAAAATGTGATTTATAAAATAATAAAAAATTAGAAAAATATATAAACATTTGAAATTTCTTATAATTTTTAAAATTTTATGAGTTGATTGGTCAATTGAATGAAAGCAACAATAATATCTTCCACTTTACAAACTAATAATAAATAAATAAATAAATAAATATATTTATATACACATTTTGTGTATATATATATTGATTAGATTGAATCAATCTTCGGTGAATCTGTGCAAACCTTCTATCATTAAATTTGATTCAAAGTACACTTTCAAATCCAATAAATCATAAGAAAACACGCCCATAAAATTTCGAAAGGACGATTGAATCCCTGCAGGTCACTTTCACTTTTCGCATATGACGACCATCACCAAAATCCCTTTCGTGGGAACAATTCCAGGTGCGAGAGTTTGTAGCAAAACGAGATGTACGGTGAAGGTTGAGATGCAAATTATGGAATACACATCGAAGAACAGGAGAGATCAGGGATATGTGGGCCCGAATCCCGTGGATGAAAAAGTACGAGGAGTCAGCTTGCCAGCCTTGCAGAGCAACCAAGTTGCCTTGTATTTGAATCCACCTCTAAAGTTCGAAAAAGAGGAAAAAAAACTTTTCAAATTTTGTCTCAAATAGAGATCCTACCCTGCAACAAGCCTACCTCCATTTTTATGTATCCTCTTCCTCCTCTCTCCGGGTCTCGTTTTTCTCAATGCCCAATGGAGACATGTGTAAAGAATTCAGTAGACCAGTACCTCATTACCCATGTTGTTGTTGCCATGGGTATTGGTTTTCGGAAATGGCAGCGGATTCTCTTTCTTCTCTGCCTCATTCCTTTGTCTTCTGCAACCACAGGTATATTTTTATGTAATTACTTGGACAAAATGATATGGGTTTTGGAGGATTAACTTTTGAATTGATTGTGCTGTTATATTTTTATAGAGAGGAGGAAGTTGGAGGTGATTCCCAAGGTTAGAGCCGTGAACTTGGGTGGATGGCTTGTTGTTGAAGGATGGATAAAGCCTTCTCTATTTGATGATATCAAGGACAATGATCTTCTTGTAAGCCCATTGCATTGGTGCTTCCGTATTTTACTCGACTGTTCTGATTGTAGTAGTTTTTTAATCTTTCTACTCTAAGAGCTGACTAGGTATTGGGTTTGTTATGAGGATAGGATGGTACAAAGGTTCAATTCAAATCACTGAAACTGAACAAGTACCTTAGTGCAGAGTACGGTGGTGGGCACAGCATTGTGGTTGATAGGGATGATAACTCTACCTGGGAGACATTTAAGGTACGCGTATATGACCTTTTATCTTGTGTGTATTGATATTGCAATCATCTTTTGTAGGAATGCTTTTTACAAGAGAAAATGACCGCATTGTGACTATAGCAGTAATGGGAACAGGAACCAGGTGGAGGTTAAATTTGTCTCGACTTTAGAAAGTAGTTCAATGAAACTCGAGGTACATAACTTATGATGGCTAATTAGCAGTGTTTATAAATAACCCAGCCGAAGAATCTAAGATACCATAAAAAACTGGTCCTTTATAACTAAACGTAGTAAAAATGTGTTTTCTAAATGAGGAAAACCTAGACAATTCTGTGAAAACAAGTTCCATTTTTCAAAGGAACAGCCAAAAGAGTTTGGAAAGGAGCTTTGCTGAAGAGCTAGATTTTAGTCTAATCATATTCTGGAGCAAGAGGGCGTTGTCTATACAGGCATCAAAAGGCTTGTGACAAGACTGTCGATTTGAATTTAATAATTAAATTGAAAATCACAGTACAGTTCTATTCTGTTTTCTGATTTAAATGTTAAATTCGAATTAAAGATTTTGTCACAGGCCTTTTGATGCCTGTATAGCCAGCTCCCCAAAGGAGGATCAACATCCGTTTTGATCACCACAATAGGGTTACTACAGAATCACTTTATATTATCAGAAGAATGGACTGGGGCTCAGGTCCAACACAACAATCTTAAATAGGATAGTCTCCATGCCCCATTTTTAATATTTGCAACCAACGGTCCTCCAGAGGTTAGATAGAGGAGGGGATCTGATCTGTCACACAACATCAAATCAAGCCCAGAGAACTGAGGTATCAGTATGCAGAGCCTCGTAATGATATGTAAAGTAGTATGAATTGATTGTAGGGCTGTCTACAAGATGCCAAACGTGGTAGATACCAACAGGGGTTCAATGGAATGAGGTCAAAAACCATTTGAAATGAGACATTAGAAGTGACACAGGCTAACTGAGCATAAAAAACCTCTTGTGCCAATTGTAGGATGATTTGAAACAAATGCATCTTAAATTAGTCATTGATCATGTCTTCATCAAAAGTATATTTTATTAATTTCAAAACAATCTGCAGGAAGTGGCTCAAAGTTGGTGTGGTTTCTGGCTGTGTCAAAATTTCAAGGATTAGATGTTCCTTTAAAGGAAGGAAATAGTAAAAAGACTAAAAGTAAATACTAAAATATTTTTATCAGATCCTAGAAACTTCCTTACTTTAATTGATTCCTTTGCCCTCAGGGCTCTGTCTAGCATGTTTTTAAGTTTATAAACATTAACTGTTCAACATAATCCTTCCGAATCCTAATATATACAGGCAATCCTGTTTAAAAGTTGCCAACATTCAATATCTTTTAAATACTGTTCTGGGCAAATATTGATTCATCTTGTATGTGCATTCCAAGAGATTCCTCTGTGCTTCTCTGGGGATAAATTTCGTAAGAAGTATTCCATCTGGACTTTGAGAGTTTTGCTGTGGGTGCAGTTGTGGAGAGTCTCTGATGGTAGATACCAACTTAAAGTGTTTGGGGGCCAATTTATGACAGCTGAAAATGGAGGAGGTGGAAATGTATCAGCAACAACAGATTCTCCTGGCAATTGGGAAACATTCGATATAGTTAGGCACCATAAACATCGAGACTGGGTACATATCAGGGTGTTCAATGGAACATACATGCAGGTATGTGATACAATTGGTATTTGGAAACCTTTATTACCCAGATAAGGCGTGCTTCTGAGAAGAAAATTTTCTCGAGATCAATGACGTATGAATCATGGGCAGGCACAATCCAAGGAGCAGCTTACTGCAGATTATCAAGGAAAACCCAGATGGGATGATAATGCAGCAACATTCCAGATGAATATTGTGGCAAATGATTTGCATGGAGATTACCAACTTGCAAATGGATATGGTCCTAAGAAGGCAAAGTCTGTTTATAATGTAAATATTGGTTTGCTCTTGCTTTTTGCGTTGTCATTTACATAGGATGCCATAGTTGGAGATTTCTTAAGTCTTATTTTTTAAAGTTATATGCAGATTATCTAATGCAGGATCTCCTGCTTGGGACTGGAATAATGCAGAATCACAGAAGCAGCTTCATTAAAGAGAAGGATTTTGGTTTCCTTTCGAAAAATGGTATAAACACTGTCAGAATTCCAGTTGGATGGTGGATTGCATATGACCCAAACCCTCCAGCCCCTTTCATAGGAGGATCTTTGCAAGCCCTTGATAATGCTTTTACATGGGCGCAGTAGGTTTTAATGTCTATTTTGTTTTCAGAAAAGTGCTGGACGCATTTTCCCACTTGTATACTAACTAGAACAACCTTAACATTTGTAAGAAAGATGACTACAACATTTGTTGAAACACCCCTTGGACATATACATCTGCTAATCCATTGTTGTTTTGCTGGGCTGAAGGGATTTGGTTAGAGGGAAGGAACAGACATTGGGTAACTTTGGCATTTTTTTAAGATGCAGAATTGAAGTGGACCGTATGTTTTTGTTGCAGGAAACATGATATAAGAGTTATTGTTGATCTTCATGCAGCACCAGGCTCACAAAATGGAATGGAGCACAGTGCCAGTAGAGATGGATCTGCTGACTGGGCTAACTCTACACAACATATTTCTCAAACTTTGCAAATTATTGACTTCCTTGCATCCAGGTTTGTCTGAAACCACTGATAAGCTGTACTTGTCAATTTTTTAAAATACCAGGGGACAAGCGTACTTCAGAAAATCGTTCGTTATCTCTTAGAGCTAAACAAATTGAAAACAAATTTTGAATGTTTATATTGGATCTCAAATTTACCAATGCCCATAACTTATAACTATAGAAAGTGCAAGTAATTGCCCTTAATAGAAACTGGTAAATTTTGCAAAATAAAATTGAAGGTAGTGTTGTAAGAACTGTTGGTTGTAAAAAATTGACTGAATTTGTTTTTGGCAGAAACTAATATTTATTTGATGGTGAAAAGGAGTTATTGCATTAAATAATTAATGCATACATTTTCTGTCTGTTTGTCAAGATGAGACCTGCTTGTATAGAAGGCCTGTTTGTCTTTTACATTGCAGACACATCTGCTTATTGTTAGTCTGATCTGATCTCTAATCTATTCAGCAACTATCTGTTTAATCATAATTCTAATCATGTGATTTTCTTCTGACAGATATGGTAACAATTCTATGCTTCTAGGCATTGAACTGCTAAATGAACCTCTTGTAACTACTGTTTCTGTTGATGTTCTTCTTAAATATTACATGAATGGCTATGAAGTTGTGCGAAAGCATTCTCCCACAGCTTATGTAATCATGTGCCAGAGGATTGGAAAAGCTGATCCCCATGAGCTATATCAATCAAATGACATATTTTCAAACATTGTAGTTGATGTTCATTACTACAACCTTTTTGATCCTTATTATGTAAACTTAACTGCCCAAGGAAATATTGATTTCATCTTGAAGAACAGGCAACCAGAGCTTTTAGCTTTAAACAGTGCAAATGGTCCTCTCATATTCGTTGGTAATGTGGTAGCATCTTCCTTGATCCATCTATTTGCACGTGTTGATCGTTGTGTCCCAATTTGTTTTTCCTGTTTTTTATTCTTAACCAATTTTCTTTGATACAATGATTTACAGGTGAATGGACAAATGAATGGAATGTAAAAGAAGCTTCAAGGGAAGAATATCAAAGGTTTGGTGATGCTCAATTGGAAGTTTATGAACAAGCTTCATTTGGTTGGTCATATTGGACTTTAAAAAACCAGGAGAAGCACTGGGATTTTGAGTGGAATGTTAAGCATAAGTATCTTAAATCTGGTAAGCCTAAATGTATTCTTCTAAATGAAAGTTCCATGCATTATTTATTACATTATGCTTGCCTTTGGTCTCTTTCTTTGAAATCCATAATCATCTTTAATGTCTTTTAGGACAAGTTTTGGCCTTCAAGATGTGTTCTATTATAGCTGTCATTAATTTCACAAATTTCCTAGGTTTCAACTTTGTGAAAAAAGGTTTATGTATTTGTCTCGTCTTCAGATTGATCTTTGATTACATCAATATTTTTGTATGTAGTCTTTATCTTTTTAATCTTAGCAGTTTCCTTTATCCTCAAATTTTGTGCTATTTATTTTATGTTCTCTAGTAGTTTGGAATTCTACTTGAAGTGAAATGGTCTTAGACTATATTGAAACATATAGAGGATTAAGATACAATAAAGAAGCTTTACCAAGCATAAAAGAACACTAGGTGCCAATATCTTGAGTTACCATTGGTATTGAGATTCTTGCTTTAAAAGAAAAGGATGGCTTTACTTGGGTGAATAACAATGTGGACACCTCTAGCATATTTTTAGAAAAATACCACACCTAACCATTTATTTGTAGATAGGCCACAAGTTCCACGAATCAAGTAATTATTATCCCTATAATGACCACAATATAGGCCCATATTAGTTGTATGTAAGATAGGTCTATACCAAGCTATGCAACATAAGTCCAACATGGGCCTTGGGGATAGTACGCAATAGTATTGATTGAGTTTTAAAACTATAACTCCAAGGATTACCACAGAGTAATATCTCAAGGGGAATAGATGTTAGGATTGCACCAATGTGCACAAATTTCAATAAAATTTTAATGTTGAAAAAGGACTAAATTAGATTAACGGGACTAGGAACTACATGCACATAACAATGCTAGGTAGTGTTGTGAAGTTTTCACACCATCGCCCCTTTGCAAATGGGGACCCCCTCTTTTTGCGTCAATTGTGGAAGTAAAATCTAGCTAGCGACAACTTTCAGGTCTTAAGCCTTAGGATGAGTTTGGTGAGGTCAGGGAAGTGAGTGAAAGACCCAAAATCGGTCAAGTCCCCAAACCTCAACTTGATGGTAATTTAGAGTAAGGTTAGATGGCATGATTTGCATATGATGAGGCCATTCCTCATCTTCTCAAGATAAAAATAATGAGGTATGAAGGGAGAGATCAAATTCATGAGGTTTGATGAAATGAAGACGTAATGTATAACTAGCGTGGACAGACTATAAGGAAGCATGAGGGAAATCCTTAGAGGGTGGTAGAATCCACCACCCCCAAAGAATTCATTCTATCCTCTCTCAATAACTGCCTTGACCTTAAGGGACTTTTGGTATAGAGTGGGTCGAGGATCCACCCTATCACTTCCTACTGGGGAAACCTAAACAACTATTATTGGGGGGTGGTGGTGGCAGCCATAGGAGCCCAAATTGGACATGCAAACACTATATCATGTAGAATGAATAATGATAATATAGACTTTAGACAACTCATTGATCAATTGATATAGATCTCTAATCTAATATGATATATAGCATGATATTTATATCCCCACTCATAATCGACTAAAAGATATATAGAATGACTAATTAATTATTAGATATATAGTTATTAATAAATAAATAAGCCAATCAATATATATATCTATCAATTGACTGAATAAAATAAATAGATATTAGTGTCACCTTATCATTTTAAATAAAAGGATAATATAAAGATTAATAATTAAATCCTAAACAAACTACACGCTAAAAATAAATTACTAAGCACACTAACGTACCTTATTAAATGTTCGGTCACCCACACATGTCTTATGGCATAGCATGTACAAAGGACACGACCCTTTAAGTGGGGAAGTATAAATACAAGTCCAAAACCAAAATAAAGAAGGAAGAGGTTGGTTGATGTGGATTGCCACTAGAGACTTAAAAAGAATAAAAAACGAAGAGAACATTGGCCAAAAAACCCATGAAGGTGGACATAATAAAAAGGCAGGGAAATAATAATAAAAAGATGAACCCACAAATGGGGCGATGGAAGGAAGGTAGGACCATGGAATTAAATATTGATTTGCATAGAATAAAATATAAACCAAACACCTTGTGTCTTTGGATGACATTGAATTTGGAGGAGTGGTATATTGATAGGAAGTCCTTCAAAAAGAAAAAGGGGCCGAAATTATAGGGAGTAATAATATAAAGAGGGGGAAGATATATATGGGGCAAAGTTCCCAATAAAATAAAAATTAGAAGAGGCTAGTTTTTTTATTAAAGGAAGGTGAGTCATAGGACAACATGTAAGGTATGTTTTATTAGTCCCTGCTTATCTATAGGCAGGGTACTAATGTTTTCACTGAGGCTGCTGACAATTCATTTTTATAAATCAATACTAACTACTTCCTAAAGTTAAAAATCACTTTATTTTTTAATTCATTTTCATCTAACAATTCCTAATTTATGATTGGCTAATAACATTTTTCCTAGGGGTAAAATTAAATTTTTGTTTCAAAAATTAGAAAAAATTCTAAGCTCTGGAAAATTCCAGAACAGTTTCGACCCTTCCTACCGGTACAGCTCCAATACCACCAATACTGATCAGTTTGGAAGACATTGCAGGCGCCATTGCATCTCCCATCAACCTTCAACTCGGAGGGCACATTGCGTTGATGTCAGCGTTGCAGGCAAGAGCGGTGCACTGTGCATTCGTTGGGTTGATGGCAAGAGGAATGTTGACGCCATCGACGAGGGAGACGTCGTAGTAGTCCTGGTCGCTCTACGTGTACTCTGCTAGCGTTGTGGGAACTGCTCCGAAGACTCTACAGCTTAGTTGCCCGCCGCAGTCACTGGTCTGGCAGCTTCCTTTCCTGCTCCCATCGAAAGTGCAGCCCGTTCGTTCCTAGAACCTTGCCGACGTTGTGCCCGCCGCCAAATTAACCGTCCATGTCCGCTCGTGGTCAAGCCGCTTCCCTCCTCCGAGCAACCCCGCTGCCCAGACTGTGTACCTGCATTGGTTCTTTATATCAAACTTAACTGCTCGAGACAAAACACAGACACATAATAATTGCGAGCCCTAATGGAGATTTCTATACCATTTGAATTATTAAAAAAAAATGTTTATATAGGCTGCTCTGCTAGGGAGGACACAAAAAAAGCAAAGAAGCAATGACCCGACTTTTGTAGCCGTGTATGATACGGCAGTCTTCGTGTCATTTTATTCATTTGTTTATTTTTACGGGCACGTATGACCCCTCGAGTTACAAGAAGCGCAAAATGGGGCAATTCGTACTTACAACAATGATATATATAGTTTTAACAATGAATATCAGAGTGAAGATGTTATCAGTATATATATAAAGAAGGGATGGTAAACAAGTTTTCCATATTAATTTCACCAATTATTGTTAATAGATTGTCTTGCTTGGAAATTTTTAGTTCTCTTATTAATATAAATTTATTAAATTATATTATTATTTATAATTTATATAAATTAATTAAAATTATTAAAATTAATATATTTCTAAAAAAAAATGAGAAAGATTGCTTTATCCTCACCGCTTCTGTCATAGCAAGACAAAAAATTCCCGTTGATAATCTATTGACCCTGATTTCATTTTTGGCAAAAACCCTAGATCCTCAAATCCAATGTTAGCCAGTACCAATTAATGTCATCCATCCTCAGATCCAATGTTAGCCAGTACCAATTAATGTCATCCGTTGCCTGATACAGCCGTCGAAAAGCATATGTGCTATCCGCAGTTAGCACCCAGTCCAATTTGCCATTGACAAGTCATTTCTGCATTGGGCCACTCCCTGATGAAGTTGTAGAGAAGCTTGTGAATTTGGGGCTAGGCTTTTTAATGTAGAACAAAATTTGGTGCGGCAAAAATATTGAGAAAATATAAGAGAAGCAATGAGAGGTTGGGCTTTAATATATCCAATATGAATTGGGATTCCTGTGTCGCTTGAATTATGAGTTTTACAGCGAAGTTCTTGGAATTAGATTACATGTATAGCTTTAGGTAAAAAGTAACTTTATTTACGCATTTTTTATGTAAGAAAGCTTAATTTAATTAATAGATGAATTTAATTTAATTTAATTTACGTTTTAGGTAAAAAAAGGTAATTTTGATTAATAGATGAATTTGTTAAAAAAGATTAAGATAATTTAAGGACTTCGTTGAATTGATTGAACATAATTATTTATTTATTTTATATTATTGAAAAATGTATTTTAAAAAATATAGATTGAAACTAAAATTCTATAAGAAACAAGACATAAAATGTTATAATATTAACTAAAATTTAAACTCAAAATATATAATAAAATACAAAATTTGTTATAACTCTTTAAAAGGTACTAAAATTTCTTAAAATTACCATAAAAATATTTAATACAAATTATGTTTATATAAATATTATTTAGAAGTCTATATGTATTTTTCATGTTCATTATGTTTCATATTAATTGCAATAGATTTCCACAATCCATGATATTTTGTATTTGAGCTTCTGGGTAAGATTGTGTAAGATTTTTTAGCATCAACGTTTCGGATCATACTCTATGATCCATCATCAAGATGTTAAAGAGAGAGCTATGAAAATATGTTTCATATTTTCATTGGTTTGTAATAGATAATTATTTTATATATTCCTTCAACATTTTTTTAAGATTTCACATTCTCTTCAATAAAATAAATTATAATTTTCATACATCAAAAAGCTTTGTAGAAATTTACAAATAAGTAATTTGATCATTTTTAAAACTTATTAAATCTTAATACTTTAAATTTCCAACAAATTGTCATGATAATGTAAAAGTAATTAAATAACTTGTTTTAACTAATTTGTGTTGATGAAAGATCTTAGTTTTGCAAATTTTATTGTAAATCATAAATGTTTTTTAAATTTATATAAAATGACTATTAAATGTTAGTAAAAAATGTTTTGTTATTTGATTAAAAATAAAAAATAATTAAAATATAGAAGAATAATTCTTTCAAATATTATAGATTAATATTTAATCTAATTTAATTTTTTTAATGTAGATCTTAATAAAAGCTCATAAATTACTATTGTATTTAAGTCGTTGCCTTCAAATATAATATATATTAACCATATATATATAATATTGCTAGGTGTACAAAGCATAAATCAAGCATTATTCATTACATTTTAAAGGCAAGAATGAATAACACATTCAATAGAGTCACATAAACAAGAAATCAAAGAGGCCCATTACATAGCCTAAGCTCTCAATGTTAGAACCTCTCTATCGGATATTATGAATTTGTTAAAGAGTAATGCAAAGAAAATAAAAAAGACAACCTAATCTACAACTCGGTCATACAAAACCCCTGACTTGTAATATCTAACACTTTTTTGAATTCATATTTTATAATATATACAAATACTTAAATATTAAAAAATTATAAAGCAAAAAATTTCACAAATTGCATAGGTAGGGACTCAAGCTCTGTGCACAGAGCTCTTGTTTTATTATCACTTGGTACTTAATTTATATTTAGAAATAGGAATTATGAATTTATAATAGATGTGATGATAATTTATATAATTTTAAAGATTAAATATATGTTTTAAAAAAAAAGGCTATTACTTAAATAATACTATGTTCATATTTTATGGAGACCAATATTGCTTTCAAGAGGGAAAGACTAACTTCGAATATTATAATAATTTATAATATTGTTACAAAATATAATTATAACAATAGAATATGATAATATTTTAATACGATTATAATTTGTTCCTAAATAAGGAGTCTATTATAATAGAATTAGTGATGATATTTACAATTTAATTCAAATATGATTAATTATACCAAGAATTGGCTTCTAAAAGATCACATTTTCCTTTCAAAGCTCACTTTGAATTGACCTAGTAGAAGGGGTAATCACAAGTGGTATCAGAGCATGATCTTGCCATCCTGTAGGGAAGGGTACATATAAAAGAAAGGAAATAAAAACTAAGAGGAATTAATTATTAAGATTGAATATATACATTTAAATTGAGGATCAACATTCAAGCACCATGTGTGAAGATCTTCCTACCCCTAAGTCTTATAGTGAATAGCGAGTCTGAGAAAGGGAGAGTAATCCAATCACAGTGAGGAGAAGATTTTGAAAATGGGCTTTGTTCCTGAGGGAGCCTCTTGGAGACTGTTTCTACCCAAGCACAATAATTCTACCATTCACTATAAGAATGGGACAATGTAGGTGAATAGTAAGTACATAATTGTTTCCAAGTCCTATTATCATAAGTATCTACCTACCTTGAAGCCTTATAGTGAATGATGGTCGTGTAGAGGGAGAGGGGAGTAATTCGGTCATGTTGAGATAGAAATTACCAAAACGGGCTTTGTTCATGAGGAGCCTCAAGTAGACCATTTCAATGCCTGACACAATAATGTGACCACTCACTATAATTATTAATAACATGCCCATATTGTGGATAAATAAACATATCAAAGAGATACATAGTAAACTTCTAAGTATGTTATTTGTGTCTCTCTACATTCAAGTGTACAGTCTAAAGTTTATACATCATGTTTTTTGTCTTCATGTGTATGCTTCGCGATTTCTTTGTGTCTTCATGCATTAATCTATATACATCGTATATGCTTCGTGTTTCATGCATTGATGTGTCTACTTTGTATCTTCACATATCTCAATAAATTGTTCAAGATTCAACCTTAGTTTTCCATATTTCCAATGAAGAGGGAGTTTGTGAAAGGTAGAGTAATTCGGGTTGATGAAGGGCCACACCACCCTCCCAACTCATAACCAAAAAATGCAACAATACGGAGACAAGAGATGACAAAATGCTTCCCAAGGAATTTTATTATACTTGAAAATCCTTGCAATATACTTAAAATAAGAGAACTCCAAATTCTTACAGTATGAGAGAGCTTCCTCACTAAGGGCTTCCCACTAACTTGCACACCAAGAGCTTCTACAAGAAGAGCTTACACTTCCCGAACTTTCACACCTTGAAGCTTTTCCTTCCAAAGCTTGATTAGAAATGCTCATATGCCTTGCTTAAATAGGCACTTACCACCCAATGCATGATTTATCCACAACCTTCTAGAATTTCACCTACACAATATCCACAACCTTCTAGGATTCCACCTACACAATATCCACAACCTTCTAGAATTCCACCTACACACCTCGATAAATGGAATGACAACCATTTTTATTTTATTTTTCTATTATGCTACCTATGCACCTCAAAAATAGAAAATCCTTTTTTTCTTTTCTCCTTTTTCCCTTATTTTATTTTTAAATTATTTTTCCTTCTATTTTCGTCACTTTCTCTCTCCACAATTTTTTTTTTAAATTTTAAATTTTTAAATTTTTAAATTTTACTTTCAACATGCCCCCTTTTATTTCGGATGCAAGATGCTCCTGCATCAAACTCCCCCGATAGATAGAAAAGTGTGTCCCACACTTTGACGCTAAAAGAAGATCTACAACCATCTTCATCTTCACCAAAGGTTTCCACCTCAACAGGGACAAGAAAGCCAACATGCAAATCTTCCACATCTTCATCACTCTGTCAAACATCAGAATCTCAACCATCCAATCAACTTGCTCACCCCCACGAACAAACTGAACATAATGCTTCAATAGCAACCCCTCATCCACATCAGTAACTAGTGAATCCATACCAGTAATAACAAACTCCATATCAGCAACAATATGTAACTCCTCAGCAACATATGCCAAACTCACAACACTAGTGGTCTCATTGCTCACAACAAGATGTTCTACAACATGCAAGTCATCACGAACAACAACTAGATCATCCGCGATTGAGTGCTCTGCAATCTCCATGTCAGACTCAAACAACTGATCATGAAAACCAATCTCCATCCCAGCATCAACAAGGTTAGGAATATCCTCAGCAACAACCTCTAGTTGCTCTGCAAGTTTTGTATTAGACTCCACAATCTGATCAACAAAACGAACTTCTTCCACGTCAACCTTACGATGCCATCTTGTCTCTCGAACAAGTCGCTTAACCGGCCAGATAACCCTCTTCCGGATCGGTAGACTCCAGCTCCATCTATGAAATGCCTTCCTTATCTTGTCCTTATCTCAATCAACTGAACTAGTTTCAAATAGAGCAACCTCCTTCTTAGTTCGATCAACCAAACTAGCTTCCAACCGAGCAGACATTTTAGAAAAATTCCTCTCCACTATATCATGGATATTCGCAATCATCTCAGGGTCCGATCCTCTCGAAGCCATCTCACAAGATCTTTGTAAACCCTTTGCAACAAATCCTTCCCACGCTCCTTGTGACAACCTCTAATTGTTTGCAAGTTAGATCACAACCTGCCACCTCGCATGAACAATCAGGAACCACATCATAAGTCTAGGACAACGGATCTGCAATCCACAAACTCTCTACGATCATGCCTCAACAAGATCAGTTTTCCATCTCCGCATCCATTGATCAATCTGCAAGCCCTCTGCAATTGCAAGTCAGAACCATGATCTGCCACCTTACAACCAAGAGATCTAGGAATCCAGAAAGAAAATCCACCACTAGATCAAGACCAACTCAGAACTACTTCTCCAACCCAAGTCTTGGTGCAAACTGCCTCAGCTTCGGCCATTTGTTTACACGCTCAGGAACTCCCGCTTTGATACCACTTGATGGAGACACAACCAAAGACCAAAATGAACACACAGGAAAAGGGAAATATTATTATCAATGAAAAATGCCCTATGGGCTTACAATAGTATGATTCTGGAGAAAGAAATCCTCCACACAGTACCTTCTCTCTAACTCCACTTAGAACTGCTTTTACAATGCCAGAAATGTTCTTAAATAGACTCCAATTCGTTTAAGGTTAGGAATACATTCTAGAATATGCCAGTTGGCATCCACCACCAAAACAGAAGGTTCCAAAAGTCACATTAGAGGTTGGTGTAAAATTAGAAGAATCCAAAAACAGTAGTCCAATTTTCAGGAGGCATAACTTTTGAACCGGGACTTCGATTGAAGAATCGTTTACATTTCCAGGAAGCTCTCAAAGCGCTCTACAGCCCTATGGACAGCTTCGCTTGTCCCCCATTTTTTGGTCTCGTACAAGGCCGTTTAGTGCCCCAAATCTGACTTTGAAGCGCTCTCAGGAGGTCTCTAGGGAACTTAAAACTGCAATAACTTTTTAACCATAAAGTCTTTTGACCTGATTCTTTTTTTGGAGTGCTTTAAATTACAAGTATAATCATCCCTCCAAATTACACCCTCTAACTCATCATAATTTTGGCTCTATTACAAAATAACCCATTTTTTGCATTTACACGTATCCCAAGGTGCTTAAAAACTCTAACCCAGAAAACTAATAGTGGAACTGTGAGAGTTGGAACTTTTATTTGACCCAAATGGGTATCCAAAAATAAAAACACATTAAACATAAACTATCTCTAAGCATATTTTTGGGTGATGCAGAATTGCCCTTGCACCATTGGATGCTCCTGCATCACGAGCATAGTGAGGAGAAGATTCCCAAAACGGACTTTGTTCATGAGGGAGCCTCTTGGGACATGTTTCTACTTGAGCTCAATAATTCTACCATTCATTATGGAAATGGAGAGTACTTAGGATCACCGTTGGTAGTATTAGTTTAAATAAATGTTGGTCTGCTTTGCATCTTCACATATTCATGCATATGTATCCTATAAACTCCCCTATATGATATAGATGTATAATAAATGTTGCATATCAAGTCTAATTCACTATATGAATGAAGTTTATATGAATATAACTCTTAATACAAAGGGATTAGGATGTTTTAGACAATTCTCTTATTTTAATGCCTATATAAGCCTAGGAGTTGATAAATGGTGTTATGTAGGGAGGGGCGGAGTAAAACCAAAGAATATACTGGTGTCATGTGCCCTACGATAAGTAAATCCACGCTTTCCTAAGGATGAGTGGAGTGAAGTAAGGAATCAAGGCAAAAAACACTAGAGACATTATAAATCATTACTTGAAATTGATTAAATTGGTTGCATTGTAGTGGATGAATATCTTGTGATTATTGACAACCTTCGAGTTAGGGTCATTGTCGTACTTCATGATTTTGTTTAGTATGATCATTATTTGAATAATCTAGAATGATCAAGGTAATCAAAGCCCTTGACTTTAAGGTGGGATAGTATAAGTTATAAAATGTAGTGTGAAAAATAGAAATTGCTTGAGGGCAAGCAATTTGAGGAAGGGTGGATTTGTCATGAGCCCAAATTGGACATGCAAACACTATATCATGTAGAATGAAGTAGAATGAATAATGATAATATAGACTTTAGACAACACATTGATCAATTGATATAGATCTTTGATCTAATATGATCTATAGCATGATATGTATATCCCCACTCATAACTGACTAAAAGATGTATAGAATGACTAATTAATTATTAGATATATAGTTATTAATAAATAAATAAACCAATCAATATCTATATCAATCGACTGAATAAAATAAATAAATATTAGTGTCACCATATCATTTTTAATGAAAGGATAATATAAAGATTAATAATTAAATCCTAAAGAAACTACACGCTAAAATAAATTACCTAACCACACTAACCTACCTTATTAAATGGTCGGTCACCCACACATGTCGAATGGCATAGCATGTACAAAGGACACAACCCTTTAAGTGGGGAAGTATAAATAAAAGTCCAAAACCAAAATAAAGAAGGGGTTTGCTGATGTGGATTGCTATGAGAGACTTAAAAAGAATAAAAAAACAGAGAGAACATCAGCCAAAAACCCATGAGGGTGGACATGATAAAAAGGAAGGGAAATAATAATAAGATGAACCTACAAATGGGGGGATGGAAGGAAGGTAGGACCATGGAATCAAATATTTTGCATAGAATAAAATATGAACCAAAAATCTTGTGTCTTTGGATGACATTGAATTTGGAGGAGTGGTATATTGATAGGTAGTCCTTCAAAAAGCAAAAGGGGCCGAAATTTTAGGGAGTAATAATATAAAGAGGGAGGAGATATGTATGGGACAAAGTTCCCAATAAAATAAAAATTAGAAGACGCTAGTTTTTTTATTAATGGAAGGTGAGTCAAAGGACAACATATAAGGTATGTTTTATTTTATTATCATTTATTACTTAATTTATATTTAGAAATAGGTATTATGAATTTATAATAGATGTGATGATAATTTATATAATTTTAAAGATTAGATATATGTTTAAAAAAAATAAGACTATTACTTAAATAATACTAATGTTCATATTTATGGAGACCAATATTGTTTTCAAGAGGGAAAGACTAACTTCGAATATTATAATAATTTATAATATTGTTACAAAATATAATTATAACAATAGAATTTTGTCTAAACACACATTGATGATATGATTATATTTTATGCGATTATAATTTGTTCCTAAATAAGGAGTCTAATATAATAGAATCTAGTGATGATATCTACAAATTAATTCAAATATGATTAATTATACTAAGAATTGGCTTCTATCACATTTTCATTTCGAAGCTCACTTTAAATTGACCTAGTAGAAGGGGTATCACACCTATCACCCCCTAGAGCGAAACCTAAACAACTATTATTGAGGGAGGGGGAGGGGGTGCGGGTGGGGAGGGGAGGCGGGGGGCAGCCATAGGAGCCAGACAATCATCTATTGATGGTAGGGGCCTGCCCTGGCCCCTTTTAGAATCCGGCCTCTTCCCTATTCTAGATGAAGATGATAAGACAAGACCCTTGGACTTGAGTAGGGCACCATTTGCTATCAATGTGATCTGAGAAGCAAGAGATAGGAATGGATGAGGGATCCAAATTCTTAATGGTATGCTGAATTCTACCTTGCATTCAATGGTTTGAAACACAAACCACTATCACCTAAGATGATGACCAAGTGTATAGAGAGTTTGAGGAGATTGGTCAAATTTTGAAGGTAATATGCTTTTGCAAAAATCTAAACATGGTGAGGATAATTCCTCAAAGGGTGGTGGATTCAGTCATCTCAAGTGGACTCTGTCCTCTCAGCATCCTAATTCCCATCATCTCTATGAAATCTGACCCATGGCTTTGTTGAAGATTTGAGGCGTCTAAGTGAAGGAAGAATGTGATACGGAGTTTAGATAAGTGTTAGGCCAAATGTGAAGAGGGTGACAAGGATTCCAAGTAGAGTAGAACATTCCTTTGTGGAGGGTGGAAGTTGCCCTCCCATGAGGATATGAATCCTCCTTACACTCTAATTTGTGCCTAGATAGTATAAGAAATGCTCGCCACGACCAAATTTCTGCCTTGGGAGACATGATTACAACTTGATGATGAAAGATAGTTTGTGCTACGAATTTTGATGAAGGTGACTGAATGATAAAAATGGGGGCGTATTAATTTCGATCAAGAGGAAATCCTTTAGACTGGGCAGAATCCGCTATGAGGATTCTCAAAATTCTGATAAGACAAAATTTCCGTCCCTTACATGGATTTCACCCAAGAACTTTTGCCCTATGAGTTCGACTTAAGGAAAAGGATAAGCATTCAAAATATTAAATGAAACATTGAAATCGACCTACTTGACTAGAATGACAATCAAATAAAACATTTTATTGGTCCATTTCCTTCCAAGGTTGGCCTCCATTAGGACATGCCCTTTCAAGCATATAAAGTGCCTATATAAAGAAGAAAATAGAGCCATCTCATCACCAATTTGAACCATTTTTATCTCTGCTTAAAGTTTCAGCAAGACATATTCATGAAATGGCCGAAAATCACCATTAAGCAAGCAACACACTATCTATGGGTGGCAGAGATTCCATATTTATCTTAGTAGAGAAGGCAACAGATTTGAGAGTGTAGTGTTTAAGTTTAGTATTAGTCAAAGTAATACAGAGCATCTGAATCTGGTTCATTACAGTATGCTGTAAACAAACTGATACACACACACACACATGATTATATGCGGTTGGGGGAGGGGGTAGCCCTTTCCCTTCCCCTTCCCTTAAATAGTGGGGTATGTATAATCATGTGTGTCTATATATATATATATATATAGATATGCATATATATAAGAGTTACATGTTTATGATTCAGATCAGGCTTCTCTTATTACTGTCACCGATTTATATTGGATGCATTGATATTGATATTGAAACATCTGTTATCACCGATCAAGTATCGGGCTCCATCATATTATTACCATTGATATATCATGCAGTGTATCAAATGGTATTATTGGGCATGGTCGGGCATGATCAGTTATTGTGGATTATAATCGGTTGACTTAGTAACTGATGGTCATTTCCTCCTCATACATTATAAATATAAACTATTTGGTGGACAAGGCAATATCAATAACAGACATATGTGCAGTCCCAGAATCGGCAGACTTATATATTGCAGATTATCAAATACTTTCTCATCAGCACTTGGCATTCAAGATAAAGATTATGGTAGCATTGAAGACAAATCAAAGTTGCAGACCTGCTGCACACAAATAGGAAGAAGAAGTAAGTACAAGTCTGATATAAAAGTCTGATATTATTTCTATCAGAGATCCTATGTATTAACATGTAGATCTTTCTTAGTGGCTGAAGACAATGACTATGTGAGTTTGGGGGAAGAATGTTACCAGAATTTTGAGATTGAAAGCGACAAAATTCCTAAGTCGTGATAGTAGGAAGACATTATCTGAATTATAGCTCAAGAAAATAGATAGATATAGATTTCTTTTTAAATTGGAATAGCCTAGGATAGTCCATTCTTGTTTGGTCTGATGTAACTCATTTCTATTCACGCAGTTCTCAAAATTCTTCCATGTTGCTTGCCATTTCATGGACTTAATTATATTCTCCTCTATTTTGCAAGGTGGACTTCGTTAAAGGAGGAGGTTAGAATGCAAGTTAATGGTTGAGGCTTCCAGGCTGTAGGTGGTGATGGAGCTCAAAATTATTTTGCCTTCATTTGACAAAAAATGTTAGATGATCCTAAATTCATAAAAGCATCTCATATCTTTTCATCAGATCTCAGCCAAGCCTTTAGTACTTCTTCCATTTAAATCCTACATTTGTTTGTTGCACTCACTTTACTTATTTAATGTGCCTTTGTATCCAACCTAACTCACCTCTTACATAATTTATATACACTTTCCTTGTATGTTCTGCATATTCATTATGCCTTCCACCTTAACAACAATGTTAACATCCAATATGAGAGTTCAGATGAACAAGCTAATCTAGCAATGGGAAGAACAGGAATGATGAGGCAAAAAATAGAGGATGTTTTTCAAAGGAATTGCTAGAGATGATAACCTTTAAGGAGAAATTACAAGCACTTCCCTTCCATACGTAACTTGAGTCTTTTGTGCGAGTGTGTAGAGCAAACAAACTAAAAATTACGTTATTGCTTGGAGTTTAAAGCTGAACGTGCGTTGAGGCATAACACAGACAAGAATGGTTGATTGTATTTCTCCCAAGTAGTGATTTTGGCACCAGATCCATTCATTAGAAGATACCACAAGAGCAAATGTTGATCACTTTCATAGAGTGCTTAAAAATTGTATGGGATATGAATGATAGTGTGCTTCTGAAGGCATCGGGTCCATAAACAAGCATATAGAGATGTGGTACAAAGAATCTTGTACATATACGAGCCAACATTTTACATTGAAAAATCCATGCAACAACAACAATGATTATGTATTGAGGTGTCTCGAATAGTCCGGGCAATCTTCAACGACAATATATGTAGAAACGGAAAGTCCCAACCAATTACATCAATGTTCGAATGAATATTGATGTTGTCAATTAACAGATTTGATGTTCGAAATACATATGAACTATGATCAAAGGCAAGTAGTCAGGATACCTATGTCATAATCAAACAATATTCGATTGTAACCTGGATAACATCAGGAGTCTTCAAAACATCGAAAATGAGAAGGACGATAAGTGATTAAGGGAATTCACTTTGTGAGGTCAAAAAACAACTTCCAAATTCATACGACACCCCAGAGGGAATCACGTATCCTTAATAAGAAGCAATTGGGCATTACCCACAGAATGAAGTGACCAAGATTTGCCACACAGTGAAAGGATGGAGTCGAATGAGAACCAATTCTATTAAGGCGATAAAAAACCAAAAGTAATTACGCTAAAATATTTTGAAGTTAATGTTTTAAAGTTTGAAGATATTAGTCTAAATATTATTATGTAAAGTCTAATACAAAGGCACTAGATGAAACTAAACGGTGCGATTTATCTTTGAAGAGACATAAGTTATTAATTTTGGAAAGTCACATTTCTTTAATTTTTAAGATATAAATAATAAGAAGGAATGTAAAGCAAGAAAACAATATCCGAAAACATTCAGATTCATACTCTCAAAGAAGAAGCATTTTATATTATTTTGTATGGAAAGATAATGAGCTTAATATGGCTTTTTAATGTAAATTAATAAAATAAAATGTTCTTTGTTATTATTAAAGGCGTGGAGATTTTAATTGCAGATGAATAGTCCTTTGTAATTATTTTTTGGAATTCTGTATACAATTTAAATGTTAGATAAGTGGACATGGTCATTTAGAAGTTTAAATTTGATCATCAGAGATATTGTGAAATATCAAATTGTTTCCATATTTGTGTCTAGTTCGTCTCCCTACTAAAGGAGTTAAAATTCAATTTGGACTAATTTAAGATTGCATAAATATTTGATCTGTCGCATCTTGATTATTTAATTGTTGGCAGTATAAATGCTTAAGAACTTTATGAAGTTGTACACGAAAATTCACTAAAGTTGACTCTGTTGCTTGGATGAGCAGAGACACTGTTCTTTCTATTATTGAAGTCAGAAAATCTATATCTTCCTTTCTACAAGTATCAAATCCATTATTTAAAAATATTTTACAAAACATCCAACCATTTTAAACACTCAAGATTCAGTTTTATATTAATTGAGTTCAAGGACTTTGCCAGCCAAAGAACTCTTCAAAGCTTAAATTTGCTTTAGAAAAACTCTGAACCAAGTGATCGGGTTCGAAGAGAAGGTCTACCCGACTAGGTGTAGTGGAGCCTGAAGTGTAGGGGAATCGAGAAGCATTCCCATTTGTTGGCTAGAATTGATTGCTGAATTTTTCAGAGAAGTGACAGGCTCTTGGATTTCCAATCTGCGGTTTTGGGAACCAACAGATTGGTGACTCCACTGGGGAACTATCCATTAGATATTTTGGAAGTTTACCTACTTTGATTTACAAAAGATCTTGAGAACTTTTACTCACCCCTTCCGAGTCCACCAACACATTGGTGACTCTACTGGGGAGAGTTTCTGATGATAGATCATTGTGAAGTTTACCTAGAGTTTCAAATTTCATAGATTAGAATCAAAAAACAGTTGTAATAGTTTGATTGGAAGTGTACTCTGTTGGAAGTAAGAACTCAAAAGATCAATACATTCCTTGAAAGAGGTGGCGACTCTATTCAATAAAGTTTCAGTTGGTAGCTTTGGTGAGGGAGAAGACTTAGAAGGAAATGATTTCATTACCTAACATGAACAATATGTATTATGATCAAGAAGCAAATCTATGTTACACCATGGGGAAAGTAGACATATACCCACTTGATGCCTTTTTCAATCTAGAAAGATATGAAGGTGAGACATTGGCGCACTTATTTATAAGGATGGTGGATAATTTTCAGGAAGTACCTTTAGATATCATGCCTTCATGCAAGGAATTGATAAGAAAGTTTCGTGAGTTGGGAATCTTGCCAAGAGATCTGATTTGATGTTTCTCTTCCAAATATTGGATGAAAGTCCGAGTTATATATCTCCTTTGGATGCATATTTGAATTTAGAAAAGAAAGAAGATGAATCTGCAACACAATTCTTCATAAAGATGTTTAATGTTTATCAAGAAATACCTTCAGAATACAGACCTCCATCATCTGATCTTTTATACAGGATGCGGGAATTAGGCCTCTTATATGATCATCAATTTCTTATCTTTCTCAAGCTTATAGATAATGAATTGGTTGTAGAGGATAATGAATGTATGACTGAAATGACATATGAGTCTAATGATATATCAGACTTAAATGGAGAATAAATTTGTGAACAACTTGAGGAGGAATCCGATTATGATGATACTTATATGCCTTCAAATGATAGTGAATGTGAAAAAGAGGAAGAGGATTCTCTAAGCGCGAAAGAAATTTCAGCTTTGTTAGATCTGGAATATCAGAAACATATTGAAAGAAATGGTCCGAATTTTTTCTCAAATCACCATGGTGAGCAAGGTGATGGATCAATGCATTCTAAAGGGGTATTGGATGAAGGAGATGGTAATTCACGGGAATCATATAGTGAGGATGAAGTAGAACTGCATACAATGTATGGACATGGGGAAGTTTTAGAAGATAATGTTGATGAAGACATTAGTCTTGTTGATGATACACTTGATGATCCAAATGAGAGCTCTCATGATAGTGTGCCTCAATTTTCTATAGTCTTGAACCCCTTGTTCGAAGAAAAGAAGTGATAGAAGATACATCTGAATTCACTATATTCTCAAATCCATTGTTTGAAGAGGAGTTCCTATGCAGCCAAATCCATCAACACCATGATGAAGATAGAAGGCTTGATGACAGCTTTGAAGATGATGAAACTCAAGATATGAATGAGGAGGTTTATTTAGCAAATGAGCCATGCACTAGTTCATCCTATGAGCAGCAGTTGTTTCAAATATGTAAAGGAGATACAAAATCAGATATGTGTGAAGAGGACATTGCATTGAAGCATGGTGCTGAAAATTTCCAAAGCATCCTAGCTTATCAAAGTCTTGGTGAAAGGGAAAATGTACTTCTAGAAGATAAGCCATTCTCAAAGCCTTGTTGTGAAGAGAAACAATATTTGAAGTATGGGACAGATTGTGTAGAGAAGGGCATTCAAGATGTTTGTGCAATTGATCAAATACATGACTATGGGTATCTTCTATTCAGCAAGGACCACATTGTGCTTGATGACCTCTCAAAGACTAAACATGAGTTGGATACCAAAGAATGCATTGATGAAGCAGAAGCAATATGTATTGTTTATGCGGATGATGCTTTCAATGCAGCAAGGTTGAAAGTGTTACTTGATCAAAATAAGGTGTTTGATAGAGGAAAGAACCAAAGTTCTTTTTTTTTTTTTGGGGGGGGGGGGTGTGCCTTGGGCCACCCAACTTCACCTTGCATCATGCCAGACATGGGTGCTCGGTCTGTTCCTCCAGAGATAGCTGGAATCTCATTATGCCCACAAGGTGCATATGTCCCTAACAAGAGCCATTGATGGAGCTCAAAATTCTTTTGCCTTCATTTGACAAAAAATGTTAGATGATCCTAAATTCATAAAAGCATCTCATATCTTTTCACTAGATCTTACCCAAGCCTTTAGTACTTCTTCCAATTAAATCCTACATTTGTTTATTACACTCACTTCACTTATTTAATGTGCCTTTGTATCCAACCTAACTCATTTCTTACATAATTTATATACACTTTCCTTGTATGTTCTGCATATTCATTATTCCTCTCACCTTTGAACAACAATGTTAACATCAAATGTGAGAGTTCAGATGAGCAAGCTGGTCTGGCAATGGGAAGAACAGGAATGATGAAGCAAACAATAGAGCATGTTTTTCAAAGGAATTGCTAGAGATGATAGCCTTTAAGGAGAAATTACAAACACTTCCCTTCCATACATAACTTGAGTCTTCTGTACGAGTGTGTAGAGAAAATAAACTAAAAAACAACGTTATTGCTTGGAGTTTAAAGCTGGGACGTGCGTTGAGGCATAACATAGACAAGAATGGTTGATTGTATTTCTCCCAAGTAGTGATTTTGGCACCAGCTCCATTCATTAGAAGATACCACAAGAGCAAATGTTGATCATTGTCACAAAGTGCTTAAAATTGTATGGGATATGAATGATAGTGTGCTTCTGAAGGCATCGGGTCCATAAACAAGCATATAGAGATGTGGTACAAAGAATCCTGTACATATACGAGCCAACATTTTACATTGAAAAATCCATGCAACAGCAACAACAATTATGTATTGAGGTGTCTAGAATAGTCTGGGCAATCTTCAACTACAACATATGTAGAAATGGAAAGTCCCAACCAATTACATCAATGTTCGAATGAATATTGATCTTGTCAATTAACAGATTTGATGTTCGAAATACATATGAACTATGATCAAAGGCAAGTAGTCAGGATACCTACGTCATAATCAAACAATATTCGATTGTAACCTGGATAACATCAGGAGTCTTCAAAACATCGAAAATGAGAAGGACGATAAGTGATTAAGGGAATTCACTTTGTGAGGTCAAAAAACAACTTCCAAATTCATACAAAACCCCAGAGGGAATCACGTATCCTTAATAAGAAGTGATTGGGCATTACCCATAGAATGAAGTGACCAAGATTTGCCACACAGTGAAAGGATGGAGTTGAATAAAAACCAATTCTATTAAGGCGATAAAAAACCAAAAGTAATTACGCTAAAATATTTTGAAGTTAATGTTTTAAAGTTTGAAGATATTAGTCTAAATATTATTATGTAAAGTCTAATACAAAGGCACCAAATGAAACTAAACGGTGCGATTTATCTCTGAAGAGACATAAGTTATTAATTTTGGAAAGTCACATTTCTTTAATTTTTAAGATATAAATAATAAGAAGGAATGTAAAGCAAGAAGACAATATTCAAAAACATTCAGATTCATATTCTCAAAGAAGAAGCATTTTATATTATTTTGTATGGAGGGATAAGGAGCTTAATATGGCTTTTCTAATGTAAATTAATAAAATAAAATGTTCTTTGTTTATTATTAAAGGCGTGGAGATTTAAACTGCAAATGAATCGTCCTTTGTAATTATTTTTTGGAATTCTGTATACAATTTAAATGTCAGAGAAGTGGACATGGTCATTTAGAATTTTAAATTCGATCATCAGAGATATTGTGAAATGTCAAATTGTTTCTGTATTTGTGTCCAGTTTGTCTCCCTACTAGAGGAGTTAAAATTCAATCTGGACTAATTTAAGATTGCATAAATATTTGATCTGTCGCATCTTGATTATTTAATTGTTGGCAGTATAAATGCTTAAGAACTTTATGAATTTGTACATGAAAATTCACTGAAGTTGACTCTATTGCCTGAATGAGCAGAGACACTGGTCTTTCTATTATTGAAGTCAGAAAATCTATATCTTCCTTCCTACAAGTATCAAATCCATTATTTACAAATATTATACAAAACATCCAACCATTTTAAACACTCAACATTCAGTTTCATATTAATTGAGTTCAAGGACTTTGCTAGCCAAAGAACTCTTCAAAGCTTAAATTTGCTTTAGAAAAGCTCTAAACCAAGTGATTAGGTTCGAAGAGAAGGTCTACCCGCCTAGGTGTAGCGGAGCCTAAAGTGCAGGGGAACCGAGAAGTATTCCCGTTCGTTGGCCATAACTGATTGCGGAATCCTATCAGAGATGTGGTAGACTCTTGGATTTCCAATTTGTGATTTTGGGAACCAACAGATGGGATGCTTCAAGTTCAAGCTCGAGAATTCCAAATGAGAAGTGAGGTACGAGATCAAATCATCCAAGTAGAAATCCAAGTCAAGCCTAGCTATATGAAAACTTCAAGAAGTTCACTCAAGTTTAGCAACTACAAATGCAAGTTCAAGTTCAAAGGCGAAGATTAGAAGGTTCAAGTTTGCATTGAAGTTAGGGCCACGAGGAAAACTTCCAGAGGATTAAGAAAGACTCGAAAGATGAAGCAATTTGGGAATGTGGATCATCACAATCTTCCTCAAGGAGTTGAAACTTGATAGTTTTAGAAGAGTTAATCAAAATTTAGAAATGTTGAGCTTCAAGAGAAGTTTTCTCTTTATCAAAATATACTTTCTAATAATTGAGTAAGAACTATTTGCAGTCTTAACAAACACATTCAACGAGCCTCAAAGCACATGCTTTTAAATAGATCTACAGGATAAGGATGATTAGGTAGCACTAAGTTGTCTCCAGTCCAAAAATTGTAGATTTAAGAGCATTCAATCGCATCATGCCAAGTGTCCAATTTTCTCATTGGCTGTCAAAATCTTCATAATGTTCTTATTGGTTGACAGTATGGTGGCCTCATGCAATTGATTGACAATTTGGCAACCCTAATTAGGGTTTGTAGGGATTAATTGTGGCCCTTGATCACGAATCGATCTTGGCCCTGCATTGTAAGGAACAACTATAGAAGGCCAAGACTTTCTCATTTGTAACATAAATTAGTAGTGGAGTTAGAAGCTAGAGAGATATTTTAGTTTAGGAAATTAGATTAGGCTAGCTAAGGAAGAGACTTGATCAAATTGTTGCTACAATGCTATCAAAGTGATTGATAATTCATTGTTGGTTCTTCATGGTGAATTACTTAAGTTGCTTTGAAGTGTTGCATGGTTTCCTCAATCTTTCACTTGGGGTAAATTTATTTTCATGTTGAAGTAGTTTAGTTAAATGAAAGTAATTCTAGATGTTTACTTGCTTGATTCGAATAATTTCGGGCCACTAGCTTATTGCTGATTGTAAGCGTGCCTTATGTGGTTAGCTGATGAAAGCACTTCAATTGATATTCACTCTTTAGTTTGCATCTATTTGATGAGATTGAAGAGAAGATATTGATGTGAAAACCATTTGAGTGTTCCTTGGTAGCTTGCACTAGGTGGGTGGAGTCGCTGGTTAAGCTACATCTAGTAAAATCCAATTCTATCCATGATTCTAGCATTCATAAATAGAAGTAGAAGTAATCGTTTATGTCAAAGTGGAAAATCGGAAAACCAAACATATTTTTGTTGCATGTTGTGAAGAGAAATCCTTAGAAGTGCAAAAAGTTGATATCCATTGAATGACTAGCATGAGTCCCCTAAGGGTCTGTTGGTTCATGGAATTTAAAAAACCAAGATTTCTACAAACCTTGGTTTAGCCAAATCAAGGTTTTGTAAATATTCATTCCGATTTTTGGGATTTTACTTAAATCGTTTGTTTTACTCGGAAGATGTGTGTAAAGACTCATTTTTATGCGTAAGCTTGGAGTTGAAGGCAAATTTCAAAAAGCTGTCCAATCTGATGTTTTTACACTCCTTAAAAAACATAACCAGGTTTTGATTTGCAATTCCTACTTACTAGTGGGAAGTTGGAAAACCTGGTTTTGAGGCAAAATTAGATGTCCAGTATGCTAATTCCATTTTGCCAATTTTGAAACAAAAGCAAAAATTTTCAAATCTAGATTTTGAAAAAGCCAATTCCTGTCACCTTCCAGGAACCAAACGAACCCTAAGTGATTATTGAGAAATCACATTATTTTAATGAGAGAGTATCTGCAATTGAAGGAACCTTGAAGTTATTTCATGATCTTACTTTGCAAGCTTAGCATGAGAGATGACCTTATATCAAGGGATGATATTGGGTGTTTAGTGTTTCACTTCAAAACATTGAGTATTTGACTTTGCATGTTGTAGTGGAATAAAACTCACATCAAGTAGAAAGAATCCTAAGCATTGGGAATCTAAATGATCTACTAGCTCTAGGGTTAGTACGATCATATAATTATACATGAGATATTATATTGAAGTGAATTGTTATCATTCCCCAAAGGTAGTTGAACTTCAAGACAATGGAAGAAGTAAGAGTCTTTTTGGGTTGACATCTCACAGAACAAAAAGAATAGGTAGCTATTGTTTTGCTCCCCAATCAACAACACAAAGGTACATTTATGAATAGTGGCACATGCATGACATGACGTGTAATAAAATACATTAGAAGTGAGATAGAAATAGAAGAAAGTGTACAACATTTTAATTCTTTTATCATTGTGCATCAACAAGGCAACAAGGGTCATTCAAACAAATCTAAATAAAACATATAACATGCAACACATCACGGGAGAAGCACATTAAAATAGGCAAACACACAGAATACACTGCACAAAAAGAGCTAGTCAAGCGTATCACCTACCTCCCATCTTGTCTATATTGTGTAGGGAAGGTGGGCAACTCGCAAGAGGAGAAACATCAAGCATGTCAGATGGAACAATAGCCAACTTCAAACGAGGACCATGTTGTGAAGATAGGTCACTGTGTTTGTCACTAGGAGTGATGGATAATTATTGTGAGAACATAGTTAGGAAATCATGATTGATGTCAATAAGCTCATACATCTCATCAAAATCACTAGAATGAATATTATTTTTAACATCAAAAGCATCATCATCAAGAGTATCTTCTTCATCCAAATTAATTGTAATAGAATGCAAGATATAAATTAAAGTGTCATGTTTGTTCAATTCTATCCTTTTCAAGTTAACTTCCTCCTTTGGCTCAAGCATGGGTTGAGCGAAGGGAATCAAAGCATCAATAGGTGAAGACATGTTTTGGGAAGCACATTGATGATCTCTAGTACGACATTTATGATGACGGTCATGAGCATGCTGATTATGTTTGGTTTTGCTAGAAATTAGATTTGGGTCACGATTAATCAGCATCAAGGCCTTTTCTTCTTTAGGAGGAAGAATGGAAGGAACCACGCTAGGTTGAGAGATGACATTAGGAGTATGTTTATAAGGTATAGGAGGTCCGAAAGAAAGCATAAATAGTTGTAGGAATAAAACCAGGTCTAGGATAAAGAGATGGAACATCCTTATGTTTGTTAAGTTCACAAGCCTTTAGGACTTTGTAGGCTTGATATGATCGAAAGAGATGTTCACAATAGGTTTCGGTTGGTTAAGGCTTAAAAGACAAAAAAAAGTTAAGGTCCATTGAGTCTCGAGGGACCGAAGGCTGATAAAGACTATGGTTAACAACAATGATTTCGTCATAAATTTAAGACATTTATGAATACGAGAGGCCACTACTTTTATGGAGGTAAGCCAAGGAAGACCAAGTTTGACTTGAAACTGATCGGAAGTTGGAATCATAGTGAAGG
The DNA here is from genome assembly GCA_028749045.1 of Cupressus sempervirens. Classification (NCBI taxonomy): domain Eukaryota; kingdom Viridiplantae; phylum Streptophyta; class Pinopsida; order Cupressales; family Cupressaceae; genus Cupressus; species Cupressus sempervirens. Next base: position 148,001,533 of record CM053790.1, read on the forward strand.
TAACATCTAAAGCTACATCGCCAACCTCAACAAGAAAGAAAATGGAACCATGGGAAGGATAAAGGAAACCATTGCAAGCTCTTATCATAATATCAGATTTATCATGGAAATCATGTTGTAGTTGTCTACTAAAATGCTGTTCTTTAGTTATTATATTCACCATGCAATTAGGATCAATAAGCACACTTTGAGAATAAAGGTCATTAACCTTTGCGACAGTATAGAGTTGATCTTTAGGTACTTTGTCTCAGTAGGGTCAAAGGTAATGCAAGGCATAAATTGAGGTTTAGGTTTGACTTGATCAACAAAGTTAACAACACGATGGTTTCGTCACATTTCCTATTATAGTCAACCCATTGAGAAGAAGACCAAGGTTGGGTAGATTCAACGGTATTGGTTGAATCAGATGACAAAGGGTTGGTATAAATGTGCAAGTTTTGATTAGGAGGTGCTACGAATTTGTTTCCTTGATTATCAACACCTTCAACTAATATAACACTAGAATCAATAAGGTCTTGAATAGTAGTTTTCAAGCGGAAACACTTTTCAATATCATGGCTAGGTTGACGATGGTATTGACAGGAAGATTTGTGATCAATGTTTGGGTAAAGGTTTGGATGTATTGATGGGTTTGATATGAGGAAGTGTTAACTCATTAGCATTAATCAACTTCAACTTGACTTTATGCAAAAATTTAGAAAGATTAATATAATTACGAGCAAGTCTAAAAATAGATGACAAAGGAGCCACAACTTTGGATGTTACTACTAGTGGTTCATTAACAATGTTGGATGAGTTGTTGATTTTGATGAAGGTTTTTCATTTACAACACTTGTTGAAATTGTTAGATGCAACATAACTCTCATCAACAAGAGCCATTGGAGCGGTGCTCTCAAATCGACTCACTTGAATTTGATAATTATGAAGCACTGCACACAATTGAGTGAAAGAAGAGAATTAAAAAAAGTAGAGTCTTATCTCTAATGTCATTTTGTGAATTAACAATGAAAATGCATTGCACATCAATATCAAGCACAAGATCAGAAATCTAAGCATGCAAATGCTTAAACCTACCAATGAAATAAGTCACCTTTTCTTTAACATCTTGTTTACAATGTATTAAATCAGTCAAAGAAAAATTTAGGACCAATGTTATCTTGAAATTGTTGTAAGAAAGCATTAGAAAACTTTTGGAAGGAATCAATAGAATAAGCAGGCAAAGATCAATACCATTGTTAAGGCTTTCTCTTGAAAGGTTCTAGTAACAACTTTAGCCATGAACCTATTGTCATAAGAAAAATAACTACAGAAGATCAATCTTACCAGTATAAGTCTCAAGATGAGGAATCTCCATACCTTGTAGGATAATAGTAGGGATGATATCCGAAGACAAAGGATTAACAATGTCAAGTATTTGACTACTTTTGTAATTTGACATTTATTTGTAGATGAGAAGGGATTGGAGGTTTTCTTTTTGGTTCTTTCTTCCATGAGCCCTTGAATAGTTATAATATGATATATTATAGTGGCTAAGCCCACTTTTGCCTAAAAATCCCAAAAAGCAATGTCACAAGTAGGAATGGTGAACTTGGATTGAGTAATTGAAGCAATTTGTTATTGCAAAGAAGGCATAGTTTGAGCCAAGTTATTAATGGTGGAATTGGTAGCAAGGATAGTAGGAGAGGATACATTGCAAATGTTAGGAATGTTGTTGGAAATCGAAGGAATAGTTGAATATGAAAAGGTGGCACTATGGTAAACAGGTATTGATGAAGACAATGAAACACATAACACACTTAAAACAATGGAAGACAAATAGGATTAGGAGTGCTCACATGTGTAGGATTGAGATTTTGAATTGAAGTTGTTATGATAGATGGAGCATAAGTAGAGATACTAGGAGTCAAACTAGAAATAGGCATATAGAAGCCCAACACTAGTAGTAGATGGAATGAGGCCTAAATCTTGAGCACAATTGCCAATAGGCTAGACATTGGTATTAACAAGATGTTAACACCATGTTCATCATTATGAATGAGTTTCCTTAAACCTCCTACAATGGAAATGACTTTAGGATTAGAGTTTTCTTGTGATAGCTATTAGTCGAATTTCTCAAAGTCATTGGTAAGTTTTTGGACTTCCACTGGAGGAACTCGCAAAACCTCATCTTCATCATGAGAAGAATGGGAAGCGTTATTCTCCATGATAGGATTGGTGTCACTAATATGCATGTTGGTGTCATCAAGTTTTCTAGGAAAGATAGAGGATTCGGGATCAAAGGAACCCATAAGTCTACAACTTTTTTTAATTGAAATGCTAGAAGTTGGACTCAAAATGATAACACTCATGCACAAGGGAATGAGAGGAAAGAGAAATGCAATGCAAGAAATAAGATTTGAAACAAATATGCAATCCAAACAAAGTCTTCTATGAAAAGAACATTTAATTATCAAATTCACACATATAATGTAGAGCAAACTCAAGTAGATGCAACTATGAAAACGAAAAGCTTATAATGTGGATCTAGATACAAAGATATAAACCTATATATCTTGATGCAAACAATATGAAAGAGATCAAGCAAATATTACCTAGATATCCCGATGCATAGATTGTAACACAAAATAGATACAAAGGGAATCTAACAACAAAATCAAAATGGAAATGTAATTAGTCAGGTTCACCAAAATGTATAATGGAGGTGAACCTAGATATCCAAATGCATAGATTATAACAATATGATGTAAATACAAACAAAATATATCTAGATATCTAAATGCACAAAAAGGGAATTGTAATTTCCTTGAATTTAAAAGATATGCCATGATTAAATTTTAATTTCAAAGATTGAAATTTATATGCCAAATGTGTATTGATGCACCACAACAAGGATACATCATTGGCGGTCAAATTTATTAATTATATGTAAGACCTTGTAAATATGATATTGGTTACCAACTCAATGTGCAAAAAATAATACGACCATAAAATGTTGGGGTTTTGATCTTTCATTTAATATCGATCCCTAAGATCATATTAATGTTGTGGGAAAATACTTGATTTGGAGTGACATATATTCATGGACTTCATCAAGATATCTTGCTGACTGATTAAATGGTCAAGAACTAGAATTAGAGAGGCGGTATAAACAAGAAGACCATGCACATATGGCCCACGATAGAGGATCATGTGTTGACTTCTATGGGATTTACCAATTAGGAAGACTAATTCATTAATCCATACCTCCATTGAGTGCAATAGTGACTGCAAAAAAATGGTTATCTTTGTCAATCATACAAAGTTGATTATTAACCAAATGGTGTCTAATAGTTGGATCAGTGAAATAGAAACTTCATATTGAGTGATAGTGATTAGAATGTAGTTAGAGCTTATGATACACCAATATTGAACTACCATAATAAGAAATCATTTATTTGCAGACCTGAGTTACTGGCGAATATTGACACATATCGTATTAACATTGCGAGGTGAAGGCAAAATGATTATGTGGATAATTATCAGTAATTTTATGGTCACTGATAAGCAGTTAAGTTGTATGACTACTCAAGCTTATAGGGTAGTTATGAAAAGATGCAAATGATGTCGAGGAGACATGATGTTAATTCCCACTATGTATGAGAATGCAATCATATCATTTGGGAAGTATGAATTAAGAATTGATTTTATATTTGGTCCCTTATGGACTTTTTGTCTATTTGAGCATACAGTTGCTATCGCAATCATATAGATACATTCAAAGTGCAAGTAATGTACAACAGATTAGAGACGACACGATACATAGCATAATTATATTTCTATATTAAAGACGGCTCCATGGAAAGAGCAGATTGTATAAACACTTTAGAGAATATCAGAGATGGCATATTGCCAGTGATCTCTCTATAATTGCAGCATATAATTCATTATCTATCAGAGATGGCTAGCAGGGAATGTGCATTTTCTATATTGTCATATCACTTATCAGAGATAGCCGTAGAATCCCATTGAGATTTGAACTATCATTGCGGACATAGCCTTCTAAGCTTTCTATTCCTTTGCGGCATTGGAATTACAATTTGTAAATATAAACATATTATCCATCTAATTGCATTGACATTGCATTGTACATTATACATTGCTGCATTAGTATACCAATTGCATTATATTTCATTAGTTCCTTTTATATTATAGCATTTAGAATTACCAGTCATATACTATTTCATTATTATTGCTTTCACATCACATTACATTTGCACACATTTGTAGAAAGAATCTAGTAATTCCCGTAGTTTCCTAATATTAATAAAAAGAGGATAGTACAATCGGTATCAGAGCTACAATGCTGCCAGCTTGTGGGATTAATGTACTTTAGATCAATGGAAATGGAAACAAGTGAGAAACTGACATAAAAAGAGGATCAAAATGGGAGAAATGAAAGACTCAACAATCGATTGGATCAATTCATTAAAGAACAAAGAGAGATTCAAGAAAAAATGGCTAAGCTAGTAGGATACCCACCAAACACTAGGAAAAAACAAGAATTGATGAATGCTCAAGACATCATGCCCCTACATATATACCAATGTTTCCTACTTTTCTTTTGAAGGAGGAACGACAAGAGAGCAAAACCCACTTTAATTGATTTACAAGATCAATACCGGCTAGATTGGATAAAAGGAGGTCTTCAACAAGACACATCTTTCAAGGATTACATTGATCTACGAATAAAGCATGAACCTTAAAAGAAAACAAGTCACCACTTGATCTCAAAGAAAGAAGTGGAGAGCATGAAGACTTCAAAGAGTTGCAAAAGAACAAGTACATCTAGAGTCTCATCCAACCACCCCTCATGATACATGCTGCTAAAAGCATTGGAAGCGATTAAGCTAAAAGAAATTGCACCGCATGAGACCCTAAGAGAGGACCAAGCAAGAGATAATCAGAGGGCACTACAAGGAAATATAATCATCAAATATTTGACAGGAGAGGAGGCTATTGAATCTCCCTATATCACAAATTAGCTAAGCACACATGCTTGAGGATGACAACGTTGACCTTACTTCGTTCGAAAGATCACACATGGGATATGACATAATAAATGTTGAAATAAATTCAGTTTATGGGGAGGTTGACAATCAAAATCCTTTTCCATCTTCCAAAGAACACTTAACACTTGTGAGTGAGAAAGAGCGAAAATGCTTCTAATTCAGTCACTTTGTGTATTCCGCTCCATCTTCATGAGGTTGGTAATCATGGGGAATTGACATTAAGGGAATGGAAATATGATAATAGCTTGAAAGATGACCCACAAAAATCAAATGAAGGGAAGTCAAAGAATGATGAGTTTGAGTTTGTAGATGGGCAATCTTTAACCTTTTGAAGAGGACAATATTTATGCCAACCCACTCTGAGAAATAAATGAAGAAGCTATTCTGAAATCACACAAAGGCAAAGATGAAAGCAGATTGTGGGATCCCGGTGCACCTTCCCTCAAGGAGGCCTTCCAAACTATTTGAACCTAATGACGAGATCACATATTGGTATCCCTTAAGGTTCTCCATACAAAGTACCCAAGGATGTGGTCCAAGAAAAGATTATAACGTTGTATCAAAGGGCAAGAACTGATTATTCAAACTTGTTAGCAAAAGGGAATCATACTTTCATCACATTCCTTGTGCAGGATAATTACCTCTATCATCGTGTTCTAGTTAAGATGAATCCAATAGAAGATCTACTAATCTCATGGAGATTAACTATTCAAATCTTTACCAATATCATAATGAATAAACATGCTTATGAACAAAGTCATATCATGCTAAGATGGTGCTTCCATGTATGGGATCCAGGGATCATGCATAATATAAGAATGCTTGTGGGAAAGCATTTTCCAAAAGGGGATACTGTAATGTCCTTAAATTTAAAAGATATGCAATTAATAAATTTTAATTCAAGATTGAAATTTATATGCCAAATACGTATCCAAGCACTACAACATGGATACATCATTAGTGGTCAAGCTTATTAACTATATGCGAAGACCTTGTAATTATGATATTGGTTACCAAACCGATGTACAATAAAAGTTACGACCATAAAATAACGAGTTTGAGATCTTGCAATATAATATCCATCCCTAAGATCATATTAATGTCGTGGGAAAATACTCGATTTGGAGTGACATATATATGTGGACTTGGTCAAAATATCTTATCAACTGATCAAAGTGTCAAACACTAGAATAATAGAGGCAATATAAACAAAACAACCATGTGCATACTACCCATGATAGAGGATCACGTATTGACTTCTACGGGATTTACCAATTAGGACGACTAATCCATAAATCCATACCTTTGTTGAATGCAATAGTGATTGCAAAAAATTGTTTATCTACGTCAATCATATAGTGTTAGTTAATGAGCAAACAATGTCTAATAATAGGATCAATGAAAATAACAACTTCATATGGAGGGATAGTGATCAAAATGTGGTATTATAATGGGTTCTAATTTTTTAGGACGATACATTTATCCCCTACTTTAGTAGGAGTATGAGACAAGTTCATGCTCAGGTTAAAGTAGATTGAATGCATAAAAAGACAAAGAAACATCAAGCCCCTAAGTGACTCAAGTTTCCATTTAATACAACACCAATATAAGAGGCATCGCTTGAAAGAGAGAAAAGTGTGATCACTAGCCTAGTAAGAGGTTGTCTTACTATGGACTGTAGAAAAAGGAAAAAGCCTCTAAAGATGACATTGAATGGTTTAGCAATCTGTGTTATGCTAGTCAATCCATCAAAAACGTTCAAACCTTATGGAAATCATTGTCTCCATCAAGGGATCTGATAAAGGAACATTTGAATGTAAGGAAAGCATTGTCTTCTTAGGGGTCAAGAGAAAGTGATCGAGCCTAAGGAAAACATTGTTTCCTTAGGGATCAAAAGAAAGTGATTAGGCCTAAGGAAAGCATTGTCTCCTTAGGGACTAAATGAAAAAAGATGAACACAAGGCAATCATTGTCTCCTTGGTCAAACACAAGAGAGATTGCGTCAAATCAATTTGTTTATAGAAAATGTGAAACACAAAGCAGAGCATATGCCCCCATGTTGAAGTGAGTGCAAATGCCTTAACGAGTGCAATGGCTTTAATGAAGCATATGCCTCCTATAAGAAATGTTTCCACTATGAGATGCCACAAGAATCAAGGGAAATAAGGGCATGACAAAAGAGTGCACAGAAGGGATTTACTAGCTATGAGGTCCGTATGATAATATGCTAATACATGAGATATTATCTTGAAATGAATTGTCATCATTCCCCAAAGGTAGTAGAACTACAAGACAATGGAAGAATGACACGTTAAGAGTTATGAAGAAGAGTATTTGTGGGATGACATCACAAAGACAAGAAAGAATAGGTAGTTACCGTTTTACATCATCCCCAATTAGACAACATAAAGACACATTTACGAATAGTGGCACATGTACGACATAACACGTAACAACATATAGAAGAAGTGAGATACAAATAGAGGAATGACACAACATTTTGATTCCTTTATCACCTTGCACCAATGAAGCAACGAGGGTTATTTAAATAAAGCTAAATAAAACATATAATATGCAACAGATCATGGGGGAAGCACATTCCGATAGGCAAACACACAAAATCAACCACTCAAAAGGAGCTAGTCAAGTGTATCCTCCGGCCCCCCTCCTCCCAAGTCTATTGTAGAGTAAAGGTGGGGAACTTGCAAGAGGAGTAACATCAAGCACGATAGATGAAACAATAGCTAGTTCCAAACAAAGACCATGCTTTGAATATGAGTCACTATGTTTGTCACTAGAAGTGATAGGTAATTGTTATGAAAGAATAGCTAGCAAATCGTGATTAACATCAATAAGCTCATACATGTCATCATTGCTAGCATTAAAGGCATCATCATCAAGAGTATCTTCATCTAAATTAATTGTAATAGAACCCAAGATACAAGTAGAAGTGTCATGTTTGTTCAATTTCTTTTTTCTCAAGTTAACTTCCTCCTTTGGCTCAAGCATGGGTTGATCAAAGCGAATCAAAGCATGAACAGGTGTTTTAGGTGAAACAATATTTTGGGAAGCACATTGATGAGTTCTAGCACAATGTTTACAATGATGGTAACAAGCATGAGGATTATGTTTGGTTTTGCTAGAAATTTGGTTTGTGCCAGAATAAATCAACATTGGGGCCTTTTATTCTTTAGGAGGAAGAACAAAAGGAACCACACTAGGTTGAGAGATGGCATCAGAAATGTTCATAAGCTATAGGAGGTGGAACATAAAGCATATATAGGTGGTGTAGGAAGAAGACCGAGTTTAGAACGAACAAACAAAACATCCTTAGGTTTGCTAAGTTCACAAGTCTTATGGACTTTGTAGGCTTGATATGATCAAAAGAGATGGTCAACATAGGTTTGGATTGGTTGAGGCATAGAAGACCAAAAGAAATCAAGATCCACTAAGTCTTGTGGCACAAGGCTGATAAAGACCATGGTTAATAGTCACGATTTCTCTGTAATGAGGAAATTTTCGACATTTGTGAATAGGAAAGGGCATGAATTTTATGGATGTAACCAAGGAAGACCAAGTTTGACTTGAAATTGATTGGAAGTTGCAATCATAGTGAAGGTATCATCTAAGGCTGAATTTGTTGTAACATCAGATTTTTGGAAATGTTGGTTAATAGTTTGTCCTCCTATTAGATTTTATAACTGGACTCTTTGATTCCCAATGTTTTAGAGAGACAAAAGGATGTTTACCAACAAATGGGTTAGTGTAAGTATTTTATCACTACCCTTTGAATTACTAGGTACAACTCCCTATGATTTGCAATGATATGCAATGTATATGTTTTATGAGATTAGAAGTTTTGACATCATAAGCTCTTAACCTGAGAGCAGTAAAGGATAACCAAATTGTTTGAGATTTTAACCCATAATTCTATTCTAAATGCAGATGAACCATCTAAATGCAGAAGAGGAATGAAGAGATATGCACATGAGAGCAAATGGAATTGCTTTCACTATCAGCCTTGAATGAAGTGGAATCCAACCAATAACTAATAGGTTCATACACGTTTATCGATCATTTCCCAATAAAACTATCTAACATGATATGAAATTACAAGAGAAGAAACATAACCATATATGAAGAAAGTAAATGGAATCACCTTCATTGTAATTACCAAAATGAAATAGAATCCATATGATTATCATAGAATCACATTTGATTGTCTTTCAACTCTTAATGTAGAGCTAATCTATGCATGGGCAACAAAACATGACAAGCAAATAGGGTAAATGGAATTACAGACCAATTCACCATCAAGTTTGTTGACATTTTTATTGCCAAATAAGGTTACATTTATAGTCTTTCTGTTACCCTATAGTTCAGCAGAGCAACAGTCACAAAATAGAAAAGAGAATAAAATATGAAATTATGAACACATGGCATCTTTTCCATCAATGCTTATGAATCCATGGTACTTCTGAAAATACCCAACGACTGTTCAACTTCATGCAATCTCAGGAATCCTGTAGAAAATCGTTATTTTCTTCATATTCTGTTGTTTCTTGCCAAGTCTATATTATTCATATTCCAATAGTCACAACAGTTTTGAATTTGGGCTGTTGATCTTTAACTAACAATCACGATTAAAACATTATAACCCTTCCTTTATGACTTCCTCTGTAGGTCCCTCCATGTACACATGTTGAACTGTGGTTACGTCGCTATGACTAATAGTCGAGCAACTTTACGTAGTGACATAGCGACGAATGTAGATCTTTTTTTGATCTGACGATGGCGATATTACAATGTTAACCCTTTTACTTTGCAATACGGGTATACTTTCCAGCTATGCATGTTGTGGTAGATAGGTGGCACCATTCCATTGCTTGGAGAAGTTAATGTTGACCTTCTTTGCTTCATGGCATTTAGTGACTAGGTTCTGACTATATCTCGTGAAATGTGATGGCCCACAGGACACGTGTCATTCTGTCATTATGTCGCCAGGATTATTCTTCATGCAACTTTTTATAACAACATAGCGACAAGCGTAGATCTATTTTCGATCTGATTGCCAATGAGATGCATCATCAAATACTTATATTTCCATCATTAAAACATCATCCTCATTAAATCATCATTTGTTGATTTGATCTTTATTGACAATTTGGATTTGGTCTTCTGAACCATTTGACTTGTCAACTGGCCAATGTTGTCTATTCTTTCATTCATTTGACTTTTCTCCACCATGTAGCTTATTATGATTGCATCTGAACCGTTCATGTACTGAATCAACGACACATATTTGCTTATCTTCATATTTTGACTTAAGAAAGGTTTTGAATGTTTTCTTTTGCATGAACTACTTCTGCTCACTGACCTTGCTTATCTGCAATGTCTTCCGTGGAAATCACAATGTAATGTTGAATCTTTGTCTTCATCATGGTTAGGAACAAATCAATAGAAGATCCAGACATTCTTCTCATTGGGATGACACATAAAAACCTCTCAAACCCTAATCACCTAGCTTTGGAGTGATGCATTGTTCATATGATTCCCTTATTAGGTTAGCTCAAAGGAATGATGAGAAGAAAGGCCATCCTATGGGCAATGTAGACTCAGACTTAAGACATTGATACTTGACTCAAAACCTTAAAGCAAAAAATATATGAACTGAAACTTGGGCAACAACTGGCTCTGTCTAGATATTTAAGCATGATAATGCTTGAAAGAACTCTAGTAGTCTCTGGTTCAGCACAAAGGTGACAACTTGAAAACAAAAAGAACAAAATAAACTAGGAAAACAACAACAAACTACCGAGGAAAACAAGCAACTAATCTAAAGCAAACTTCATGAAAGGAAAACTTACCTATCTAACTACTATGCAGGGGTTACCTGCTTTCAATTTTGCATTTGATACAACTTCAAATCCTGCCCATTATAAGAACATGGCAGGGTTTCTTCAGTGGGATATGCAAATTTGAAGGAATTATTTTGATTCGCTTGAATGATCTGATATGATCTTTTCTCTTCTTGGAAAAGATTGTCAAATCATCAAGGTATATGACAATAATTATATCTTTCAAATCTTCAAAGGCCAAATTCATGCCACGTTGAAAAATTGCACCTGCATTGATTAGGCCAAAAGGCATTCTGTTGTAAGAAAAAGTACCCCATGGTGTAGTAAATGCAGTCTTGAACTGATCTGCTTCATCCACCTGAATCTGATTATATCCTAAAATCCATCTAACATGGACATCATTTCTGATCCTACAACAGTTTGTAAAAGATGATTCATATTAGGGAGAGCAAAATCATCTTTGAGTGAGGCTTGATTTAGATTTTTGAAATCTACACAAATCCTTATCTCCATTCTTCTTCCTCACTGGCACAATATTAGCAACCCAAGTAGAATGATGAATAGGGTATATAATCCCGGCCTGCAATATTTTGTCAATTTGCTTAAAGATTTCTCCTTCAACTATGGGGTCATAGTTTCTTTGTTTCTTCCTGAATGTTGTTGCTTTTGGTTTAAGAGGGATTTCATGTTTGAACTTTCCATCCATGAAATTCTTTAGGTCGTCATAACTCCAACCTAATACATCTTGAAATTCAATAAGTAATTTCTTGATCTCTACCCTCTCCTCTAGTTTGCAACACTTTCCTATGTTTATCATCTTTGGGCTGACTTCTGTCCCTATATTGACTCCATTTTCACCTCAAGTTTTTCCTTTGTTATCTCTTTTCCTCTTTATCTATGCATCATGCCTATCAAAAAGTTTTTCTAAAGAGATTAGATGGGATGGAATCTTATTACCTTTCAATTGAATCATATCAGGCTCTGTTTCCTTTTTGTCAATTGTCACTAGAATTAGTGCTTCCTTTAAAATACAAGCATTCAAAAGGATCTTCCCCTTCAATGAATTTTAGTATGTGTTTATCATCTTCAAACACCTGCCATGAGTCTTCATTATCAGGGACATTAGGCCTGAATAGAACTTCTTTATAGGTTTAATCTTTAAAGTTAGGATGTGGTTAGAGCAATGATGTAGAGACTGCCAGAGAATTAGCTCTTGAATTGAATTCTCTGAGTACTGATGTAATTGAGAAGGCATCCAAACTCTCAATTTCATCCCACACCTTATTACGATAACTTCTCAATCTTGAGTTTTTTACTGCATATTGATTTTTGACTTGTCTTACCACCAACTCTGCATTTCCTTCAGCTTTAAGTATCTTGACTCCTTTTTGTTTTGCTGCCATTATTCCAAGGAGAAGAGCTTCACATTCTGTTGTATTGTTAGTACTTCTAAAATCTAACTTATAAGCCAAGCAAGTCATTTCCCCACTAGGTGATGTCAACACTACCCCTGCACCTGGACCAACATTAGCACAACTGCCATCAAATTCCAGAGTCCACAACTGATCACCTTTAGTTTGTTTTGATTCTTTTGAAATATAAGGGGTGTTAGAGAACAACATATAATTACCAAATTGCATTTCATGATACAAGATTTGAGACCTACGATCATCTAATTTCAAGACAATGAATTTTGCCTTTTCTTCTGGTTCTAGCTTCACCTTTTTATCTCCAACTTGGATAGTGGCACAAGACCAGTCTAAATTTATCTCTCCCTCCATGTCTTTGTAGAAACTTCTGCTTAGGAGCATGTCATAACTTGCAGGGATGTCTGCCACTAGAATAGCGAGTTTTAGCCTTTTGGAAGGATAGGCAACAAGAGCAACTTGAGCATCTTTAATCTGTCCAAGCAAAGGCACTTGTTTTGCACCCATTGAATAACATCTACTGAAAGTTTTAGTCAATCGAAGTCCTAAAGCTTTTGCTATAGAAGCAAGGATTGCATTATTAGAGGCTCTTGAATCTATGATGCAATTACTCAATCTATTTCTGTTGATGAACAAAGAAATGTAGAAGGGATCCGGTTTTTCATTTGGGCATGTTACTAAGACAAAAGGTTCTTCTTCTGTAAACAACTTAGGGAGTGCAAAATCTTCATCAGTCAAAGAAGTTCCACTAGTGCTAGTTTCATTGTGGTGATCAACATCAGCATTAATATTAACATGACCCCCATCCGTATTATTACAATGCTCAACTAATCTTTGCAATTGATCAGGATTAGACTTCAAGTAATCCAATGGAGATATCTAGATTCTTACCTCTTCATAGTATTGTATGATGTCAAAGGAATTAGCTGACTTACCTTTGTATTCCTTTTGTGAAGATGAGGTTACTATGCCATTATCTTTATCAGCTTTGTTTGATGGTGCATTATTCTTGACAGGAACTGAATTGTTAGTCTGATTTCTATTCTTCTGACCTTTGGTCATTACTATTAACTAAGGTTCTTCTAGAGTAGCAAAAAAGTCACCTCTTGCTTTTGAATTTGATTCATACTCCAAGAAATAATTTTCAGAGTTGCCACAAGGAGCATGATAATCCTCACTTTCAGGATATTCATTTGTTTGTTCTTTGTTATCCACTATTTGTCTATATCTGATCATATCAGCACAAGTATCTCCATCATGATCTGCCCTTAGATGAAAAGCACACCTATTTTGTCTTTTTGGGGCACCTTCAATTGTTGATCTTTGTTGAATAGGTGGTATTTGCAGTGCTTTACTTCCATTTGAGTTTCTATAACCTTCTTGATGAGGTTGATGAAAGGAATGAGCAGGCCTATTAATTTGTTTCTTCAATGAAATGAGCTCATTAGACAATTTTTGAAGCATAGCCTCTGTATTATTAGAAGTACTAACTGTATTACCCATGGTTCCAGATTGGAATTCCCTTTTCCACTTACCAGAGGCTATCATGTCATCCTCCATCTCCACAACTAGTGTCTGGGCAGCTTGCACGTTTGCTCTTCTAATTTGATATCCCAAATCAGGAGGCATAGAGCTAATGTAGAAGGTATTCTTATTATCATTTGTAGGTGCACTTGCATCAGGTATTCTTTTGATGAGTTTGTTGAACTTTGCATTAAATCTCTCATGGAAATTGACAGTTCTTTCTTTATCTGTGCTAATTGCAACACCAATACTTGTGCATCTTTTGTAATTTTATAACGTTCCTCAAACCTTTGTTTCATAGTGTCCCAATTTGTGATGCATCCTGTAGGTAGGTCTTGAAAGTTGAAACCAATCAGCAACATTGTCCACCAGTGTATCTACAAACATTCTGATAGCCACATCTTCATGTTGAGGATTCACTACACCACAAGCCTTATGGAAAACACTTAAGTGCTGTTCTGCGGAAGTGGTACCATCACCATTAAATTTTGGAAAATTCTTCCTTGACGCTCTTGGCAAATCGTTATTAGCTGTGCTGTAGCTGTTGGTACAGTGATTTGGTTTGTCTGAAAAGTCATAGAAAGTGGAAGTGTTGCACCAATCAACAAAAAAGCATCAAAAGTAGGAGGAATAGAGGCCCTAACAACAAGAGGAGAAGAAGATTGACTCCTTTGTGTTCTATTAGGAGGAAAAACTGCAGACAAGAGAGTATCTTGGGGTTGCTTGGTCACAGATTCCCTTGCATGTGTTCTTCTTTTGCAAAGGTCTTCTAGGATAGGAAAATTGGCTTTCTTGAGCTCTTCGTATATTGGGTCAATCTTTCCTTTCTCCTTGGCACTCCTGGTATATTTGGAATCCAGGGTGTATAAAATAAAATAGTATTTTAAATTTACCTTACTAGTCTTCGACTTTGATTTTGCTTCTTGTCTTCAGTAGGTTGAGGCTGTAAAATTGGTATCAAGTTCTTATGACAAACACTTGACTACTAGAAGTTTTTTCTTGCAACTCATATATATGGAATTAGATTGCAAATTAATATGAAGGAAACTTATTTAGAGATTTCATCTAAATCTCCCCAGTAGAGTCGCCAAAAACTGTTGGTTAATAGTTTGTCCTCCTATTCGATTTTATAACCTGGCTCTTTGATTCCCAATGTTTTAGAAATTTTAAGAGACAAAAGGATGTTTACCAAAAAATGTGTTAGTGTATATGTTCTATCACCGCCCTCTGAATTACTAGGTACAACTCCTTATGATCTACAATGATATGCAATGAATATGTTTTTACAAGATCAGAAGTTTTGACATCATAAGCTCTTAACCTGAGAGCAGTAAAGGATAACCAAATTATTTGTAGGCACAAACAATTCAGGCAAGATGAATTTGAATAACCTATCACACCCAATAGAATGATTGTAGTAGATTATCTTGAGATTTTATCCCTTAATTTTATTCTAAATGCAGAATAACCATCTAAATGCAAAAGAGGAATGAAGAGATATGCACATGAGGGCAAATGGAATTTGCTTTCACTATCAGCCTTGAATGAAATGGAATTCAACCAATAACTAATAGATTCATACACATTTATCTATCATTTTCCAATAAAACTATCTAACATGATATGAAATGACAAGAGAAGAAACAAAACCATATATGAAGAAAGTAAATGGAATCACCTTCACTGTAATTACCAAAATGAAATAGAATCCATATGATTATCACATAATCGCATATAATTGTCTTTCAACTCTTAATGTAGAACTAATCTATGCATGGGCAACAAAACATGACAAGCAAATAAGGGTAAATGGAATTACAAACCAATTCACCATCAAGTTTGCTGACCTTTTTATCACCAGTTAATGTTACATTTATAGTCTTTTGTTAGCCTTCAATTCAATAGAGCAACGGTCACAAAATGAAAAAGAGAATAAAATAAGAAACTATGAACACGTGGCATCTTTTCCATCGATGCTTATGAATCCATGGTACTTCTGAAAACACCTGACGACTGTTCAGCTTCATGCAATCTCAAGAATCTTGTAGAAAATCATTATTTTCTTCGAATTCTGTTGTTTCGCGCCAAGTCTGTATTATTCATATTTGAATAGTCACTGCAGTTTTGAATTCGGGCCGTCGATCTTAAGCTAACGATTGCGATTAAAACATTATAACCCTTCGTTTATAACTTCCTTCGCAGGTCCCTCTGTGTACATTTGTTGAACTGTCGTTATGTCGCTATGAATAACAGTTGAGCAACTTTACATAGCGACATAGCGACAAACGTAGATCTTTTTCCGATCTGATGGTGGCGATAATACGATGTTAACCCTTTTACTTTGCTATGTGGGTCCACTTTCTAGCTATGCATGTTGTGGCAGACAGGTGGCACCATTCCATTGCTTGGAGAACCTGACATTGACCTTCTTTTCTTTGTGGCAAGTTGTGACTAGGTTCTGCCTGTATCTCGTGAAATGTGATGGCCCACAGGACACGTGTCGTTCTGTCGTTATGTCGCCAGTATTATTCTTCATGCAACTTTTTTTAAGGATATAGCGACAAGCGTAGATCTATTTTTGACTATGCTCCACGGGGACGCGTCCCCTGCCTCTGTACCCTAGTACCCGTACCGGGTACGAAACGGGGACGCGGGTACGGATTTTGGACGTACCCTGCGACGTCCCTTTTTGAGGGGAAAGGGGACGGTCCCCGAAACGCAAAAAAAAATTTCGTAGGAAACTTGGGTACGGATTTCCGTACCGGGGACGGCGTTCCCGTCCCTCGCCCGTACCCTTTTGCCCACGCCGTCCCCTATTTTCCAGCCGGCCATGGGTGAGTTAAAAAGTTAAAAAAAATGGTTTTTTTTAAAAAAAATTTAATCTTTTCTATTCCGCCTAGGGCCCACATGGATGTTAAGTTGTTAACCCTAATGTGTCTTCTTAAATAGTTAAAGTTGGAGCTCATTGCTCATTTGGAGTTGTTTGCAAGTTGGGAAGAGGAAGAGGAAAACATTGAACATTCAACAACAACAAAAGAGGAGTGTGTTTTGGAGGTGGAAGAGAAAGTTTTGCCTTCATTTCTACTTCATTCTAGGTATGTTTTTTATTTTCTTTTTGTTTGATTCAAACTTCATTGTTGTTTGTTGTCATTTTTCATTTTTTTCAATGACATAAAGAGGGCATGTTAATGGAACATTGAAATATTTTTTTTTTCTATAACTTGCAGTAGTATACTATAAATCATTGTAAAATCCAAAGGCAAAAACATGAGCAGCAGTGAGAGTGAGGGAAGTAGTGATAGCATGGAAGTTGCCATGCAAGAAACTCAAGTGTCACAATTACAAAGACCAAGAAAAAGACCTAGGGCAGCCATTGATGAGCCTAATGTAGATGTCCCTATGCCTAATCCATTTGAGTGCCCTTCCAAAGCCTTAAAACAATATGCCAAAGGCCCATTCAACCCTAAGAAACCTCTCCTACAATTTGCCACAAAAGTAGACAAGAATAAGAAGAAAAATTCGGGGGGTAGTAGGGAATGGGAGTGTCATTTATGTAAGAAGCATTAGTTTGGGAGCTACACAAGAGTGTATTGCCATCTTTTATGGATAGGTGGGCAAGGGGTGAAAGGTTGCAAAAAAATTACGGAGGAAGAAAAACTTGAGGCCAATAGGTTGTATGTGGAGGGGGAGTTATTGAAATCCGGGGGTCCTATGAGTAGCACACCCACACCCTCATTGACTCCCACTAGCACTGTTAGTAAAGGGAAGGGAAAGGCCAAGACTAAGAGAGATACCAATGTGGCTGATTTATTTAACATACAAGCAAAAGATAGAGCTGAAGAGTCCATTGGCAGATTTCTTGTTGCTCATGGCATACCATACCATGTTTCTCGTTCCTCATTCTATAAACAAATGTGCAAAGATATTTATGCTGCTGGTCCCTCATTTGTACCACCAGGAGAGACTAAATTACGCACCACTATCCTTGACAAAGAGTACTCAAAAGTAAACATTTTGATGGAGGATATGAGGCAAACATGGATGAGTGATGGATGTTCTATTATCATGGATGGTTGGACCGATATCAAACATCGGCCACTCATCAATCTTATTGTCACTAGTATAGCAGGGGCCTATTTTCTTAGAGCCATTGATTGTTCGGGAAAAAAGAAGGATGCATCCTTCCAATTTCAGATTTTGAAGGATGCTATAGAAGAGGTAGGGACTTCAAATGTTGTGCAAGTAGTCACTGATTCAGCCCGTGTGTGTAAATCAGCTGGATTGATAATAGAGAGCACCTATAGACACATTTTTTGGACCCCATGTTGTGTACATGCATTGAATAACACCTTGAAGGACTTTGGGAAAATTGATTGGATAAAGACTATGGTGTTTGAGGCTAGAGACGTGCAAATGTTTATTTGCAATCATCACACATCTCTTGCATTATTTAGGACATTTTCCAAAAAAGAATTCCTCAAGCCTGTGGAGACTCGATATGCTAGCTACTTCATTTTGTTGGAGAGGATGCTTGAGGTCCAAGAGGCCTTACAATCCATGGTGGTCAATGCAGAGTGGAATAGATGGCATGAATCAAGCACCCCAGATGGAAGACTTGTCAAACGAAGAATCCTAGATGAACATTGGTGGACCACAATGAGGTAAGAAACTTAAGAATTGGTGGATATCATAATTGTTATTATTGCTGATTTAATAAAAAAAAAAAATTGATTTAAGCACTTGCTGATTTTTTTAACATATTATGTTTCTCACTTGCAATTTTCTTTCATTTGCAGATACATTTGCTCCTTCATTGACCCTATTGTGCAGGTCATTAGATATGCTGATACTGACTCTCCTAGCCTTGGAGAGATTTATGAGACTTTTGATAGCATGCTTGGGCAGATCAAGCAAGCTGTTAAAGATAAGGAACCTACTTTGGAGTTCTACGAGGAGCATCTTAAGCCCATTGTAATGAAAAGGTGGAACACTATGAACAACCCACTTCATATGGCAGCCTATGCAGTCAATCCAAAATGGTATGCACCAAGGCCTGGGAGAGTGCTTCCATCTAATGATGAGGAGGTGAGTTTAATTTATTAAAGAATTCTGATTTTATAATACATTTTTAAATATTTTATTTTATTTGTAAAGTTTATAAACTCTAAGTTCTCACTTCTTAATTTTTGTTTGTTCAATATAGGTGAAGGACGGCTTCTTCAAGGCCCTTTCAAAAATGTATAGTGCAGAGGATGCTGCAAAAATTCGAGGGCAATGGCTTGACTTTGCCAATCTTCGTGGTCCAACATTTGGTAGACCAGAGGCGAGGACTGATAGAGCTACATTAGCTCAAAAGGACCCGATTGGATGGTGGACATGGCATGGTAGAGATGCACCTGAGCTGAAAGCCCTTGCCACCCGTCTTCTCTCACAGGTTGCGAGTTCCTCTGCTGCAGAGAGGAATTGGTCTACATATAGCTTCATTCAATCGGTCAAGAGGAACAACCTTACCTCTAGACGATCAGAGAAGCTTGTGGCTGTTCATAGTGTATTGCGACTACAGGAGCGACAGAGTCTTGAGTATCGACAGACTCCAGCACTACGTTGGGATGTTAATCCTGAGGATGCATTGCAGATTGATGAGGATAACACACCCCCAGGGCTGCTTGGAGTTCCATTGGATGAGGACCCTCTGCCTACCCCTGCCAGTGATTCAGAGGATGAGATTGATGATGATCTTGATTTAGATAGAGATTTAGATTCCTAGAGGACAGCCATATATTTGGCTTTCTGCTTTTCAGATACTCAGATACATTATTGCTTTTGATTATTATGGAGTTGGACATCTCATTTACACTTCTAGTATTTACTTTCATTGTGTCATTTTGATTTTCATTTCATGCATGATGATGATAGATTGATACTTGGAGCCTTTGGGCATTTTTGCTAATTGTATGCGATATTCGGATATATCATCATATCATATTCTCATTTTGATTCTAATCTTAATAGTTTTCAATTTCCATGTATTCTATGGTGAATGGTTTATCAATGTTATGATTTATCATTGTTATGGTATGCATATCAGAAATATATCTCTAAAGAAGTCTAATTCTCCATATATAAAAAATTTAAAATTCCCTATATTTTATAGCCGTCCCCTGAGGTCCCGTCCCCTAAATTTTGGCTTCGACCCGTACCCGTACCGGAAACACGTTCCCGTCCCCTAAAACGTCCCCGTCCCGGAAACTCCGTGGAGCATAGATTTTCGATCTGACGGCCAACGAGATGCATCATTGAATACTTATATTTCTATCATTAAAACATAATCCGTTGATTTGATCTTTATCGACAATTTGGATTTGGTCTTTTGAACCATTTGACTTGTCAACTGGCCAATGGTGTGCATTCTTTCATTCATTTGACTTTTCTCCACCATGTAGCTTATTATGATCGCATATGAACCAATCATGTACTGAATCGGCATTGCATATTTGCTTATCTTCATTTTTGGACTTTAGGAAGGTTTTGAATGTTTTCTTCTGCACGAACAGCTTCTTCTGCTCACTGACCTTGCTTTTCTGCAATGTCTTCCATGGAAACCACAATGTAACGTTGAATGTTTGTCTTCATCATGGTTAGGAACAAATCAATAGAAGATCCAAACCTTCTCATCGGGATGACACATAAAAACCTCCCAAACCCTAATTACCTAGCTTTGGATTGATGCATTGCTCATATGATTCCCGCATTAGGTTAGCTCAAAGGAATGATGAGAAGAAAGGCCATCCTATGGGTGAAATGTCCCTTTTCTGATTTTTCATGATATTTCCAACCTCTAATCAGATCTTTAAAATCAAACAACTAATATCACAAAGATCCTCCAAATTTCTCAAGAAACCCCAAATCGGGTATGCCAGAAATTGTGCCAAAAGCTTCACAGCTTCACCAATTACTAATAAATCTGAAAATGGAAATTTTTACAGAACTTTCAGTAGCATAACAGCCTACAAATTGACATTTCCAGATCCGTATAGCCTTTACACAACAGCTCAAAAATGTAAGACCAAAACTATGCTCATCGGGCTCCCGAAATAGCACAAAATATGCCCGGAAACACCACAAGAACACTAATAATCTATCTCAGAAGTTTAATCACGTCCCAATATATATATTCAGATCTATTTTAATAGCTTAAAGTCTAAAATACAGCAGCAACCAAAACTGATATGAAATACTCAACCGGAAACACCAAACTCTTACAAAAATACACCCGGAAACTCACAAATCTGCACTGTTCAGCACAAAGGCAAACTCTGTATGAGCATGCACATGGAATGGCTTCAAACTCCCGTCCTTAGCCTTCCTGGAAACCTGCAAACTCCCGTTCTTGGGTCTCCCTGGAAACCTGCAAACTCCCGTTCTTGGGTCTCCTTCTCCACAGGTTTGGCAGCCTCTGAAGAATAACAAAGAATGAGCGAAAATCAAGTCTGGAATCCCCCCCAAAATGCCTCCAAACCTCTTTAAAAAGGGCATAACTGTAACTCACGTCCAAGAGAGGTTAATGAAACATATTTTAATAATAATTATCATTTATTAGTCCAACGGTTTCCAAAGATTAACTCCCTTTTTCCGAAACTTCACTTTCTTGGGCCTGCCTGTCTTAGCAAAGATTATTATTTTTTAATTATTTGAAAAGGGGACATGACAAGTCCTCCCCTCCCAAACATTGCTTGTCCTCAAGCAATGGCTGAACAATAAACCAATCAATCCTCCTGGATCCCAAATGTAGTCATGAACTATACTACTACCAATTAACACAGACTCTTGCAAGATCCTCTGCAATATGACCAAGAGGAATCCATAATCAAACTGGCAATTATAGCTCAACCAAACTCCAAAATCACCATTACCACAGTCAAAAAGCCATGAGACACAAACTCTTAGAATATCAAAACCCAAGTAAAGTGGACTACCAACATAGTAAATACCATCAATGCATTCCACTGGCCTATATGGAATGTACAATCCAACTCTGCAACAATGGTGAATGCTCTCAAATGAAACTATACCAAGTATGGAGAATCCACACACTGTACAACTCCTGCAGTCAACACAACTCTGTAGATCATTGGCCACTGTCTCATAACCATAACTCCCATGCACCCCTGATGGTGAAAAGCCATCACAAGATAAACAACAAGAAATGGAACCCAAACCAAATTTTCCTGCCATCAACTCCTCAGCATAAGGATCAATTGTTAACTGATGTACATACCCTGCAATATAATGTTGATTAAAAAAACCAACCTCAGTCAACAGCTCACCATGAACAAGTGATACAACCCACTGTGATTGATCACTAGCTAAGTCAGGAGATGTCATAGCCAAAGGAGTAGAATCAATAACAACACTTGCTGAAGCATCACTCCAAAACTCCTGCTCTAAGTCATGTATTATCAAGCTATCAACTACAAAACCTGTTGCCATGTCGTGCCCATCACAACTCTCATCTCGAGGCATCAAACTATTCCATAACTGATGATAAGCACTAGGAACCAAAGTACATCTCTGTATCATAATCTCATCAACATGGTCATCAAAGGTAAATTGATGAGCGTACCTCACAGTGTAATGCCGATAGAATGCGCCAATCTCAGTCAGTGGCTCAGACTGTAATCCAGATGAAACTAACTGCAATTGATCATCAACCATGTTGGAACTGACTACTACCTCCAAAGATATCACCAAGGGAGTAGTATTACTAGCAGGAACCATGCCAACTGTCGACTCACCAACATCACACATGACCTTTGATACATCTCTAGTCTCTGTGCCTTCAGTACTAGAGGCCACCACCCTGTCAGGCATACAATAATCTGCTACAATACCCAACTCAACTAAACCTGACTCTAGTGGGAATGAACCTGATATGCCAATGTTAGTATCAAGGATGGATGCATCCCCATCTCCACTATCTCTAACAATCTCAGCCATGGACATCCTCGAATCACCAAACACCATAGCTTGTGACTGTATAGAATCAGATAAAGACTGTAGTCGCTCTAACTCCATGGTCACCTTAGCCAAATGGAACTGTGACTCCTTGAAAGCCAACTGTGTACTCTCAAGAATCTCAGAAGTCACCTCAAGCTGCTCAGTAAGCTCACTCACCTCATCTTCCTTGGCCAACAATGCATCATATGCTGTACTGCCCCACTCCATAAGATAATCTCTGTCGGCTACCAACTGCATATAATTTTGTCTCAAAATCCGAATAGCCTCCCATAAAGAGTGGATCTCTGTTAAGGAAAGATAACTTCCTCCCTGCTCATCACTAGTAGGAGAGCCCCATCCATAAACTGCTAACAACTGACGAGTAGCATCAAAATGTTGGCAAGTGATAGCAATGTCTTGGTCACTAACTCTCAACTGATTAGACACATGATGGCACTGGCTTGACTGTCTCCTACAAACCTCCTCTGATGCACTGTCTGAAGGAGTGTCCTCAAAGTTACTAGTCTCTAGAGTATTACCATCCATATCCTGTGAATCAAATCTAAAGCTCATATCAACATACGGAGTATCAAAAACATTAGCATTGCTGTCCAACTCCTCTGTACCCAAGGAAACTAAGTCTTCAAAACTGCCCACTGCATCCTCCTGGATGTCATCAATGCCAATATGATCCTGGGACTCATCTATACACACTACCAAATATGAAATATCATCAACACATTCCAGCAAGTATGGTCGACTGGATATATGAACAAAGCCCCACATTGGTGTATAAAAACTAATACCAACATCAAACAAGATACTGGCACAAGAAAAGACAACACCATGTAATCTGCTAATCAAATCCATGATAGCACCCAAAAAAACACTGCTACCAAAAAGTGTTAAAGATCTCCAGTCAACTGAATCCCAAATGCCAATATAACAATCTCGAGTCCATATCCGTAAACTAGAATCAACTGGTAACTCCAGCAAACTCCTCACCTGAGTAATATGACCAATACCAACTAACTCCACATACCTGTCATGATGAGATAATGAAGTCACAATACTATCTTGGTTCACCTTCAGCTGGCTGGACAAATCATGTGAAGTACTACCAGCCTCAACCTCATGTGATGAAGCATCTAACTGTGCCTGGTACTCTTTCTCAGCAAAGTCATGAATGCTCAATGTCTGCTCATCTCTACCAAGTATCTCACCATCCTGCACAACAACATCCTCATAATCATCATCTGAACCCACTACACTGTAGTCACTGCCTGTCGTAACTATACCATCTTGAATACCTGTGGCATCACCCTTTGACGACCTGTAAACAATAGTCTCAATTTGAGTATCAAGTTGACTATTACTATCAATCTGTGTGATATCCTTTCCCACCACCTCCTGTGGCAGAGTAGAATCTGAGACCTCTACCTGGCTATCAGTTAGTTTCTCAAACTCCTCATGCAAGTTCTTGGGAATTGTGTCATCTGTCCTGTGAGAAAATCTGCCAAATAGAAATCCAGTCAACTTATCCACCTTAGTTGGGTCAGATAATATGTCATTTATACGGTGGTGCTCAACCAACTGTTTAGACATGTCATGGCTTATTTTCATAAGTTTATCTCGAATGTCTAAATAACCATCCTTTCTACTATTTTGACTCTGGCTATCAATTGTCCAAGATCGTTCCCTCTGAGACTCTGTACTATACCTGTCCATTCTGGATAAAGTAGAGTGTAACCCCAATAGGATATAACTTCTTCAAACACCAAGAACTAACATGCAAATGATTAGAAGTAGCATGCAAGAATAGATTTGGACATGCAACTGATTAGAAGCAACATGTAACCACCAAATTATGACATGCAAGATCTGGGTAGTTGTCAAAACTGACATGCAAAATCTGGGTAGTTGTCAAAACTGACATGCAAACTTCTACAACCACCAAATTCACCAAGAACTAACATGCAAATGATTAGAAGTAGCATGAAACCATAGATTTGGACATGCAACTGATTAGAAGCAACATGCAACCACCAAATTATGACATGCAAGATCTGGGTAGTTGTCAAAACTGACATGCAAGATCTGGGTACTTGTCAAAACTGAAATGCAAACTTCTACAACCACCAAATTCACCAAGAACTAACATGAGAATGATTAGAAGTAGCATGCAACCATAAATTTTGACATGCAGCTGATTAGAAGCAACATGCAATCATAAATTATGACATGCAAGATTTGGGTAGTTCTCAAAATTGAAATGCAACATCTGGGTAGTTGTCAAAACTGACCTGCAAACTTTTACAAACCCTCAGGCTGGCAAGATCATGGCTCTGATACCACTGAAATGTCCCTTTTCTGATTTTTAATGATATTTCCAACCTCTAATCAGATCTTTAAAATCAAACAACTAATATCACAAAGATCCTCCAAATTTCTCAAGAAACCCCAAATCGGGTATGCCAGAAATTGTGCCAAAAGCTTCACAGCTTCACCAATTACTAATAAATCTGAAAATGGAAATTTTTACAGAACTTTCAGTAGCATAACAGCCTACAAATTGACATTTCCAGATCCGTATAGCCTTTACACAACAGCTCAAAAATGTAAGACCAAAACTATGCTCATCGGGCTCCCGAAATAGCACAAAATATGCCCGGAAACACCACAAGAACACTAATAATCTATCTCAGAAGTTTAATCACGTCCCAATATATATATTCAGATCTATTTTAATAGCTTAAAGTCTAAAATACAGCAGCAACCAAAACTGATATGAAATACTCAACCGGAAACACCAAACTCTTACAAAAATACACCCGGAAACTCACAAATCTGCACTGTTCAGCACAAAGGCAAACTCTGTATGAGCATGCACATGGAATGGCTTCAAACTCCCGTCCTTAGCCTTCCTGGAAACCTGCAAACTCCCGTTCTTGGGTCTCCCTGGAAACCTGCAAACTCCCGTTCTTGGGTCTCCTTCTCCACAGGTTTGGCAGCCTCTGAAGAATAACAAAGAATGAGCGAAAATCAAGTCTGGAATCCCCCCCAAAATGCCTCCAAACCTCTTTAAAAAGGGCATAACTGTAACTCACGTCCAAGAGAGGTTAATGAAACATATTTTAATAATAATTATCATTTATTAGTCCAACGGTTTCCAAAGATTAACTCCCTTTTTCCGAAACTTCACTTTCTTGGGCCTGCCTGTCTTAGCAAAGATTATTATTTTTTAATTATTTGAAAAGGGGACATGACAATGGGCAATCTAGACTTAGACTTAAGACATTGATACTTGACTCGACTCAAAACCCTAAAGCAAAAAAGATATGAACTGAAACTTGGGCAATAGGAAACGAATACCTGTAACTTCTTGCTATATAATTTTCAGCCAAAAAGTGCAGGGACAAGTCATTTTTGAGGGACAGTTCGACAAGTTGTCTTGTTCTTGGTAGTGCCAACTCTGATGAAATATTCTTCGATACTCCAACCATACTTGTACTTATATGATCCAAATCGGCAACTTCGCAACTTGTTCCTAAACATAGAAAATGCAAAAAAGGTTGTGGAAAGTGGTTTACCTTAGTCGAATCCCTATTTAAGAATTAGCCTTGAAATTGCATAACGAAAAGTAATGTGAAAGGTAAATTGTTGATTCACCTTGCATGAAACGTTTATATACGCATGTAGTAATTGCTCAAATCCATGAAGATGCTTGAATGTGATTCAAAGAGTCTACCTTGGAATGAAATGTAGATTAAAGGATGCCTTCACAAATGCATGGATCTATGTTTGCTAATCTTAGATCTAGAATGTAGATATACTTGATAACCACATTAGGGAGAGAAAGAAGAATGGATATTTGGATCTTGGTTGATCATGGGAAAGAAACTTGCATCACTTGGAGAACGGATGTTGTAGCTGCATAAAGGAAAGGAATTTAAAAGGTCAATTATTGATTCACCTTGCACAAAACTCTCACGAATGGATATAGTAATTGTTCAAATCCTTGAAAATGTTTGAATGTAATCCAAAGAGTTGACGTTGGAATGAAGTGTAGGACCAAGCATGCCTTCACAAATGCATGCATCCATGATTGCCAGTCCTAGATCTAGAATGTGGATATGCTTGATAACCACATGAAGGAGAGAAATAAGAATGGATGTTTGGATCTTCTTGCTTGATTGGGAATTTCTCTACTTGGCCATCACTACTAGACAGAAACTCACATCTATTGGAGAAGATTGCCTTTGTTTGAATGGATTTTGAAGAAAGGGAGACTTGGAGATCTTGAATTGGATAATTGCCTTAAAATCTTGAATCCAAATCCTGAATTGTACAACTTGAACTCTTGATGATAGCTTGCACTTGAATGGTATTCTTCCTATGGAAAATGAGAGGAGGAGATGCTTTTTTATTCTCCATCTTGTGATTCAAATTAAATCAAGGTCAACCACAAATCAAAACCTTAAAGGAAAACCTTGACATTGGTCTTTGGGCCATGTATGGGCTCAAAAATCTAGGGACAAGTCAGCCAATCAATTGGTACCTAGGGGAGAAATTGGCTAGTCAACTTGTCATAGGTAAAATAAACCCAAATTTTGCTAGAAAGAAGCAGGGGAAGAAAATGCAAGTTATTGTGATCAAGTACAACAAACATTTGAACCTCAAAATTACTAGAATGGGATCTAATAGGTCCTAGAGCCTCCAATTATGGGTGCTAAATTTGTCGGACGATACACATGATGTAATTCTGAAACATCAATTGTCTTTATTACTATCATATGTTTTTTTCAATTTTGTATTTTTTGTTTTTGCAAGTTATGTTTTTTTAATATATTTTATAACACACGTATTGTCCAACCATACCCAACTGTACCAAACTAGGGAAAACCAATCACCATACCAATCCAACCTTGTACTTGAACTAACAACTTTTTACAAAGTGCCAACCACAAGCTAAAGTCCACACTAGCCAAGACTAGTTATACCAAGACAAAAAAAATTGGCCCAAATAAACAGCCACAAGATATCTAGTAGTTATGCAATTAGAAAAGGCTAAAACAGCTAATGCCATAAGTAAACTATCTTTTATCCTTCAATTTAACAAATGTTTCAATGACACCTTAAAGGATTCCTTTTAAACATCTCATTCAAAAACTTGATCAACTAGTCAATATTTTTCGCTGCACAATGGTTAGCCAAAGTAGTTTAGGTTTATGATCAACAAAGCCTTCAATAAGCCATCCTTTCTTTTGAGTGCAGCTTTAGCTTTAGCCCTATAGTGGGGTCAAGGCATCATTTAGAGTCTAGACCAAACACCCCAGGATCAATAGGACAAACCTCAGTCTCATTTTTATAATTTTGTAGATCAGAATGTACAATTATGCATCTATTAACTGGCACAATAAGAAAAGCCACTGAACAGCTAGACTACAGAAGCACATCCTTGTTTAAGGTAATCATACCATGTTCAAGAAACTCTTAAACTATTTAAAAGGCACTTTCAGCAGTAAGGTAGCTTCTCACAAGAGAGTGAGAGACCTACTGGCATTAGTTAATAACATCATTTACTATAGAAAGCCTCATTGTTCATTGCCTTACACGCAAACCATAGAACTTAGTGGACAAAATATTCCAAAACTTCATTACACACTTATATAAATTCTTGTCATTACTAATAAAACCAAGCAAAATGTGAAGCCAAGAAATATGATCCTTATTGTTAAGTTTGGAAGGATCACTGCAAATGTAATAGCACTGCCTGATGGTATGTGTTTTCCAAAGGCAACAACCCCTAGTATTTATATTGAGAATAGGCCAAGAAGAGACATGTCCCTTCATAGGACATGCCTATTCCTAATTAGATAATTAAATATAATAATGGATTTTAATTAGTTTTATATATATATAATTTTCATGAATCATTTTTATATTAATCTCTCACATAATAATACTTAGATATATATATATATAAATTTATATCTCATGTATAATAAATAAATAAATATATTATAACTCATATATAATAAATATATATGTGTATATATATCTAATATTATTGTCTCATAGGTTTATTTAACTGAAGCTATCAAACATTAACACTCCCTCTTAGTTAGGGAGGATAAACATAGGGACTGCTATTACCTCAACGTAATATTAGGAATGGTGACTTTGTGGATGTCTTTGATAAGAAGATATCCGCCATTTAAAGTTCATCTCAAGATATCAAGAGCAATGGCCTCCTGAATGTCAAGTCACATGACATGCACCAAGTACTCTTTGAGTAATGGCCTCCTGAACGTCAAGTTGCAAGATATTTACCTAGTGCTATGAGTAATGGCTTTCAAAACATCAAGTTACATGATATTCACCAAGTACTTTGAGTAATAGCTTGCTGAATATCCATTTGCATAACATTTACCCAGTACTCGAAATCTTCATAAGATATGTGCACACACATTCTCAGTAATGCTTACCATATGAACATTCATGGTCTGTTTAAGGGACTTAATCCACCATGCAAGATATAATCTATCATGCTCTGTCTTAGACGTCATAAGATGTCTATAACAATAGAAAGCCATGGTCTATTTAAGGAACTTAATCCACCATGCAAGTTATCATCATGATCTGTCTTAGACATCATAAGATGATGAAATTGCTATTAGGATTCAACAGTGTAGTTTTTTTGAGTCAAACGCATTGACCCATATTTCACGAGTAATGGTTCACAAAATCCATCTCTCATGAGAATGAATGGAACACCAACAGACATAGGATCTAGGTGATGCTCACAAAGGTGAAGCACCGGGACTTCACAAGAGGTCCCCATCCTAGCACTACTCCAACTTGAGCGTGCTTAGCTACAGAGTTTCCTCCATGGTTAAATCCACTCTGCTTGCAACCTGATGCAGCAACATCCTAGGTGTAAGAGCAATCTTGCATCACCCCAAAAATATTTGTATCTCAGTCTTTTCTATTTTAGTAAGGACTAGTAGATAGGGTGGTTACTATTTATGGGAACTTGCTATTTTTAGTAAGTTTGTCATATGAGCTCAAAATGTTCTCATTTTCTTCACGAAGGTTCATTATAGAGTTTTAGGCCTACCATAAAAATCGCATTGCTCAAGCATAAGTATCGAAGAAGTTATTGCAGGTTTTCGGTGGAAACATTTGCAAAAAAATCTTCAGGCTCACCGTTGGAGGCCTTAGAGTGCCTAGATGAGGTCCGAGTCTGTAGATTAGGAGCTGGCGTTTCTGAAAAGTGGCTATAATAGCCAATTGGAGCAATGATTCGTGAGTTATGGCCTTTCAAAGTTGAGCTACCCGAAATCTCTAAAATAATTGTCAAAGATGTATTTGGCCGACTCTATATGTATTGTTAGGGTCTGTTGGCCCTAGGTATTAAGTTTCAATGTCTAGAGCCTTCTCGGGTGGCATAAAATTGCCTATTTAAGAAAGACCCGAACATTGTCTAGGACAACTATGGGTGATAGTTCGCAGCTTGTCTTGCAAATTATTGTAATGAAGGCGCCCATGTGGGTTAGCATATTGTATTTGAGAATTCTATAATTCCGCATTTGTGGCGCAAATAAGAAGTCCATATTTTGTTCTTGCATTGGCTTTTTTTTTTTTGTTTCTATTATGAGATCATGGTTTTAAGGGGAGCACCCTTCATCAAGTGGTATTAGAGCTAGAGTTCTTGAGTGTGTGGACAGATCATCAATTGTGAGGCAGTTCGCACCGAGACCGCGATTTGGGTTGAGTGTGTAGACAGATCGCCAAATGTGAGGCAGTTTGTATTAGAGTTTCAGTGGAAGCGCAAAAATGCCTCCATGAAGAGAGTGTGGTGGAAGAGCTGTAGGTGTTACACCTTAGGGTTTTCGAGCCCTCCAAAGGCAAATGCAAGCATTGGAAGAACAAATGCGAAGAGGAATAAATCTTCCTGTGAGAGATGAAAGCGAGGATGAGGACGAAGTAGAAGAAAATGCTGGAGCAGAGGCAGTTCTAAACCCAAAGGAAGAGAGGCTTTTTAGGGCCATCTCCAAGATTGGAAAAAGACCTGAGTTTGAGGTTCCCACATTTTCAGAAAATCTTAACCCATAAGAGCTGATCGATTGGATCAATGAACTAGAGGAGTACTTTGAGTATGGAGATATTGAAGATCTAGATAGGGTCAAGTTTGCGAAGGCAAAATTGAAGGGACATGCAAAGCTCTAGTGGCAAGAGGTTTAGTTGGAGCGAAATAGAAAAGGGAAGGACAAAATCACCAGATGGGATCGAATGATAGCTAAAATGGAGCGATAATTCATTCCTATGGATTATGAGCTTAATCTGTTGAAGAAGATGCAAGGGATGAAGCAAGCGGGAAAATCTATTCAAAAGTATACTGAAGAGTTCTACCGAGT
The DNA here is from genome assembly GCA_028749045.1 of Cupressus sempervirens. Taxonomy (NCBI): domain Eukaryota; kingdom Viridiplantae; phylum Streptophyta; class Pinopsida; order Cupressales; family Cupressaceae; genus Cupressus; species Cupressus sempervirens. The sequence continues at coordinate 148,032,807 of CM053790.1, forward strand.
TCTCATTAGAACCGGCCATGCAGAAGTTGACAAGGAGAAAGTCGCCCGTTATCTTAATGGGTTAAGGCCATGCATTTAGGACGACCTAAGTCTGGTTCGAATGAACAGTATTGAGGAGGCATACCAATTTTCCCTAAGAGTTGAGGAGAAACTTAGCAAGAAGTTTGACAATAAGAATAGTGGAAGGGGTTGTGGTGGAAGATCTGGCAGACAATCTTATGGAGGTCGTAATGATGATCAGAAGAACAAGGATGAGGCTAGAAGTAGCAATTAGAAACAATGGGGAAACAATTCCAATCGTTTCCATGATTAGAACAATAGATATCAGAGAGGAAGAGGTAGAGGACAAGGATCTGGAAGAGGAGGCTTCCGTGGGAAATGTTTTCACTGCGGAGAAGAAGGGCATAGAGCATTTGAATGTACCTAGCGCCAAGGAAGGATAGATCGAAGAACTGAAGGCCTAGCTAGAGTTCCAAAAATTGATGAAGATGCCAAATCCTCACATTTTGAGGATGCTGAAAGAAGTCCTAGTTAACAAAAGAGTCCTGCTAAGTGGTGAGAATGAACCTGATCAAAGGAGTTTGTTTCACACAAGGTGCAGATGTGAAGATAGGTGTTGTGATGTGATCATTGATGGTGGAAGTACTGACAATCTAGTGTCATAAATGATGGTCACCAAGTTGAAGTTGAAGAGACAGAAACAACCGCGTCCATACTGTATTGCTTAGGTGCAAGATGACCACAAGGTTATGGTCAATGAGTAGTAATTAGTGAAGTTCAAGATTGGAAGCTGCTAGGACGAGGTACTATGTAATATCATAACTATGGACATATGTCATATATTGCTGGGTAGGCTGTGGCAGTTTGACAGGCATGCTGTACATGATGGGCGAGAAAATACTTACACTTTGACCAAGGATGGAGTGAAACATAAGTTGAAACCATTGAAGGATAAAGAAGAAAAGGAATGTAGTGCTGCCAGAATATGTTTTGTTGATGGAAAAAAGTTTCTTAAAGGTATGAAGTGTGAGCATGTGTGTTTTGCTATAATTCCAAAAGATAGTAAAGAAGTAGAGGAGGTACTTGTAGAAGTTGGAGATATGTTGGGAGAATTTTCTGATATTGTACTTGATGGATTGCCCCTAATGAGGAAAATCAGTCACCAGATGGATTTGGTTCCAGGAGCCAGTTTGCTAAACAAAGGAGTGCATAGAATGACACTAGCAGAAAGTGAAGAGTTGAACAGACAAGTTCATGAGTTGTTGCAGAAGGGGTTGATTCGAGAGAGTCTAAGTCTCTGTGCTGTACCAGCAATATTAACACCAAAGAAAAATAGAAATTGGAGGACGTGCACAGATTCTCGCGCTATCAACAAGATCACAATCAAGTATAGATTTCCATTGCCAAGGATGGATGATATTATGGACTGTTTGAGTGGAGCTGAGTATTTCACGAAGATAGATTTGAAGAGTGTATACCATTAGATTCGTATCAGAGAAGGTGATGAGTGGAAGACTGCTTTCAAGACAAGGGAAGGACTGTATGAGTGGTTAGTGATGCCTTTTGGGCTAACTAATGCACCGAGCACTTTCATGAGGCTTATGAATGAGGTATTGAAGGAATTTTTGGGTAAGTTTGTCATTGTTTACCTAGATGATATATTGATCTTTAGTAAGACATTGGAGGAGCATTTGATCCATATTCGCAAGGTGTTTGATAAGTTGAGAGAAGAAAAGTTGTTGATAAACTTGAAGAAGTGCAGTTTTGTAAAGGAGTTGCTGTACTTGGGATTTGTTGTCTTAGTAGAAGGTCTGAAAGTGGCTACAGAGAAAGTGAAGGCTGTCCTTGAATGGCCTACTCCAAGGAGTGCGACAGAGGTAAGATCTTTTCATGGACTGACTACATTTTACAGAAAGTTCATAAGAAGTTTTAGCAGTATTTGTGGACACTTGACAGAGACAATGCGAGGGGATAGGAAAGAGTTTAAGTGGACTGTAGGAGCAGATAAGAGTTTTAATTTGTTGAAACTGAAAGTTATTGAGCAACGTGTTTTAGCACATCCTGATTTTAACAAGATGTTTCAAGTAGACTGTGATGCTAGTGGTACTGCAATAGGAGCTGTTTTGAGCCAAGAAGGTAGACCTGTTGCTTATTTCAGTGAGAAGTTGAATGATGCAAAGAGAAAATATTCTGTTTATGATCAGGAATTTTATGCTATAGTTAAAGCATTGAAAAAGTAGAGACACTATCTTCTTCTTAAGGAGTTTGTTTTGTATATTGATCATCAAGCTTTGCAATATTTGAATAGTCAAGGAAAATTGAACCAAAGGCATTTTACAGAGTTATACATTTAATTTGAAACACAGGAGTGAGAAGTCAAATCAAGTTGCAGATGCTCTTAGTAGAAGACAACTTTTGCTGATAGAAATGTAGATGGAGGTGGTTGGGTTCAAGGAACTCAGTACTTTGTATCCATTTGATCCTGATTTTGGTGAAGTGTGGAAGGCTTGTATAGAACCTGTTACACTTGACAGGACAAGGTGGTTGGATTTCATTATCCAAGATAGTATGTTGTTCAAAGGAAGCCAATTGTGCATTCCTGGAAGTTCAATGAGAGAGAATCTCATCAAGGAGAAGCATAGTGGAGGATTGGTTGGACATTTTGGCAGGGATAAAACCATAGCTTTGGTTGCTGAGAATTATTATTGGCAACAGTTGCAGTAAGATGTGAAGAAGTTTGTACAGAGTTGCAGAGTATGTCAGATGGCGAAAGGAGTGAAGCAAAATACAGGATTGTATTAGTCATTACCTGTACCAGAGAAGCTGTGGGAGGATGTCAGCATGGATTTTGTTCTTGGATTATCGAGGACTCAGCGTGGGCATGATTCTATTTTCGTGGTGGTTGACAAGTTTTCAAAGATGACACATTTTATTTCTTGCAAGAAGACTAGTGATGCTGTTCATGTAGCAGAATTGTTTTTCAGAGAAGTGGTGTAACTACATGGCCTGCCAAAGAGTATAGTTTCAGAACGAGATACCAAATTTGTCGGGTATTTCTGGTGTACATTGTGGAAGAAGTTGAAGACAGATTTGAAGTTTAGTTCATCACATCATCCACAGACTTATGGACAGAGAGAAGTTGTGAATCGCAGTTTGGGAAACTTGCTGAGATGTTTGGTTGGAGACAAGGCAAAAGGATGGGATCCGATTTTACCACAGGCAGAATTTGTATATAATAATTCTATCAACAGGAGTATTGGTAAATCACCATTCCAAATTGTATATGGGAGTAGTCTTAGAAATGCTTCCGAATTGAGGCAATCGGATAAAGGAGAGATAAGTAGTGCTGAAGCAGAAGATTTTGTTGAACATTTGAAGAACATCCATGAGGAGGTGAGGAAGCACATCATAAAGATGAATACATAGTATAAGGCTAAGGCAGATGTGAAAAGGAGGTATAAGGAATTTCAGATTGGAGATGACGTCATGGTTCATTTGAGGAAGAAGCATTTGGCCCGTGCAAGATAGTGAAAAGGCATGATTTTGGAAATGCTTATGAAGTGGAGGTGCTTGCTGAATTGAATATTTCAGATTTGACAGAGTACTATGAAGGAGGTGATGGAGATGAAGTTGCAGAAGCACAGTGGAGTATTCCAACAACTAGTTTGGCTACAAAGGAGATTGAGGAGATACTAGATAGGCGTGTTGGCAAAAGTACAAGGAACATAACTTATGAGGAATACTTGGTCAAATGGAAAGGGAGGCCAGTAGAGGGTTCATCATGGCTAGCAAAGGAGGAAGTTAACCGTCTTGGTTTTCCTCTGAACACCTGAGATGTGGAGTCACTTCTCAAATTACCTCGGGTGTCTGATGCAGGAGCATCCTGGGTGTAAGAGCAATCTTGCATCACTCCAAAAATATTTGTATTTTAGTCTTTTCTATTTTAACAAGGACTAGTAGACAGGGTGGTTACTATTTATGAGAACTTGCTATTTTTAGTGAGTTTGTCATATGAGCTCAGAATGTTCTCATTTTCTTTAGGAAGATTCATTTTAGAGTTGTAAGCCTACCAGAAAAATCTTATTGCTCAAGCATAAGTATCGAAGAAGTTATTGCGGGTTTTTGATGGAAAAATTTGCAGAAAAATCTTCAGGCTCACCATTGGAGGCCTTAGAGTGCTCGGATGAGGTCCAAAAACTCGATGGAAGGCCATTGCGAGCTTGTATATCAGAAGTTGACGTTCCAAAAAGTGGTTATATTAGCCAATCGGAGCAACGGTTCATGAGTTATGGCCTTTCAAAGTTGGGCTACCCAAAATATCTAAAATAATTGTCAAAGATGTATTTGGCCGACTCTATATGTATTGTTCGGGTCTGTCGGCCCTAGGTATTAAGTTTCAATGTCTAGAACCTTCTCAGGCGGCATAAAATTGCTTATTTAAGAAAAGCCTGAACATTGTTTAGGACAGCTCTGGGGGATAGTTCACAGTTTGTCTTGTAGATTATTGTAATGAAGGCGCACATGTGGGTTAGCATATTGTACTTGAGAATTTTGTAATTCCGCATTTGCGGCACAAATAAGAAGTTCATATTTTGTTCTCACATTTGCTGTTGTTTCTTTGTTTCTATTATTAGATTATGGTTTTAAGGGGAGCACCCTTCATCACAACCCCATTTGCAAAACCTTCAGCAAGTGTTGTGCCTTATGAACTATTCATTAGAAATCCCCTTAAGCTCATCAATTGATAAGTAGGAGATATCTTCCACAACAAGTCAAATTATGATATTGCTAGTAGGATTCAATTGTGTAGTTATTTTGAGTCAAACTCATTGACCCATATTAGTTTTTATGTGACTCATCATAAGATGTCTATCACAATAGAAGATTAAGTTATTGAAAGATCGTCATCTTTCAGGAACTTTCACAAGTGATAATCATTTGGAAGTCATCACTTCCTCATGATGTACACAGGGGGTAGGCCCATCAAAATCATGTAGTCACACATGGAGTTTTAGATTCCCTCTGAATCTAATAGCAATCTTCCTTTTCCTGCAAGATCATCCCCGAAGAGAAAGGAAATGATCAAGGCAAATAGCTTTTATAGTACGTATAGAAATATAAATAAGAAATTAACTACAATAGTAAATAAAGGTAGTTCTCAAGATATAATAATCAGAAAATACTTATCTCTTTTAATATCTTTTAGAGGTAGTATCTCTAGAAGTGGCTCCTCTTCATGAGGCACTTGGATTACTCTTTTACTTTTTTTCTCAAAACAAATTGTTTTTACTTTTTAAAAGTGTTTTTTTGCCTAATTTGGTTTATTTGATCCTCTCAACCCTAAAAGTGACCACTAAAAAGCCAAACAATATGGTTTATGTCATTTATGCATTTGTGAGTGAGAATGAAAACTTGCTTATAGAGGAAATCCAAAATGACAATTGGTGAAGTCCAAATTGACGATTATAGAGGAATTTCTTTAAGAAAAGTATTATATATTCTTTGAATCGAGTGCTTCAAATCTGAATCTCAACTTTTGATCTCACTTGGTTAGAAATCTTCTAACCAATAAAAAATAAATTTAGATGACTGCACTTATCTTTTGATGATTCCTTTCATTCTGAAATTGTCCCTTGATATGTAAATATGTCCCATGCATGCGACCAAGCAAGTGTATGATGTTGTATGTATGGCTAAATGATGTAATTAATATCCTATTATATTGAAACATAGATATGGTGGTGTATTTTCCTATGCTGCTTTACTATTAGGAGAGTGGTGTATGGATTTATTTGTTATTGCATATACACACACAAACACACATATATTTAAAAAAAAGATATGTTTTGGTATGGACAAACCCAAAATGATTTTGAACCCAACCTAAAAAATATTTGGATGAATGTTGAATCCGAATCTCGAACCTGCATCCGTACCAGCAACTTAGCTTCTCGTAGAAACTTTATTTCAACTTCATTATATAAATGTAAATATCTTAACGAAAATTATATTTTTTATGTTTTTTGTTTTGTATTCTTCTATCCTTCCATTTCATACTCTTTCTATTTAATTAATTCTTTTTAATAATTGGTGTCACTCTTATACAACTACCCACCTCAATTTTAACTTGTTACCTTTATCTGTTTTGTTAATGAACTCTATTGTGGGGCCCAATGTCTGTTATCTTTTGGTCTAAGTTGTAACTTATGGTGCTTATGCAGTCCTTACTCACCTTTCTCTTTTGTGCCTTTAAATATAAATTCCATTTCAATGCTGGCCCACCTGCATGTGAGCTTCAAAGGCTTATTTCTTGGAGCTAAATAAATTATAATCTTCCTTATTTAGATTGAATGCAAAGGTATTTTGTTCACGTGAATATCTTTGTCCTTCAAAATGCCACGTAACCTCTTCTTCATATAGTTCTTCCACGTCATTGGCTGCCTTGGGAGTGATTGCATGTTGATTTGTAATGTTCTTACCCAATGACTTCTATAAATTCCCCAATATCATTTCTTCCCCACTAAAGCGGTTATCACCATTATTGGTTTTGACCTCTTATGGGAGGTGGCATCAATTCAACGCCCTACCACGTAATCAGGATTGGTCAATCTCTCTGCGACACTGTTTCTTGGTTATGTGGGACCTCGATGTTCTTTGTATTGCCTGTCGGCAATTGAATTTTGTTGCAAACTAGTTGTCCCCTATGCACGCTTTGTCCGACTTTCGACATGTGTTCTATGTTGATTGTGTCATTTGTTAGTCACTCCGTCTACCCATGGGAATCGCTCCCTTCTTAATTGTCTTCCCTATTTATTCCCTATGTGCTAGTTGGATTACACAAATGTCTTATGATGTGGCGTCTCTTTCACATACACCTGAGTTTGTACTCTTGTATACATTCCACGTATTAGCAGAATTAATTAGTTCATGGTTCCATTGAGGTCTCCCACTACCTATTGCTTCTTACAAATATTGGTGGTTCCTGCATAGATTTTTGCCAACTCTCAAGTCTTTGGTCAGACTTAATATCCTTCTACCCTTCACTATCCTCCTTCATCATTGATAACGTCCTATCTCTGCGTTTTCAGAATGCCAACATTGGTGGATATTCTTATTAAATCTCCCTCTCAAGTCAATGTCTTTTTGTCGGTAATGATCTCTTGCAAGTCTCTGTACATTTGCGACCTAGCTCTGATACCGTGTTAAGTTTGGAAGGATTGCTGCAAATATAATAGCACTGCCTGATGGTATGTGCTAATTTATATCTCATGTATAATATGTATATTTTATATCTCATATATATATATATATATATATATAATAGTATTGTCTCATAGGTTTATTTGACTGAATCTACCAAACATCAACACTAATCAACACATTTAGTAGCTCCAATCAAATCTTACCAATATTAGAAGGAAAGGTCCTATAGTGTACAAAGAACTAGGTTCCATCAAAATACTAGAAGAAAAAAGTGGAGTATTGACAATAAGCTTTCAAGTCAAAATTGTCCATCACCATTTAAAATTCAAAGAATTAAAAAGCTATTGGGAGAAAGATGGTTCATTATATGTTATTTTTTGATTTGTTTGTTGGTAGGTAACACAAAACAATGACTTATTGGAAAACTGTTCCCCAAATTATGAGGTGAAGACAATATTTTTGTAAACCTAAAACTAAAAATAATAATTACAAGTATGCACTTTGCAGAAGTATCATGGGTGGTTTGCGTTCTATATAAATATATCGCTATGTTGTTGCTTTTGATGCAAGTGCTAGATTGTCAATAGCCAAGAATTGTAGCAAGATATTTGGGTTTAAGGAGGATAAACAATTCAAGCATGGAGCAGTGCAACTTTCTAGTAGTCAAAACAAAGGTCAACAAAGATTTAAATAGAGAACACTACACATGCTGACTATTGGTAAAATTAGAGACCAACAGTCCACATCAATAGGAAATACTTGATTGAGATAACAAATTGCTAAAGGAATACACCAAGTTATTATTTTTAATGAGTAAGAAACATCAATTTAAAACTTAACACAATAATTTCGTTCAATTTAATCTGCAGAAATACAAATATAGAATCAATGACCTTAAGATAAGCTTTTCCAGCATATGCTTACATTAACTTACATTTCATTCACTAAACAAAACACAGATACTCGACATCGTGGTTTGAATGATCATTTCTGTAGCATAAGATTGGCATCAATTCTTATTATAGATTATGTGTTTGAGGCACTTATCTATAGCCCTCTAAGGCAGCTAATAGGAATCAAATAATCTTAATATAATTATCCTTTTGAAAATACATCAATAGCTTAAATAAGGCTTTCGTTTGCTTTAAATCCACTTCTCCTTTTTATAGGCCAATGAAAAAATAGGGCACCATTGCATAAATGAATTTTTCTTTTAAAACTTGAATGTTGTTGGATTTGGTTACAATTGATTTAACTTTGTTGCACTTTTGGGACAAAATTGCTATGTAGAAATCATGATTTATGTTTTCAACTTATTTTGATTTGGTGCAATTTTTACATGTCTTCGCCACTTGAGTCATGGTTTTATGTTAGCACTATTTGCTGGAGTTGATTCCTCAACTCCACATCTCCCAAGGGTAACTTGCAATTAAACACTTCCCACAAAATGAGAGAAACTATATAATTGTTATGGAAGTCAGATCTCTATTGGTCCCAAAAAGCATTAATCACTATGAATGTGTATTGAATGAATTGTACAATAATGAATCCTTATGATAAGGAAAAAGAAAATAGCAACCCTATGTGAGACCTTGCAAGAGAATAAAATTGGAGAGTGTGACATGTGTCCCCATCCCATGACTCGAGTTAAAAAAAGCAGATGACCTAAGTTTTAGTACGCTAGTGTGAAGAGGGACTTCAGAAACTTATTAGAAAAATTCAAAAAACGTTTTATAATCTAACACCTCCCCTCGAGTGCCTCTTAGGGAGATATTAAAACTTTTAATGACAAATACTTAAACAATAATGATGGATTTTGATAACAAGGATTGGCCTAATGAGGTACCCATGTACTCATGGAAAAATTCTCATAGTTGGAGAAGAGGGAGAAACCTAGTGGGGAAATAATCCTATTCAAAAGAGACAAACATATGAAGGGCAAGGAGCCTCCAAAATAATGCCTCAAAAACAATAGAGACACATAGATGAACATGAAGAACACCATTGGAGGATGAAGAAGCTGCAAACAATTGTCAAAAGATTATTAACTATATTGTCATATCTAAGCAACTTACTTTGAATTCATTATGAATGTTAGGATCAATAAGGCGAACTTTTGCATGAGTGACCTTAATGGCAATTGTCGAACAATTACCAAATGGAAAACAAAGGTAACAATTTGATTGTTAGATATGGATGACAACACTACTCAACTAATGCAATGCATAATGTAAGTCAAAATATAAGCACCAATGGTTTGAAGAAATTGATCTGCCAAAGATGGATAGTTGTCCTCACAAATAATAATGCAAGAGGTCTATATGACGTGTTCCATCTCAATGAAATGCATTAGGTACCGATTGCTGCACACACAGTACATACAAACCAAAAAATAGATAATCAACTCACTTCAAATAGAAAGCAAGGAGACATTAACACCAATAAAATGATTCTTATTAGAGTTAAATCTTCTATTTTTGTTTCTCTCTTCTGTAGATTTATTTCTATATCTAATGGTCCCTACTCTTCTATGTTTTCATATTCTCTCTTTGTTCAATATGGAAACTCTCTTTTTGTTTCTCTTTAGAATGTTTCTATTTCTCTCTCTCTTTGTTCATTAAAGAAACATTCTTGTGTATACTTGTACATATAGATCATTTATGATCTTTGTTTAATAACACATTCATTATTTTACCATTACTTTGCGTAATATGGTATTAGAGCCATTTTTTTCAAAAAATAGTAATTTCATTATTGAATTTTCCTGTGGTATTTTTCAAAATAGTATTGAAAATCAGTAATTTCTTCATGAAATTTTAGACTTGTAAGATTTTTAGAATCCTTTGCTTGAGTGTTTTCAAAACACTCGACCAAGGTTTTGGGGCTTATTGCATGCCATTTTTTTGTAGAGAAAATCCAACTAGGGTTTCTAAGAATTCATTCTTGAAAATCACGTCCATTATTAGGTCATTTTTGGTCTGTGATTCATGTTTAGGCCGTCATTTTTTTTAGACTTACTCACACTTCTTCCATGCAAATCACGTTTTTTTTGAGGTCGCTGTTTTTCTTGAGGTCTAGAAATTGCATTTTTTTGTGCACCCACGTCTGCCATAAATGCAATCTCACTACATTTTTTGTCATTCCTTAGTATTTTTTTTTGTTGTAGACTTTTTTTCACGGCCCCTATTTGCGTTTTGCCTATGTTTTTCTGGGATTTTTGACTCAAACAATGGTCAATTTTTTCTTTTTTGGTGCCATCAAGGATTTCTAAACCCTATGTCTTCGATTTGTGACCAAACCTTCTTTCACCATTGTTTCAAATCCCTATAATTTTTTTTTTTTGGTTTTTTAAAAATGGCCAATGTTTTTGAAGACTTTGAGATTCTTTGTCATTTTGAATTTTTTTTTATGGAAATCTTTGATGGGGTTTTGCAGATCTCAATTGGGTTATCTTCGTTTTTTTGGGTGCATCATTTTTTGTGGGCCTCGATTTTCAAGTTAGTGGATTCAAAATCTGACACTAATTTTTATTTTATTTTTTCAATCTATCTTCTAGGTGTCTCTTCATTTTTTCCCGGTCTTTTGTCAATCTACCTCAAAGGTCATGCCTTTATAGATATATACATTTTTTGTATCAAAAAACATGTCATGGCATCTCTCATCAATCTTTTCTTGGAAGGTAGTTAACGATTCAATAGAAAGAACTACAACACTTGGAAGCAAAGAATGATGACGATCTTTGAGTACTGTGGCCTTGAGGCAATTGTTCGGAACCGAGATTCGTCCTACCACAATCGATGCTACTCGAGAGAAGTTTGATGAGCTTAACCATGTAGCTGTTATGCTCATTAAGCTTTCGGTTACTAATGAGCAGCTGCCTTAAGTGCCGTCTGACAAGACAACTATAGAGATCTCGACTATACTAAAGGATCTCCATGAGACATTAAACAAACGCAGAGCTTTCTTTTTGAAAAAACAACTATTCTCTATTATTATGGATGAGTACATGTTCTTACTGGAACATCTTCTAAAGATTGTACAATGGAGGAAGAGGATATGGTGGTCACTACTTTGAAAAGTCTACCACAATCGTATGAACACTTTATTGAGATGCTCAATATTATTGCAACTAATGTTGACCTCAAATATTCAGATTTGTGCGCCAAACTTCTGCAAATGGATGCTACTTAAGAGAAGTTTGATGAGCGTAACCATGTAGCTGTTATGCTCATCAAGCTTTTGGTTATTCGTGATCAGTTGCCTTAAGTGTCATTTGACAAGACAACTGTAGAGATCTCAACTATATTGAAGGATCTCCATGAGACATCAAACAAAAGCAAAGCTTTCTTTTTGAAGAAACAACTATTCTCTAGTATTATGGATGAGCACATGTCCTTACTGGAACATCTTCTAAAGATTATGGACATCACATATTAGCTTGAGGCCATTGGTCGTACAATGGAGGAAGAGAATATGGTGGTCATTACTTCAAAAAGTCTACCATGATTGTATAAGCACTTTATTGAGACACTTAATATTACTGCAACTAATGTTGACCTCAAATTTTCAGATTTTTGCACCAAACTTCTGCAACATGACCATTGGAAACAATAGTTTGGTTTTAGTGCTCCTTCATCCTCCTTTGAACTAGCATTTATAGCTCAATCCTTTCACAAGGATAAAGGCCCATCTTAGTGATTAGCTTAGTCTTAGGATAACTCCAAGAAGAAGCAAAATTGGTGTAACTATTGCCACAAATTTGGTCATGTGGTCTGAGATTGCAGAATTTGTATTGCTCTTGAAAATCGGAAGTAGGGAGGGTCTCAACCACTAACCAATATTGCAGAACATAAAAAGCTCACCGATCACCTGAGTTTGTTGTTTATGGCTTCTGAGGATTCACTCGCAGATTTTTGTTTTGAAGTTAGATTAACCATTAAGGGAGGGTATTAGAGTTAATTCTCTTTATTTTTGTTTCTCCCTCTTTCGTAGATTTATTTCTATTTTTAATGGTCACTCCTCTTCTATGTTTCCATACGCTCTCATTGTTCAATATGGAAACTTTCTCTTTTTGTATCTCTTTGCAGAATGTTTCTATTTCTTTCTCTTTATTCATTATAGAAACATTCTTGTGTATACTTGTATATATAGATCATTTATGATCTTTGTTTAATAACATGTTCATTATTTTACCAATTACTTTGCATAATATCTCTCCCTCATAATGCTAACAAGGTAGAGGAATGATAGGTCCATTGAAACCGTGTCTCAATGTGGTGCATGAAGGAGAAGGAACAACATGAAAATGTGCACAAGATAACACTTGCAATTGGGAAAGGTGCAAAAATCAAGACACACGTGCATGAAGTAGATAATGTTGTGATTGCAAATAACAGAGCATGCATAACAACTCCCCCCATGACACCATATAAAGCAACATAATCTAAAAAAATTGCACATAATGTGCAAGATCCCAAAACTACATGTACAATGGTGGTTACAAATGAAAAGGGGCATTCTATAGATGCTTAGATAACCCAAAAGGACCACATGCTAGAAATACATATAAATTAGCTCAAATGAAGTCATCTCATGCGAATAGAACTTTTATAAGTGCTAAAATGTACAAGTAATCAATCATATTGTAAAATAATGGCAAACTGAATAAAGATATATGGGATAATTCTGGAAAATGTTGATAACTAGTTATGAAGAACTTTGAAATGCCTTTTCAACATCACAAGAATCACAAAAATTGGAGATCTAGACAAAAAAGCTGAGCTTAGGAGCCAAAAATGAAGATTGACTTTTGATAGGTGATAAAATGTACAGGTAAAAATCTAGGAAAGACACTTGCGCTATTGGAAAGTTCTTGGAACCAAATGTTTGACACCATATGCTCAAGTTATGCCAAAAAGAAAAACTCCTTTGGGAAAATCAGTGTCAACAATCATAAAAAACATTATTGGTTGTTTTTTAGAAAACTTGTTGGATGTCCATCCCGCAAGCTTGGGCTAGAGCATAGCCCTAGTGGTAGGGTAAACATTGGCTATTGTGGCTAATGCCTCCATATTTGCGGGAAATAAACTTGTTGAAAAATGATCTCTATGATTGTGAAAATTGCAACATGCTGGTAAATCTGCTGGTGTATGACTTTTTGCAGTTGATTTCTGATATAGAGATGCAGATCTGTACACAAATCGATACAATTTGACATATTGCAACACAACTATACGATGCAATACAAGTTTATGGATTCATAAAACTATACAGATTGTAGTGTTATAAATCTAGTGCTCACAAAAAAATCGGCTCAAAATTTTTGACCTCAGATTTTGACAATTTGACAGTCTATCTTTAAGATTTTTGGGTGTTCTAAGCATAGTGGTCAAGTCTATTTGATTCCAGTATTTATTCTTTCATTGCTTAAGGCTAAAACCCTAAAAATATGGGCATTATATTAGAGATTTGCGAGTTTGGTACTATGTTGGAGTTAATTCCTTAATCCTTTGGTTGTTGAGGATCACATGTATTCACAGACTTCCCATAGAAAAAGAGAAAAAACTATATAATTGTTATGGAGGCTAGAGCTCAATTGATCCAAAAAGGCACAAATAATGAATGTGCATTAAATGAATTGTACAACAATAAATCCTCATAAAAAGGAAAAATTAAGAAACCCTAGATAAAACATTAGGAGAGGATAAAATTAGATCATACCATTTTTCCTCATCCTATAAGAGGCAAAAACCACACGATCTAAGACAACTTAAGCATGCTAGTGTGAAAAGGGACCTAATTAATTAAATAATGAAATATACATCCATTTTTTTTGAAAATAATTTCAATTGAAATAGTGACAATTACAAATCAACTTCCCCTCCACTTTCCCTTCCACTTTTTGATTATGTAGATCATAGGGTGTGCAAGGTGAGAGCATATAGTGTTTAGGATTGCAACTAATCTGAAAGCAACAATTAAAAGCAAAGCATTAGGCGACAAGTCAACCAATAGCAATTGTTCAATGAGATGCATATGCAATATTGAAAGACGTAAACATCCACTTTTTTTGTGGGGATCACAATGACACTTCCACTTTTCAATGGGAAGATTTATACAATATTCAAATGAAACACAACTTATTCTGCTTATCCAATGGCGAGTGAGTACCCGAATAAGCAAGTCTTCAGCTTATTTAGTAGTGAGCGATAACAAATACCATATATTCAGTAGGGCAAGTATTAGCAAATAATAAAAACAACTCACTTGTGGTACTACCATCTAGTGTTACAATGTGTGAAAAGAGAGCTTTAGGCAATATGACCATCCAGAGAATTACAATGCTAGTACATGATGTAGGAACATCTTGGGTTCTTTGGCAATCTTGCATTAACCAAAAATATTTGTTGTTTATTGTTCCTATCTGCTGTTCATGGAATGGCCCTTTCTGTTCATGTTATTTCTTTTTGCGCAGTTGTTTATTTGAGGACCTATCGTGGATCACTCTCCTATGTTTGCGGAACTTCATTTGATTTTGCTGAAAAGTTGTCCTCTTTTCTCAAAGTGTGTTCATTTGTTGGCATATCGAGTAATGTGTTGTTATTTGCTTCTGTAAGGTTTTTGTGATTTCAAAGCTTTCCGCGGCCTTGGGTTTCTCTTCTTGAATCATGCGTGGACCTATGTTTGTTCCCATAGATGATGATTTACTTAATTATTTGGTCTCTGATTTCTCCTTTTGGCTAGGACCTATATTTTTTTAAAATAAATGCATGTATCAGGTAGACTTGTGGTCTTGGTGGCTATATATTTGAGATCTAGGATTAGAGTAAGGAACTAGATGGTAGAAGAAAGATAACATAAATCTGGCTTCGTAGGCGCGAGCTTCTAAGCCCCCAGATTGTCTTTCAGTTGTATATGGTTGCAACGAGGTAAGCCTTATTCTTGGCATGTTGTAAAAAGATTGTCTCATCATATCTGCATTTGAAATCTATATATATCTTGTGATTTCTTCTATATTTGTGTTGGCTTTTGTGTGCTCTAGTAGGGAAGTTGGTGAATATTCCTTGGTTCATTCCCCCCTCTTTCATTGCACCAGGTTGTATCAGAGCAATGGTTTCTTTCCTTGCAAAGTTTTGGGATTGTGGAGAGCTCGGATTGGATAGGTTGTAGGGTGGCATATGTGATTTTTGACCCATAGTTTGTAGAGGATTACGATTCTTGCAGGAACTATTGTCAAAATAGTTTGAGGTAGAGGAAATGCAGAGAATGCTGTAATGGACATGTTGAGACATATTGCAGCTAGACTAGAAGCTATTGAAACAACGCAAAGAAGAGTACATCTTGATGATGTTAGTGATGAAGAAGCAGTTGGACCTAATCTTGAACTTGAAGAGGAACAAGATGAGGAAAGAATTTTTAGAGCTTTGTCTAGAGCGAATTTCAAACCTTCTTTTAAACTTTCAAGTTATTTGGAAAGCTAGATATTGATGCTTTGTTTGACTGGATCTCCGAGATTGAGAAGTACTTTGATTGAAAGTATCCCTAATGACATAAAAGTGAGGATAACAACTACTAAGTTGAAGGGACATGTTTCTCATTGGTGGGAACCCTTGCAAACTGATAGACAAAGAAGAGGAAAGGAAAAGACCAAGACTTGGGTGAAAATGGTTGGTAAGTTGAAGAAATTCCTTCGTATTGATTATCAAGTTAATTTGTTAAGAAGAATGCATAATTTGAGACAGAAAGACATGACTGTGAAAGATATACTAAGGAATTCAATAAGTTGGACATTAGATATGGACATATTGATGATGAGGTTGAAAAGATTGCTAGATATCTAAGTGGACTGAGAACTTCAATTTAGGATGAGATCAATTTTGTGAAAATAGAAAGTGTTGAAGAAGCATACTTATATGCCTTGAGAGCTAAAGAGATATTGGCAAAGAAACAAGACCATAGACAAAGGACAAGAGGTGGATGATTTCAAGGAAGTAGAGGCAGATCTTAAGGAGAAAGTAGCAGATCTGATTATGCATCTCATGACAAGGGCAAGTCAGAATTGAAAGAAGATAATGTTAGCAGAGGAAGATGCAACTACAGTAGAGGTAATTATTCTGGTTACTCAAGGAATAAGAATATTGGCAAAAGGGAAGATAGATCTTGGTTTAAGAGAACTTGTGCTAAGTGTGGAGAAGGACATAGAGCCTTTGAATGTACCTTTTTTGGCAAGAAGATATGAAGTAGTAGCAGGAATGCTTCGAGTCAAGAAGAAGCTATTGACCCTCCTAATGAACTTGAAAATGGAGAGAACCTAATGATCAGAAGAACCTTTTGGGATGAGCAATTGAATGAATAACCTGTTTTGAGGAATAGTCTTTTCAAGACCAGATGTAAGATTTAAGGAAAATATTGTAAAGTGATAATTGACAGTGATAGTTCTAATAATTTGGCATCTGAGGAGTTGGTCTAAGTTGCAGAGATTGAAACATCCTAACCCTTATCACATTGCTTGGATCAAGGATGAACACAAATTCTTGGTAAGTGAGCAATGCCTTGTGAAATTTAAGATTGGGAATTATTTTGATGAAGTCTTGTGTGATATGATGCCCATGGATTGTTGTCATATTCTTTTGGGAAGACCTTGGTAGTATGATAGACAAGGTTTACATGATGTTAGATTGAATCAGTATACTATTTGGGTAAATGGAAAGAAACAAGTCTTGTTACCTTTGATAGAGAAACCTGAGGAAAATCATTGCACTACAGTTAGTTTGCTTGGTTGAAGTAAATCAGTTTGTGAAGGACATGAAGAAACGTAATGTTTGTTTTGCTTTGATCCCTAGAAAGATAGAAAAACAAAATGAACTTGAGCATGCACCTGAGGTTAGATCTTTTGTTAACTGAATTTCAAGACATTATTTCAGACAATGTACTTGATAGATTATGCCATATAAGAAGTATTAGTCATTGTATCGATTTAATACCTGGAGTTAGTTTTCTTGATAAAACACTAACAGATTAACACTTGCAAAGAATGAAGAAGTGAATAGACAAGTGCAAGAATTGCTTGAGAAGGGTTTGATCAGAGAAAGTTTGAGTCCTTGTGCAGTACCTGTTGTATTGACACCTAAAAAGAATGGAGAATGGAGAATGCACATTGATTCCAGAGATATAAATAGAATAACAATGAAGTATAGGTTTCCTTTGCCTAGGATGGATGACATTATGGATCATTTGAGTGGAGCAAAGTATTTTACCAAAATTGATTTGAAATATGGATATCATCATATTAGGATTAGAGATGGGAATGAATGGAAGACTGCTTTTAAGACTAATGAGGGTTTGTATAAGTGGTTGGTTATGCCTTTTGGTTTAACTAATGTGCCAATTACTTTCATGAGATTGATGAATGAGGTTTTGAAGAAATTCTAGAGTAAATTTGTGATTTTATATCTTGATGACATACTAATCTACAACAAGACTGAAGAGGAGCACCTAATGCATATTAAACAAGTGTTGCAGAGCAATATTACTAGTAGACATTCAAGACTGTACAACTTGGAATAGAGCAATATTACTAATAGACATGGGAAAATTGTGTACAACAATATTTCTTCATAATCACCTTCAAGAGTCAAAAGTATCAAACAAACTTTGCAATTTGTCAAAATTACACCAAAATCTGTTACTGCAAACATATAAAAAATCTCCATACCAATAACCAAGAAATTGAAGCTTCAATTTGTAGCAATGCTGATTCCTAAATGGAATCACACCAATCTAGCGAGATGGCTTTTTCATCTTCAAAACTAGAAAGATTGGGAGTTTCCTACCTCAAAAAAATTGGAAGAGCACATAGTTCAATCGGACATTATAACAATATCATATTCCCGAGTCTATCTTCAAAAAGAGCCCCAACACCTCCTTATAACTTTTTGAAGGGAACGACGCAAATTATATAATAGTTTATTTCCTACTAAAAAAGGCCTTTTTGAAATATTATAGCATTGCATGCAAAGGCCCCCTTCATGTCTTTTAACTTTCCACTTTTAAAATAAGTTATCATGCTTTTAACAAAATATTACACTCGAGTTGTCCTTAAGTATTAATCATTAGAAGCTTATGCGAACATTCAAATTATTTTTCTCAAGGTATAGGAAGCATGAAATAGCATCAAAATCAAACTTTGATCACACCGAGATGATGATTGGAGCCAATTGGGTGACTTACCAAAAAGTAAAAATAGATCTCCAAATGTTCGGAAAAACCACCGAAAGTCAGTATTCACTTTTAAAAGTGTCATATTGATCAACAATGACTTAGCTTATTTCCAAGAAGCAAAGTCATCGCTTACCAACCTAGAACACTCAAAGTTTGGAGTTCTCCTTAGCTCACCAAGAATCTTATGGGAAAACTTGAGAACTAAATAAAAATGCTTATTGCTGAAAATAGGGACATTACAAATTGTTAATCAGAGAAATACCTTTTTACTCTTTACATATCCAGGGGAAAACAAGATTCATGTTTATGTTTTAAACTTATTTTGCACTTGCTGTGTTTTAAGTTTTAACTCATCAATTAACATTTGATTCATCATTTTAAATTGGGTCTACCACTGAAAAGGTGTAGTTTACTTATGTTTGTTTACTCACTCTATTGATTGATAATACTCAGCAAAACATATATGGAACTAAAAGTCAACTCAGATGTACTAATCTAGAAATGAGGCGCAGAAAGGAACCAGTCTCTGAAATCTGGAGTTGAAAGTGTCAGTCAAGTGTGCTAGGCACCCTAGACCTAAATGTGCTTCTGTCAGCCAACACTTTGGATTTCAGATCAGGATGTTTTGTAGACTGTTTCCACCAAAATTCAGACAAAAGTTCAGTCACATGTTCAAATCAGCACAAATTAGGGGTTTTGCCTATTTGAAGTATCAAATTGTGTCTCAGTCTGATTTGTGTAATTTTGCAACTTCAGTTGTTAGGTCTGTATCCTGCATATAAAGAAGAGGGATAAATGGTTGTGTTATATAGGGGCTTACCTAAGTCATACACCGTGTTGGTGTTTCCACCTCCACAATAGCTATGATGATGAAAAGAGAGCTTACCTTGTTAGGGAAGAGGCTAAATCTAAGATGAAATGCTGAATTGACAAGATCATACCTTAGGATTGATAATGGTGGCGATGCAATGCTCTCTAGATGAGTCCAAGTGTTGATGCAATAACATGATAAATTATAACAAAATCCATTATGGAAACATGCTTGAAGATATCTTGTTGTAGCTTGATGCTCCTTGTACTTGAATGAAGTATTTAAGACTTGGAATGAAATTGTTAGATTTGTTCTTAGATGAAAATGAATTATTCACGATGTCTTTATATAGGGTTCTCAACAATTTTTCACGTTTAGGGCGAAGCCCAATAGTCTTATGTGAAAATCGAAACTAGAATTGAAAAAGGAGAAGATTGACACTAACAATGGCTCAAACTTAGAGGAATTTTAGTTAGTCACATGTACAGACGAAAGAATTTTTTAAATAGGCTTGTGTATACGTTTGAGTATAGTTTGACCAGAATAAGGCATCAAAAGGTGGTCATGAGTCTCGGGGCTTGAGATGCCAAATCAGTTCCTAATTTGAACTTTTCATGACATTAGGGTGTGATAGGGCCTAAATAGGTTGAGAATGACTTAGTAAGAGGCATACTAAAACAAGGGCCTAGAGTGAAGTGTGAGGTTACAATTTACGACACTGCAATATTAAAGCTCCGAGGACATCGTTGCCAATAAATAGTACAATTGGCACAAGTAAAAATGATACGACTGAGCAGCTAGGTTGTCTAATTTGCCCTATCAGTCTTTCAAGCATGCAAAAAATTTGGATCGGCAAAACACAAAAACTAATCAAAATCATGATGATTGCATTACCCAAAATTGTAGCTGCAATTTCCAACATAATGGTGGCCTTTGCAAGAATCCATTCAGCTAACTACAGGCTTTTCATCCCCAAAACCAACCAACTTGAGAGGGTTTTTTCTTAGAAGATTCGCAAGAGTTTGTGGGTTTATTCTAGTGGAATAATGCGAATACTTATCAATTAATGGGCAAAAAAAGCCCCAACTCCTTTTATAGCTTTTCGGAGGCAATTTGCAATATAAAAATTATAATAATCCATTTTTAACCTCAAGAGACCTTTTTGAAATATAAAATATCAGTTCATATGGGATACCCTCTTATCACCTCCTAGGCATCCAATTTTGTGGGATGTGAGGATCTTTTAAAAAAACACTTAATAACTATATAATTCAACATCTAAGTATTTGACAATATTTCATTATAGTCAAAGAACGGATTGCAACAATATCAGAATCCAACTTTGACCATACCATGATGAAACTAAAGTAGTAGGATGATGAATATAGCCAATCAAATGCTTTACTCAAAATCTAAGTTCTTGGTTCGGTTTTGGTTCCAAGTTCTAAGTTCAAGAACCAATTGCAAGTTTGTCAAAATTTTAGAAATGGGTTTGAGGTTGTTTGGGTTCGTTAGTACAAAAACATGTAAAAATTATATATATATATATATATATATATATATATGAAGCATGAGTTAAAATTAGAATGTAGCATAATAGCATAAACACATTTAAACAACAAAAACACCATACACTTGTAATCATAGGGATCATACCATCATATAGTTCAACATCAAAGATTCAAAACATTAAAAATAAATCATAGCATGAAGTTCAAATATCCTTGTTTCACATTCATTGTTCAACTAATGGAATAAAAATCTATTAATATTCTAAGTTTTTCAATCTTCATCTTCTTCTTCATATTCATATTCATCTTCTTCATCTTCTTCTTCTTTGGCATTAGTTGACTCAGCAATAGAGCTAAGGCCAATGGGATCATCACCAACACCAATGGAATTGGCATCAAATTCTTCAAAAAATGACAATGACAATGAGAGGCCACAAAAATTGACAATGAGAGGACACCAAAAGCATTTCATAACAATCTTTTAGGGTTGTGGATTCCAAAAACTTATTAAATTCTGCACAAAAAAACACTTCTTTGCTGTCCACAAGGCCCAGAAAGCACATGATTTGAATTGGGTTTGAACTTGATTTGATTTTTTTGACCTGGTTCACTTGTGTTCGAACTAGATCGAATCAATAGGAAAAAATTGCAACCTTGCCCGAACCGGACAACAAACCAGATGTGAACTTTGAACCAGTTTGAATTTCTGCAGGTTTGAGGGGTCCAGGGATGAACCATGGTAAAGATAGATGCTCTCTCCAAAAAGTTTGGAGAGCACACCAAAAGTTTAAAACCACTTCCAAAAGTGTCATGATGCTCTAGACTACCAACTAAGGTCATTTCCACAATTGTAACTAATAAATACTAAAATTGTGTTCTCAAATAACTTTGGAGTCCCCTTTCCCTTACTAGTTTATTGGAACTCAAAAAAATAGGCTGGTTGTCACAAACTGAATAGATTCGAGAAGGGGACATTACAAGGTTGTAGTTGGCTTGGCTAAAGACCTTCATGCCCATCTCTTGCATTTTTAGTTTAGTGTCGTGGAGATAGGCATGAAACTATTTCATCACATTATTGTGAAGATTGAGACTTTCTTGTAATATTTCCATATGATCTTAAAATTTTTCAGTTAGAACAATCCAATTCTTAAACAATAGGGTGGCATGGGGAAGCTCTAGAGTCTTCAAGTATGGTCCCTTATTTAGATGTATTTTTGGATTGGGGGATAGGATGATCCATCTTGGATTTGTACCTTGGTTTCTTGGTCATAGTGAGCTTGATAAGTTGGGCTAGGGTTGGAAGGCTGTGGTAGAGTAACATTCCTCCAAAACAATTTTACACTTATCAAGTAGTAGAGGTTTGTGGATAAGGGACATGGTAATAGTAGAGACAAGAGTTGAATGTATTCTAGCGAGGGGCACAAGGATTAAAACCACAAGGTGAGGTGTTATAAAACTTGATAACTCAATAGTAAACAACAGAGTTTTGTTCTACTTAAATAGAGAAATACAGTTCATTGTTTCTAAAGAATCTTAAAAAAATAATTTTTAACTAATCCAAAAATAGAAGCTAATTAATAAAACTAAACTTGCTAAAGATGACCATCAGAAAACATTTATCCTAATACTAACTATAGAAAGCATACAAGGCTACCCCCTTCTCTTCAAAAGACTCTACAACATGAGCTTGCTTTTGAGACCTCCCTGAATTTGCAGAACTTTTTGAAATGACCAAGTTAGCCGCAAACAACCAACCTGATGTTAGGAAACAAAGGTATCACTTCCTGTAGCTATAGACATTGAGATGAACTGAAACCATAATTTTGAGGAGAAAATTGACAAACCCATGTGCAAACATTTTCTCTAACAACCCTAATTGTGATCCAAAACAATTGCAAGAAACCATGATTTTTGTGAAAAAAATTGCCAAACTTTCCAATATTTTTTTTGGGTGAAAACATAAAGAACCTTGACATTAGCAACACTGGTCATGATTTCCGAAAACAAATTTTAATGATAAAAAAAAAAAAAAAAAACTGAACATGAATTTTAAGGAAAAGATTGATCCAAACCCAAAACAAAATCCGAGATAGATTATAGTACGAAACTTCATTTTTGAGAAAATACTGTAAAACCTTTCTACAAAACAAATTTTAAGGTAGAAAATTGTGCAAAACCCACAATTTTTTTAATGGACAAAAACTAACCCCCCCTCGAGAACTTTTGAAGGATTATGAAAACCAAAATGTAAATTTTGAGGGAAAAACGATTAAAATTTAAAACCCAACATAATTATCTTAAAAGGGAAAATATATTTAAACCCACCCACTAAATTTTGAGAACAAAAATTAGAAAACCTAGAAGACCATGATTTTTAGGATAAAATCATGCAAAACCGTCGCAATGTAGAAAATGGGTCAAAATTGTGAAAACCAAAACAACTCGTCACAAAAACCTTCATGTGTGAAAACACCAAATGTCAAATGGTAAAATAGCCCACAAAATAATCAAATTGCATCGTGTGGTAAAACAAGAAAACACTTCGTACCAAAAAACAACACATGCAAGCAACATGCAACTCACAAAAAGCACATGTAAGCAACATGCAATTACATAACCTTGGGCCTCATGTGAGGAAATTAAACTCATACCTTCTTTAATACCATGTTATAATACATGATAATTTGAGATTACTAAAGGAGATTTGATCTCCTTAAATAGAGACATACAAGACGATGTTTTTAAATGAAACAATCTTTAATTAAATCCAAAAATAGAAAATAACTAATAAACTTGAACTCACTAAAGATGACCATTAAAGACATTACATTAATATCTTTATATTAGGTTGGGTTTTTTTGGATCACAACCTTGGGATGCTTGGTTGGGTGAGAAATGTAGTTGGGAATTGCCCAAAATCACTTTTAAGTTAAAAGAAAAAACAAAAATAAGGGAAAGCTGAATTTCTTTTTATGCCTTAGGTGGTTCAACATATTGTTTAACAATATCAATATTTGACATATCCTACTTTGTAAATTGACAATAATAAAACTTTGTTTGCCTAAAAAATCACAAATGCTTAGCGATGCCAAACTTTTTGGCTCTTTGGATATGACAAAGAACATATCCTTCTTGATATATATGTTTTCATTATAGATTGGTGTTTAAATTGCTTGTTAATGTTTCGTGTTTTAAAAATGAAATTTGTAAATTGGGTTAAGATTTTAGTTTCCTCAAGTGGGAGTTGCTTGTTGTGTTAGTTGAAGTACATATTTGACAATTGAATCTTGGGTCTTATCTTGTTTTCTAATGTATTCAATCTTATTAGTATCAGTGTGTTGAAACTTGAGAATACTGAAGGTTTTCAGATTCAAGTCTATGTAAGTTGTGGAAATTCTGTAGTCATGATTTGCAGAGTTTGATAGCAAAGATTTAGACATGCCCAAGTTTGGTAGCCAAGAATTTGTGACTTTCAATGGACTTGCGATTCTCTATAGTTAGACTTGAAAGAATTTACCAAAAGTTTTGGGTAGGTTTTTTCAAAGTTTGAGTCAAACACTCAAAATATAGGTTGCTATGACTTTGTGGAGTGCAAGTCAAAACAATATGTTTTTTTGTATAAGCAGGGAAGGGGCCCTGATCCCTTAGACAAACCAATAGATGAGAACATCAAGCAAGAGAAACGACTACCAACCCAAAAACAACCAACTTATCTGTCCAAAATCCCCACATCTACCTCTCTTATATAGTCTAAACCATCAAGAAAACATAACCATCACTATACCATTAGGTCTTTAATCTTCATGATTAAACTAGCAAAGTACCTACTTAATAAGGCACTCAAACCTAAATGAAGTCTTAGGATTTAAAATTCCTTTTTAAAAACTTGGAGCTAAACCAAACTATGAAAATTAAAATGACATGAAAGCTACCACAACCTAAGGAGCATGAAAAAGGAACAAAACCAAAAGACATAATTCTTGGGACTAGAGATTAGTCTCCAATTCTTTGCCAACTCTAGATTTTCTTTCCAGTCTTCCTGTTGCCGTCGGTAGAATTTGTGTATCAGCCGACGGGTCCCTTCGGAAAGGTTTTTGTTATGTAGCGACATGTTGTATGTGGCCGACGGACTCCTTCGGGAAAGTTCTTCGGAAATTATTTTAACCCCTTCGGGAAGCATTGTATTCATCTTATCATGGAAGCATAATGTAATGTCTTTGGCATATGCGAATAATAATAAGAAGTCCTGCTATTCATATCTATTGTCTGTATGCGTTGATTTCTTTACCCAGTACGGTAAACATTTGGCGTCGTTGCCCGATGGCCCTGGTACGACGATAGGCAAATGAAGATTAAATGCTGAATCAGTTGAACAAGAATAAGAATAAGTTGAAGCAAAAGGATGAATTCCGCGCAGCACATGAAAATTTAATTTTGGCACAATAGGCTGAACGCAGAGGGAGATTTCAGCAAGTTACCGACAGACACAAAAGCACTGAAAAATTGTTGGAAGAGACTCGACAGCCGCTCGATTTGGTGGAAGAAGCAAGGGAGGAGTTTCTGAACCTGCATATGCCACGGGAAGAGAATCCTGACGAAAGGAGATCGACTCGCATGGCTCGAAGTGCCGAAGGAGCACAAGCGTGGAGTGACCTCTTCGTCTGAGATATACTTCCAGAACGAACAACTTTGGTTGACGAAACCTCTTCTTCACCAAACAGCGTGGAAGTCGAAAACAACGCGGGTGTTGAAAACAGTGCGAAAGTCGAAAACAACGCGGGTGTTGAAAACAGCGCGGAAGCCGAAAACAGCGCGGGTGTAGAAAACAGCGCGGGTGTGCAGAACAACGCGGGTGTTCAAAGTAGCATGGGAGCTCAGAACAGCACGGGTGTTCCGAACAGTGCAGGTACACAACAAAACCCCCAACATACAGTGATAATGGTAGGTCCGAAAGAAAAGTTGCCTAAATTTGATGGTGATGAAGTAGCTGATCCCATTCGACATTGTAAAACATGTGAAATGATCTGGAGAGCGAATGGCATAACAAATGCGAACGAATGGGTCCGACAGTTTCCAGCCACCCTACGGGGTGTTGCGATTGATTGGTTTACTGACACAGATCCGCAGAAATTAAACACTTGGGATAACATTAAGGAGTTTTGTGCAGAATTTCAAATATTGCGCGATGATAATGAGATCGTCAATGAGATATTCAATACCAAGCAGAAGAAGAATGAAACAGTACGGGTCTTCGCCAGGAGGTTGAAGGACTTAATCAGTAAAATGGAGAATAAGCCGACAGATGGGCTCCAGAAAAGATGGTTCATTGAAGGCCTTCACCCGAAGCTGTGGAAAAAGATGAAGATAGTGCCACCATCGACATATACT
Source organism: Cupressus sempervirens (assembly GCA_028749045.1). Taxonomy (NCBI): domain Eukaryota; kingdom Viridiplantae; phylum Streptophyta; class Pinopsida; order Cupressales; family Cupressaceae; genus Cupressus; species Cupressus sempervirens. The sequence goes on from CM053790.1 coordinate 148,058,940, forward strand.
GAAGCATAGAATCGGGCATTGAACCTCGAAAGTGAACAGAAGACAAAGAAGAAGAAGAAGACCAGCTCATCCGGTTCAGATGATGATGAGCGTTGAGGAGAAGATAGCAGCAACGATGAAGGCAGCAGCAAGAAAGTCCGTTTTCTTCAGAAGAACATGCTTCGGATGATGAAAGAGTTCAAAAACATGAACAAGGAGACTAAGGGCAATGACCTATGGTGTACGGAGTGCAAGAAAGAAGGCCATACGAAGGGATCCTGCCCAAAAGATCAATTTTGTGAGATTTGCCAGATTATGGGACACTCGGTAAAGGAATGCCCTTTCAATTTGAAAACAAGAACACCGCAGCAAGTGTTCCTCATGCAGGAAGCGTCCGCGTCAAGAGGGAGCGGGAACACCAGTACGGAAGGTGCCACATCGGGTGGATATAGAAACAATCGACATGGTCAAAACAACAACAATAGCAGCAACAACAATAATGGCGGAAGGAGTCGAATTCAATATGATGCGAATGGCCGACCGATAGTCCAATGCCGCGCATGCAATTTGTGGGATCACTTTGCCCGAGAGTGCACAATGGCCAACACACCGAAGTTGCTATGCCGATGGTGTGGACCTGGCGATCACGACGATGCTAAGTGCCCAAAGTCCGAAGTAAACTTGATTACTGTCGGGAGGGACGAGGAAGAAGTTCTGTCAATTACTCGGAAATGGGCGAAGCTCTACCCTGATCCGACGGAGGAAAAGAAGAGATTGGAGGAAGCTCGCGCAGAGATCCAGAGAGCAACACAGGTAGAAACGACACACCTGGACACGCTGAGTACCTCCGTACGGAACTGTGCAGAACAGAACATTGTACGGCAAATATTGCAAGCCGAGATACCTGTCAGGATAAATGATCTGTTGCTCACTATGCCTCAGCTTTGATCGGCACTCACAAACATCGTTTTCGTTGCTAAACTACTAGGAGAACATGGAAGGGAGCAAGAAAGTGGAGCAAGTACAACGGACAAAAAGGAGAAGTGGCGCAAGTGCAGAAGATCCGATGCTGTTAGCTCTTTCATCTGGACACTATTCGGCGGTTGTTGAAATGGGCATTCTCAGGACTGTGCGAATGGACAAGATCGTGGACGGAGGATCCGGTGTCAATGTGCTGCCAGAGGATACTTGGAAAAAGTTGGGACAACTGACATTGTGGCCACCTACCTTCTAGTTGTTAACAGCCGATCAACATGGAATCAAGCCATTGGGAGTACTCACAGCGCAACCAGTGACGATTGGAACACAACCGTTCTTGTTGGACTTTGTCGTGATCCCACTGAAGCGGAGAGGATACGATGCTATTCTGGGTCGGGGGTGGTTGATACAAGCCAAGGCAAAACACGATTGGAAGAAAAATACTTTTATCACTTGAAAGCAAAGGCTGGAACTATGTCATCGATCTACACACTCAGATGGTTGGAGACGAAGCTCTATCGTCGGATTCCGAAGGAGAAGAGGATGAGAGGAGGCAGAGTATGGAACCCGATCAGGAGGGAGTCCTATGATTGGAAGGAGATGACGATTTGGATTCAGTAAATGGTCTTTACCACTGGTAGATGGAGGATTACGAGCTCTTTTCGAGTTGTAATATGCTAAGGATCGACGAAGGTAAGAAAGAAGGAAATGAATGTCCGAAGAAACACAGAGAAGCCGAAGAAGGAAATGAATGTCTGAAGGAACACAGAGAAACCGAAGAAAGAAATGAATGTCCGAAGGAACAAAGAGAAGCCAAAGAAGGAAATGAATGTTCGAAGGAACACAGACAAGCCGAAGAAGGAAAGGCGGGTATGACTGAAGCTGAAGGAAAGAACATACAGTACGAACCCAAAAGAAGGAAAGATTCTACTGTACGACTGCGTAGGAAGAAATTATTACGTCAAACCACAGATATCGCAGAAAGGTACCGGCAACAAAGAAGACACACGATACGGTCTGCACAGGCAACAAAGAGGAAGGGTTCAATAAAAGTTGTGGCAGTATAGAGTGAATGTGTTATTGACGGACAAAAGGGGTAGCTGATGGAGTCTATGGTAGCGAGCTTCGGGAACAAACTGGGCGATATGGAGATGACATAGAACAGGCGTAGCAGGTTTCAACTCGGACAGTGAGTGTTGAAGTATGACGACTGGAATGAGATCAAATCAGACAAGTTCAAAGTTAAGTGGGTCGGGTCGTATTAGATCCGGGAAGTAGGGGACAATGGAGCAAAAAAATTATGGACTTTGGATGGACAGGAAGTGTCTCAGGCGGTGAATGGCTTGAAGCTGAAGGTATACCACGGTTGGAAGACTTCTGTGTCACAGAATGGCCTTCGGGCGACCCTTTCGTCGTTGCAGACCGATGATGACGATGGTCGAAGGGAAAATTGACTTTGCTATTCATAAATTTAAAAATTAAAAAATTAAAAAATTAAAAAAATTTTTAAAAAAAAAGGAAAAAAAGAGAGAGAGAAGTGGATTGTACAAATTTTTGACCTTGCTCACCATACGGATTCCCCATACTATAAAGTTGCCAAGAGCGTACGATTTTTCTCTATACGGATTTCCCTGGCAAGTGTACGGATTTTTGTGCAGTACGGATTTCATTAGGTTTTTGCATCCTCTTGCCGTACGGCGTACGGATTTTGGAAGAAGCTGAAGTGAAGGCAATATACGGATTTTTCTGGAGCTTGGAACAGTACGGATTTTAATATGTGATGTACGGATTTTATAACAATAATGCAGTGCATGGTTTCTTAGAATGCTGCCGTACGGATTTGGTAGTTTTCAGCGCTTGAACTGCCGGTTACAAGATTACAGGAGTGCAACGATTCATGTAAGAATGAGAACAACTGTATGGGTTACAAGATTACAGGAGTGCAACGATTCATGTAAGAATGAGAACAACTGTATGGGTTTTGCACACGATAGCAGGCATTGCGTCTATCAATTTGGCACATTGGTGAATGGATTTGGGCCCTTGAATCGCGCACACACATGTACGTACTTGAAGGTCTCTGCGAATGATGAACAGAGTATTAAAAGCAAGAACCCCGGCCGTGTTCAGTTCTTGAAGCAAGTGGAGATGCTATCGTACAGGCACCGTACGGATTTCGGGTTCTAGCCAATGTATGGATTTTCAGTATAATATGTTGTACGGGTTTTGCATAAATGATAAATATGACGTACGGATTTGGCGTACGGCTTCTACCTGTTATTGCATTCAGATTTTGAATGGCATTCCAGGTTATTGCATAAGGAATTTGCGTAACATGGTAGAGGGTGGTAGGAGGTTTTCTAAAAAAAAAAAATCGACAAATCAAGAATGCTCAGAATGAGTAACGGATGATGCCACAGGGTAGAGGAAGAACTAGCGGTTGGCAGAAAGAGTGTAGAATCGGTAGAACATGACAGAAACGGTGTGTTCCGTGCATTTTTCTTTGGGTTTTGGAGTGCTAATTTGGTCTTGGCGGCGAGGGGTGCTGCCCCTCGACCCCGCTGGGGGCGTTGCCCCTTGGACCCACAGTCGTTGCAGATATCAGTCATGGGAAGTGTGACCAGTTGATGAAACCTGGAGTTGCTGCAGGCATAGTGTGCCAAAGGTGGAAAGATCTACGGAACAAGCATTTTGAGAGGGGTGTTACACTTGGAGTAGGTGTTGGCTGTGAAGCTGTCTTAGTGGATGCAGGGAGAGCTCGGGAGGAGTTGATCATCCAGTTGAAGGCAGTACAGCGACACTTGGTTTTGTGTACTCGGAATTGGAAGGCAGAAAGCGGCACAGGTGGCTATCAGGGTCAGATGTCAGATTGGCTAAGGTGACAGTGTTGAAGACTAGTTAGTCAGTCAATGTATTTTGGTTGTTGTTTTCTTTTTGGGGGCGATGATGTTGGTAGAAATTGTGTATTAGCCGACGGGTCCCTTCGGAAAGGAAATTGTTATGTAGCTGAAGGGTCCCTTTGGAAAGGTTTTTGTTATGTAGCGACATGTTGTATGTGGCCGACGAACTCCTTCGAGAAAGTTCTTCGGAAAGTATTTATAACCCCTTCGGGAAGCATTGTATTCATCTTATCATGGAAGCATAATGTAATGTCTTTGGCATATGCGAATAATAATAAAAGTCCTGCTATTCATATCTATTGTCTGTATGTGTTGATTTCTTTACCTAGTACGGTAAACACCTATGACAAAGTAGTTTTCTTTTTTGTCTTCCATTTTGTCCTTGCATTCTTTTTGAGCTGCTTCTTGATCTTACGACCAATCACTATTCCCATCATTGTTTTTCACGTAATACCATTGTTAATAATGGTGAGGTTTTTATGACATTCTCAAACTGTTTTTTGTTGACTCAGGATTCTTCAATCTTCATCTCAAGAACCCTAATTTTTGTCTGTAGATCTACCACTTGAATTTTCAAATTAGCAACCAGATCATTATTCATGTCATTTGAATTTGTTATCTCTTGGAAGCCCTTAATATCCCTGGTCTCTTCTTCCTTATTCCCCTGAATCTTAGTTTCTTCTTTCCTCTGTTCCTCCTCAACTCCATCCTCTTCTTCCATTACGATAGTATCTCCATTGATATACCCAGTCTCATCTTTCAGATCACTATAAACCTCATATTGAACTCCTTGGTGTTTTCTTTATTTTCGGGTCTAAACTCCTCTTCAAAAGATATTTGTTCATCTTTATTTGTTCTCATATGCTCTTTTCCTATAATGTCCTCTCTAGGGCTAGCAGACCGACGACCACCATGGCTAATCTTGTGTTTAATTGTCCTTTGTTTGTTGTTCTCTTCTCTATTATCCAAGTCAGGGTCTTCCAAATTTATGGTGACATTTTTACTGCTGGTAGTCTTAGCATCCAATTTCCTTTCTTTAGAATGGCCTAATTTAGTAGCATATGATTTCATCTTTTCTAAGGTTATTTTTTAAGAGTTCATTTTCTTATACTAACATAGTAGGGTTGTTCTTGGCATTTTTCTTTTTCCTCTAGAGGCTTTGGATTTTTTAGGAGAGTGGGGCTTGCTTTCAATGAGTTCAATTCTCATAGAGCTATTGGGTTTCATGAGGCAATTATGTTGGGTTAACATCTTATTTCAAAGAGAGCACAACATAAGCACATGCCTATATCATGCTAGCTTAGGCCCTGATTTAGGGGCGATGATGCCCCTTTATCAATATTAATGCATAGAGAGGACAATAAGTAAAATGACATATTAATACTTTTCTTATGTCTAATATGGATGAAGTGGTAGTCATTGATAGTTGTATTCCTTACCTCTAACGTAAGATAGCTCATGACATGATAACTAACTAGACCATAAGGAGCAAGGAGATTAGACTTACCATACCCGTTCAGGAATCTCATAGGTTTGTCACCGTTTTTGAAGAATTTCTTGATGAATTGCTTCTAGTCCCCCAAGCTTCTTGAAACCTGTTAAGCCTTTGCTCTGAAGCCCTGTTGCCTTTGCAATCAACTGCGGCGTGACCTAGTTTCTAAAACTTGATGATACCAATAGTATCTTCCCTTTCGTCTAGGAATTACCGAATCTAGATGCAAGGGGGTCATTATGCCTCTGCTTGGCATAGAAAAAAAGAAATAGTCGAGCCTTATCAAACAGGTCCAATAGATCCTTATTTTGCTTCATAATGTTGAAATTTTGAGGCTTCGAGAACTTAATAACACCTCCCATGGCGTTTTCTTTGCTCTCACCTTAACATGGTGAACCAAGAAATCTCTGCAACAAATAGGTGAAACTAGACTTTGTTTAGCAGTGATGAAAATGAAGTTCTGCAATATAGCTAATTTAAGTCATCTTTTCCATTTTTGATGAATGATATTCTTGGCACAATACCCCATTTCTCACAAGTAACAACATTTATTATGAGTTTAACATCTTTGCCATTGTGATCTTTATTCACGCTGCCATCATGAAAAATCAATTTGATAATTTTAACATATAATAAGTGGTCATTCTGGGCTTTCAAAAAGTGATCTTTCACCTTAGACTTGTCCACACATGTCAAAATGACCTCCAAAAAAATCATTGAGCAAATCCATCATTATATGGTAAGTAAAATTTAAAAGAAGAATACTTTCCACAAAAGTGTTGATATACTTCAACCCCCTGATACAAAGGGTTAGTCACCAATATTTAAATTCTAAGAATGTCCACAATCTTTCATCAATTGATATTTCCTTTAGCACTGGACATTGATTAGAATTCAAATAATTCCATCCATTATGATTTATTGCCAAATTTGACATCAAATCAACCACTTTATTACTTTCTCTATAAACATGCTTCACTTTGGATTGAAAGGAACTCCCAAGTATAATCTTAATCTCTTCCACTATCCTAATTTCCAAGGACCTTCAAGTTCACCATTTAAAATCATTAGTTAGTTTTGAGTCACCCTTTAGAATGATTTTCTTGAAATTCAGCTCTTTTAATCATCTTATACCCCACATGCTGCCATAGCTTCAGCCTTATTATTAGAAAAACTCCAAGGTCTGCTATAAGATTCTATAAGCCTTCCATTGTCTCTTATTACTCCAGCTCCCGAAATATCTTTCCTCTTTCAACACCCATCAAAGTTGCATTTTATCCATCTGTCAGATGGGGGGTGCCACCTACTCAATTTCGTGTTCAAGATTTTAGACCAATTTATTCTATTTATCTCCTGTTTACATGCCCAAACTTGTTTAATCCCTTGTTTTTTATAGGTTGGCATGTTTTTGTAATATCCATTGGAAGCAATATTGATGTTCTCCTAAATTTGTTGTTTTATGGCCACGAATAGCACCATCTGTTCCTTGGTTGATCCTTGAAAATACGGTTATTCCTCTCCTTCCATAAACCCTAAGACACAAATGGGGCAATTTGTATACAAAAATCCATAATAGAAGGATGAGTAAATGGGTGGCAACTCTAATTTTTTACAAACTGCCTTATATTACCTGATAGAACCCAACAATCAGATAAGGATGACAAAACAACTAACCAGACTTCCCAAGCATAAGGTCAATGAAACAACAGATGATCAATGCATTCAGAATTTTCATAACACAATGAGCATCTATTGACAAAAACAAAACCCCTTTTATTTGGGTTACTGATAGTGAGAATATTATGATAGGAACCAATCCACCATAAACAATTAATTTTAGGTATATTTCTGGGGACTTGACTCCAGTTGAAGGTACCTTGGATAAGATTTTCTGGGGAAGAGTAAGCAGACCGAACTGAAAATTTCCCCCGGGGGAGATACATCCAAATCCACTCGTCATCATTATCTTAAGAAAAGAAGCAGCAATCCTCTAATTTCCGATCAAGAACTTGTAGATCACTCTCCCGTCTGTGTTGTCTTCCACCTTGCAAACTTCTGCTTTTGGAGAGCTTCTCTCTTAAATCTTTCCATCTAAGGTGTTCTCCCTCCCAATTGACATTGTCGAATAAATTTTTTCCATTCTTCATCAGATTTTCTTTTAAATGGCTCAAGTTGTTTATCGAAGATAAAGCAACGCCCTTATTTGACACATTCTCCCAGTTTATTATTCTTGCCATTCCTTATAATTATTCTAGACAACCTGACCATTAGGAAGATTGGAGTAAAAAGAAACTGATTAGAATGGCCATTATCCATATATATAGCTTCTATAATATTAATTCAATCTTCAACCCCCTCAACAATTTCCATCCTATTTTAGCGAGAAGGGATCCATTAAATAGAGTTATCTTTCTTTTCCAAAGACCACCATACTTCTTTGGCATGCACACTTTACTTGGTTTCTTTAAAATAAGAGGCAGATCCAAATGATAAGTCAGGAGATCAGCAGTCTGACAGCCAAGGATATTAATTACTCTCACTTCGTGAAGAGGATCTGCATTGAAAAAAAAAGTTTACTTCTAGTCTAGTGCATGTATTGTCCAAAAGCTTCAACATAATCATCCAATATTTCCTTCCCTCGTTTAGCTTCTACCATAGATGCTTCACCAAAAACAGCAGTATCATCAACAAACTGCTGTTGAGATGATAAAGGAAGAGAGGAGGCAGCTTTCACTCCTTATAACAGTTTTAAATCTGAATTCTTTTAAATATTTTTCCCCAAAACTTCAGCAACAATTATGAAAAGATACAGGGATGTGGTTGCCTTGTGTCAAATCCCTTCCATAGGCGAAGTATTCCCAAGGGTAATCATTAACTAGCAAATTGCAAAAGTAGTATTGCATTCAATCAACATTTCAGGAATCTTCTTTGAACCAATACTTTTTAAGCATAACAATTCAGAATGACCAAGAGACTATTATAAGCTTGTGATATATCTAGTTTTAACATCCTAGGCTTCTTATTTAACACCACAGAGTGGACTATTTCATTAAGATCATCATCAAGATGTCTAACAAATAGTTTTTGATTGTAGGAAGTTGAAGATATCTTTAGGCTTGTTCACCATCAGCTTTGAAATAATCTTTAATAAAGTGTTACACAAGTTCATAGGTCGGTAATATTTCATTGAAACAACATTTCAGATTTTGGGATTAAAACAATAAAAGTTGAGCTCATTTGCTTTAACAACTTATAAGACCGGAAACAATGTCTCCAACTACATTAAGGATATCAGTAGTCACCATATCCCGAAGTTCTTGAAAGAAAGCAAGCGGGAACCCATCCAGGCCCAAAGCTTTATTAGCTCCATAAGAAAACACATCTTCCTTAACTTCTTGTACTGTGACATGTTTCACCAAATGCTTAAGGTCTGGTTACATTTATAACCTCTGGGATCAGCTCTAAAAGATCACTTGAATCAGAAGTGGAGTAAGAAGCAATTTTTTGAAAGTCCGCAAAAAAAGGAAACAGCAGTCTCAGTAATTTCCTCCTCAAACATCATCGTGCCATCCTTCGTTTGTACACTTTTTATTTTGTTTCTGCTTCTATGCTTCCCAATGGAATCATGGAAGAATTTTGTAAATTGATCAACTGCCATTAACCAGTGAACCCTACATTTCTGTTTCCAAAAAGCTTCTTTTGATAACTTCGACCATTGGAATCTCAAATTTCTTTACTCTTTACAAATCTCTAAATCATTTTGGCCCCCTTCCATTTTGATCCGAATTTCCTTTAGTTTACCACCAAAATATTTTTTCTTTGTTCATCCTTTCACCCTTCCCTTTATGGTCTTAAGTGTATGAACTACTTGAAACATTGAAGTTCCATTACAAGGAGTATTCCACCTATTTTCAGTCAAGTTTTTAAAATCAAGTATTCCACATAATATCATAGCTGGTGAGAAAAGGACCCCTGTTGACATTATCATCCTATTTCAAAAGGAAAGCAGGCTGATCAGATGCGGTCGTCGGGAGAGCAGACAAGGAAAGATTAGCCAGAATGTCCCAATTATTAGATAATAAAAAATGGTCCAACTTGACCTGGATAAGATGGTCACCTTGTCTCCTATTAGACCATGTAAAGAGAGTTCCTTTAAGATCAATATCAACTATTCCAACAGCATTAATGAAATCAGAAAGATCCACCATACTTTCAAGAAGTCATCAATTCCACCCTGTTTATGTGAAGGAAACAGTGGAGAATTAAAATCTCCACCCAGCATCCAGCATTCTTCAGAACTATTCAGAATCAAAGAGATCAGATTATGTTATATATAAACGTAATACTCATTAAGTCTTATTGCTTGATGCATCTTCTTGTATGTGCTAAGGATCTGAATCTATTACATTGTCATACATTGCAACATTGCATTCTGAGTCACCCTGAAAGTTGCAGTTTCTCTATATGACAAATCCTTGAAGCAGAAGCCTATATGATATAATAGTCTAACAAATATGGTTAGAACTTCTCTCTCTCTCTCTCTTCTCTCTCTCTCTCTCTCTCTCTCTCTCTCTCTCTCTCTCTCTCGTTGGCATATTGAATGTTAATGCACTTACGGCTGCTGCTTCTTGGAAGTCCTTGTTTTATACAAATTCTTTCATAGTGATACCCAAAAAGGTAACAATGAGGTGGAAGATGGTCTTGGATTCATTTGCTCTAAGTTCTGGTGTCAGGATTGGTATAAACCAAGGTTGCACGGGGATGGGGGTACTTGGGTACTTAGGGTGCGGGTATAGGTGTGCCTGTTTTTCAAAAGAGGGGACAACGGTATTTGGGTACATCAATTTTTTTTAATATTTATAGAAAGTCTGAAAATATGAGGCATGACAATGGTTTTCCAAAACAATAACAGTGCTAAAATTTGCAGATGTAATGTATTATTTTCAATTTCAGATTTGCAATATGTTTGTAATAAAATATATACTTAATGTTTAGATGTATGACAGAGAAGGCAAACTTTAAATATGAACAAGAAGATCATAAATCAAATAACAATGACATATTGCAAATGGTAATCTTCTAACTTGAACAGTGATATAATTTACTGTAAATCGGGTATCGTATCAATGTTTCAAATTGATTACATATTGAACTGAGCTTGATAAACAACAAGCTGATATGCAAAGAAAAAACCGAAACAAAAATCAGAAATCTTAATCAAAGTCCTTAGCTATGATGCTCTCCACTGAGTACCCAGTACTTGGGAAACGTGTACCCGGTACTTGGGCACATGTCCCAGGGGGGTGGGTATGCGTACCCATGCATCCTAGTTATAAACTATTTGCTTTGGTTGATTATGAGATCACAGGGCTTACAGATGAAATAGTAATCAAAGTTAATTGGGACGATTGAGCTAAAAGCTCTGGTGCAAAGAAATCCTAAGACAGGATATGTAACAGTAACCAGAGACCAGCTGATTCTGGTAATTTGGCTTTAAAACTAGTTGCATGTAGAATCAGCCCAATTCTGCTACTGTAAAAGTTCTTTGGTCTTACCTCTGCGCATAGACTAATACTGGTTATAATTTCCATTCTTGTGGATGAAAGAACTTTCCCTCAATTCTTTGCATCTCTTAACACTACTACCTGTCACCAGTCCATGGAAGTTGTCTGGTTATGACGATGAATCTCCGAACTAGTATTTTAGCTGCATTAGAGATTTCATTTATTCTGATTGTTATGAACAGAACTTAGTTGATTGCATCACCTAGATGCAATGAGTCTCAAGTGGACCATTTCATGAGAGATGGGTTGTTATGAATCACTACTAATGAAATATGTGTTAATGAGTTAGATTGAGGAGCAATGTAGTTGAATCAGGATAAAAGAACAGAACGATAAGAATTTCTTATCAGTAAAGGCTAGTGGAACTTAATTTTGAATCTTCTGATTTGATATTTGCTCTCCTTAGCAGGGAACTGTTTCCCATTTTCCCTGTACTGTAAGATTGCTATTTTGAAAATTTCAGATTAGTTAACTGGCCTTTTACCTGGTGAATATACTTGTATGTGGGTGGTCAATTAGTTAAATCATGTTTTTTTTAATACAGTAACTATAGTCTTGAGGGGAAGAGAATCACTAAAATTATGCAGTAAACTCGTGTAATTGCTTAAAAACGTTGCTGTCCAGAAGTTGAAAAAATTCTCAAAATTTTTCACGGATAGGTATCATATGAAGAATAACAGAGATCTTCCAAACATGTTTTTGCATTCTTATTGTTGATGAAATCTTTTAATTGTGATTCTGCCCCAAAATGTCTTGCCTTCACTTCTTTCATTGCTATGTTTTCAGAGCTGTTCTTTAGTCCATTTGCTACCCTATTTCAATGTCTACAGACATCCAGGAAGAATTGTTGGTTTATATGCTTGGCATTTTGTAGTGCATTTGTAAATCTTTTTTTAGGCCTCAACCTAAACTATGAACATTTATACATTAAGGGAGGTTTCTAGTTGTTATGACTAAAATAGGTTGTACTGTTTGAAACATGATATGGATGTGTTTAATCTAGTAGTCACTTACTAATTGCTGATTTCTGCTATCGATCAAATTCCATTTTGTGCAGGCATTTCTCGAGCATCATCTTGCAAGAACATTTGTTGGAAAACACATACAGTATTTCTACTCCTTGGTTGTCTTCATCTATGGATAGCCAGGGTAATCTGAGAATGGCATACTAAAAAAGTCACTGACAAATTTTGAATAGCATTCAATTAAAACATCTCTCTTCATGTGATAAGCATTAACATTCAACTGGGATGGCGCCATTATTGAAATCATGCTATTCTTTTACAACCCATGAGTCATCTAGAATGGCTAGGATAAGCATATAACCACTGACAGCGACAGCATTAATATAACTCTGCTTGATTTTAAAACACTAACTTGCAGGAGTTTCCCTAGGTCTGTTATCAGGATTCAAATGATAAAAAAGGATCATCTGAGACACGGATCAGAAGCCCATGGAAATCATGAATTTCCCACAAGCAATGAGGAAATTAATGACAAACTTCAATTGAATCGAGCAATTGATTGTTCTAAATTAGCATATCATCATTCAATATATTGTAGTGCAATTGATTAGCATTCTTGTAGAGTAGTAATTGAAGTTAAACTGCAGTATGTATGGAATGAATTCGTGCTCTCCTGTCATCACTGTTGGCACTTTTTTGAATAGAAGAATATTTGCTTCTCAGTCTGCCATTGCTTTTAAGGACATGAACATCTAGAACACAACAGTGCAGGCCATCTATAACTATTAATTGTGTTAAGGTGCATATCAACAGTTCAGATATGCTCTAGCAACTAAATTGGCACGGTAAAATATAAAATGTCGTTTTCCCTCATTTGAATTTAAGCACTTAGAAAACTCACCTTGTGGATAGGAATGCTCAAGTTTAAGATGGGGCAAAATTAATTGAAACTAACATTACATGAGATATCCAAGCATTTTGTTAGCGCAGAGGAGGAATTATATTTTATTGAAATTTATCGTTTAGGATTTCTACCATTCTATAACATTCTATACATGTATGCCGTAAGAATTCCAGTTTATGGACGATATTTTTACCATATAAATTCTATCCATATATGCCTTATGCATGATATTTTTAACTTGTAAAATTCTATTCATATATACCTTAAGAATTTCCATTATGCATGATATATTAACCTGAGAAGAAAACTTAGCATATTTATATTGTTGAAAAATCATGTAAAATATGCTATAGGTATCCAATTTCAAAATTACTTTTCTACCTCACTTCAAATGTGTTCTCAAATCTTTAAAAAAGTATAATGTTGTTTGTTTTTCTTACATTGATAAGAAAGTCTTTACGTTTTAGAGTACAACTTACAGTATGAGTGTAATTAAAAATATATTTTTTCATTAGTCAACCTCTATTTCATTAAATTAGGAAAAATGGAGAATTAAATTTCATTAAATTTGGAAAATATAGAATTAAATTTAAATCCCTAGATGATTTCATAGCATTCTTTTGTTCAATTTGATTAAGTCTTAAGAACATGTTTTTTTTACAATCATCAATGATTTAATTGTGGTTATGTTTATAAAAAACATAAAAATAAATAAATACTTAGTATAAGTGCATTTCATTGTTAAGTTGAAGGTGCATTTATTAATTAGTTAATGCATATTTGCATTGATGATCAATTAGTGTTACCTATAAATGTACTACATATTCATTAATATACATAATGATATATCATGTCAAGTGTAAAATATAAATTTGTAAATATGATTTTTGAACATTTACGCTAGCTGTGGTTTAGTTTGGGTTTAGTTTGAAAGAACAACTTAATACATTTAGATATCAACAAATTGAATAAATGCGTGTAGAGTTGGATTCATTACCCTAGTTTTTACCCATCCCTACATTCAAACATTCCTATACGTTTATTTGCACACAATTCTACATTGTCCACATCCTCCATGATCACACATTCATCCATGTGCAAATATTATTGATCCACCTTTTGGGACCTTTCTTATGTTAATGAATTAAACCTTTAATTTTTCAAAATTCAAATTCATAATTTGGTAAACTCGTGCATTTCTTTGTGTTGTGAGCTTGCTTGTAATGCCCCACTAGGGAATCCAAGAGAAATTAACCTATAATGATGCTAAGTTTGCTACATTTTTTTTTTTGAAAGATTAAAAAATAGAAGAGATAATAATGTGGAAGCAGTACTCAAGATAAAAAACACATCATATACATAAGCAAGTGGTAACAATTACATTTCTCGAGAGTTCCATAACGTTGAATCACATATATAAGTTTTATTAAGTTGAAATTTCATAATCAAATCAATCTATGACATAGGGATTGTACAATACAAATGTGCACCACTTTAAACCCTTCTATCCAAGTTATTCTATGAATTGGAATGCTTAAATGTTGGCTTAGAGCTCCTTATCTATGGAGTGCAAACGAGTGTGTTTTAGCATATGAATAGCTCTCGGTTGAGCCTTAGAGACACAACCCTTGCCAGTAAGCCATGCAATGAGAGGTTTTTGAGTCAAGAACAAGAATGGAAGTGTCCAAAACAACTCTCAAATATGCAATGTAAGTATGATCTATGATAAAATGATATGCACAATGCCACTAGATTAATCAAAATGAGCATTAAACAACCATTCTAGTTAAGTCAGGTGATTTAAACTATCGCAAATTGAATTAAACTACTATGCACATGATTAAGCTAATATGAGAGTGTTGATGAGAGAATTAGACACGAAATGAGAAGTTCTGCACAAAGCTCCAAGGAATCTATCAAGAAACTTGCAACATAACAATACTCAAGAAGATGGATCCTTTGAGAACGAGAAAACTCTCTCTTTTAAAGGTAGATAGATGGTTAAGATCAAGATTAGGGAAGTGGATGTTCAAAGGTGGGGGTTGACTTTTGGCATGATCCATGTGTAAGAGCAAGTCAACAAATGAAAAGGAGTTGACTTTTCATGTGAGACGAAAGCTTTTGTTTTATTTTGAAAGTAGGAAAAGGACTTTTTGTGTGCACATTGTGTGGGTTAGGAGAATGGGGTCTTTTATGTAATTAAAAGGGGACACGTCATTTTAATCAAATATGAACTTAGAATAATATAGTTAAACTATAGGTTAAAACCAAATTAGTTAATTTTTAGTAATTTGTCTTAAAGAAATGATTAATTAATTTAGCCAAAATGCTAAGAAGGGGGCTAATAGTCTAGATGACCATTTTTAGGTGATTACATTTGCCCCTCTTTGACTAATGTGATCGATATGGGAACACATGACAACAAAGAAGATAGAAGCCAAGGTAACAATAGATAAAGAGATGATTCCAAAGAATGAAATGCAGAAAGAGATAGCAAGTTGTAAATGTACAACTTGATAGTGATAGTACTAAACACTAGGAAAGAGACGATATCAAAACTCAAAAAGAGTACTAACACCAAGCAACATAGATAGATCAAGAGAAAATGCAAAGATCAAACATATACTCTTGAGAAATAAATAGTTGTAGCAAGCGATGTCATGGTATTTTTGCTCCCTCGAGATCGAAATTGAAATGAGCTAAAGGGAATGCAAAAATGAGTTGATATGAGCAAATCAAGATATATCAAAGTCCATGATGAGAAATATGAGATTAGAACCAAAGAGTGACCATAAGAGGTGATAGAATGCCCTAGTTTGACTAGAGTTCACCATGAAGGATGCAGTATGAAAATTAGGTCAAATCAAGTAGAAATATGATTTATGAGTGAAAGATGTGAATTGAAGTAGTTATGGAATGTAGGAATGGTGAAGACATGGACAAATGAAGATGCCACAACGAAGATTTGAAGATTAGACCTTGAAAGGTCAGCTAACAACATAGAAGAAGGTAGAATTTTAAAATGCGATTTTCACTATCAAGATGAACTTAGATTTTGATTTTGAACCCAAAAATGGATCTAGGACGTTGAAATTAGTTAGGAGTGCAATTTTTGTGGAATTTTGAGGAGTTTGAACAATGAGTCAAAATGAGGTCGGAGGACTATATAGTCTAAGGGTCATTTTCAAATCATTTATCTTCTGTGATTTTGGAGAGCTCTTGAGTTATTTGGAGAGAGATCATGATGCTAGATGGCATTTTGACCCACATACATAGTTTTGAGCACAGTCGGTTGCACAACTGGCCACTTGAGTAGGAGGCCCCTACCAGTCTTCAAAATTTTCACTTTTTTGAGCATTTAACATGTTTTTAACGCTTTTTTAGGGGTTTTGACAAAAATATCATGAGATACTTTAAAAGTATCGCATGAGTACTTTAAGAAGTATTACACGAGTACTTTCAGAAGTATCATGCAATACTTTTGTCAGAGAAAATGTATCTTATGCCTTTATAAAGGTATAATGTATTAGATATACCCAATCTTGTATCGTATGGTGCAAAGTATCACCCAGGCAAAAAGTATCACCCGAGTAGTATAAAAATTATCGTACAACAATTCAACAAATTGTATCGCCTGGTTATATTGAAAAGTATCGCACAAACTATTTTTGAGCTGTTTTGCATGTTTATAGTTGAATTTTGTATGTATGAGCATTTTTTTTTCTGTTGTATTGCTTGATTGATGATGCTCTTGATCTGTTTTTAACTGATACTAATGTTTTCAATGTTCATTTAAAATGATTTTGCAGATTGTCTTTCCTGCCCTTCTCATCACAGTCCCTAAGGTGTTGGGGTTGCGTGTCCTTCACTATCTAGATGTTGATGAGAAGGCCCCTATATCGAGCATGGGATTGAGATGGTTGACACACATCCTCCATATACGTACGAACCTCGGGTTGTTGAGTGCTTTAGCTGAGCAATGGCACAACGAGCACAACACCTTTCATATGCTGACTGGCGAGGCTACCATCACCTTGGAGGATAGATATCACATCCTTAATGTTCCATGTCATGGTGATCCTGCGAGTATGATTTGTTGTGTTTTGATGCTCATGTCAAGTTTTTGATATCCATATGAGATGTACTGACATGATCTTTTGCATGTCACAGGTTTATTACAATCAGACCCCAATAGAAGGGAGATTAGCAATATAGTAGATATTTCGAGATGTAACCATCTTGGATCGCCACTTGAGGTGGGAGAGGCTCATAGATGAGTATGGAGATGAGTATCCATTACCGTGCCTGCTTTGCTCACTGGTTGCCTAGGCTTTGGTTAATGACAGGGGCCAGAAGGGCTTCCCACTAGGATGGGGTAGATTAGTAGTAGACCTAATTGGGCAGCCTTGAAGGATGGCATGGGGACTCACAATTGTGGATGACATGTATCATGAGATTGACAAGATAGTGTACCAATCTAGGAGGACATGGACATGTGGTACAATACTGGCTAATATATGGGCTTGGGAGCACATTGCAGTGATCTAACCATGGGTGCAATCCCAAGAGCGTAAAGAGGTCATCATATTCATATACACAGGGTTCATCCCACAGAGTCACAATGGAGATGTGACTTACTATTAGCATATTTTTGATGAGCTTACTTCTTTTGTTTGGTGATCGTATCAATAGTGCCACAGATGGTCCGATGCATGGGAGCTTGAGTACATGGACTACATTTAGCCACTGGTTGGGTGACATTTATAGATTGTTGAGAGATTTGTGGTCAGCTGAGTATGGCGATAGTTTTCTTAGAGGTAGGTGATCTCAATGGAGACCACCACTTATGCTCGATTTCATGGCGAGGAGGTGTAGGGTTGGTTACCTATGTTAGATTATCAAACAACCCTAAGAGATACATCAACACTCATGTCAGAGCCTTGGGATTTTTTCCCAAACTTAGTAGATGCAGGAATAGACCGAACATATTTGTATGAAATGCAGAGGCATCCCTTCTCGAGGTTCACACAACTAGATGCACCACCTATGGTAGTAGGACATGGGGGAGATGGTGAGGATGGTGGAGGAGGCAGAGGCCGAGGTAGGCGTATGGAGATCAGGGCAGTTCCTGAATAGGTGGGAGGAGGTGGACGCAGGCCTGAGTTGCGAGAGAGGAGAGTGAGGGGGATGAGGAGGAGGAGCGTCCATTGAGATGTAGGAGAGTGGAGCATGCTGAGCCACAACATGAGCAACCTGCCAAAGAGAATGATCGAGATGTGAGGATTCGGGCCCTAGAGGCACAGTTGCAGACAACACAGGTTGCCCTAGTGGTGCGGGATCAACAATTGATAGACGAGCAAGCACAGAGAGGGGAGCTCCAGAGTGAGTGAGATGCTTCTAGGCGAGAGTCAGAGCATGATGGAGTGCATACTGCCTATTACTATGTTGCCTACAGAGGTGTGGTGCCATCGGGACAAGGACTGCCAGATTACTCAGAGCAGGTTGGGAGATCAGAGGTTGCAGTTCAACCATTAGACAAGAGACAGGCTCCACCTCTATGACCACCACCAACCCAAGAGGGCAGGAGTCAGTCCTATAGTGAGGAGTAGGTCTAGGATGATGTCCTTGTGACAATTTTGTTGTACCATATGCATTTTGAGACATTAATCCAAATTTTGTATCCCATATTATATGTGTACTTTGACTCATTTGATATATATGAGATACTGGATTCAATTGATGTACTTGTGTATTTGTCTTTTCTTTATGCTCATGTGTTTGATTTTGAGTTTATGTGTCTAGGTGATGTTTAAGCTTTCTGCTCATGTTTATGTATGCTCAGTTTTATGTTCGTGTTTATATGCTCATGGATAATTTTAGCTTTTTTGTATATGAAGTAGACTCATGTTTTGAAAATTTAATACTTGGATATATTAGATGTCATTTTTTAGATTAACCCCTTGTGATGACAAGATAGCAAAGAGGCAAAGCAACAGATTAAGGAGATGAAAAGACATGATCGAGAAGAAAGTGAAGGAAAGATAAAAGCAATTAATTGATATGCTTGTGAAAGATGAAGATAGAGTTCTCCCAATATGAAAAATACACGATTAAGCTACAATGAGCATATAATGAAAACTAAGATGCAAAATGGTTTACTTGCAAGGGATGCAAAACATTTAGACTCTAATTTCATCATTGGGCATTTATTAGGGATATTGAAAGATCATACAATCATCGCTAGTACAACTATGAGGATATGAATATGATCTATGTCAGATAGAAATGTGGGCATCCAACCTAAGCATCAAAGACATGTAAGTCAAGATGACTAATGTAGTTAGATTCCCTAAGTTTAGTATAACAAGGCTACACCTATATCAAGGCATAAGCACCAGGATAACCCTTGAATGCAGTCTTGCGAAAATAGACAAGAATGACACGTTTTAAGTCAAAGTGTTAAGTAGGACAAGAGCGAATGTTCTAAACACCTTAGACTAACAAAGTATACCCACAAGAAGAAAGCAAGTAAAACATGCCCCATGCCCCCAGTCTTTTAGTCCATGACATCCTCGAAAGATTATTAGGGAGGGAACACTTGGCAAAGAAAACATCATAAACAACACACAAGGAAGATAAAGTTCATCATAGCTCAACGAGTTTTACCATTTAAGTGCGTGTGTCAATGTCACATGGCCATTTCTTCAATACTCAAATTTGATAATGTGAAATATTGTAGCATCTTAGCTATAGATAGGATATCCAAAAAGTGTGGAGAAACACTTGATGTCAAGGGGGTAGTGTTGAGAAACGCTATTTTAAATGAGTTGCCAAAGAGACCCTAACACACAAGGAGACCCTTATAAGATAAAAAGTTGTGCCCCCAAGATGAGGATAAGAGATAATTCCAAGCTAGGAAATGTGTTATGGAGTGAATGAGTGAGACTAATAGACATAGATGCAAAGGTCTCAAGTAGCACCCATTTCCAAGTTTTCACCACTTGGAAGATTTTTGTTTTAGGACTTTTATTTCTTTTTTTTTGTATTTTTTGACTTTATTTAATTTTTTGGTGATACATCAAAGTGCCTATTGCTAGGTTTTTATTGAGATGATCATTTTTTAGGACTTTTTTTTGATTTTTTCAAGATCAATAGATATATATAGATAGCTGAGTTGTGAGCCTTAAGCATATAATTTCTTTAGATGTAGAATGTTAATAGGCTCAAAAAGTTGTTCCTCTTTAGGAGTAGAAAGCTAATATGCCCCGGATCTAGATATTGGTGTGACAATGTAAGGACCTAACCAGTTAGGCTTGAATTTCCCTTTCTACTCTCTATTTTGTTGATTTTTGGGATTTTCTCGAAGTACCAGTTCATCCACTTGGAACTTACGAGGATGACCTTTTTGTTGTAGTTAGTAGACATTCATTTTTGATATGCCCTCATGTGATCAAAAGTAGTCTTGTGGTGCTCATTGAGGGTTTGTAGCTCTTGTATCCTCATAGCCCTAGGATCTTCATCAGTTATCAACCCATGTAGGGAGACTTGTAGTGAGGGAATTTTGACTTCTAAGGGTAAGACAACCTTAGAACCATAGACTAGCAAAAAAAGGTGCAACATCTATAGGAGTACGTATGGTGGTCTTATAGGCCCATAGTGCCAGATTGATTTGTAGTTGTCAATCTTTACCTGATTTGTGAATTGTTCTGTGTAGGATTTTGAGCAATGTCCTATTTGAGGCATCACCTTGGCCATTCCCTAGGGGATAGTAGATTGGGGATCAGTGTTGTTTGATCTTGAATATCTTACACATGTGTTTAAGGTCCTTATTTTTAAACTATCCTCCATTATCAGTAACGATGCAAGATTTGATGTCATAGCGACAAATAATGTGGTTGCGAATAAATAAGGCAACATCTTTTCCTATAGCAATAGATAAAGGTACAACTTCAACTCATTTTGTAAAGTATTTTGTCATTGTAATGCTAAACTTGTGACCACTGGATGAACTTGGATGAATCTTTCATACCAAGTCAAAGGCCCAGTTGAATGACCAATATGTAACAAAAAGTATGAGCTCATGTCTAGGAGCATGAATCAAGTTACTATGAAGCTGACATTTCTTACAAGATTTAGCTTATCGAATAATGTCAGCTTGCATGGTTGGCCAATAGTACCCTTCCCTAAGTAGCTTTCAAGCAAGTGCAAGGCCATTAGAGTGTGCATCACAAATGTAGTCAAGGACTTCAGCTAATTTCCTTTTTAGACTCTTCTAGTTCTAGATACCTAAGAAGTGTTCCATCTAGACCCTTCCTATACAATTCACCAGAGACCAAGGTGTAATGTGAAGTAATGTGAAGGAGTTAACATATTTTATTTCGCGTGAAACTTTCAGGAATGACCTAATTATGCACGTAGGAGAAAATGACAAAGTAATGTGAGGAGTCATGGCCGACAACAGTGTGGATCACATGATTATTAGAGGAGTCATATGCAGGGTGACTTAATTCTTCCACTAGGAACTCAAAACATGATTCATGTTCTTGTAACTAAAGAGTAGATGCTAGGGTGGCCATAGCATGTGTAGCCTTATTTTTTGCTCTAGGAATTTGTTGAAATACCATGAATGTGAAGTAGTTCTATAGAGTACCAATCAATTTCTCATAGGTACCAACTTGTCATCTTTGGTTTGATAATCATTATTTGCTTGGTTTATGACAAGGTGGAAATCTCCATAGATATGCAGCTATGTGATTCTCCATTCTAAAACCATTTAAATTCCATTTGTTAAGGCCTCAAACATTGCTATATTATTAGTGCAAGGAAACATGAGTTTGTAGGACTCAGTGATCGTGTAACCATGAGGTGTGATAAACAAGATGCTTGCACCAACCCAATTCTAGATGTGAGAAATATCAAAGAATATCTCCTAGGTACTTTTAGTGATATACATGATGGAAGCATTAGGCAATTCAATCTGCATAGAAGTTGTATCTTGCAATGGAAAATCAACAAATTAGTCAGCTATGGCTTGCCACTTGATAGCTTTGCGTTCGATGTATTGGATGTCAAATTTAGAGAGAATCATCATCCGTTTATCTAGACAACCGTTAAGCACATCTTTACTCAATATATATTTGAGGGGATCTATTTTTGCAATGAGATGCACTATGTGAGCCAACATGTAGTGTTTAAGCTTTTGGGAGGCAAATACCACTGCAAGGAAAGCCTTCTCAATGTTGTTATAATTCATCTCATAAGCCACCAAAGTGCGACTGATGTAGTAAATAGCACACTCTTTGCCAGTTTCATCACTTTGTGCTAAGAGTTCTCCTAGGGAAGACTTTGCAACTGAGATGTATAGAATAAAAGGTTTTCCTGGGATAGGTGGTGTTAATACTGGAGGTTTAGCCAAATACCCTTTGATACGATCTAAGCTTTGTTGACAATCTTTATTCCATATAGATGTGGAGCCTTTATGCAGGTTCTTATTGAAAGTTTGAGCTTTATCAACTAGTTGAGAAATGAACCTCCTAATGGATTGTAGATGTCCCTGAAGACTTCTTAATTGGATGATATTTCTAGGAGGAGGCATTTTCATGATGGCTTGCACCTTTTTGGGATAAACTTCAATGCCTTTTGCTGATATGATATAGCCTAAGGATTTTCTTGACGTGACACCAAATACACAATTTTTGGGATTTATCCTAAGCTAAAATTGTTCCATATGGTCCAATATCAAACTAAGCTCATCGAGATGTGTATTTCTTTTTTTAGATTTGGCTTGTGTCATCAACATAGTTTTCCATATTTTTGTGTATCATGTCATAGAAGATGGTGGTTATGGCTTGTTAATAGGTAGCTCCTTCATTTTTTAGCCCAAAGGGCACGACATTCCAATAAAAGGTACCCCATGCACATGTAAAAGATATTTTTTCGTGATCTCTAGGGGCAATTTTGATTTGATTCTAACTTAAGAAGCCGTCCATTAAAGAATACATATCATATCTTCCAGTCATATCGGCTATCATATCTATGTTAGGAAGTGGAAAATCATCCTTAGGGCATGCTTTGTTTAGGCCTTTGTAATCGGTGCAGTCTCGAATGGAATTTTCATGTTTAGACACAAGTACAATGTTGGAGATCCATTATGCATAATCAATATCTTTGATAAAGTTTTTACTGAGGAGTTTTTCTAGTTCCGCCTTGATCGAAAGAGCCACATGTGGATGCATTTTTCTCAACTTTTTTGAACATGCTTGACACCAAGAGAAATAAATAGATGATGCATAATTAGATCAGTGTCAAGGCTAGACATATCTGAGTTGGTCCAAGAAAATTTGATTTTGTTCTCTTGAAAGAAATTAGTAATGTTCTCCTTTTCTTTAGTTGATAGAGACTAAGCCACATGAATGATTTTAGTAGACTCTTTTGTACCCAAGTTAATAGGTTGCATGGGTTCAATGAGAATAGAAGATCTATCTTAAAAATAGCTTGGAAGACTACTAAGTACCTCATCCGTAGGCACCTCAAGGAGGTTTTCACCCTTAGATACATCTTTATTTTTACTATTTTTAGGTTCAGACACTGGTACAAAGTGGTTTTCGTCATCTGAATGTTCATTTTTTTTCTTTTCTTTTGATTTTAGGACCTAAGTACTTCATAGCTATTTTTATGATGTTAACTTTGACTAGTGGAAGATATCACAAGTTTGATAGCATTGAGGTAGCAGGCGATCTCATAGTCATTTTGGAAAGATGGTAGTTTAGGTCTTTGGTGTTGAGCAGACCAATCTCTGAGATTGGGATGGATTAACGAGAGGGAAGTGGAGGCTTTAAGGTTGTTGATATGGTAGGAGTCATCTTTGGTAACATGATAAGTCAAGCCTATAGTGAAAGTTCCAAAGGAATCCAGATCAAGAATAGGCCTAGAGAGATCAACATGATCAACTAAAGTAGTTTGTGAACCAAACTCATTAGACCCTAAACTAGAAAATTCAACCACATTTGGTTGGGTAGCATAGGCATGGATGACATCCACTCCTAATTCACAAGATACATCTGAGAGACTTTCCCAATTTATACTTTGCTTCCTAGCAATCGAGCAAGAAATATTCTCTCTTATCCTTCCTCTATTTGGCTCTTCATGATCAGATTCATTAGATTGGTGTTGTCGAGATGTGGAAGCCTCAACATCATTAGAAGTAACTATACAATCTTCTCCCTAAAGGAAAGAAGTAGGACGAAAAAATCCTCTTCTTGTAGGACAATTGTAGCAGAGGATGGTTCATCATCCTCCATTTCACTAAACATGGGAGCTCTTCAGTCAAATCTTCGTAATTCATCTTCTATCCCATAGCCTAGGCCAGTAGTATCTTTATTTTTGTGACCCTTAGTATGACTTAAGGGTTCTATGAGAGCTTTCTTGTTATAGTTAAGGATCTGTGGCCTTGATAGCCCATGTTTTTTTGGAAATTTCTATCCATTTCAAAAATTCTTAGGAGAGATAGGCGTAGTGACTATGACTTCCTCCATATCTTCCTCTTCCCTATATATCCAATCTTTGATAGCTTGGTCTTCTTTTTCTACTTATGAGGGAATCACGAACTGAACAAAAGTGCCAAAAATAGTCATAGCAAAAGCTAAGGGCTTCAATGTTTCAAAAGGCTTCCCAAAAGATCAAGGAGAAATCAGTAGAGAAACAATAGAATCCAGAGTGTACTCATCCATACCTAGGCTCATCATTTTCAACTTTTGTTCACACTCTTAGAGAGATGGTTTGAGCTCATGAGAAGAGCGATT
Source organism: Cupressus sempervirens (assembly GCA_028749045.1). NCBI lineage: Eukaryota > Viridiplantae > Streptophyta > Pinopsida > Cupressales > Cupressaceae > Cupressus > Cupressus sempervirens. Next base: position 148,083,523 of record CM053790.1, read on the forward strand.
GTGAGGGACACGTGTTTTGCCAATAGATAGTGTATTGATAGACATAGAATTGTCTCCAAGAACAACTATTTTAGTTACATTAAGGGAAACTTTATACATTTGTGGTACATAGTAGTACTGCCTGCATGTCATGAATCCAAGGTCTTCTAAGAGACAAATTATATGCTAGTGGGATGTCTAGAACTTGGAAGATCATATCTTTTTCAATAGGACCAACGCAGATTGGTAGCACAATAAGACCTTTAGAAGGCCTTTCAACATCATCATAGGATTTGATAATGATCTTTCATCTAGGGTCGATAGAAAATTCAGACATGTCGAGCTATTGAATAACATTGAAAGAGATAATGTTTAACTCTACACCATTTTTTATCAAGACTTGATGAATGAGAGTATGATAGATTTGGACTTCTATGTGTAGGGCTAGATTATGGGGATGACTGAGGGATCTAGCATCTTCTTTGAAGAATGTGAGGTAATATGGTGAAGAAATGTAATTCACCATAGTTTGGAACCACTCAACATCAATATCTGTGGGGACATTGGCTATGCGTAAAGCTTTCTCAAAGATCTCCTTGTGCAAGGGAGATAGTTCTAACAACTCAAAGATTGATATTTATCTCAGGGTTCTTTGCAACTGACTGACAAGGTTATAGTTAGAGATGGCTAAGGTGGCTACTTGTTTAGACGATGAGAGATTCTTAAGATCATTGGAAACTTTAAGGACAACTTTAGATTTCCCCCTACTGACAACATTAAGCATCTCACCATACAAGGAGAAAGATTTCACCACTCTAAAAACTACCTTAGGTCAAGTGTCCCTATGTTATTGTGAAACATTGTGCATTTTGAGGACTACCTTAGGTCTTTCATCATCTATATCCTGATTGGGTTCTTTGTCAAACTTAGGACCCATCATGCAAAGATATTCAACAGGTTCTATCATGTTTATTACATTGTCAGTAAGAGTGAATGTGTAGTTGATCTTTGCATCATGATTTTTGTTGTTAGCCTTAGGTGATTCCCCTTTTACATATTTCAATAATGGTTGTTTGAAGGCTTTGTGATCAGAATTTTGACTAAGCCATTAGTTATGACTTTGCTAACATCGATGAGATCTTGAATAACATCTTTGAGCTTGAAGTAACTAGTGTTCAGTGTTATGGCCTTTGCTCCTATGGTAACTATAGACATGGCCCTCTCTTCACCAAGTAGGTTTGATGGGTGGATCATAGGGCCAGGAGTTCTCATCTTCAAGACCACTTCATAAGGTTCTACCATAGGTGTATAAACAAGTGTTGGCTTAGAATTTGTTTTGTTTTTATGAAATGTTTGAGACTTTGAAGTCTGTAGTTATTTTACAACATAAATAACATTGGAAAGATTAAAGGAAGACTCCTTGGTCTTAGGAGTATTCACTACTCCATCATTAACAACGTATTTGTTCTTATTCCAATGCTTGTTCTTTTCTTTTCCATTCATGTTGCCATTTTTGTCTTTATTCAAGACAATGTCACCTTTTGTAATAGCAATATCCTCAATGTAGTATGCATTTTCAACCATGAGATTGAAGGATGTGAACATTTGTTTTCTAAAGTCAAAGTAGAGTTTTGGTACAAGTGTATTGACAAAAATGTCAATGTTCTCGATTTCAAGAATTTACCGAGGGTATCTAGAATGTAAAGATCTCCAACACTGGAGATATGTTGCAAAGGATTCACCTTGTTTTTGTTTAATGTTGCACAAATCTAGCATAGTAATGGGATGTTGAATGTTGTAAGAATGCTATTGGATGAAGTGTTGTGCAAGTTCATCAAATGTTTTGAGGGGAGGTCATAGTTTTGTGAACCATTCCATGGCTTGGCCTCTCAAGCTCTTAGGAAACAACCTCATGAGGTACGTGTCTCATGCATGAAATCCATACTAAGAGTGTAGAAGTGTCTCATATGATTGTGAGGATAACCATTTCCATTGTATTTATCATATTTGGGAACCTCTATATCCCTAGGAAATGGAAGCATGTAAAGACTCCTATCAAAAGGAAGAGCACATATTGATTCAACCAAGGAGACCTTGGGTTGTTCCTTGGAGACTTGTAGTTGTGCAAGTTGATTTTTAAGTTCTTGCATTTCTTCCCTGAAGATATCAACTTTGGTAGGTTATCATTTTTGGATTATCCTTTGCATGTAAAAGTCTTGAGGGACTTTCCATTGCCCTACTGGTTGAACTCTTATTTGCATACATCAATTCATTATCAAAGACATAGGCATGCCCACTACTACAACACATCAGCGGGCTATGTCTATCCCTGAAGTGATATTCATTCTCGAAAGCTTTCAATCACCTTTTTCGCTATCATGTATTGTAAGTATTGGTCCCCATTTTTTTAAAGGCTTTGAGCATTAGCCTTTTGGTGACCTCCTCTTATTGGAATCTCATCGAGTCTTCAATAATGATTTCATCATCACTTTTGTGATGTGATTGTGAACGTTTGGGTGGTAATGGGCATGCTCTTGCATTGACTCTAGGAGTCCTAGGAGGTGTATTTTTTCCATCATTTCCATTGAGAGGGATGCTATCAAATGGGTTGCTGTAGTAGCCTTCCCTATTTTTGTCACTATGTGTATGAGCATCAGACTTAGTTTTATGATAGGCTCTTTCTCTAGTGGCCATATGTGTGGCCTCTTTAAGTCTTTCATTTTCTCACGCTTGTTCTTCTAAGAAATATTTTATCTCCTCGGGATACATGGTGAGTGAGACACTGTCTTCACCCCTAGGTGTATCAAAGGGTGTACCAAATGGATTCTCAAATCTATAGAGTGGGTTATGCCAGATATTATCTTCTTGTGGTTATTAGAGACAAGATCCTCCACACAAGGTTGTCCATGAGGGTGCCTAGTTGGAGTTTTCAATTGTTCAAAGGTGAAAGAAGGATGACTACCTTTACTGACTTGGAACCTAGTCGTGAATGACATGTAAGGGAATGTCTTCATTTAATAGGATGAGAGAAGTATTTTAGATTTGAAGCTTGTAAGGACAAGAACAATCACTTATCAAAGATAGAATAAATGAGTGGCTTGTCAAGAGTGCTCAAGAATTTACAACACTAGTGAATTGAGCCAAGAGAGTGAGTAAGAAGCTCGATAGCAAGTAGCTAGCATAGAATGGTAAACAAAATTTGACAAGTGACCATTAGTGATAGTTTTTATCTTACATCTGATAGACTATAGCCATCTTTTTGACTTAGAGCAATACCCAACACAAATATTTTTGACCAGATTTAGGCAGGATGAAGTGACAACACCCCTAGACCAGCCAAGATGCAATTTTAACTCTATTTTACAAGCAATAGAAACCAGACAATATTTCTCTGAGAGCCATTTGATATTATGAAAAAAGAAATCATATGATAGAGTTGACAATAGTGAGGCAATACTTTTATTTTAGGTGATACTTTTCCTTAAGGAGGATGATATACTTCACTAGTATTAGGAGATATACTTTGTAGTAGGCGATATAATTTTATCAAAAAATGTCACACGATATTTCTCAAGAGGCCATAAGATAGAGTGATAGTGAACTATGAAAAAAAACTTAAGTTTCAGGTTGTTTGTTGAATGTTTTTAGACTAGAGTGTTATGTAGATAGAATAGGACCTTAGTTTTAGTCAAAGAACATTATGGTTTGCAAATAATTAGGGTAATTTGTATGTCTCAAACAATTGAGCAATGGACAAAGAAACCTTCCCAACACGCAATTGTGATATCAAAGAAAATTCCTACCAATGCTAACAAGATGTTTGATTTGAAAGAACATTTACATAGGTCTAGCACATTTGAAAACAATTGCCAAGCAGATCTACCTAAGAGTCAAGGTTCATTACTCAACAACTTGGCCCACACTAAGTGCCCCTACACCTCACACCAAGTGCTTTCCCACAAGATATATTGGTTTTTTTTGGAGATTCTATTAGAATAACCAAGGGGACACAAATGGTGAGTGTAAAAACTTGGGGTGATCCAGGTAATCCACTAGGATCGATCCTTGCACCAAGATGTTGAGTGGAAAAATAGGGTAGTTACTAACCTAGAGTGTTTAGATTGGGCTTTCATTTGTAATGCTCCTCTTGCACCCAACTATGGGAAACCTTGCCTTGTGGAAAGTAACCAATCTTGCAGTCACAACAGAACCTTAAGCATTCTTGCCTAGAATTTTCCTCATGGTCTCAATCCCACAAGTACTCACATTAAGCAAAGATGAGCACTACATCTACCAAGGTTTTGTGTCTTTGGTAGCCTTGAGTTTATAATGGGTAATAGTAGATGAGTTCACTTATCCCCACTTGGCTCATTCCCCTTTATTGCTTAGGAGCAGACCCTCTAAAGGATGCTGGACTAAACAAATTAGATCCACTCTTGTGGGTCAAGATTTCTTCATGAGGGTGAAGAGAATACTCTCCTATCCCAATTGTTTCCCCCAAACATGCCAAAAAAGTTCAATTAACCCTCTTGCTTTTGAAATCTAAAGATGGGTCAAAATTTTTGATTCACCACAAGGGTGAAGAGCATGCTTTTATACCGCTGAGAGACCACAATCACAAGTCTTATGTGTCTATGAAAAATAAATAATTAGTAAGATTTTCACACACAAAATAAGGGAAATACAAGCACCTATTTGGTTTTTATGCTTTTAGGAAGCTCTAAAAACAATCATTAGTAGTCTTTTTGCATTTGAATCTTTGACATGCATTCTTTTAAGAAAAATTTTCAAGCCTTTAGGGAAAAACCTACAAGCACAACCGTTAGTCCAACTAGAGTTAGTCCCAAAAATAATATGAAAATCTGCAATAAGACCTCTGTTAGACTCTAATGAACTTGGAAAACCCAACAAAAAGACTGCTACATACCAAAAAAATTGATCAAAGAACCCAAACAACAACTAGTTTCAGGTTGGGCATTATTTTTTGTTGACAAAGTATCATATGATACTTTTTAATATAGTGGTATAATACTTCTGTCTCGTGTGATATTTTTCCCTATAGCCATGTGATAAAACTATCGATACCAATATGATATAATTCCGTATGGGTGCATGATACTTTTACTAGAAAAGTATTGCACGATAGTACTAAGAAATTCACGATCGTAAAAAATAAAAAGATCAGACAACAAGCATAAAATGTAGAAAAAAGATGCAGAGTAGGAGCAAAACAAGAATGTTCTACCCCATGGTGGATACCAAAAATGAACATTAGAAATATGCACCACTCTAAACCCTTCTATCTAGGTTATTCCATGAATTGGAATGATTGAACGTTGTGTTAGAGCTCCCTATGCATGGAGTGCAAAGGAGTGTTTTTGAGTAAATGAATAGCTCTCAACTAAGCCTCAGAAACACAACACTTGCTAGTAAGGCTTGCAATGGGTTTATGATATAATGATATGCACAATGCAACTAGACTAATCAAAATGAGAGTGTTACAACAACCATTATAGTTAAGTTAGGTGATTTAAACTGTTGAAAAATGAATTAAACTACTATGCACATGACTCTAAGCTAATATGAGAGTGGTGGTGAGAGAATTAGAGAAGAAATGAGAAGTTCTCCACAAAGCTCCAAGAAATCTATCAAGAAACCTGCAACATAACAATACTCAAGATGATGGATCCTTTGAGAAGGAGAGAGCTCTCTCTTTTAAAGTTAGATGAACGGTTGAGATCAAGATCAAGGAAGTGGATAATCAAGGGAGGGGGTTGACTTTTGGCATGATCCATGTGTAAGAACCAATGAAAAGGAGTTGACTTTTCATGTGAGAAAAAAGACTTTTATTTTATTTTGAAAATAAGAAGATGACTTTATGCATGCACATTGAGTGGATTAGGAGAATGGGGTCTTTTATTTAATTAAAAGGGGACATGTTATTTTAATCAAATATGAACTTAGAATAATATAGTCAAACTGTAGGTTAAAATCAAACTAATTGAGTTTTAGCAAATTTTCTTTGAGAAATGATTAATTAATTTAACCAAAATGCTGAGAAGGGGGCTAATAGTCTAGATGACCATTTTTAGGTGATTACATGGATAATTACATGTACAAAATCTCATAAAAGAATATACAAGTACAAAAGGTACATACTTATCCACTACACACGTCATAGGGTATGAAATGCTAAAATTATATACATCATCTTGTAGGAATAGAGTGTGAACATACAACATAATCAGTAAGTAGAAAGAATGGAACATTTGCATCAATGATATATTTAGTATCGTTGTCCAATTGTTAGATCTCAATGGTAAAGAATCAATACCTCTCGGCCTCGTGGAACCCAAGTGGCCCCACTCCCATTGTGCTGAGGAGAAAATCTCAAGTCCCAAATAGATATAAATCTATGTCACAACAAGAAATGAAGTCCCAAGAACTTGAAAGAAATCTATGGTAAAGTTATTAAGTACACAAGGTAACATACAATCCTAGAGTCAACAAGGTACATAGGAAACCTAATATGCATACAAGAAAGTTTCATCAAATGAGCCAACTATAAGGTTACCTTGATATTTTCTCAGGTCCTCGGCCTCCTAGTGACTCAATGGGGAATCAATATCCTTTCATACAGGCAAGGCATACTCATGAGGCAAGTTGCAACCAAGCATCCTCTCTACTCCCATCCTAGTCTGTACTAGCACTTGAGGTATGGGTGAGGTATCAAACTAACACCTTGTTAATTCATTTTAACCCCATTAATGAGAATGCTATCTCTTATTAATACAACTTACAATGAATTACCTAGGTAGTCTCTTTAGGGCTCTGACCCCAATTGCAAGCCACTTCCCAACATACACATAGATGACCTGTCCTATGCTCAAAGAAATGCATCTCATAAAATCACTAGTCACATCAATTCTATATAAGCTGTTAGGATAAACCACAGACAGAAATAAAAAACTACATGCAAATATAACCAATAATAGATCACACAGAAATGAACACAAGGCACCAAGATTTAACGTGGTTCACCCAATCCCTAGGCTACGTCCACCAGATAACAAGTCTGATCTTATTACAATCCAATGATTACAACCTGATTACAGTCCGTAATCCCTTATAGCTCAATACTACCGTAAGAAGCAATTTCACATCACAACATAATGAAAATACCCAACCCTAAACCCTTTTATACAAGTATTAAACCACTTTAGGGTTATAACATGTCAGCCATAAATTAGCCATAACTTTAGTGGCGAATCTACGAATGGTGAATCTACGAATAGTACCAATTTTTTTTTTGTTTTTTGGGGCGATGCCTTGAACCCCACTAATTATGGAGTATGTACAGTACTTTCCTTAATAGTCACCACAATCTAATAATCTACCACTTGGGGACTGATCAGGCTCCACACTAAACAACAATCTCCCACTTGGAGACTAATCCTGTAGCAATACCACTACCACATGGGGCTCCCACTAGATCAAACTACCCTAGACTCTACTATTCTTTTATTCATGTTCAGTCTAGAAGAACAACCGAAGCTGAAGAGGAGTTCAACTTCTCCCTTGTTACAACCTTTGTCAACATATCTACTAGATTGTCATTTGTATGTATCTTCTCTAGCTTTAACTGTTCATCCTCTAAAATTGACCGAATGAAATGGTACTGTAACTGTATGTGTTTGGTCTTAGAATGCAGAGATGAATTCTTGGCAAGATGAATGACACTTTGACTATCTATAAACAAATAATTATCTTTTTGAGGATGTCCCAATTCTTCCAAGAAGAACTAAAGCCATATCACCTCCTTGGCTGCCTCTGTAGTGGATAGTGCATTAATCTTTTGTAACCTAGAAACCCAGCTCATGGCTGCCCCACCAACAGTAAAGACATAACCTATAGTACTTCACCTGGTATCAATATCTCTTGCCAAATCTGAGTCAACATAGCCCTGTAAATCAGTAGTAGAGCCCCCAAAGTGTAAACACTTATTGGATGTTCCTCTCAAATATCTGAGAATCCACTTGACAACATTTCAATGCTAAAATCCTGGATGACTCATATACCTGCTAACGACTCCCACTGCATGTGCAATATCTGGCCTAGTGCATACCATAGCATACATCAAGCTTCCTACAAATGAAGCATAGGGTACCTTGGACATCTTATCCTCCTCTTCTTGTGTCTTAGGAAACATCTCCTTAGTCAACTTCAAATGACTAGGTAAATGTGTGTTGACAACTTTAGCATTCTCCATAGAGAAACGTTGTAACACCTTCTCAACATAATCAGCTTGAGATAGCATCAATGTTTTGTTCTTCCTATCTCTGCAAATCTTCATACCAAGGATTTATTTTGCTGCCCCCAAATCCTTCATAGCAAATGCATGTGTTAACTGGCGTTTCAGCCCCTTAAAATGATCCATGTTAGACCCAGCTACAAGCATATCATCAACATATAAACATAAAATAATGTAGCTATCATCATCCAACCTCTTAAAATAAACAAAATAATTTGAATGACACCTATTATAGCCATGCTCATGCATAAACTTGTCAAATTTCAAATACCATTGCCAAGGTGCTTGCTTCAAGCCATATAAAACTTTTCTTCAATTTGCACACTAAATTCTCGTTACCTTTGACCTCAAATCTGTGTGGCTGACTCATATATATTTCTTCATCCAAATCACCATGAAGGAAGGTTGTTTTAACATCTAACTACTCTAAATGCAAATCAAGTAGCCACAAGACTTAAAACAGTATGCATAGAAGTCATTTTAACAATAGGAGAAAATATCTCATCAAAATCAATTCCCTTTTTCTGTGCAAATCCTTTTACAACTAACCTGGCTTTAAATTGTTTCTTACCTCCTTCCTCTTCTTTCAACTTATAAACCCACTTATTCTGTAAAGCCTTTTTACCTACAGGCAACTTGCACAAATCCCATGTCTTATTCTTCAGCAAAGAGTCCATTTCATCTTTCATTGCAGACTCTCACTGAATCTTAGTATCCACTTGCATAGCTTCATCATAACTTTTAGGTTCACCAGCATTAGTAAGTAAAATAGAATACAAAGAGGGAGAAAATCTTTGTGGAGGTCTAATTGGCCTCGTTGACCATCTAACATTCACTGGTGTGTGTGGCATTTGTTGTTGTGGTTGTTGTACATCATGAGGAATGGACGGAACATCAGCTTTTGGAGTATCATCCAGCACTACATAATCATCTTCTTTCTTCTCATGTTGCTACAACAGATCTTTGTACAACATTTTCTCATTAAATATGAAGTCTTGGCTTCTTACAATTTTATGATTTTCAAAATTCCAAAGCCTATAACCAAATACATTAATGCCATATCCAAAAAAGACACATTTCTTTGATTTAGCTTCTAGGTTGGTTCTATTTTCAGAGTCTATATGAGCAAAAGCTTCACAACCGAAGGTCTTGAGAAAAGAATAACTCACCTTCTTACTAGTCCATGCCTCTTCTTGAGTACCACAACCCAAAGGAGTGGAGGGACCTCTATTAATCAAATATACTACAGTATTGATAGCCTCCACCCACATGTGTAAGGACAACCCAACATGCAACCTCATGCTCCTTGCATGCTCCATTATATTCCTTTTCATGCGTTTAGCCACTCCATTTTCATGTAGAGTTCTTGGAACATTTTTCTGTCTACGAATACCATTAGTGGAGCAATAGTATTCAAATTCATGACTGCAATACTCACCACCATTATCAGATTTGAGACATTTTAATTTCTTACCAGTCTCATTTTCAACCAAGCATTTCCATTTCTTAAAAGTTTGAAATACATCAGATTTTTGTCTGAGGAAATAAACCCATACTTTTCTAGTTGCGTCATCAATAAATGTAACTTAATAATGAGAGCCACCAAGGGAAGATCCCTGAGCTGGTCCCCATACATTTGTATGCACAAGCTCTAATTTCTCCTTTTTGTTTTCCTTCCCAGTCTTTACAAAACTCACTCTCTTTTGTTTTCCATACACACAACTTTCACAGAAATCCATATTAACACATTTCAAACCTGGTAAAACTTTCTTTGAATGAAGTACTTTCATACCTTTCTCACTCATGTGCCCAAGTCTGTTGTGCTACAACGTTGTATTAGAATCTACAACAGCTATTTTTTCTCCCTGCTCAACTGCATCAATTGTTCCTTAACATTCATTTTCTCTAAAACAATCAAAATAGAAGGAACAATATGACTTGTACAAAGATATAAGGTGCCTACTTTCACACCTTTTTCTACTACAAGGGAACCTTTTGAAACCTTCCAATTTTTATCATTAAAAGTAACTACACAACCCTCATCATTGAGTTACCCCACTGAAGTTAAATTCTTACTCAGCCTTGGAACATGTCTTACCTCATGTAGTAGCCAATGATTCAAATTTTGCAACTTAATCTTAATTTTTCCCTTTCCAACAATTTGACAGGGTTCATTATCCCCCAAATAAACAAGCCCAAAATCCCCTTAGACATAATCAATGAAATAACCTCTATGAGGTGTAGCATGAAATGAAACACCAGAATCTAAAACCCAAGAATCATCAACACTTTCTAAAGATAGAAGAAAAGCATCCTCTTTGAATTTGTTACTTACCACATTTGCCTCCTTGTCTCTATCTGATTTATCTCCTTCATTTTTCTTTCGATTTGAGAAATATTTCTTTTTGTGTCCTGGTTTCCCACAAAACCAGCAATCATTTGGTCCTCTCGATTGAGACCTCTTCCCCTTTGACTTTCCTGTTGATTTCCCATGATTTCCAGAGCTACTTCCTCTCTCAGTTGTTCTGCCCCTGCTTTGTGCATTCAAAGCACTGCCTGATGTAGATCCACCTGAGGATTTCCTACAAGTTTCCTCACTCAAAACAACACCGATCACATATTCACATTTTAGGGTACTAGTTCCAGGAACAGAATTACTCATAGCTATTACCAAGCCATTCTAGCTTTCAGGCAAAGAACACAAAATCAAGAGAGCTCGAATTTCTTCATCAAAATTGTGTTGGAAATATTCAAGATATAATAGGTTACTAAGAGGGGAGGGCTGAATTAGTAACAATAAAACTTTTAAGTCAATTTAGAATAACCATATACAACATTCACTCATCTAGCCTGCTGCATAAAAGAACTATTAAACATTTAAACCATATATGCATAGCAATTTGGTGACCCATAAACCTTCCAAAATAGAAAGTAAAACTGGGGTGGGGATGATACCCACAAAGCTTTGTTACTGCAGTATGAAGTTGGCCAGTTAAGGCTTACAATGATCACTTCTGGTGATCTGCCCTGTTAGGAGCATAGAGGATTGCTAGATCCACCTTGTTAGAGGATTTACAAACATACTTTACAAGTATGCACTCTGTTAGGAGATTTGAATAAAGACGGTTAAGTCTACCTTGTTAAAGGATTTACAAGAATGATTCACCTGTTAGGATGAACCAACTAATCAACTTACAACTTGACTGGATTCTTTATTGTAGATCACCTTCTGTGATTGATGAAATCATTTCTACTCCTTGTAGACCTTGCTGAGTATTCTTTACCGCTGATGAATTCACATTATCATAATTCCATATATTCCACTTCTCATATCATATCTTATGTCCCCTTTTTTTTGCAATATTCTATATCTTGTATTTCTATTGAATGATTTAATACATTACATATATATACCATTCGAATAATTATTCATGCAAGGTCGGCCAAAAACAAGTAAACAAAATATAACTGAGTCAGCCAAATAGTAAAATAAACTCGGGTTCTTCAGACAGACTTGATGACCTTCTGATATGCGGCATCCACTACATTACTCAGCATCGTCATGCACTCGGTAGAGGTAGGGGCTCGATTCATACTAGTCATACAATGTTGCTTGGAACTCAGTAACCATTGGTGACTTGGTAGATATAGTGTCACTCGGTAGAAACTAACTTCTTCATTAACCTCTTGAGCTCGGTTATCACCGAGTCCTTCCTCACTCGGTTAATACCGAGTGTATCTTCACTTGGTTAACACTAAGTGCATCTTCACTCGGTTAACACTAAGTGCATATTCACTCGGTTAACACTAAGTGCATCTTCACTCAGTTAAAATTGTGTCTTCGACGCTCAGTTTGGACTGTATCTTTGACGCTCAATTTGAACTGTGTCTTCAGTGCTCGGTTTGAATTGTGTCTTTTGTGCTCGGTTTGAACTGTGAGATGAGTGTTGTCACTAATGGAAAATAACTTTATGCCAACAAATTGATACCCACGGAAGATAACTGACTAGTAATAGTATTGAATTCATTTAAATGATCTGCAACAGATCCACCTTCTACCATCTTCATATTAAATAAACGCTTCATGAGAAATACCATGTTTGAAGTAGAGGGCTTTTCATACAGTGTCGCTAGGGTTTTCATCAACTCTTTTGTCATCTTTTCTTTTGTAATATTAAATGCCATCGATGGTGCCATGCATAATCAAATGCTTTTGAGTGCCTTTCTGTCCAAAAGATCACATTCAACATCTGACATAGATCTCTGATTCTTGGCTTTTCCTTCCAACGGCTTCCATAAATCCTTCTTATAAAGATAGTCTTCCATATGCATCTTCCATAACTGGAAGTTTTGCCTATTAAACCTATCAAACCTCAGCTTACCCTCATTTTCCATCGCTCCCACTCAATTGTGAGACTCCCACTTAACCGTGAGACTTTCCTACAGAGGATAACTGAAAGAAAACCTCGCTCTGATACCGCTTGTTAGGATAAACCACAGACAGAAATAAAAATCTACATGCAAATATAACCAATAACAAAAAAATAATAGATCACATAGAAATGAACACAAGGCACCATAATTTAACATGGTTCACCCAATCCCTAGGCTACGTCCACCAAACAGAAAGTCTGATCTTATTACAATCTAGTGATTACAACTTGATTACAGTCCGTAATCCCTTACAACTCAATACCACTGCAAGAAGCAATTTCGCATCTCAACATAATGAAAATACCCAACCCTAAACCCTTTTATACAAGTATTAAATCACTTTAGGGTTATAACATGTCGGCCATAAATTAGACATAACTTTAGTGGCGAATCTACGAATGGCGAATCTACGAGTAGAACGAATTTTTTTTTTCGGGGCGATGCCCCGAACCCCACTAATTATGGAGTATGTACAGTACTTTCCTGATCATTCACCACAATCTAATATAAGAAACTAGAATCACAAATAGACCACAAATCAAAACCCTCATAGGTTACATCAAAAGAATCACAACACATGAGCTTGCACAGAAGTACTGGCTCTCATCACAAAACATAAGAGTTTAGAATATTGGTTGAGAAAGGAACAATCATAAAAAATATCACAGAAAACCATCATACAAAACCACTTCCCAAGCCTCTGGTAAACATTCCTATTTGGCTAAATTATGAGGTTTCCCAAAATCCATCACAAGATCAATACATAACATCTCAACAGAGAATAAAACAAGTGTAGATTTCAGCTATGTAGTTTTGTTATAATTTCATAAAGTTTGATTTTGCATAAAGTTTAAGTTTTTGTTTACCAAAGTTTTTCAGTAGATAACTTTTTCCTAGGTCAGTTCGATCAAAATATAAGTTCCATTTTCATTATTTAAGGATCCATATTTTTCCATAAATACTAGCTATTTATTAGAGAACAATACTGAATACATATGACTAATTACTTAATTTAATAACTATAGATTAATTCATGTTGAAAAAAATTTTAAATTTAACTAAACAAAATTTAAATAGTAATCATAGTTTAAAACATATTGAATTCAATTAATAATCAACTAAATTCAACACTATTAAATTACATTCAAAATTTTAATTAAACTAAACCAAATATAACTATTTTGAATAATATTAAATTCATACATATTAAAAAACACTATTTATTTATAATCAAAATTTTAATTAAAGTAAACTAAATATAACTATCTTGAATAATATTAAATTCACACATACTAGCAAACCCTATTTATTTATTTTTTAACAAAAAAATTTATTTCAAAAACTTCAATAATTAAAAAAATAAAAATAAAAATTTAACAACCCTAAATAGGGGCTAGTTGCCTGTGGAAACCCTTTGGCTTGATGTGGCAACATCAATGTTGCTCGCGACAACTCTAATGGCCATTGGTGGGGGTGGGGGTTGGGACCCCTTGCTCCTAATTGATTTTTTTAAAATATATTATTTTTTTATAAAATGTGTTTTTATTTCAGCAAGCCCTCGTTGTGTGTAATAAGCACAACAAAAATTACCACAACAATATATGTTATTGTTATTGTGGCAATTATATATATATATATATATATACACACACACACACACACACACACACACACACACACATATATAAAACTTTTCCAATATCAATTTAATAGGAAAACTAGTTTTATTCAAACATTTTTTTTTCTTTCCAAGTGAGATCTAGTTATTTTTTTTCTCAAACCCTACTTGTGAAATTATTTTCTAAATTCAATATTTTCTATTGGGTTTTCAGTCTCTAGTTTTCTAAGATGTTTCCAAACCAAGAACAATCAATCCTTCCAATGAGGGTTTCCAATTCTTCTACTAGATTTACAGAAATATAACAATGCAAAAATTTCACAGATCTGCCATAATATTTTGTCATTCTTGTAGGCACAAAAAAGACAAAGGTTTTGAGAGAATTTCAAAAATGGGTTTCTACAAAACCCTACCTCAATCTGATGCTAATCAAACTGTTGAATTCTTGTGCTCACGAAAATTCCTATCTCCAAAAGCCCATAGAGAAATTCCTGCTTGCCAATTCTTAAGTTGCTCCTCTAAACCCGTGTGTGGAGAATGAGCTCAAATTCTTTATTAAAGACCTCTAGTCGTAGTTGGGGTTTCTATTTTCAAAAGACCTGTCACTTTATTAATTTTCTTTTTAGTTTATTTTTAATTAGATCTTTCATGCACACTTAGTGCCTTTCAATATTTTATTTTTATAATTCTTACTTGACTTTAATTTACCAAGATGCTTTGAGAGAAAAATAATACTTAATTCTCATTATTTAAAAAATAACTTTTAAATTTACAAAGGCTAAATTACATAATTATTATTTCGTCAATTTTGGCTTTTTAGACAAATTTAATTGTTATTAATTCCAAAGTTAGACTTTTTACCAAGTCTTTTAATCCAATGCTTTCATTTAATTAATTATCAATTAATTAAATAAAATATGGTAATGATTTATTCCTAAAGTTTTTCATTTAAATTATTAATTTAATTAATTCATTAGGCTGACTAATTACACTTTAAGTCACAAAGTATATTACATACTCAAAAGAAACTCGACAACCAAACAAAACATAAAAAATAAACTTAAGGGTTAAGTAATCAAATTCATGTCACCTTGATGAATTCAGAAGGGTAGAGAAATTGCAATAGGGCATGCTCATCCTTACAATCCAGAGAAGTTGATGCCCGATACTTGCAACCTGCATAAAAGACGAGCATGTACAACACACACACACACACACACACACACACACACACACACACACACACACACACACACACACACACACACACACACACACACACACAAAACATGCAATGATAGGGAGTGATACATCATGTATATCCCAAATAGCAGATGCTTATGACTCCCACCATCAACCACATTAGTCAGGACAAATAGAAAAGTAAAACAAACACACACACCATACACATGCAAGTATGGGGTAAGTATCCATAATGTATATAAAACATCATCATAATCCTAACTGTAATCATTATATAAAAGCATTTAAACATCATCACATGAATAACCACGAATCATAGCAATGCATAAAATATCTCAAATACGAAGTATCTCAACAAATATATAAGAAAATCATGAATATAGTATCAACCCATCTAGGTAACCAAGTACCACTACATCAAATAGCATAACATAAAAATTGGCCTAAAAGTGTTTGACAATATAATTGAAAGCAA
The DNA here is from genome assembly GCA_028749045.1 of Cupressus sempervirens. Taxonomy (NCBI): domain Eukaryota; kingdom Viridiplantae; phylum Streptophyta; class Pinopsida; order Cupressales; family Cupressaceae; genus Cupressus; species Cupressus sempervirens. The sequence continues at coordinate 148,099,543 of CM053790.1, forward strand.
AACAGGGTAGGCACTACATTGCTAAATACATTGTTCCTTGATTTGTTGCTATATGTTTATGATTTAGATGTAATTACTTGCACTCACTATACATGCTCCATTTTCAAATATCCTCTCAATCTAGCATTTACTTTATATAAAACCTCGAGTTGGTGATACAAACAAATTGGAATATGTAAACTCATCCTAACTGAAGCTTGTTAAGTCATTGGCATAATGATAAAGTCAATTCTTTTATAGGGGTTGACTTAGGGGAGCTTTTCCTTGGAAAATTTAACAACCATTTAAATGTATTCTTAAATTGAAAACTAGTAAGATTAGATAAATATGACAAAGGAAAAATATGTGAACATTGAAATGATGCACATGCATAGGCTTGGCCTAGAATATGGCACAAATATTGCATATAAGTCAAGGTAAGATAGAAAGTGCTTTGCTTTCAATTTTGAGGTATTCAAATTCTATAATCTTAACTTGAGTTAAATGTCATTGATATGAGATCTAAATGAAATCAACCTTTGTATTTACTTCTCGATTGTGAGCAGTTCATATTGATATTATTACACCCAAAATTGCCCTCTTTGATATTTTGTTTAGTTTGCATATAATTGCATACATTCATTTATTTAGCCGAGATCAAAAGGGTATTCGTACTTTATATATTTAATGAACACTTTCCATCCTTCACCATCTAATAGATTAGCATTTTTCTTTCAAAGTTGCCAAAATTGCATTTTCTAATTGTATAATCTCATTTTGAAACTTGTTAAGATTTGTGCCCTACAATGCTATCTTATTGGTGTAAAATTTTTTAGGTTTTAAGATTCTTTATTAGCATTCCCTTTTGCTTACTCTACCCACCTTTGTATCATTAAGGATTCATTTTCAGGTCTTATATATAATTGGTATCTTTTTATTTTAGAATCTGAGAAAATACAATTTGAGATTTATTTCATATCTTTGTTATATGTCATGGGCTACTTGCAATCCTAATCTTCCATTGAGGAGTGCTTTGTTAAACCATACTCTCCAATCCAATGAGAATTTTCATGGTCATGTTGGTAATAGACTATGACCATAATGCATGTGACGTGAGAGTTTACATAGCGGTTCACTTGTTTTGCTATTATTAAACACCACACATAACTACGTAGTATGATTAATACATTTTCATCAATGAACCACAAAGGTGAAAGGATTTGGGAGATATAAATTCTAATGACTTCATTTACCATTTTGTTTATTGTGTCTACCTTCCCACCCTACCCATATTGATTTATTGTACATTTTATTCTTTCAATACCCGTACTTGTATCCATACAATATCACCTTTCATACTACTATTGTCCCATCACATTGTGTCTTTCCATTTTTCATCTTCCACCTTGTAACTGACCTTCCTCCTAATAATAATTTTCCTAAGACGCCCACATCTCATTTGACTATGTCTATGCATGTAACCACTTGTCCATATGACCCCTACTATTATGTTACCATAGTTCTTGTGTTATACCTACCCACATGTCCACTAGTTTTACATGATCCATTCACATGTCTTTTACTATTCGCTTATCATAATCCATGACTCATACTATGATTCCCTTTGTCCATAAGGTTCTAACCCCTTACCTATATTTCACATGCCCCTTAGAAGATCACTAGAGATGATTGATGTTTTTATTAAGAATGAACTCAACTAAAATAATAAATATTCTATTACATATAATTATCTCAATTGCAACCTTTGGATTTAGAGGTTGGTACTAATTCATTACATGTGGGGTTTATGCCTTTGAAATTTGAATTACACACTGGAAAAGAAAATCCAAGTGCTTATATACACATGTTTATCACCTTGGTTCTAATGGTTGTTCTCTTTCGCTCTTGGTTCCATAAGTTGTTTGATGATCTCACTACATAGTTTTTATAAGATTTTTATGTAAACATGACTTTGAAGATTAATGTGATTGTTGGACTAGATGCACTCAAAAAAACAATAAATACATAAATGAATATGTTACATCTTCATTAATAATAATGTACATTTTGAGTTCTAGTCTGTATGAGCCTATGGTCTATGTTTTGATTTTTTTCTATTCAAACAAATCATACTAATATATGAATTTTTTTGATATTAATATAGGCTTCCTAGTCTAGTTATTTAACTAATGAAAAGAAAAATTGTTGTATTTGGAGCCTTTTCTTCCTATGATTATGACCTCTTATTGGGTGTGTTACAATGATATTATTATAAATGTAGAATTCTAGTTATTGAGTTTTTATATTTCTGTTTGAACTAAAATTTCATAATTATTATATTATATATATATTTTTAATATTCTTTCTTTGAATGAAGTCTGCTTCAAGAGTCTTGGTCAATATTCACTAACAAAAACCATTTAAAAAGGGTTAATCTCAATAGGAAAGTCTTTGGTTGATAAGTAGCTTCCATTTAAAAATAGTTGTAAGAAATGATATTTCATCAAGAATTTATTTATTAAATTTGATATTAACACTAAGGGTTTTAGTTTGATTGGTTTAGAGAAATTGATGAGGGTGGTGACCTGTTCTTTGATTAAACCAGTCTATAGAGCTTAAAATTCTTAGAGGTGCACTGCTAAGTAATGCCCCAAGAAAATTTGATAGAATGGATACCTCTCAAACCTTGATTTTTAAGAGGTATTAGATTAGATTTATACTCCTACATGAATAAAAAAAATCCTATTCTTAATGAGCAACCTAAAAGACAAAAAAAGTTTTTCTAATACAAATGTAGTTCATAAGTAGGAGATATTTTCCTTAGCATGTCAAATTATGATATTGCAATCAAGATTTCAAATTTTTAGTTTTTTTAGTCAAATTCATTGACCCAAATTTATGAGTAGTATCTCACATGGAAAAATCTTTTATACAAATCAATGATCAACTTAACACTCATTGCATATAGGTGATACTAACAATGATGAAGCACTGTGAATTCTTGGAATGTCATTTATCTCAACACTTCTCTAGCATGAGCATCGAAAAATACTAGACTTGAATCTTAAGGGAAAACCCACAGTTAAGTGTGTTGAAGTTATAGTAACGTGATGGATGACCTCTTAATTATTGATGTTTCACCCTTATGGACATCATCTATATTCAATGAGAGGAAATTTTTCCAATTGTTCCCATTAGAGATGGGTTTGTGTGGATGACTACTTATTAAATACAAGTCAATACAATTGAGAAAAAACTACACAATTGAATCTTGATAGTAGTTTCATAATTTGATACCTTGTAGAGGAAATCTCTTACTTATCACTTGATGAGATAAAGTGACTTAATAATGAATGGTTAATAAGCTACAGTACCTTTTATTACTTTTACAAATTAAATATCAAATTAAGTGAGTTTAATTGTTAGAAATGTATAGACTAAATTTTCCACGAGAATGAAGCAAAAATAAGAGGTAAAAAATGAGAAAAGTTTCTTGGAAAATTAAAGGTTGAATTCATCACAAGACAAGTCAAAAATTTAATCTCCATAAAAATATATAATGAAAGTAAAATTATTTTAGTAATAGAGTGGAAGGGTTTTGATCATATTGTTGGTCTCTTAATCATTCCATAAAATACAATGACAATGATCCAATACAATGGAAATGCTGACCTAGATGTCTAGAAATAGCTATATAATGTTAGTACACCATACATGAAATGATGATATATTAACTACAGGACCATAAAGGTCACTCATGAAGCATAATACAAAGATTCCATCAAACAAGTATCCATTTACAGATCCCTATCTCCTAAGCCTAGTGCGAAAGAACAATGAAGTGTCTGGACCAAATTTTTGGTCAAATATTGAAATAAGACCAAGGGAGGAAAATACCATTTATATTATTTTTGAGTCTAGATATGTTTATTATGTTCATTTGAGTGCATTTTTTAATGATAAAAGGCCAATTTGCATTGTAAGACTAATCGGGACCTAGATGGTCAAAATTGGTCAAATGTGATAGACTAGAATGGTAATGGTGTCCTTGAGTTATTTAAGGTATGTCTATGATAAATTTTGATCCAGTAATGTCCATTTAGAGGTTAGAATTACGAGTTGTCAAGAAATTTCAAAGTTGCACAAAAGTTGCTTAAACTTTGTAACATTTGTATAAAAAAATTGTCAAATAGAATGCAATTGAATCAATCAACTTGAGGGTCAGTTGGAAAAAAATGAAATGAATTGTATATGTTTAAATACCCTCCTTTTGGTTTAGGGTAATTATCTGGAGGAGTTTGTATCAAAAATTTGCAACACTACATCATTTCTCAATGTCATTTTTGTGTATTTATTGTTGATCAAATGTTGATATATCATTTTAATATATAGATTTTATCTCTAAGCTAATTGGACATGAAAATATAGCGAATATTATTATTTTTGCACTTGAATTGAGGTTCTCCCATGGAGTATTGAATGAGATCCATGAATTACTTTCAAAATATCATATAAACCCTCCTTACCAAGGGTTTAAGTGAAGATTTGTAAATATTTTCTAATTGCACCATTCAAAAGTTCTCATTCTTAGGATTAAAATGATAATTCGAAGTAGAATCTAATGAATTTGATTCAACAATTGAGCATTACTATGGAAAATTATATAGTAGTATATTATTTCTTTGTAGTTTATTTGGATGAAACACATTATATTGGGCATGTAATGGATGAAGACCCTTAATGAGTCCACACATATATTTAATAGGATAAATTTATCCTTCAAGGTGAACATAAAAATAGCTGATGTTGAGGGGGATGTCACATAGTGGCCTGAAAGAAACCTTGTCATGACAAATGAAATCAATCTTTAGACATAACGATGTTGACTAGGTGGCACATTATCTCGTCTGAATGGAACCTATTCTTGGGGAAAAAAATATTGCCAAGATGTAGAGCTAAAGGTGGTAATGGATGAATATGGTTTGGTATTTATTGATATTCCATCTGGTATACACCACATCGAGGGTTTGAGAACACCATTGAGTTGAAAGAAGGGGCCAAACCTATTATCACCATACCAACATCTTAAGAAGTTCAAGGATGAAATAGAGAAGATAATCTAGGAAATCATTAAAAAAGGATAGATTAGGCTGAACCCTAGTCCAAATGCATCTTTGGTAGTGTTAGTAAAGATGGATGGACACCTCAGGATGTGTGTTGACTAATATTAATTGAACAAAAAATAAATAAAAAATAGATACCCATCCCTAGGATCAATGAGTCATTTAATGAATTGCATGGTGTAGTCCATTTCTTTAAAATAGATATCTTCTTTGGCTACCATTAGATCTGCATAAGGGAACATTATATGGAGAAGACATGCTTTCATTTCTATTATGGACACTATGAGTTTTCGATCATGCTATTTGGGTTGGTTAATGTTCAAACCACCTTCTAGTCCTACATGAGTTACATCTTCTAAAAGAAACCATGTAAATTTTTGTTGGTTTATTTTACTTGACAACATTCTCATCTACAACAAGACCTAGATGAATATGTGAAACATTTAGATGAAGTATTGGGGACCATGGAGTCACAATCATCATTTTTAAGAGGTCCAAATATGACTTTGAGATGACCAAGATATTATAGATGGGTCATGTCATCGATACTTTAGGGGTACAAGTTCACCAAGAGAATATTCATACAAATATGGACTTGCCACCTCCCCAAATTCTCTTTGAGTTGCATGGATCCTTCAAATTATGCAAAAATTAAAAATGTTTTTTGAATGGATTTTCAAATCTGGGAGGATTATTGAAAGAGCTAATAAATAAGTTATCTTTCCATTGGAATTATTTGGCACACAAAACTTTGACAAGTTTAAGATAGTCATGACTACTTGTCTAATTCTAGCACTACTAGATGTCACTTACCCCTTCATCCTAGAGTGTGATGCATCAAGAGAAGGAATTTGAGTGTTGTTAATGCAAGAACACCACCCCATCATGTTCAAGAGTTGAAAGATCTTGGGATTAGAGTAATTATACTCCTTTCATAAAAATACAGTCTTACTATTATGCACACACTAGCAAGGGCATGGCAGTACTGTGTAGGAGGAGAAAATGTTGATCAGATAGAGCTCAGTATTTTGAGATGTTTCTTAGAGAAGAAAGATTTGAATATGAGACAAAAAAATTGGTGAGAAAAATCCAAGCATATGATTTCAATCTTGAGTATGTGAAAGGAAAGAATAATGTGGTAATTGATGTGGTGTCAAGAATACTCAACAACTATTCTAATGTAACACAAGGTAGGTTGCTAACACTTAGTCCTAACTCTCATAGTACTTTCTTAGGCCTATGCTCAACCTAATAGGGTTTTTTTCTCAACCCCAACCAATAGAGGATATTTATTAGATCCTCCCACAAACTCCTACCAAGGTAACATCAATGAATTGCTCGCATGCTCCTTTTCAAGGTACTCTTCCTGGGCACCTCCATACACCATTTTGCAACCAAATGAATTATAAATAATTTTTAATGGGATGAGGGTTTCCACAAGTCATATTTGACCTTCCCTAGACTCCTAGTATCCTTCTTTGCAAGGTTTTAATACCCATTTGTTTCCAAGACCAAAACTGTCCAAAATAGACCTAGTTGATTAGGCCTCCTAGTTAGGCAAAACAAGAAATATCTCAAAAATTCCCTTAGCAAGGTGGAAATTTTTTTGATTTTTGAGTATTTTTTTGGAAGACCTCAAGGATTTTCAAGGTTTTATGTTCTCAAGGTGTCCATATAGAAAAAAGAAAGAATTTAGCCTTAATACAAGGGTTTCAAGCAAAAAATGCAGCATCACCTAGGGCCTCTTCACAAGGGTAGAAAATTTGATCTTGGAAACTTATTCTTTGGAAAAAAGCTTCATTTCTTGTCCCTCTACCTTCTCCAAGTCTTTTTTTAAGTATCAAAAACATATGAATCTTCATGCTCCTTCTTTTAGCACTGTGATTCCCTAGCGAAGTGCACAAAACTTTCCTAGGGCATCTTTGGAAAAATAGAAAAATTCATTTTTAGGGCTCAAGCTTTATAAAAAATTATATAAATGATTTCCTCTGTCATTTCCCTCATTTCCATAATGATTCCATGGTGGGAACTCATGGGAGAGTCATTTTTGTGTGGGCTGCTTGGGTAGGACCAACAAATAGGGTGTTTCCAAAATAATTTTGAAAACCTTCAAAAATGATCACTTGAAAGGAAACTTACTGAAGAAAAAAGTACTGTAATATGATTAGCTAATTGAATCTAAAGTTACAACCATCAATCAACTGGTTTGAAATTGCATTGCAAAAACTAAAAACTTTAAAGGGAAAAATGCTCAAAAATCTTTGTATTCAAATGCAATATATCTTCTTCATTTTGATCTTGATCTTTTCAAGTCTTATGAGGCCTCCCAAGGTGTTGGGTCAGTTACACCAACCGTTTTCCTTCTTTTCCATGCCATTTCAAGAAAAATGAAAAAATTATTGTCAAGCAACTTTGACAATTTTTACATTTTTGACTCCTATACCCTTGAAACATTTTTGGATGGATATAAATAGGTCCAATAGAGTTTAATAGGCACACCTTAGCCTCCTTGAAACCAAAGTACTCATTTTTGCCTTCTAGACCCCGCCTGACAACTTTTTGCAACTTAGGAACTTTTTACAATTTTTGACAATAATTGATCAACTTTACATTGTAAGAGTTCCAAGCACTTGGAAAAGATGGAAAATCACTAATTAGCACTTAGTTGAGTCATATTCCATTTCCCAATGACTTGTATGGACTTTGACTCACTTTGACCACGTAGTGTCCACCTAGAATTTATTAGCACACCTAGACAAGGCTTAGCCAAACCAACTTGGCCTAATCACACCAAAAAAAAACAATGACTTGGCTAGAGTCACAAAAAGATCAAAAAAAAAAAAAAAAAAAAACACAAACCAAACCAAAAAGAAGGGTTTAGGTGCCTACACCATATTCTGTATCACAAATTTCAACCATTTGGAAGATACATTTTTTTGTTGAATACTCCAAGGATATATTCATGTTATGGGTGATATGGTCAAGTGTAGGATGATAGGTACAAGGTGGTTGATGAAACTATATATTTACTACAAGATCATAATCATGTAATAAACTATTTACTACAAGGTCATAATCCAACATGGACAAAAGAAATAAAATAAATTTATGACTCTCCTTTAGCCAACAACCATGATAGATAAATAAGTATAGATAAATTCAACAAAGGTTCTCTTGGAGTAGACTTAAGAATTATGTACTTCAATACATGAATGAATGCTCCACTTGCTAGTAAAACAAATCCGAGCATACTTTACCTATGATACTACTTCACCTGCTATTAATACCTAACCAAAAGTGAGAAAGCATCATGATAGAATTTATTACAACGCTTCCAAAAATAAAAGGGAAACTTTTAATCCTAGTATTGGTAGATAAACTAGCCAAATATGTACACTTATTTTCTATTTCAATAGGATATCAAGTATCCCAATTGGTCAAGTTTCTTTTCCAAGAGGTTTTCTTCTTACATGGTCTTCCATAGAACATAGTCAATGACAAGGACAATTGTTTCATAAGAATATTTTAGATGGACTTATTTTGGTTGGAAGGAAAAGAGTTTCCTCTAAGTATTAGTTGTCACCCACAAAAAAATGGTTACACAAAGATAATGAATAAGTGGTTGGAGGGTTATCTCAGGAGCTACATTTTAGTAGTACAATAGAAGGTGTGGGTCCATTAATTTCATTTAGGAGAGCACATTTATAACACTACCTGTAACATGTCAATAGTTATGAAACCCCTCAAGGTAATCTATGGATACAAGAATTTTCCATTTGTAGACATGTCATTGGGTGATGATATTGTATTGAGAGCCAAGGACTAAATGGAGGAAAGTTTGGACATCTTGAAATTTCTTAAAGACAATATGCAAAGGGATCATAACTAGTAGAAGATGTATACAAACCCACAAAGGTTTAGGTGGAGTTTTGATGTATGTTGTGTACAAAGGAGAGAGGGTTATATGAGGTATGCCAAATGAAGAAAATCTCTAGGTCACATAAGCAAAGATAAAGTCTATCATACTAGCATAGGAACGTTAGATAATCAAACTTTATGGCCTCCTTTCAATTATCCTAGAAAGATGAAATGACAATTCTATAAGTTTATCCTCTAAAAAATATAGACATCTTCAAAATTAAATTAAAAAAAAAAACTACTCAAAAAATACCAAACACATATGTAGGTTTAATATAGCTTGTTGTTTAGGAATAGAACATGGATACTCTGGTTTAAAGAAGGATCAAGTTGATAGAATATATAGTCCACTAATATAACTAAGAGGTGGCGGGAGGAGGGGGGGGGGGGGGGAGGGGGGTGGGTGGGTGGGTGTGAAACCACAACAATATACTCATACATAATAACATTGGATATGTTAACTAGGGAAACCTTTGATCAGAGGGAAAACCTCAGTGGGGATGGTACTTATAAGATGATGTACTAATATAAATATTCCTTAGAGAATGGGCCTTGTTAAGAGTATATGAATACATTCAGTACATATGAGTCCCTGTTAGGAGACTTTGAATCCTTGTTAGGAGATTCCAACCCTATTAGGATTTGTGGCAACCCTATTAGGAGTTGTGGAAGACAGCTAGACCCATTCAAGGGCAAGACCAATGAACCCACTGTCCAAATGATCTCTGTATTATTCCTTGCAAAATAATAGAATGATACTATATTGTTCCTTCCTCTTTCTTTGTCCTATCAACCAAACCTCTACTTCTTCTAATCTTGTAACCAGATCACAAATATTGCATCCAATAATCCGTTGGATTGCTTACACACATTCATTAAGCACTATGATCATTTTTCACACTTAGCACTTCATAAAATGATCACTATAGTTGAACACTCATTACAATCAAGGAAAAAATCTTTCCTTTATACCATATCTCATAATAATTCCTTGAGTTAGCCTTGAGTCTTTCCCAATTAATTATAATAAGATAATTAATTAATTACAACTACAATAACACTATCAACTCATAGTCTATACAAAACTTCACACATGCAATACTAGGGCCCAAGCACTTCCTAACATCATCATTTGAATGTCCTCTATCATTGCCTAACTAGACATCTCTTCATTATATCTTAGATGTAAGATAGCCAACAAACATCAGGAACTACTTTTCCAATACTCTATCTTTGAATTTCTCTCTGTAAACCAAATACAACTTTTGTACATCTTTGACTTCAACTCCATGCACTTGACCACATCATTAGGACACTATACTAAAAATGTCCATAACTGTGCATCACCAGACAATCAAACCATTGTTCATACCATCAAGATATCTACCTTTTACTCAATTAGTCTTTATAGAAATTGTGCTATGTCAACATCAATGACAAACACAGTCATGAATGCAACATGTCAATACTCCCTAATGCTCAGGATACTCCCCAAAGTACTATTATCAACATTTATGCTAACAATATCCCCATTTAGCATTAATATAGACATAGATGAAAAAATATCTAAGTTACAAGAATATCAAACAATGTTATATTGGTGCTGCTGACCAGCATCAGTTGTCCACACACTAAAAAGAATATCAAACATAATAGATGCACATAGATGCATACTCCTTCTTAGACATCAATTGTTTGCTTCACATTGAATAATTCACAATACATTGCATCCATATTTCTACTTACATGAATCTTTCCAAATCTCTCTAAAGAGATATCTCTTCCCCATAATTTAGGAAATGCTTCCCCCATACCTTAGGAGATGTGTTTTTAATGCATATTTTCCCCCATTAACATTAATGTCAAGGACCTCAATCTCGATGTTATAACATACCAATTGTTAAATACCAATTTCCAATATGTTGCACCATGTTGTCAACCATATTGAATGTCCAAAGACACTATTCAATACCAAATACCAAGAGTCCTTAGTGACTCAGATCATCACAAATACTACCCCCTCTGGGAAGCATTAGCATTTAGTCTAGGCTATCAATACTTCTCTGTATTGCTAAACTAATACACTCTTTGCATCATCTACTTAGAAGTAGGTAGGGGCATAACCTCAAGTATACCTTTCAAGTACTCAAATGTGTCTTTAGGCAAAGGCTTCATAAAGATATCTACAATCTGATCTTTAGTACTCAAATACTCTAATATGATCTCCTTTTTTGTTGTTTTCTCTCTTAGCACATGATACTTAATAGATATATTCTTAGTCTTAGAATGCAATATAGGATCCTTAGACATACTCACTGTACTTGTCTTATCATAGTAAATGATAACAGGTTCTTCAAACTCAATTCTAATATCCTTCATCATCTACTTCATCCACGTAACTTGATTACAATTATTTGATGCTGTAACATATTCTGCCTCTACAATACTCTATGAAATATAATCTTGCTTCTTTCTTAACCAAGAAACCAATATTCCTCAAAGAAAGAATGCTCCACCACTGGTGATATTTTTTTTATCCATACTACCTACCCAATCCGCATTAGTATATGCACATAGAGTGAAATCACTTGATTTTTCATACCAAATTCCATAGTTAGATGTGCCTTTCAAATATCTTTAGATATTCTTTTCATTGCTACAAAATGATATTCATTAGGATCATCTTGAAATATAGCTGAAATCCCAACTACATTTTCTATATCTAGTTTGGTGTGAGTTAGATATTGCAAACCTCCAATCACAGATCTGCACTTCTTTTGCTCTACTGCAGGTGTCTCATCTTTGCTGGATAACTTGTGACCAGTTATCATAGGTGTACCAACCAATTTACAACTTTCCAAACCAAACCTTTTCAACAAATCTTTCAAGTACTTAGCTCGTGAAATAAAATAACCATCATTGTTTTGTACAATCTACAATCTTAGGAAAAACTTCATTTCTTCTATCATGATCATTTCAAACTCATTCTTCATTTCTTCTGCAAACTTATCACTTGCTTCATCATTACCTCCAAAAATGATGTCATCCAAAAATAATCAACAAACCATTTTAAACTTCTTTCAAATATAAGTGACTGTCTGCCATACCTTTAGCAAAACAAGGCTTTTCCAACTAACTGTCTAACCTTGCATACCAGGTTCTAGGTGCTCGCTTCAGACCATATAAATATTTCTTTAGTTTTCATACCATGTCTTTATCTTTTGATAAAGAAAAACCTTTAGGCTACTCAATATATACCTCTTCTTCAAGTTCTCGATTCAAAAAGGTTGATTTAACATCCATCTAATAAACCTTGAACTTCTTATTCACTGCATAAACTAGGAACATCCTTACTGCTTCCATTTTGGCTACAAGTGTGTATATTTCCTCATAGTGTATTCCTTCTTGCTGTGAATATCACTTGCATACAAGTCTAGCCTTGTTCCTCACAACTTATCCTTTCTCATTCATCTTGTTTCTGTTGACATTAAGGTCAATTTGTCTATAAGTAATTCAACACTTAGTTAATTGGTTACATCGCTACCAAGATCTAAAATTAATACCAAGCTTATCATTTAGTTTTTACTGTTAACCAAGGAATTTAGTTGTTCTCAAGAAAAGTATCTAGAACAAAATGTTTACCAAGCTCTACAGTGTCTACCAAGTTCACATTGTTAATAATGTGAATCTAGTGTTGACGAAGTAATGCATTTTCAACCAAGTGATTCACCAAATCACATAGTGCTGAATGAGTTCAAGCTACTTGGAAGTGATTAATATGGATTGAGCTTCAAGTTCAAATGAGTGCCAAAGATTGCTGAGAGTTGATAGTGTTTTCCATGTATCAGAATATCACCAAATTTGTCTTTAAAATTTGAGTTACAATAGTTGGGCCAACTTTGTGAATTATGTTGAAATTGGTATTGTAGCCAACTCTAGAAAGTTATGATTTGGATTGGTATATATGTAATACATTGTATCATATATAAGTATGAATGTGAAGAGTATATGATGAGCATAAGTGTAAATTGAAGAAGGCTTCAAGCAATATAAGGGAAAATAATGAATTATCTATCATAGTCAGGTGATCATTGCAATACAAGGAATCTCAACCAACAAATCAGAATTTTAGATCAAAGATCAACAACTGGTTCATCCTAACAAGTTCATTAGTAATATCTTTTAATAGGGTAGACTTAATAGTCTTTGCTAAATCTCCTAACTGAATGCATACTTCATTGTATGCTTGTAAATCCTTTAACAAGGTGGACCTCATAGTCCTTATTGCTCCTAATAAGGAAGATCACCAGAAGTGGTCAATTGTAAGCCTTAATAGGTTAACTTTATAATGAAGTACTAAATCTTGTGGGTATCATCTCCACCCTAGTTTTAGTTAATATTTGGAAGCTTTCTAGGTCACCAAATCTTGTGTCAAAGTGTTATGAATGTTTTAAAGCTTTCATTCTTTCATGCTTGCAATTAGATTAGAATATTATATGAAGGATTAATTGGTGAAGGAAGAAATTTTTTTATTGGTTCATGATTCAACCCTCTCCTTTTAATAACTTTTCCTACCTTATATTTTCTATAATTGGTATCAGAGCTTTCGGTTCTCACATCAAAAATTTAGCAGCTTGAGAAAAGATCAGAGGCAATAAAGGTATATAGGCTAGATAAGGCTATTGACAATGAAAAGTTGGATCTAGAATTGGCCATTGTACAACTCAAGAAAGAAAAGGAGTGACTCTCTCAATCATTGAAAATAATGAAAGATCTTGTAGTGAAAATGAATGACAATCTCTACACTAAATAAAAAATTGAAGACATATATCTAGAAAGAAATTAAGATGAAGTTGATGCAACGATCAAATACCTATTAGAAAATAATTCCAATCTTCAAGAAGTCAGAGAGCTGAAAAGAGAACAAGAAATCAAATCAGTTAGATTATGTGAAGTCATGGAAGAAAAAACCAAAGCCAAAGAAGAGATATAAAAAAGAATAATGAAATTTAACAACTATCCTGTCAGCAAACAAATTTTATTGATCAACTTACCAGTGCAAATGATGAGATTATGAATCTAAGATTAGAGAATGAAAGACTGCAGAATGATCTCAACATTGAAAATAAAACTAATGAAAGAATAATGAAATCTCTAGAAAGAATGAATCAATTAAATGATATAAGTTAGTGTAGACACAAAGGAAAAGGTGGAATAGTATACATTGAAGAAGGTGAATCATCTTAGTAAGGATCTTAAAAGAATAAAAGGCCTACTTGCAATCATTGTGGTAAGATAAGTCATACATCAAACAAATGCTAAAGTAATGATAATGAAAAGTTCAATAAAAAGTGTTACAATTGCAATAAGCATGGTCATAGAGAAAGTGAATGCATAGAGAAACCTAAGTTTGAAGGTAAACGTCACAATTGCAAGAAACAAAGACACAAATATTCAAAGTGCATAACCAAGCAGTGGAACCTAAAAGAACAAATTGTGAAAGCAATATTTGGATGAGATTACAATACATGGTGTAGATGTCACTACTATGGTGAATTTTGGCACATTGGAGTAAACTGTGTGAAAAATCACATGAGAAAAAAAGGATACTACAAAAAGATGTTTTATTTGTACAAAAATTGGACATCTTGCCAAGAATTGTATGAATACAGGTAGAATTGAAGATGAAAAGAAAGCCAAAGATAAACATATTAGGAAACAAATGAGGTAGAAATAATCTCTAGAGAATGCAAGCCAAAATCATGAAGTAACTGACACTAAAGTCAATGAGTTAGGTGGCTCGATCATTTCAACTTAATTACTTATGGAGATAACTGAAACTGTTATTTAGAAAAAGTCATCCAACATCAATTGTAGTCAGCAAGAAGGATCCAAATTAACATTCAAGATACATAGGGATCACTAAGCATGATGGAAAGTAGAAGACCTAGTTTGGCTCACAAGACCTTATCAAGCAATTTCAGGTTGCATATAAACAGAGTTGGTAGTTCGTACTGAGTGATGATGATTCTACTGAGATGTAGATGGGTAAGTGCACCATGTTATGGTGGCAAAAACATGACACACAAAATGATTTTTTTTGAATTCTAAAAGTGCGCATGCATTTTGGCTTGGGGTCTAGGCTTGTGGAGTCCAAGCCAAAGCGTGTGTGCACTATAGCACGTGCACACTTTTTAAAATCCAAAATTTTTATATATGGGCTACAAACCCATGGCCCATTTCATTTATTTTTGTTGTTGCATTCTTTCTCCTGAGTAGTGGGCATGTAGGTTAGAAAAATTGAAGAATTTTCTCACCCGCCTCCTTAAAATGCCTCCTCGTCATCGAAGATCAAGATCAAGATCATGTAGTATGTTTTCTACTCTTATTTTTGCATTGTTTTGTAAGTTTTTACATTGTTTTGTAGGTTTTTTCAGTTTTGCTTTTAAATTTATTTATTTATTTAGAATGCAATTGGTTTCTTATTAGGAAATGTGAATAATGAGCTGTTAAATCCCTAGCTTGGTCAACAAAATCAAAATGAAAACCCTCTACAAGATCCAAATCAAAACCCTCCACAAGATGAAAATCAAAACCCTTCGCAAGAAAAACAAGAAATTTTGCAACCTCCACTGATTGAAAGACCTCTTGGCATCCAAGAAAACATAATGAATGAAATAGAAAGAGGGAAAAATGAATTAGAAGCACTCATTGGTAGGTTGAAAGCTTGTGGAAAAACCAATCATATGAGAGCATAATTGGAATCCTCCCTTGAGTCCATTATGACCCATGTAGCTTCTGTTAGTGTTTAGTTGGATATTTGACATGTTAAGAGGGATGAACAAAGAAGATATTATGCAAAAAAATTATCCTATAAAGATGTAAGAAAAAAGGAAATAGAAAAAGGTAGCATTAGTGCATTATTTAAAAATCTTGGAGAACAAGACACTATTAAATATACAACTAAAAGGTTCCCCATCCATGGTTGCACACATGATGATATTAGAAACAACTTTTGGGATAGATGGTGGATGGTCTTTGATGCCCCTCCCTACAATAATCATGAGGTTCCAATGTATTTCTTAAAGAAATTGTATTGTGAATTTGTCCTTGGGGAGATCCCCAATTGTATTGATATGTTAGAATCTTAGGGTAGAGGTGGGGGTCATCATTTGAGAGGTTGGGGGCATTTTTTGACCCTAATGTAGATAGAACACCTATTATCAAGCCATAGGATGAGCATGCAATTATTCCTTTAGTCATGAAGGAACATGTAGAGACCAGAACTATCAATGCTTTGATGGAGACCCTCATTCATTATACCAATGCAGTAGTTGAGGAGGAGCCTTCTATGCGTCACACTCACATGTGCACACCATGTGGATCTTTATGCACATTTGGTAGTCATATTGGAGATAGTATGGATGATGGTCTAGTCACTGATGAGTTTTTGAGTGACACATTTGGCATTGACACACAGGTAAATTACAATTATAATAAACTAATTTGATCATGTTTTGTATGTATAGTGAATGACTAATTAATTAACATGTATTAACATTGTTCAAAATTTAAGGTAAGAGTGTTGATGGCCCTAGTACAGATTCCTTGGCCCCATTTTACATCTCGTTGACAAGTTGAGAGGTATGTATCAATTTAATCATTTAAATTAATACATATATTTATTAAGTAATCATATGAAGGATTGACAAATTTTTTTTATCCATTTGCATCAGTTCTCTACTAGACCATCGACATTCAGGGACTCTGAGCCTAGGCATGATAAGAGCTTCATATAGGTACATTTGTTTCATGTTAATTTAATTTATTTGATTATATTTGTTTCATATTTCATGTTACATGTAAATTTTATTATATTACATGCAATTGTTGATGTCTGAGACTCCTCCTCATCTTTGCTAGTCCATCAATTATGGAGTTGCTACCGCGATGGCTAGTTCAAAGCCATTAACTGAGGTATGAAAGAATTTTTTTAGTTTTAGTAGTTTTTTATATTAATTGGTATTGAAATTTCAAATTTTATTTATAAGTAATTATATTGATTGAATTTTTGTAGGGCCTTATTACACCGGATCGTCCGTGAGCCTTTGAGGTGGATGCACAGAGTGACTATTTGATGGTAGTAAGAAAATAATTAATTTAGTGTGTACATATATTTGATTTAAATGTACAATAATTATTGATTCATATCTACTTTGTTTGTATCAGCTCCAGTTAGAGAAGAGCCTAAATAAGAGGATGAGCAAGTGTGTGAGGAAGACCCCATCATCTCCATCATCTTGCTCCACACAACCACCAAAGACCTCTAGGAATTTGTTTCCTTCCCCTCATTGGAAAGAGAAGATATAGGGATATACACACGTGTATAGGCATTAATGGATTTATATCTTGGATTTTATGTTAGTGGACATATTTGATATATATTTGATGCATATATGGCATTTCATATTTGATGTATGACATATATTCGATGCATGAAATTATTAGACTTATGACCATATTGGTTAATATATGATATTTTTATTTATGGATGAAATTATTGGTTATCATAATATATTATATGTTTGTTAATGTATGATATTATTGGTTATTATAATATATTGTATGTTTGTTC
Organism: Cupressus sempervirens; assembly: GCA_028749045.1. Taxonomy (NCBI): domain Eukaryota; kingdom Viridiplantae; phylum Streptophyta; class Pinopsida; order Cupressales; family Cupressaceae; genus Cupressus; species Cupressus sempervirens. The sequence continues at coordinate 148,117,198 of CM053790.1, forward strand.
ATGTATGACATTAGTGGTTATCATATTATATTATATGTTCATTCATGTATGATATTATTGGTTATCATAATATGTATCTTTTTTTTCTTGTTCACATTTTAAGTACATTTCATGTATTTCATTTTAATGTAATTTGCATCCAAATGATGCAGAGTGCTCTCACACCAAAAGCTAGTGGATTCCCAACAAGAACACTTTTAAGGGAAACTACCTTTCCTACCTTCCTAAGTGTCTTCAAAGACTCTTTCCAACTTGGTTACAACATTGAAAAAACTTCTAACCAACTTCAAAAAACTACTTGATCACTTTCCCTATTCAAGACTTGGGAAGCAATAAGGAAAAAATGAGAAAATTTGAGAAATGGATCATAATCAACTTCTTGCTTCAAACTAACACCTTAGAAACTTCAAGGAACACCTAATAAATATCTCAAAAACTTTAGTCTTTCATATATTCCATCCTTCTAAGATATTATTCAACATCCTATGAGTGAAAATAATCTTCCAACATCCTATGACTGTATTTTCTTTGCAACATGTAATTTTTTGATTTTTGGCCAACTCTTCACAAAGGGAAGTGATTATGTTTCAAACCCATGAAATGGATATTAAGACAACTAAGAATATCCTTAACATATTAAACTAACTCTATTTAGTGATAACATGTAGCTAAAGTAGTGTTTCATTCTGACAAAGTACAGGTTTTTTGTTCTAAACAAGAAGTAATGATATTTGACAATAACTCAATGATCCTATATACAAGTTTAACACCTGCTATGATTATAATAACCAAAACCTTATGCCTCCTCTAAATTCATAGAGGGTATTTTAATCATTTGACATATAGTCCAACCAATTACTGGTTGGTTTGATTGGTTACAAGGTTAATTTCAACGTTTTCTAAAAAATTGCTAAAACTGTCAACAACTTTTTTTACAAAATGCAATTTTTGCACTAACTCTTCCTAGAACTTAACCAAGTGGTTTTTGGTAACACATAGGACCTATATAAGGTGTAATGACTCTCAAAATACTTATCAAGTCAACTTATTAACAAAAACAAAAAAAAAAAAAAAAATCCTTAAGACTAAGGTGACTTGGGTTTATAGATGACCTCAGGTTCCTTGACCTTACAAACAAGGATCACCTTATAACCATAAAAAAATAGCATGTTAAAAATGAGGTTTATGATCACCCCTTTACCTTCTCTCATGAGTCTCCATCATTGGATGAGATGACACATCTAGTTGACACCTAGGTGCCCTACACCACAAGTTTCAACATCACCCGAGATGGGGTTTCAAAATCAAAACAAAATCCAATATCCAAAAAGAGATAGTTTATTGTAGGTCTCTAAAATATGGTCCTGTAGCACTTAGAATCACATCCATACCTTGCACAAGCTCTAAGATATGCCTCGTCAAAGATTTCTGCCCTATGGCCTTTAGTGACTCTTAGAGACAATTCAGTTGAGCATGCCCAAGAATGTTTGAGTGCTCAAAAAGATGAGAGAAGATTGGGACTAGGGTTTACCCAACCACTTAGAGCTAATAGAATAGATAGTTTGATCTCATGATAAACAGTGAGAGAGATTTGATAGATGGCAACTTTGTATTAGCCAACACTACAAGTTTCAGCATCACCCGAGAAGGGGCCGCAAAATCAAAATAGAATAAGATCTCTAAGAAGAGAGAGGTTATTATAGGTTTGTAAAAAATGGTCCTATAGCACCTAGAATCACATCCATACCTCACATGAGCTCTGAGATATGCCCTGTCAAAGATCACTGCCCTATGGCATTTAGTGACTCTTAGGGGCAATTCAATTTGACATGCCCAAGAATGTTTGATCACTCAACAAGATGGGAGGAGCTTGGTGCTAGGGTTTACCTAGCCACCTAGAGCTAACAAAATAGACAGTTCGATCCCACAATGAACAATGAGAGATTTGACAGTTGGCAACTTTGTACTAGCCAACACTACAAGTTTAAGCATCACCTGAGATGGGCTGCAAAATCTAAATTAAATTAGATCTCCAAATAGAGAGAGGTTATTGTAGGTCTCTACAACATGGTCCTATAGCACCTAGAACCGCATCCATACCTCGCATGAGTTTTGAGATATGACCCATCAAGGATCGCTGCCCTATGACATTTAGTGACAATTCAGTTTAGCATACACACAAATTTTTAAGCACTCAATACGATGGGAGGAGCTTGGGGCTAGGGTTTACTTTCCCACTAGAGCTAATAGAATAGATATTTTGATCCCATGATGAATGGTGAGAGAGATTCTACAGTTGGAAACTTTGTACTGGCCAACACTACAAGTTTAAGCATCACCCAAGATGGGGCCACAAAATTGAAATGAAATTATATCTCCAAAAAGAGAGAGGTTATTGTAGGTCTCTACAACATGGTCTTGTAGCACCTAGAATTGCATCCATACCTTGCATGAGTTCTAAGATATGCCCCGCCAAAGATCACTGCCCTATGGCATTTAGTGACTCTTAGGGATGATTTAGTTTAGCATGCTTGAGAATGTTTGAGCATTCAACAAGATGCGAGAAAATTTGGTATAGGGTTTATTTGGACACTAGAGCTAATAGAATAGACAATTTGATCCCATAATGAATGATGAGATAGATTTAGTAGTTGGCAACTTTGTGTTGGCCAACACTACAAGTTTCAGCATCACCCAAGATGGGGCTGCAAAAACAAAATAGAGTTGAATCTCTAAAAAGAGAGAGAGGTTATTTTAGGCCTCCATAGCATGATATTGTAGCATCTAGAATTGCATCCATACCTCACATAAGATTCAAGATATGCCCCATCAAAGATCATTGCCCTATGGCATTCAGTGACTCTTAGGGATGATTCAGTTCAGGATGCCTAAGAATGTTTGAGTGCCCAATAGGATGGGAGAAGCTTGGGGCTAGGGTTTACCTAGCCACCTAGAGCTAATGAAATAGATAGTTTGATCTCACAATAAATAGTGAGAGAGATTTGGTAGTTGGAAACTTTGTACTAGCCAACACTACAAGTTTCAACATCACCTGAGATGGGGCTGCAAAATCTAAATGAAATTAGATCTCTAATAAGAGAGATGTTATTGTATGTCTTTTTAACATAGTCTTGTAGCACCTAGAATCACATCCATACCTTACACAAGCTCTGAGATACGTCCTATCAAAGATTGCTGCCCTATGGCATTTAGTGACTCTTAAGGATGATTCGGTTCAACATGCTTGAGAACATTTGAATGCTCAATAGGATGGGAGGAACTTGGGGCTAAGATTTTTTTGGCCACTCAAAGTTAACAAAATAGATAGTTTGATCCCACGAAGAATGATGAGAGAGATTCGACAGTTGGCAACTTTGTACTAGCCAACATTACAAGTTTAAGCATCACCAAAGATGGGGCCACAAAATCTAAATAGAATAAGATATCCAAAAAGAGAGAGAGGTTATTGTAGGTATCCACAACAGAGTCCTATAGCACCTAGAATCACATCCATACCTTGCACGAGCTCTGAGATATGCCCCATCAAAAATCCCTACCCTATGGCATTTAGTGACTCTTAGGGATGATTTGGTTCAGCATGTCTGAGAGAATTTGAGTGCTTGAAAAGATAGGAGGAGCTTGGGGATAGGGTTTACTTGGCCACCTAGAGCTAATGGAATGGACAGTTTGATCCCATGATGAACAGGTTAGAGAAATTCGACAGTTGGCAACTTTGTACTGGCCAACACTACAAGTTTTAGCATCACCCAAGATGGGGCCACAAAATCTAAATGGAATTGGATCTCCAAAAAGTGAGAGAATTTTTTGTAAGTCTCTGCAACATGGTCTTGTAGCACCTAGAATCACATCCATACCTTGTACAAGCTTTGAGATATGCCCTGTCAAATATCGTTGCCCTATGGCATTTAATGACTCTTAGGGTCAATTCAGTTCAATGTGCTTGAGAGTGTTCAAGCATGCAACAAGATGAGAGGAAATTGGTACTAGGGTCTACCCAACCACTTGGAGCTAACAAAATAGACAGTTTGATCCCATGAAAAATGGTGAGAGAGATATGAGCAAGATATGTATGCTTAGGCCACTTTGTGCAAGAATTGAGCAAAAGTTGCTAATTAGGAAAAATTGGGTCTTTTTGAGTTCTTGGTCAAGATAACCTAGAATTAGGTATTTTTAGTTGTTTTTTAATAGTTTGGAACCTTTTCCAAGTCCTAGAAGTGAAATCTAGTGAACTTTGCAAAAGTTGCACTTTTTGTGCAAAATTGCAAAAGTTGTAAAAGTTGCTTAAAATGCATATCTGATTGGAAACCTTCTAACCTTTGAAAATATGTTTCCCCATGCTCATAGACCTAAGCATGGATAGTTACAACTTCTCAAACTTCCATTTCCAACTTTTTGCAAAAATTGGAAAAGTTGCTCAAGCAACTTTTTGAGCAACATTGTGACTTTCAAGCAATTTTTGCTCTTTACATATTTAGGTCAAATGGGTCCATCTAGGACTATTCTAGGACCCTAGTTAAGATTCCAAGGACCTATTAGGTAACCAAATACCTTAGTTTCTCAACAAATCTTTGACTTATTCAAATTTGACGATACATACCAATAAATTTTGCAAAAAATTGTGTCTGAGTTGACTCCAAAAAATGTTTCACATGTGGGTCACAATTTTGGCTACCAATCCTCCTTACAACATCTCTTTTATTAGGGGAAACACATGTGTTATTTGTCCAAAAAATTTTGATCAATGATTTCAAAGCTTCACTAATTTCTTTATCGCTTTGCGGTAGTCTATCGCTAAATATCCATAACTCATTTTTTGTTGGATCTTCTAATCTCTCACGGCTTAACATGGCTCTCTTTAGAGTACCTCTACCAATTTTCAATAATTTTCTTGTCTTCCTCATAAGTCAAGATTTCTTCATTTGGGTACTTACTATTGTCAATTTAAGTACTCATCTTGTGATATTACTATCTTTGGTGTGTGATTTAGAACACAATTTGTCATAAGCACTCTTTAGAAACTTTACAATGCTTTTTTTTCATTTGAATCATCCATCGGTCTTAGACCAAGAATCTTCATGATAGGCCTAAATTCAAAATTCCTCATCATTTCAAAAAATAATTGGCATTGACTTGTAATATTTAATTCTTCAAAGAATAATCTCCACATACCATTAAATTTTCTTTGAAAAGTATGCTTGCTAATCTTGTCAACCATTGATTTCAAAATGGTTTTGATAAGAAAAATAGGTTTTATAGGGATCCTAAAATCCAAAAATTAATATATATCAAAAGGCTAAAAATAAGAAACAAAAGCCCAGCCATAGTACTACAGCCAACCAAAAGGCCAAGACAATAGATAGGCAAAAATCCAAAAACAAAACTACAGAAACCAAACAGTCCAGAAGACAGGTAATAAAAAACCTCTATTACTCCTCAGTCTTTCTTTCAAACTCTTGCATCATTTCCATTACTTCATAGGCTTTTTGGATCTCCATAGTGATATGCTCCTGCTTCTTCTGACCCATATGATCCAAGTTGCTGAAGGTAATGTTTGTAGTCATGTCCTCATCCATCCTATCTCTTACTCTGTCCTTTTCCTCATTATCCTCTAGGAAATCCCTAGCTTTTAGCTTTTTGGCAAGAGAAGAAATGTTATCATTTAGTGAAGTTAGTATTAAATCATCTGATTTTCCATATTATGATTGTAAGTTTCCAGATTCTGAATTCTTTTGTCAACTAACCTGAGGCCATCCCCCTAATCTATCAAATTTCCATGTTCTAACTTCTTCCCTTGGTTTTCCAGCTGACCCATTCTTTCTTTGACCTCTTCTAGTTCATGATAGAGCCATTTAATCGACTTGGAATTGCCAATCATCCTATTTCTAGCATTATTAATCAAATTCATGCCAATTTCCCTTGTATTATCAATAATAGCCACCAACACTAGATTAATGAGTTCCTCCATTTAGAGCTTTCCCTCTTTACCTTCAAGGATTTGGGGGTTCATGGCTTCTCTCACAATTCCCATTTTTGAGGTTCTAACATTACAAATTTTCCAGGCCATGCGCCTATCTTTTATAACCACCTCTCCACTCTCATCCTTTGTTTTCTCCTTATCATGTTCCTGAGGGGGAATTGGGGAAAGAGGAATGATGGTGATCTCTAACCTAGAATCCATTTTTCCCTCTGGGGGCATGTCCTCCTCCTTAGACATCCTCTATTTTTTAGCTACTGGCTCCTTCCTCTTAATATCCTCCTTCTCCTTATTCTCTTCATTAGTATCCATATCATCCCCTTCCTCATTATACTCTTCATCTCCTTAACCAACAATTTTAAACCCAAGCCCCCTGGGGATTTTCCTACATGGGGCTTTAGCTGATGAAGGAAATTTCTTCTCAAAAACCTTGGCCTTCTTTTCAAATAAAGGTTTAACATCTTCATCCTCCATACTTATACTCTGAACATCATCCGTGTCAGATGAGAAGTTTGAACTCCCTGTCTCGTCGGGTGCAACAACTACCTGGGTGAGGGTTTTTCTTCTAGATTGAGCCTTGAAATGCTCATAAATCAAAAGTAGTAAACCCTCATTTAGGGAAAGATTAGAAGTAGGCTATTTCTTGTGCACAGAAATATTCTTATGCATGGAAGTATATAAATAAAAAGGGAAAGACACCTTAATCCCATAACAAAAATAATTTAGTAGAACAAAATGATGTGTTCTAACCCTATCAAATCTCATATCCAAATATATATACTCTATAATAGCCCTCAAAACATACCTCCATAGTTTCTTTATTGAGTCCATCTCGTAGTATGTTTTGCTTTTGACCAGTTCCTTCTTTTCTTCCATATTTTTTGCAAAATCCTTCACAACATTCACAGACACCTTCTTATCTTTGTAAAACTTCAATCCCTCATCCAAAATTTTAGTTATATGAGTAATGATGTCCACAGTCACTTGATATGAGACCCCATCAACTTTGACCCTTCCATCCTTCCATGAATTTACCATAAGATTAGTAATCGCAGGGTCATATCCATGGAGCTTGGCTATGTAGTTGGCAGTTCCTCCCTTTTCTAATTTCTCCCATACTTTAGTTCTTTGCTTCTTTCCTACTTCTTTCCCCCACCATTTCTATAATCTTAGCACTTACTATTCTCATAATTTTTTTCCTTTGATTCCCTTTCTTAACCCTTTGTATACTCTGATGGAAACCGCTTTGATTTTTGCAGATTTGTATTTCAAAACCACTAAAATGGTACATAAAATAATTGACCCATAAAATGTGTTGATTTGACACTAATAACATCATTTTCTTGTTCCATTCATATTTACCATTATTGCATTTAATTACACCCATACTCTCATTTATATCCATAATTATTTTTGAATTTCACCTGTACCTCCCTGGATTTTTTCTATCTCAATTAGACTTTTCACACCTACTGGAATATTCCCATTGGTATTCCAAATCATCATCATATCTTTCATTATAGCATCATTGGAAAACCAATTAGCCATAGAGTTTTCCTCCCTATATTCATGACTAACATCGATACTATCAAATTTGCCAAGCGTTATACATATTTCTTCAATGATGTTAGCTATTGTCCATGATGGTTGGAGAGCCCCTTTCATACATTTGATGATGTTATTCAAGTCCCCCTCCAATCATAAATTTTTAACTCCCTTATCCAAAGTTAAATTCACCATGTGGAGAGTTGCACTGGCTTCGACATAATGGTTTGTTTGATGTCCCAATGGGTAAGAGAGAGCAGAAATCCCTTCACCATAGTAGTTTCTTATAATACCTCCACATCCCAAAGGACCAGGATTCCCTTTAACCACACCATCAAAGTTTTCTTTGTGCCATCCCTCAGGTGGAAGCTTCTATTTAACCTCCTATCTTTTAGATCCCCTATCCTTTTCCTTCTCCTTTTTCTCACCACCATCTTCAATGTCTCCCCCCTTTCTAATTTGGTAATTTTCCTTCATATGACTATTGATTTTATCTGCCAAAACATAAGTAGGTTCCTTCCTATCTTTGAATATTCTATTATTTCTTTCCTTCCAAACTCCCCAACAGAAGTGAAGCAAAGACTAGGTGCTTAAATCCTACAAATTTATGCCTTTATACATGCTATTCCATTGACAAAAGAAATCCAACACATTACCTAGCTTACACCAACTAACACCAAAATTATTTGTAATAAGGTCCCAAACTTCCCTAGAATAAGGAAAATGGATAAACATATGATTAACTGACTCCTCTTGATGCTTACACAAAATACATCTATTTGGGATATAGTGGCCTCTCTTCATCAAGTTTTCCAGTGTAAGAATTTTATCTTGTAAAACTAGCCATAAAAACATATTAATCTTTGGAGTAAGGCCAAGCACCCAGGCCCTAACCCAAGGAGGTTTTTCCTTCAAGCTCCAAAGATAATTATATCCTGAAGCAACCAAGTAACAACCATTAGGATTATCTTCCCATACTAGTTCATCCCTCTTATTATTAAGAATCATTGATTTCAACATCAACATTATTAGCTTGAGGTCATTCAAGATAAAAGATAGGTCTTTCCATCCCTGGTCAATTTTCTACTCTCTAACTTTTAATCCAAATTGCCTGATACAAATATTTTCCCAATTACCATAAATAGGATTATTGATTAGAGGACCCTAAATCAACTAGTTATCATGCAAGAAGATAATGTCATCACCATTACCCACTTTCCACTTAGTCTTAGCTTTGGCCAGGTCTCTTTCTTTAAGAATACCATTCCAAATGACTGAACTATTCAGTATGTCAACATTATTGAGAAAGAACTTTAAAGAAGACCTTCTAATATACTTCTCCACTAAAATATCTCTCCATTCCCTCACGCTATTGAAAATGCACCAAATTTGTTTGGCTAGGAGAGCCTTATTGGAATTTTTTGATTTCCTTATACCAAGACCATTGTAGCTCTTAGGGAGGAAAACATTATCCCAAGCCACTAGAGGATATCTTTTAAGTTCCTCAAGAATAGACCATAGAAAATATCTCTGGATCTTTTCCATTTTATCAGCAAATTTTGTTGGTATCCCAAAGAGGATCAGGGCATACATTAGGAGATTTTGAAGAGTGGACTTAACCAAAAGACATTTACATGCTTGACTTAGTGTGGCTCCTTTCCACCCAAGCTACTTCTTGCTGAACCTACCAAGAATCCCATTCTAGAAAGAATCAAGAGGCTTAGTTCTCATTGGGAGACCAAGATATCTTAAAGGTAGCTTATCAATCCCACACCCAAGGATCCTAGAAATATTTATTTGTCTATAAACAGGAGTATTAATAAAGAAAACTAAACTCTTCTCCTAGTTAATTACCTAGCCTGATCCTCTGATATACACATATAGAAGATCCTTCAAGCTTCCCCTCCCATAATAGTGTCATCCAAAAATTGTTGATGAGTAAAATAAACATTCCCAAAAGAGGGCTTGATCCCTCTTAGTCTCCGTTCCTATCTTTTCTTCTCAATCAACCTACCAATACACTTAGCCATAATAATGAATATAATAGGAAAGAGAGGGTCACCTGCCTTAAACCTCTTGAAGGCTTGAAGAAATTAGAGGGAGCCTCATTGACCATAATGGAAAGTGATGAAGTAGAAATAAGTTGAGAAATAACCCTATGAACATCTTGATCAAAGCAAAAAGTTTTGAGAAAAGAACCAAGGAAAGTCCAATCCACCTGGTCATAGGCCTTTGAAAGATCCAACTTTAGAAGAAAGCCTTCTCTTTTTCTTGCTTCAAAGGAGTGAAGAACTTAATGAACCTTCATGATAGAGTCCAAAATCTATCTACCAAGGAAAAAACCCATCTATTGCTGAGAAATTATCAAAGGAAGAATATTTAGTATTTTGGTTGTTAACACCTTCAAAATGATCTTGTAGAAAAGATTAAAGAGACTTATAGGCCTAAATTGATCCATAGAATCAACCCCTGGAACTTTGGGAATGAGAACCAGTAAAGTAGAATTAATTTCTTTAAGAAGGCTTCTAGCCCCAAAAAATTCTTGAACAACCTTAACCACATCTTCCATAACCACCTCCCAATAAACTTGGAAAAAGAAAGTTGGAAAGCCATCTGGCCTAGGGGTTTTATCAGTTGGCAAAGAAAAAAAAGCTTGTTTCACTTCTTGAGCTTTAGGAATCACCCTTAACATTTTATTGTGATGAGGTTGGACAAGTTGAGGGAGACAAGACACTATTTCATTTTGATCCACCACAAATAACATGGGATCCTAGGAAAGAAGAGAAGAGAAAAAAGAAACAACTTCAACAAAAATATCATTCTTTCTAGTTAAAATAGCCTGGCCATTCTTAATTCTTGAAATCTTGTTATTAGCTCTATGCTTTAGAGTGGAGAGGTGAAAAAACTTGGTGTTCTGATCACCCTCTTTAAGCTAGTTAATTCTTGATCTTTGTTTCCAGAAATTCTCTTCTTTACTTATAATATTATGCAAATAAGTAAGAATAGACATCTCAATATTTGTATTCTAATCATTATACCCATTCTATTGTATTAAATCTTGAATTGAGCTAAGTTTATTTGAAATCTCCTCTTTCTCTTGAAAGATATGGCCAATATCTATCTTGTTCTAGATTTTAATCATCTATTTCACATTACTCAACTTCTTAGTGACTCTAAACATAACAATTCCTTCCACTTCCATACTCTACCAATAGGATATCCTATTCAATAGATCTGGATTAGAAATCCACATCTTTTCAAACCGAAAAGGATAATTCCTCCTAGGCTCAAGAGAAACAATTGAGAGAGATATGGGGAGTGGTTCGAACCTACTCTAGGGAGAATGAAAAGCTTGCAGGAGAAAGACTTCAACCAATCTGGAGAGATGAGAGCTCTTTCTAATCTAGCTTGAATACACTCACTCCCAATTTTTTTATTGGACCAAGTGTAGACTCCACCCAAGAGATCGATACCCAAAAGAGCCAAGCTATTTATGAAATTAGAAAGATCCAACTTACTATCCAAATCTCGGGCCAAACCTCCTAAGTTTTCCTCATCAGTGAGTGGAGTATTGAAATCCCCCATAATAATACCTTTATTAAGATTATTGTTTTGGACCATAGCCCCAAGCTCAGTCCAATAATTCTTCCTTTCCCTTTTAGTATTTGGGGCATAAACATTCAAAAGAAACCAAGAATCATTGGTATTCACATGAAACACTTTACATAAAAGAGTATTGCCTTCATTCTACAAGGGAGTAACTTTAAACTATTTATTATTAAAAAGAGTAAGAAAACCTCTCGATGTCCCCTTAGAATTTGTGGCCTCACCAGCAATATTATTACTGAAGGAGATCTTACCATGGCCTCCTTTATTTTTGTCTCTTGAATCAGCATTATATTAGGTCTTTGATCTCTTATCATAATCCTAAGAACTTCCTATTTATGGACCCCATTTAGTCCCCTAATATTCCAAGATATTATCTTCATTTCTAAATAGTTGAACACTCCAAGATGTTTCGTTAGCTCCCATCCACCAAATTCCTTCTGGTCCTCTTGCAAGACTTGGTTTGCATTCTTCCTGCCTAGTGTGTTTGGCCTAACTTCCACATCTGGTTTACCACGGCTCTTGGTTTATACTAGTGAATTTGGGGAGGGGTCACTACTATTCTTCTTTTTAGTCTTTAAATGACTTTCTTTGTTTTCCTCTCACCATTCATCTATCCTTGCCTTAGTAGGAGAAGAAAATTTAACCATAATCCCAAATTTCCCTTCCAAATTTCAAGTAATAGATTAATCCTTTCAAAGAGATTAAGGAATCTACATGGTTCCTTGCTACTTTTGAATACCCTTCCTAGACTCCAATTTCTCTTGATTTTCCCACACCGTCTTCACTTCCTTATTCAAAACTTGTTCCTCCTTTCTCTCAAAATGATATGGTAACTTGCTAAAATCCTGTAGCTGAATTTCATTCTAAATCCTATCCTCATGGGCTATAGCTTTTAAAATCTCCTTATTCAAACCTACATCACCCCTTGCTAGCCCACTTTCCTAAGGTCCATCCATCTCTATATTTGTTGGAATATCCTTCTCGATGATCTGGGAACCAGGCTACTTTGTTGGGATATCCATCTCTTTGGCCTCAAAAAATCTAGATATCTTAACTGGGACTTCCACCTTTGTGATCTTAGAGCTAGGCAAAATTGGTCCATCCATCTCTTAATTTGTTGGCATATCCTTCTTGATGATCTAGGAACTAGGCTACTTCACTAGGATATTCACCTCTTTATCCTCGGAAGATCCAAGTATCTTAACTAGGATTTCCACCTCTATAATCTTAGAACTAGACAAAACTGGAACCACTTCCTTATCAACCTTTGGTCCATTTTGGTTTGGTTTATTCCCTCCTTTTATAGGGACTTCCACTATTGTCTCCTAAATTTTCTATCCATCCTTAACTTCCTTTTTTTTCTAGATCTTTTTCTCCTTTCTAGATTTGGAAACTATGGATTTCCTTATCTTTTCAGCTTTTACCTTAGGACACTAATTCACCTTATGATTTGATTTCAAACAATGAAAACAAGCAAAGGTAACACTTTCATAGACCAAATTTTGTATATGCATTCCACGCTTAGAATGAAAGCACACAACCTCTAGCATATCATCCCCTTCTCAAAGTCCAATACAAATCCAAGCATACATTAGTCTTCTTCTAGAAGCAGTTATTGAGTCTATTGACAGAACTTCACCAAATGAGTTTGGTATTCCCACAAATACATCCTCATTCCAAAACTCCAGAGGCAACTATGGAAGTCTAACCCAGACTGGAGCTTGCACAAAAAAAGAATCATTCAAATCTAACTTTCAAAGTCCACTTCTGGAGAACTAGGGTTGAGTGACCTATAATCCAAGGTCCTTCACACAAAATGCTTGACAAATCCTTACTGCATGAAAAATCAAAAGATAGGAAGCCTTTCACCATTGTCATTACAGTGAATTGACCCCTAACCCTTGAGGGTTCATTTTTTCTGTGTGTACAATCTAACAAAATCTATATTCTTCCTTTCCCTAATGAACTTACCCGCCAGGGTAGAAGCCATTATAGCAATGCTATGATCTACCAACTCATCCAATATTGCAATCACACAAGAACCTCTCTCCAAACTAGAGAGTAATTTAACTAGTTGAAAAGAAGACTTACTAGTAGGTTTGACTCCAAAAAGAGATGACCATTTTTTTGAAAGTACCCCAGACCAATCTGCCTTGGATGGCAAAAAATACTTGTTTGGACCTTTGCCCTTGACATGTTGGTCCCCATCTCCATTCTCTGTCACATCTTCGATCTCTGTAGTCCCATGACTCTCTACTTCCCCTCCCTGTGATCCATGCTTTTGATCCCATCCTCCCAAAGGCTTCCTCCCTAGGATAGGTTTTGAATTTTGAAAAGCCGTACTTCCTTGTCCTCTACCCTGTCCTCTCCTGCTTGCCATAGTATCATTTATTTATTGATTTCAAAATGTTAGTATCAATATCAATCAAATATTTTGGTCTTCTAAAAAAAATTCTATAAGGTATTATAATCTCTTCCATTCCCTCAACATTTTGAACATCAACATAAGGTTGAGTGTTTTGCGTACCTTGAACTGAAGTTGATGTACCTTGGCAATAAGATGCAAAATATGGAATATCACCTACTTGATAGGTTGATGTTGTGCCTTCAACATGACATGATGGAGTGTGTACATCGTTAGATGTAAAAATTAGCATCTCTTCAACATGAGATGATGATATGACTCCAACATTGGAAGATGGTGTAGGTTCATAATTGAATTGTCTTCTTGAATGTAACAGTCTCATTCATTCTCTTTGTCTTGCTTATTATTCCTCTTTGTTTCTTTGTATCGGTGGTTCTTGTTCCTCTTGAAAAGACAATTCCTAATTATTTCTTTGCAATTTTCTTTGTTCACATAGTAGCTTCATTTTTTATCTTTTAATTGCCAAATCTCTCTCCCTCTCTTCCGTTGTTTGAGTTTTTGGTTTCTTCCTTGGCATGATGATGATTTTTATATGTCAAATTACTCAAACATCTGAATTACTTACAATTTGTAAATTACAAATCATTCAAATACATATACAAATTACAATTATTTCAATGAATACACAATATATATTAAACAACTTGTCAAATTTCTAACCATTTCCAAATAAAAATTCATTCAAACATACAAATTTCAATGAATTCACTATATATTAAATGACTTATCAAATTATAATCAAATTGGTCTCTATTTAGTAACAAAGAATATTTAAAAAGGACTACACTAATCTTTTCTATAGAAAGAATATTAAAAAAAGCCTTCAAATAGTGCATCCAATGATTGAATTTTGTGTTTGGTAGCTTCAAATAGAATGAAAGAATGTTCAAAAAACCTTCAAATAGTGTATCCAATGATTGAATATGGTGTTGCTAACTTCCAACAACATGAAACTTGTGTTTTCTATTGGAACAACATAACACACAATAGACAAAAAATAGAATATGGATCATTGGGGACCCAAACTTTCGTTATAACATTTTTTGGTGTTTTCATATAGTGTGTATGCACTATAGTGCATACACCCTTTAAAGTGTGTGCAAACTATAGTGCATATGCACTATGTGAAAAATCTATCTCTCCCTATCGCACCTTCTCCCATCCGCTACTCTCTTTCTCTCTCCCTCTCCCACCCTTACTCTCTCTCTCTCTCTCTCTCTATCACACACACACACACACACACTCCCATCCCATTCTCTCTTTGTCTCTCTATCTCTCCCCCTCTCCCACTCCCTCTCCCACCACCTTCTCTCTCTCTCTCTCTCTCTCTCCCATCCCCTCCTCTCTCTCTCTCTCATTCTCTCACCCCCTACTTTCTCTCTCCCATCCCATACTCTCTCCCCCTTTCCCACTCCCTCTCCCACCACCTACTCTCTCTCTCTCTCCCATACCCTACTCTCTCTCTCTCTCTCACTCCCATCCCCTAATCTCTCATTCTCACACACACTCTCATCCCCCTCTCTCTCCTCACACACACACACACTCCCATCCCCCTAATCTCTCTCCCCCTCTCTCCCTCTCTCTCTCACAAACACACTCCCCCTACTCTACTCTCTCCTACTCTCTCTCATCTCACTCTCCTCTCCCCATCCCCTACTCTCTCTCTCGCTCTTCTCTCCTCAACTCCCACCACCTACTCTCTCTCTCCACTCTCCTCTCCTCCCACCCACACTCTCTCTCACTCTCTCCTCCATCCCTAACCACATCTCTCTCTCTCTCTCTCACACACACACACACACACACACACACTCCCATAACCCCTTCTGTCTTTCTCTTCCTCTCTCTACTCTCTCTCTCTCTCTCTTTCTCTCCTCTCCCATCACCTACTCTCTCTCACTCTCTCTCCCTTCTCTCCCACCACCTACTCTCTCTCATTCTCTCTCCCATCCCCTACCCTCTCTCTCATTCTCCCACCCCCTCCTCTCTCACTCTCCCTCTCCCATGCCTTACTCTCTCTCTCACTCTCTCCCACCCCCTAATCTCTCTCTCCCAAACACACTCCCATCCCCTTGCTCTCTCTCTCTCTCTCTCTCTCTCTCTCTCTCTCTCTCTCTCTCTCTCTCTCTCTCTCTCTCTCCCTCTCCCTCTCCTATTGCCTACTCTCTCTCACTCATTCTCTCTCTCTCTCTCTCTCTCTCTCTCCCATCCCCTACTCTCTCTCTCCCACACCCTACTCTCTCTCTCTCCAACCACCTACTCTCTCTCAATCTCTCTCCCATCCCCTACTCTCTCTCTCTCTCTCTCTCCCTACTCTCTCTCCTCTTCCATCCCCTACTCTCTCTCTCTCTCACACACACTCTCATCCCCCCTCTCTCTCTCCCTCTCCCACTCTCTCTTCCACCACCTATTCCCTCTCTCCCTCCCATCCCCTACTCTCTCTCTCCTCTCCCATCCTCTACTCTCTATCTCACACACACTCCCATCCCCCCCTCTCTCTTTCTCTTCGTCTCCCATTCCCTCTCCCACTACCTACTCTCTCTCTCTCTCCCATCCCCTACTCTCTCTCCCACCCCCTACTCTCTCTCTCTCTCACACTCCTACCCCACACTCTCTCTCTTCCTCTCCCTCTCCCAATCCCTCTCCCACTACCTACTCTATCTCTTACACTCACAGACTCTCTCTCCCATCCCCTACTCTCTCTCACACATCCTCTACTCTCTCCCTACTCTCTTTCACTCTCTCTCATCTTCCATCCAATATTCTCTCTCTTACACACACTCCCATGCCTACTCTCTCTCTGTCTCTCTCTATCTCTCTCTCCCTCTCCCTCTCCCTCTCCCTCTCCCAATCTCTCTCCCACTTCCTACTCTCTCTCTCCCATCCCCTACTCTCTCTCCTCTCCCATCCCTAACTCTCTCTCTCTCTCTCACACACACACACTCCCATTCTTCTCTCTCTCTCTCTCTCTCTCTCTCTCTCTCTCTCTCTCCTCTCCCTCTCTCCCTCTCCCTCTCCCTCTCCCTCTCCCACAACATACTCTCAGTCTCACTCACTCTCTCCCATACCCTACACTATCTCTCATTCTCCCACCCCCTACTCTCTCTCTCTCTCTCTCTCTCTCTCTCTCTCTCTCTCTCTCTCTCTCTCCCTCCCTCCCTCCCTCCCTCCCATCCCCTACTCTCTCTCTCTCTCTCACACACACTTCCATCCCCCCACTGTCTCTCCCTCTCTCTATCTCACTCTCCCTCTCCTACTCCCTCTCCTATCGCCTACTCTCTCTCACACTAACTCTCTCTCTTTCTTCCAACCCTACTCTCTCTCACTCTTTCTCCCATTTCCTACTCTCTCTCCCATCCCCTACTCTTTCTCTCTCTTGGGCTACTCTCTCACTCTCTCTCCTCTCCCATCCCATACTTTCTCTCTCTCACACACACTCCCATCCCCCCTATCTATCTCTCTCTCCTCTCCCTTTCCCACTCCCTCTCCCACCACCTACTCTCTCTCGCTCTCTCTCCCATCCCCTACTCTCTCTCATTATCCCACCTCTACTCTCTCACTTACTCTCTCTCATCCCCTACTCTCTCTCTCCCACCCCCTACTCTCCCACTCCCTCTCCCACTGCCTACTCTCTCTCACACTCTCTCTCCCATCCCCTACTCTCTCTCTCTCTCTCTCTCCCATCCCCTACTCTCTCTCTCTCTCTCTCTCTCTCTCCCCCATCCCCTAATCTCTCTCTTTATCTCTCTCCCACCCCCTACTCTCTCTCTCTCTCACACACACACTCTCTCCCTCTCTCCCCCTCTCTACTCTCTCCCATCCCCTTCTCTCTCTCTCTCTCTCTCTCTCTCTCTCTCTCTCTCTCTCTCCCCCCATCCCCTACTCTCTTGGTCACCCCCTATACTATCTCTCACACTCTCTCCCATCCCCTACTCTCTCTCTCTCTCACACACTCCCATCCCCTAATCTCTCTCTCCCTCTCTCCATACTCTCTCACTCCCTCTCTCTCTTCTCTTCCATCCCCTACTCTTTCTCTCTCATGCACACACACACACACTCCCATCCCCTACTCTCTCTCACTCACACACACAACCATCCCCCCTCTCTCTCTCTACCATCCCCTACTCTCTCTCTCTCTCTCTCTCTCCCCCATCCCCTACTCTCTCTCCCACCCCCTACTATCTCTCTCTCTATCTCTCTCTCTCTCTCTCTCACACACACACACACACACTCCCATTCTCTACTCTCTCTCTTTGTCCCTCTCTACCTATCCCACCTTCTCCAATCCCCTACTCTCTCTCTCTCTCTCTCTCTCTCTCTCTCTCTCTCTCTCTCTCTCTATTTCTCCCTCCCTATTTCCATATCCCACCTCCTACTCTCTCCCATTCTCTACCATCTTTGCCTCTCTCCTTCCCTCTCTATTGAAATTTAGGCTTCAAGAGTGTGTGTGCACTAAAGAACACACACTATGGAAGGCTAAATTTAAAAATGCTTTAAATAGCATGTGCACGCTATTGAGCACAAGCACTATTTAAAGCTTTGGTTTCTACCAAGCCTAAGGCTTGGTTTTCCCTTAAGGATCCAACCCAAAGGTTTGGAGTGTCTAAACAAGTTTGAGACATGTTTTGCTACAAACATACAAAAATGATTGATTTTTCTTGTGTGCTCTCCTTCAAGTTTCCTCGTGGTTGAGCATTGATAAAATTAGGTTACATGACATTGTAGGTCTTTATGTTAGCTATATAACCATATAATTTATTTTTTATTTCAACTATTTCAAGCCTTTCAGCTATAATTTCTTTTGAATGTATGTCCATTTTCTATCAAAAACCAATGTGTACTAATTGGGCTATAGATTTTAGCTCGTTCATCAAATTTTGCAATAACTTAGTTTTTTAGAAACTAGACTCCATTCTACACACTTTAAAAAAAAGAAGTTTTGATTTTAGATTAGTTTTCAATCATTTCTAGGGGGAGCGCATAGATATTTCATATTTTTGGGATGTGTCCAATTATAAAATTCATAAAAAAATACACATTATAAAATTACCCAAAAAATCTAGGATAAAATACATAGTGTTAGGTAAATTTTGACCAGGGCGATTAAAGAATTTTGAAAAAAAGTTAAAATTTTAGGGGGCCCACACTTTGTACTATGTTATGTTTTTCTGAATAAACTATGCCACTTTCTGTGGCCCTTTTTTTTGAGGACCTAAAACTAAACCATTTTGAAAAATATTTAGAAACTAGATTCAAAGGACTACTACTTTATTTTTTGTCATATCTGAAAATTTTGAGTGTAACTATCTTCAAATTCTTGTTGAAGTTTAGAAATTATTGATTTTAGAACAAAGTGGCCAGTTATACCCCCTTTTTAGCATCACAACTTGGTGCACTTAACTGGAATTCTCAAAATTAAAGAATAAACCAACTGGAAGAAAGCCTGTCACCAAGAAAGTATGAAATACAAAGAATTAATGACAATCAAAAAAGAGGAAATTCATTAAAAAGGAAGAAATCAATTGCATTATTTCACTACAGATTTCCACAGACATTTGTGAAGAGCAAATTTAGAACCCCAAAGCAATCTGAGCATTTTTTGTTGTAGAATTATTGAGCTTTTAGAAACCCTACCAAGCATGGCATCTCCAAGTAGCAAAACAAAGAAGGGTTCTAAAATGTTGGTTCATGGAATTGACTACAAGGCACTTGATTTCGAGTTGAGTCCAATGATTATAGAGATACTCCTCCCAGCTAGTGCACAGTCTCAAATTCCACCCAAGGTATTACTCATGCATGAAATGCATTTATTCTACCACTATTCTATTGAAGAACTCATAACCCTAGAGATGAATGAAGCGTACAATGAATTGTGTGTGAATGGTACATTGAAACTTGAGCATCAACATTTGGAAACTAAGGGTTTGACACAAATTTCACACATGCCAAGAGACTTTTAGGTCAAGTAGATTAGATTTATTCTAATTTGTGTTCATAATTGGTAGTTATGGCTGGACCAACCCATTCAAATTACAAAGAAAATGATTCATAGAATCACTTGGCTTCCAATGCTAAACAAAGCAAAGATAACCAAAACCCTAGGTCGCATTGAATTAGCCAAGTGAAGTAGAAGAGTATGAAGCTTAGTGGCATAAGATACATGGAGCTAAAGTTTAACATACATGTAATTGCACATAAATATACACCTCTAGCCAATTAAACACCATGTCATGTGAAGCTATCAATCTTGCATACAAGGTAGTGAAGAATAATCTATCCTTTGACCTTGTTTATTTGTTGTTGAACCAATTCAATAAGAACATGGAGAGCCTAAGATAGTAAAAGAATAACCCATGTAATTTTGGTTCTCTTTTGACATGTTTATTCTTATTTGTTCAAAAGTTTTTCCCTTCCAAAGGTTCAGTAGTATGGAGGAAGGATGTTCCTATTTTATATTAGATCAATGAGTATATAGCAAAAATAGGTGAAAGTTTTGATAGCATCATGGATAACTATTTTGAAACATTCAAAGAAAAGATGAAAAATAGATTTTGAATTCATAAGACACTTGTAGAAAATTATAAGGATGATATTTGTTTCATGGTAGATTGTGATAAAGTATATATTTAGGTAGTCAGACCTAGAGTGGCATGGGTTAAGCCTCTAGAGTATGAGGTTAACATGGATGACACTAAGGATATCATAGAGGCTCTACTGAATGAGCTTGTGGATCTGAATGCCACTTATTTTAGAACATATGATGAAGAAAAGATAAAAATTGAGCTTGAAATCAAGCTACCTCAAGTGGTAAAAAAAGGAAGGAAAAGAGTAGAGAAGCTATTGAAAAGCACAAAGCAAGCAAATTATCCTCTAATTATTAATGAGGGAAAATGATGATATAGAAGATGATGATGAAGAGGATGAAGCAGAGGAAGCCAAATCTAAGGAAGAAGAGCATCTCAAGAAGAAAGGTGAGGTTATCATAACCAAACCTGCCAAGTCCTCCCCTACTATATTGATAAGAAGGGTAGCCAAGTACAGGAAGAAGTTGAAGTTAGGTGAATATGAAGCCAAGGAAATTATCTTCAAATGATCTACACCTACACTTCAAGAAATATTGAAGAAGATGGAAGAAGGAACTGCCATGGCATCTTTCAAATTTCTCAAGTATGAGACAAGGAATGATGAAGAGAAAAGGAAGATTAAAGATACTCTTGTAACCAAACTAGGTAAATAGAAGTACTCACTAGATGAGCTTGCATAGTAAATTCTTGATGAACTTATGCGTGCAATAAAACCTAGATGGAAAATACAAAGAAGACTAACAAGGACATCTTTGAATAGACTTTCAAGCAAATCATGCCAAATATTAGTAAGAAGGAGGTAAAGGAATCCTTGAAGAAAAATGAGAAGAAGTTCATTCTCAAGTTAAACACATGCATGATATTATTTAAGGACATTGAATATGTGGTGAAGGTAGCTACAACTACATGGAAGAACATCTATTAGGTGCATAGACCTAGTGACTTTGTTGTACATGTTGATGACAAGGATGATGAAGATAAGGAAGAATATGTAGAAATAAAAGATGATGAGTTAGATAATGTCAATTTGGATGACAAGAAAGAAGAACATGAAGCTATTGGAGGAAGCCTTCTAGAGATACACAACATTGAGGAAATTGATGTAGAGAAAATTGTAGTAGTAGTCATGGCCTCATTTCCTCACTCTTCGAGAAAAGCCTTAGTGCAATCTGGCTCTGAGAAAGATTCTACCAAGTTGGTTGTCGATACCACTACTACACCAAGCACCCAACCAAGCTCTGGATTTGTTTTACTAAGTGTTGCAATGAATGACATACCCAACACTTCATATGTCAAGTAGCAAGTTCCTCTATCATCAAGCTTGACTGAGCATCAATAAGGTATTCCTATTGTTAGTGCCATTTATACATTTTTTGCTAGTCCATCAACTTCTATAGCTATTTATATTCTAAGTATATCCATAAATAGTACAATGATAGTTAAGAACCAGTCTCAACTGAGTAGTAAAGTCTTAGAGAATGGTAAATAAATTGTTCCTAACATTCTAAAAGAAAAGGGTAAAGAAGAAGAAAAATTAATTGATCTGGATGAGGATATAATTATTCCAAATTGGGATATCTCCACCCTCACCCTTGATTAAATGGATACCATGGTGAACTACTAAAGAAAAGAGCTAAGTAGTAGAAGCTTAGAGAAGAAAAGAAGAAAGACAATCAAGTTCTTGAAGACATAAAGAAAATATTTATTGATGCTCTAAGTATTGAGGTTGATGGAAAATAACCCATTCTAGACCAATTACCATAAATTATACACAAATATAATGAAGACTTGAATGGATAGGATAAATTGCTACAAAGAGATGAAAGAAAATTTGAGAATAGGGTGTTGGAACAAGTTGCATAGAGAATTGCAATAGATCAAGTAGAGTTAGCTACTATTCTTGGTTAATTGGAAACCTCTGTTAATAGTTTTGTTTCATTGTTTGTCAAACTGACTAACACATCTATCTTCACAAAGGAGATCAAGGATAAACTATCCAAGATAGATGAAGATATGAAGGCAAGTGCACACCACTTGTCACTTAACCCAAGTCACAGTTCTACACATTATTCAAAGATCAAATATATGACAAATTTGCAAGCAGAGCTATTGAAGGAAGAAGCCAAAATTTGGGCCACACTTGCAAAAATTCAAGGAACGATTCTTCCAAACATGGATGCATTGCAAAAACACATTGCACATTCAAAGAGACTCATCCATGATAACAACTTCTCCTTAGCTTATCACATGATGGAATTATCAACAAAATTTTAGATAGCATTACATGCAAGTAAGGTATTATAGGAGAATTGAGACAAGACTATGGTACCTATTTTGAAGGTACATTCTAATTTCTTGTCACATTTTGGTAATAACATATAGATATTATAAACCTTTGGCATTTATGTTAAAAAGGGGGAGAAATGAATATGTTTTTAAAGGGAGAAGTAATATGTAAAGGAGAAGAAACATACTATACTCCATTTGTATGTATATAGGAGAGATATATGTATGGGGTAGTAGAATAATAGTATGAAGATACTTGTATAGATAAGCTGAAAATATCTTTACAAAAGTAAATTTGAAAAATCAAACAAACAAAGTATGTGTTGTGGTGTCCACAACACATGCCCCATTCCTAGATCCCCTACTTGTTTCAACTCCTAGACTCATTGTTCGAGAGTTAGTAGAAGAAATTAGTATTAGAGTTAGAGTCAATAAAATAAAATTTAAAAATAAATAAATTAAAAAATTTTAAAAAAAATTAAAAATTTTAAAAAAATAAAAATAAAATAAAATAATAAATAAAATTTTGTGTGCGCGGGCCGGATCTGTACCACACACCTGGCACGGTGCGGGAGTTATAAAACCCCCCCCTTTTCATTTCCTTTTCATTTTTGTGTCGAGTTATTCTATTTATGCAAGGTAAACATGCATGCCTACTTACATTTTTGTGCAGCGCATTCTGTCCGTGCCCCCTTAGCCTTGTGCGTGGCACAAAACCCACACTACGCTCCACCATCTCCTTGCATGTGCCCAAATGCTAATCGCGCTGGGCACTTGAACCAATTGGCACAACGTGCTTCAACAAATCTTTGCACCATGTGATCAGTACTTGCGATGCTTATGTTGGCACTATGTGCACCTCCTAGTGTGACGCTCGCCACCACCGCATATGCAACTTGTCTTCGTGCCTACATGCCTCCCGTGCATGATGTAGTGCCTGCATGCACCACCTACCACCTGCATTGCCTATCTTTAGTGCACACCACCCAATTTTTGTGTGCTACATAACGTGTGCCTGTGCTTGTGTAGCCTGCTTTCTGCGATGCTCTCAAATTGGTTCTCACCTTCGCCAACCCTCTCGCCATTGCGCTCTTCTCAAATTGTGCTGCCTGCACCCGCACAAAACCAAAAATGTGCTCCCCACCATCACTCACCTTTTCTTGTTCACCCTTGCATGCGCTCTCACACACACCCAAAAAAAAATCTAAAAAAAATAAAAATAAAAATAAATATTTAAAATATACCCAAAGGGGATTTTTTTTTTCCCCTTATGTTTTTTTTAAATTTAATGTTTTAGGCTTTGTCTTTTGACTAATAAATATTTTTTTTCATTGTGTCATCCATATAATCAAATGGCATCCACATCTAGAGTAGCACCTAAGCCTGTAGTCTTCAAGTTTCAAGGTGTACCATCCAAATCAAGATTTCACAATGATTATGTCAAGATTTGAGATACTAATTTAGGGCACAGTGACTTAGGGGAATTCTTAAAAACCTATAATAAGTGAATCGAGAGATCAGAGCTAGTATCATCCTTGATACATTTTGGGTTGGTGAATGTAGCATCACATCCTATGTCAGTGCAGTCAGCAGAAATAGTAATGAGTCTGGTGCAACATTTTGTTCTTGAAGAGAGAGTACTGGTGAAAAGCATGATAGTAGAAGTAGTCCTTGATCTTTGACCCAACAATATTGAGAGGGCCTTCCATCTCTTGAGAGTAGATCAGTTCATTAGGCTCTCCTATGAATCAATAGAGAGATGGTATAGGGAACATACAAAGTAGGCGACAGATATTATATAGTCATCTTATCTCATTGAGAGACCTCCTCAAGGAAGGATAATAGGGAAAGTGGATATGACTGAGAGATATATGAAGGAAGTTATTGGTTACTCCATAATCCTTTTGAGTAGAGTCATGGGTTTATCTACAGTAAGCCACCTCAATACCTTCATGATCAATTTTATTGAGACCATCAAAACATCAAAGATAACATTGGACTGGGCCACCACACAAAGTGAAATCTTATGTGAGCAATTAAAGATGGTGAGAGACAAGAAGAAGTTTTATATGATGTCTTACATAGTACATCTGCTTGTAGGAAGGGAAATAGATTATCCTGGATTGTATAGAAAGGGAAACATGTAGGATCCCAATGCTTGGCCATATATTGTTTATCCTCAATTGGTGAAGAAGAAACTATTTGCTCAAAGTAAGGAATATAGAATCGTGAATGAGGCATTCATCTTTGTGGTCATTTGATTCATTAAAGGAGATTATGGAAAGAGGCTATCTGATGAAGCAAAATCATAGATCACAACTCTTAGGGCTTATTTCATTTATTTTAAGATTTTCACATACCTGTGGGTAGGTGGTGCCACTATCAACCCCAAGAAACTCCCCAGATATCCGAGTGACAACTTAGTGCTACTAGAAATTTCTCAGCAAATTGAATCAGCATATGAAAGGGTGAAGAGACAAAGAAGACCTTTTTTGACATGGCCTCTCATTATTGGACCATACTAGGTAAAATAGAAGCCAAACATTCTAACTTTTGAATGGGAATGGGAGAATTATCCCCTTGAGGAGTACAATTCCCCTAGGATACATTTTGATAATGTTGGGAAGGTGCAGAGTATGGTAGGTAAGGAGTTTCATGATGAAGATGCTATTGAAGATCAATGGATTAACATGACAAATGACTACGATATCTTCATATGAGATTATTGAAGGATGAATTTGTATCTGGTAGAGAAGACCCTCAATCTAAACATTCTAGAGGAAATGAGGCAACAAGATTCTAAGGAGCTATTGGACCCCCTATTCAACTTAGAAAAAATTAGAAAGAGACCCATTATGAATGTGGAAGTTGACAGGGAGGAGGGCAATGATATCAATCATCAGGAAAGACATGTGGTTAAAATGACGAAGGAATGGATCAAGTAGCCTTTTTCACTTGATCCCATACTTGACACTATAGTCTTCCATGCTCAAGCCCACCTTGAGAAAGGTAGAGGAAGGAAAGTTACAGTTACTACTTTTGTGCTTCAATCTCCCATTAGACCAGAGATAGTATACCAACATGACCGCCCGGTTGCATACTATCATCCTCTAGAGAGGACAAAAAAGAATAAAAGGAAGAGGACTTCCCTGCAAAGAATTCAAGCAGAATAGGGTGAAGTGCAAGCATCTTCCCATCAGCAACGAGAAGAGGTACAAGGATCTGAGGATATCAGAGCTTCTCAAGTCTAGGATAATCTTCGACTACCTCCCTTTGTGCCTACCCAATCAAAAGAGGATGAGAGTCAAAAAATTTCTATACCTCCAACACAAGAAGAACAAGCTTCCCCTTCTACCTCTATAAAACAAAAAAAGATTAAGATCTGAATGAAGAAAAGGAAAAGGGTGACTAAGAGAATGGTGCCTTTTCCTTTTATTCCTGAAACCATCCTAGAAGAAGAAGAAGAGGAAGAAGAGGAGATAGATGAAGAGGAAGAAGTAACCATATAGAGAAGAACTTAGCTAGCTTGAGCCATGGAGGAAGAAAGGAGAAGGAGTACCTTGAGCATATCACCATCCACTTAGGCAATACCCTTGCAAGTCTCTTCTTCAAAAGATGAAGTGCAATAGTGGGTGGATTAGCAAAGTGAAGAAGTGGATGATGTATTTAAAATGTATGATTTTGACTTCATGCCTGTGGGAATGATGTTAATTGATGGAAAGATTAGATGTACTCCTACCAATCAATCTCAACAAGAAGGCTAGACATAGGTACCACCAGGTAGACAAGGTTCCAATCCTGCTCACCAATCTTCATCACAAGCTATGGTGGTAGATAAAGGTTTAATTACTCCCCTGCTTCTAGGATCAAAGGAACAAGTTTAGAAGGAACCATTGTAAGAGGAGCAACCAGAACAAAGGGCAGCTGATGAAGCATCAAAGGAGGGACAAATAGTTGAATATTCTCAATTACCTCCCCAAGATACTGAGATGCAAGCTACTAGATCCACTGAGACTGAGAAAACAGAAGGAGAGCCCTCACAGACATAAACAACTCAGAGGAGGAGCGATAAGGGGAAGAATGTTGCAAAACATACTCCCTCATCTTTACTAAGAAGACCTCTAGCTGAACACACTCCAAGGTGGCTGCAAAAAGAAGTCATAAGAAGCTCCAGACCCAGATTCCAAGCCTCGAAGGAAGACATTTATGAGATTGCAGACATTTTGAATAAACCTGAGTACTTGATACATGAGGCAATACCATTGGCATTTGTTACAAGTACACGAAATAGCTCAGAGTTGTTTGCACAAGTAGCTATTCCTCCTGGAGATACAGACATAGAAAGCCTTGGTCCCAAGGATTATCAATTAGAAAATATCATGTTGGGAAAACACACACGGGATGCATGCCGGTTAATGGTGACCATGGGAATTAAGCAAATCATGAAGAACATGGGGAAGGATGAGATGGAAATCCAAGTACTTTGAAGGGAGGTTGAGATCCTAAAGGGATATTTGGCCGAAGTCATTGGTCCTCTTGATCCTGAGCACCTTGAGGAGACCTTGAATACTATTCTTAGAGAAGGGGGAGTAGTCCATATGGATCCATTTTTGAGAGCCTATCAGCAATGGTGAGAAAATTTTGAGGAAAAAGGAGTCATGATTATCACAAAAAACCTAAAGATGTTGCACGCTATACAAGAAAATGTGAATAAAATGGTTGCAATTTTGAAGCAAGAATTCAACATTATTGATGAAGTATGGGCCTAGAGCAAAGATTTACAAAATCTACAAGCCATAAAAGGACAAAGGTACCGAGTTTTGATTGATGTATATGGGAGATGAATTAGATATGATTGATGACTGGATAGAAAAGATAGTAGATAGCAACAAGGTAATGGAAACATTACATGATGAAATTCATCAACTCAACGATTAGGGTTGAGAGAAAATTTTGGAAGCAGAGAGACACTATAGAGATGCCTGTTTGGATATTTTTGAAGATGAGGAATGTGAGAGATTGCTACCCATAGATATAGTAGTGGAGAATTTTAAGAAGATTTTTGTTGAAGTTGATGATGAGGAGGACATCCAACAAGCCTTGAGTTGGATACCAAACTTGGGGATTTTGCTGAT
The DNA here is from genome assembly GCA_028749045.1 of Cupressus sempervirens. NCBI lineage: Eukaryota > Viridiplantae > Streptophyta > Pinopsida > Cupressales > Cupressaceae > Cupressus > Cupressus sempervirens. The sequence continues at coordinate 148,144,774 of CM053790.1, forward strand.
ACTCAAATTAAGGTAGACAATTATAGATGAAAGGCCAAGGAAAAATATGAGGCTTTGGATTTTCCAAATGTGTCCAAAGTCACTAAGATTATAGAGAAATTTGAGGGAAAACATCCAAACATACCTTTGGGATGAAGAAGAACAAAACCAAGATGCCAAAATTTTAGTTTTGACACTTAGTGAAATTTTGAGATTTTGACTGAGTCAAGGTCCATAGCTCTATAGGTACACAAGTCCATAGCTCTGAAAGTATGCAAGTTTGTAGCTTTGCAGCTTTGCAAATTCTAGAAGTGTAATGATAGTTAACTGTTAGTCTGAAAAATAAAGCTTTCCATGCATCAAAAATGCATTCTGACGGCAGTTTAACTCCAACACACACCTAATGAAGGACCAGCTTCTATTTTTGTGTCTCCATGCACTTCCACTTTGACTGATGGCTGCCTCCTACTTTCTCTCTCATGCTTTTATTGTTTTTGACATGCAAAGGGTTCACACATCCAATTATTGAATAAAATATGGATGGAGTCCCTCTAAACACTAGTTAGATTGTCAGTTTGTATATATTTAGTTTGTTTTAATTTTAAAAGCATTTTATTGCATCAAGATATCTCTCACTCTCAACACAAATTGAGGAGACAGTTTCTTATAAATACCCAAATGTAAAATGTAACAAGGGCCTCCATTATTATGAGATAAAGTTATGCTTTTGGTGCTCGCATTTGGAGTGTAGTTATTCTTTCTTGAATGTGTCATTTTTTTGTGAATTTTATTCATGAGATTGTGATTGAGCCAAAGGTTTATTGCGTTGTTTCTGGTTGTGCAATCTTTTAGTTCTAGTGTTTGCTACAAATTTATAAATTCTGCTGACATATCAAGCTTGAGAAGGAATCACCAAATTGTGCCTGCATAACTCTCTATCTCGCATGAGTGCACTTTTCGTGGCCTTGTGATTTGATGCAGAGTGAAATATCATTTGGTTATTGACATTCCCCATCAATGATTGCATTAGTGGATTCTAGGAAGGGCTACTCCTATTTTCATTGGTTTCCTACTAATTCCTCCAAAAGTTTAATTCGAAGCGTGTTGTTTTTTGTAGCTTATGTCTGTTAGTTTTAATTTTACATTATTTGCTTTAAATTTCATGTTATTTTCTTTGCTAATCCCTTTGTTAGAATAGGAACTCATTTTAGTTACATTGTTAGATTGCATTCATAAAAAATATAAAATACAAAAACATAGTTCTTTTTAGTGTTATTTTGAAACAACGTGCTGATTCTTCATTCATCCAAAGTCATACTGAACCATCAAAGGCCTCCTCGTAAACAACCACATTTATCTTCAACAAAGTAGATTTCAATGCATCGTAAGACAACTTAAAACCTTGGAGTTGATTCACAAGATCAGCTTTTCAAGAGAGGAATTCACAAGAATTCTTGTCGTTTAGCATCGTGTAAAATGACAGCTCAATAAAAGTGGTGCTAGAAGGAGGGCCTACTTTTTTGATTTTTGGAATAAAAGAAAATTTTCCAAACTTTAAAAATTCTTAACTTTCTTGCAAATTCAAAATTTTTTGGATTCTGTCAGAAATTCATGTACGCAGCTCCGTAACTCCGCAACTATGCAGGTCTGCAGATACACAGATCCGTAAGTCTGCAAAATTCTGTGGTGTGCTTCTTTTTTTGAGAAAGTGTGCTTTTGCAGAGGTGCACTTTTTCTAGAATTGATGCAAACTAGAGGATTTTGATCTAGAGTCCCCATTTTAGTGAGCGTTAAGATCCTCACCAACTGCACATGAATTCCTTGAACTTACCCATTTTCATAAAACATGTAGTGATAAAGGAATTTCGCAAATTCAACCACTTCCTTTTGATCTTTCATCATCTTCTTTAGTTCCACCTCCACTCCAACCACCTGGTGGACCACCATATATTCCAATAGTTCCACCATCGCAACCACCACTTTTAGGTCCACCAAATCCTCCAATGGCCTTTTTTGCAAACGCTGTAGACTCACCCATCAACTTGAGAGGTGTACTGCATGACCTCCCCAAGAATCTTGAGAAGTTTTGCCCAAGGTTCATTTATGGAGAAACATGAACTATCAAAGATCACATAAAAGTATTCAAAGAAATTTGCAACTGAAAGGAGATTTCCAACGAGGATGTGGTTCTTCATTTATTCCCTTACTCTTTAGGGGAAATTGCCTTCAGTTGATACATTAATTTGCCACCTGAATGCATTGGAGATTGGGACACCTTTAAAAAATTGTTTTTAGAACAATTCAAAACTTTCATCAATTTGGCTATGATACATAAAAAATTCATATCTATCAAAAAGGACCCAGTCGAGATAGTTTCACACTTTAACCACCACTTTCATATGGCACATTGCAAGTTAGAAACACCATACACTATACTAGAACTAGCTGCTATCTAGATTTATTTCAATGCAATGGACCATCTTACAGTTATCTTTCTAAGAAGACTTCCTACAACAAATATTGGCACATTGGATTAAGTCTTTGCGAAAGCGATCACTTTCACCAAACAAGCCAATCCCAATGGAGGAGGATTGATGCTTCCCACACAAGCTATTATAACAACATCGACATACCCAGTCGTGACATCCATGAGGCCTAGCCAATTCATACCCATGAATCTAGTTCCATTACAATAGATGCTCGCTCCACAAAATCTAACTTTGACATATCCAAGATATGAACCCCCAAAAGCTGCTTTCTTCAAACAAAAGACAACTTCAGCTGAGGCAGACACCAGTTTTGCCTCTAAGTTTGGCCAGATGAAAAAGGCTATGTCACAAATGAACAATGAGCTGACTTGTTTAAGGTTGTTGCAAGGATAAAATAATAATTTTCAAAGAAATAACATTGGTCCTTACAATAATAATAATTACAATTAGAATTACAATCGAAACAATTCTGGAAACAAAAATAATGTAGGAAACAATAATGGGGGAAACAACTTTAACAATGGCTTCCAAAGATAGATCCGATAGTGGAACACACGTCTGAATAATGAAAGCATTCCTACACATAACAACAACAACAATGTTCAATATGCTGATATCAATCAGTATGATGATAGTCAAAACCCCCCCAACAATGATGGTTCGTACTATAACAAAAATTAAGACATGACTCAGAATCAACAAGCAAATGATAATGCTCCTCCTATGCAGTTTAATGCTATGCTGTTAGATTCTTACAATTCCACACATAACGCATAGGTTGAACAACCAACTAGTGAGGAACTATCTTCCCCATTTAGCCAAGAACCAGATATTCAACATGATGAGATGTTTTCTTTTCGCAATGATAATCGAAATACCTATAATCTGTGAAATAGAAAAGAACCCTTGACAGATGGAATTCCTCTAGGATTACAACCAACTCCTCCTAATCTGAGAGTGAGCAATATTCTGGCACTAGCTAGGCCCCCATATGGAGGACAACTAAATCAAAATCAAATAACGGTTTCTACAATCTTAAAAAATTCTATGTGGTCTACTGAGAAATACAATGCAGTAGAAGATTTAAAATGAACTAAGGCCAACATGTCTATGTTTGACATGTTGCAAAAGTTTCCTCAACAATGAGAAGCATTAATGAAGACCTTGGATCATACAAAGGTACCTCAAAACACAAATATTGTTTCTCAAAAAGTAGTACCTCAACAGGTCAACACTTCAGAAGCAATGCTGACTATGTTTAAAGACAAGGTTGAGGTGCTTCCATTTCTACTAAGTATTAGGATATATGGAAAAAATTTGCACAATTGCCTAATTGATTTAGGAGCCTCATGTAATGTGATGCCACTATCGATAGCACAATGTTTGGAAGTAAATCCCCAACCTTCCAATTAGATAGTAATACAACTGGATAAGATTGAGGTGAATGTGATCGGTGTGTTGAAAGATGTCTGCATACAGTTGATAGTCAAACCTATGATTCAAGATATTATTGATATACATGTGGTTGATATACCTGAGACATATGGATTGCTACTAAGTAGGGAATGGACAAAATGCCTAGGAGGATGGTTCTCTATGGACTTCACTCAGTTATGGTTACCGTGGAAAGGATTGAATAACCAAATCAAGATAGATGTAGAACCAAATCTAAAAACTATGATTACTGAATACAATGCTCCTAATGAAGTAGCATTCTTGTAATCAGATTTGGGTTCTTACAAAGTGATGGCTTTCTCAACCAAGATATCAGATGATCAAACTGAAAAGTCCAAGATTTCAATTCCAAGGCAAGAAGTTGTAACACAATTTATAGACAACATGGTGGCTAATCTATAATGTTTGGGAGAGGAAGCCGATCCTAGCATCCTACTTCTCCTCAAATTTTGTCAATTACATAAAGTTAGCCATTCAAAGTTTGAATGTTCATCATGCCAAGAAATAGTTGCTAAGGTATTAACACAAATGATGGAAGCCAAGAGTGATAACACGCTGAAAGATGGACCTATGGAAGATCAAGACCCTGTGAGTATATCTAAATTTGTTAATAAAAGGGAAGAAGAAATTGAAGATTTGAATGCATCATATAGTGATACCTCTTCAAATGGTGGAGGTTTGTCTTGTCCTCCCCTAGGGATGATCAAAATCAAATGGAGAAGACGGTATGTGGAAAGAAAAGGATGGTCTTTAGTAGTTGTTCGTCCAATAGCCCAGGTAGATGAAATCAAGGAATTGATAGGGGAAATCAAAGATAAACAAGAAAAATATGCACTCCCGATATCAAAAAGTGACAATGGAAAATCAGTAAGTCCACCTCAAGAAAGATTAAAGTAGGTACCTAAGAGACAATCTTTTCAAGCCCAAGTAAAAGAGAAGTTGAGAACAAATAAACACAAAGTGAGAAGACCTAAGGAATGCTCGATATGGAAAATTCAATTTGACGATTCTAGATGCAAATCGAGAGCCGGTGCAGGTATTGAGTTGGTGAATCCTAAAGGTAAGTCTTTCTATGCTACATATCGATTATAGTTCAGATGCACTAGTAATGCTACAAAATATGAAGCATTGATTTGAGGACTCCTTTTTGCTTTAGAAAAGGGGGTCAAAACTCTCATTATTGAGGGAGATTCTTAGTTAGTTGTGAGACAAGTAAAATCATTATACTCCTGCAATGACAAGAGGCTGCTCGCATATAGGAAATGAGTATGGGATTTATTGGATGATTTTGAAGCTTTGAATGTGAGATCTATTTCAAGAAGGAAAAAGATGGTAGTAGATGCTCTAGCTATTTCAGCTAGCACATTACAACCAGTCAAAAGAACCAAATTGAAAAGATTTTCAGTCAAATTGATTGTTGTTCCATCCATCCTAGATAATATCACCAACTTCCAAGTCTTTCAAGATGATCAACATATACTCAAATTTATCATAGTAGTGGCCACTTTAAAGGGAAAGAAATTGATGACACTCCAGATGAAAAACTTGAGAATGATGAAATCAAAGATGAGGATGGGATTCTGAATTTAAAGACCAACACTATTCCTAAGGGGATGGTTGAGTTAGAGCACATTTTTGACCGTGACGAATCGACACTTAACAAAAGAACAACTGAAGAAAAGGGAATAGAGGAATGTGACTCATATAATTTGGGCTCTGATGATGATCCTAAAATGGTAAGGGTTGGGAAGGCATGCACTCAACAAGAAAGAGAAGATATGCTTAAATTTCTCTTAGAATATAAAGATGTCATTGCATGGAGCTATGAAGAACTAAAAGCATATGATCCTGAGATTATGACACATGACATTCCATTGAAACCTGATGCAAAACCTTTTCATCAAAGGCAAAGGCCTATCAATACTATCATTGAACCATTGATAATGAAAGAAGTTAAGAAACTTCTCAACACCAAGATACTTTTCCCTATTCGTCATTCCACATGAGTGGCCAATTTGGTACCTATATGGAAGAAGACTAGAGAAATTTTTCTTTGTGTTGACTTTCACAACCTCAACCTGGCATCTCAGAAAGAAAATTATCCTTTACCTTCACTAGATGAGGTCCTACAAATTGTAAATGGTTCAAAAATGATGTCCTTCTTGGATAGATACTCAGGATACAATTAGATAATGGTTGACGAAGAAGACAGACTAAAGATAGCATTCACAACTAAGTGGGGAACTTTCACCTATAGAAGAATTCCTTTTGGACTGATCAATGTAGGGACTACATTTCAATGAGCCATGGATGAAGCTTTTAAAGGATTGATAAAAAATGTATAGTCATCTATATGGATGACTTGATGATCTTTTTGAAAGATTGAAGCACTCAAATTGTAGATTTGAAACAAGTATTCAACAGATGTCACAAGTATGACATATCTCTCAATCATAAGAAGTGTTCCTTTGGCGTCACTAAAGGAAAGCTCCTGGGTCACATCATCTCTGAAGAAGGGATCTCCATTGATCTTGATAGAATCAAATCTATTCTAAAGCTATCACCTCCCCACAGTCAGAAGGAACTCAAGTCTTTTTTCAAGAAGATCAATTTTGTTCGAAAGTTCATAAGTGGATTCACAGAAATAGTCCATCCCTGTAATGAATTACTCAAAAAGGGGGCTAAGATAGAATGGGTTCCAAAAATTAAGAAGTCATTCAAGGATATCAAAGTGGCCATTTCTACAGCCCTAGTAATGGTTAGTCCAGATTATGGGTTACCTTTCAAAATATACTATTTTGCCTCAGAACATTCATGTGCTGGGATCCTTATGCAGAAGAAAGAAAAGGAAGATGAGAAGCCCATTTCTTTTATGAGTTGTCCTCTTAAAAATGCTGAGTTGAAATACTCTAACCTTGATAAACAATCTTTTGCATTAATCAAGGTAATGAATAAGTTTTGTCACTACATACTCAGAAGTAAAGTATATGCAATAGTACTTGATCTAGTAGTAAAGACACTTTTGATGTAGAATGAACTTGGTGAAAGGAGAGGCAAATGGATGGCGATACTTTGAGAATTCAATATAGAGATTCAACCTATGTGATTGGTTCGAGGACAAGGATTGTATGAAATGATAGCTAACAACTAGGATGGAAATGAAAAGGAATTCAAGTTTGACAATGAAACAAATGAGGATGATCGAAAAAGGATGGTTGTGTCACAGGTTGATATTAATTAGGGAGTGGTGATAGATGTTTGGTACCAGGACATCGTCTATTACCTTCTATAGAATTAGTATCCTAGTTGGATGAATAGCTCACAACATAGAGGACTTAAAATGAAATGCGAGTCTTATGTGCTATGTGACAAAAAGTTGTACAAAAGGAATTACGAAGGGATATATCTCAAGTGCTTAGGTCATGAGGAAGAAAAGGAAGTCTTAGAACATTTTCATGACAAGTATGGTATAGGACATGGTTCAGCAAAAACAACTGCTCACATGATTCTTAGATCGGGCTATTTTTGGCCCTCAATATTTAAAGACACTTTCGAGCATGTACGCTCTTGCCATATTTTCCAAACCAGTGCAAATAGAGAAAGGAATCTAGTGATATCCTTACAACTTGTATTCGAGATATTCCTTCTCAAAGTGGGGGCTAGATTTTATTGGTCTGATCAACCCACCATCATTAATAGGACATACATTCATTCTCACAGCCACAGATTATTGTACAAGATGGACAGAAGTAGAAACTTTTAAGAATTGTACTGTTAAGGTAGTGACAAGCTTCTTGGAGGAACATATTGTCACCAGGTTTGGGATGCCATTTTTCTTGGTATACGATAATGGGTCTGCTTTTGCATTAGCTTTCTTGACCCAATGGGCATTTGAAAATCAAGTCATTATCAAGTTTTCTTTGAATTACTACCCACAAGGAAATGGGGTAGTAGAATCCACAAACAAGAACTTGATCATGGTTATAAAATGATTGTTGGAGGAAAACCCTAGAGATTGGCATATGCAACTTAAATATGCTCTATGGACAGATTGAGTAAGGATCAAGAATACTTTGGGAACTTCTCCGTACTTTCTTTTCTACAGACAAGAACCATCATTTTTGCCCAACCTTAGAATACCTATTTTGAAGTTCATGAGTGGATACGCTGAAGATGTTGACAAAGTACAAATTAGATTGATGATTCTTTTAGAAATGGATGAGAAACGAATAGCTACATTAGAGTACATGGCTAAACATCAAGCTGTTGTTAAGAGATGGTTTGACAAGAGGGCCACAATAAAATCCTTTAGGATTTATGACCTTGTTCTACTTTAGGATAAGGAAAAAGAAAAGTTGGGTAGCCATACCAAGTTTCAACACTTGTGGACAAGTCCATATAGGGGGAATTTCTACCTTTGCTCGTAAATGGGAAATTTCTAAAACATTATTTTGAAGCCTAAGAATAAAAAATAAAATAAAAATTTTAGTTAGATTTTATTTCTGCATCTAGGTTAGATTTTCATTCTTGCAAGTGTGTTTATTTTTGCAAGTGTGTTCCCTTTCAGTTGTGTGTTTACTTTAGTTGTGTGTTTGCTTTCAAGTGTGTGTTTTGTTTTCAAAGTTGTGTCAGTCTTAGGAGGTAAGGTGTACTTGAGATTTTTCTCAAGAATTTACTAACCACTCTTTGGTTTTCGATTTTAGGAAGAGGTATTTCTTTGTCAAAATATTTGGACGATTGTGTGTCTTATACCAACCAAGCAATGAACATTTCTTGTGGAAATAAGGAATTTTCGGTTAGGAAATTAGAACTCTAAACCAACAAGTTCTCAAAAGTTTGAAAATTTTAAAATTTGATCATTTTTGGTGTTGTTGAATTGGATTCAAAGATGACGAGAGATGATCCAAACTTCAACTAGTTCAAACAAGAGGGGTCTCCTTGAAAGATAGCTAAGATTATTGATTGGTGTGAGAGTTTCTAAAAAAGTTCTAAAAGAGGAATGCAAGGGATGTTCACAAAGGATCAAATCCAAGAAATGACACCAATGTCCTGACTACATAGTCTAAGTGTAGTCAGGATACAAAAGATAAGAAGAAAAAAAGAAAAGAAAAAAAAGAAAAAAAAAAGAGAATACGGTGTTAAGGCTGAAGGATTCCAAAGATCTAAAATGGAAAAAGATACATTCTCAAAATAGAATATCTTATATTCAAACTATCACTTCATCAAAAGTAATGTTTTAAATGACATGGATCAACTATTCAAATGGTCAAAAAATTAAAAGAATGTGGCATCCTGCTAAGAGCCCTCGAACTGATTCTATCATTTGGTCAAGCAATTGATTGATAAAAAGCCCTTGTGGAGATTTTGAATGAATGAGCTAGGGGGAGTAGAAGATCATTTTCAAGTTATTAGAAAACTTTGATAAACTGCATCCTAAGGTGTCAAAAGTAATGAATACACAATGCACATACTGAACTTGAAGATTTCGGGTGCTAAAAGTTTTGACTGTGAAGTCATTCAAAATAAGCTGGAGATGTCCAAAATTTGGTTGGTGTTCGACACACATTGGAGGAATGTTTGTAGATGAAGAAATGCCTTGGTCATTTCTTCCTTTTTTTGGGGCTATTTGTTTTGGCGTCCACAAAACATGCCCCATTCCTCATCTAGGAATAGGGATTCCCTACTTTTTTTGACTCCCAGACTCACTGTTCAAGAGTCGGGAGAAGAAATTAGTATTAGAGTTAGAGTCAATAAAAAAAAAAACAAACAAAAAAAATAAAAATAAATTATAAATTTAGAAAAACAAAAAAAAAAACAAAAAAAAAAAATTGTGCGCGGGGGCCGGATCCATGCCACACACCCGACGCGGCGCGGGGGTTATAAACCCCCCCACCCTTTTCATGTCCTTTTCATTTTTGTGTCGAGTTCTTCTATTTACACAAGGTAAACATGTGCACCTACTTACATTTTTGTATATCACATTCTGCCTGCGCCCCTTATGCTTTGCATGTGGTGCAAAACCCACACTATGCTCCACCATCTGTGCGTGCACGCCCAAATGCTAATCGCACTGTGCACCATAACCAATTAGTGCAATGTACTCCAACAAATATTCATGCCATGTGATTAGTGTGCACTATGCTTATGTTGGCGCTACACACACCTCCTAGTGTGGCACTCACTGCCATTGCACACGCAACCCGTATCTGCACCTACATGCCTCTCGCACATGATGCAACATGCACGCGCACCACCTACTACCCTCATCACCTATCTTTAGTGCACACCACCCAATTTTTGTGAGCGGCGCAACATGCACTAGTGCTTGCACAACCTGCCTTCCGTGGTGCTCTCAAATTGATGCTCACCTTCGCCAACCCTCCAACCACCACACTCTTCTCAAATTGTGCTACTTGTGCCCACGCAAAACCTAAATTGTGATCCCCACCATCACTCACCTGTGCTCATTCACCCTTGTGCGTGCTCTCACACACCCAAAAAAAAAATTTAAAAAAAAAAAAAAAAATATATATATATATATATATATATATATATATATATATATATATATATATATATATATATATACCCAAAGGGGATTTTTTTTTCCCCTTATGTTTTTTATTTATTTAATATTTTATGCTTTGTCTTTTGACTAATAAACATTTTTTTGATTGTGTTGTCTAGATAATCAAATGACATCCACATCTGGAGTAGCACCTAAGCTTGTAGTCTTCAAGTTTCAAGGTGTACAATCCAAATAAAGATTTCACAATGATTATGCCGAGATTCAAGATATCGATTTAGGGCACACTGACTTAGGGGAATTCTTGAAAAATTGTAATAAGAAAACCAAGAGATCAAAGCTGGTATCCTCCTTGATACATTCTGGGTTGGTAAACGCAACGTCACATCCCATATCAGTGCAGTCAACAGAACTAGTAATGACTCTAGCACAACATTTAGTTCTTGAAGAGAGAGGTGAAAAGCATAGGAGTAGTCCTTGATCTTTGACTCAACAACATTGAGAGGGTCTTCCATCTCCTGAGAGTGGATTAGTTCATTAGGCTCTCCTACGAATCAGTAGAGAGATGGTATAGGGAACATACGAAGTAGGCAACAGATATTATACAGTCATCTTATCTCATTGAGAGACCTCCTCAAGGAAGGATAACAAGGAAAGTGGATATGACTCAGGGATATATGAAGGAAGATATTGGTTACTCCATCATCCTTTTGAGTAGAGTCATGGGTTTATCTACAACAAGCCACCTCAATACCTTCATGATCAATTTTATAGAGACCATCAAAACATCAAAGATACCATTGGACTGGGCCACCACACTAAGTGAAAACTTGTGTGAGCAATTAAGGATAGTGAGAGACAAGAAGAAGTTTTATATGATGTCTTACATAGTATATCTACTTGCAACAAGGGAAACAAATTATCTTGGATTATATAGAAAGGGCTCATGCAGGATCCCAATGCCTAGCCATACATTGTTTATCCTCAATTGGTGAAGAAGAAACTATTTTCTCAAAGTAAGGAATATAGAATTATGAATGACGCATTCATCTTTGCAGTCATTCAATTCATTGAAGGAGATTATGGAAAGAGGCTATCTAATGAAGCAAAAGCATAGATCACAACTGTCGGGGCTTATTTCATTCAGTTTATGATGTTCACATACCTATGGGTAGGTGGTGCGACTATCAACCCCAAGAAGCTCCCTAGATATCCAAGTGACAAGTTAGTGCTACTGGAAATTTCTTGGCAAATTGAATCAGCATATGAAAGGGTGAAGAGACAAAGAAGACCTTGTTGGACATGGCCTCTCCTCATTGGACCATACCAGGTAAAATGAAAGCAAGACATTCTAAATTTTGAATGGGAATGGGAGAATTATCCCCTTGAGGAGTACAATTCCCCTAGGATACATTTTGATAATGTCAAGAAGGTGAAGAGTATGGCAGGTAAGGAGTTTCATCATGAAGATGCTATTGAAGATCATTGGATAAACATGCCAAATGACTATGATATTTGCATACGGGATTATTGTAGGATGACTTTGTATCTAATAGAGAAGACCCTCAATCTAAATATTCTAGAGGAAATAAGGCAACCAGATTCTAAGGAGCTGTTGGATCCCCTGTTCAACTTAGACAAAATCAGAGAGAAACCCAATATGAGTGCAGAAGTTGATAGGGAGGAAGGTGATGATATCAATCATCAGGCAAGACATGTGGTTAGAATGATGAAGGAATGGATCAAGCAACCTTTTTCACTTGATCCTATACCTGACACTATAGTCTTCCATGCTCAAGCCCGCCCTAAGAAAGGTAGAGGAAGGAAAGTTATAGTTCCTACTTTTGTGCTTCAATCTCCCATTAGGCTAGATATAGTATACCAACTTGACCACCTGGTTGGATACTATCATCCTCCAAATAGGATAGGAAAGAATAAAAGAAAGAGGACTTCCCTGCAAAGAATTCAAGTAGAATAGGGTGAAGTGCAAGCACCTTCCCATCAGCAACGAGAAGAGATACCAAGATCTGAGGATATCAAAGCTTCTCAAGTCTAGGATAATCCTCCACTACCTCCCTTTGTGCCTACCCAATCAGAAGAGGAAGAGAGTCAGTAAGTTTCTATATCTTTGGAACAAGAAGAACAAGCTTCCCCTTCTGCCTCTATAAAAAAGAAGAAGATTAAGATCCAAATGAAGAAAAGGCAAAGGGTGACTAAGAGAATGGTGACTTTTCCTTCTGTTCCTGAAACCATCCCAGAAGAAGAAGAGGAAGAAGAGGAGACAGATGAAGAGGAATAAGTGCCCATACAAAGAAGAACTCAGCTAGCTAGAGCCATGAAGGAAGAAACGAGAAGGAGTACCTTGAGCATATCTCCATCCACTCAGGCAATACCCTTACAAGTCTCTTCTTTAGAAGATGAAGTGCAATAGTGGGTGGATGAACAAAGTGAAGAAGGGGATGATGTATTTAAAATGTCTGATTTTGACTTCATGCCTATGGGAACAACGTTAATTGATGGCAAGATTAGATGTACTCCTACCTATCAATCTCAATAGGAAGGTTGGACATAGGTACCACCAGATACACAAGGTCCTATTCCTACTAACCCATCTTCACCACAAGCTACGATGGTAGATAAAGGTTCTATTACTCCCCTACTTACAAGATCAAAGGAACAAGTTTAGAAGGAACCATCACAAGAGGAGAAACTAGAACAAAGGGAAACTGATGAAGCATTAAAGGAGGAAAAAATAGATAAATATTCTCAATCACCTCCCTAAGATACTGAGGTGAAAGCTGCCAGATCCACTAAGATTGAGCAAACAGAAGGAGAGCCCTCATAGATAGAAACAACTTTGAGGAGGAGTGATAAGGGGAAGAAAGTTGCAAAACATACTCCCTCGTCTTTAATAAGAAGACCTCCAGCTGAACACACTCCAAGGTGGCTATAAAAAGAAGTCATAAGAAGCTCTAGATCCAGATTCCAAGCCTCAGAGGAAGAGATTTATGAGATTGTAGAAATTTTGAATAAACCTGAGTCCCTGACACATGAGGCAATACCATTGGCATTTGTTACAAGTACATAGAATAGCTTGGAGTTGTTTTCACAAGTTGTTGTTCCTCCTAGAGATACAGACATAGAAAGCCTTGGTCCCAAGGATTATTAATTGGAAAATATCATGTTGGGAAATCCCACACAGGATGCATCCCGATTAATGGTGACCATGGGAATTAAGGAAATCATGAAGAACATGGGGGAGAATGAGATGGAAATCAAAGCACTTTTAAGGGAGGTTGAGATCCTAAAGGGATATTTGGCCAAATTTGTTGGTCCTCTTGATCCTGAGTGCCCTGAGGAGACCTTGAATACTGTTCTTAGATAAACGGGAGTAGTCCATATGGATCCATTTTTGAGAGCTTGTTAGCAATGGCAGGAGAGTTTTGAGGAAAAAGGAGTCATGATTATCATAGAAAACCTAAAGATGTTGCACACTACACAAGAAAATATGAATAAAATGGTGGCAATTTTGAAGCAAGACTTCAGCATTATTGATGAAGTACAGGCTTGGAGCAAAGATTTATGGATTCTACAAGCCATAAAAGGAAAAAGGTACTGAGTTTTGATTGATGTATATATGGGAGATGAATTAGATATGATTGATGACTGGATAGAAAAGATAGCAAATAGAAACAAGGTAATGGAAACATTACATGATGAAATTCATCAGCTCAACGATTAGGCCCGAGAGCAAATTTTTGAAGCAGAGAGACACTATAGTGATGCCTATTTGGATATTTTCGAAGATGAGGAATGCGAGAGATTGCTACCTATAGATACAGTATTGGAGAATTTTAAGAAGATTTTTGTGGAAGTTGATGATAAGGAGGACATCTGATAGGCCTTGAAAACTAAGGAAACATTGTTAGAGTTGGATACCAAACTTGGGGATTTTGCTAATACCAGAATTGAGTTAGACTATTATAGACAAAAGGTCAAGGAAAAATATGAGGCTTTAGATTTTCTGGATGCAGCCAAAATCACTATGATTATAGAGAAATTCAAGGGCAAACATCCAAACATACCTTTGGGATGAAGATGAACAAAACCCAGATGCCAAAATTTTAGTTTTGACACTTAGTGAAATTTTTAGATTTTGACTCAGTTGAGGTCTGCAGATCCACAACTATGTAGGTTTGTAGCTTCATAGGTATAGAGGTCTACAGCTTTGCAGCTCCACATCATCAATAGTCAACTATTAGTCCCAAAAATAGAGCTTTCAATACATCAGAAATGCATTTTGACGGAAATTTAACTCCGACACACACCTAGTGAAGGACCAACTTCTATTTTTTTGTGTCTCCATGCACTTCCACTTTGACTGATGGCTGCCTCTTACTTTCTCTCTCATGCTTTTATTGTTTTTGACATGCAAAGGGCTCACACATCCAATTAATAAATAAAATATGGATGGAGTCCTTCTAAGCACTAGTTAGATTGTCATTTTGTATATATTTAGTTTGTTTTAATGTTTTAAAAGAATTTTATTGCATCAAGATATCTCTCACTCTCAACACAAATTGAAGAGACAATTTCTTATAAATACCCCATTTTAAAATGTAACAAGGGCCACTGTTATTATGCAATAAAGTTATGCTTTTGGTGCTTGCAATTGGAGTGTAGTTATTCTTGCCTATCATTGTTTTGTGAATTTTATTCATGAGATTGTGATTTAGCGAAAGGTTTATTGTGTTGTTTCTAGTTGTGTGATCTTTTAGTTCTAGTGTTTGCTATAGATTTACAAATTTTGCTGACGTACTGAGCTCGAGAAGGAATCACCAAATTGTGCCTACATAACTCTCTGTCTCGCATGAGCGCACTTTTTGTGGCCTTGCGATTTGATGCAGAGTGAAACATCATTTAGTTATTGACATTTCCCATTGACGATTGCATCAGTGGATTCTAGGAAGTGTTGCTCCAGTTTTCATTGGTTTCCTACTGATTTCTCCAAAAGTTTAATTTGCAGTGTGTTGTTTTTTGTAGCTTATGTCTGTTAGGATTTTAATTTCACGTTATTTTCTTTGAATTTCATGTTATTTTCTTTCAGTTTCATTATTTTCTTTGCTAACCCCCTTGTTATAATAGGAACTCATTTTAGTTGCATTGTTAGATTGCATTCATAAAAAACATAAAATACAAAAACATAGTTCTTTTTAGTTTCATTTTTGTGGCCTTGCGATTTGATGCAGAGTGAAACATCATTTAGTTATTGACATTTCCCATTGACGATTGCATCAGTGGATTCTAGGAAGTGTTGCTCCAGTTTTCATTGGTTTCCTACTGATTTCTCCAAAAGTTTAATTTGCAGTGTGTTGTTTTTTGTAGCTTATGTCTGTTAGGATTTTAATTTCACGTTATTTTCTTTGAATTTCATGTTATTTTCTTTCAGTTTCATTATTTGCTTTGCTAACCCCCTTGTTATAATAGGAACTCATTTTAGTTGCATTGTTAGATTGCATTCATAAAAAACATAAAATACAAAAACATAGTTCTTTTTAGTGTTATTTTGAAACAACATGCAGATTCTTCATTCATCCAAAGTCAGAAAAAATTAGCAAAGGTCTCCTCATGAATAATCACATTTATCTTCAACTGAGTGGATTTTAGTGCATCGTAAGATAACCTAGAACCTTGGAGTTGATTCACAAGATCGGCTTTTCAAGAGAGAAATTTGCAAGAATTCCTGCCGTTTAGCATCGTGTAAAATGACAGCTCAACAGTATGTTACTGAGCCACAATAGATGGAAGCCAAAATTAAGTTGAAGACACAAAATGATGATAAAATAAATTTTGACTTATAGTTTTGAATGTTTATATTTTTTGTTTCAATAAGTGTTTTTGTGACTAATGCCAAAGGGGGAGATTGTTGAGGTTAAGGTCAATTTGTATATTAGTGAGTCTATACTTAGTCAATTGGTTATATTTCTATTGAGCTCTATGTTAGATTTTGGTGACTGATCAAGAAAGTACTGTACATACTTCATAATTAGTGGCCAACATTGTAGCTGACATATTATGGCCAACATATGGCCGACATGTTGTAACCCTAAAATGGATAAAATACTTGTATAAAAGGGTTTAGGGTTAGGTATTTTTTCATTATGTTGTGATGAAAAATTGGTTCTTGTAGCAATATTGAGCTGTAAGGGATTACAGACTGTAATTAGGTTGTAATCACTAGAATGTAATAATATTGGACTTGTAGTTTGGTGGACATAGCCAAGGATTGGGTGAACTACGTTAAATCTTGGTGCCTTGTGTTCATTTCTATGTGATCTATTATTTTTTGTTTTTAGTTATATTTGCATGTAGTTTTTATTTCTATCCATGGTTTATCCTAACACTCTATAGTTGCTATCAATCTTATCATTCAGTTCACAGTGTTAACTAAGTGATTCAGTTGTTCTTGAGCAGGGTAGTTAGAACACAATGTTTACCAAGCTTCATAAACAATGTATGGAAAAAAAATGAGTGGAAGTGAAGAAGATCATAGTGTTAACCAAGCTTTGTAGCATTAACCAAGCTCACAATGTTAACAATGCGAATCTAGTGTTGACTGAGTCATGCAGTGTCAACCAAGTGATTTAGCAACTACCGAGTTTATTAGTGTTCATCGAGTCACATAGTGTTGACCAAGTTCAAGCTACTTAGAAGTGATTAGTATGGACTGAGCTTCAAGTTCAACTGAGTGCCAAAGATTACTTAGAATTGATAGTGTTTTCTATGTATGAGAACATCACCGAGTTTTCCTTCACAACCCAAGTTACAATAGTTGGGCTGACTTTGTGAATTATGATGAAATTGGTATTGTAGCCGAATCTAGCAAGTCATGATTTGGATTGGTATATATGTAATGCATTGTATCATATACAAGTATGAATCTGAAGAGTTTATGATGAGAAGAAGTGAGAATTGAAGAAGGCTACAAGAAGTATAAGGGACAACAAAGATTTATCTATCATAGTTAGGTGATCATTGCAATGCAAGGAATATCAACTAGAAAATAAGAGTTGCAAATCAAAGATCAGCCACTGGCTCATCCTAATAGGTGCATCAATCAAATCCTTTTATAGAGTAGACTTAATAATCTTTGCTAAATCTTCTAATTGAGTGCATACTTCATTGTATGTTTGTAAATTCTTTAATAAGGTAGACCTCCTTATCCTTATTTCTCTTAATAGGGCAGATCACCATAAGTGGTCAATTGTAAGCCTTAATAGGTTAACTTTATATTATAGTACTAAAGCTTGTGTGAATGATCCCCACCCTAGTTCTACTTTCTATTTGAAATTTTTTTGGGTCACCATATCTTGTGTTAAAGTGTTACGAATTTTTTAATGTTTTCATTCTTTCATGCATGCAATTAGATTAGCATATTATATGAAGGATTAATTGGTGAAGTAAGATAGAAGTTTTATTGGTTCCTAATTCACCCCTCCCCTCTTAGTAACCTTGCATACCTTATATTTACAATAATTTCTAAATACCCATTTGGTTCCTATAACATTCTTGTCTTTAGGTCTAGGAACTAACTCCCATGTATCATTCTTCCTTCATTTCTTGAATCCAGTAATCATATTTACATTCTTCATCTACGCTCTTAGGTTCAACTTGAGATATCATACATATCTCTTCATTTACTCTATTCCTTATCATCACACCTTTGTCTTTGCTTCCAATTATCTACCCATGAGGGTGATTCTTTGTCAAATTCTTATTAGGGGTAGGAGTTGAAATCTCAACTCTTATCTCTTCTCTTGGTTAGATCTCTTCTCTTCTCTTTTCTCAAAACTTAGCACATCATTCTATAAATTATTGTTAGTCTCAAAGAAAACTTCAACATTTAGTCTAACAATTCCATAATTATCTTCTTCTTCATCTAAATTATAATCTACTATCTTTTCCTTAGCTCCAAAATTTTCATCTATCCTTACATTAGTGCATTCAACTATTGTGTTGGTTCTATAGTTGAAACATCTATAAGCCTTTCTTTTAAATGAATAACCAAGAAACATACCTTCATCACTTATTGGATCAAACTTACCAATGTCATCATCTCTCTTAAAGTAACATTTTCTCCCAAATATTCCAAGATACTTAATTGATGGTGAATGACCAAACCATAGTTCATAAAGTGTCTTACTCATACCTTTTCTAATCTGTACTCAGTTCAGAGAATACACTATGTATTGACTACTTCTCTCCAAAATTTTTTAGAGTTATGATTCTCAAACAACATTACTCTTGCTACTTATACTACTAACTTATTCCTTCTTTCAACAATCCCATTTTTCTTAGGTTTTCTGGGTGTGGATAGCTTCCTTTTGATTCTATTCTCTTCACAAAATATGTTAAATTCTCTAGAGGTGAATTCTCCTCCTCTTTTAGATCTCAAACACTTTACCTTAACATCAAATTCATTCTTAGCTCTATTCTTAAATATCTTAAAATTCTCAAAATTTTCAGATTTCTCTTTAAGAAATGCTACCCACATCATTCTAGTGAAATCATCAAAAAAAATCATAAAATACCTTTCACCACACAATCCTCTTGTTCTAGAGGGAACACTCAAGTTTGTGTGAATGATCTCCACATTATTTGTGGTAGTGAACTTCTTGCTAGGAAATGATACTTTCTTTTGCTTAGCCAAAATACATTCCTTACACACAACATTAGTAGGCTTAGTAATTTTAGGCAATTCTCTAATTGGAAAAATGCTACTAACTTTCACAACATTATCAAATTTTATGTGACAAAATCTTCTATACCACACCAAAATATTATCTACTTTAGCTACTAAACATGTAATTTTAGTAGGATTTAACTAAAATACATTGCCTCTAGATCTAGTGCCAGTTCCAATCATCTTACCATCTCTATCTTTGATAATGCAAGTCTTCTTAGTGAAGTGCAATAGATAACCCTTGTCCACCAACTGTCCAACACTCATCAAGTTATGCTTCAATCCATAAACAAATAAACATCATTTGTGTTAGTTTTACCATCAAGAGTAATGGATCCAATTCCTATTATATGATAGGCTACATTGTTACCAACTCTAACAATACCTCCATCATGATTCTTGAACTTACCAAACTTATTCATATCACTAGTCATGTGATGTGAACAACCATTATCAATTATCCAATTAGATTTCTTCTCCACTTGGGAAATTAGAGCTCTTTCTTCTCTCATTTCTTTATCAAGATCATCTTCCTTGATAACCACAAATCCAAATTCATCATCACTTTTACTTTGACCTTTTTCTTTAGATTCTTTATCTACGTTTATGTACAAACAATTTCTATCTTTCTTAGGCTTGAACTTTCCCTCATATTTTCTCTCTCTTTAGGACATTTAGATGCATAATGACCAAACTTGTTACAACTTAAACATTTAAATATTTTCTTATCATCTTTTTCTCTTCTCACAAGAAGGGCTATTCCTTCCTCAATCTTCTTGTCTTCATTAGATCTGGTGCTACCAATAAAATCTCCATGTGGGCTTGAAATACTTGTCAAATTAGGTGGAATGTTTAGGGAACTAAAAGCTATTTTACTCTTGCTAGATCTCCAAACTATCTTAGATCTGCTTTTGCTAATTCTAATATTCCAAGGAACATTTCCTTTGTGAAATCCTTAATGCAGGACATTACTAGCTGAATCATCTAAGCTACTGGCTTGAATAGTGGTGTCAAACTTTTAAAGATCTTCCATATGACTTCATCATCTTCCTTGCTTCTACCATGAGACCATATTCCTGTAACAATTTTTGATATTCTTCCAATATAACTTGTTACAGATTCATCTTCCATCATTCTAGCATCTTGAAATGCACATATCCAATTTTGCAGTCTCATTCTCTTTGTATGATCATCACCTTCAAAAGTAGATTCTAATTCTTTCCAAATTTCATAAGATGTTACAAGTGACTTTACTTGACTATATTCATTCTCTGGAAGATTTTTTAGTAGAGCTTCTCATATTACACATGAATAGATCTCTATTTTCTTCACTACATCCTTCAATCTTTTCTTCTTCAACAATTGTCTTTTTACCCTTTGTCTAGATCCAATATCTTAGACCTATCCATAATAGATGAGTGTTCATCTTCTCCTTCCAATTGTCATAGTTGACCCCATCAAATCTAGGACTATCCTTTTTGAAAATATTCTCCATTGATCTCCCAAAGCTGTTAAGCTTATCCTTCAAGGACCTGATGCTCTGATACCAATGATTAGAATATATAGTCCACTAATATAACTAGAGGGGGGGTGAATAATTTATCCATCTATTACCGTAATTTTCAACCTTAAAAAAACCTAACCATATTAGTATTATAAATTGAAACCATAACAAGATACTCATACACAATAAACTAGATATGTTAACTAGGAAAAACTCTAGTGGAGATGGTACCCACAAGATAATGTACTAATATAAATATTCTTTGTTAGAAGATGGACCCTATTAGGAGTCTATGAATATATTCAATACCTATGAGTCCTTATTAGGAGACTTTGAATATTTCTTAGGAAATTCCAACCATAGTAGGAGTTGTGGAAGACAACCGGACCCACTACCCAAATAGCTTCAAGGGCAAGACCAATGAATCCACTGTCCAAATGATCTCTACATTATTCCTTGCAGGATAATAGAATGGTTTTGTAATGTTCCTTCCTCTTTCTTGGTCCTATCAATAGACCTCTACTCCTTTTGATCTTGTAACCACATCACAAATCTCACATCCAATAATACCTTGATTGCTTACACACATTTAGTAAGCACTCTACTCCTTTTCACACTTAGCACTTCATACAATGATCACAATACTTGAACACTCATTACAATAAAGGAAAACACCTTTCCTTTATACCATATCTTTATAATACTTCCTTGAATTTTCCTTGAGGCTTTCCCAATTAATTATAATAAGATAATTAATTAATTATAAATACAATAGCACTTTCGGCTCACAGTTTATAAAAAACTTCACATGTGTAATACTAGGGCCTACACACTTGCTAACATCATCAGTTGACTATCCTCTTTCACTACTTTATTTCACATCTCTTCATTACATCTTGGATGTAAGATGGCCAATAAAAATTCAGGAACTACTTTCCCAATACTATGTCTCTGAACTACTCTCTATAAACTAGATACAACTTTCATACATCTTTGACTTTGAATCTATGCACTTGACTACATCATCAAGATATTGTACTGAACATGTCTATAACTATGCATCACTAGATAGTCAAACCATTGTCCATACCATCAAGATCTCTGTCTTCTACTCAGCTACTAATCAAAATTGAACTAGCATATTATTTTGAATTATATAATTATGGTCTCTTATCAATTGTAATGACTTTTAAATTTTTACTTGTCCATTCAATTTCTAATGAGAATGTAGATGGAGTGACCTTTAAACTTCCATGAAGATCTATAAAGAGGATCAAGTTGAATTAAGATTATAATGACATGGAGATACATCTCATTTGTTGAGATTTCTAATTTATACCAGATCTTGTATATGGATTTTGTGGGCATACAACTCATCTACAAGATTGTCCAGCTCCTATGAAGTTTGTGGACATACATCTAATTCATGGGGTTACCCAACTTTTATGAACTTGGACATACAACTCATCAATGAGTTTGTCCAAATATTGATTGAAGCTAAGGCATAAATCTTACTTATGAGATTCTCCATAATTGTTTAGAATTTTTATTATTATAAATAAATAGAAGATTTCATATGACTTATTATATGTTTACAATACCATTATTTCTTCTTCTAGTATTGTCCTTTGAATTGCTAAAATAATTCAGATTAGTGGTATCACAACTAAGTTTTATTATCTTATGAAGGGGCTTATATTGAAAGTTTACCATATGCTTTTGATGCAGTCCTTATGATTGATCTACATTCATCTTATTTTGCTCAACTTTTTGTAGATTTCTTTGAGATAGAAGAAATCTTGTAGCGTATAAATATGGAGGGATTAGCATATTCCATCTCTATTCTATTAAATCTAATATAGTAATTTCATGGCTATGATTTAGATACTAGATGTGTTGGTTTAGTTGAGAACTCAAAAAAAAGGCTTCGTCATGTTTTGTGTGAGACTTTTTCCATAAAGACAAAAAACATCACCTAAACTGTGTTTATGGAGCATATAGAATTATTGGTCAACTTTTTGAGGATCCACAAGTCATCCTTAATTAGAGAATGGTGTAAATTTGTGCCAAATATTACTTTGTTATAGTTTCAAATCGCTCCTGTGCTAAAAGCATCTTGAACTACTAAATTTATCAAGCAGTAGATATACCTATTAACTAAATGGACTTGAACCACCACCCTTTTGTATTCTCAATGTATTCATGCCATGATTAGAAACATTTGTTTAAGTATACAAAACCTCATTATCATCTAGTGGTCTTGGCATAAGTTTTGAATGTTGGGTTACTAGTGTATAAAGAAAAATTGAGACCTTTTCCATATGAAGCAATATTTTTGCAAGAATTGCATTAGATGTGAATGACTCAAGATGGTTGTTTCTAGCTTGTTCACAGACCATCAATTTATCAGTAGTGACATTGAAACAATTTGTGTAGCTAATGGAATGGGACAAAATCCCATTGGTTTCTATGCCGCAAGCAATGAATTTATTTTTTGTGAAATTAGATCAGTCTATGTAGTTGGTGAATTACTAAAAGGAATTATTATAGAATTTGTTCATGGCTTACAATAAGACACTCCTCTCCACTGCATCAAATTTATAAATCTTTCTCACAAGAAGTAAAGGAGTTATTACCCCAAAGATTATGCATATTGGTCAATTTACTTATGGAAGTAAGAAGGATGATATGACCAGAGGGAATACCTTACCTCTGAAAACTACTTAGTATGATGATATGGTTTAGAATCTAGAGCTACCTATGGGTGATCATAACTCCATTTACATAGTTTCTAGAGATTATTCATCATTAGGAGTCACTACTTGATAATGGTGCTTCTGAGGTTTAATTTACAATGACATCTATCAATATTTTGCATAATTCATGTAGAGTCATGATTGAGCAGACTGTTGATAGTAGAAGGATAGATAAATCTAACTAGAGAATGCATTCCTCTTATCATTTTTTCTCTGAAGTGATTGAAAGATCATGAAAACTTGAAGGATACCTCCAAAAAGGCATTTATGTCAACATATCTCATTTTCAAGATGCGTAGAAAGATTATTTTTGAAGGCACATCATTTCAGAGGTGATTAAAGACAATGGGGCCCATTGCCTCATAAGAGAAGAGGAATGATCAAAATTAAATTGGCATATTATTTTAAATTATATAATTATGGTTTCTTATCAATTGTATAACTTTTTAATTTTTATTTGTCTATTCAATTTCTAATAAGAATGTAGATTAAGTGAACTTTACACTCCATGAAGATCTATAAAGAGGACCAAGTTGAATTTAAGATTAGAATGACATAGAGATACATCTCATTTGTTGAGATTGTCAATTTGTAATAGATCTTGTATATGGAGTTTGTGGGAATACATCTCATCTATGGGATTGCCCACCTCCTATGAAGTTCATGGGAATACATCTCATTCATGGGATTGCCCAAATTTTATGAACTTGGACATACAACTATCACTTGGTAACAATTATCACTAAAGATGAGTGTATCACAAGGAATTTTTTTTAATAGTATGAAAAAAGAAAAAGGAATAGATTGAAACATTGATTAATAATTCCAAAATGAAAAACTTAAATTTTAAAATACAAAATCCAAAACAAGGACACTAGCTACTAAGTCAAGCATGCTAAAAGCTAAATGGTGCCACCAAAGGAGAATATATCTCAAAAGAGATTTTCAATATTGTGAATTTGATGATAATTAAATTTTGTTATCAGTTGTGAACTGATACCTTGAATTGATACCTTAGGGTTAAGAGTATTGGAAATGAAAAGAGTAATTGAGAGGGAAGGGGTGAATCAACTACCACAAAAATAAGTCCCTGTCCCTAGATGTCAAATGAAACTTTTTACTGATAATGCAATTCTTTATCCAACTTGGTTAAAACAAATTTTTTTTTGTAACTCCATTAACAAAGTAGTGTTAATGGTAGTTAATCTATTTTAACCTTTAGTAACCTTTTTGCAAAGACATAAAGCATAAAGAAAATAACATAAATACAAATGACACCAAGACTATATTGGTATCTATAACCACTATTGTCTATTAGTGTCAACCACTTAGTCATTTACAAGGTAGAGTCAAATGATCATCACTAAGACCAAGATACTCTACATAGGTTGAGTCATGTACATAAGTAAGTATGTACCTAGCTCTATAGGAGCTGAGTAAGTTTTTGGGTCATAGAGTATTTTTGTATACAAGCTGAGTACATCAGTACTTGAGAAAGTCATAAAAAATAAAGAAAATTTTGAGAATACATGTGGAAAGTTACTTAGTATGTACCCAAAACAATGAAGGCTGAGCAACAACAATGCTGAACATCAGGAAAAATCAAAGGTCGAGCTGCTCAAAGTTTGCATGAAAGTTAAGAATGGAATAGAGTTTTAGGCAAAATGATTATAAGGCCAACTTGGAAAGGATATTTGATTTTTGAAGAGTTTGTTATAGAACATTTAATATTGTTAGAGGTTTTTACAGAACATTTACATGTCGTGGGTCACTAATCCCTATGTTGTGTGTTCAATGATAAGGATGAAGAGGCAAAACAAGGAATCATCTAGAAAAATCTTGAAGGAAATCTTTATAAAGAGATGATCTTAACCTAGATCATATACCAACAGAGAAGGAGATGAAAAGAATTTATGAGAAAACATGAAGCTATTGACAGAAAAGGATTGTGATTAGTTTAGAAGTCATTGAATTGTTCTATTATCATCTAAAAAATTGAGTGACCTAGTCCTCATAGTGAAGTGAAAGGGAAAGACAAGCATATCAGATCAAAGGAGAGGATTGGTTAGTGAGGAGAAGTCTTGAAATCAACTTTCAAAGGAAATAGAGAGTTAGGTACTAAATCAATTTTAATAGAACTAAATCAAGGTAAATCTTGTAATAGAGTGGTCTTAATAGATCTTTGTAAATCTCCTAACAAAGTCCTTACTTTTTTGTAAGTGTTAAATACTCTAACAAGGTGAGACCTTGTAGTCTCTTAAGATTTTAATAGGGTAGACCCCTCACAGGGTAGATCATATTTTATGGTCAAACATTGTAACCTTAACTAGTTAACTTTATAACTGCAGTAGTGAAGATTTGTGGGTGTCATCCCCACTCCAGTTTTATCTTCACCTTGGAGGGTTTATAGGTAACAAAAATTGTGTTAAGTGTTTTATTTTTATGCATGTGATTGATCAAACTTATATGTTACAATAGATCTACATGATAAGTTTTTCATGCACAAGTTATTGATAGGTGTGAATGAATTGGTGAAAAGTTAGGAAGTGTTAAAGATTTTGATTCACTCCCCCTCTTAGTATCTTATTTATCCTATTTATTCCTCCATAAATCAAAAATTAGTATTAGAGTGCTGGTTCTCTGAAAGAAGCTTAAAGGCTTGGAGATGGAGGCCTTCAAACTAGATAAGACTACTAGCAATCAAGTGATTGACATTCAACTCACACTGCAAAAAATTGAGAAGGCAAGAAAAGATCTAAAGGATTCCCTAAAAAGGAGAAATGAAATTTCCATCCAAATAAAATAATTTTCCTATGAAAAAGTTGAAGCTGAATGAATTTTTGAACTAATAAATCAAAATAATAAAGCATCTGCTAATCTACTTGACAAGAAAAAACTATTAAATGAAGAAGTGAGAGCACTAAAAAGAGAGCATGAAATCCAATCAGTAAGATAATGTGAAGTGACCAAACAAAGAAAGAAAGATAAAGAAGATGAGACTATAGTTGAAGAAGACAAAAGGGTAATGGCTACCAAGCTTGAAGAAAGGATATCAAAGGTAAAAATGATTACTAATACTCAATTGGACATGATGAATCAACTCATGCTTGCAAATCGATAATTGAATCATAAGGATGTGGAAATTGTAAATCTCCAATCACAAAATGATATAATGAAGATTGATAAAAAAATGAGAAGTAATCTATGTAGAGATTCAAATAATCAAAGGAAGAAATGAAGAACTTTGAAGAAATAATGAAGTCATCAAGCTGTTCTAATGGGTTAGGACATTTGAGAAAGGAGAATTATCCAAGAATGGAGAGATGAGAAATGCAAAGCCAAAGGACAAAACAACATGCCACCACTATGGAAAACTTGGTCATACTACAAATATTTATCAAAGAAAACATGGTATGTAAAATTCTAAACCCAAGTTTACTGGTTACTATTTTTAATGCAAGAAATAAGGACATCAAATACATGAGTGTAGGTTAAGACTGAGGAATACACCAGCTACACCTAAATTTAAAGGATATTTCTACAACTATTATAAATATGGGCATAGAGAATATGAATGTAGATCACAAACAAAACCCTACTAGACAAATAAAAGAAAGAATTATGCATCTAATAATGCATATTCCAAATGTCACAAGTTTGGACATCAAAGTAAGAATTGTAGGACTCAAGTACATTCAATAAATTAGATAAAGAATAAAGGCAAAAAAAGTGAACATTTAAAAAGTGAGGAATGAAATGAACTAGAAATGGAAAAAGAAAATAGAAGATGGAAATAGTGGAGCTAATGGAGCTGGGATCACCAAATCCTATGGAGAAGGTGATCATGTCATCTCAGACTAAGCAAGAGAGGTATATATGGAAATATATACTTAATTGATATATCATAAATAAGTTCCTTACATAAAAATGTGCCAAAAGTTCATATCTACATATACAAGATGCATAAGAACAAATCTATGAAAGGTTTATGAGTGTAAGGAAATTGTCTATGTTGTCTAAGCATTGCAACATGGACTGAGCATTTCAAGAATGGTGGAGACTAAGAAATATGGAAGAGATTGATCTATAAAACAAAGACCTAGTTAAAAGGCATCAACATTGACTAAGAAAACTAGCTTCAACTTGTCTAAGTATACAATATTAATGGAGACCCTAAATTAATTAAAAGATGATGATGTTATATAACAAACTTCAAAAACATTATATCATACCTTACATTTAGATTTTCAAGACCACAAAGAATTTTAGGGATTTTAGCAACCAACAAAGATTTCAAGGGTGATTTGATCAAGAAGCTTGAATGAGTAGAGAATATAAATTGTTATGAGTATCTAAAGAAGAAAGAAATTCAAAGCCCTAACTATGATCATGAAAGCTTCATTAACTACTAGAATGACCCAAGATGTTAGTAGAATTAAATTGGTGAAGATTGACACTTGTGCTCCACCAAAATTTTGTGTTATTCCAAAGATTTCTATGGAAGGAGACTCAATGTGTGTGTTATCTTTGATACCACCTAAAGTCATTATGATCCATGATGTCAAAAGCTATTATATGTGCAAAATTAGAGAAGTAGGAGATTATGAAATTAAGGAAGTTTATAAGAAGATGTGTAATGAAGGAATCTTGAATGATAAATTTCAAATTGTTGAGAGGAATGGCTAAACTTGTGCCCTATAGTTCTCAAGAAATTTCAAGATTGAGTGGATTAAAGTTGTTTTGAGAAAAATTCATGACATGAAGTATTGGCTACAGAATGGACCAAAGGAGATAAAAAAGAAAATGATATACATGGTTACAAGTTATCCAACCCTAGGCAAGAAGAAGACCATGCAATGTTTGAGTCATGAAGAAGTTAAGGGAAACATAGGAGCTGAGTGGAATAGATGTGGTCCATCCATTAGCATTTTTGATCCACTAATTGATTTTTCAATGAGAGTCATTGATCACAAATTCTATTAGTTGAGAAGATTAAATAGCACACCTTGTATGGCTATGGATCAATCTTGGAACATTGTGATGAAAGATCATGACTATGATATTTCTAAGCTATAGAAGTTACAACTTGCAGAAAATCTATCATCAATAAGAAAAGAGAAGAACTCAATGTGTAAGTTTGGATCCCTTATTTTTTGTATTTTATTTTATATCTAGAAGTACTTTCTAGGTATTGTAAATGTTGTATGAGAGCAACAAAAACCAATGATAAAGTAGATCAATGAGTACATTACTCAATTGGGAGAAAAAATTGAAAATGTAATGAATGCTTTGATGAATTTAAGCAAATGATGAAAAGAAGAACGAGGATTCTTGAAGAATTGGTCTTAAAGTACTATAGTGACATATATTTTCTTGTTAATACATACAAAACTTTTGTATAGGAAATTAAGCTGAGGAAAGCTTGGTTAATTTTTTTTTGATTATGAGGTAGAGAGTGATATAGTGAGTGAAAATATTGAGGCATTATGAAAAGAGGAGATAGACACCAAGCCTAAATCTTTTGGTAGATATGAGGAAGACAAAGGAAGGATAAATGTAAATATGAAGATAGCTTCAAAAGAGAAGAAAAAGAAGAAAATGATTGAAGACCTAGAAGCTAAGATGGGCACCCTAGGTAAGGTCAAAGAACCATTGAAAATTACACAAGGTCTTGGTGAAGATGAAGAACAAGAAAATGGTGATGAGGAGGAAGAAGAAGAAGGTGACAAGGGTAAAGCCCTAGTTGTTGTCATGTAACCAAGAAAGAAAGCTCAAGGAACATAAAAGAAGACAATAGTGACACCTCCACCACAAAACAAGCCAAGGAATAGGGCAACTGCTAGTGCTGAGTAGTCTACAAAGAATAAGGAAGTAGAGACTACTAAGTCCAGTGCCCCCAGAACTAGAAGAAGGAGATTGGTCAAAGGACCACCTATTAGATAGTTAAATACTATTGATAAGGTATGTGAGACCTTGATAAGATCTATAGGATTATCTAGTTTTAGATATATCAAATATGAAAAACTAAATAATGATGATAGAAATAAAGTTGAGGAGACTATGGTAGAAATTATCACAAATAAAAATATAGCTCCTAGTGCAATAGAGAAGAAGAAACCCAAAGATCTATATGATAGATTAGAAAGAAGATGGTAGCAAGCTGAAGTAGTAGAGAAACATATAAGAACTAAAACATTAATAAGAGTTGTGCTTGATCTACCACAAGATCAATGAGACTACTTTTGCCTCAAGAATAGATGCACAAACATGACTGGATGGTGACACCCCCTCACCAGCTCCAAATGTAGTGCCGAGCAACACCACTCTTTCACCTAACAAAAAGAGGAAAGCAATAAAAGATGATTCATCAAATATTGATGTTAGTTTGGATGAAATCATTAAGATGCCATAATTGGATCTAGAAGATCTCACCTTGGAGAAAACTATTTTGGTCCAAAAATTTGATGAAGAAGAAGAGACAAGAAGAACTCAGAAGAGAGCACAAGTAGAAATAGATACTATATGATGTAAATTATATTTTTGTTGATACTTTTGACATTCTAAAGTTTGATGAAGATGAACTAATCATAAAAATAGCTTGTAAATATAGTTGAACAAGAGAATATTGTAAATATGGAGTCAAATGAGAAGCTAATGGATTGGTTATCAAGAAGATTTGAAACCAAGGTTGTAGAAAATTTTTCCATAACTATTGCCAAGAAAAAAGTGCCACTACAAGAGAAAGCACATGCTATGATTGAATTAATTCAGAAGGTACAACATTTATATACAATTTTTTTAGATGTGCCAACATTTACTCACAATATTCAAGTATAAATAAATTCAATTCAGACTAAGATGAAGGCATCCAACAACATTATTTCAAAGTCAACAAGATCAAGCATTGATCACTACAATAATTGACTAAATGCTCAAGGCACATTGACCAAGCTTCAAGTAGCTAGCAGCTATATGAGATCCAAATTGATCTCTATTTAGATGATGATGATACCTCATATGGAGGTTATACAAAGAGAGTTGGAAACAACCTAGGGTTTTATCATAGAAGATCACATTTTATTAGTGGTTGATAGTTTAATTGATTTGGCTACAAGACTTCACATGCAGAATCACATTTTAAAGGCAACAAGAACCACTTGGGATTATGCATAGTCCATATTTACCATATTTTAGAAGGAATTCATTGAAACATATGGATTACTTCCACCCATTCAACTCCAAAAATAATGGCATATAGTGTCAAAAAACAAGGGGGAATAAGATATGTATAGAAGGAAAGAGATGTGAAGATGAACAAAGAGAATTGAAGAGAGACAAAGTAATGTGATGTGAACAAGAGAAAAGAGATGTGAAGATGAGAAAAGAGAATTGAAGAGAGACAAAGGAATGCGATATGAGTGAGATGAAAAAGAAAGGTAAAAGAAGAAGTACAAATGTACAACATATATATTTGAATAAAAATGAAATTGTTTTGCTATTCATTCTTGTATTGTTTTTACATTGTTCATAAGCCATACGACTTAGGGGGAGAGCTCATTATCAGATTGTATTGTAATGATGTAAATATGATAAAGTGTTTTTTCTACTAATGTCAAAGGGGGAGATTGTTGGTATCTCTATCCACTATTGTCTATTAGTGTCAAACACTTAGTCATTTACAAGGTAGAGTCAAATGGTCATCACTATGACCAAGCTACTCTATATAGGCCAAGTCATGTACATAAGTATTGTGATGTGGAGCCTAATTAGACTTGGAGGTTTATTCGGCATGGTTTTCTCCCCATATTATTTTTACAAGGGTTTGGGGGCATTGGCTTTGTGGGTTTGGGTGTGCTCCCTATTGTAGTACAGGGTGGGGTCAAGGGGAAATGCCCTTGTGACAGTTTTTAGGTGCAGTGACCTCGAAGCCAAAAATGACCTTATATTGTAAAAGGCATCAACTAATATTTTTCTTATTGGATGAATTATTCTAGCCCTAATTTTGTAAGTTGTAAAAATTTGTATAAAAAGGCTCAAGGATAGGCATTTCAAAATTTAATGGTGATATTGTAGCTTCTTGTGGTGGTATTGAGCTGTAAGGGATTGCAGATTGTAATCACTAGATAATAATAATATTAGACTTGAGATTAGTGGATGTAGCCCAAGGATTGAGTGAACCACATTAAATCCTGGTGTTTTGTATTCTCTTATGTGTGATATATTATTTTTTGATATTGGTTATATTTGCATGCAACTATTTTTTTTTCTAAGGTTAATCCTAACAAGTTGTATTAGAGCCAAATGATCATCATTTTTTTAGCTCAAATTGTTGTCATTTTTTAAAGCTAAATTTTCATTATTTTTTTTAATGATCCTCTATAGGAAAGTCTCACAATTGAGTGGGAGTCTCATGGATGAGTGGGAGTGATGATAGATGAGGGTAAGCTAAGGGTTAACAAGTTTAACGCGTAGAACTTTCAGTTATGGAAGATGCAAATGGAAGTCTATCTTTATCAGAAGGATTTATGGAAGTTGTTGAAAGGAAAAACTAAGAACTAGGAAACTATGACAAATGAAGACTGAGAGATTTTAGACAGAAAGGCACTCAAAAGAATTTGGTTATGCCTTGCACCATTGGTGAAATTCAACATTACAAAAGCAAAGACAATAGAAGAGTTGATGGAAACCCTAGCAAAATTGTATGAAAAGACCTCCGCTTCAAAATAAGGTATTTCTCATGAAGCATTTATTTAATATGAAGATGATAGAAGGTGGATCTATTGTAGATCATTTAAATGAGTTTAATAATATTACTAGCCATTCATGTTCTGTGGGTATTAATAATGATGAAAAAATTAGGGCTCTCTTGATTTTGAAATCTTTGCCTGAAAGCTGGAATGGCTTGGTAATGACTGTGAGTAATTCTATTTCTAGATCTAATACCCTAAAATATGATGATGTGATCAGTATTATTCTAAGAAAGGAAACTAGTAGGAAAACCTTAGGTGGATCTACATTAGGAAGTGCTTTGAGCACACAAAGAAGAGGCAGAATGAATGAGAGAGGAAATAATTATGGAAATTGTGGGAAATCAAGAAGAAAATCAAAGGAGAAGAGGTCTCAATCTAGAGGACCAAGATATTGCTAGTACTATGGTAAGCAAGGGCATAAGAAGAAAGATTTTTGGACTTGAAAGAATAATGAAGGAGATAAGCTAGAAGGGAACAAGGAGGAAAATGTGTTAAGAATTTTTTTTGAAGAGGATTCTTTCCTTCTTTCTTTAGAAAGTATTGATGATTTATGGCTTTTAGATTCTAGTGCTTCATTTCATAGAGGTTATTTTATTGATTATGTCCAAGGGGATTTTAGGCTTGTTTATTTGGGGGATAATGAACCTTGTTAGATTGTTGGAAAGGGGAAATTTAAGATCAAACTGCAGAACGGGAATCATTGGCTACTACATGAGGTAATACATGTTTAAAGGCTAAGTAGGAATTTAATTCCAGCAGGGTAGCTCAGTGATGAGGGTTGTGTAGTTACTTTTAATGACAAAAATTGGATGGTTTCAAAAGGTTCCCTTGTAGTAGCAAATGATCTAAAAGTAGACAACTTATATCTTTGTATAGGTCATACTATTTCTTCTACTCTAATTGTTTTAGAGAAAAATGAATGTTCAGGAACAATTTCTGCAATTGGGCAGGGAGAACAAACAATTACTATAGATTCCAATACAATGCTATGGCACCACATACTTGGGTACATGAGTGAGAAATATATGAGAGAACTTCATTCAAAGAAAGTTTTACCATTTTTGATATGTATTAATATGGATGTCTGTGAAAGTTGTGTGTATCAAAAATAAAAGAAAGTGATTTTTGTGAAGACTGGGAAGGAAAAGAAAAGTGAGAGATTAGAGCTTGTGCATACAAATGTATGGGGACTAGCTCAGATATATTCCCTTGGTGGCTCTCATTATTATGTTGCATTTATTGATGATGCAAGTAGAAAAGTATTGGTTTATTTCCTTGACAAAAATTTGATGTATTTCAAACTTTTAAGAAATGAAAATTCTTGGTTGAAAATGAGACTGGTAAAAAAATAAAATGTCTCATACCTAATAATTTTGGCAAGTATTACAATCATGAATTTGAAGATTAATGCTCTACAATGGTATTCGTAGATAGAAAACTATTCAAAGGACTCCGCAGGAAAATGGAGGTGCTGAACACATGAACATGACTGAAATGAAGCATTTATGGAGCATGAGGTTACATGCTAGGTTTCCCTTAAAGATGTGGGTGAACGCTATCAATACTATTGTATATTTGATTAATAGAGGCCCCTTTACTCCTTCGGGCTATGGTATTCTAGAGGAAGCAGAACCTTTAGTTGTGAAGTATTTGCTCATATAGATTCTACAAATAGAACCAAGTAGGAAGCTAAGTCAAAGAACTGTGTATTTGTTGGACATGACATTGATGAATTTGGTTATAGGCTTTGGGATTTTGAAAATTGTAAAATTTTAAGAAGCAGGGATGTCATATTTGTAAGAATTTGACTTAGGGAAAAATCACCCAAGACCAAGAAGCACAATAACTAGCAAAAAATAGACCAATAGAGTATGATTAGAATTAAAATATTATATTCAATTCATTGTGTTTGATTGTATAGTGCACTAGAGGTTCTTGTATATAAATATCTCTATGATACATCTAGAATGTCTAGGAGTTAGCAATATGATAAGCCTCACAACTAAGCACATGTCCACCAGGAATGGGTTATCCTTCATTAAACACATGAGTTAGTGTGATGATTAGAGTATAAGCCTACAAAGGTTTGTCACATAAAATTATGTTGTAGACACCATGTGCTTAACTAAGAGTGAAAACAACTATGTTGTCAACATGATAACTTAGTTGATTATGCAAACTCCAGTGATGTAGACACCATGTGCTAAATTGGAGTTGCTTACTCTTATGTTGTCAACATGACAACTCATATGAGTATGCAAACTCCTAGGTGTTTGACCTAAGAAATAATAAAATAATGCATTTATCCTAAGTAAACTTAAGTGAATTGTAAATAATAATTATTTACACTAACACCCCCTTAAGTTCAACTCAGGGGAATGCACTTAAAGCTCACAAAAGCTATGATGAAATGCATAATGGGTCCTTGATACTAGGCCATGTTAGGTACCCAAGTACAAATGTAATGCTGAAATGAAATCTCTCTAAAAATGGAGAAAGAGGGAAAACCTTATGGGAAAAATCCTCCCCCAAAAAGAGAGATATTACAATAAAGAAAGATGCATGAATGGATGGAGTAATCAATAACCCCCATTATGACATACATCATGCATATAAAACAAAGAATCCCTCCATGAAATCCCCCTATTAGTGAAGGATCTCATAATGATAAGTGCTTGAAGATAAAAGAAATTCCAATGTCGACTAATAACATTTCTCCCTTTAGGAAGAAGATACACCAAGTATAGGTACAAATATGCTTCCAATTGTGGATAGGAAGATGGAAGAGGGATCCAAATGTAGTATGTAGTGGATGCTACCTCTGGAGTCTGCTCAAATGTTGACAAGTCCTTGATGAATGAAAATGCCATGAACCAATCTTGTGGATGCCCAAAATATGGTGGTAAACAAGGTAACATGTCCAAGGATGAAATTGAATCAAACTCCAAAGATGATGAAGTATCTTGAGGAAATTGGAGTACAATCTCTACAAACTAAGATGTCTCCTCATAAGCGAAAGAATCCTCCTCCAACTACTATAAAGAAGCCACAATCAAGTCAGTCTCAGAAGAGAGCTCAAGTGGTTGAGGGTCAGAGTGTGCCCTTGTAATGAGTGAAGAAGTCTCCTCAACAAAGAGAAGATTGATGTCATCGATGATGTCTTCCACATTTGCAATGTGAGTCTCCACAAACAACCTTACAATGTCTAAAAGAAAGTCATTCCATAAAGTTGAAGTAGGAAGACATAGTATATCCCGTTGCACTGAATCAAGAGCATCTATGGCTAGAACTGGATCAGTAGAATCAATAGGAGTATTAGAATGTGTGATCTCATCTAGAGTTGGAGAAACCATAATTATAGTGACTAAAGATATACTGTCTTCTGGAAAGGATGGAATATTTGGATCTCCATATGCTTCCCAAAGACCTATCCAAATATCATAAGGATAATTGTACTTGTCAATGATCTTAAAGCAAGAATGAGTGACACTGAAATAAATGATGTCCAAAAGTCTTGCAATAGGTGGCTGATCAATGGAAGAGATCTATTTGTTGAAACATAAATAAGGAAATACTTCCTTATACCCTCTTCTTAGATGATCAATGATTAAGGCACTCCATTTTTTATAGTTCCTCTTTGTCAACTTTGGTTTAAGGCCACCCTGATAAGTGAAAAAAATCTCCATGAGATCAATGAATGCATGATTTGGTAATTTATAGGTAGTGTGATTACAATGGCCACTTGCCAATTTAAGCTTTAGTGCACTTCTGATTTTTCTATTTACAACCTTCTTTTATAGTTCAAATTTGGAACTTTACAAAGTAGCTTTGAAATACAATAATTTGAAGTAATACAATGCAAAGAAATGACCTATTTCTGAAAGTGGTATTTCTATCCACACAAGCCTATAATTTGATTGCAGATCTGAAAAGTAGATGAAAAATTACACACTTTAAAAAAAAATGGAACCTAATTTGGAGTCTAGATGAGCCCATACTAAGCATTTGAAGTTGCAAAAATTGGGATTTGCAATTTATAGAATAGAGAGCTCAAAAATGCTGCACCAATGTGTAGTAGATCATGAAATTCTACCCCAAAACAAAATAAAATTGCTAGAAAAAAAGATTATGTATGAGGGAGATATTGCTATTTGAAAATCACCTTTGTAATTATTTTTCTTGAATCACCACCATCGCACCTCCAAAATCCAAATGACTCTAATTTTCACCTTAGATGTCCAATTTGGTGAAACAAAAGTCAATACATGGGTTTTTTGACCTTTTGAATGTGATGCCAATATCTAATTGGCACCAACTAGCTCCAATCTTCACCTGCAAAAAATCTCTCCTACTGGCCTGATGGCCAAAAATTTTCCAAACAAAATATGTAGATCCGAAAAATAATGCAGAGAAATTGCAGAGACTAAAATAATAAGAGTATGTAGATCTAAAGATTAAATTTGGAGTCTGAAATGATCATTACCAAATTTGCAAATCAGGCCTTCAGGTTCTGGTTTACAAATTCTTTTGCCTCAATTTTGACTATTGCCCAACATAGGCAAATTTGTAATCAATTTCATAGAATCAACGCTTTGGACATAATGGTGAGGTCCACTTTTTCTCTAGATGATCCCAATATCTATGGATACTCTAGATCTAAATTGAGGTGTCCTTAGAGAGGTGAAGCAAGATCAGTCTCCAAAGGCTATGAAATGAGGATCCTATGGCTTTGATACCATGTAAGAATTTGGTATAGCTCTGATACCATGTAAGAATTTTTCTTAGAGAAAAATCACCCAAGACCAAGAAGCACAATAACTAGCATGAAATAGACCAATAGAGTATAATAAATATAACAATATGATATTCAATTCATTGTGATTGATTGTATAGTACACTAGAGGTGCCTATATATAAAGGCCTCTATGATGCATTTAGAATGTCTAGGAGTTAGCAATATGATAAGCCTCACAACTAAGCACATGTCTACTAGGAATGGGTTATCTTATGAGAGGATAAGCCTACAAAGGTGTGTCATATAAAATTATGTTGTAGACACCATATGCTTAATTGGAGTTTCTTACTCCTATGTTGTCAACATGACAACTTATATGAGTACACAAATTCCTAGGTGTCTAACCTAAGAAATAATAAAATGATGCATTTACCCTAGGTAAACTTAAGTAAAGTGTAAATAATAATTATTTAACTAACACTATTCAATGAAAAAGTTTTGTACAAAGATCTATTGAGACAACATGAGAAGAAAGAAGATGATTATATAGCATTGGATGATACTCCAAAGGCTAATGTTCTAGCAATTTCTCATGATGTGCAATAACCACAACAACAAATACCATAGACCCTAGTGAACGTTAGATGGTAAAAAAGGATAGGTAGACCTCTAGAAATAGTTTCTCTCTCTTTATATTCAATTTTAATTACTGATGCTGGTGAACCTAAATGTTATGATGAATCTTTATAGGTGGATAAAAAGATTCAGTGGGAGTATGCAATAAAAGAAGAAATGGACTCTTTGCTAAAAAATAAGACATGATATTTGTGCCTGTTTCCTGTAGGTAAAAGGGCTTTATAGAATAAATTGGTTTATCGATTCAAAGAAGAGGATGGATGAAAGAAATGATTTAAAGCTAGATTAGTGATAAAAGGATTTGCACAAATAAAGGGCATTGATTTTGATGATATATTCTCTCTTCTTGTAAAAATGACTTCTATTCACACTGTTTTAAGTATTGTGGCTACTAAAGATTTGCATTTGGAGTAGCTTGATGTTGAAACAACCTTCCTTCATGGTGATTTGGATAAAGAGATATATATGGAACAATTATAGAGATTTGAGGTCAAAGGTAAGGACAACTTAGTGTGCAAATAGAAGAAAAGTTTATATGGCTTGAAGCAAGCATGTTGGCAATGGTATCTTAAATTTGACAGTTTTATGCATAAACATGGATATAGTAGGTGTGATTTAGATCATTATGTTTATTTTAAAATGTTGGATGATGACAACTAAATTATTTTATGTTTATATGTTGATGATATGCTTGTAACTGGGTCTAACATGGATCACATTAAGTGGCTGAAATGCAAGTTATCACATGCATTTTCTATGAAGGATTTGGGGGCAGAAAAAAATCCTTGGTATGGAGATTTGCAAAGATAGGAAGAATAGGAAATTGACATTATCTCAGGCTGATTATATTGCAAAGGTGTTGCAACATTTCTCTATGGAGAATGCTAAAGCTATTAGCACACCTTTACCTGGTCTTTTGAATTTGACTAAGGAGATGTGTTCCAAGACATAAGACAAGAAGGAAAAGATGTCCAAGGTACATTATGCTTCAATTGTAAGAAGCTTGATGAATGCTATGGTATGTACTAGGCTTGATATTACACATGTAATGGGAGTTGTTAGTAGGTAAATGAGTCATCTAGGAATTAAGTCTTGGAATACCATTAAATGGATTCTCAGATATTTGCGAGGAACATCCAGTAAGTGTTTACACTTTGGGGGCTCTACTACTGATTTACAAGGCTATGTTGACTCAAATTGGGTAGAGGATATTGATACCAAGTGGAGTCCTATAGGTTATGTATTTATTGTTGGTGGGGTAGCAGTGAGCTAGGTTTCTCGGTTGCAAAAGGTTAATACTTTATCCACTATAGAGGCTGAGTATGCTACTACTACAGAGGCATCCAAGGAGATGATATGGCTTCAATTCTTCTTGGAAGAATTGGGAAACCCTTAGAAGGATAATTATTTGTTTACAGATAGTCAGAGTACCATTCATCTTACAAAGAATTTAGCTCTGCATTCAAAGACAAAACATATATAATTACAATACCATTTCATTTGATCAGTTTTGAATGATGGATAGTTAAAGCTAGACATGATGCATACATATGATAATCCAACAGATACATTTACCAAGGTAGTAACAAGGGAGAAGCTTAATCCTCTTAATCTTTGATTGGTCTTCTCCACCAAATAGAATAAAAGAACAATAGATTCTAGGGTGGTTTGAGATTTCAGTGGAAGCTACATGTTTAGCAAAGCTATGATTAGTCTCCAAGTGGGAGGTTATTGTTGTGGAGCTTGATTAGTTTCCAAGTGGGAGATTGTTGTGATGTGGAGCCTAATTAGACTCAGAGGTTTATTTGGTGCAATTTTCTCCCCATATTTTTTATATAGGGGTTTGGGGTAGCGCCCTCGAGATGGGGTCAAGTGGCAATGCCCCAAGTGCTCTCCCTATCATAATATAGGGTTGGGTCAAGGGGCAAGACCCTCATAGGAATTTTTGGGGGCAGCACCCCCGAAGTAAAAAATGACCTTATATTGTAAAAGACGTCAGTTGCTACTTTTCTTATTGGACAAATTATTCTAGCCCTAATTTTGTAAGCGGTAAAATCTTGTATAAAAAGAATTAGGGTTAGGGATTTCAAATTGTAATGGTGATATTGTAGCTTCTTGTAGTGGTATTGAGCTATAAGGGATTACAGATTGTGATCACTAGATAATAATAATATTGGACTTAATGTTGTTGGATGTAGCCCAGGGATTGGGTGAACCATGTTAAATCTTGGTGTCTTGTGTTCTCTTATGTGTGATCTACTATTTTATGATATTAGTTATATTTGCATGTAACTATTATTTTTATTTGAGATTAATCCTAATAGTAACTATGTACCTAGCTCTATAAGAGCCAAGTAAATTTTTGGGTCAATACGTATTTTTGTATACAAGTTGATCTCATCAGCAATTGAGAAAGTTATTGGTGACCAAGAAAGTTTGGAGAATACATGTTCCAAGTTCCTTAGTATGTACTAAGAAAAATGAAGGCTGAGCAACAAAAATGCTGAGTATGAAGAAACAACAAAGGCCAAGCTACACATGGTTTACATGGAAGTCAAGACTGGAAAAAAGTTTTAGGAAAAATGATTATTAGGCCAACTTGGAAGGGATATATGATTTTTGAAGAGGTTTTTATAGAAGATTTAATACTATTAGAGGCTAATACAGAATATTTATATGCTATGGATCACTGATCCCTATGTTGTGTGTTGGAGGATCATAATGACGAGGAAAAAATGGAATCATCTAGAAAACCTTTTACAAAAATATTTATATAATGTTGATATTAACCTAGATTGTATACCAATAGAGAAGGAGATGAAAAGAGTTTATGTGAGAACATGAAACTATTGACATAATAGGATTGAGATCACTTTAGAAGTCATTGAAGGGTTCTGTTATCATCTAATAGACTAAGTGACCTAGTCATCATAGTAAAGTGAAAAGGAAAGAAAAGTATATCAGATCTGAGGAGAGGATCAGTTAGCAAGGAGAAGACTCAAAATTAGCTTACAAAGAAAATTGAGAGTCAGGTATAAAATTAGTTTTAACAGACTTGAATCAAGGTAAATCTCTTAAAAAAGTGGTCTTAATAGATCTTTGTAAATCTCCTAATAGAGTCCTTACTTTGTTGTACATGTTAAATCTTCTAACAAGGTGAGACCTAGTAGTCTCTTAAGCTTTTAATGGGTCAGACCCCTCATAGGGTAGATCATATTTTATGGTCAAATATTGTAACCTTAATTGGTTAACTTTATTAATGTAGTAGTGAAGATTTGTGGGTGTTATCCCCACCCCTATATTACCTTCACCTTGGAGGGTTTTTGGGTAGCAAATATTCTATTATGTCATGTATGTGATTGATCAGGTTTATATATTGTAGTAGATTTACATTATAAGTTTTACATGCATAAGTTATTGATAGGTGTGAATGAATTGGTGAAAAGCCAAAAAGTGTTAAATATTATGATTAACCACTCTCTCAGTATCTTTTTTATCTTGTTTAATCCTCCATAAATCAATAGATTCAATGTGCAAACCCATTGGGGAAACTACCATGCAACTAGTTACAATATTTTCACTCTTCTAAAGTGAACCCTATTAGGAGCCAATCCTGTTAAAGGTTACAATACATACTATTAAGTATGACCTTGTTAGAGGGTTTAGATCACCTTGTTAGGAGTGGCTTGGTTAGAGGTCTTCAAACACTTCAATCTTGAACCGTCACATTGCTAGAGGATTTGCAATATGACTATTAAGTAAACTTTGTTAGGAGATTTCTTCAGTACTATAATTTGGCCTGATTTTTGAACCAACTTCTTTTGTAGAGTTAGATCTCTATTTTGGCTTGAAATTTGGATCCTTATTGATCAAAATATTCTTTTTTACTTATCTTCCACACTTTCCTGGTCTTCCTTTTCCCTTGATAACATTTCCATCTTATGTCATAAATGACACACTTCATCACACTTCATTAAAATTCTTGATCTCTCTTATATATCATAAGATTTGTCAAGTTGGCTTGAATACCTTTTCAATTAACTATTAAACAA
Organism: Cupressus sempervirens; assembly: GCA_028749045.1. Classification (NCBI taxonomy): domain Eukaryota; kingdom Viridiplantae; phylum Streptophyta; class Pinopsida; order Cupressales; family Cupressaceae; genus Cupressus; species Cupressus sempervirens. The sequence continues at coordinate 148,186,399 of CM053790.1, forward strand.
CCAACTAGTTGGCCTCAATTAGTTAATTAATCAACAAGTGTAATTTGTTGGCACTTGGTCAATAATGGGATTAATCACCCATTTAACAATAAGATTCCTTTGATGCCCAAACACAATACTGAAATTCCTTCTATTAGAAATATTCAAGACTATGCTAAGTTATTGAGAGGGGAGGGGTGAATTAGTAACTTCTAAAGTTTCTACACCAATTTCAATCACATCTGATCTAATTACATGCATGTGAAACTAAAAATATAAAAGCATCTACAACACTTGAACACAATGACTTGGTGACCCAGAAACCTTCCAAATAGAAAGTAAAACTATGGTGGGGATGAAACCCACAAAACTTCAATACTGTAGCATAAAGTTGGCCTGTTAAGACTTACATTGATCACTTCTAATGATCTGCCCTATTAGGAACAATTAGGACTGCTAGGTGCACCTTGTTAGAGGTTTTACAAACACACAATGAAGTATGCACTCTATCAAGAGATTTAATAAAGATTTTTAACTCTACCTTATGAAAGGATTTTGACTGGTTCACCTATTAGGATGAAACAATAGATCTCTAACTTACAAGTGGATTGTTAATAGAGATTCCTTGATTATACTCATCACCTTTTTGTGATGAATATGTCTCTGTTGTTCCTCTTTTGATATGGCCTTCACAATTCACTCTTTATCTACTGTTTAGCTTCAATTATTCACATTCACATTATTTCATGCTCATTATTTTTTCATATGGATGTGATACAATAAATTACACACACACACACACACACACACACACACACACACACACACACACACACACACACACACACACACACACACACACACACATCAATCCAAATGACAAAATTACAAAGTCAACCATCATACAGTTTAACACATATATCACAAAGTCAGCCTAAATGAAGAAACTCAGGTTTTGAAGACTGACTTGGTGAAGTTCTAATACTCGATGCCCACTATCATTACTCAACATTGTCATGCACTTGATAGACGTAAAGGATCATTCCATACTAATCACTTCAAGGTAGTCTTGAACTCAATCTACACTGGTGACTTAGTAGATACTGTGTAATTGAGCATAAATTAGGTTACTTGTTTACCATGACTGTACTCAGTAAACACTAATCATCATACAACTCAGTTAACACTAGCTTCACATTCCATGAACTGTGAACTCGGTAGAGACTGCAATGCTTGGTAACCACTAAACTACTCGGGTTGAACTGCTAGATTGAATCTGCTCGATTTGAAATGTTGGGCTGAATCTTTTGAGTTTGAAATATTGGGCTTCACACTAATTGAGTATACTTGGTAACCATTGAAATGCTTGGTAGCTACTAGAATTATATGGAAAACATTGTAGACTATTCGATGAGCTTAGTAGCCATACAAAATCTAAATAAGTGTGTGTCACTAATAACAAACTTGACTGATATGTCAACAATCTCCTCCTTTGGCATTAGTGACAAAAACACCTATTAGCCAAAATCTTATATACATCACCATGTGATACTAGCTCGGTAGAATATACTGTTTTGAGATTTTTCAAAAATTATCTTTGTAAGGTATACTATACATCATCTATTATATACATTCTCCTCATAGCATGTTTCTCCTCCATAGTACGTGTCTCTATAGACAACGTACCATGTGTCTGAACAATAATCTCCCCCCCTTTTGACAATAATGTGAAAGATTTATTCATAACTTATCTACATGGAGACACTAATATGAGGTAAAAAATTAGAATGTACCTTAAGAATAAGTGCCAGGGTTTTATCCCAATCTTCTTGCAAAATCTTGCATGTATGTAGAGCAATTTGTACTTCTGCAAAGAGTTCTGTCATGTGATCTGCAATAGAGAAGTTGATGTCATGGATCAAGGTTCTTGAGTAAACAATATGTTTCCGCATTGTATCCATGATAGGAAGGATCATATTCTAAATATCAATTAGTGATGACCAGATCCTTGCTTCTTCTCTTAACAACTCTACCTACATGTTTGACAAAAATCTGATCTTCATGTGATGTGCAAAGCTTGAACTATGGTCAAGTTGCAACTGCTAAGCACTAGCTTTTAGATCCACATTGATTTTTGATAGTTTGCCCTTTATTTCCTTTGTGAACTTGGAAACATCAGACAACTTCACAAAAAGTGATGTCACATTGGTGCAAGATGATTCAAGATTGGTCAAAATTGATGAAAGCTCAACTTGATGGATAGCAATTTGCTGAGCAATGTGCTCAAGCACTTTATTGTCAAATTTCTTTTCAGCTTTCTCAATTAGCTTATCCTATCAACTAGTGTCCTCATTAAACTTTTGGACTACTTTTGCTAATTGTAACAAAATAGGTTGAGAAGAATCTACCTTAATACCTATTGCCTTAGAAAAAAAGTTTTTAGCATCATCAATAATCTTATACTCTGTGTCTCTTTCTTCTCTCAATTTTTGCTATTTTGCCTTCTTTTGGAGGAGTTCACCAACTATGTGCATTTGGTCTACAGTAAGATTATAAATGTCCCATTTTGGAATTTCTATTTCCTTATATAAGTCTATGTCCTGCTCTATCTCCTTTTCTCTACCCAAAAATCTTGTACTTGGTTGAGCCTTAGGTACAAGTGTCCTTTTACTTAATGCCTTTATATCTGGGATGGAAACAATTGTAGATATAATAGGACTTGCAGTGAAAATTGGTATAGTACTAACTAATGAATACTACACTAGCACATTTGGGCTCATTTTGCGACCATTATTGGTCAAAATTTCAACCTAGGTTGGTCAAAATTTGGACCAACCAATTGGTCAAAATTTTTCTCATTGAAATTTTGACCAACTTGCTGGTTGGTTGAAATTTTGACCAATACATTGGTCAAAAACTTTCAAAATTGTTGGCTGGTAGAAAACTGCACATCTTTGGTCAAAATTTTAACCAATTCTTCGTGGAAAATTGCCAAGAAATGGTTGAAATTTTGACCAATGCTTGGAAGAAAACGGCTAAGCATTGGTCAAATTTTTTTTGAGGCATTCCATAAAATAGTTCACATGCCTTGCTTATGATTTGACATTTTGCATGCATCCTACACTCTCTCATCTGGCTGATGGATCATAGAGATTGATATGAAATGATGATGCTAAAAAACACACACAATCAAATCGAAAATGAACTTGCATTACAAATGGATTGTGGAAATTTGATATTGTAATGCAAGTTCATTTTGGATTTGATTGTGTGTGTGTTTTTAGCATCATCATTTTAGATAACTCTCTGTAATCCATCAGCTAGATGAGAGAGTGCAGGATGCATGCAAAATGTCAAATCATAGGCAAGGCATGTGAATTGTTTTATGAAATGCCTCAAAGAAATGTCATAAACAATATATAGAATTCACTCTGATTATAGTCATAAACTATATTGAGAAAATCAAAATAAATAGAATAAATGCATCATGTGAATTATGAATAGCAAAGGAAATTAATTTTTTTAGATACTACCAAACTTCATAGCCTAAGTAAGGATTCACAAAAGAAATCCTTACCTAACTCAGGAGCACTATGCAAGCCGTATGTTTGGATTATGGCTGTTTCTATTCTAGAAAAAAAAAAACTAGATCAATCTAAACTTGAAACAAATCTTATATAAAAATTTGAAATTTAGCATTAGCTTTGGGGGGGGGAATATCTCAAAATTGATTAGAAAATAAACCCTAATTTACAAATATACTACTCACATTTTGCATTGTTAAAGTGCTTGCACTCCTTGTCATCACTAGCCTCATTGATCTTGTGTGAAATGATGAATGAGGAAAAATGTGATGTAAATCTGAACCCATACCCCAAACTGGTCATACAAAGCTTAAACCTAAAACAAGTCAATACAAAGATCAAGCTTTGCATTTCTCTTTAAAGGTGTAGATGTTAAAATCCTAGTAATGGAAACACTGGAGCTAAGGATGGAGAATGCAGCTATAACATCTGTTGGATACAATTAAATAATTGTGTATTGTCTTTGATGTTACACAAATGTCATATCAGTTATCAGACAGAGTCTACCGAGTTCTATCAACCAGGAAAATAGTTTACAGAGTCTATCGAGCTCAGTCGGTCAGTAAAAGCCTTTTGCAGTGTATACCAAGCATTCATGTATGTCACACGGTGAGTTAGTGTTAACCGAGTTCACTCGGTAAGCTAAGGAAAGTTTAGTTCTTACCGAGATCACTTGGGTATCAAAGGATTTTGTAGCGAATGGTTAGTGTTAACCGAGTTCACACGGTAAGCTAAGGAAAGTTTAGTTCTTATCGAGATCACTCGGGTATCAAAGGATTTTGTAGTGAACGGTTAGTGTTAACCGAGTTCACACGGTAAGCTAAGGAAAGCTGAGTTTTCACCGAGCTCACTCGGTAGTTGAAGACAGCTTTTACCGAGTCCAGTCGGTTTCCAAAGGAAGTGGCAGGTTTACCGAATTCTCCGGTAATTGTAGTTTTTACCAAGTTCTGCCGGTTAACACAGGAAGGAAGTTTTTGTTCTATATTGACCAAGCAGCGTCGGCCAGTGAAGAATTTTGTTTTTTAGTTCAAGCCGACTTTAGAATATGTTTAGTCAAGTTGGTTGGGCAAGCCAACTTTGGAATTGTTATGACAAGTTGGTTGGGCCGACTTGGTATTATGTATAGTATATAAAGAGGTGCTCAAGATGCAAAAAAGTGTAGAATACAGAGTATGTACAAATAGTGCAAGGAAGTGTAAGGAAGAGACTTGCGTGTGCCTAAGTAGAATTGAGCAGAGGGAAATCTTGGAGCTGCAGAGATATATTTGATCAGTAAGGATCTTGTGGAGCAAAACTGAGATCTGTATTCAGCAAGATAAGTTGCATGTATTTTCAAATCATTCATTGTTGCTTTCTAACCATTGTAAAAGTGATTCCAAAATCTCCTAACAGAGTTGGTTTAACAGCCATTTCATAAATCCTTTAACAGGGTGGCAATTCAGTTGAATTGTTCAAAAGACCTCTTACAAGGCCACTCCTAACAGGGTGATTAAATCCTCTAACAGGGTCACACCTAACAGTGTGTTTTGTAACCTTTAACAGGGTTGGCTCCTAACAGGGCTCACTTCAGAAGAGTGAAAATTGGTGACTAGTTGCTGGTGGTTTTTCCCATATTGGATTTCCACATAAATCTGGTGTCTACTGTGTTAATGATTACTTTCTCTTGCATAATCACTTATTTCAGTAAATGCTTCATAAATTAACTAAACATCTATCAAGTTTTAAGCAGTAATTTTTATGTTTATTGAGTAGCAGCAGCAACTAAGTTTAAGGCATCTTTGAGACTTTTGAAAATGTTTTTGTGGTAACTGATTCAACCCTCCCCTCTCAGTTACCCCATCTTCATTTTCCAACAATTGGTATCAGAGCTTTTGGTGCTTGCAGGAGAAGATTTCAAAGATCTAAGCCAAAGATCAAGATGTCTTATAAGAGGGAAATCCCAAGGCTTAACTGAAACAACTTCTCAGCATGGCAGGGATTAATGAGACTTCATCTAGCTTCCATTGGTGAAACTGGTCTGAAATATCTTGATGAGAAATATGTAGAACCATCAGGTACATTATCAGTCAATGACATTGCTATAAAGAAGACTCATAACATTATGATGATTGATATTGCATCTGCCTTGAGTTATGAAGAGTTTGATGATGTCAAGGACTGCACTACTGCCTATGAAATGTGGGAAAGACTGAAAGAGATCTATGGTGGAGATGACAATGTTAGAAGAGCCAAAGCTGAAAGTCTGAGAGGACAGTTCGATCAGATGAAAATGAAAGAAGATGAAAATATTGGCAAATATGTTGAAAGAATTAAAGCATGTGTCAGTGCTATCAAAGCTTCTGGAGGAAGTATCAGTGAAGAGACAGTCATAAGTAAAGTTCTTAGAACTCTACTTCCAGTTTATGCCATCAGGGTATCAACCATTCAAGAAAGAAGGTGTGAGGCCAATCACAAGATAAACCTAGAGGCCATAGTTAGAAGATTGACAGCATTTGAATTAGATAATTTTGATAATTATGTTTCAGCTGCAAAGAACATTGAGTCTACATTTGAAGCCAAGCTTTCACTCAAGGACAAAGGCAAAAAGAAGAAGGAATCTCAGTCAGAGAGTGAAGATCAATCAGATCAGAGCTCTGACAGCGACCTTGAAGTAATTGAAGCCCTACTTGCAAAGAAATATTCAAGAGGAAGAGGTAAATACAGAGGTAAAGTACCCCTAATCTGCTTTTCATGTGAAGAAGTCGGTCATATTGCTGCAAGGTGTCCAAACAAGAAAGATAAAGATGAAAAGAAAGATAATAAATGGAACAGTAAGAAAGATTTCAAATCATTTAAGGATAAAAGTAAGAAATCATGTTTTATGGCTAAAGATTCTAATGATTCTAATGATGAAGAAGAGGATGAGATTGTTTACATTGCTGTAAAAGATGAATCTGACAATGAAGAAATGACACTCATCTCTCACATAAGTAAGAATGATATATGGATCATTGATAGTGGCTGCTCACATCATATGACTGGAGATAAAACAAAATTTGATCAATTTGAAGAGTATGATGGTGGCAGTGTAAGATTTGGAAACAATGAACCTTGTTGCATCAAAGGAAAAGGAAGAATCACTCTAACCCAGGAACTTGTATGTGATAATGCTTATTGGGTAGAAGGACTAAAGCACAATTTATTGAGTGTGGCACAGTTACTCAACAATGGACTCAAAGTACAATTCATCCAAGGCAAAGCAAGACTGCTGAACGGTAAAGGAAAGCTGATTGGATCTGGTATTCAAACTAAAGGTAACTTGTTCTATCTTGAACTTGATGAACATTCATGTTTTATTATTCAAATAGAAGAGAGTTGGTTATGGCATAAAAGATTATGTCAGGTGAATTTTGACAATCTGGTAAAGATAAGAAAATTCAAGAAAGTGAGAGGCATTCCTAATTTAAAGAAACCAGAGGTCGGTTTATGCAAGAATTGTCAAATTGGAAAGATGGGTAAGTCTAGTTTCAAAAGCAAAAATTATCAGTCTGAAGATTTATTAGAAATTGTGCATACTGACTTATGTGGACCTATTGAAATTGAAAGCTATACTGGTGAAAAATATTTTATTCTTTTTGTTGATGATTATTCAAGAATGATGACCATCATGTACCTAAGGAACAAATCAGAAGCATTTGAAAAGTTCAAATGGTATTTGGCAAGAGTAGAAAAAGAAACAGGGAAAAGATTGAAATGCCTAAAGTTAGACAGAGGTGGTGAATTTATTTCACATGAATTTAATAACTTTTGTATTGAAAGAGGAATCAAAAGACAGGTTTCAGCACCAGGTACACCTGAACAAAATGGCATAGCTGAAAGAAGGAACAGATCCATCATGGATTGTGCAAGAACCTTGATGATAGAAAAAAATGTTGCTATCAAATACTGGAAGGAGGCTATCAGTACAGCAGTTCATACCTTAAACCGAGTACAGTTAAAAAAGGACTCATTCAAAACTCCCTACGAAATATGGTATGGCTATAAACCCAATGTAAGTTATCTGAAAGTATTTGGAAGCAAATGTTATATCTTGAAAGAATCTAGAAAAGGTAAATTTGATATAAAAGGTGATGAAGGTATATTTCTTGGATACTCATGCAAGAGTAAAGCATATAGATGCTTGAACTTATCTACTCACAAAGTCATAGAAAGTATACATGTGAAAGTTGATGAATTTGTAGAAAAGACTGAAGAAGAAAGCAGAAAAGAACCAGAAGATTACAAAAGATTCGTCTTCAGTGATTCAGATATAATATCAACCGCATCTGAGAATCAGAAATCTTCTTCTACCGAGTCATCACTAACCGAGTTGCAGGAAACATCTACCGAGCCAACATCTATCGAGTCAGAAAATACCGAGTTAGAGATTACCGAGCCTGAGGTAACCGAGCAGGTACATACCGTGCCAGTTGATACCGAGCCAGACCAAACCGAGCAAGGAGGAGAAATGCAAGAAGATAACGACAAAATTCATCCAAAAGAAAAAGAACCTGTTCTAGCCAAATATGTCAGGAGACATCATTCAGCAGATCAGATCATTGGAAATAAATTTGATGGAACCATCACAAGAATTAAGTTGAAAGGTACTTGTTTACTTGCTGATTTTGAACCTAGAACTGTCAAAGATGCATTAGAAAATGATAATTGGATTGAAGCAATGAATGAAGAAATAGAGCAGATAGAGAAGAACAAAACATGGACTCTTATACCCAGGCCTAAAGACAAAAATGTAATCGGTACAAAGTGGGTTTTCAGAAATAAGTTGGATGAAAATGGTAAAGTATCAAGAAACAAAGCTAGATTAGTGTGCAAAGGATATTCTCAAGAAGAAGGCATAGATTATGGAGAAACTTTTGCTCCTATTGCTAGATTGGAAGGTGTTAGAACCTTATTAGCATATGCTGCCTACAAAGGATTTAAAGTTTATCAGATGGATGTCAAGTCAGCATTTCTAAATGGTATACTGGATGAAGAGGTCTACATTGAACAACCTGAAGGTTTTATTGATCCAGATAAAAAGAACATGGTTTGCAAATTGCACAAGGCATTGTATGGTCTGAAACAAGCCCCTAGAGCATGGTATGAAAGATTGCATAGCTATCTTATTCAAATTGGATTTCAAAGAAATAATGATAACAGTAGTTTGTATATCAAGGAAGGACCAGAAAATAAGATTGTCCTGGTAGAAATATTTGTAGATGATACTATTTTTACAGGGAATGATGATCTTTGCAAAGAATTTTCAGAACAAATGAGCAAGGAATTTGAAATGTCAATGTTCAGTGAAATCAAATTCTTTGTGGGACTTCAAATTCAGCAGAACAAGAATGGCATCTACATCACTCAAGCAAAATATATCAAAGAGATATTGAAAAAGTTTGGTATGGAAGACTGTAAACCAATTGGAACTCCCATGTGTACTAGACTAAAACTTACCAAAGAAGATGATTCAAAGGAAATAGATCAGACATTGTACAGATCTATGATTGGAAAGTTGCAATATGTAGTTCATACTAGGCCAGATATTGCTCTTGCAGTTGGAATTGTGGCAAGATTTTCAGCCAAACCAAGAGAAAATCACATGATGGCAATCAAGAGAATAATGAGATATCTGAAAGGAACTAAAGATTATGGATTATGGTATAAACTTGGAGGAAACCTAGACTTAAAAGTGTTTACTGATGCTGATTGGGCAGGAAACCTTGACGACAGAAAAAGCACAAGTGGAGGTGCATTCTTTCTTGGAAAGAGGTTGGTTTCTTGGATAAGCAAAAAGCAAAACTGTACAGCTCAATCAACAGCAGAGGCAGAGTATGTTGCTGCAGTAGTAAACTATTCTAATATTGTTTGGTTCAAGCAATTGCTACAAGGCATGAAGATGGAAATCAAGGAACCAGTCGTCATGTTTTGTGATAACACAAGTGCAATCAATATATCTAAAAATCCAGTAATGCATTCTAAGACTAAGCACATTGCAATCAAGTATCACTTTGCCAGAGAATTGGTGCAGGACAAGGAAATCAGATTGGAATATGTACATACAAAGGAACAGATTGCTGACATATTCACAAAGCCTTTACCTAAAGATGCATTTTTGTATCTCAGAGGTAAGTTAGGGGTTATTCCCCTATCTGAAGTTCACTAAAATAAGTTTTAGTGATGCATCAACTCTTACAAAATTGAACAATCATCAGTTGATGCAACAAATCAAGGAAATATTGCATATGAATCAGTACTAAAGGTACAATGAAATTCATTTGAAATTAGATGGTCTTTGGCATGTGTTGTCAAAGAGGGAGAGTTTTACTGTCATATCTTTTCCGAAATCTGAAATTTGATTAAGTATATTCTTCACAGAGGGAGATTAATGTGAGAGGGAGAGTTCTCTATCTTAGAGGGAGAATTGTTAATTGTGTTGTGTTGCAGTAGACTTGCTTTCAAATTTCATTTCTGCTATGACATGTTGTGTTGCCATCAATGCCAAAGAGGGAGATTGTTGGATACAATTAAATAATTGTGTATTGTCTTTGATGTTACACAAATGTCATATCAGTTATTAGACAGAGTCTACCGAGTTCTATCAACCAGGAAAATAGTTTACAGAGTCTACCGAGCTCAGTCGGTCAGTAAAATCCTTTTGCAGTGTATACTGAGCATTCCTGTATGTCACACGGTGAGTTAGTGTTAACCGAGTTCACTCAGTAAGCTAAGGAAAGTTTAGTTCTTACCAAGATCACTCGGGTATCAAAGGATTTTGTAGCGAACGGTTAGTGTTAACCGAGTTCACACGGTAAGCTAAGGAAAGTTTAGTTCTTACCGAGATCACTCGGGTATCAAAAGATTTTGTAGCGAATGGTTAGTGTTAACCGAGTTCACACGGTAAGCTAAGGAAAGCTGAGTTTTCATCGAGCTCACTCGGTAGTTGAAGACAACTTTTACCGAGTCCAGTCGGTTTCCAAAGGAAGTGGCAGGTTTACCGAATTCCCCGGTAATTGTAGTTTTTACCGAGTTCTGCCAGTTAACACAGGAAGGAAGTTTTTGTTCTATATTGACCGAGCAGCATCGGCCAGTGAAGAATTTTGTTTTTTAGTTCAAGCCGACTTTAGAATATGTTTAGTCAAGTTGGTTGGGCAAGCCGACTTTGGAATTGTTTTGACAAGTTGGTTGGGCTGACCTGGTATTATGTATAGTATATAAAGAGGTGCTCAAGATGCGGAAAAGTGTGGAATACAGAGTATGTACAAATAGTGCAAGGAAGTGTAAGGAAGAGACTTGCGTGTGCCTAAGCAGAATTGAGCAGAGGGAAATCTTGGAGCTGCAGAGATATATTTGATCAGTAAGGATCTTGTGGAGCAAAACAAAGATCTGTATTCAGTAAGATAAGTTGCATGTATTTTTAGATCATTCATTGTTGCTTTCTAACCATTGTAACAGTGATTCCAAAATCTCCTAACAGAGTTGGTTTAACAGCCATTTCATAAATCCTTTAACAGGGTGGCAATTCAGTTGAATTATTCAAAAGACCTCTTACAAGGCCACTCCTAACAGGGTGATTAAATCCTCTAACAGGGTCACACCTAGCAGTGTGTTTTGTAACCTTTAACAGGGTTGGCTCCTAACAGGGCTCACTTCAGAAGAGTGAAAATTGGTGACTAGTTGCTGGTGGTTTTTCCCATATTGGGTTTCCATGTAAATCTGGTGTCTACTGTGTTAATGATTACTTTCTCTTGCATAATCGCTTATTTCAGTAAATGCTTCATAAATTAACTAAACATCTATCAAGTTTTAAGCAGTAATTTTTATGTTTATTGAGTAGCAGCAGCAACTAAGTTTAAGGCATCTTTGGGACTTTTGAAAATGTTTTTGTGGTAACTGATTCACCCCTCCCCTCTCAGTTACCCCATCTTCATTTTCCAACAAACATCATGAAAAGTAAGGGCATTCCATCTAGTGGTCCAGAGTACACAAGAATATAGTAAATTTATGTGAAAAAAAAAATCAATGTACTTCAAAACAATAGATGAACCACTTTCTTTTGATAGATAAAGGCACCTTGGACAAATTTCTTTAGAAGGTAAAAGAAGTTATGAAAATAGAGTATGACTCATCCCACAAAGTGAATAGTTCATTACACTAGTGAGAAAAGTTTCTTCATGAGGTAACCTACAAAATATGTTTAAGGTGTTATACTCACTTTGACGATGTCCAAACAAATCTCCCTTCTAGAGAAACCATTGAATGGAGAATTTAAATGAGGCAGTTCCTTCTTGTAGAGGAACTAACTCAAGAGAAGAAGAGGTATATATGTTGTAGTCTTATAGATAATAGAATAATAGACATCTATTTTGTTTTGACATTTCAACAGAATTGAGAAAATAATAATACAAGAACATGAATCTCAACAGATCTCAATAAGTTAGCAGTGCCATGCCTAACTAATACCACATAGCGTGATGCAGTTAAAAGTTAATAAGCACTTCAAATCTAATCTAGATGACATAAGCTACAACAAAAAAAATATCACATTGAAAAACTTCTAATATATATAAGTTAGTTATTTATTAAATGCTTCATTTGTTTTTATTACCATAGATATTTTTCTTTTATGCTTTTTGTATTTCATTAGCCTAGATATTCTATTTTATGCAAGTGTTTTATTTTCCCTTACAAAGAAATTCACATACATGTTGAAATGAATCTGTGTGTAATTGTAAGGATGAAAATTAAATACTTTTGCATCTCCATTTTGGCCTCAGTCTGATTGTGTGTCTCTGTTTAGTGTATATGTGAGTGTATATGCTTGCAAAATGGAAGCATAGATAAGTCATGTGAATTGTTTGATAGGATTCCTGAACGTAATGTGGTCATCAAAAGCCATGGTTGTTGGATATGCATAAAATAAATATATTGAGAGAATATATTTGTTTAAGTTGCAACTGCACTGGTAGACATGCATGCAAAATGTGGAATCATAGGTAAGGTGTTTGAACTATTTTATTGATTGCCCCCATGAAATGTCATCTAATGGTAAGCCAATATTACAGGATATGCATATTGATTTTTTGAATATATCTACACACACACACACACACACACATGTATGCACATATGCGTGTGTATATTTATATAAGAGAAAATGAGTTAAATATATGTGCTTTGCCAACATCTCTCATCTGTGCCAAAATGGAACCTTTGAAATGGGTTATAGACATCTCTCAAAGCATAAATGATAGGGAGCTATTGTTGAATGTTGTTGCCATTAGCTTGGTAGACATGCATGCAAAATGTGGAGTCATAGTCTACCTCTGCATAGTATAGCATGGTATAGTTAGTATTGTTATTACTACTACCACTGCTATTGACTGACCTAGCCTCCTACTACTCCTACTGGCAACTAAAGTGTTGTATTTAAGCCACTTCTACTACATAGTGTATACAAGAACCTTCCTTTTCCTTTTCCATTTCTTCCTTCTCCATTGGAAAAGATCACTACAGAAACATAGATCGGAAGGGCACAACAAAAGAAAAAATATATATCCACTCTTGAATCATAAATGAATGAATGAAGGGAAAAACTAGGTGGTGGCATAAGTTATAACAAAATCAATCAAAATTTAATGACTTTTAATTCTTGTTCCATTCCCCCAACTCAAAAAAAGCTTCTATTGTGTAGCCCCATTGGTTTCTCTTTATCATTGATTTGTGTGCATGCAAAAAGGAGAGATAGAAGAGCCTACGGTCAAAACAACACATCAAATCCATGTACAAAAACAAACTACACTATTTAGTGCCTGATCATTCATGACTTTATATTCTTACCCAACTTGGAAAAATCCCAGCTATTTCTCATCAAATCCCACCTAGCTTTATAAATCAAAACCTCACAAACCAAGAAAACAAAAACCATAATCAGTGTCAATAGATATACTAAATAAATATATAAATGCCATGGGAATATTTTATAGTTGGGGAAGGGTTGCAATTGTGCTACAACTTAGTGTTGACAAGAAGTCAACACCAAAAATATTGGTGCCACAAATTGTGCTGCTCAAATATGACAAGGGTTATAGTGTTCTTAAGGTGTAATTGATGGTGTTTTTGCACATATTTTTTATGGTTTCAAGAAATTTCATTTTAAAATAAAATCAAATAATCAGTTTGAAAGTTTGATACAATATTGATTAACAAAAAAGTCTACCACTTGTAGAACTTGTAGAGTGCAAGTACCCAAGTATCCATACACAAGTACCAGATACAAGTACCCTAAGTACCAAGTACTCATAGGAGAGTATCATATCTAAGGACCTTGATTAAGATTTCTGATTTTGTTTCAGTTTTTTGAAACATTGATACAATACTAATTAACAGTAAATTTTATCACTCGTGAAACTCATGGAGTTCGAGGTCATCTAAAAGTGTCATTTAAAAAAATTTAGTGTTCACCCCGTTTTCATGAATGCATGTTTGTCCATTTATATGTTTGCCCATATTGATAATCCAAACAATTTCCTAGGGATCTACAAGGTGAAATATAAAGAAAGACAACATATGTCCACTATGAACTTTGACAAGCACAAAAATATAAGAAAAATTGAATACCTCTTCTTGGCCCTCCTCCATGATAGCTTTTCCAACTTCTGCTTCTAGCTCATAGGCCTTCTTCCATCTATTTATGTCTTCTTCTACCACTATAATATCCTTCATGAGACCTTCAACCTTTCAAGATGATAGAGTGGATCAATTAATCATTTGTTCCTAATGAAACCTATCCCTTCAAACTTCATAAATAAACATCTACCAATTACCACCATATAAATTGAAGATTAAAATTAAAACATTGATATTTTTTAATTTCATTTAAAACTAGCATATAAATACATAGAATATCCAAAAGTGTTATTGCATTTCCTATTAGTGCAATTTCCCTCTCTTTAAGTTCTTTAACATGTAACTTATTTTTTGACAAATCTTGAGCTTGGCTTGTTGAAAGTTCTCTTAAATGGTTAACTTCTTCTCTAAAGTATGATAAGGACATCTTGTAGGTCCTTCACATAATCAAGGGACATCTCAGACATCACCAACTGTCTTAGGGATGAACAAACCATTATATGAAATTGATAGATTTAGTGCAATTATACTACTATAATTATTGTTGCTACAACTACCATCATGACTAATTTAGTTGTTGTTCTACTGCTACCGTAATATATTTATCGCTAATTCTATGATGCTATCATTTTATGCTACTGTTATTGTGCTATCATGTTATATTTCTCTTATGATGCTGCAATGATATATTTAACAATAGTTTTTTTTATGTTAATGGAATTTTTTCTTTCCAAACATTAAGGACATTGATCCATCCCCAGGAAAATCAAGGGAGATCTTAGACATCACTGGCCATCTCCAAGATGAAGTGATATTTGAATGATAATATATTTATTGCTACTAAACTACAAATACTACTGTTTCTATCACTCCTGTCTATTGTGGTTGTGATAAATTATGCTATCATTTTATACTATTGTTACAATTGTATCATGTTATGCTACTCTTATAATGTTGCAATGATATATTCAACAATTGTTTTTTCAAACATTATAAAAAACTTTCTTTGCTGTTAAGGACATCTCACTATCTCCAAAACAACCAAGGGACATCTCAAACATCAATGGCTCTTGGGGATGAACAAATTGTCCATTGCTACCCCACTTTACCCACAATGCCATTGGGGATAGATATAGAGGTTTGAAAGCTAGGGACATGTCCAAATGGAATGTACACAAAAAAGTTCAAAATTTTCAACTACAACCCCCTTTTATTCCAAACTTCGTAGTTCATCTCTCTTCTAAAGGCTCTGCTAAGAGATCAAAAAAATTTCAAGCATAGGAACTTAAAAGACCCAAATTAATGTGTTGAAGTGGGAGTGGATTTTGTCTTAGCTAGAGTGCCTATCAACCTAAAATTAGAGAGAGAGATGGTGAATATTACCTAGTTATAATAACTAAGACTATTACAAACAATTAAGCTTATAGCCTCAAAAATTAAAATGTGGCAATAGACTTTTTACCTAACAATTATAATAACTAAAAGATATACAAACAAATTGATAGTGTGCCATTCGAGTAGATTTCTAACATTCCTCTAGTAAGAGTCATGTGATAAAGTTATGTACTACCAAGAAAAGGTCCTGTCTACAAAAATGTATGCATTTGAGGTGATATATTTGATTTGTTCACATAAGTAAGCAATTATTCACATGTACATTACAAAATTAATGAGTCCATACAAATTTGATAAAAGAATAATTTGAAGGCCATGACTCATATTTTTTCTAAGAATAGAGTCTATTAAATGAATGAACCTCTGGCCTTTCTAGCCCTCGCCATAATATGCATCGATAAGGGTCTGCTCTAGTTTTAGTTTGATGAAGAGATATTTGATCCTTTGATTTACACGTAACACTATTTAAGACTTGAATATAGAGGAAAATACGTTTTAAGAAGAATTTGTGAGAATTATGGTGTTGGAAATCTTAGCAGAATAAAACATGCACATCTCTGCTAAATTGTGATATTGCTATCAGGATTCAATAATGTAGTTTTTAAGTCAAACTCATTGACTCAATAATCCCTACTTATCTCTGTTAAACTTGTAGCAATAATCCAAAGGAATCATACTATAATGAGTAAATGAAAACTCCCTGAGTGTAATCTATAAAAGTTTCTAATTTATTGAAAACTCAAAATTTCTCAATGTTTTGCACCTGTAGCTTGTCCTCGATGGCAGTGGCTCTAATAAGAGTCAAATTTCTTTCAATTTCTTCAACTAACTATTCCATACTTTGACTCTATTCATCATAATTAGTAATATCCTATTTTTCTTTGATCCATCTCTTCTGTACATGTTAAAAATGATTACGATTAAATGAAATAGAAATAGATCTCAATGAATGAATTCACATTTTCATCTCTATTACTTGAATTTAGCATGCAAGAATATGCCAATAGACAACAAGACCTGCATCTAAATGCACTTGCCTCCCAATCCAAGTAGGGTTCTTCATTAAGTTTTGAATATGCCAAAGCTAGCATTCTAAGGCCTACTTCTCCATACCCCTTCAAATGCTCCAGTATTTTGTATCTCCACTCCTCTACTTCCAAAGAAAGTCTCTCAAAAATGACATTATCAACACCTTTGCATAAAAGTAAAATCTTACCATGTGGATCATGAACAATCATAGGCATATGCTTCTTGAAACCCAATTGAGAAAAATAAGTATATGGTATTAATTTTTGAGTAAATTTCACTCAAAACTTATTACATGTATATTGTAAACAAATGAACTGTGACATTTAATTTATATCAACAAACAATGTTACCTTGTACTACTAAAATCAATTGTGTTTAGCACCTCATATTCAAACTCATGGTACCTCCCAGTTGATTGATAAAATTTAATAAACAGTGAAGATGTTGACCATTTGTAAAGAAAAAAACCTATCATCTTAGTAGCCACAACAAAAGTTGCCTCATTTGGTGATTCCCCAAGCTACAACTATAGACAAAAAATGATAAATGAATGAATGAATGAATATTTTTAATGATACCCATGAGACTAATCAATCTAATGGACCATGGATCAAAGCCTAATTGATTACACATATTAAGTTGACAAAGGATGTGACATGGAATGGCTTGATACTAATTCCATTCTTTTATGACTAACATGTTGTAAATATCTAAAAATGCATATGGGAGAACACATTAGGGCATTGGTAGGAATATGCATAGTTTTCCCTATCTAAGATGGTTGAAAATGCATCTTGTTCTGCAAAAGACAATAAATGAATGATCAACCATATTAAGCCTACTAAGCAAGTGACATGGAATGAGTTAAGCCTGATTCCATTCTTGCATGAGTTTTAAGCTATTCCAAATGACTGTAAAAGCATATGGAGGAACAAATTAGAGTACTGTCAAGAATATGCATATATTCTTTTAGGGTAGGAATACTATTTTTTTGTAAACAAGCCCAATAAATTTGATTGATCCAATAGAGAATCTATAAAAAGTGAGGTGAAAATTCACTACTGTGACAATTTTAGAAACAATGGGATATGTCTCTATCATAAATGAGACAATGTCAATCAAAAATTCTTTAAACAACAATCCAATTTAGTTTATGGAGGGTTATATAACCTAGAGCAATCAGGAAATCTATTCTAAAAAATAATGCAAAAATGTTTAGCTTTTAGATTCTCTTCAATTTGAGTATTCATTCGCAATTTGGAAATTCCACTAGAGACAATTAAAGACAATAATTAGAATTTTAAACAAATATAGTTACTCACCAAGTACTCCAGGTCCTCCATGGTCAGAGTAATAGATGAAAATGTGGTCACTGGGGCCACTATCCACCACTTTACCAAGGAGGAGATCTTTCATGCACTCCAATGCCCACTCTCTAGAAAGGGTCCCAAAGAACTCGACAAGGGCCTGAAAAGTTTTGGAATTAGTAAGGGAATTGATAGTTTCTATTAAAATTCAAGAGCATAGGATGTTTCACAAACCCATGGCTCAATAGCGTGGGTGTTGACAATGACACATTTGATATTAGGAAACTCTGTATAGTGTTGTAACCAAACTTACAATATTAGTGATGTATAAATATTTCCTAAGAAACCATTTGACATAAGGAAAAATGGAGTAAACCTAAAAAATATTTCCACAAAAATTCATATAGACAGTATTTCATACAAAATATTTAATCTATATTAAAGCTCAAGTGTACTCCTAATGAATCACCTACCTGAAGTGCATGCATATATAAACCAACTTTCTCACACAAATGTGCTATACGAGGATGGTCATAGTGACTAAAAATTCCATTTGCCAAGATAGCATCAACAACATTAGGGAAATTGACCAAATTAGTCTCAAGAACTTGCAAGGAAAATAAAATTAGAAAAGACAAAACCACAGTAATTTCTACAATCAACAATGTATAAATAGTTACATTTTCACTCTTTCCATACTTTGCACATTAGTGTACTTTTAAACTAGGTTTAAAAGCTAGTTGATTCATGATCATATTAATGACTTGCCTTAGTTTGAAGATGTGCATGTTCTGGAAAATTAGGCTTCAAAACATCCAACAAAAATGACGTTGCTTCATAGATCATATTACATTGCATATAGATTTAAATTGGAAACAAAAGTATAGTAAGTTACAAAGAAATTTCCTTATGGTATCCATAGTCTACCAAACCTTTTAAACATTTTTGATCCATCTTGTAAGATACTATTACTTTCCACTCTATTTACCAGTGTCATACATAACAACAAAATATCAGTCCACTTTAGCTCAAACTACAATAGCATTAATTTCATACATCATGGATATTCCGGAGAGCACCATGCTAGAATTTTCAATGAACCTAGTCAGCCCAATGCTCCATTCCAACCTGTATACACAAAAATGAACTTAGCAAAAATCATGTCAAAGCAAACCACTATCATGCGAAGAGATGTTAGGATTCATATTAGATAATCTTGTTGGAAAATCGGGTCATATTTGAATCAAATATTAAGTGGTGGAGTTCTTGTATTTATATTTAATAAAAACTAAGGTATATAGGACTAGGAATGACAAAACCAGTCTTTGTTTGAAGCCTTGAAAGAATTTTGCCTAATTTTCATATTTGACCTAATTGAGGGCTACTATGCCTAAAGCCTTAATTTGACCCAAGTTTGCTAAAAACCCTAGAATGGGGGTAAGACCTTAGAGAAGTTGAGTCCACTTGGAGAGCTAGAGGTCAACATTGGGTAAAGGTTGGTAACCTTGCTTGGCATCTTGCAGTGGGTTGGGTGCTACTAGGCACTTAAGAAGATTTTGGTGGATTAAGGAAATAGACTCTACATCAATTGAGGCAAGATATGAGCATATATTTTGGGCAGCTTACAAATTACATTACCTCAACTTGGTGATGCAAGCAATTTGCATCCAAACAAAGTGGGTGAAAGAAATAGTGTGCATTATTCAAGCACATCATTCTTTTCTTTGGAGCATTATGATTTCAGGATATGCAGATGATGAATTAATCAAGCTTTAGACCCTTCCAAATAAAAGTGGTAGAAAGGATGACTTATTGGGATGCGACGATGAGAAGTAGATGGATTTGGGTTTTGTGATTCCTTGGTATGTTAGTTTGAGCTTCACTTGGTTTCAAGAATACTATAATATTCTCTACTTAACAAGGCCAACCATGTGAAGGTGGAAACTCATCTAGCCTCACCCCCCTCCCCCTAACATCAATCTACATTCCCCATTAACATCTAATTACATACTTCATTCATCCATGTATGAACTATACCATTCAATCAATACAATCACATAATATTCATTAATATGATATAAAATTTATTAATACGCAATAGTAATCAAGACTTTATATTATATTATCAAAAGATTTTACAAAAGTTTTTCCCTATTCAACTACAGGCACCAGGGGAAAAAGAATAGGGCAAAGAAAACCCTTGGTATAGCCCGGGAATGGAGTCCTGTATACATTATAGATGCCCTTTATAAGGGTCTTTAAGAAGGCATACCTCCTTTTATACAAGGGGAGGATTTTTGATAGAAGAACCTCCAAAAAAAAATACAAGGCTAGATCAAAATTTGTCTCAGCTAGATTCCCTTCCCAACATATTGGGGATTACAAATAATAGCGGCTGAGTGGGTTAAAAATATTAATGTTGGAGGAAATCGGAGTGAAATATTTTTGAGGAGATCTTTCATTTGGTTAAAGAAATGGTGGACACTAGAGGTAAATGTTGCAATCCTTGAATAACTTGCAATAAAAAAACAATATTCCATGGAAATGAAAAGAAGGGGGGTAAGGGGTTATCTTACCACCCTAAAACAAATATTTGACAAGTCACTTGTTCTCAAAATAGGAATCCGTAAAACTATTTAACACCTTACACTTACCATATAATAGGACAATCAAATTGGCTTCAAGCAAGGCTATAAAGTAGTGGTTTCTTGCCATGACATAGATTCTAGTGGCTAAAGAAATGTAGAATATTTTGGTGCATCGGTTCACACAAAGTTAAATAGGCCTAACCAATAATAACTAAAATTGAGAACTTCATGAGAAATAATCTATTTGATGTTAATTTCAAACAATGATAACAATGTGCATGACATTTCACTGTTTCCTTCTACTCTTGGCATAGATCTTACTCATGATTATGAAGGCTAATAGGCACATCATGACTATCTTTGGCATAAAGGCCACATCATCTACCACATTTTGTTCAGCCCCAATGTCAACATGCTCAATACTAACATCACGCTCGACCCCATTACCATGACATTCTCCATACTAAAAAATTATCACATAAAGGTTACACTGATTTCAATTTAAGATGCCAAATGTTATTAATAATTACATAATTAATTTTTAATAAAAATTGAATATGTACCTCTATCACTGTGATGCACATTAGGGCCTTCATCATGTGTAGGATATGTGCCTTCATAATCATGAGTAAGATCTAAGCCAGGAGATTTGCATATTGGGCATGCCTTGGCCAAGATACTAAAAGATTTTATCAATAGATATATGCTGCTTGAAGGGTATAAGGTGCACTATGTGCCTGGTTGGGATTGTCATGGGCTACCCATTGGGCTCAAAGTTCTATAGTCCATAGACCAAGAGGCAAAGAAAGAGCTCACACCATTGAAACTAAGAAAGAAAGTTGCTCAATTTTACAAGAAAATTGTGTATTTATATATGTTTAAACACATCTATAACATGTGTGTTTATATTCAAGAAAATGCAATTGGCAGGTATAAAGCTAAATCACACAACCTTTGCCAACATTATTGATGCCTATACCAAAACAAGGGCTTTGGAATAAGCTATGGACATGCATTAAAGCATAAAGAATTTTTGTCAGATGTTGTAGTCACAATTGCCATGGTAGACATGTTTGAAAAATGGAAGCATAGACAAGGCATGCGAATTTTTTGATAGAAGTCATGAACAAAGTGTGGTCATGGTATAACACTGCTAGGGTTTTTATGTGTTGTTAAACTCCTTTACCCAGCTCTTAGTTTGTTTTTGGGTGCTTAAAATGGATAGTACAGATATAAGAATGGTAGAGATTAAGCCCTAGAAACCATGAAACATATTGGTGAGCCGAGGATGGTACCTTGGAGGACACAATAAAACAATTTAATTGCCTAATGTTATCACCTTGTTATCAAATTTGATCAATATAAAAAAAGTCTATTGAGACTCAAAAAACTTTATCTTAATTACTTGATGTCAATGATTAAGAATTTCAAATCAGTCATAAATGAAACAAAATTGTTTCTCTGATGTTCAGATCATAATTCAAAAATCAAGTTAATGTTTTTGAAGTAAACATTTAACATCAAGCATCTATGACCTCCTCACTTCTATCAATCATTGGTATTGATTTTTTTCTAATGTCACATTCTAGAATACTTATGAAATTCATCTCTAAAGCTAATTATAGGATATCATAACTTTGAAATACAAAGAATTTTTTTTTGCACAGAAGCATATTGGGACATTCACAATATGATAACTGCTTAAACAGATATATCATATTAATTTAACACCACAAATTAAATCCAATATGATTATAGGTATCAATATAAGAAATAAAAAGTTGAACTTACTCCTTAATCCTATGCATCCTCAAAAATATATAGACAATAAGATTAATGTAAGAGAGATACAAAGATATCATTCCTACCCTACACAGTTCAATGATCTGACAAACACCCCTTTAAATTCCCACTAATCAGTGGCTCCCAGTCCCACATCATGTTTCTTATGAAAATAAAATGCTCCATAGCTACTTATAGTCTCTCTAAATATACATCTACCTAGGTGTAGAATAGGCCACCAAAGATGCTTAAACTTGGGTCTCAAGTTTCTGCTCCATTTTTTTTGGCTTTGAAGTACTGCCAATTTTGAGTGCTATAAAGAACGTCCCATTTTAAATCTATTTCTAATGCTGAAACACTAGTCAACTAGTTCTCATCCAGATCACCCCACATAAAATCAAGGGAAGTAGGCCAAGTATGGACTTGAAGATATTGAGGCTCACTATTCACAACCTCCTCACATCTAGATTCTACATGACTAGACAACATTGGATTGGCTTCATATGTAGAGAAGACTTGAAATTCTTACCAAAAGTGTATTGAGAAATTAAACCCAATTCATATAATAGGAGGAATTCAAAAAAATCGAGGACTTTAGAACCAAAAGAGAAAAACATATTAAAAAAAACCAAAAATCTCAATTGATCCTCACTTTCAAATAACTTTCTATAGAATAAAACCCAAGGATTCCAAAATAACATCCAGAGATTATACTCTTTGCAAGATTCAAACTCTAAACATCCCAAAAACTATCAAATTGTCTTAGAAAATATGAATCTTCTGAGATGGGAATTTTTTTGTAGGGTGGCACATTCCAGTTCAACACTCTTACCTATACATAGATGATCATTGGCCAATTATAATTATATGTAACCAAAAATAAATATGTTACACATTCACAAAGACAACAAGATAATGGTGCTTAAATTTACCATGAACATGAATTGTAGTTATAGGTATACAAAGGAGAGCATATGAATGATTTAGATCTACATATGTATACATATATAGGTATATATACTTATGGGAGATAGTTTGTGTGTGTGTGTGTGTGTGTGTGTGTATATATATATATATATAGACATACATACATATATACATATATGGAAACATACATTTAAACATATATATCTACATAAATACAATTGTATATGTATATATATATATATATATATATATATATATATATATATATATATATATATATATATATATATATATATATATATATATATATATATATATATATATATATATATATATATATATATATATATATATATATATATATATATATATATATATATATATATATATATATATATATATATATATATATATATATATATATATATATATATATATATATATATATGAGAGTAACTTGCAGCAATGATTAATAGTGATTAACTTGCACCACAAACAGACGGTCTTCATCTTTGTTGTGGGCTATGGACTAGGAAATTCTTCATTTGGAGAGAAGGTTTCTGTCATGGTAGCAGTGCATAAAATATCTCAAGGCAAAACTAATATAAGCTACTTGAGCTCAAAGTTCTGCAGTCCATAGGCCAAGAGGCAAGGAAAGAACTCACACCATTGAAACTAAGAAAGAAAGCTTCTCAATTTGCCAATAAAATTGTTGATGTCCAAATGAAATCATTTAGGAGATACAAAATATGGGGAGAGTGGGACAACCCCTATCTGACACTTGCTTTAGAGTATGAAGTTGCATAGATTGAAGTATTTGGACAAATGTTTTTTTAGGGCAAATTTTGACCAACACAGTAAATTATGATGGCACTCAAAGCACAAAGGAGGTCTATCACACCCATGAGAAGAAGACCTTGCAAAATAAATTAAGGGTCTTGCCATCCATCAAAAAATCTTGACCATGAAACCAAATGGAGAAGATGTCAAGGGAGAAACACAAGCTTCACACAAAAGCACGTGAAAAAACAAGATCCAAGATACACACACACAACTTAGAGCTCCCAAATGTTGCAACATATATTAAATGGAAAGCATCTACAAAAGTAGCCCTCAAGAAAAAAATCAAGCAGCTAGAAAAATATGCTCAAGATTGAAGTAGAGACTTTGAGTAGCATAACAAATATAAGGAATTTAGTCTTAACATGAAACTTAGTAAATTAGTTACAAATTTATCTAGCTAAATATCTAGGAGAATGAGAGAAACTTGCAAATTAACTCTAATTTATAATAGTAGGCTAAGCATATGAGAGAACTAAAGAGAGACTTGAAATTTAATTTAAGTTATGGTATTTAGCATTCCAACCGATAGATTGGACTTGTGAAGATATACTAGTAATATGATCCAAGGTATCTAACATTTCAAAGACTTTTTATAAAACTTGACTAAATACTTTGATTTAAGCTTGACTCATCATCTCTAGTGGGCATCTATTCAATGGGATTCTAAGTGGTGGAGCAGTGGCAGATGAAGATCTAAATCAGGAAGTAATTATCTTGCACTCAGTGGCTTGGGTATCAATCCCAATGACTACAATCAAGAAGTTTAGCTCTAACCTGGAAGGTTATCTGAGAATGAAAGGCAAAAATGAGAAAAGGAAAATGGAAGAAACAACTAAGGATAACTTGGAACAGAGCAAGTTTGATAATGAGGGTACTCAGACTATGTTCGAGGGAGGTGATAAAGATAAGGATAATTTAATTGATGATCCATCCATTATGAGTGAGGAGGAAAACATGGGGAAGACTTCCACTCTTGCAAAGGAGATTGAGGGACAACATAAGGAGGTCCCTAGTCAACATGAACCTATGGAGATTAGAGAGGAGGAGTTGTTGGATGGGGAGGAACAAATTGATAAAGTTGTGTCCCTGCCACATGCCATTGCTGAAGATGCAGGTGACTCCTCAGAGAGGGAAACCAAGCTTTCCTTCTTGCATTCTACCAAACTGAAATCTGATTCTTTCCTCCAAGTTGATTCTTGGATTTACAATAAAATAATGGGGTTGAAGAAGAAAGTGGAAACTTTGCAACATAACCAAGAGGCTGACCGGGCTATTATCAAACACTTGGAGGTGCAAATGGGAGACATCCCAAAAAACTTAAGGATTATGAGCATAATCTTAGAATGCTTATCAAGGAAAGTGGAACAAAAATGGAGTAGGTTACTTCAAGCATTTATGTTTCTATGGCGAGCTTGGGAAAAAGAGCAAATGAAGGAACCATATCTTCAGAGGGTCCTACCAAGAGGACAAGACAGAGTTCAAGGAAGAAAGCCTTGATTGTTGCTGCTTCTTCGGCCGCTAACTCTATCCAACATACGGCTATGATTGGTAAGGAGGTAGGTAAGATGATCACAAAACTGCAATAGTTTCTTAGGGTCTTCTTTTTTGGTTGGGTTCCTGTTCAAGTGCTTTTTGCTGGTTGTTATATCTAGTTCCTGTGTTTGGTCCTGTTTTCTGGTTTTTAGTTTAAAACTGTATTGGAGGTTCTGGTCCTTGTAAAACCTGGGTACTTTAATTGGACTATGTAAGTGGTTTTAGGTCCCTATAAAACCTGATTTTGGTGCTGCTTCTAGTAGGTTTAAGGAATCTTTTCTTGATGGATGTCTTGCATTTTCCTTTTTGAGGATGTGAAAGGGTTTCAGGGTCCCTTCGAAACCTATTTTTACCATAATCTAAAACATTCTCACATTCATCAATCTCTCATCATTTTGATGCATCCTGTAGTCAAATATAGAGGTCAAAAGTATTCCCAATAATATAACAACAAAAATTCAATATCTATACTTAAAGACATAACATAGAATACTTATCTCTTTTGAGTTTATGCAATGATTTCCATATATAGAATCATAAAATTGTTATCCAACACAAACATGCATAAAACTCCTGATATTCAAGAAAGTATCTCTCACTACTCACCAACACTAGCAACTCTTAGGAAAGTGGCTCTGTCAACCACATCTTGTTGCCATTCCAAAATAGCAATGCCAGAAATAATATATGTGAGTACTTTTTCCAACTACAAGCTCCTTTCACACACAAACAATAATATATGTGTTTTTACTAGTATATTTGACCTCATTTTTTGGCCATAATTTTTGACCATCTACTAAAATATTTTAGATTGGTCAGAGTATGGAAGGAAAAATATCTTTTCAAAAAAATCCATGCCTATGTTGGTCGAAATTTGCCAAATTTTTTTTATGTTGTTGCAGTCAATTCCATGGACAATGCTTGGAAACACTGTTGTTGCAGTCGATGGTTAGCTTCTTTATGTAGTGGTCTAGGTAAAATAAAAAAAGGTTTTCCATTTCATTTTTTTATTTTCACAGAGTGTGTAAAGGAGTTGGAGCATGCAATTTTGTTGTTATTGAATTTTACCATCTGTCAAAGTAATTATCTGACTCACATATACATACCTATGTATATATATGTATGCATATATGTGTATGCATACATATATTCCCACAGTTATGTATATAAATTAGTTGAGTATATTTGATACCTCTGATTATAGCAGGCTTGTTAAAGACACTTGCTATACTACCAATTTTCATATGTATACATACATACATATATATATATATATATATATATATATATATATATATATATATAACTGATTGGGTTTCTAATCTCGACTTAGTCAACATTGTTGATTTAAGGTTGCTTCTTTTGGCCTTGCACTTTCTTCTTTGTGGGTTTTTCTTAAACATAGCTCTACATCCATCCCCAATTTCAAGTGATTTGGCAATGCATCTGTTTGCTGCAAAAAACAATACCCATTTCTTGTTTTAGTTTCTGATAGGTCTTGCTCAACTCTTTCATTCGGAGAGAAGGTTTATGTCATGCCAATAGCACATAAAACATCTCAAGCTATATATATATATATATATATATATATATATATATATATATATATATATATATATATGCATTCATACATATATACATACATACATATGTAGATATGTACATATAAGTATATATGTTTAAACACATATATAACATGTGTGTTTATATTCAAGAAAATGCAATTGGCAGGTATAAAGCTAAATCACACAACCTTTGCCAACATTATTGCTGCCTATGCCAAAATAAGAGCTTTGGATGGTGTGGATGTGATGGGGACACAACCCAAGCACAGAATGGACACAACAGGAAAGGAAAAATTTTATTAACTTTGTAAATAAGCTAATACATTCAGTATAGAGAAAATAGACTTCAAAACATGCCCTATGGGCTTAGAATAGTATAAACCTGGAGATAATTTCTCCTTTCAGTACCTCCTCTCAAACTCCACTCCGAACTGCCTTTTACAATGCCATAAATGTTCTTAAATAGACCCCGAAGGGTTAAGGATTAGGAATACATTCTAGAAAGTGCTAGTTGGCATCCACCGACCAAATAGAAGGCTCTAGAAGTCACATTAGAAGTCAGCACAAAATTAGAAGAATCCAGAAATGGTAATCGAACTTCCAAGAGGCATAACTTTTGAACCGTAGCTCTGATTGACGAACCATTTACATTTCCAAAAGCTGTCAAATCACTCTATAGCCCTATGGACAGCTTTCTCATCCCCCATTTTTTGGCCCTATTCGAGGTCATTTAATGCCCCTAACTGACTTTGAAGCATTCTTAGGATGTCTCCAAAAACTAAAAAACTGTGATAACTTTCAAACTGTAGGGCCTTTTGACCTGATTCTTTTTCTGGAATGCTCTAAATTACAATGACAATCATTCGACCAATTTACACCTTCTAGTTCACCAAAATGATGGCTCAATTACATACTCCTATTTTTTTGGCATTTACACATATCCCAAGGTGATTAAAAACTCTAAACCAGAACACTAATAGTGGAACTGTGGGAGTTGGAACCTTTATTTGACCCAAATGGGTATCCAGAAATGAAAACACATGAAACAGAAACTAAGCCTAAGTACATTTTTTTTGGATGAGACAGGATTGCCCTTATACCTCTGGATGCTCCTGCATCAGGATGCTATTGACATGCCCATGATACTTTGTTTGGATTTTCTAATTATGAAAATTGTATTTGTTGAAAATAATCTAGTTTGTCATTTCCAGGATACTTCTCTTGTTGAACCTTTAATTGTTCTTGATGTGCTCACTTTGGAGAATTTTTGAAATCTTTGAGTTATAATTTGGGGACTCTAATGGCAGAAACACTTCTTCAGATTTTC
Source organism: Cupressus sempervirens (assembly GCA_028749045.1). NCBI lineage: Eukaryota > Viridiplantae > Streptophyta > Pinopsida > Cupressales > Cupressaceae > Cupressus > Cupressus sempervirens. The sequence goes on from CM053790.1 coordinate 148,214,905, forward strand.
TGAAATACATAGCAAACCTAAGCTATTGGCAATAAACAAACCCTTGCCAATTTTGCAAAGTGCTTTTTAGAGTTCAATTAAAGTGCTCTCATCCATAAAGAAAGTTCACTCCATAAAGTCCAACACAACTCATTGAACCAATAAATCCTAAGTTAGTACCATCTTTCCCTAAATAAGAAGGCTTAAAGTGTGTCTAGCAATGAACCTATAGAAATCTCATAGCAATCCAACCCTGTCTACATTCTTTTGATAATAACAAACTAGATGTCAATGGAATCTTTGATACCACTGGCATTTTTCAAAATACCATTTAAAATTTAAGGAGCCCATCCCATAATAGAATAATTGTACCCCAAATACTTGGCTTGTGTAATCTTAGGGTGGGAAGCAAATGATTTATCATTTACCTTGAGACATTCTCTAGCCATGTCTGGAGAACTTACCACTAAAACAGGGTGGCTACCAAATTTGAGACAAAAAATAGGCCATAGATCGATGAAAGTGAGTGTAGAATCTAATGAATTGGCCTACTTTTATCTTTGAGAAGATGAAGGTTTCCAATCACAGGAATAGCTCTAGGTCTGGGAAGGAGATGACTCCTATAATTTCCAAGGCTTTTTAGTAGAATTGTGGTACATCAATTTTTATAATTACTGCTTTATGCTCATTCTCTCCCTTAGAGAATGAAAAACAACCATGCAAACCTATTTTAGCATTTCCTCATCACTTATATTTAAAGAATGGGTTTTAGGCTTTCAAAAAACTTAATTGTATTGTAATGGCTCCTGCCGTGAAATTTAACATCCGAAACATGACATCTTGAAAGAAGGGAAATTGACATTTTTGGTGATGCTAGTAGTAAATATGTAAATTGGTGGTTGAATTTCATTGAAAGAGATTCCATATGAGCACAACACTTTAGCATCTACAAGATGGGGTAATGCTCAAATTGCCTACTACTACAGATATTCATAGGGAGATTCCAAATGCTTCACAACATCAAGGGTTACTTCACATTCAATCAAAATGAATATCTTTTTCTTTCTTAGATATCTTAATATGGGAGCAACATGAGTTTGAAGTTGGAGTTGATCTATTCTACTAAGATGATCAACCAAATTAGGTACAATGTATTTGTTGATATCTTCATTTTTTAAGTTTTACAATTTTGGGAGCTAAATCAAAGTTGCAAATTGTCTTCTAGGTCACAATTGAAAATTTCATATAAATTTTATAGCAAATGAAAAGCCAATTCAGCCACCCTATTTTAAACTTCTCAATGATTGAAATTAGTTCATAGATCAAATTCTACCTCATTTTATTCTTCCATGAATCAAGAACTTCTATTTGAAATACAAAATTCTTGCACACAGTTATCCATCCTTAGACTCATCATATTTGTTGAATGATGCTTGGAGATTTTTAATTTCTATAGCTCATCATAGTGTGATTAGATTAGATCTAAAAAATCACTCATCTAATCATGAAATGAAAATAGAGGATAAGATTGAAAAAATTGCTTATCCCTACACATGCCCAAGATTTACCCACCATTCAAAATATAATCTAGATACTTAGCCTCAACAGTATTGCAAAAAAAAAAAAGGATAGTAGAATAATGGCTATGTTACCAGAGAGGATATATTCTTACAACATCATCTCATTGTGAATCATCATTGTTTCCTTCCTCATTTTTCCTATAGAGAGAATAAGATACCATGAAAAACATCCTAGTGAAGAGGAAGCCCAAATTAGAAAGTACATGCACGAGATAGTTTATTTGGATTTAAATGAATCTACTATGACTTTTGTAGAATGGATCCATGCCTAAAATGTTTAGTGAGTTTAGGAGCTCCTTTATATTCTCATGATGGTCAATACCCACATTGCTCATCATCATTGCTGGAGACATTAATATCAAAATAGCTCATCTAAGATTGGACATTTGAAGTGTCTATGGTTGTCACAATCAAACTTGTTGAAGTTGTCTCTGAGCTTGATATAGGTACTGGTTTGCTTGGAGAGTGACGAAGTGAGGCAATGCCTATAGCTACTATCTTCATTGGGCCAATCTCCTAATCATCTTCTTTATCTTCCTTGGTAGCTTCCTCCTCTTTATCTTCTTCATCTTCCTCATTGTCAAGATGTGTGGGCTTAGTAAAAGTTTCTTCTTCATCATTATTACTATCATCATTATCATCTTTTATTTCCACTATTTTCTCACATGGCTTGTGAAGATGATAGTTATTTTTCCAAGCGTTTGTGGCATTCTTAACCACATGCTCTATATCTTTAATCAAAATTAAACATGTATTAAATCTAAGAGTCATTTTATCTTCATTTTTCTTCAAAGACTCTTTTACCTTAGCATATGTCATGCTCGATAGTAAATACCTCAAGGTTTGTGCATAAATGTCTTTTTCTATTTGCATTGCAAAGTCCCATCTTGGCTTTATTTTCTCTAATAATTCCTTAGAGATTTGAGAGGCTATTTGATTTAGTGAATACTTCCATTTGCCCATTTTGGTCAACACCAATTCTTCAACTTGTTTCTTCTCTGCCTCTATCCTTGTTTCATACTTCAAAGATTTGAAGTTTGTTATGCCTACACCTTCTTCCATTTGTTTCAACTTTTCTTGAAAGGTGGGAGGAGGTTAGCTAAAGACAATATCACTTCCTCTCTTCTTGGACCTCCTTATGAAGATTGTAGTGGATGGATTTGGTGGCTTGGTGATGATCAACTTTCCTTTCTTCTTCATAGGTTCTTCTTCTTTTTTTTATTCCTCTTCATCCTCTTCCTCTTCTACATCTTCTCCTTTGCCTTCAGTTAACATGAGGGGTGTGCTGGATTTTAGTTTAGCTATCCTCCTCTTTCCCTTGTTAATTGCCTGAGGGAATTTTATCTCTAGTTCTATCCTTGCCTTGGCTTCATCATAGGTTCCAAAATATGGTACCTTTGGATCAATAGGTTCATTAATTAGAGCTTTAATAATATCCTTTTCTTCATCAATATTTACCTCATAAGGAAGAGGTTTTACCCACACAATTCTGGGCTTTATTGCCTGGATGTAAACTTTGTCACAATCAACCATAAAGCATACATCATCTTTGTAATCCTTAACTAACTTCATAGGTATTATAAACCTATTGTTTATTTTCTATTTGAATACTTTGAAGTAGTTGTCCATATTGCTAATATAGTTCTCTCCCATTTCTGCAATGTATTCATTTATTTGATATAATACAGGCACATCTTTTCTCCATACTACTGTGCCTTTGGAAGGGAAGAACTTCTGAACATAAAAGAACAAACAAGTCAAAAGTGAACCAAATTTATAGGGGTTATTCTTGGAGGTTCTAATACTCTCCATATTCTTGTTGAATTGCCTCAACAACAACTTGATGAGGTCATAAGACAAGTTATTTTTCACCACTTTGTAAGCCAAGTCCATAGCTTCACAAGATACACTGTTAAGGTGGCTTGAACTATATATCTTGTGTGCTATAACATGAATCCCAAATTTTAGCTCTACATTTGTCACACTACTAATTTTCATTCCTCTTCCATCCCACTTGTCTAGGGTTTTCTTTTCTAGTTCAGCATGACCTAGGGGTTTGGTCATTTTGGCTTTAGTGAGCATGGGGAGGCCAGTGATGCGATGAATCATTTTCTTTGTAATCAAAATTGGTTGCTCAAGCCATAGCTAACCTTTGTACAGCTAGCTTAGAATGCATCTAATCCATTTAATTTGAAAACCTTGGGGCATGTGGGGAATATATGTTAAAAACCTTTGTCTTCCAAATGATTATGCTTAGGTTTAAGAATTCCATTAACACACAATTCACCTAGGGAATCATCCATTTCTAGGGTTCTAATTTCTTGAATAGAACACTTGAAATGAGTACAAATATTGTTAATAAGGAGTATGTTGGGAGGAATTTGTGATTGAGCTCCACTTGAGTCAAGGGTTTTTGCAATAGCATGCACAAGTTTGAAATCTAACACTTTTCACTCAACTCCTCAAACCAACATCTTAGACCCTCTCTTCACTTTGCTACTGCTTGATGCTACTTTACTCGATAAATTATGAGAACCTTGATAATTTTCTGCAAATTTTCTTATGGTCGCTTAATCACACTATAAATTGCTTCTTTGCAATAGCACTTAGATTTCACAGTGAGAAATGAATTTGATTTCATGCTTTTTGTTAAAGCTTCACCATTAATGCTTAGTATGATGGTAGCTGGGTTGACATCATGCTTGATAGCCTATCATCCACTATTCTATTGATTACTTGGTGAAGGCTTCTTGACTCAGTAATTATGTTTGTCTTGTTACTCTCGACCTTGCTTGGTAGAGTCCATGACCTGACCTTACTCAATAGAGAAGGTATCTTGGTGATAACTGATATCATTATTCCTTAGTGATCCTTTTTTATCTTGAATATTGATTTGGATCTTTGTCACCTTTCAATTGGAACTATTTAAATGTGATCTTGATAACATAGTTCCAGTTCTCCTTTGGAAACTTAGTTGAAAATGGTGGAGTCACCCACTTCTTCAGTGACATGACCATCATTACTTGAAGTACCATCCTTAGTAGATTTAGGAATGCATTTTTGCCTCATCTACTTTTGAATCTTATTTGCTTTTTCCTTCTTTTCATCTTCAATTTTACCTGTATTCATGCAATTTTTGGCTAGATGACCAAGTTTGGTACAAGTGAAACATCTTATAGAGGTATCTCTTCTCCTCATGTGATGTTTAACACAATTCATACCAATGTTTTGATATTCTCCACAATAATGACATCTACACCAAGTGTTGGAGTCCCAACTGAATATTGCTTTCACAATTTTCTCTACTAGATTGAATGACTTAGTTTTGCATTCTAATGCATTGTGACCTTGTTTCTTGCACTTGTGACACTTGCCCTCAAATTTTGGTTTCTCTTTGCATTCATTAGCCTTGTGACCATGCTGATTGGAATTGTAGCATTTTCCATTAAATTTTTCTTTACCATTACTCCAACATTTGTTTGATGTATGACCTAACTTACCACAGTGATTGCAAGTAAGTCTTTGATTCCTTTGAGCACCTTGTTTGGAGGATTAACCTTCTTCTTTGTATCCAATTCTTGCTTTACCCTTTTATCTATAGAGATTCACTCATTTAGGTGAACCATGTTTGTTTGAGACTTCATCATTCTTTCATTGATTTTCTTTTTAGGGTTTAGATCATTTTTCAATCTTTCACTAATTTTCTTTTTAGATCTTAGCTCATTTCTTATTCTTTCATTGATTTGTATTTCTAAATTTAGATCATTTCTTAATCTTTCATTGATCTATCTTTGGTACATAATTTCCTCATTTGCATTGGAGATTTAATCCATAAGATCTGCATGCTGAAGGGATTGGTTCAGGATCTCATTGTTTCTTCCATCCATTTCTTCTTTTATCTTGTTTCCTCTATTCCAAGATTTCACATAGCCTTACTGATTGAATTTCTTGCTCTCTTTTCATCTTTCTCACTTCTTCTTGCAAGGAACCATTTCTTTCTAGAAGTTCTTTAATTGCATCATTTTCTTCATCTAAATTTCTTGCTGGGAGAAAGTCTTCAATTCTTTCTTCAGCGTATTGATGTTCATTCATCTAATTTGCATGTTCCTTCCTTCTTTTTAGGGATTAGGTAAGTTTCTCCTTAGCTTTCTTGAGTTGTGCAATGGCCATTTCTAGATCCAAATTTTCATTGTCAATTGCCTTATTAAGTCTGAATATCTCCATATCCTTGATCTTTTCTCAAGCTGTTAAATTTTCTCCTAAGAACCATAAAGCTCTGATACTAATTGTTGGAAATATTCAAGACTATGCTAAGTTACTAAGAAGGGAGGGGTGAATCAGTAACTTCTAAAATTTCTACACCAATTTCAATCACATCTGATCTAATTGCATGCATGTGAAACTAAAAATATAAAAGCATCCACAACACTTGAACACAATGATTTGGTGACCTAGAAACCTTCCAAATAGAAAGTAAAACTGGGGTGGGGATGAAACCCACAAAACTTCAATATTGTGGCATAAAGTTGGCATGTTAAGGCTTACATTGATCACTTCTGATGATCTTCCCTATTAGGAGCAATTAGGACTAATAGGTCCACCTTGTTAGAGGTTTTACAAACACATAATGAGGTATGCACTCTATTAAGAGATTTAATAAAGATTGTTAAGTCTACCTTGTGAAAGGATTTTTACTGGTTCACCTATTAGGATGAAACAATAGATCTCTAACTTACAACTAAATTGCTGATAGAGATTCCTTGATTATACTGATCACCTTTTTGTGATGAATATGTCTCTATTACTCCTCTTTTGATATGACCTTCACAATTCACTCTTTATCTACTACTTAGCTTCAATTATTCACATTCACATTCTTTCATGGTCATTATTTTTTCATATGGATGTGATACAATACATCACACACACACACACACACACACACACACACACACACACACACACACACACACACACACACACACACACACACACACACACACACACACACACACACACACACACATATCAATTCAAATTACAAAATTACAAAGTCGACCATCATACAGTTTAACACATGTATCACAAAGTTGGCCCAAATGAAGACACTCAAGTTCTAAAGATTGACTTGGTGAAGTTCTGATACTTGGTGCCCACTGTCATTACTCGACATCATCATGCACTTGGTAGATGTAGAGGCTTAGTCCATACTAATCACTTCAAGGTAGTCTTGAACTCGGTTTGCACTGGTGACTTGGTAGATACTGTGTAACTTAACATAAACTGGGTTACTTGTTTACCATGACTATACTCCGTAAACACTAATCATCATACAACTCAGTTAACACTAGTTTTTCATTCCATGAATTATGAACTTGGTAGAGACTATAATGCTTAGTAACCACTGAACTACTTGGGTTGAATGGCTAGACTGAATCTGCTCGGTTTGAACTACTGGGCTAAATCTTCTCGGTTTGAACTGCTAGACTTCACACTAACTGAATATACTTGGTAACCATTGAAATGCTCGATAGCTACTAGAATTATATGGCAAACACTATAGACTATTCAATGAGCTCAGTAGCAAGATAAAACCTAAATAAATGTGTGTCACTAATAACAAACTTGACTAATATGTCAGTACCTTCATTGCCTAAATGCTTGGTTAATACTGAAATCTCTATAATATCAATGACAACATATAATTTGAAGAATTATTTTCAATAATATCTCTCTTTGGCATTAATGGCAAAAAAATATGTCAACATATAATGGTAAAAGTATGAGCAATTAGATAATATCCTTAGTTTGATTTTGATTCTCATCCATGCCAACTCCCTCTATGATTCTACCTAGATTTGTCTCAACAGCTTCCAAATGATTTCATCCTCTTACATCTATCATCACTTTGGTGTGTATTTTTGTCATTATTTTCCCTCTTTTCTGTAAATTTCATCATATGTATACTTTCCCTCTTGAAATACTAAACTCTCCCTCTTTGACATAAATACTTTGAAGTTACTATGTAGCTTTTTTATTGATTCATATCAAAATGTTATGCATTTCACACCTAAAGTGTGACAATCTAATGAAACATAGTTGATGCATCACTATCTTGTACTTTAGTGAGCATTAGATAGAGGAATAACCCCTAGTTTACCTCTTAGATACATAAATACATCCTTAGGTAATGCCTTAGTAAATTTATCTTCTATCTGCTCCTTGGTGATCACATATGCCAATCTCACCTCTTTGTCTTGAACCAATTCCCTTAGGTAATGACACTTGATTGTACTGTGTTTTGTCTTTGTGTGCATCACAGGGTTTTGGATATATTAATTGCACTTATTTTATCACAATAAATAACCATTGGTTATTTGATCTCCTCTTTCATTCCTAACAATAATTTCTTGATCCATATTATGTTAGAATAATTAACTACTACAACAAAATACTCTACCTCTATTGTTGATTGAGAAATACAATTATGCTTCTCTCTTGTCCAAGATACTAATCTCTTTCCAAGAAATAATGCTCCTCCATTGGTGCTTTTTCTATCATCAATGATTCTTGCCCAATCTACATCTGTGAAGGTTCTTAACTCACGGTTTCCTCCTTTCTTATCCCATAGACCATATTCTTTAGTTCCTTCTAGGTAACTCAAAATATGATTTATTTCCATCATGTGATATTATTTAGGATTTATAGAAAACCTTATAACTATATATTGATTGCCAATGTAATATTAGGTCTGGCGTGTACAACATCATATTGAAGTTTCCCAATCCTTGATCTGTAGGTAGTCTAATTTACCTCCTTTAAATTGTCATTCTTTGAAATTTTATGTCAAGTAGACATAGGTGTTCCATCTAATTTGGAATATTCCATTCCAAATTCTCTTAATGTTTCCTTGATATACTTTGATTGAGTGATGTATATTCCATCCTTCATTTGATGAACTTGTACGCCAAAAAAGAATTTTATCCCTCCAAACATAGACATTTCTTCAACAAATGATTTGCATAACATCTCATGTCCTCCATATATGATATCATCCACAAATAATTCTACTAGAAATATCTTTTCCTATGGTCCTTCCTTTATATACAAATTACTATTATCATTTATCTTTTCAAAACTAATTCTTACTAGATATCCATGCAACCTTTCATACCATGCTCTAGGAGCTTTCTTTAGTCCGTATAGAGCTTTGTGTGGTTTTATTTAAGAAATCTGATTTTACATCCATGTACACTTCTTCTAGGATTCCATTTAACAAATCCAATTTTACATCCATCTGATGTACTTTGAATCCTTTATGTGCAACATATGCATGCAGTATTCTAACTCCTTCAAGTCTTGCAATAGGGACAAATGTTTCTCCATAGTCAATACCTTCTTCTTTTGTATAACCTTTGCATACTAGCCTCGCATTGTTCCTTATTACTTCTCCTTTCTCATTTAATTTATTTCTGAATATCCATTTTTTTATACCAGTCACATTCTTATCCTTAGGTCTAGGTACAAGAGACCAGGCATTATTCTTTTCTATTTTCTCAATTTCTTCATTCACAACCTCTATTTGACCTTCATTTTCTAAAGCATCTTTTACAGATCTAGGTTCAAATTCACTAAGAAACCATGTACCTTTTAATTTGTTCCTTGTTAGTATGCCATCTCTCTTCTTCAATTATTTGTTTAGGTGCATGATGTTTTCTGACATATTTTTAAAGTTTAGTCTCTCTTATTCTTGTTTTTGAATTAGGTTCACTTGGTTCTCCATGCTTGTGATCTCCTACATTTTTCTCAGGATCCTTTATCTATGAATAGGTTTCCTTTGACTGAGCTAACTATAACTCAAGTTGTATTTACTGTGACTTGGATTGCACTTTCTGAACTGACTACTGCTCAGGTTGTATTGTGTATGACTCAAGTTGCACTAATTGTGACTTGGTAGGTTGACTTTTTTGTTTCTTGGTTTTAATTGTTTGTGAATTTGGTAAAGTGTTAGTATCCTCCTCATAGTAAATAAATATTTTTTAGTCTTTGGGCTCCTTGTTGCTATGTTCTTCACTTATTTCTACAAAGTCATCAATCTTTACATGTGCACTTTCTATAACTTTGTGAGTAGCAAGATTCAAACATATTTATTCCTTACTTTTATCAAAGTAACATGGGAATATACCTTCATCACTTTTTGCATCAAGTTTTCCTTTCCTTATATCTATCAAGATATAGCATTTGCTTGTAAATAATTTTAGATAGCAAACACTAAGATTATACCCATACCATAATTCTTAAGGTGTTTTGTCTATACCTTTCTTTAGTTAAACCCAATTTAGTGTATGACCTATTATACTGATTGCTTCTCTCTAGTATTTTGGTGCAACATTTTTGTCAATCATTAGTGTTCTTGCACACTCCATGATGGATCTATTCCTTATTTCTACTATAACATTTTCTTTGGTATTCTAGGTCTTGATACATGTCTTTTGATTCCTCTTCCATTGCAAAATTCATTAAATTCATTTGAGATGAATTTACCTCCTATATATGATCTCAAGCATTTTAGATTCTTTCTCGTTTCCTTCTCAATTCTAGCCAAATACTATTTGAACTTTTGAAATGGATCAAATTTATCTTTTAAGAAAATTATACTCATCATCCTAGAATAGTCATTAACAAATAGAATAAAATATATATCTCCATAGTATCTTTCTATACCTATTAGTCCACAAACATCCATATGAACTAGATCCAAAACTTCTTCAGAGTTAAAAGTCTTACTTTTAGAACTTATTTTACTTATCTTTCCAATTTGACATTATTTACACATGACCATCTTAGGTTTCTTTAGATTTGTTATGCCTCTTACTCTTTTGATCTTTCTTATGGTAATGAGGTTATCAAAGTTAACATGACACATACTTTTATTCCATAAACAACTTTCCTCTATTTGTGCCAATAAACATGTATTTTTAGTTAGATCTAGGTAAAAAAAATTACCTTTTTTTTTTTCTGATTACTAGTCCCAACCAGGTTTCCTTTACCATGCAATAGCTTAGCTTTTCCATTCATGAATTATACCTTATATCCTATATTGTTCAATTGTACCTGACTAAGTAGATTGTGTCTTAGTCCTTCAACCTAGTAGGCATTGCCACATTTTTTTTCTTTAGTTAATGTTATAAATCCTTTTCCTTTTACATAACATGGCTCACCATTTCCAAACCTAACACTTCCACTATCATAGTGTACTAAATGTTCAAACTTAGTTTTGTCACTCATAATGTGATGAGAACAACCACTATCTATGATCCAGGTATCACTATTGGTTCCATGAGAAATAAGTGTTGTCTTTTCATTTTCCTCTTTATCAGATTCATCCTTAACAATAATATAGACTACTTCTTCTTCATTATCATCACTATTAGAATATTTAGCAATGTAACAAGATTTCTTACATTTATCTTTATAGTCATTGTAGTTCTTGAAGTCTTTCTTGCCTTTAAACTTGTTCTATCTTCTCTCATCTTTATCTTCATTTTTTGGACATCTTGCATAAACATGACCAAACTCTTCACATGAGAAACAAATCAATGGAATTTTTCTTCTAAATTTAGCTTTCCCTTTTGGTAATCTTTTTGCAAGAAAGACTTCAAGGACTTCAAGATCATCATCAATATCATCTTCTTCTTCACTATAAACCTATTTTCCTTTTGAGTTTCCTCCTTTTCTACCAAGAGTTTGGCGTTGAAAGTAAATTCAATATTGCTGGGATTAGGAGCATAGTTACCCAATTCAAAAGTAGTCAATCTCCCCACAAGTGCATCCAAGGTTATATCATTTTTTGGATTGCATCTCATATCTTGAATTGCTGAAACTCTAATTGGATAAATAGGAAAAAGAGTTATTAATACCTTGCTAACCATTGTTTCATTAGTTTATTTCCTCCTATAGCTCTGATTGCACTCATGATTTCTTTGATTATTTTATTGTATTGGAAAATGTTTTCAACTTCTTTCATTTTAATTTGATCAAATTTTCCACTTAAATTTTTTGCCTTGGCTCTTTGTACATTTTATCACCTCCATAGACTTTGTGTAGTTTTTTCCACATTTCAAACAAAGTTGGACAATCTTTAACTTCATCAAATTGAAAATAGTTGAGAGAGGAAGTGTTGTCATTTTCACAATGGACACCCCATTTCTAATTAGAAATGGGGACCACATAGTTTAAAATTTTTTCTTGTCTAGATCCCTAGTCCAAGGTTTGATTCTTTTTTAGAGCTTTATCTGGTCTCTATGTCAACTCTGGCCCTCTTCTTGAGAAACCCAGTTGTTAGAAACTAGAGATTTTGAGCATAAATGTGATTTTATGTGGAAAAGATATGCATTGGTACACTTAGTTCACATGTGCACCTTACATGGTACACTAATGTGCTTAGTGGTTTAGTGACGGAGCACATTCTCTTGGATGTGCATACGTATGCACATGCACAGGTTTGCACCTCCAAGAGGTGTACTCTATCCTAGGCCTATAAAAGCCCAAGACTACCCCTTCTTCCTCACACTTCATGCCAACGAGACCTCCAATAGCACACCCCCACACCTGTAGAGGTGATCTATCTTTAGATACCTACACCTAGATGAACAAATACTAAGTTAAGCATAATGGTGCGCACCTTGTGCCCCTATCCAAGGTGTGTAAGGTGCACACCTTTATTTCATTAAGCAAAAGAAAACCTTAAAAAATTAACATCTTATCTAAGGTGTGCATATGAAAACCTTACAAAATCCTAAGATAAGCATATAGAATGGTGTGCAGGTGCACACTTGTGCACAATTTTTGTTTCTAAGACAACCTTCAAGAGATTAGGCTATGCACATTGCACACCCCACAAGGTGCACAATGTGTGCACCCTTTGGTGTTAGAAATAGTTTAAGGTTAAGGGGTGCACCTAGCGCACCTTCAAGGTGTGTACAATGCACAAAAACTATCTTTTAGAGCTAAAATAGGGCTTTTAAGTGTTTTTTGATGTTTTAGGGTTCTGGGCTTTATTTTTTAGTAATTACAGTTTGTTTAAAATTCATTTTTCCACCTTCTAGACTAATGTATTTCTATTTTGTAGATAAAATGACTTCTTCTTCATCCTCCCTCACAACAAATATTGTTCCTAAACTGGTGGTCATTAAGTTTCAAGGTGTCCAATCCAAATCCCATTTCTAGGATGCACATTCAGAGAGTTGAGGTACATAAATGGGTCATATTGACTAGAATGCATTCCTAGTTCTCTACAACAAGCCAAATAAGAGATTCCCAATGGTTTCTACATTAATAAGATTATGATTATTAAACATAGCTTTACACCCTATTTTAGTACAATCTTTCAAGTTGATCATGCCTTTGGCTAAGAATTAAGTTTCATAAGAGATGGTGGTCAAAAGCATATCAGGAGAGATCCTTCTCGATCTAAGACCTAAGAACATTGAGAAAGTATTCCATCTTCTGAGGGCAGACAATATATAATATTGACATAGCATCAAGCAGAAAGGTGGTATAGAGAGTATGAACAAGAAGCTACAAAAATTATTCAATCATCATATTTGATTGATAGGACACCTATAGGAAGAAAAGCTGGAAAAGTAGATATGATAAGAGGTTACATGAAGGATGATATCAAAAATTCTATAATGCTCATGAGTAGGATCATGAGATTACTAGTAGTAGGACACTTAAAAATATGGATGGTACACTTCATTAAAACCATTAAAATGACAAAGATTCCAATTGACTAGGCTACAATGCTTAGTAAGAATTTGGATGAATAACTAGTGGCCATCAAAACTGATCAAAGATTCTATATGACCTCATACTTGGTATATCTATTAGCAACAAGGACTAGTGATCAGGGATAACTTTAAGGAACACACCCCTGCTCCCCCCCCACCCCCACCCCCCCCCCCCCCCGCCCCCGCCCCCCAAAATTTATAAAATTGTGGCGAATCACATGTCATTTGGGCGAAAAAAAAAATAATAGTGTTGGCAAATTATGCGTCAATGGATGGATATTTTGTGGCAATTTTTTTAATAGTTTAGACAATTTTTATAAAATAATGGCAATTATAATTTTTGTTTTTAATAAAATTATTAATATTGATGACGAATTATGTTTTGAGATATGGATATTGGTTGGCGAATATTTTAATAATCGATACCTTTTTTATAAAAAGGTGGCAAAATTATTTTCCAAATAATTGAATTAATTTATTTGTTATCACGAATGGTTTTCAGAAAGTTATAGTTGGTATGGCTATTTTCAAAAGATGGTAAATAAGTAGCCTAACCTAACATACCAACTTACATAAATTATTGGCAACTGGCAAGTGATGGTTTAAAGACATGGTTGTTTGACCGTACATTATGGAAGAATAATTTTTGCCACTACCAGTGTAATTATGTTAAATGTATTATTTGAGAACTCAGACCGTTTGATGATCCAAGATCAATGGCTGAGGTTTAATTTCGGCCAACATTTTTGGAAGGAAGAAAAATTGTTGAGGTAGTCACCAGAATGTTGACATGTATCAAGGTAAGTTGTATGTGGAGTACAGTGCACCCAAAAAGAATTAAATGCCATGTCAATGATAGCGACATTCTCTCCAGCGTGTATCACTTAAGTTGTAGAAGATAGTATATTGATGTCTTGTCACTGTTAATTACAATTTACAATTGGCCTTTTCCATCAGCTAAGAAGCTTCACACACATTACAATACATGCCACAATCCACTAGCAGTAGTACTATTAGTCTTAATTACAAATTTACAATTGGCCTTTTCGATCGGTTAAGTGGCTTCACACGCATTACAGGACAATGGACAGTATTAGTGTTTAATTACAATTGGCCTTTTCGGTACGTACTTGCAATTATGTTCAAGATTTGAGAATATTTGCTGATTTAATGTAATTGAATTGGTAGTCGGACAAAAACAAACAAATAATCTTCGCACCCTACCCACCAAGCTTATTTATAGGTGATTGAGCTACTTCTTTCATCATTGCTCATCTCATTTTTAGTAGTCGATAGGTGTGGTTTGTTTGGTGTTAGTCTGCTAGAACTTAGAGTTTGAACTTTGTAGTAAAGATGGACAACCCTATTCGCCTGAGATGCACTTTGGAAGAGGAGCAGAAGGCCTTTCTAGGTCGTGTTCTTGAGGAAAACCTCTTGTCAATTTGCAATGAGGTTGTTCCATGCTCTGGTGTGAAGTTTGTTATTGCTGCTGTCAAAATGGTTCTAGGGCATGCATTTTTGAAGAATGAGAATTGGTATCGTGTCACCACTGACACTATGTCACAATTTCTAGCCTCCTTGCTTGACCTTAGAGAAGCAAGGGCCAAAATTTTGTTGCTCCTGAGGAAGATTTTTAAAGTAGTATATTTGGGTGATGACATTGAAATTGTTGCTCATGCAGTTTTAGGAGTGGGGATCCCTTGGGTGGGTGAAGTCCACAAGCTTCTGGAACCTGGCCAAAATGTGGTCCCGCAACCATTTTTACTAGGCTTGACTGCTGGGCAGTTGCAGCACCATAGGAAATGCGCAAGAATTGGGTTGAATTGTCTTTGAAAATGGTTTTTCCTGGATGAAGTGGAAGATGGCAACAACTGGCTACAAGAATTCACAACCATGGTCAATTATGGTGGTTTCTACGATGAATAGTACAGTAGTTCTAGAGTCTGGGGTTTTCCCCTGATTTTGTAAATTTGTAAGTTTCAAGAAATATCAATAAAATTTTTGGAGTTTTAGTTCCATATAAAATCGTATTTCATTGTTTTAACTTCTTATGCTTACTTATGCAACATTGCAATATTTTGCATTTTTGAATTTTCTATTGAATTGTTTATAAAAGCCTATGTGAATATAAAATATTATTAGTTCTTGCCTTTGGCAGGAAACTAATGGAATCACCTAGTTCCATATTAGTTCTATAATCTAAAAATTTCATTGATATACCAATGTTTGCAAAAGGTTTATTAATTTGCATTTTTTTTGAAATTGAAAAATACAATTTTTTTAAAACTTTATTGGTTCATGATGAAAAAGGCAATGAAAAAATTCAATTTTCTTCATAAAAAATACAACTATTTTTTTCAACACCTCTATTAATGCAAGCATTAATTGCAACCTTATATTTTCTTGTGACAAGTGTATAATTTTTTTTTTTAAATAATCATTTTTCTAACACCTCTATTAATGAATGCATTAATTTCAATTTTATCTTTTCCACATTTGTGACAAGTGGATAAACTTTAAAAAAAAAGACAATTAGTTTTAATTGATGTTTATCTTTGTAATTTGTAAAATTTTATTCAAATATAGACATTTTAACTCTTTTAAATTGTCAATTTTCAAAAAAAAAAATTTATATAGTTTAATTTCATATTTATTTTAATTTTAATTTGTATCTAAGCTTAAATTAGAATTTAATTATTTTTATTTTTACATATCTAAACCAATTCTTTTAATAAATTTTCTTTTATTTTTCATTTATATATATAATTTTATTAGATTATACATTTATTTAACATATATAATTTTTACTATATTGATATTATTAATTTATACTTTAAAATAAATAATATTAATTTTGTATCAATTTTAATAAAGTTCAAATTATTTAGCTTGGTATATTATCAACTTTATTTATTATAAGTGTGTTTGGTTTTTTTAAAGCATACATGTTATTTTAAAATTAATTAATTTTTTTTAATGCATTATATTTAACCTTAAGAATATTGTCCAACTTCTGCAATTCGATAAATTTATCACTTGAACAAGATATATCAAACAATTTAAAAATTGAAATTAATCAATTTAACTCTTTAAAAAAAAATTTATACAATTTTATCTATATCTCATGTATAATTAGTTGATAAATATCTTTGGTATGATAAATGTTCTTTAGGATGTCATCTAATTTTAATTTAGCATGATACTATAATGTTTACTTATATATTCTTTTACTATTTTAATTAATATACATCATTGCAGTTATATAATTTAATAATATACTAACTATACTCATAATTTAATGGGAGTGGGACCCATGACCCATGGGGCCACGACACTATTCACCAGTGTCGTTGGATGTTTATAGATCAATGACCAAAGTTGAGTTTCGGGGTGAAAGGAAAAAGAAACCCTGTAATTTCAAATGCATCCTAGAATCATGACATGTGTCACTAAACTCCTCGGTCGACAAACAAATAACAATGTCATTTCAATTTGGTGATGATGTGACACTGACACATTTGACTCATGATGTGAGTCATCTTGATACCTGACTAGCTTAGTTAATGGGAGTGAGACCCACGACCCACGGGGCCACCACACCATTCACCGGTGCCATTGGATGTTTATAGATCAATGACCGAAGTTGAGTTTCAGGATGAAAGGAAAAAGAAACCCTGTCATTTCAAATGTGTCCTAAAAACATGACACATGTCACTAAACTCCTCGGTCGACCAACAAATAACAATGTAGTTTCAATTTGGTGATGATGTGACACTGACATGTCTGACTTGTGATGTGAGTCATCCTGATACTTGACTAGCTTAGTTAATGGGAGTGGGACCCATGACCCATGGGGCCACCACACCATTCACCGGTGTTGTTGGATGTTTATAGATCAATGATCGAAGTTGAGTTTCGGGATGAAAGGAAAAAAAACCCTATCATTTCAAATGTGTCTCGGAATCATGACACATGTCATTGCTTAGTTAACACATTGACATAATCACATTCCACTTGTAGTTAATAGTGATGTTATGAATGACTTTAATACATTGTGATGGGTTATGTAAAACTAGTGGTCCACGATTGCACTCACATTTAAATTGAAAGTGTACTGTGTGACAAGTGTGATGACTATAGACTATAGAGTACAGATTGTACAATTTTGGCACATTAAGTTTCTTTAATTTTGCAGTTATACGTTGTCTGCAGATTTAGAAATTAGAAAGGGGTTACAAATTACAATTTACAAAGTTACAACGCAACAAAGTTACCGATTCTTAATTTCTAGGTTGAGGATTGTGGTCCAAGGAAAGAAACAAACTATGGTCTCTCAGCTCTCTACAAAAATTGAAACTAAGGGCAATGTGAAAGTGAACGGGTAAGTGTAACTACTAAAATCCTAAAAATTTACATCCCTCATTTTAAATTTTACAACTTTACTGTTTATATTATATAAAAAAAATTAGTCTGTAAGGTTTTAATTTTGAATCACCCTTGTAGGCTTGTAGCTGTGTTTAAATATTTACCACGATGGGCAAAACAAATACCAAGAATAACATGGGCAAAATAACAGAATTCCACAATATGCTTAAAACACCAGGTTTCAGTGATTTATTCCATGATATGCATGATCCTGTTATTCATGGAAATAAGGGTATAATGGAGATAAGATTTGCACTTGAAAACAAGTGGAGCAATCCAAATAAGGCTTCAAAATTTTGTTCATTTGACCCTAGTGTAAATGCAACTGCAAATAAAATTGCACCGTGGCTAGCTGGGTCGGCACACATGGTGTTACCTCAAGTATTCCCTTGCCCAAAAATTATTATGCTTTGCGCCAAAAATTATGATGAAAATAGAAAATAAATTGTGAATAAAATTACTCAGGAAGAAATTTTGTCCATAATTGAGAGTGAATTTGCTAGTCTATTGAACCTAGGGTTTCAACAACAACAGTCAAACATACATATTGACCTGGGAAAGCTGGCAAATGATTATGAAAAATTAGATGTAGAACAGAGAGATTCTTATATCAAAGGAATAACAAGCGGTTGTAGGCTGAGTCCAAATCACATGCCTCCCTATGATTTTGAATCTTTTGTGCCATGGGCACAGGACAATATTTCCTTGCTAGCATTTTGTTTGGGATTGGGTAGTAACAAACAAGTGGATGCCAGCATTCTTGAAATGCTTTATCATACTCATTTTCAAAAAGAACTAGTAAGATATCATTTTATTGAGCACATTGTTCGTTGCATACAAGATCAATTACTAATGATTCAAAGAGGTTCAAAGAAGACATTTAGATTCACAACCTACTTGTGCTATCTTCTTTAAGCAAAGCATCGTGCATTATTTGAGGCAAACAAGCTTTGCAGTCAGACTCAAGGCCAAAATCCAATATATGAGTGGACACCTCAGATAAGGATGATTGATAACAGAAGGAACTAAAACAATTTTGTAGACTTCTTTTTGGCACCAATGTACCATAAAATTACAAGCACTCTAATGCCTAGATTGCCTGTTACTTGTAGAAATTACATTCAACTCAGAAGTGAACTAGAATTGGCTGACTGGTACTTAATGGAAGAGTACATTGTGTTAAGGTTTTACAGTTCATGGGTAGAACCCTAAAAACTTCCAATATATGTAACAAAGAGGGTATTTGCATTGGAATATGTATGAAAAATGGAGAGCACAGATGTACTCTTTCATGGTCAACAAAAGAAAATGATATTTCCCTCCTTTCCATTCTCCTTTGGAGGGTTTGCATTTGAGAGAAGAGGATTCAAAGTGGTATAAGCCTTTATAAATTTTTTTTGATTTGATGTTGACAGTCACTGGTAGTATGATCCACTAAACATAATTGGAGCAAGGCTTAAGGGCATTGGGACTTCTGCAAGCCAATATCAACATGAACATATGCCTTTGATTGAAAAATTTAAAAACATGGAATCCTGAGAGGAGGTCAAAAAACAGATGGAGAAATATGCTGCTGAAAATAATATGTCAATACAGGAATTGTCATCACAAATAATGACATTGCACAAATAGAAAGGAAAAGTGTAGGGCATGACATTGTCCAATTTCTACAAGAAAGTTGATAAACCATCTACAAAAGCTATTTCAAAAGAGATAATGAATGATTGTATAGATGCTGGATGGAGTCAAAGCAAAATTTCTCAATTTTGGGAAATGAGGAAGAATCTCGGTGAGCCAAAGACCTCTTTAGATCGTGATGAGGTTGAAGAGGATACAATATTTGATGAATTGTGGAATAAGGAGCGTCCACCTGAAGCACATCATAGTGATAGTGATGATGATTACGATGACCAAGATTTTTTGAATCCCTCATCTAGTACACAAATTCAGAGAGGAGTTGATGCATCCACCAAAAATCTATATAGCAAAGGGGCATAAATTGTAGAAAAAATGGGCTACCAAGGTTCTGGTGGTCTGGGTCCCAATGGAGAAGGGGTTTGGTTACCACCTCAACCACCAACTATAGCACCAAAACATGGTCAAAAACTAGGCCTTGGGCATGGAGATCAATCATCAACTCAGTCAATTCCATCCACATTGGATTCATCTCAATTAATTAAATTTGTTCTTGCTTCATTTACAGTTCCACTTCCAAGCACTCAGATTCAATCTGAATCAATTGTCACTCCCACAACTGTAGATATCATGGATACAACTACAACTAGTGGTCCGAAAAGGACATTGTATATAGATGCAAAAAAATTTGGTCCCAGAGATCAAGAAAGTTTAAAGAAGCAGAAGATTATGACAAGTATTAGTAGTATTACTAGTACAACAATGCTAATGGTGACTGTGAGTCCAACAATTGCCCATCCTTCAGGAAAAAACCCTTAGAATAGTCCACAAACCCAACTAATGGGTTTAGGTGTTAGTTATCCTCATGGTATTCATGGAAGCTCATACATCAGAGCAAGTGCTATTGCTATTTCACCATTCAGACATTCAATTGTCTCATAAAATCTTGATTTTCGTTACAATGAATTTGTAACTAACTATGAAAAATGAAAAAACAAGAATAGAAAAAATAGTAAGATAATGAAGATGGAAGCAATTGTTGCAGCTCATGATGCAGAACCTGCAACCAACAGGTTATTTCCCACATATGACCCAGATAAAGATATGATGGAATTCATGGTTGTTATGCCCCCAGCTAGAGATAAAAATCCACCAGAGAGTCAGTTAGATCCATCTGAATTTCAAGTTAGCACCCTCCAAATGGATTTATCCAAAATTAAAAAATGTGGACAAGATAAATGTGTCCAAAATGACCAACCAAGTGGTCTATAGTTCAGTGATGAAGTTGGAGAGAGAGAAGGGAAAGCTTCAGGGCACAATAGATAAGTTAAAGGCAGACTTGGCAAATGTAAAGGCAAGTGAGAAAGTAGTAGTAAACAGGTGCAAAGAATTAGAGAAAAGGATAAAAAATTCATCTTCTGGCTCTAAAGAAGGAATTGAAAAACAAGAACAAATGGACATAGAATTGAAAACTCTGAGGGAAAATTTGGAAAAAATGGGAAAAAAACTCCAGGATGAAAAAGACTCTTCAACAAAGTTATATAGAAACTTGGAGAATGCTACAAATGTAAACAATAAGTTAAATAAAGAATTGGAAAATGAGAGGGTAAAAACAAAAGAGTGGGAAGAGAAAGCAAAAGGGTGGGAAAATAAAGTAGAGCAAATAAGAAAACATAGTGAACACCAGTACTCAGAAATGAAAGAAGACCTAAAGAAGGCAAATGATACTATTAAAAAATATGAAAATGGCTTGAATGACCATGTAAATAATACAGTAAAGAAAATAAAAAATTACTTCTGGGGGCAAATAAAGACTTCTATTGATAGGTTGTGTGATTGGTTCGAACTCTACGAAGCTCTTACAGATGTTTTTGGGAAGTTGAAAGAGAAACTTGAGGAGAACAAAAGTTTTGGTCAGAGACAGAAAATTGCAAAGTAGATTATGGAAGAAATCAACAGCACTGCTGATAGGCATTTGGTAAGCAAGGGAATTTAGGACCACATTGGTTCAATAATAAAGGTGACCTCTGTATTTCATAAATGTCAAAAACTAATAGAAGCAGAAGAAGTTCTTTCTTTATTTGAGCCAAAGCTCACCAAGATGAACAATAAAACAACAAAATTGATATCTCTTGGTTTACCGAGTCTTGGACCTGATTTCTCAACAATGGGTTTTGTTGGAAGAGAAGTTTACAAACAAAAGTTGGAAGACCAAATAACCTCTGATTTAGGCAACCTTCCTCAGGATAAAACTCATGAAGGCATTGCAAAGTGCATCAAAACATTCACAAATTTGCATGCACTAGTGAAACGAACATTGCTTGAAACTCGCTCTTCCAAGTATGGAATGCTGACGAGAATGCAGGTCATTTACCATAACATCAAAAATTTTGCCCTTCCAACTAAAGAAGAATGGAGCATACTACAGAAACTTATAGTCTGTATGTGAAAGTACTTTTAGTTTCAATCATCTCTATATCTTTACTATATATGAATATCTTTCATATTATCCTACATATTATAGTCTAGACTCTAGAATTGAGTTTAAAGTAACAAGTTTGAACTTTGTTTTTTGAATAGGATCAATGTTGCAGTCTTGTAGATGCTATTGCCTATGCTAAAATTGCTAATTTACTAAACTGGCCTATCAAATGTAGAAATGTACAACTAAAGTTGTAGAGATGTTGTAGACTTGTAGATGTCTTACTAATTTAGATTTTGAGACTTCACATTAGGCAAATTGACCTGAAGCTATTGTTGCTCCCTTGTTTCTATAAAAGAGAATTTAGGGTCATTAGCTTACAAGAATTGTACCATATTAGCTGAATATTGCAAATGAAAACCATTGATATTTATTAATTGTGGAATTGAATCTATGATTCTATCTAATTTTCATGTTTTCCAATTCAATGTATGTTGAATAAATGAATAAAATAGAAAACAAAATTTCATTCAAGAATTTCAAATTCAAATATGAATGATCATTGATGACATGATATAAACTACACTCTACAGTAATAATACTCTTTGTTCTCAAATTTTAATGATGAAACATAATACATTCTAATTTCTTGCTTTTCTAAAATGAACATTGAATGATAGGATATCATATAGTAGTTAATAAGTTAAAAAAATACCTATTGGTTGCCACTACTAATTTAGCAAAAATTTCCTAAATTTTCCAATTCATCTCTGTGTCGTCATCATCATCCAATTCTGGTAGTCCAGTTGCTTCATTGTTCTCTTCATTTTCATTTGTGTCTTCTTCAACTTCAAGTTCACTCTGACCTCCACTTCTATGACTCCCAATCCCATGGCCAGTGCTACTGCCAATTATACTTGTCCCACTTGGAGATGCTGTAGGAGATTGGTTAATGGTGTTGGCCAGTCCCACCCTTCTTCTTTTGCATCTTTTCTTCCAGATTTCCATTGCTTTTTGAAAAGGAAAAGTATTGACATTATACCTAGATGTGTATACCCTCAAGCATGATTCCAAATTCTTGTCTAGTTTGTTTCTTAGCTTTGATTTTAGGAAGCCCAAAGCACTAAAAACTCTCTCATCCTCCACTGAACCCAATATCATGGTTTGACATAGATCAGCAAGCTTGAAGTACTCTAAAATTTCTTCACACAACAATGTGCTCTGTTTTAGTTCTATCCAAAGCTTTGTTTCCGAGCCATCTTCATGTGGGTTACGCATTAATTGATATTGATGCTTCATGGTCCTTGCAAAGGTGCCTAATTTCTGTCTAAGAAGACCCTCATCTAATATTCCATTGATAGTCACTCCATTGAATTCTATAGATTTGCAAAATTCCTTTATCAAAATCAATAGCTGTCTACGATAATCTTCCTTATTGTTGAAGGACCAATATTGAGGAAACATAATTGCCATGGCCTCAAGCAGTTGATCATATGGGAATCATGATATTATTTTAGAGGAAACTCTAGAGGCTATGTCCCTTGCAGTAGATGCTATAGACTCAATGATCTTGGTAAACTCTTCCCTTGTAACTCTTGTAGCTCGCTTCTTTGGGGCACTGTAGTACATTGGTATCTAAAATCCCCTTACACAAACACATAAATCTCCATTTTTAATGATCTTTAAATAATTATTAGGATCGTCCAAATTTGTTAGTTTCTGCCAGTGATTAAATCTATCATCAGATAAATTTAGGTCAGTATGATAGAGACTATCGAGGGCTCGACATGACATTTTATGCAATTGAGCATATTTTGCAATATACATGGCTCTTTGCTGGGATTTTTTCATAATTAACCTCATTTCTTCTAGCATGGGAAGAAGAGATGTCAAAGTCAAAAGTGTCTCTATATTGCTTAACCTCTGAAGTAGGTCGCCACATCTCTAATTTTTTGCATTGTCCCAATTTTTGTACATCAGTCTAACCAAAGATTGATATTCGAAAAATACTCAATGTGCTGGTCCATCCAAAGAGATCCATTTGGTATCAACATCTTTTAGAAGCTTGTTTCCATCGATAATTCCATTAGCAAAGTGATGAAATTCCCTAAAACACTTGGGACTTTGACAAAAATATGCATACAACTCTCTTACTAAATCTTCAACCTTGTTTACTGAAGGAAACTTCTTCACAACTCTAAAAGCAAGATTCATCCTATGGGCCATACAGTGAATGACAACAACATATGGTGAACAAGAAGCCTACATCTTTGTGCAAAGACCATTCCTTTGACCTTGCATTACTGAAGCTCCATCCGCTCCAACACAAACCAACTTCTTCGCTATTTTCAATTCATCCATAGCTCCATATTCAATTAAATTGCTCTTTACTAACTAAAATAAAGTATCTGCCATCGCATTTTCTCTCAATTTAGCAACAGATAGTAGATGTGGTTGGTGGACATTATTCTATACAGTATAAACATGCATGCATACACATGATGTATTATCTATTTCCATAACTTCGTCTAAGGACAATGCAATAAAGGTTGACTCTTTTATTTTTCTTTGTACATCCTCTATTTCAACCTGCTCAATACAACTTGCCCATTCCCATCCATTGTTTATCGACCAATGACTGACAGGATAGTTAGGAACTTTCAAAAAGTGTAAAAAACCACTCATTTCTAGATAGTCTATCATTGGATGCCCTTTGCTCAAAATATAGAAAACATTACTTAATTGAAAAACTTTTCCACATTCTTCTACTTCACTTTCTTTTACAAAAATAGCATTAATAGAACCTTTAATTTCACCAAGCTTCATCTGAAATTTTTGAAACATATAATATTCTTCAGCATTCCTTTTATGTTGACATTGCTCCTTTGTTTTATATCTTACCATTTTTATTTCCTTACCATCTACAGTTGAGGTTTCGTAAATCTTACTAACATGTTTCTCTATGGTGTCTAGTTTAAGCTGCAACCCCTTTTCCTTTTTATACTTCCAACTAAAAATTGCACATCTGCATTCTACTAGTGACTCATCTACAATTGGATTGTCCACATGCTCAATGAATGGATACTTTTCTACCCAATCAAATTTAAATCTCCTGGCTATCTCCCACTGACGATCAATTTTTTCTTTCGATTTTCCTCTCCCTTTAGTGTCACTGTTATTGTTAATTGCACCATCATCATCATTGAAGTCAATTGATTCATCTTGGTACTAGTTATTTACTAGATATTCTTCTTCAAGGTCATCTTCATTAGAGATATCAGGTTCTACAACTCCATCACCAGATTTATTAGGCTCCCCAATTTGTTGAATGGAATCCTATGTAGTTGAGATTGTATAGGCTCCTCTGATGATGTACCTTCCTTACTTTGACCAACGCTGTTGCGTCTACCCCCACCAAAGTATGAAGATATATTTTTGCATTTTGTTGGCCTCTCTTGGATATCTCCACCTTCATTAGTCCTACTCCTCTTCCTATTTAAATTTGATTGTGACATCTCCATCAAATTAAGGCTGCAATAAAATACTATGGACTCATAGTCATAGTCATTCCAGTTCTCTACTGATCGCAATACTATGAAGAAGGCTCCTTCTTTCAGCATGTTTCAATAATGAAACTCATGTCTTAAATAGACAACTACAAATAAACCATTTTCATTTTGGCGAATGGGCCGACCGTTACATATGATAAGAACTAATATTTGGCGAAGTTCGCATAATTTCAAGTAATTGAGTGGGAAAATAGGGCAAGAATTTGGGACCCCATTGTGTGTGATGCATGGCGAATTGGGTCCTAGGAAAAATAAAAATTTTACATAGGAAAATGGGAATTTGGCGAATGATGATCATTGAAAGAGACACTCAATTAATTCCATGGTGAATAAGAGTAAACATTAAAGAGAAATATGGGTGAAGAACCTGACTACCAAACTAAAATTATGTAATAATAGTGGCGAACATTCTGACCACTATATGAGTATTTTATAAAATCTAGGCGAACCGGTCAACTAGTATACAGTGTTTTTTTTTTCCAATTTTTATAGCCTGATCAGGACATATTTGCCAACTGGCGACTAATCGCCACCAAAAAAATTCTTGCTACTGATTACCCAAGTTTGTTAAAGAGGGGAAGCATGCAAGATGCTAATGCTTGGCCATATGTGGTATATCCCTAGCTTGTGAAGAAGAAATTATCAGATCAAAGCAAAGAGTATTAGATTGTGAATGACACTTTCATTTTTGTAATAATCAAATTCATTGAAGGTGATTATGTAAACGAGATGTTAGTAGAGGTAGCAAGAAGAATTGTAGAAATAGGAAACTACTACATCCAATTTATGACATTCACTTACCTAAGGGTAACAAGAACATTATTAAACCCTAAGAAGCTCCCTAGGTATCTGTCTGATAGAATCATTTTGTTGGAGATAGCAAGGCAACTCACATTTGTGTATAGAAGAGTGAGGAAATAACATAAGAAGACCTAGGTATGATCCATCACCATAAGTCCTTTTAGGGTTAAGAAAAAGTAGGATATAATGAATTTTGATTTAGAATGGGATCAGTATCCCTTGGAGGATTATAACTCCCCTCATCAATGTTTTGACAATATTGGTAGAGTCCAATATTTGGCAAGAAAATAATTTGAGCATGAGGATGCCATAGAGAATCACTAGATGAATGTGGTAGATGAGTATGATATTTGAATTAAGGATTATTGTAGGGTGACTCTTTATTTGGCATAGAAGGTCTTGAAGGTTAAGGTCCCATTAAAATTAGTTCAACAGGACATAGAAGAAGTCTTGGATCCTTTGTATAATCAAGATAAGATGTTTGATCGATTGATCATGAATGCAGAGATTGATAGGGAGGAGAACATAGATATCAAATATAGGGGAATACATATTATCCAATTAACCAAAGATTGGATCAAGAAGTATTTCAAGTTGGACTCAGTTCTGGAAATAATTGTCTTATAGGCCATAACCCACCTAGTAAAGGGAAGAGGGGCAAAGGTTATAGTACCATCATTCACATTCCAATCTCCAATTAGGCTATAAATGGTGTATCAACATTATAGGGAAGTTGGATACTTTAAGGCATACAAAGGAAAGAATAAGAGGAAGAGGGATTCTCCTCAACAAGTTAAGCCTGAAGTTGAAGGGACTCAAGCCTGGGAGGCAATTCACGCCCTTAAGAATCAAAAGATAGGAAGTGTAGAAGCTACTCAAGTTTAGGACAATCCATAAGTGCCACCACCAGAACAAGGGAAATGATTGAAAGAAAGAACACAAGAAGTATCTCTAGTTGACCTAGTAGAAGTAGCATAAGAAGTGTCTTCACTTAGTCAAGAGGCTTCCCCATCAGTAGCTAAGAAAGCTAAGAAGAAAAAGACTCTAGTAAGAAGAACTAGGCTACTAAAGGTAATAAGAAGGATTATTCTTATTCCCTCAGTTCCATAAACCATCCTTGAAGAGGATGAAGAAGATGAAGAAGATGAGCTTCTCTTGAGTTAAAGGACTTGTCTTGCTAGGCCATAGAGGAAGAGTGGAGAAGGAGCTCCATGGCAACACCACCATCCATTCCTACACAACCTATTTAGGTTACTATTTCAGAGGATGGGCTACAATAATGGATTGAAGAGCATGAGAATCAAGGAAACGATGAATTTAATATATCATATTTTGACTTCATGCCTATGGGCACGAAAATTGTTGATGATAAGATAAGGGATACACCAAAAAATTAGCCTTTGGAAGGGGATTGGAGTCATTCACCACCTCAACCACAAGGACTTCAAGGTGCCTTGCCATCACCAAGTCAAGATTTATCTTTCTTGGATAAAGGTTCAACCACTCCTATCCCTCTAGTCAATGAAGAATAGGTGCAAGTAGTGTAGGAAGAAGAGCCACAATAGAGACCCATGGATGAAGTATCAGAAGATGGGCAGATCTATATGAATAATCTCAAAAAACTTCCCAAGATACATAGGCAAGGACTATGGACTCAACACACACAAAGATGCCTGATAACTATAGAGAGGAGCAATAAGAGAAAGGGTCTAGTAGAAAAAACCTCCTCTTCATCTAAGTTTTTGATGGAAACTACTCCAAGATGGTTGAATAAAGAGGTGATGGTTAGGAATAAAAGGAAACTATATTGTAGTGAGGAGGAGGGAACAAAAGAATTAGTTGAAGCCCTAAAGAAACCTAAGCTACCTATGGGTGATGCATGAACATTGGCCTTTATTATGAGGAATCAAAATTAGGACTTATTCACTCACATTGCTGTCCCTCCTCTACATGAAGATATTGAAGTTTTGACCACAAAAGATTATTAGATTAAAGAGGTCTTACTGGGAAAGCCAACTGTGGACACAACTAAATTGATGGTCACCATAGGAATAAAAGAAGTCTTTAACCACTTGGAAAAAGACGAGTCTAGATATTTGAGACTCAAAAAATAGAATGAGCTTCTAAGAGGATATTTTCATGAAATGGTTGGTCCTTTGGACCTTGATAATTTGGAGCCCACCCTTGAAGCAGCTTTAGAAAAGAGAGATAAAGAGAGGGCAGTTTTATAGGTGGATCCATTTTTTAAGGCTTGTCAGTTATGGTGAGAAATTTTTGAGGAAAAGGGTGTGAAAATAATAAAGGGGAACATTAAGTTATTACACCATATGTAAAACAATGCAAAGAAATTGGTTTCTATTTTAAACTAGGATTTTTAATTGGTGAATGAGGTACATACTTGAGGAAATGACCTTCGAGCATTGCAGTCAATAAAAGGTCAGGGGTATCATATGCTAATGGATGTATGTATGGGGGATGAGTTAGATAAGATAGATGATTGGATCAAGAAAATTTGACATTACATGTGGATATTTATAAGCTCAAGGATCAAACCCAAGAGAGAATTTTGGAAAAAGAGAAGTATTATAGTGATGCATGCCTTAACATTTTTGAAGATGAGTCAAGAGATAAAATCCTATTGGTGCAAATAGTCATTGAATAGTTTTGAAATATATTTGATGAAGCTTCAATTGATGAAGACATTATACAAGCATTTAAG
This sequence comes from Cupressus sempervirens, assembly GCA_028749045.1. Taxonomy (NCBI): domain Eukaryota; kingdom Viridiplantae; phylum Streptophyta; class Pinopsida; order Cupressales; family Cupressaceae; genus Cupressus; species Cupressus sempervirens. Next base: position 148,243,827 of record CM053790.1, read on the forward strand.
ATAGAGAAGGAATTACTAGAATTGGATGTAAAGCTTGAAGACTTTGCAGAGACTCGCATAGAAGTGGGAAACTATCAGCAAGTAGTGAAAGATAAGTATGATGTTTTAGATTTTCTATATCAAACCCAAGTGATGAAGATAATAGAGAAATTCAAAATAAAACATCAAGAAATAGCTTTGGTATAAAGGGGAAAAAACCCAAAAGCTAGAATTTGAGTTTTGACACTTGATAAAATTTTACATTTTTTGAGCCCTATCCCTAAGGTGCACCTCTCCAAAGGTACACAGGTGTGCAAGGTGCACCACTCCAAAGGTGCACTTCTCCAAAGGTGTGCTAGAAATTTTTGAAGAAGCCCAAGGTGCATCAACAGTTAACTGTGAGTTCCAAATTTAGAGCTTTCCTTGCACCACAAAAGCATTCTGACAATAGTTCAACTCTTAAAAACATCCAAAGAAATTTGAGCTTCTATATTTGGCATCTATAGAAACTCCTACATCATTTTATGGCTTTCTTCTTCATATTTTCTCATACTTTCTTTGTTTTAAGACATGTAAAGTCTCATGTACCCATTAAATGATATAAACAAGGGTGGAGTCCTACTTAGTACCATTTAGAGAGTTGGTTTATACAAAAATAGATTTGTTTTATTAGTTTAGAAGCATATTTTTGCATGAAGAGATATCTCACTCTTAACACAAATTGAGGAGAAGATTTCATATAAATTGAAGAACTAAATATGTATTCTGGGCCATTATTTTGATGCAATAATATATTGGTGCTCGCATTCTAAGTGTAGTTACTCTTGTTAGAGTGTGTTATCTTTTTGTGCATTCTTGTTCATGATGATAATGGAGCCAATAGTTTTGTTGTCTTGATTTGATTGTGTGATATTTTAGTTCTAGTATTTGCCGCATGTTGACAAATTCCACTGATGTACGGAGTTAGAGAAGAGTTCACCCTATTTCTCCTACATAGCTTTTCATCTCACATGAGCACACTTTCCATGGCCTTTTAAGTTGATAAGAAGTGAAACATCTTTTGGTTTTACCAAATTTCCATTGACAACTACATCAATATATTTGAGGAAGTGTTGCTCCTATTTTCATTGGTTACCTACCAATCTTTTCAAAGGCTTAACTTGAAAACATGTTGTTTTTGTGGCTTATGTCTATTAGGGATTTAATTTTCAAGTCATTTTGTTAAACTTATGGTTACTTTACATTCATTATTTGCTTTTACAAATAGTTGGTTAATTTAGGCATTCATATAGTTGCATAGTTAAAATTCCATTCATTAAAAACCAAAAAATACCAAAAAAACATATCTCTTTTTGTGGTTAATTTTGAAATAGAAAGAAAATTGATCATCTTATCCAGAATTGGTTTGAACTAGCAAAGACCTCCTTGTGAATAGCTAGATTTATCTTCAAATTAGTGAATTCTAATAGGTCACAAGATCACCTAGAACCTTGGAGTTTATCTTATATTTTCTTTTCAAAAGAGGAGTTTGAAAGGATTCCTGCCATTAAGCATCATGCAAAATGAAAACTCAACATGAAGCTATATCAGTCATCATTATATTATACTCTTTTTCCTCTTTCATCTATTCCATAGTCATAGGTTTAGGTCATGGCACATATCTATTTTCTAAGTAGAAGAGATGAGTTTTTCCAATGCTTGATAGGGGTAACTTCATCAATTCCTTCCATGCTTAAAAGTTTTCTCTGTTAAGCTTGGGAATCTCCCTTCTATATGACATCTTGTTCTTTAACTTAGGTCTTTGAAACCTTTCCTACAAGCACCAAATTCTCTAAAACCAATTTTTGGAAATGAATAGAGTAACTTAGAGGGGAAGGGTGAATCAATTACCACAAAAATAATTCCCTATTCCTAGATGTCAAATCAAACTTTTCACTGATAATACAATTCTTTTTCTAGCTTGGTTAAAACTATGTTTTTGTTGTAATTTAGTTAACAAAGTAGTCTTAATGATAGCTAATCTATTTTAACATTTAGTAACTTATATTTAGAAATATAAAGCATAAAGAAAATAACATGAACATAGATAACACCAAGTTTTAATGTGGAAACCCAATTTGGGAAAACCACTATGCAACTAGTTACAATTTTTTTTTACTTTTCTGAAGTGAGCCCTGTTAAGAGCCAACCTTGTTAAAAGTTACAATACATATTGTTAAGTATGAATTTATTAGAGGATTTATATCACCTTGTAAGGAGTGGTCTGGTTAGAGATCTTCAAACACTTCAATCTTGAAATGCCACCTTGTTAGAGGATTTACAATCTAACTATTTTTTATTAAGAAAATAGGTTTTGAAGGGACAAATTTTTTATATATTCATCAAATAATCAACATAAATTCCCAATTTTAAGGTCTTTTGGGTTACAAGAAATTACAATATACAACTTTTAGATTCACAAACAAAATTCAATTTCACACTCCTGGACTCATAACACCTTATCCTCCCTTTTTCCGTTCTACCCATCTACCTAAAACTCAATCCTAGACTTCCTTAAATACTTGAACAGTCATAGGTTATCCCCAAAGAATTAAATCTTACATTAAATGCATGCATAGCCACAAGTTGGCTCACATCAGTTATTAACTACCTATACATAAATTAAATGCAAGCAAGGTTAGCCCAAACTAGAACCAGACATTGAATACCTTGGCAAATGAAGACTTCACAAAATACTAACTCTCAAAAACCACATGAGCTTGGCATCCAAAGAATCACTCAGTAGAAAATGTGAAATTGACATCCTCTAATGCTCACCAACGACAGAGGACTTGGAAACCAAAGGATCACTCAAAAACCAAAGGAATCACTCGATAAACAAAGGATCACTTGGCAACCAAAGGAATCACTTGGTAGTAACTAAGAACTCAATAATAATTGAAATTTGACATTCAACAATAATTGAAACTCAGAAGCAATTGGTAGGATGAACAATAGTGTAGGATTACAAGGCAACCAAGATGCTCCTACATCAGACAACCAGGGTTAGAAGAAATTATTCTTTTGAACTATTGAGATATCACAACTTGAGTTGAATCCAACTCAGGTTGAGAGATCCATGAAGCATCTTCAATAGGTCTATTCTTCCACTTCACCAAATATTCACAGTAATCTTTCCTCTTGTGCTCTTACTAACTATCTAATCCAATATCTATTCAACATCTTTAATCTACTTCTTAGGATAATCTTTTGATACAAAAGTTTCATCATTTGACTCATGATACTTATATAAATTAGAAAAATTGAATATAGGAGATATATCCATGTCATCAGGTAACTCAACTTCATAAGCATTTCCACTATCAAACTTCTTCAAGATCTTACAAGGGCAAAACTTATTCATCTTTAGCTTATTGTATGTTCCAATAGGAAATCTTCCTTTCTTCAAATGAACCATCACCTCATCACCAAACTAAAAATCATTAAGTCTTCTAGACTTATTACATTCTCCTTATACTTCTGATTACTTTGTTCCAACCTCAATTTTACTTCCTTATGCAAAGACTCCATAAAATTAACAAATTCTTCTCCTACAACACTTCTCTTTTCTTCATCAGCAACATCTCTTAAATATGATAGTCCTCTAGGCTACATTCTAATAACAATCTCAAAAGGTGTCTTCCATGTACTCCTATTCATAAAATTATTATATGTAAACTTAGCTTGTGCTAACACTATTTCCCAATTACTTGGCTTATTCCCAACTAAAAATCTCAACAAATTACCCAAGCTTTTATTCACAACCTTTGTTTATCCATTTATCTATGGATGGAATATAGAACTAAACCTCAACACAGTGCCCATTTTTTTTCATAAAGTCTTCCAAAAGTAACAAACAAACTTACTATCTTTGTTAGAGATAATGCTTCTTGGTAATCCATGTAATCTCACAATCTCTTTAAAGAAAAGTTCAGCAACATACTCAACATCTAATGTCTTCTTACATGGTATGAATTCAGCCATCATAAAAAATTTATCCACCACAAAAAATATAGAATCATACCCTTTTACTATTTTAGGCAACCCAAGAATAAAATCCATACTGATGTCACTCCAAGGTTTCTTAGGAACAACAATAGGTGTATAAAAACCAATATTCTAACTTACTTTTTTTGCAACTTGACAAACTCCACAACTCTTCACAAATTTATAAACATCCTTATACATTTGTGGCTAATAATAGTTCTCTTTCAACAAACTTAATGTCTTCTCAATTCCAAAATGTCTAGCCAATCCACCACTATGCTTTTCCTTAATCAAATTAACTCTCATAGAACTTCTAGGGATACACAACTGAATTCCTTTAAATGACATACCATCTTGAATGAAATATTCATCATACTTACTCATGTGATCTATTAGATTTGGTGCTCTACACTCTCTCCATGCCTCAAAAAAATTAGGATCAGTATCATACAACTCTTTCATCGTATCAAAACCAAGAACTTAAATCTTCATCTCAATCAATAAAGAACATCTTCTGCTCAATGCATCATCAACTCTACTTGTAACTCCAGTCTAATGCTTAATGAAAAATGTGAAACTCTCCAAGTCCTCAACCCACTTCATATGTCTTTGATTCAATTTATGTTGACTTCCCAAGTACTAAATTTTTTTATGATCAGTATACAACACAAACTCATTAGGAATCAAATAATGTCTCTACTTCTTCAATGCTTGAACAATAGCATAAAATTCTTGATCATACACAAAATTCTTCCTTTTAGCATCATTAAAATTTTCACTAAAGAAAGCAATAGGTTTAACTTCTTGACTCAGTATAACTCCTATTGCACTACCACTAGCATCACATTCAACTTGAAAGACCTTATTGAAATCAGGTAAAGCCAATATAGGAAACTCGGCAAACTTTTATTTCAAAGTGTCAAAAATCTTATCAACTCCATGTGTCCACTTGAATTCCTTTTTATCTCCTCTCATTGTCTCAGTCATAGCATTACAAACAAAATAGAATTTCCTTATAAACTTCCTGTAAAAACTAGCCAAACCGTGAAATAATCTTACCTCACCCACATTCTCAAGTGTAGGTCATTCCAAAATTTATTTTACCTTCTTAGGATCCATCCTCAAACCATCAGTTGAAATCACAAATCCCAAATACACAATCTCCTCTTGCATAAAAGAACACTTTTTCAAATTAACCATCAACTTCTCCTCTTTCAATCTTTGTAATACTTGTCTGATATGCTCAAGATGTTTTTCCTTAGGCTTATTGAATATCTAAATATCATCCAAGTAAACAATCACAAACTTACCCAAAAATATTTTCAGAACTTCATTCATCAATCTCATGAAAGTACTAGGTTGATTAGTCAAACCAAAATGCATAACCAACCATTCATACAAACCATCTTTTGTCTTAAAAGAAGTCTTCCATTCATCATCTTCTTTGATTTTGATTTGATGATAACCAATCTTCAAATTAATCTTTTTAAAATACTTTGCGCCACTCAAAAAATCCATAATATCATCCATCCTTAGCATAGGAAATCTATATTTCATTGTGATCTTCTTAATGGTTGTAGAGTTAGTACACATTCTCCATTCTCCATTCTTCTTAGGTGCTAATATAACAAGTACATCACATGGACTCAAAATTTCTTTGATCAATCCCTTTTGTAGCAATTCATGCACTTGTCTATTAAGTTCTTCATTCTCTATAGGTGTCAATTTATATGGTACTTTGTTTGGAAACTAGCTCCAGGAATTAGATGCATACAATGAATTATACTTCTCATTGAATGTAAACCATCAGGTATATCCTCTACAACAATATCTTTATACTCATTCAAGAATTCAACAATTTCTTCTCATACTTTGTTACCACCATCTATTGCTACTCAATCATTACCACCTTCTGCTATTACTTGACCATTACCAGCTTCTGCTATCACTCGACCATTACTACCCAAACTTGGTCCTCTAGGAAGTATGAAAAAATAAACTTGATTCTTGTTCACTTATTTTTCAAATTTCTTTCCATTAACCATGCAAACTTTTATTATAGTGCAACTAACCTCATCTAGACTTTAAATCAAAAGCAGCAATATTTGCTTCTTCCCATTCACCCAAAGAGTATATTGGTTCAATCTTCCATCATGTACATCATATCTATCATATTGCCAAGGTATACCCAATAAAATATGACAACAACCCATAGGCATAATATCACACAACACTTCATCAAAATAGTGTCCAATCTTGAACTTCACAATGTATTACTCACTTACCAATATCTTATGCTCATATTTGATCCATGAAAAATGATAAGGTTTGGGATGTTTTAGCCTCTACAACTACAACTTTGTAACTAGCTCTTTTGATGCCAAATTTGTTGAACTTCCACTATCAATGATCAGTTTGCAACATTTTACAGCCATCTTACTTCTAGTCTTGAAAAGACTTCTTCTTAAAATAGGTTCCTTATCACTTCTCTTATTACATAAGGTTCTTCTCACCATAAGATTTTCACTAGCCTCAAGTCCACTTGGTCAACCCTCATCATCTCCTTGAATCAAATCATTTTTTTTACCTTGTCTACTTTCATAGGATCTACATTAAAAAGATCTATGTCCCTCTTTACCACATCTAAAACAATTACCATGAAAACTACCTCTAGAATAAGAATGACCTCTTCCTTAGTAAAAAACAGTTTCTCCTCAGTAGGGATCACTACCTTTCCACTCAGTCTTGCCTTTTTCATCATTCTTCCATTCAAAATTTCCCTTATCTTACACAATTTTTTTAGATCTGCTACCTTCTCCATAAGATCTACCTTTGCCTCTCTTGAATCTACCATCTCTACCTCTTTTTCTTTGTTCATGCTTCTTTGTCAAGATCTCCTCATCTTTCAAGGCATATGAATATACTTCCTCCATACTTTCCAATTTCACAAAACCTATTTCATCTTGAACTCCAAATCTCAACCCATTTATGTACCTTGCAATTTTCTCAACATCATCATCCACATGTCTAGATTTGATGTCCAATCTATATGATTCTTTAGTATACTCTTTCCCAGTCATGTCCTTTTGTCTTAGATTTTGCATCTTTCTTAACAAGCTAACTTGGCAATCAATAAGAAAGAATTTGTTCTTTACCTTGCTTATCATCTTCACCCAAGTTTGGATCTTTTCCTTTCCTCTCCTTTGTCTATCAGCTTGCAAATGCTCCCACCTTAGCGAGGCATGTCCTTTCAACCTAGTTACTACAATTTTCACTTTCCTATTATCAAGAGTGTTTTCATCCTCAAATAACTTCTCCATTTCAAAGATCTAATCCAACACAACATTGGTGTCCAATTTTCTATAATAAGGAACAACTTCTATAGAAGGCTTTGAATTTTCCCTAGATAATACTTTCAACAACCTTGCTTCATCTTGGTCTTCTTTAGGTTCTAGACTAGGGTTTGGTGCTACTACTTCATCATCACTTACATCATCAAGATGTGCTCCTCTCCTCTGGGTTGTCTCTACAACATCTAATCTAGATGCAGTTTGTCTCAATGTATCTAATATTTCATTATGAACATTTCCTCTACCTCGAACCATCTTTACAGATTAGGTTCCTGCAAGATCGTAACCCTCTGCAAGTTATAGGTAAAATCCACAGATCTACAACCTTATAACCAAATCCAAATTAGTATTCTAGACAATCCAAATTCTTGGTACAAACTACCTCACACTTCGGCAATCTATTTGTACACTCAAGAATAACTAAGCTCTGATACCACCTGATGCAAGAAGGGATAGAATAACTAGGGCCAAAGGCACACCTAGCTATCCAAACCACCCTGCAAGAGTTAACATAGTAGAAAATGCAACACAACACCCAGGAGAGAGAGGACAAGATGTTGGTATATTCATCAAATAATCAACATACATGCCTAGTTATAAGGTCTTTTGGGTTATGACCAATTACAATATACAACTTTTAGATTCACAAACCAACTTCAATCTTGTACTCCCACACTCATTATGCCTTATCCTCCCTTTTTCTATTCTACCCATCTACCTAAAACTCAATCCTAGACTTCCTTAAATACTTGAGTGGCTAGAGGTCAGCCAATTATAGAATTAAATCTTACATTAAATGCATGCCCAACCATAAGTTGACTCACATTAGTTATTAACTACCTATACCAAAATTAAATGCAAGCAAGGTCAGCCCAAATTGGAACCAAACACAGATAACTTGGCAAACAAAGACTTCACAAAAAAGTGATACTCAACAACCACATGAGCTTGACATCCAAAAAATCACTTAGCAACAACTATGAACTTGACATTCTCCAATGCTCAGCAAGCACTGAGGACTTGGCAACCAAAGGATCACTCGGCAACCAAAGGAATCACTTAGCAACCAAAGGATCACTTGGTAACCAAAGGAATCAGTCAACAACAACTAAAAATAAGCACTCAATAATAACTAGAACTTGACAACAACTAGCAGAAAGAACAAAAGTGTAGGATTACAAGGCAACCTAGGATGCTCCTGCATCAAGAATAAAGAAAGGGGATACAACAAGAACACATCTCCAAGAAACCATATGTTTTAGAAGGACCATGGAACCCTAAAGATAAAGAAAAAAGAATCTGGTAGTAAAGAAAGTACAATATATGAAGCTCATTTATGCCCATAACTAGGATGGAATACACAATTACTTATTTCCTTTACCTTCCTTTTTCTAGGAGTGCAACATCATATCAAATTGTAGAAGGGTATTTTTATGATGTTTTCCAATTACAGGGGTCCACCCCTCCTCCACCATAGGGGCCTTCTTCTACTAATCTTGGGAAACCAAGTCTTCACACCCCAAGATAATAGAAGAAGAATCAATTGTAGAAGGACTAGTAGAGACATTAGATCCAAAATTTGTACTAATAAAAAAAAATATAGATTCAGAAATGGAACCAACAGTCCCATAACTAACAACCAAAGTAGAAGAGCCAAGTATAGAGGAACCATCAAGACCAATAGAAACTTTAGGTGAGCCACCACCAAGAAGAGAACTTGTAATAGGACTAGAAACAATAGAGCCAACACAAATATTTTGGGTAGGACAAGAAAGAGTTGAACCAACTTTCAAAGCTTTAGGACCAAAAGAACAAGCATCAAAAGAAATACCATCTTGATCAAAAGTAAAATCATAATCAATAGTGGAGACAACAACAAGGTGTTTGACATCAGAAGTATAAACATCTAGGGAGATAACACAAGGTTGCTTAACCTTAGAGGTAGGGTTAGGAGAAACACCAATAACCTCATAAAATACCATTTTTTTCTTATAAATGGTGTAGTGTCTAGTAGAAGAACCCTTCCACCAAGATAAAGTTTCTTATTATTAGCCTTCTATAACCCACATTGAGTAGCTAAGTAACTTGTTTTTAAACACTTCCTACACCTGAAGGGAATCCTATCATAGTCCAAAGTTTGAATCCAAGAACCCCATGAATGTTCCAACATAATCATTTGTAGTAAACCTTTTGAGATATCCATCTGAACCAAAATGTGTGCATAAGTGGAATGCATCATATCCTCAAACTATTAAGACAACTATGTTAGGATATTTCTTCACTACTACAATGGTTATAAGGTAAGAATAATTTGACCTAACTTATGAAGAAACTTCTTTTGCATATTCAGATCTTTGTTTAGGCTTGACCCTTGGATCCTTATTGATTAAAATATTATTTGTTGATTATCTTCTACAGTTGCTTGATCTTCCTTTTTCTTTGATCATATATCCATCTTATATAATATATTACAGACTTCATTATAGTTCTTGATCTCTCTTATATATGATAAGATTTGTCAAGTCATCATTAACACCTTTTCAAATAACTATTAAAAACCAACTAGTCAGCCTCAATCAGTTAATTAATTAACAAGTGTAATCTGCTAACACTCGATCAATGCTTGGATTAATCAATTGGTTAACACTGAGATTCATTTGATACCCAACCACTTAGTCAATACTAAAAGTCATTTATTTCCCAACTAATCAAGTAATACATAAATTTGTGTAATATCAATGACAACATACAATTCAAAGAATTTTTTCCAACAAAGAGGTCATTTGTATCAACAACCATTCTAAATGATAGTTTATATTTCAACAAATGTTTCCCAAAAAAAAGTTCAAACATAGGCAATTTAAAGGTGAATATATTTTAAATTTCTTAGATGAATGACATCCTACTTATTGAAGGAGATAAAAAATCTTTAGAACTCACTGCAAATGAGCCACTTAATAAAAAATTAACAAGAAAATTACCTAGAGTTTAATAGTGACAATGCAGATAATTTAACCCTTCAAACTTTTAGAATTCCCTCCCCTATTCTATATTGTGTTAACCTTTTTTTTAAATCTCATAAAATTGCTTCTACATCTATCTAGAATGGAACCCTAACTTGTATTCTCATTTTTGTTTTCGAATATCATCTATCTATCAATTATTTTTGCTCATTATTAGTTCCTGCCATCGAAGAGAACTAGTGCCAAGGCATGAACACTTGACTAATGATTAATCCATATATCAATAAACTAATCACAATTCAATATTTTTAATATTTATGTTCTTGTATATTTAATAAATTAAGTCACAAGGTTTTTATATCTTATATTAATTATATATTATTCATTACATTGTGATTGGTGTTTCTCTCATCTTTCTAGATTGGAAGAGCTTGTGCAACATTTGAACCAAAAGAAGGTGTGAACAATTATTTTACTTCTATATATAAATTTTAAGACTTCCAATGGAAATATGTGCTCTCCTTCTAGGCTCTATTCCTTCTTTTTGTTTGTGATTGGTAGTGGATTTTGTGACCATGCACTATTAGGAAGTGGTGATTATGTATTGTCAAGAACCTGCTCTTAGCTTTTTATTTGTCATAGTTGGAAATTATGGTTTTTTCTACATGGTAATTTGAGGTGGATGATCAAGGAAAATGTACTTGTCACAAGATCCAATTGTCTGTTGAATCTTCCCTTGAGTGTAGTATCCATTTTCTACTTATCCATGAAAAAAAATAGTTTCAAATATGATAAAATCTAAAAGTACAAGAGGAGGAACACTTTTTTCTTGTATTTTTTGGACTTTCAAATTTTTAGATCTAGTTAGTTATATTCCATAGTTTTACCCCATATCTTTTTCTATTGCTTACAACAAGAAGAAACAAGGAAAAGAAATGAATAGATTTAGAATGTTGAACAAGTAACACTAAGAAAAATAAGGATAAACCTCATCTTGGTAGATACAATTAGATGATAGTTATTGTTGACAAAAAAGTATGCACCCTTACTTGAAGTATGACCCTCAAGCGACCTTGTGTAACATGGAAATGATCTCCAAACTATGGGACTTGAATTGTGTGATTGAGTCTTTGGAGAAGGCCAACTTCCTTATAATCACGATGCACCTAACTATTGCTTGGGGGGCAAAGGGAGAAGGAGATGCATGAAATCAAACTACCTAATCTAATCTAGAGGGGCTGATGCACCTAATTGAAATTGTTACAACATTGACCTTATATGTAGAATACATCAATGAAAAAGCCAAATACACAAGTCTTGACTCTATTCTACCTTCTAAGAAACCACATGCAGGTTCTAAATTGATTAGATGCTAGAAGGAAATACATCTTCATATTACATCAATCATTAACAGTTTGAACACAACATATAAATGTAAGGAAGCAGAAAAGAAACATTCAAAGAGAGGCAAGATATATGTATAGACTCATGAATGGAAAGAAGAGGTAATAAACCAACTCTTTCATTAATGTAAGGCAAGAATACAGTTGTTGAGCATAAGGCTACTACAAGTAAACATGATAGAAAAGGGAAGAACCCTTTACAAATATTTACAACTGCCTTTTATAGAGTTTAGAAATAACTTTGATGTTTACATTGATTCAAACCCCAAATGGGTGGAGTGAGATTGCAGAGGAGAGCAATAACTGGAAATTAGAAGGGAAATTTGACTAGATGCACGTCTCCACATAGAAAATTTGATCTTGCATGCAAATCGAGCCCAAATGAGATAGAAACAATGACCATAACTACTCTAGTTGGGTAGATGGATAAAACAAGGTGGTAGACAGATGATAACTACATTTATTAGGCATGTAGAACACCAAAAAAGGTGGTTGTAGTTGATCAAATAATTATTTTCCATCACAGAGCTTCTTGATTCTGTGTTCATGACCATGCCAAGTCAACCATGTTATCAAGTCAATTGAATTCAATAGTCAACTTTTCCACGTGGCCCTATATCCTTTAAGCAATTTACCACCTCACATAGCCTTCTCTATGTTATGTTGACCTAAGTTTATTCCTATTTATAGCTTCACAACTTACTTCCCTCATTAATTGTTTAGTCATGCAAAAAAACAACATTTTTCATTTCATGCCTTATCACTGCTTCACATTTTGAAATCACTTTAGCCCACTAATTGCAGAAACCTTGTGAACATCACCAAACTGATTTCTTTACACCCTCACAATGGTTAGCACCTAACAATCCTTTAACCATATGATCCTATGAAGCCCTTATCTTTAACTATGTCACTCTATTGAAACTGTGAAACACAAAACATACTTTGACCATGCAACATCACAAATACTACCTTGGATGACTGCAATCATTTTTTTGTGGTATTGCAACTAAAAACCTCAACTAAAGATGAAACCTTGTGATATCATGCCAGTAGCTAACTAAACTATTTTAATTCATTTTCCAAATTTTCAACTTAAGTTTTAACTCATATCTTAACTTTGCGAGAGTACAAATACAAGCTTTTCACCGCTTCACAACCTTAACCCTGGATCACTCTTAACTCCATGCAATGCTATATTAAAGCACTTTGAAGAGTTGTCACCTTTACCCTAGGTTAATGCTCATTGTATGTGATGATGCAACTACAAGCTTTTGCACATTCACAACTTGAAATTTTCATTGACCATGTTGACTTACAAGGCTACAAAGACCTCCTTAAACTGTTGATCACCACTTTGCAACTACAAAGTGCTTAGTTTTTCCAACCACTATGACCCAATGATAATCACCTAACTACCTCCATCACAACTTCACAACTTAAAGCATCAAATATTTTTGAAGGAGTGATATCGATTTAAGATCAACTACATTTATTAATAGGGGACTCCTTCAAAACTAATCATTAACCTACTTTTTAACCCTATGAAGATGCAATGAAGGATCCTTTATGAATTGGGCCCACCAAGACACATATCATCTCATCACTTTCTCGCAACTTGAAAATGGAGTTTAGCATTTAATCCTGCAAAAATGTGACCAAAGCATTTCACTGCTTCATAGCACAAACTTGAATGTTAGCCCAAACAACTGTAAAGCTGTGCATTTGACAACCAAGCCATTCCATATGACTCATCCAATGCACGAAATGACATTATGTTTTTGTGCACCTAAGGATGCCTAAAATTGCACAATTGATTTTGGGTAAAAAATTGTAGAAATTGTATCATTGAATGCCTAAAAACCACATAACTTATCCCATGGAAGATTTCTTTGATTAGTTATCTATGATATGATAAATGGTGACAAAAAATCTCAATAGTTACATTGGCCTAGGGAATGTAGAGACAAGGGGGGACAAGTTTTTGGGATGGGGGGACAAAGGGGCCTTAATTTGGGGATGTCGGAGGGACATCATCGGGGGATGGGGGTATCTAGTATATACTAGACATATGATACATAAAATGATAATTATGAAAAGATGTATAACAATATAAGAGATAAACATGAAGTATAAGTTAACCAAGACCACTATTGCTAGTTTAGTTCTATATTGCATTGAACATTGAACAATAAATGACAAAAGAGATCTAAGTTCTAAGTTCTAACTTCTATCAAGTGAATTAAATAATCAAAGATTGAATATTCAAATTAAAAATTCATAAATTTCTATTATTAACTTAGCAAAATTTTGAGTAGATCATCATCTCATCAATCATTCAATAACATCATAAACTTAATTACATAAAGTAGCATCAACCTGTAACCATGATATGGTCACAACATTCAATGTTCAATATTTCAAACTTAAAATATCCAAGTCTTAAGTACAAAGTATAAAAATAAAAAGACAAAATGTCAAGTACTAAAGGCCCAAGGGCCACCAAAATGTAATAGAGGCTGCCCAGAGGCCTCTAATCATCCATGCAAAGCTGAGGCTCATGCTTAAAAAAACATCCTTCAAACTTTTGGCCTCTTTAAGGGGGTGCATCATGAGAGGAATACCAACCAACCCTGCATCAAAAGTATTTGCATCCTCATCAACTTGTGAGGTCTCAGTTGGCTCTATATCCCATTGTTAACATCAAGGTCAATTCTATTAGTGACTTAACACTTAGTTAGTTGGATACATTGTTGTCGAGCTCTACAGTTGCTACCAAGTTTATCACTCTTATAGGAGTGGTAACCAAGTGTTTTAGTTGCTACCAAGCTAAATAGTTAGATTAAAGTTCATGCCAAGCTTTATAATATCTATCAAGCATCAAAGATAGTTTACAGTATTTCCCGAGTGTAGTAGAGTTTACCAAGATTTCTAGTAGAAGTGATGAAGATTATAGTGTTGACCGAGCATTGTAGTGTCAATCAAGTGATTTAGTATCCACCGAGTTTCTCAGTGTTCACCAAATCATATATTGTTGACCAAGTTCTTTCTACTTGAAGTGATTAGTATGGGTGAGCTTCAACATCAACCGAGTTCTAGAGTTTGCCAAGTGTTGATAGTGTTTGCCGAGTGTTAGAACATCACCAAGTTTGTCTTTAGAACTTGAGTTACAATAATAACAAGGTAAACTTTAAGAAACCCCCCTCCAGAAAAAGATATAAAATATTGGTGAATATTTTATTATTTTGAAAAACCAAATTATTTTTTATCACTGAATCTCTCAATTTTGTTATTTTAAATATTATTTACACTGGCAATTATTTTAGAATCATAATTTTGAGTAGAAAATATTGGCAAATCTCAATAATAATAGGAAGTTCACTAATCGTTATGGAATATTACAAATCAAAATTGAACATATTTTATCTCATGGAAATTATGAGGATAATTAAATTATATTTTAAATCAATAGTGAAAACTAAATATTGGTGATATATCCCTAAAGTAACTAATAAATATAATAATTATTGGTGTATTAATTTTATTTTCTTTAATAATATATAATATTTAGGTGAATCAAATTTAATCATGTATCGAATATTGTGGCAAATCTTTGAGTTTAACATTTTTCATAAAATTAATTATTAAGAAATTTTAAATATTTTAGAATTAAATTTAATAAAAATGTGGCCATTTAGGTTGCATTAAATATTAAATTATTAGCCTAATTACTAGTTTTTTTTTCTTAAATTATCCAATTTACGAATATTACCCACTAAAAATACCTTGAACAATAGGCTGACTTTTTGAATTATGATGAATTTGGTATTATAGTTGACTCCATAAAGTAATCAAGTGGATTGGTATATATGTAATGTATTTTATCATATACAAATTTAATCATTAAGAAATATGTAAGCAAAGAAGTAAGAAGCAAATGAGTGTGGAATGAAGAGGGCTACAAGCAGTATAACGTATAGTAGAGACTTATCTATCATAGTTAGGTGATCATTTCATTTCAAGGAATCTTATTCAACAAATTAAAGTTGTAGATCAGAGATCCATCCCTAGTTCATCCTAATAGGTGCATCAATCAAATCCTCTAACAAGGTGGACTTAACAACCTTTTGCTAAATCTCCTACCAAAGTGCACAGATCACTGTATGTTTGTAAATCCTTTAACAAGGTGGACCTAACAGTCCTTATTGATCCTAATAGGGAAGATCACCATAAGTTGTCAATTATAAGCCTTAACTAACCGACTTTATACTATAGTACTAAAACTTGTGGGTATCATCCCCACCCCAGTTTTACTTTCTATTTTGGAAGGTTTCTAGGTCACCATATCTTGTGTCAAAGTGATATGAATGTTTTATTTCTTTTATTCTTTCATACATGCAATTAGATCAGAATAATATATGAAGGATTAATTGATGAAGTAAGTTTAAAGTTTTATTGGTTCTTGATTCACCCCTCCCCTCTTTGTAACCTAGACCACCTTATATGTCCAACAATTTGTATTAGTTCATTTGGTTCTCACATCAGAAGTTTAATAACTTGAGAAAAGCTCAGAGGCAATGGAGGTATATAGACTAGAGAAGGCTATTAAGAATGAAAATTTAGATATAGAATTGGTTATTGGACAACTCAAGAAAGAAAAGGAGAAACTATCTCAATCCTTGTAAAGAAGGAAAGATCTTGTAGTACACATGAATGAAAATCTCTACATTGAAGAGATAATTGAAGATTTATGACAAGAAATTTTTTTAGATGAAGTTGATGCAACAATCAAAGACCTACTTGAAAGGAATTTCAATCTTCAAGAAGAAGTCAACAAGTTGAAAAGAGAATAAGAAATTTAATCAATCATATAATGTGAAGTCATGGAACAAAAGGTCAAAGCCAATGAAGAGATAGAAGAAAAAGAAAAAGAATTCAATCAACTATCCCTTTAACAAAATTTTTTTATTGATCAACTCAATGATAAAAATCAAGAGCTTATCAATCTCAGGACATAAAATGAAAGATTGAAGAATGATCTCAGTATAAAGAAGTATACCAATGAAAGGATAATAAATTCACAAGAAAGCATGAATCAAATGGATAAGAAAACTCAATTTAGATACAAAGGTAAAGCTAGATTAGGATATACAAAAGAATGTGAATCATCTTAACAGTGAGCCCAAAAGAACAAAAGACCCACCTATAATCATTGTGGTAAGATAGGTCATACATCAAATAAGTATTGGAGAAATGGTAAATAAAAATTCAATGGAAAGTGTTATAATTGTAATAAGCATGGACATAGAGCAAGTGAATGCACAAAGAAACCTAAGTTTGAAGGAAAGTGTCACAATTGCAATGAACAAGGACATAAATATTCAAAGTGAAAAACCTAAAAGTAGAACCCAACAGATAAAATTGTGAAAGCAATATTTGGATGAGATTACAATAAATGGTGTAGATGTCACTATTGTTGTGAGTTTGGGCATATTGGAGAAAATTGTGTAAAACATCACATGAGGAAGAGTGACACTACAAAGATATGTTTTGTATGTACAAAACTTGGACATCTTGCCAAGAATTGTATGAACCAAGGAAGATTTGAAGATGAAAACAAATCCAAAGCCAACAATATCAAAATATAAATGAGGCCGAAATGTGTGCAAAAATCTCCAGTGAATACAAGCTAAATTCCAAAAGTTCTTGACACCCAAATCAATGATTTTGGTGGTACAATCACTTTGAATTAGTTCCCTATAGAGATCACTACAACTATGATTTAGAAGAAGTCATCTAATATTAGTTCTAGCTAGTAAGCGAAAAGATCCATATCAGCATTTAAGATGCACAAGGATCACTAAGTGATGATGGAAGTTCAAGACCTTATCAAGAAATGTCGAGTCAAAAGACCTTACCAAGCAAGGTCAAGGTGCACTAGACTACTGAGTTCTAGATATAGATGCTGAGTTGGTGACTCTAACCAGTACCAAGTTCAAATCAAGTGGTGGTAACCTTACCAAGTTGAATGTGTCTTTCGAGCATTAAAGATCAAGCCAAGTGGAGGACAACCTATCACTGCGCAGAAATTTGTACGAAGCATTAATGCTAATGGTAAAGATACAATTTTGTTAAAATAAGAAAATTCATTGAATCATTTCATAAAAAATTTCCATAGCTAATAGCAAAGAATAATTTCAGAATCCTTGAGCAATTTGAAGTAATATTTGGTAAATATTATTTTTGAGTTCAAGAATTAACCAAGAAAATGACATCTTCAAGTAGTAAAGCAAAAAAGGGTTTGGAGATATTAATTCAGGGAGTGTCTTACAAGTCTCCCACAGTCAAATCAGCACCAATAATTATAGAGGCACTTGACCCAATTGGAGCACAATCTCAAATCCCTCCAAAGGTACTTCTTATACATGATATTAGTTTAATTCAAGAGCTTGGAACCCTAGAAATGAACTTGACATTCAATGAAATTTATTTTTTAAGATTAACCTTAGACAAAAATAAAAGTTACATACAAATATAACCAATATCATAAAATAATAAATCGCATAGAAGAGAACACAAGATACCAAGATTTAATGTGGTTTACCCAATCCTTAGGCTACATCCACCAACAAAAAGTATAATATTATTATTATCTAGTGATCACAATCCACAATCCCTTACAACTCAATACCACTATAATAAGTTACAATATCACCATTACATTATGAAATCCCTAACCCTAAGCATTTTTATAGAAGCTTTTTCCACTTACAAAATTAGGGCTAGAATAAGTCGTCCAATAGAAAAAATAATAGCCAACACCTTTTACAATATAAGATCAATTTTGGCTTTAGGGGCACTACCTCTAAAAACTCCCACAAGGGTGTTGCCCCTCAACTCAAACCTATTCTAGGATAGGGAGAGCACTTAAGGTGCTACCGCTTAATCTCATCTTTGGGTCACTACCCCAAAATCCCCATAGAAATAATATGGGGAGAAAACCATGATGAATAAACCTCCAAGTCTAATTAGGCTCCACATCACAACAATCTTCCACTTGGATACTAATCAGACTCCACAATAATAACCTCCCACTCAAAGATTAATCAGAGCACTACCAAACCTATAGCTACCACTAGAATATCAAACCACCCTATACTTTTCTATTCTTTTATTTTATTTTGTCTAAAAGACCAATTGAAGCTAAAGAGGAATTCAACTTCTCCCTTGTCGCTACCTTCGTAATCATATCCACTAGATTGCCATCTGTATGTATCTTGTCCAGCTTTAATTGTCCATCATCCGAAATTGATTGAATGAAATGGTACTACAACTATATGTGTTTTGTCTTTGAATGCAGAGAAAATTCTTTGCAAGATGAATGACACTTTGACTATCTATAAATAAATAATTATCCCTCTGTGGGTTTCCCAACTCTTTCATGAAGAATTGAAGCAATATCACTCCTTGGTTGCCTTTGCAATAGCTACATACTTTTCTTTTGTAGTGGATAAAACATTAACCTTCTATAACCTAGAAACCCAACTCACTACAACTCCACCAACAATAAATACATAACCTATAGTACTTTGTATGATGTCAACATCTCCTACCAAATCTGAGTCAATAGATCCCTATAAATCGGTAGTAGAGCCCCCAAAGTGTAAACACTTACTAGATGTACCTCTCAAATATCTAAGAATCCATTTAACTGCATTCCAATGCTCAATTCCTAGATGACTCATATACTTGCCAACAACTCCCACTGCATGTGCAATATCTAGCCTTGGACATACCATAGCATACATTAAGCTTTCTATAGCTAAAGCATAAAGTACCTTGGACATATTATCCTCCTCTTCTTGTGTCTTTAGACACATCTCCTTAGTCAACTTCAAATGACCAAGGAAAGGTGTACTGAAAACTTTAGCATTGTCCATAGAGAAATGTCACCACACCTTCACAATATAATCTGCCTAAGATAATGTCAATTTCTTGTTCTTCCTACCTCTATAATTCTTCATACCAAAGATTTTTTTTGCTGTCCCCAAATCCTTCATAGAAAATAAATGTGTTAACTATTCTTTTAACCCCTTAATATGATCCATGTTAGACCCAACTACATACATATCATCAACATATAAACATAAAATAATGTGGCTATCATCATCCAACCTCTTAAAATAAACACAATGATCTGAGTGACAGCTACTATATCCATGCTCATGCATAACCTCTCAAATTTTAGATACCATTTCCAGGGTACTTATTTCAAGCCATATAAACTTTTCTTCAATCTACACACTAATTTGTCCTTACCTTTGACCTCAAATCCCTATGGCTGTACACACACACACACACACACACACACACATATATATATATATATATATATATATATATATATATGTATATATATATATATATGTATATGTATATATATATACATCCAAATTACCATAAAGAAAGGTTGTTTTAACATCAAGCTACATAAAATACAAATCTTCAGTAGTCAAAATACTTAAAACAGTGTGAATAGAAGTCATTTTAACAATATGAGAGAATATCTCATCTAAATCAATGTCTTTTTTCTATGCAACTCCTTTTACAACTAACCTAGGTTTAAATATTTTCTTACCTCCATCCTCTTCATTCAACCTGTAAACCCACTTATAAATCCCTTTTACCTACAAGCAACTTATATAAATCCTAAGTCTTTTTTTTCAACCAAGAGTCCATTTCATCTTTCATTCCAGCCTCCCACTAAATCTTAGTATCCACCTACACAACTTCATCATAGTATTCAAGTTCACCAGCATCAATAAGTAAAATAGAATACAAAGAATGAAAAAGTATTTCTAGAGGTCTACTTAGCCTTGTTGACCATCTAACATTCATGAGGGTGTGTGGTATTTTTTGTTGCAATTGTTTCACATCATGAGGAATTACTAGAACATCACCTTTTGGAGTATCATCCAGTACTACATAATTATCTTCTTTCTTCTCATGTTGTTGCAACAAATATTTGTACATCGCTTTCTCATTAAATATGACATCCCTACTTCTTACAATTTATGATTTTCAAAATCCCAAAGCCTATAACCAAATTCATCAATGCTATATCCAATAAATACATATTTATGACTTAGCTTCCATCTTGGTTCTATTGTTAGAATCTATATGAGCAAATGCTTCACAACCAAAGGTTTTAAGAAAAGAATAACTCACCTTCTTACTAGTCCATGCTTCCTCTAGAATACCACAACCCAAAGGACTAGAGGAACCTCTATTAATCAAATATACAATAGTATCTTGACCCACATGTTTAAGGGCAACACTGCATGCAACCTCATGCTTCTTACACACTCCATTATAGTCTTGTTCATGAATTCAACCATTCCATTTTCCTATGGAGTTCTTGGAATAATTTTATGTCTATGAATACCATTAGTGGAGCAATAATATTCAAATTCATGACTGCAATACTCATCACCATTATTAGATTTGTGATATTTTAGTTTCTTACTAGTCTCATTTTCAACCAAGCATTTCCATTTCTTAAAAGTTTGAAATACATCAAATTTTTGTCTAAGGAAATAAACCCATACTTTTTTGGTTGCATCATCAATAAATGTAACATAATAATGAGAACCATCAAGGGAAGATACCTGAGTTGGTCCCCATACATCTATATGCACAAGCTCTAATATCTCACTTTTCTTTTCCTTCCTAGTCTTCACAAAACTCATCTCTTTTTTTTTCCATACACAACTTTTACAAAAGTCCATATTAACACATTTAAGACCTAGTTAAAATTTGTTTGAATGAAGTACTTTCATACCTTTCTCACTCATGTGCCCAAGTCTGTGGTGCCATAGTGTTGTATCGGATTCTATAACTATTATTTGTTCTCCTTGCTCAACTACAACAACTATGCTTGACCATTCATTTTTCTCTGAAACAATCAAAGTAGAAGGAACAATATGACTTGTACAAAGATATAAGGTGCCTACTTTTACACCTTTTTCTACTACAAGGGAACCTTTTGAAACCTTCCAATTTTTATCATTAAAAGTAACTACACAACCCTAATCACCGAGTTTCTCTATTGATATTAAATTTCTACTTAGCCTTGGAACATGTCTTACCTCGTGTAGTAGCCAATGATTCCCATTCTATAACTTAACTTTAACTTTTTCTTTTCCAACAATCTGATAAGGTTCATTATCCCCCAAATAAACAAGCCCAAAATCCCCTTAGACATAATCAATAAAATAACCTCTATGAGGTGTAGTATGAAATGAAGCACCAAAATCTAAAACCCATGAATCATCAATACTTTCTAAAGATAGAAGCAAAGCATCCTCTTTGGATTTGTTAGTTATCACATTTGCCTCCTTGTTCCCTTTTGGTTTATCTCCTTCATTGTTCTTTTGAGTCCAACAATCTTTCTTCTTATACCCTAGTTTACCAAAGTACCAGCAATTTATTGGCCCTCTAGATTGAGATCTCTTCCCCTTTGACTTTCCTCTTGATTTTCTATGATTTCCAGAATTATTTTCTCTCTCAATTGTTTTGCCTCTTCTTTGTGCATTCAAAGAAATTCTTGATGTAGATCCACATGAGGTTTTCAAATTTTAGGGTACTAGATCAAGAAACAAAATTACTTATAGCCATTACCAAGCTATTCCAACTTTTAGGTAAAGAATTATGGTGGAGGGGTGGCAATTTTTTCTCATCCTTTGGGTTTCCAGACTAACCATTTTGCAAAAGCTAGTGCTGCTTGCCACATAGTAAAATTGGCCTTGGACATGGGGATTAAAAAATTATGGTTAGAGGAGGATTCTAATAACATTATTAGATGTATTAAAGGAATCACTCAACCTTCATGGACTATAGCTAATCTTATTGACGAGACCCACACTTTCCTTGACAATTTTGAATGTGTCCACATCACCATGTTTATAGGGAGGCTAACCCCATAGCAGACTGGGTTGCGAATGAAGTAGTGAAGCAAGACAAGCTGATGATTTGGAATTCAGGAGGGAATATTCTGGAAGAAGTAAAGAGTCTCATTGAGCTTGATAAAATCTAGGGAGGTACAGTGGAAATCTTATTGTAATAATGATCATAAATGATAGTTTGGGTGTGAGTTTTTACAATTATGGAATTTACAGAAAACACAATTAGGTGAGGTTATCTGTGTCATATCAATATGTTTTGTGGGTCAATTTTTTCATCCTCCAATATCTTTTCTGGGGTACCAAAAAATATTTTGGCGCTTATTGGTGTAGCAGAAAGTAGGATTTTTAAAGGCTTGAGAAGGGCTCTCAGAGGTTGATGTTTATGAGAATTGTTGTTGTGGAGGATTCTAAAATGGTGGGGGGAGTGAAGTAGGAAGGAACTTGTTGGTGAAGTAGAAAAATGGAAACAAAGGGAAAAAGTTTGGGAGAAATTGGAGAAGGGCAGTATAGCAAATTATATTGCTAAACACCATGGTTTCAACCCAATTGGCACTAATAGTATGATAAATTCTTGGAAGGATAGGAGGCTTAAAGTGGAGGGGGTTTCATTTTAGATTACAAAGGATGTCATTGCTCTTGTATCTGAAATTCTGGCTAAGGGGTTCAAATTTTATAGAGACAAGAAGTTGTTGGTGAACGCTGTCAAGGATTTTGCAAAGAAATCAGAGGAGAGGAATGAACTGGTAAAATGTAAAATGTACTATGAAGTGGACTCTATCAAAAACCTATGGAGGTATGTTTTATAGGTTGTTATAGAGTACATTTCTTTGGATACTAGATTTGACTGAGTGAGAACTCACCACTTTGTTTTTCTCAATCATTTCCACCATGGCATCAAGATTTCTTTCCCCTTTTATTTATTTACTTCCATGAATAAGGCTATCACTGGGTTCAAGAAAAAATCCTCAGTGAATCCTACCCTACACAAGGGATTATTGCTTCTAATTTATGAGCATTTTAAAGCTCAAACCATTAGCAAATCTCCTCTGCATGGTGCAGAAGCTTCTGGGGATTCAAGTAGCTCTAGCTTTTCCTTTGATATGAAGGATGTCCAAAGTATCATTTTGGAGGGTGAGGAAAACATTTCCACTGGAAAGAAGGCCAAAGAGTCAAAGAAGATTCTGCTCTCATCTATTACCCCTAACAGGAAGAGCCCTAGAGGACATGGGTCTAATACTTTAGGCAAGGGCGATGAAGATGACAATGAGGATGGGGAGGATATGGAATCTGATGAAGAGGAGATAGAAGTTAAGAAAGAGGAACTAGTCACTAAAAATTGGAGGAGGTCAAAAGAGAAGGATGTTGAGGAGACTTTGGGTTTGGGGCTAGATATCTCTGTCATTCCTCTTTCCCCTATTCATTCTCAAGAACAAGAGGTGGAAATTGATGGTGAGGGAGGAGAGGTGGTTATGAAGGATAAGTGAAAGGCCTAGAGAAATTTTAATGTTAGAATTGCCAAAATGGGTATTGTTAGAGAGATAATGAACCCCTAAATTTTGGAAGAAAAATAGGGATAACTCCAGTTCAAGGATCTCATTGATCTAGCTATGGTGACAATAATGGATAATACTAGGGAATATAGCTTGAACCTATTGAATAATGCTAGAAATAGCACGATTGAAAATTTTAGGTCAATAAAATGGCTTTACCATGAATTGGAAGAGTTCAAAGAAAAATTTGGCCATCTAGAAAACAAAAGGAAGGAGCCAGATTGGGGAAATCAAAAGGATCAGGGGGATCATCTGAGTTTGGCTGAGAAGAGAATCTAGAATTTGGAAAACTATAATCATAATCTGGAAAATTAGATGATTTCCATTCTTAGCTCTATCAATGATAACATTTTACCCCTCACTGGAATGTTGAAACCTAGAGGTCTACAGGATGAGGCTAAGGACAAGGACAGAGAAAGAGCCAGGATGGAAGAGGACATGATGACTGAGATAGCTTTTAGTAGCTTGCATTAGGAAGGTAAGAAGATTCAAGAGTAGGTCGCTGAGGAAACTCACAAAGTCTATGAAGTAGCACAAACGATGCAGGGAGCTTGAGTGAAAGACAAATGAGTAATCTTGGTTTTTTTATTCCTATCTTTTGATGTTAGTTTTTTGCTATTTTTTGTCAAGTTGGCTATTTTTAGTTTTGGCTAATTGGTTGTAAGTTGAACTGGCCCTTTGGTTGGGCTTAACTTGCTTATTATCAACCTTTGACTTATTTTTTGACTGGGCTTTTTCTACTTATTATTAGCCTTGGATATGTTTTAACTTTAGGGTTTCAGGGCCCTTGTAAAACTTGTTTATCTTATCAAAAAGTTTTAGGCAAAGAAGACAAAATCAAGAGATCCCTAATTTCTCCATAAAAATTAATACCCATAGAAGATAACTAAATAGTAACAATATTAAACTCATTTAAATGATCTTCAATAGATCCAATTTTTGTCATCTTCATATTAAATAAATTCTTAATGAGAAATACCTTATTTGAAGCAGAGGTATTTTCATAAAATTTTTCTAGGGTTTGCATCAACTCTTCCATCATCTTTGCTTTTGTAATATTAATTGTTGTTGATGGTGCCAGGCATAACTGAATACTTCCAAGTGCGTTTCTATCTAAAATCTCCTAGTCCTCATCTGTCATAGTTCCTTGTTTCTTGGATTTTCCTTCTAACAACTTTCATAAATGCTTCAGATAAAGATAGTCTTCCATTTACATCTTCCATAATTGAAAGTTCTCCCCATTAAACTTCTCCACCTTTAGGTTACCCTTGTTTGTCATTGCTTCCACTCAACTATGAGACCTACTTGTAGAGGATTGCTAAAAAAAATGATGATAGTTTGGCTAAAAAAATGACGACAATCTGAGCTAAAAAAATAACAACCGTTTGGCTTAAAAAAATGACGATTGTCTAGCTAAAAAAAAAATGACAACCGTCTAGCTTTGATACCACTTTTTATGATTAAACTCAGATAGAAATAATAATTACATGCAAATATAACCAATATTAGAAAATAATAGATCACACATGAGACAACACAAGAAACCAAGATTTAATGTGGTTCACCCAATCTCCATGCTACGTCCACTAACAACAAGTGATTACAATCTGCAATCCCTTACAACTCAATACCATCACAAGAAGCTACAATATCACTGTTACGTTATGAAATTGCTAACCCTAAGCCTTTTATACAGGCTTTTATCACTTACAAAATTAGGGCTAGAATAAGTCATCCAATAGGAAAAATAGTAGTCGATGCCTTTTACAATATAAGGTCATTTTTTACCCCAAGACCCCATAGGGGCACTTGTTCTTGACCTTGTCTTGGGGGTACTACCCTCAAACACCCGTAGAAATAATATGTGGGGAAAACCATGCTGAGTAAACCTCTAAGTCTGATTAGGCTCCACATCACAACATTTGTGTGGATGGTGTTTTAAAACCTAAGCATAAACATTTAGAGATGAAGGGTTTGACACACATTATGCATATACAATGAGATTTTAAATGAAAATGGATTAGATACATCCTAAGAAGAGTTCACAAAATGCATTTGTGGTTGGATCATTCTATCCAAATCACAAAGAATATAATACACAACATTACCGAGTTTCTAATGCTGAATAAATCTAGGACTACAAAAACCCTAGGTCACATTGAACTAGCAAAGAGAACTCTTGCTAAGTGGGATGGTAGAGGAATGAAGCTTAATGGAGTGACAGACATAGAAATCAAGTTTGGGATACATGTGATTTCTCACAAGTTATATAGCTCGAGCATATTGAACAACATTCCTTGTGAAGTAGTTGACCTAGCACTGAAGGTGGTGAAAAATAACTTATCTTTTGACCTTGCTAAGCTACTGTTGAGTCAGTTTGGCAAAAAAATGCAGATTTTTTGAGTCTCTGTGTAAGTTTGGCTCTCTTTTAACCTATTTATTCTTCTATGTTCAAAAGTTTTTCCTTTCTAAAGGAACTGTGGTATGGAGGAAATACACACCCATATTATATCAAATAAATGAGTTCATAGCTAAAATGGGAGAAAAATTTGAAAGTATAATGGATGCCTACTTTGAAAATTTCAAAGAGAAAATATAGAGCAAATATAGGATTCCTAAGAAATTAGTAGAAAAGTATGAGTAAGATATCTATTTTCTAGTAGATTGTGACAAGGTTAACATCCAAGCAATTAGGCCAAGAGTGGCATGGGTAAAAACTTTAAGTTATAAGGATAATATTGATACACCAAAGCCATTATTGAGGCTCTCCTGAATAAGCCTATGGATCCCACGGCTACATACTTTGGAACATATGATGATGAAAAGGCCAGGATTGAACTTGAAATCAAGCTACCTCAAGTAATAAATAGAAGAAGAAAGAGGATAGAGAAAATCATGAAGAACACCAAGTCATCAAGCTCTCCTCTCATGCTTACTCAAGGTAAAGGAGATGACATAGATGAAGATGAAGAAGAATAAGAAAATGTAAAGGAAGTGTAACTTAAGGAAGAGGAGCCTCCCCAAAAGAAAGGGAAGGTCATAATAACAAAGCCTACAAAGTTTTCCCTTACTATGTTCACAAGGAAATCCATGAAATCTAAAAGGAAACTAAAGTTGGGTAATAAAGAGGATGAAGTTGAATAGATAATATTTTAGAAGATTGTCCCTACCTTTGAAGAGAGGCTAAAAAGAATAAAAGAATGAGGAGGCATGACATCCTTCAAATCACTTAAGTATGACACTAGGAGTACAATAGAGAAGAAACAGATTAAAGAGGCCATAGTGGCATAGATGGAAAAATGGAAGTATTCCCGTGATGAATTGGTTAAACAAGTTCTTGAAAATATCCTAAAAGTAGCTACATTAGTTTGGGAGAATGCACTCAATGTTGCTAAGGACATCAGAGAATAGAACTTAAGGCAACTCATGCCTAATCTATTAGACAAGGAAGTCAAAGAATCATGAAGAAAAATGAGCATAAGCTTACTCCAAAATTTAATGCATTGCTGATCCTATCAAAGAACATTGAATCTGTGGTGAAGTCCAATACTATTGCATGGGAAAAAAATCTATTGGCTACACAAGCATAGTGATAATGTTCTGCAAATAGATGATAGGGATGGTGAAGAAGAAGATGTGGAAAAATATAATAAAGATGCTGAAATTGAAGATGAGGAAATGGAAAATGTAGATATTGATATTGTTGATGAGGAAGAAGAACAAGAAGCTACAGGAGGAAGTCTCCCAAAAATTTAGAATATTAAGAATAGTAATGCAGGGAAGATAGCAGTAGAGATTATGACTTCCCTTCCTCATTCTTTGAGTGAAGCCTTAGTGCAATCTAGCTTAGAGAAGGTTTATACCAAGTTGGTTGAGGTTAAAATTGGATCACCAAGCACCCAACCAATCTTTGGAGTTACTTTACTGAGTGTTTGAATGAGTGAAGTGTCTAACACTTCATCTACCGAGCAACAAGCTTAGATCATTCCAACATCAGGATTGACCAAGAAATAACAAGGTATTCCTACTATTAGTGTTATTTCTAATATTCCTACATTTGTTTCTATTTCTACTATTTCCACTATCATTTCCACCAGGGCTAGTGCAATGACAATTGAGACTCAATCTCAACTGAGCATTGAAGTTTTGAATAAAGGAAAATAAATTGTTTCATCTATTATTCATAAGGAAAATGGTCAAGAGGTTGAAACTTGTAAGAATGAAATTTATCTAGAGGAGGACATTGTAATACCAGATTGGGATCTTTCCAATCTGACTCCTAATCAGATGGATACCATTAGAGAATAGTGGAAGAAAAGAGAAAGGTAACAAAAGCTTAGAGAGGAAAAGAAAAAGAAAAATCAATTACTTGAAGATATCAAGAGCATGTTTTTTGATGCTCTAAGCATTGAGGTTGATGAGAAACAACCTATTTTGGATCAATTGGTTGAAATTGTTCACAAATACAATGAAGAATTGAATAGACAAGAAAAACTTCTATAGAGGGCAAAAAGAAAATTTGAAAACATAGTTTTGAAACTAGTAGCACATAAGATAGCTATTGATCAAGTAGAAGTATCTACGATTCTTGCTACACTTGAAACATATGTAAATAATGTTTTTTCTTTGTTCATCAAGTTGAGTGACACATCTATCTTTACTAAGGATATTAAGGAAAAACTATCCAAGATAGATGAAGATATGAAGGCAAGTGCACATCAATTGTCACTTGTGTTGGAAATAATTGATTAATTTGTATTGTCTTTGATGTTACACAAAATGTCATATCATTTTTAGTCAGTGTATGTTGGGCTCACTTAGGCATTGAAGATAGTTTCCTATGTCTACCAAACATTCCACAATTTTTCTAGTTTAGAAGATAGTGTCTACTGAGTTCACTCTAGCAACAAAAGAAAGTTTGTATAAGTTGAGTGTTAACTGAGTTCACTCAGTTAATGAAGGAAATATTGGATGGGACAAGTGTTAACTAAGCTCACTCGGTTACCAAAGGAACTTTGTGAATATATAGTGTTGATCGAGTTCACTTGGTTAACACAGAAAAATTGCTTTGAGATAGTATCTACCAAGTAGGGTAGGCTAACGAAGGATTTTCTTGTTTTGGCATATTGAGTTCAATTGAATTGTTTGTTAGTTCTAGCCGAATGAGAAGATGAATATTAATTATTCTAAGTTGTATTCAAGCCAAATTGAAAATGTGTAAGATATAAATATAAGGTCAAGTTGAGGAATCTTAGAAGTAGTAGTATAAGTGGAACATAATTGAAGATTTGATGATGCTTAGAGGAAGTGAATTAGAAGGATAAGCATAATATCCTTGATGAGATGCAAAGATACAATCAATTAGGAAGGATCAAGTATACAAGCTAGAATTGAGATTTGAAATCAATAATTGAGTTGCATCAGAAATTAGGTCATCTCATTGTTGCTCTCTAACCATTGTAGTAGTGATCTAAATCTCTTAATAGAGTTGGCTTAACAACTATTTGTAGATCCTCTAACAAGGTGGAATTTCTATTGAATTTTCTAAAGACCTCTAACAAGGCCACTCCTAATAGGGTGATTAAATCATCTAATAGGGTCACACATAACAATGTGTTTTGTAACTTCTAATAGGGTTGGCTCCTAATAGGATTCACTTCAAAAGAGTGAAAATTAGTAACTAGTTTCAATTTTTGATTTTTCCCAAATTAGATTTCCACATTAAATCTTGGTGTCAATTGTGTTCATGGTATTTCTTTTATGTGTTTCCAAATAACTTGAAGTAAGATCAATCATAGACAATATCTTAAGATTTTTATGTTAAGCATTTGCTAAATTATTTTAGTGTTGGCCGAGCTACAACATTTTTCTTGTGTGTTTACTGAGTTACAAAAAATTTCAATTTTCATTTATATTGACATCTAATGGATCTGAGGTTTTTTTTGTGGTAACTGATTCACCCCTACCCTCTTAGTTACTCCTCTTATATTTCCAATAATTGGTATCCGAGCTTTTGGTGCTTGCAGTGAAGGTTTTAAGGACCAAAGCTAAAGATCAAGATGTCTGATAGAAGAGAGATTCCCAAGTTGAATTGAGACAAATTTGTACCATGGAAAGGACTTGTGAGGTTACATTTGGAAACTATCAGTGATTTAGGTTGTAATTTTCTTAATAGTGAATACAAGACTCCTATTGGAACATTATCGGTTGAAGAAATTGATAAAAAGAAAAATAATAACATCATGATGATTGACATTGCTTCTGCTCTTAATTATGTTCAATTTGATAAAGTAAAAATTTGTACTATAGCTTATGATATGTGGACCAAATTGAAAGCCATCTGTAGAGGAGATGATAATGTAAGAAGAGCTAAAACTGAAAGTCTCTGAGGAAAATTTGATTAGATGAAGATGAGAGAAGATGAAAACATTGTAAAATATGTTGAGAGAATTAAAGCAAGTGTGAGCACAATTAAAGCATCTAGAGGAGACATTGATGATAAAACAATTGTAAGAAAGGTACTCAAAACCCTTCTTCCTATCTATGCAATGAGAGTGTCTGCTACTAAAAAAAGAGATGTGATCCAAATAGCAATATAACTTTGGATGCTCTAGTTGGAAGATTGATAACTTTTGAGTTAGATAACTATGATAACTATGTCCCTAGTTCCAAAGATATTGAGTCTAGATTTGAAGCCAAGCTCTCACTCAAGAAAAAGGGTAAGAAATAAAAAACCAATCAATCAAAAAGTGAAGAAGAGGAAGAAAGTTTAGATGGTGATCTTGAATTTGTTGAAGCCCTACTTGCAAGGAAATATTTCAAAGGTAGAGAAAATTAAAAGGTAAGATTCTCTAATTTATTTTTATTGTGAAAAAATTGGTCACATTGCTACAAGGTGCCCAAAAAAAGAAGAAAAAGATGAAAAGAAAAGAAATAAGTTCAAAGGTAAGAAGGAATTCGAAAGCTACAAAGGCTACAAGGACAAAGGTAAGAAATCTTGTTTTATGGCTAAAGATTCTGATAATAGTGAAGATGAAATGGTATATATTGTTGTAAAAGATGAATCTAATGATGAAGGAGATAAAATGGCACTTATCTTTCATGTTAGAAAAAATGATACATGGATTATTGATAGTGGCTACTCACATCATATGACGGGTGATAAAACAAAATTTGAACACATGGGAACATTGTGATGGTGGTAGTGTGAGATTTGGAAACAATGAACCTTGTTGCATAAAGGGAAAATGATGTATCTCATTAACTAATGAACTTAGATGTGACAATGCTTGTTGGATTGAAGGACTAAAGCATAATCTACTGAGTGTGGCATAGTTGAATAAAATTGGATTCAAGGTAGAATTTATGAATGAGAAGGCCAAATTGTTGGATGGAAAAGGAAATCTAGTTGGATTTGGCAAACAAACAAAAAGTAATATATTCTATCTAGATCTTAGTGAAATTTCATGCTTTATTGCTCAAGTAGAAGAAATTTAGTTATGGCACAAAAGATCATGTCATGTAAACTTTGATAATCCTATCAAGATAAGCAAAAATAGAAGAGTAAGAGGTATTCCTAGCTTGTGGAAACTTGATATAGGTCTATGCAAAAATTGTCAAATTGGTAAGATGGGAAAAACTAGTTTCAAAAGAAAGAACTATCATTTTGGATAAGTCTTAGGGCTTGTACATAAAAACTTATGTTGACCTATTGGAATAGAGAGTTACATTGAAAATACATTTTTCTTTCTTTTTGTTGATGATTATTCTAGAATGATGACTGCAAGAGTAGAAAAAGAATCTAGAAAGAAGGTGAAATGTTTGAGATTAGACATAGGTGGTGAATTCATTTTAAATGAGCTCAATGAATTCTACATTGAAAAAGGAATTAAAAGACAAGTATCAATCCATGGTATACCTCAATAGAATGGTGTAGCTGAAACAAGGAAAAGATCCATAATGGATTGTGCAAAAACATTGATGATAGAAAATAATGTTGCAATCAAATAATGGAAGGAAGCAATCAATATTGTAGTGTATTCCTTGAATAGAGTGCAATTGAAGAAAGACTCAAATCAAACTCCTTATGATGTATGGTATGGCTACAAACTAATATAAGTTACTTGAAAGTATTTGGTAGAAAATGTTATATCTTGAAAGAATCTAGGAAAGGTAAATCTGATGTCAAAGGTGATGAAGGCATATTCCTAGGATACTCTTGCAGATGAAAAATATACAAATGTTTGAATTTGTCTACTTATAAAATCAGAGAAAGCGCACATGTGAGAATTGATGAGTTTATAGAAAAGAGTAAAGAAGAGAGCAACAAAGAACTTGAGGATTACAAAAGATTTGTTTACTTTGAACTTAATACAGTGCCAAATCTATTTGGAAGTCAAGAGGCCTCACCTCTTGAGTCTCAAAAATCTCCAAAAGTTAGTGAGTTGCAATCAGTGCAACCTAAGTCACAATCTAATGAACCAAAGTTGTAGTCAGAAGCTAGAACAAACCAAGTCTGATGGACTTGAGTCATAGATAGTGGAACATGAGATTAATACATAAGTTCATGAAGAAGTCAATGAAACAAACTCCAAATCCAAAGTACCTCTATTAGCAAGATATTTTAGAAGGCATCATGCACCTAATTAGATCATTAGAAACAAGTCAGATGGAAAAATGACAAGAAACAAATTGAGAGGTACATGTTTGCTTGTTGAATTTAAACCTAGAAACGTTAAAGATTCTTTGGAAAATGAAAGTTGGATTGAAGAAATGAATGAAGAAATAGAACAAATTGAGAAGATCAAAACTTGGACTATTTTTCCTAGACCCAAGGATAAAAATTTAATTGGCACAAAGTGGGTATTCATAAATCAGCTAAATTAAGATGGATAAGTTTCCAGAAATAAAGCAAGGTTAGTATGTAAAGGTTATTCTCAAGAAGAAGGTATTGATTATGGTGAAACTTTTTCTTTTTTTGCAAGATTAGAAGGTTTAGAACTTTACTAGCATATGCAACTCACGGAGGATTTAAAGTTTATCAAATGGATGTAAACTCTGCATTCTTGAATGGAGTTCTTGATGAGGAAGTCTACATAGAAAAACCTAAAGATTTTGTAGATCCCAACAAAAAAGATATGGTCTACAAATTACACAAAGCATTGTATGGTCTCAAGCAAGCTCCCAAAGCTTGGTATGAAAGACTTCATAACTACTTGATAAAGATTGGTTTTCAAAGAATAAATGATAACAACAGTCTATATATCAAAGAAGGACTAGACAAGAAGATTGTGTTGGTAGAAATATTTATGGATGACACTTTATTTACATGAAATGATGACTTGTGCAAGACATTTTCAGAAGAAATAAGTAAAGAATTTGAGATGTCAATGTCTAGAGAAATAAAATTCTTTGTTGGATTACAGATCCAACATAAGAAAGATGGTGTCTACATTACTCAATCTAAATATATCAAGGTGATAC
The DNA here is from genome assembly GCA_028749045.1 of Cupressus sempervirens. Taxonomy (NCBI): domain Eukaryota; kingdom Viridiplantae; phylum Streptophyta; class Pinopsida; order Cupressales; family Cupressaceae; genus Cupressus; species Cupressus sempervirens. The sequence continues at coordinate 148,277,545 of CM053790.1, forward strand.
TAAAGAAATATGGAATGGAAGATTCAAGACCAGTTGGAACTCCTATGTCTACAGGACATAAAATTTCCAAAAATAATGAGTCTAAGGAGGTAGATTAGACCACATATAGATCAATGATTGGAAAATTGTAGTATGTAGTGCAGACAAGGCCAAATGTTGCATTAGCAGTCAGTATGGTGGCAAGATTCTGAACAAATTCCAAAAAAAATCACATGATGACAATCAAAAGAATCATGATATATCTGAAAAATACTAAAGACTATGGCTTATGGTACAAAAAAAGGAGGCAATTTGAATTTTAAAGTATTCATAGATGTTGATTGGGTAGGAAGTGTTGATGATAGAAAGAGCACCAGTGATGGAGCATTCTTTCTTGATAAAAGACTAGTGTCTTGGACAAGCAAGAAGCATAATTATATTTCTTAGTCCACAACAGAGGCATAATATGTGGTAGTAGTAGTTAATTGTTCTAATATTTTTTGGTTCAAACAAATGTTGGGAGGAATGAAGATAAAGATCAAGGATCTAGTGATTATATATTGTGATAACACCAATGCAATTAATATATCAAAGAATCCAGTGATGTAGACCAAAACAAAACACATTGCTATAAAATATCATTTTTTGAGAGAATTGGTACAAGATAAAGAGGTAAGATTGGAATATGTAAATACAAAAGAACAAATTGTAGACATATTCACTAAGCCATTACCTAAGGATGCATTTCTATATCTAAGAGGTAAGTTAGGGGTCATTCCCCTATCTAAAGTTCACTAAATGAATTTTAGTGATGCATCAAAAAAAGCATGTTGAAGATCAATTAGTTGATGTAGTATTGACAAAGACACATTGCAAATGAATTAGTACTAAGGTAAATTGATATTTATTGAAATTTTCTTTGGCATAAGATGTCAAAGAGGGAGAAGTTTGTATAGTTTTCTGTCATATCTCATAGAAATTTTATCACTTCAAGAGATAACAAAGAGGTAGATATCAATGATAGAGGTTTGTTGATAGAGGGAGAAACTAAAGGAAGAGAGAGATCACACTAATAGAGGGAGTTCTCATGGATGAGAATTAGAATGAAACTAAGGATATGTTCCTTACTTTATTCTTGCTTAAAATTTTTATTGCATTATGACATGTTGAGTTGCCATCAATGACAAAGAGGGAGATTGTTGGAAACAATTGATTACTTGTGTATTGTCTTTGATATTACACAAAATGTCATATCATTCTAGTCAATGTATGTTGAGCTCACTTGGGCATTCAAAATAGTTTCCTATGTTTGCCGAGCATTATAGAGTTTGCCTAGTTCAGAAGACAGTGTCTACCAAGTTTACTTGGGCAACAAAGGAAAGTTTGCAAAAGTTGAGTGTTAACCAAGTTCACTTAGTTAATGAAAGAAATGTTGGGTGGAACCAGTGTTAACCAAGCTCAATTTGTTACTAGAGGAACTTTGTGAATATGCAGTGTTAATCGAGTTCAATTGGTTAACATAAGAAAATCTCTTCGAGATAGTATCTACCAAGTAGGGTTGGTTAACAAAGGATTTTCTTGTTTTGGCACATTGAGTTCAATTGAATTGTTTATTGGTTCTAGTTAATTGAGAAGATGAATCTTAATTATTCTAAGTTGTATTCAAGCCAACTTGACAATGTGTAAGATATAAATATAAGGTCAAGTTAAGGATTACAAAAATTAGTAGAAGTGGAACATAATTGAAGATTTGATGATGCTTAGAGGAAGAAAATTAGAAATATAAGAAGAATATCCTTGATGAGATGCAAAAATACATTTGATCAGGAAGGATAAAAAATACAAGATAGAATTGAGATCTATAATTAGAAATTCAATTGCATCAGAAATCAGGTCATTTCATTATTACTCTTTAGCCACTGCAGTAGTGATCTAAATCTCTTAATAGAGTGTGCTTAAAAACTATTTTTAAATCCTCTAAAAAGATGGTATTTCTATTGAATTATCTAAAGACCTTTAATGAGGCCACTCATAATAGGGTGATTAAATCCTCTAATAGGGTCACACCTAACAGTGTGTTTTGTAACCTCTAAAAGGGTTGGCTCCTAATAGGGCCCACTTCAAAAGAGTGAAAATTACTAACTAGTTGCAATTGGTGATTTTTTTCTCAATTTGTGTTTCCACATTAAATCATGGTGTCAATTTTGTTCATGCTATATATTTTATGTGTTTGCAACTAAGTTAAAGTAAGATCAATCACAAATAATATCTTATGATTTTAAGCATTTGCCAAGTTATTTAAGTGTTTCTTGAGTTACAACATTTTTCCTATGTGTTTGTCGAGTTACAACAAAGTTCAATTTTCATTCATATTGAAATCTAAGCAATCTAGGACTTATTTTGTGGTAATTGATTCACCCCTCCTCTCTTAGTTACTCCTTTTCTTACCTTCATTCTACACATTTTGTAAAAATAAGGCACCTAGTAGATCTCTAAGCAGAATTACTAAGGGAAGAAGCTAGGATTAGGGCCATACTTGTAGATATTCATGGCATGATTTTTCCCAACATGGATGCATTGCAAAAGAAGATTGCACATATAAAGACACTGATCCATTACAATAACTTCTCCATAGTTGATTACATGATGGAACTTTCAACAAAGGTATAGATAGCCTTGCATGCATCCAAGGTATTGCAAGAGAATTGGGGCAAGACCATGAAAATCATTTTGAAGATACAAAGTGATTTCATGTCACATTTTAGTATTAACTTGTAAATATTTTGCACCTTTGGCATTTATGTCAAAAAGGGGGAGATAATTATTGGTATATTATCATACTCTAGATATATTTATGGGAGAGATATATGTATGGGGGAGTAGTAATATGGAGACACATGTAAAAATAGCAAAAAAAAAATTTATAAAGGCAATTTTAAAAAAAAAAATAGAATAAGAAGTTATCGGGCTACAATAATAGATAGTAGTCAAAATCAAGTTGAAGACCTAGATTGTTGACTAAGGGAGTTTTGACTTGTAATTTTGAGAATTCATATTTTTGGTATAATAAGTGTTTTTTCCATTAATGCCAAAGGGGAAGATTTTTGACATTAAGTTCAATTTATTTATTAGTGACTTAATACATAGTTAGTTGGATACGTTGCTACCAAGCTCTATAGTTGCTACCAAGCTTATCACTCTTCTAGTAGTGTTAACCAAATGTTTCAATTGCTACTGAGCTAAATAGTCAAATTGTATTTCATGTCGAGCTTTATAATATCTACCAAGCATCTGAGATAGTTTACATTATTGCCCAAGTGTATCAAAGTCTATTGAGATTTCTAGTAGAAGTGATGAAGACTATAGTGTTAACAAAGAGAAATTAGTGTGCACTGAGCATTGTAGTATCAACCAAGTGATTCAGTATCTACCAATGTTCTCAATGTTCACCGAGTCATACAATGTTGATCGAGTTCCTACTACTCGAAGTGGTTAGTATGGATGAGCTTCAACATCAACTAAGTGCCAAAGTTTTCCAAGTGTTGATACTATTTTTCGAGTGTCAAAACATCACCAAGTTTTTCTTTAGAACTTGAGTTACAACAATAGGCTGACTTTGTGAACTATGATGAATTTGGTATTCTAGCCAACTCCATAAGGTAATCAAGTGGATTGGTATATGTGTAATGTATTGTATCATATCCAAATTTTATCAGTAAGAAATATATATGCGAAGAAGTAAGAAGCAGATGAGTGCGGAGTGAAGAAGGCTACAAGTAGTATAAGGTATAGCGGAGACCTATCTATCACAATCAGGTGATCATTTCATTTCAAGGAATCTCATTCAACAAATCAAAGTTTCAAATCAGAGGTCAATCCCTGGTTCATCCTAACAGGTGTATCAGTCAAATCCTCTAACAAGGTGGACTTAATAGTCTTTTGCTAAATTTTCTAATATGGTGCATACTTCACTGTATGTTTGTAAATCCTTTAACAAGATGGACCTAATAGTCCTTATTGCTCCTAATAGGGAATATCACCATACATGGTGAATTGCAAGCCTTAATAGGCCAACTTTATACTATAGTACTAAAGCTTGTTGGTATCATCCCCATCATAATTTTAATTTCTATTTTGAAAGGTTTTTCAATCACCATATCTTGTGTCAAAATGCTATGAATGTTTTATTTCTTTCATTCTTTCATGCATGCAATTAGATCAGAATAATATACGAAGGGTTAATTGGTGAAATAAGTTTAAAGTTTTATTGGTTCCTGATTCACCCCTCCCCTCTTAGTAACCTAACCTACCTTATATTTCCAACACTTTCATGTGAAGGAGGAGATTATTGTCATGGCTATTAGTTTGTCTATAGATGGTTGTAGGTGGAAAACGGTTACAAAGGTTATTGATGAAATGAGCCTAAATAGATTCTTCAAAAAGATGAGGAACCTATGAGATTTAGAGGTGGATTCAGCCATGAAGACCTCTTGTCCCCTTGGAATGAGGTATGTTTTGTGCTCATGAAATATTTGACTCTTGAAGGTATATTTGGTGTATGTTGCTATTATCATTTTTCTCTCCTCAACTATTTTAGCCACCATGATGAAGTTTCTATTTTGATCTTTCTTTTACATGATCTTGAAGCTACTGTCTTACAGGTTAGGGATATACAAAAGAAAGGAAAAATATTTACAATTCTACATCAGGGTCTTATCCTTCACCTCTATAACTTCCAGTTGGTCCTTTCTACCCCCTATTGTATTTTCTTATTTAATAACTAGGACCCACATAATCCTAATGGCACTAGTGGGGGTTGTTCAATGACCCCCACCCCCTAACTTTACCCTTCTTCCACCTGTTTGGTAATCCTAAAGAGAACAAAAATATTTTAGATGGAACCCAAAGAAAGAAAAATCCAAAAAAGGAAAAATTTGTAGAAATTGACCTAGTTGATTTCAAAGAGGAAAATGAAGGTGGATGCCAGAGGTCAGGTAGGTTGGCCAAAACTAGAGCTACATACAAATAGAAGGCTTATAGAAATTTCAAGTTTAATGAGGAGGTGATAGAGTCAGAAGACAATGTGAAAAAAGAGAATGAGAAAAGAGGAAGAGGACATAGAAATGAGGACAAAGGAAAATAGGTCTACTTTAGAGGAGGTTAAAATTAAGAAAAAGAAGGAAGCCAACTAGGATACTACACATGTGTCTACTAGCTTCAGTGTGAACATTATGGACTTTACTTCCAATGCTCTCCCTTCTCCTAGAAAAGCTAAGGATTCCTCGCTGATGACAACTACCTCCCCTTTGAGGATAGACAAAAAAGATAAGAATATATTTTCTACTAACCTCGCTGTGATTTAGTTTCAAGCATTAGAGGTGGCTAAAAGAAATTATGTTGGCTGCCAAGAGTTGTCTAGTTTGGTTAAGGACACTAAAAGGGAGATGGAGGCCCTTGATGCTAAGTTCACTGCATTGGATGAGAGTTTTATCACTCTCTCAAAGTTTACACTAAAGGTGACCCATGTTGTTGCTACCACTTTCTAGGTACTACACCTGGAGAATGAAGAGGAAGGCCTTGGTGAAGAGGACTCAAAGAAACTATATGGTTTCCTTGCTAATGATTGGGCCAAAGTTCCTCTAGGAAAGAAGGAAAAGAAAAGGTCAAAGTTTATGCATTTGTTTGATTTTACTTTATGTTATATGCTATGGACTGTTGTCTTCTAGTATACACTTGCCTCTAATTATTTGATATGGTTAGTGAGCCTTAAAGATTTTTATACTTTTTAATTAAGAAATTACAATAGATATGTTGTTGAAAATTTTATATGGCTTTTACTAGGAAAAATAATATGCAAGCCGCAAGTAGTTTTGTTTTTATTACTAGTAGTTTTGATTCTATGTTATATAATATCTACTTTAGTAGTTTGGGGAATCTATATCTTATATTAAGGAAAGGGTTGTTAATGTGTTGGTAGTTTTGTGTTTGGACATGTGTTGTGAATGAATGGTTTATCCATAGTACTATACTAAGGACCAACACCCTTATGTTTTAGCTACTTTTAATATAAAAAATAGTCTCAGTGATTTAAAAAATTCTAAATTTACAAAACAAAATAAATTTTTTAAATGTAAATAAATCCATAGCTCCATAAAACTCTACAAAGGATAGCCAAAAATTCTACCATTCATATAATACAAGATAACTTCATCCTTTGTAATAATGCATTGAAATCGGAGACAAATTCTAAAGTAAGATGAATTGCACAATTAAAAAAAATGAGATCCCTAAAGTTATTCGAACACAAGAAAGCTTATCAATATCTTTGTTGTAAAGCCTCTCAAGATGAAAATTTGAAACCAACAATACTTGATCAGAAAACCAAAATTAACATTTAACAATTTTTTAGCAACTGCATTTTCCATCATAGGATAATTGCAGAGAAAGTAGAGTATTAATGCAAGATAAATATGTATAACCTTTAGGGCTGGTGATTGAGATGTTTATTTTTTCTTAATTTAAGTTTTAATATATTATTTTTCATGATGTTATTTTCTATGACAACCAATAGCAATATAGATAAATAGTATTATTTAATTTTCTTAAATATATTCAAATTATGAAACTACACAATATACATTAACCTTTCAAAAACTATAATGTGATTGGATGAATTTAATTGTTTTTGCATTCAAAGAAGGAACTAATAGGGGAAAAGTCCTATAGCTATTGAGGCTAACTTTGTGCACCTAGATCTCCTAAATCATAAGTCTAATTTTGTCAATTTTTTCGTTGAATATTCGCAAGTGAATGAAGAGCTTAAAGCTAAGGTTTCAACTTTTGGTTATTTATATATCTCTCATAGAAGTTGTGGAGTGCGAAATGGTTCAAAAGTGTCATTTCAAAACATTCACGCGATACCTACTATGTTATGCATCGATAGTCGCTCACTAAAAAAATGTTAGTACTCGTGGATAAATGTTCTAGTAGTATTTAAGAAATGTCCCAATAGTGATGCACAAATAGACCAATTACCAACAAAAATTGATCGTGTACTTATTTTTAAGATTGTAATTAGAAGGTATCTATGATAAAAACAATAACAATTATAGATACCAAAATCTTCTCCCAAGAACAAACTACTAAATGTTTTTTAAGAGCTATGTACAACATTACGGTTGATATTAATGTCCAAGCCAATAAAAGATTTTGATGCCATAGTCATCCTACTGCCCCTTCAATTCCTCCATAAAGTTTGATGCATTTGTTGACCATTTAATGTCAATAACTTTTGATTTGCCCTAAATGGAGTATTCGTTGGCCAATATATGTTTAATACTTTTGAAATGCTTTAAATGCCCATTATTATATAACATGTGAACAAAAAGAAGTGTCATGGTTTAGTCCTATGATTACTCCTAAACGAAAATCAATTGCACAATTTTTGAAATATTCGGCTTATATCTTCTAACTATATCTTTACTATTTGTTAGTCATGATATTGTGATGCCATTATAAAGGAACAAAATTATTAGATGAAATGTGGAGCACTTAAATATTATTTTATTTTACATAAGCTATTTTGTTTTGTATTTGACAACTGCCCATTTTGATGTGGACTAGAAAGAAAATAGATGGCCAATTTTGTTAAATATGATGATGGAAAGCCATTGTTGTTGACATTTATTTATAAGGTCAAGGTCCCCCAATTCGTGGTTCAAGTTTTTTAATAATTTATTTACGTTAGTTTCATTTGAAAAATTTAAACGAGTTCCCTAAGTTTTCTATTTAACAAACATGTTAAAAAGGACTTGGAAAATGGGTTATCAAGATAAGGTTAGTCCAATTCAAATCATTGAAAAGTAATAAAGATGGACTTTATAATTGTTTTTTTTAAATGCTAAGTAAATAATAATGTTTACTTTCTCTCAAACAAGAAGAAAAGTTTGAATTGTGGAATGATACAGAGAAGATTAGTATGGCCCCTGCGCAAGGATGACACGCATAAGTCCAGAAATGGTCCAAATTTAAAAAAATAAAAAATTGTAAGTTTGAAATTAACAATTCAAGTGATCATTGTTTTGATAGTTAAATAACGTAGTGCTTATTTAGTTTTTTTTAAATTGATGTTTATGTTATAAATTTATTTTTATTATTGTATTTAAACCTTTCAGTATTTGATGTGATGTATATTTCTTCATCAATGATATTAGCTTTTGTAAATCTTAATATTTAGTAATTTATTAGTAGAAGATACATAAGTGTTGGTCAATCTTTAGTGAGTCTAGTTTAATTTTAGTAAATAATTGTATAGATAATGACTTAATTTTTGCTTATTTGTATGTTTCCTCCTTCTTGTAATATGTTAGTGTTCTTAATCTCTAAAATTATGATTTGTCAAGTGAGGTTAAGTATAATTGTAATTGTTAAAGTGCACTTCAAGCAATGAGAAAGTTCATATATAATAGGCACCTAGATGGTGCTAGTTCAGATTTTGTGTGATATTTTAGATTAGTTAAGGAATTAATTCTATAAATTTTACTACATAGTTTTACCTTACATCATTTATCTCACTAAACGCTTTCATAACTTTTTTTCTTTTTTAATTTATTGTATGCATGTGTGTGTGTGCATGTGCGTGTGTGTGCATGTGTGTGTGTGTGTGTGTGTGTGTGTGTGTGTGTGTGTGTGTGTGTGTGTACATGTAAAAAAGGACTTGATAGGAAAATGGGTTATCAAGATAAGGTTAGTCCAATTCAAATCATTGAAAAGAAATAAAGATGGACTTTATAATTGTTTTTTTAAAATGCTAAGTAAATAATAATGTTTACTTTCTCCCAAACAAGAAGAAAAGTTTGAATTGTAAGTTTGAAATTAGCAATTCAAGTGATAATTGTTTTGATAGTCAAAAAATGTAGTGCTTATTTAGTTTTTTAAAAATTGATGTTTATGTTATTAATTCATTTTTATTATTGTATTTAAACCTTTTAGTATTTGATGTGATGTATATTTATTTATCAATGATATTAGTTTTTGTAAATCTTGATATTTAGTAACTTATGAGTAGAAGATACATAAGTTTTGGTCAATCTTTAGTGAGTCCTGTTTAATTTTAGTAAATAATTGTATAGATAATGACTTAATTTTGGCTTATTTGTATGATTCCTTCTTCTTGTAATATGATAGTGTTCTTAATCTCTAAAATTATGATTTTTCAAGTGAGTTTAAGTATAATTGTAATTGTTAAAGTGCACTTCAAGTAATGAGAAAGTTCATATATAATAGACACCTAGATGATGCTAGTTCAGATTTTGTGTAACGCCCCGCCAAGGGATCCAAAAGAATTAACCTAAATTTTCACTAAGTTTGCCAAATTTTTTTATTTTTAAAAAAAAAAAAACAAGAAAGATAAACCATTCATATCAAACACATAGTAGCAGAAGCAATAACTTAAAATCAACTATAAGCATACATAACAGGTTACATTCCTTAAGGATCCCAAGATGTTGAGTCACATTTGATCTAATTAATACTATGTCTAAGCACTACCACATCCACATGAAAGAATAAATAGAAAGTCCAATGTCCATAATATACATTTGTTTCGAATGCCTCTTGGAAATTAAATTCAAAATGCTCAATCATCCGCTATACATGACACAAGGTACGAAAGGCTTAAAAGAATATACATATGTAAAAATAAAGATACATCATCCTCATCAAATCCATGATACAAGTGCAATAAATTAAATGAAACCAATAACATACATGACACATCCATTAATCAATAAAGATATAACAACCATTGTAAAAGATATCCATCCATCATAAAACACATCTAATCTAAGTGCGCGGTTCCTCCCAACCGTCAATAGCATCATTAGACCATCATGGGCCCTAGCCATCCCTCTGCACATAACATCCCAAGTCACCGAAGAGATCATCGACATTATCATAGTAGGGATGTCACTCCTAAAACATTCTACAACATATCTAGAAAGCAATCTAACATGCTACAACATATGCATCAGAAATCTAATCATGCAAAATAAGGCATAAGATAAGTAAACAACATCATCTATTATATGATAATCATCAATATAAGGATACATGTCCATCATCATAATCCAAGAGCAGCTGAAAAGCATCCATTGATAATCATGACCACGATAGTTCTCTTTTGGCAACTAAAGGTATCACTGATAATCACAATATCCATTGGTTCTCAACAAGCAACCAAAAATTATCTCAAAGTAATACTAATCGAAGACTCCAAAATGGTCAAGTCACAACATGACATCATCAAGATCAAATAAACACTTCAATCCCATCAAGACGATTGGAAAGTAACCCAAGTATAATTGATCGATGACTCAAAAATGGTTAAGTCAAGTGTCTCATACACATAAATCTCAGCTTCACACAAGAAGACTGAAAAATATCAATGAACGATAAATACAAACATCTTATAGAGCATACCATCACATTACCATGGTTGAGTTTTAAAAAGATCAAGATCCAATAACATCAACATGCCATCACATTCGCATAACTCGCAAGCCTCTGGTAGACATCCTAACTAGTCAATACTCTAGGACCACCCAAACCCCAAACATGGATAGCATAAAGAACAAGATACAAACACATATTTTAGTTTACTTTGCAATCACATGGTTAAGCCAAACATGAGGTTTCCAATTTTGTTTCAAGTATATTTCAAGAGTATAAGATTATTCTACAAGTCAACCCATTTATTTCTTTGAATAAAGCATAGAATTATCCTTCCATTATTTTAAAACAATTTTCTAAAATAGTCAAAAGATAATTATTTACTTATTTAAATCATTAAACTAATTCCCATTGACTTTTAATAAAATCGTTGCATTATTTACTAAAATCAATGTTACTAATAATTAAATGAAACTCCCTTAATTCCAAGAGAATCTCCCATTATTCAAATCATAATAATTTACCATGTCCTTAAAATTGGAAAACTCCATTTACTTAAATTGACTAATAATTAATTACACTTCTTCTACTATTAACTAGTTTTAATTAAATTTAACTTAATTAGATTAGTTAATAAATCATATAAAACTAATGCATAAAAATAAGATTCTATTTTAATTCGAACCCAAACCTACTGCAGTGGTAGAACAGAAAACTTATGCAACAGGAAATCTAGTGGCGACAGGAAGATAGCATACAGAACTATAAATCCAGAATTGCATTGCAACAGGAAGTCTAGTGGCGACAGGAAGATAGCATATAAAACTATAAATCCAGAATTGCATTGCGACAGGAAGTTTAGTGGCGACAGGAAGATAGCATACATAAACTATAAATCTAGAATTGCATTACGACAGGAAGTCTAGTGGTGACAGGAAGATAGCATACAGAACTATAAATATAGAATTGCATTGCGATACGAAATCTAGTGGTGATAGGAAGATAGCATACAGAACCATAATTGCATTGTGATAGGAAGTCTAGTGGGGACAGGAAGATAGCATATATAACTATAAATCTAGAATTGCATTGCGATAGGAAGTCTAGTGGTGACAGGAAGATTACATATAGAACTATAAATCCAAAATTTGCATTGCAATAGGAAGTATAGTGGCGACAGGAAGATAGCATACAGAACTATAAATTCATAATTGCATTGTGATAGGAAGTCTAGTGGTGATAGGAAGATAGCATACAAAACTATAAATCTAGAATTTGCATTGTGACAGGAAGTCTAGTGGCGACAGGGCAGTTTGTGATGAATTTCCTTCATAAATAAAACTAGGGTTTCCTAATGTTTTCTTCACAACCAAATAAAAATTAACATACATATCTAGATTCGAATTTCAAGATTGAAGATTCATACATGGAGTATATTCAGACACATATAATAGACACGATGAAGATAGGAAGAGAAAGAGTGCAACTGGAATATGCAAAAATCATGATGCAGAGTTTGGATACTAATGCTAATTTGCTATGCCTCAGAAGTTCATAGAAAAATATCTTCCTTCTCCAACATTCACAATTCCTCCAAGAATCAAACCAACTGAAACCCCCAAGTGACTAGAAGTGCTTGTGGAAGCATATGAGCATCTAGAAGCATAAGAGCTTCTCGAATGCATCTAAGCTTTTCCATACACACTAGGAGAGCCTCTATATAAAGGCCTCTAAGATGCATCTAGAATGTTTCTAGAAAAAAATAGGCGATAAGAGTGACAACTAAGCACATAACTTCCATGATAAGAACATAAACATGATGAGGTCTCTATAATGTTGTAGACACCATGTGCTCAAATAATGCACTAACTCCTAAGTGTAGACAACACGTGCATAATTAGAGTGCAAAATCTTGTGTTGTCAACATGACAACTCCCAAGAACTCACATACTCCTATGTGAATAAATATTAAAATAATGCACATTAATTTATTTAATATTCACTTTTATCTTTTCAAATTAATTTATTAATTCTTAAATCTCATGCACTCACTTTAATAAATCCACTTGTTTTATTTATATATATATATATATATATATATATATATATATATATATATATATTTTAATCACATGCACACATCATGCAATCTATAATCTTTTAATAATTCTAATATCTTGTCCACTTTTTAAATTTATTTTTGAAACTTAATTGATAAATATTTATTAACTTAAATAATAATATTATTATTTATTTAAAAATGAACTCTAAATATATTAGTATTAAATTTGTTGGTGTAAATAAGTATTTACTTATTACACTTATTTAAGTTTTACTTAGGTTAATGCATTATTTAATTATTTTGCATTATTTAATTATTATTTTAGGTGAGACACTTGTGAACTCTCATTGAGTTACGCAACTCTAATTATGCACATGGTGTCTAAAACACAGGAGTATGCATCATTCACTGAGTTGTCATGACGACAACACAATTATCCACACTCCTCATTTAGCACATGTTGTCTACACCACTGATTTTTGTGCTACACCATTGTAAGCTTATCCTCACATCATCACACTTAATCCCATGCTCAATGGAGGATAACCCATATCTGGTGGACATGTGGTTGGTTGTATGACATATCATGATGCTAACTTCTATGCATTCTATAAGCTCTTCTGAGGCCTTTATATTCAGACACTCCTAGTGTACTCTCAACTAGTTATTGAATGAATATCGTCATTCTAATCATACTCTGTCTATTTTGGTCTACTGTGTGCTTGTGTTGAATTCTTTAGTTCTTGGGTGAATTTTGGCCTAAGCCAAATTCTTACATGGTATTAGAGCTGAGGGGGATTCTCATCACATAGCTATTCGAGACCGTTCATGCTTCAGCACCTCAACACGAATCTAGAGGATCTGCAAAAATTGGGAGCATCTAGAGCCAGATTTGACCTCTTCGTTGCATCTGGAGTGTCAATTTGGTGAAGATCGACTATAAACTTGCCTATATTAGGTGAAAGTTGATCGTGAGGAAATTTTTTTTTGCAAATCGAAACTCAGAGGCCCCGATTTGCAATTCGGGTATGGTCAATTAATTGATCTAATTTTTTTTTTTTTCAGATCTGCATTTATTTTTATCTCTATGTTTTTTGGATTTTATTTGAAATTATTGTATGGTAGAGAAATTTTTTTAGCTGAACCGGGCAGTGACACCTTGGCTTGGCTCTATATTTTTGATGGATTATTTTATTAGTACTGGGTTTCATATTATATCTGTGGGATACTTCAATCAAATCGGCCATATAACACTGGCCGTATTGCAAACCCGTGACAATATCGTAGATCCAGCATAATAGGCCCAAATATCGATAAGCAACAACTTCGCGGTGACCAGCCCAAATCCAACGGCAACTGCTTTGTCATTTTACGGTTCGCAGTCATGTGCATATACAACATGGAGTATTTCCCAACCCCATGCATGTGGGACTAAAGGCATCATATCCAACATCCTTTAAAACCCTACGACAATACCTAACAACCATGAAACGGATCTCGTAGTTAACATTGATTTTTGACAGCTTGAGCCCCAAGCCACATCACTGCCACGGTGGACACCCGACATCTCACACTACAGACATGGATAATACAATCATCCTACCACCTTTGCACCTATGTGGCATCTAATCAACCATTCATCACACTATTAGCAAGACACATCACCCAGAACTATCATCATTCTGTACAATCCATACACTGATGATGTCATTATGACATCACACTAACATCATCAGAAGCTAGAGGGTCACTGACATCATCAATTCATTGTCTTAATTTTGACGCCTGTCTAGACATCATTCTAGGGTGAATTAGAATTGCTGCGACAGCCGTATGACTATCAAATTTAGCCCCATCATTCGATGATGGAACCCCTCTCCAAATTCATTTTGGATTTTGCAGTCCGACTTCAAGAGGCTATAACTCACAAATCCAGACTCCAAATCAGGTACAATTTTTTTTGACATTGGGTAAAATTTCCTAAATTTTTAGTGGTTCAGCTAATTTTTGGTTTTGGTGCATGGATTTTTCAAAATTTGCATTTTTTGGCGACTGTACATGCATAATCTTGCATTTTGCAACTTCAAACACTCCGTACAGGCACATTTAGAGTAAAAAATAGGTCTCATTTTTTTTTGAAAGTGCATTTTTTTTTGTCTACTTTCCAAATCTGGCATCAGATTATAGTGTTGTGTGGACAAAATTGTCACTTTCAGCAATAGAGCCTTTCTTTGCTTTGTAATGCTTCAATATTGTAGCACTTTGTAAAGTTTCAGATTTTTACTCCATTAAGAAGTTGTAACAAGAAAAATTAGAAGTCTATGAAGGCCAAAATTGGCAAGTGGCCCATTGTAATTGCACTACTGATAAAGTGCCCAAAGCATCTTTTTTTTTTTGGGGGGGGGGGGGGGGGGTGTTCTTGGTGTTGTGTTCTCTCTTTTCTACAATTTTCTTTCATTTTCTACATTATCAGAAACTTTAAGTTTCCTAAATTAACTCATAACTATGCTTCGTGGTCAATCAAAATGTTGTATCACTTAATGCATAATGGAGTTTCACAATATGTAGATGGTACTCTTCCTAAACCAGTAGGTGATAATGTTTTTGCAAGTGATATTTCAAATTGGATAGAAATGGATATGAAAGCCCTAGGTGATATATGTTTGGGGGTAGATGATAAAATCATGTATCAAATCAAGAAATGTACCACATCCAAGGAAGCTTGGGATACCCTTGAAAGCCTTTATGGTAAAGTGTCTGAAGAGGATGTGTTCAAAATCAAAGATGAGCTTGTATCCTTAGATCCTAAGTCATATGACTCAATACAAGATTTCATCATCAAGGTGAATGAACTAAGGACAAAGCTTACTGATTGTAGGAGTTCTATCAAAGATGACAGACTGATTTATCTTATACATAACAAGCTACCATTAGAGTATTCCACATTTGTATCTTCTTTTAACACCTCTAAGACTACCTTAGGGTTTGCCTACAAAAAAGTCACTTTTGATGAATATGCTAAATTGTTGGATGATGAAGAAAAGAAGTTGAAATCAATGGGGATTCTTAAAACACCTCAGTCTAAAGCATTGGTGGCCAACAATGAGGGTTCTCAACATTTAGCTAGACAGTCTCCAAATAAAGGAAAGGGTAAGAAGAAATGGAAGAAGGATAAATCAAAGGATGCAAAAAAGACAACACCTCAATCCAATCAACAAGGAAAGTCCTCGAATTCCAACAAGAAAGGGGACAAACAATAATAAGGAGAAGAAGAAGTGTGTTTATTGCAAGAAATCGAGTCATGAAGAGCATGAGTGTTATCTTAAAAAGATTGATGAGTTGACTCACATCATGAAGAAACATAATGTTCCATTTCCTAATGCTTATAAGGATAAAGGATCATCTTTAGATTCAAAGGGCAAAGGGCAAGCACTTATGGCTGATTCAAACTCTTCAAAGGAATGGATATTTGACTCAGGTGCCTCATATCATATGGGTTCTTCAAAGGAGGATTTTTCTTCAATGAAACACTCAAAGGTACCACACATCTTCATGGGGAATGATAGTAAAATGGAAGTTGAAGGAAAAGGAAATGTGGAGATGGAAAATGGAGAGTTTCAGGAGGTTCTCTATGTTCCAAACCTAGGTTTGAATCTCCTTTCAATCTACCAAATCACTCACCTTGGAGATGGACATAGAGTTGAGTTCCTTCATGACTCAGTAAAGGTGCACAATCTTAAAGACAATTCCTTGGTTGCAGTGGGGAAAGTGAATGATCACAAGAGGTTGTACTCTTTCTCACATTTTGTACCCAAGTCTTCTTCAAAAACCTTGTTATGTCAATCCAATTCAAACATGCAATTATGGCATGAGCGGTATGGTTATCTTGACTATTGCTATCTTCAACAACTTTGCACATACCAAATGGTGAAAGGTCTACCTCAAATCAACTTTTCTAAGGGTGAGTGTTTAACAGATTCAGTGGATATGCATCTAGAGGGGAAGTTACAGAGAGGGAAGTCTTCAAGAGCAACAAGTTTTCTTTAGATGGTTCACATGGTATTATCAATTCCTTTTGCATTCAACCAGGGTCACTACATACTTACCTTTGTTGATGACTTTTTAAGGTTCACTTTGGTCTACTTTCTGCATAACAAGAATGAAGTGTTGGACACATTTCTAGACTTCAAGGCTCATGTAGAACAAAAATCCAGGAAAGCCATCAAAGTACTCCGAATGGACAATGGAAACATGGATGTGAACAGAAGACTTAAGGACTTTTGCAGACATGAGGGACTTGATCTTCAGACTCCATCAGCATTCAGTTTGCATAAGATAGATGTTGCAGCTTTGGGGATCCAAACTCTTAAGTCTATGGCAAGTTGCATGATTCATGCTAAGTCTCTAGATCCATCATTAGAAGTCAAAGCAATCTCCAGTGCCACTCACATTCTTAATCATTCTCCTCATCCAACCTTAGATGGAAAAACTCCTTTTGAGGCATGGTGTGGAAAAAAACCTATTGTGACACACTTCAGAGTCTTCGGTTGTCCTGCATGGGCAAAGAGATCTTCTAGGGGATGCAAGGCACAAACATCTCAACCTTGTACCTTCATTAGTTATGAAGACGGTGTGAAGGCATATAGACTTCTAGATCAAAGACTCATCAAATTTTTGTGGAGAAGGAAGTACATTTTGAGGAAGGTTCACCCAACTTGTCCTCTACTCCTCTTCGCACATCATATAGTGTGGATACTATAGTGATTCTAGCAATAGTACTTCAATAGATTCAAACATGTGGGGTTCTATTGACAGTTCTAGTGAGAGGTTAGTTCTTCAGTTCAGTCCACATGCATACATAGCCACAATGATGGGTCCAGAACAATAGGGTACTTCCAGTCTTCCAGATACAGGTTCAGTGATAGATTTGGGGATAATTTTGATGATCTGCCTCTTCTTCTTGATGCAAAGTTACCTTCTTTAGTTGTCATGAGGGTTTCAAACTCTCTTGTTCATTCTCTACATGATCTATCCTCACAGGTTGAAGTGATTGTGGATACTTATGATTAGTAGTTACAACAGGGTTCTTCATAAATTGTAGAGACATACAGTTCTTTGGGACATGTTCTTCAGTCAGTTGAGCAGGTTTCAGAGACATCACTTATCCATGGGATTCTTTCCACACACAGCGGAAGCGTCTCATTTGTACCCTTGGAATTATTTCTTCCTAACAGGAGGAACACCATTTTGCAGTCTTGGATCAACTTCTTCATTGGAGCAGTCACTATTCAGCATTTTCCTTTGGGGGGGAACCCATTCTATCTCTCTTCCTCTTGTCATCATTCTCTTATGTATATACTAGATGTATGTTGTAATGGGGGGGGGGGGTCTTGATTACTCCATCCATCCATGCATCCCTTTTATCTCTCTTTTTGGGGGAGGGTTTTTCCCATGAGGTTTTCCCTCTTTCCCCACTTTATGGGAGATTGCATATCATTATGTACATGGGTACCTAACATGGCCTAGTAGCCGGGACCCATAATGCATTACATCCTAGATTTTGTAAGCTTAAGGGCATTCCCCTAAGTTGCACTTAAGGGGGGGTGTTGGTGCAAATAAGTATTTACTTATTACACTTACTTAAGTTTTACTTAGGTTAATGCATTATTTAATTATTTTGCATTATTTAATTATTATTTTAGGTGAGACACTTAGGAGTTTGTGAACTCTCATTGAGTTATGTAACTCTAATTAGGCACATGGTGTCTACAACATAGGAATATGCATCATTCACTCAGTTGTCATGATGACAACATAGTTATCCAGACTCCTCATTTAGCACATGTTGTCTACACCACTGATTTACATGCTGCACCATTGTAAGCTTATCCTCACATTATCGCACTTAATCCCATGCTCAATGGAGGATAACCCATATCTGGTGGACATGTGCTTGGTTATATGACATATCATGATGCTAACTTCTATGCATTCTAGAAGCTCTTCTAAGGCCTTTATATTCAGGCACTCCTAGTGTATTGTCAACCAGTTATTGAATAAATATCATCATTTTGATCAGACTCTGTCTATTTTGGTCTACTATGTGCATGTGTTGAGTTTTTTAGTTCTTGGGTGAATTCTGGCCTAAGCCAAATTCTTACAAAATTAAATAAATATTATCACATTCCAAATCTAAACTTATGACTTTTATCTTCAAATTTAATTATTTTATTTAATTAATTTTCCAATTAATTAAATAAAATTAAATATTAAAATATCATATTAATTTTCCATTAAATTAAACCATTAATTACATCTTTTAATTAGGCTTAATTAATAGAAAATACACTAAAGACTCATAAAGTAAAATACAAAAATCCATCATAGCAAAACACATACAAAATAAAACCAGAAGGGTTAATATCATGAATTATATCATCCGACATATTTGAAGGGTACTTGACTTAGATACTTGTCCTAATTTTTAGTTAGGACAAATGGCTTAAAGGGTTGGGATTTGGACTTGAGAATTTATCTCCCCTCTCTTACCAATGAGATAATGCAATAGGGTATGCTTATCCTAGAAATTCAAGGAAGTCAATACCCGGTACCTGCAACCTGCATAAAATCCATGCATGTACAAGCACAATACATACTAAGCTAAACAGGCAATGGCAGGAAGTGGTGCATCATGTAGATCCCAACTAGCAGGTGACTACGACTCCCTTCCTTAACCACATCAGAAATGCCATATAGAAAGGAAACAAACATGCACACCATACACATGCAAGTATGGGGTTAGTATCCATAAGAAGACATATGATAATAAATCAACTAACTAAACATCATTAATAACTATGAACACTGCAATAATCATCATGCATACATAAAATATAGAATACCAAATGATCTCATCATATAATAAACTAAATCTAAAACAATATTTGATAATTTCAAAATAATGTTACTAATTATCATCATCATAAAACTGTCCTAAAAGAGTTCGGTAACAATAGCAAAATGCGAACTAGGATAGGCACTACATTTTGTGTGATATACATATATACATATATATATGTATATATATATATGTATATATATATATATATGTATATATATATATATATATATATGTATATATATATATATATATATATATATATATGTATGTATATATGTATATATATATATATATATATATATATATATATATATATGTATGTATGTATGTATGTATGTATGTATGTATGTATGTATGTATATATATATATATATATATATATATATATGTATACACATATATGTATATATCTATATATATATGTATACATTTATATATATGTATATATGTATACATCTATATATATATACATCTATATATATACATGTGTACATATATATGTACACATGTATACATATATATATACATGTATACATATATAGATATATATATTTATGTATGTATGTATGTACACACACACACACACACACACACACACACACACATATATATAT
Organism: Cupressus sempervirens; assembly: GCA_028749045.1. Lineage (NCBI taxonomy): Eukaryota > Viridiplantae > Streptophyta > Pinopsida > Cupressales > Cupressaceae > Cupressus > Cupressus sempervirens. The sequence goes on from CM053790.1 coordinate 148,297,550, forward strand.
ATATAAAGGGACTTTATAGGAAAATGGGTTATCAAGATAAGGTTAGTCCAATTCAAATCAATTGAAAAGAAATAAAGATGGACTTTATTATTGTTTTTATTAAAATACTAAGTAAATAATAATGTTTACTTTCTCCCAAACAAGAAGAAAAGTTTGAATTGTAAGTTTGAAATTAGCAATTCAAGTGATAATTGTTTTGATAGTTAAATAATGTAGTGCTTATTTAGTTTTTTAAATTGATGTTTATGTTATTAATTCATTTTTATTATTGTATTTAAACCTTTTAGTATTTGATGTGATGCATATTTCTTTATCAATGATATTAGTTTTTGTAAATCTTGATATTTAGTAATTTATGAGTAGAAGATACATAAGTGTTGGTCAACCTTTAGTGAGTCCTGTTTAATTTTAGTAAATAATTGTATAGATAATGACTTAATTTTGGCTTATTTGTATGTTTCGTTCTTCTTGTAATATGTTAGTGTTATTAATCTCTAAAATTATGATTTGTCAAGTGAGTTTAAGTATAATTGTAATTGTCAAAGTGCACTTCAAGTAATGAGAAAGTTCATATATAATAGGCACCTAGATGGTGCTAGTTTAGATTTTGTGTGATCTTTTAGATTAGTTAAGGAATTAATTCTATAAATTTCACTACATAGTTTTACCTTGCATCGTTTATCTCACTCAACGCTTTCATAACTTTTTTTCTCTTTTAATTTATTATTATTATATATGTGTGTGTGTGTGTACGCACGTGTATATGCATGCCTGCACACATGTATGTATATGTCTATACAAATGTTCCCCATAGATAGAAGAATTCAAAACAACAATGAGCCTAAAATCTCTAAACTCATTTTCCTTCAATTACACCTTGAAGAATTTAGTAATTGTAGGGTGTTGCTCTTATAATGTAACACAAGCACAACTTATGATTATGATTGAATGGAACTTTTGAATTTAGGATTAGGAAATCATGAGAGGTTGAATTAAAGATTTTGAGCTTGAAAGTGAAGATGGTGATGTAGATCAAGAAACATAGAAACTCTCATATTTAATAAGGAAAGAATAAATATATATTGTTCTATATATATATATATATATATATATATAGATCGGTAAATGGCCAAGGCCATGATATTAAATATTATTACTAATAACATATTTACAATAATGTTCCACCATTCAAACAAGCACTAGTAGGAAAGAATAGGGAAGGAAAACCTCCAGTCTAGAGCCTGGGACCTTAGTCCTATATTATTACATTATAAAAGGGGCATACTCTAGTCAAATATTCCTATCTATTACAATAAAATAGTTTATTACATTGGTGATCATATACATCACTTTGTGAAGCCATCCTCTTAAGGATACCAATATATCCTTTATTTAAGCATTGCACCTAAATGTGTTCATCCCTATTTGACTTGCCTTGCAATCAAATTGGTTAGTAATTAATGCTAAGATAAATTCCTATTAAACCAAAAGAATACATAAATCTTATGAATTGAAAAAAAGCGGCCACAGTTGCTGCCACGAAATCTCCTCTGTACATCAAGGTCTTAAACTAGAGAAGCCTTACCAAGCTGGTCATTAAAGAGTGATAGAGGATCAAAATGAATACAAGTCACTTGTAAAGCCAGTGCATGGATTTAAATATGAATGCTCAACTTTATATGCCAAACATGTAACAACTTTATCCAATATCATAAGCATCATAGGAAAACAAAAAATGAATCTATAACATTAACCACCATTCATTAAGAATTCCACTATTTCCACCAATATGCTAAAGACTCGATAAACACAACCCACCTTACTTCCAAATCATTAAAATCGAATTAAAGGATTCAAGAAGACTAAAAAAGTAAGCACATAACGTCTTTAATGAAACCCATTCAAGCCTTGTACTAGACATCCCAATAAACATTGATGGATCACTAACAAAGATAAACAAACCCATTTTGCATCATTCATTAGAACAAAACTAGGTCTAATCAGATTCTCAGAAGAGCCAATCAGAACTAATACCCTATTATCCTTTGATTTTGCTATAGATAATAGGGCATCCCCCTACACTCCTAAAGTCTTAATGAGTATTAGCCCATCTAAATTAAACCCAAACAAGCTGAGCAACCATATTAACCACCTATATTATTTCAATACACCCAACCATAAGCCATCCAAAAGGCCTTCCATAGATCATAACTCAAGAACCAAAGAAAATTTAGGGTTTGTCTCTATATATAATTGAAATAGGGCTCCTTGAGAACAAAATCACAAGTTAAGAAAGAACTGCATAATAGTTTACAATTTCCCAAGGTGTTTATTACCATTCAAGGCTTCAAATATGCATCATCATTCATTGTTCTACATACAGAGAATCCATGCAGTCAATAAAATTCTATGAAGTCTAATTTGAATATTGGTATAATAAAAAACATTCATTAGAAATGTTGTCATAACGATGCCTAAAGCAAACAAAAAACATATAAATAGAATCTTTAAAGTTATTTTTGCTCTGAATCTTGCCAATATTTAAAAGAACGAACCATAACATAAAAGAGTAGAGTTGCAAAAAAGAAAAGCCCTACAGACAACCATGACCATAAATAATCTAGAGAATTTGTAATAACTAATAAGCATATTATATTCAGAGTAATATATATACATTATGTTAAAATGAGATCTTAACTTCATACCAATAAGTTTTTTGGACTATTAGGCTATCAAATGATGTTTATGATAAGAGGAACTTAATATAACTATAAGCCCTAATGAGCATTATAGACCAGTATTGAAAATTGCCCATCAACTACTAAAGTATTAACCCTAAAAAGTAGAGTAGAACCCACAATGCCATCCAAAGCATCAACTTTACTTCTAGTAAACCATTATTACTTTTGGAATGTCATTAGGTTGTTTCACAAAATACTTTGGTGGAAATTCAAAGTCCACTTTAGCCCTACTAGTTTTTTTTGCATTTAGAGTACAGAAATTAAGGGCATCATGGTTATCAAATACCACCCCTGGTTGTATGTACGCATTGGATAGATGGAGGTAATTAATTAACCAATATTTTCTATCATCCGTGATAATCCCTCTCCAACAAAGTAGAAAATGTACAATGGCTTCCATTTTTGGCCACTCATGATAGAATGCAAGGCTTTCACGAATTACTAGTGATGGGCGCCGAAATGCAGTTTCTAAGTCTAGAGAACCCAAAGGTAGCTTCATATACATTTTTAACAAAGGAATCTGAACTTTACCATCAATGCTATGGACAACTTGTTCCAAACCCTTCCTCCATGTTGGGACAAATAAGTCATGACAGAGTGTAACAATGTCTCCTGCCACAATCTTAGCTCTGGCCATACATCCAATGATAGACCTGATAGTGTCACTATTAGTCCTTCATGTGTATTGGTAGTCAAAGACCCCTTCCCCAATCACTCTACTAATGGAAATTTGAATCATATCATCAACCGAGTAGAGAATCCTATTCCATCTCTTTGGTTTTACATTCCCATAGAATGCCATGGTGCAAACTTCAGACATATGAAACATGTAAATATTTGAATCCATATCCAGGGAAAAGTGAAAAAGACTGCTTCTTGCATCCAATTATAAGGCAAAGGAAGCACCTAGAACCACCTAGGATGACAATACCCATTGATGTCATCCAAATAGACTAAGCACACCCTAACCCAACCCCTGAATAATTATGTCATGGGATAAAGGCTAAAGCCAGCCGTAATAACAAGTAAAACTAAAAGCCATCCCAATTTGTGATGAAGAACAAGCACGCTAATAGAATTGAAGATAAGATAGCTATGATGTAAAGATAGTATATCATATAACTCAATTGCTACTGAGGCATGCTCATAAAATAGATAGGAAAATGATATTGAGAGGATATGAAAAGAAACAATATCTTCTCGATATCATTTTCCTATCTACTTTACGGGCATGCCTCGGTAGCAATTGAGTTATATGCTATACTATCTTTGCATCATAGCTATCTTATTTTCAATATTGTTCTATATTTTTAATTGTGCATACAAAGGCTATATTTCAAAATTCGGAAAAAAAGGATAAACTTCAAACAAGTAGAAATTTTTATTTGAAAAAATATAGTGTTTCCAAAATGAAGGTTTGGATGGAAACTAAAAAATAAAGAAAGATATTTAATGACATATTGAGAAGTATTATTTAATAAAATAAAATAAGATAAATGGTTGAAATAAGTGTGGGTGTTTGTGTGTTTATGTGTATTAGAAAATTAATTAAGGATTTATGAATTATTTAAGTATTGACGTTGAAGAGAAATGAAGTTAACTTTAATTCAGTAATAAAATTTGGAACAATGTAAAACTAGGTTATCTAATTCAAATATTAATACGATTCAATAAAAAAGAATTTATTTATGTTTTAAAAAATAATAATAAGCTAGTAGTTGCACACTTTTGTACATGCAATGATGAGTCAAAATATTTTATTTTTAAATTTAATATAACAAGGAACTTACATATTTATTCATATAACCATGTAACAAATTTAGACTTGTTTATCATTGTTGGTAAAAATATTTGTCACTGTAACAATGGCCCAATAGAGTGTATGTGGTAAACCATTCACAATAGTTGGATAGGCCCTTGATATGTGGCTTTCCTCTATGTTCAAAGGGGCAACTCCCTTGTATGATATAATTTTTAAAGATTTTCAAATAAAGAATCTAAAAATTTTAAGATCAAGAGAAAGCCATTCAAGACGAATGCACCACATGACCTCACAACTTTCTTTAGTAAACATATAATGATAACAAAGGTAATCAAGAACTATGCTTGAAAATGAATATTATTACCATGCTAATTCATGGTTCGTAAACATTCGCACAATATTGTGAAAATGTTCACTACAAAAGAATCAGTAGTTTATATTGCAACAATCTTGATTTTAGAACAAGAAACCAAAAGCGTATCTCATTTCATTTTCTTGCACCAAGAACATAATAGAGATTTTCAATTTTAGAGACAAAAATTGTACATACTTTCCAAAATTTGTCTTCTGATCAAAATTTTAGCATAGTGTTCTCTTATTCTAAAGTCCAAAAAGTTCCCCCCTATAAAGCTAAAAAGAGCCCTTATATAAACATAGAGGTTAATAACTACCTCTTTGTGGTTAATAACTACCTCCAAAATACATAATTTTGGTGAGGTTAATTAACCTCAATAAAATTAACCCACATAAGGAAAAATTTCAAAAAAAAAACTTTAGCTAGAATTTCTAAGGATGTATACATATTCAATCAATGGTCTTCTAGATATGAACTCTATATATCTAGACATGATTGACTTATCCTAGAAAGCCCTCTAAGCATCTAGGATGATCATCATTGAATCATAATTTGGAATGAACATGCTCTCCATCCTAAGTTTGGCTCTGAAGTATTTATCTTGGATCTCTTCTGACTCTCGTCGATAGGCTGAAATGTTGCAATCTTCTAGAGTGACTGCAACTAGAGTGAGCTTCATCATAGTTTCAGCATCCGATACTTGATTCTCTATTTCTGAATGAATTTGGTTATTGAAAGAATCAAGAAGAAATTGGCAATCAATATGTTGAAGATCACTTACTACCGCCCCACCTATGATAGTACAGACTAATTCATCTGTAACTTTCATTTTTAGCTTCTCCCAAGAAGTTATTAGTTTCTCAAACTTAGTAATCCCTTTTCTAATATTTATCATTTTCCTATTAACACTTTCACTCTAGATACATGTTTGATTCCCACTTGGATTGGCAATAATTTTATCAGGAACTAGCATGCTTCTATCTAACCTAGCCATTTCTTGTAATTCTTTGCTGCTTTCTAGCTCTTTAGAAATTTCCTATATCTGTTAGATGGATTTTCCATACATTTCCTTTACTCCAGTTATGAGCTTTGAGGCATCTTCTATCATTATGTTTATCCAAGCTTCAATCATCATACTATGTGACTTGTGTTTGTTTACTCTTTCAACAATAGCATGACCAAGAATGCCATCCTACTAAGGCTGGTGAAGTAACTACTATTTTTGCATTAAAGGAATTGCTAATTGAATTGATGTAAGACACTAGAATCTAAACTTTCTCTTTGAGTTGCTCCTTGGATCTTTTCTCTTTCTTTTCTCTTTGTAACATTTGGGCAGAAGACACTTCAAAATTTTGAAAGCCTCTTTCTATAGTAGATGGACCAAGATCACCATATCTAGAATAAAATCTGACTCAAATGCTTCCTCAACATTATTTTCAATTATGGGCTTGGCTATTTCTATGCATAGATTGCCTAAAGTTTTATCAAAAGCTAACTTGGACATCACTTTAGTCTTTTTCACTTTAGGAGGCTTTTGAAGGAAACTAGAGATTACATCAAATGGAGGTGGGATCATTTGAACAAATTTCTTCTTCTTTTGAAGAGTGGGCTAGAGCCATGAATGTGTACTAGTTGGAAGTGAAACTTGCATGTCACCTATTATATTTTAAGCAATTATCATTAAATCTTCTAAATTAGATAATTGATAATCCAATTGTGTGATGTCTATTAATGATATCTTAGGAGGAGAGAGGCTCAAATGAGGAATTACTACATCACGAGAGGATGTAACAAGGATGCATGGTTCAATAGTTTGAGGAATTCTTTGAACCTTCTCATTAGGTTCATTTCCTTTTTGATTCACTCTAGTAGATTTATCTTTCATTTTTGTCCTTCTTCTTTTGATTGTAAACTTAGCTAGCTAATTTAGATCTTCATCTTGATCTAGAGCACTTGTATCTAATTATTGTATTTTCTCACTAGAAGTTGTCTCTAATGACATTCAAGATGATTCCCCTTGATTACCTCTCCTCTCTTTACTTTGAAATTCACCAGTCATTTTTTCTGCTCTGATTTTACTAACCCAATCTTGTGTTCTTTTAAGGACATAGGCAATTCTTTCTTTTGATTTTACTAACCAATCAATAGTAGGAATATCTAGTAATTTGATTTTCTCATAGTAGAAAGGATTGACCAAGGAAACTTCATCATCATTTACACCTATCACATCAATATCCACCGTGAATTCTATCACCTACCTTACTGTAAGCTACATCCAATCTCTCTTCCTGACTTCAAAATCATTTTCACAATCCTCTCAAAAATCCTCTAGAGTGGGAAAGTGACTTAGGCTAGGGTTTAACTTTAACTCATTAACTACATAGCCTTTACTATCATAAGGGAAACACATAGTATAAGGATGAAAATTTATTGTGGCAATGGATCTCTCTATATTCCTCACATCTAATGTAGTGTCACAGCTATAATATTCGATGCTAATAGGAAAAGGTATTTCATCTACCCTCCTGTTCTTGCAAAGTTTATTGATTTAAGTAATCTGCCTGCACATTTTGATCAAGAGCAATTTATCATCAACGAATCTAGCTAGCATAAAGGGACACCTATCAAAGGTAGCTAACCTAATATAAGTGAACTTAGGGAACTGTATGAAAACACTTCCATATTTTTGTACTTCCATCGCTGCTTCTAGTGAAATTTTGAGTCCCATGTTTCCCTAAATTTCACCTATAGTCAACATTGTGAATGCATAATTCACTCTTCTAAAATGGTGTAGGCTATTGTCATACTGTATCTAAGGAAGATGATTGTAAATGATAGTCGTATCATCATAATACCTTGCTGGTTAAGCCCTAGCCAACTTTTTGTACTTGCAATAGCATAGAAAAGGATGAAGTCATGTAGAATCAATCATTTTCTTGAAGTTCCATGAGTTGGATATGCAATGAATCGCTAATAATTTCAGCCCAATCAATGTGTTTCTTCCCTCATAGACCATGTTGATACATAAGAACATCCAACCTTCAAACTCATGCAAATCCCAGAGTCCTATTATCCTACATAATAGAGTTACCATGTTCACTACATCTTCCTTTAACAATGATCTATGGATGGACTTGGCTAGTTGAGATTTCCTTTTCCTTGGTTGCAAGAGCCATGACCTAGCAACAATATTCAAAAACTGAGTTTGATTTTCCATATAGTACTCCTTGGTGGTTCTTAAATTAATGTTGGCATATTGCACTCTGGTAGGTGATTTCGAAAGGAAATGGCAATAGAAACAGGATCTAGTTGGACAATCACTTTATTATTTGATGAAATGACTTTCCTGGTATTTGGATGATAGGCTTTCATGAATTCCAATACTAGATCAGGAGGATGCCCTCTGGCTCGAGCTAGGCTGCTTTCTAATATCTTTCTAGCTAAAGGGGTCCTCTCCTCACTCTCAAGAGATGACCAAAAATCTTGAAGGCTAATACTTCCTAAAATAGTACCACCAATGTCAAGAAGTGTACTTTTTAAAATGGGAGCACAATCCAGCCTTTGATATTTGTATTTCATGGTTCGGTTATTGATCCTTCCTATTGATTACTTTAAATTCCTTCAAGGTTCTTCACAAATTGGAGACTTCACAATTCAAATTAAATTTTTTTTGAAGACACTCATACCTATACTCTAGTTGAAAACTTATCCATAAATTCATATATACTACTTGCAAAGTGCCCAAGCTAGACCCAATATTTGGTTTTAGTACTTTTCAATAAATATGTATATATTTGATCAATGCATCATTCATAGTAGTATATATGTGGAACTCTATTTTGCAACACATATCTCCCTCATTGTTGGTACAAGATATTTATACGTAATCTTTCTTCTATTTTTTGGCATTGTCAGAAAACATGGTGTTGTTGCTAAGTATTCATAAATGAATTATGTCAAATAATTCACGTACCTATGTTGGGACCTTTCTAATAGCCAAATTAATTTACAAAGCTACCAATTGAAGTCTATTATTTGGTCAAACAATTCAACCACATTCTAATTGTATATTCTGTCAAACAAGTCATATTCAGTCCAAAGGATACGACGTCTACAAGAGCTTTCATTAAATGAATCAATGTTCATTCTTGATGCGTCCACATTGAGTTTATTGGGTTGGAAGATGTAGGAGAGCCATGGGTAAAGAATTTTCTCCAAACAACTCACGTGCTTTGACATGTCTATGTATGCAGAGGTTAGAAAAAAAAACCCCAACTAGAGAGAGATCCTATTGTAGGGAAATCAAGGGAGTGAGATGAAGACTAGAGGACATGTGGTCACATACAAAAAGATGCATATAAATTACTACATCCACCTCTATTTCAAATACTCTAGCTTTGACCACTTGGGCTGTCCCATTAGCTTATATATTTCATTCAAAACTTAAACTTTGTCACACATGGCTTGGACTTATCTGGTTGAAACCAATTTGTAGAAAATGGCAGAGCTAAGCCATTACATGAAATAACTTAGAGGCTTTGCATTTGTTAATGATAGATGCTGCTATCTCCTACGCAAAAGTGGATGAAGGTAATCTTGGTAGTGATGTAATAGAAATATTTTCAAAGCATTTGGTCAAACACTTGTTGTGTTTTGATCCATGAAGCTTTGCATCTCCACTATGATCAAATATGTGGGAAACTCACAAGCTCTCAAAATGGAAGCACTCCCTATTTAATCTTTATCTAATCACCAATATTGCCACTATCTTTAAAGAATAAATCCAATTAGCAAGGCATTGAGCTTCTTGATTTTCTCATAGCCACATGCGGAGAAGGCTCAAATTTAGCTATAACAATAGGCTTATGAACCATGGCAAAGCATTTAGGTAAGGAAACTACTCCTTGACATTTCAATTTTTCTACTCCAGTTGCTGAGGCTTTTATGTTAGACAAATTGCAAGTTTAGATTGCAAGTTGCTACTTCTATTTTTGAAAGCCCTTCAACTTTGGAAACTAGAAAACAATTTGCATTGCCTCTACCTTTCATTTCCTTCACTTTATCATTTGAAAGGTTAATAACCATCTTAGAAACACATATTTTGAACTTGAACGTTAACCTTTTTAAAAAAGGTTAATGGTTAATGATTCAGTTTGAATTACATGTTTTGACCTCCAACTCTTAACCTCTTTTTAGAAGGTTAATGGTAAATATCATAAGCTTATCTTAACCTCTTTATAGGTTAATGGTTAATGATAGAATTGAAAATGCATATTTTGGGTCTCTCCATTAACCTATGATAACTTTGGACTCGGAAGCTAGATCTTGAAAATTTGAAGTGCCGGGCAGAGATAGGAATGAGCCAGAGGTATTGAAGGGTATAGTTTCTCAGAAGCTCAGAGATGAAATGACCATTTAAAATCTTAAAAGAAGGCATATTTCCAAAATAACCATAGCATTAACAAGATAGGAATTGAGACAATTTTGATAACCTGGTAACAAGTAGCTCTAATTGGGGACAAGGACTAACATGGAAGAAGCTCGAATCTAGAATAACTAGAATAGTTCTTTATTCATGGGGCTATAGAGTCACCTGAGGAACCACTTTTCAAAAGAGGGAATGAACACAAAAAATGGGACAACAAAAAGAAAAAGAAAAGCAAGATGAACTGATAGGAGCACACCAAAAATAGGACAACTTATATACAAAAAGATGTCACACTATACCTTCTATTGATGATAATGCTTCAAGTGTTGTCCATTGTAAGGTAAGGGAAATTGGGTACCATTTAGGTATGGAAAAATAAAGGAATTCTTTCCACATACCTCTTTAATCTAGAAAGGGCCTCTCCATAAGGAGTCAAATTTTCCATATAAACCCTTTGGCTCTCTGCGCTTATCCCAAAGTAAGACAAGATCACCTTCTTGGAAGACACTGTTTAGCTCTCTTATCAAATAACTTCTTTCTATGAGATTGATGTTCCTGTATTCTATCTACATCTGCATCTCTTTCCTCTTCCAGTTTGGTTAGATATAATATTCTCTTTTCAAGAGCTTCTTTGAATTCATAGTTTTCAATATCATCTTGTAACTTCAAAACAGATAATTCTAGAGGAAGAGGAGAAATTGGTTTAGTACCATATAGGATCTCAAAGGGAGATAGTCTTTTTTCTCTCTTCTTTGTGGTACAATCCACCCATAGTGCATCATACAAGTGTTTGTGCCAAGAACTCTGATTATCATCTATCAATTTTTGCACAATGGACATAATATTTGTATTGCTCGATTTTGCTTCACCATTTTCTTGTGCAAAATAATATGAGGAATAAGAGAGAATAATTCCATATTGATAGAAGAAGGCTGATATCTCCTAGGAAGAGAAATTTGTAGCATTATTGGTAACAATCTTGTTAGGAACACCAAACCTAACCAAAATATTTTTCTTGATGAAACTGCACACCACCTCTGGAGTTGTTTGTGTTGACTAGGATGGCCTCTACCCACTTGGTAAAATAATCAGTTTCCATTAAAATGTGAGTATTTCTAGTATTGGATGAAGGATGGATAGGACCGATGAAGTCCAAACCATATTGTTGAAAGGTTTCTTCAATCACTATTCGCTTCAAGGGCAATGCTGCTAATTGGATTCTTCCTTTGAAATATTACAAGAATCACACTTCTTGACCCATCCTTTTGCATCTTTGAACATCCTAGGCTAGTAAAAATAATTTCTTAGAATTTTATAAGCTATTATCGATGCTGAGTAATGACCTCCACATGCTTCATTATGAAACAATTGAAGCAACTCCTTTCTTTGTTCATAATCTACAGATCTCAGGAAGGTACCATCTATTCCCTTCTTGTACAAAGTGTCACCCTAGATAATGTACTTCACATATTTCAATTTTAAGGTCCTCTTCTCCTTGGGTGACAGATGAGCTAGGCATTCTCCATAAGTCAAAAAATAGGCAATCTTGGAAAACCAATCATCGATATTACTAATGAATATGCATTCTTAAGAGATCTTTCTGCGATAGCTTTACACAAACCTTTCCCTCTTACAAGCTTTGTAGGTTTGATATCAAGAAAATATTCTTGTAATTTAGCTATCTAGGAAGCTCTTTTGTTCACACTAATCTCCTATTGTGTTAGAATATTCTTTGCCATCAAATTAGGAACAAATACCTTGGAGTGAGAGTTTAGGATGTAAAACCTAAATTGTTGCACTACTCTAACTAGAGCATATGCATTCTTTTCAATCAAATAATATTTCAATTCATGCTTCTTAAGAGGAACACTAATGAATGCTATTGGGGCCTCAGCATTGTCTTTGTCAAGTTTAGTGAGTATAGTGGATAAGGTGTTCTCAGATGCATAGCAATACAAATGAATTTTTTTAGAAAAGTGTAGATAAGAAAGGGTAGGGGCATTAGCAATCACAGTCTTGATTTTTTCAAAAGAAGTCTTACCTTCCTTTGTCCATTTAAAATTTGTATTCCCTTTCATCACATCCACAATTGACTTCATAATTTTAGAGAAGTCTGGTACAAACCTTCTTTTGAAGTTTATCTACCCAAAGAAAGACCTGACCCCTAGTTTACTCATGGGAGGTGATAACTGTTGGATAGCTTTCACCCTTTCGGGGTCTACCCAAATACCTTCTTTGGAGACAATATGTCCAATTAATTTTCCTTTTGTTACCCCAAATATAGACTTCTTTGGATTCAATGAGATGCCATGGGTTTGACATCAATACAAGATAGATTCTAGATGATGCACATGATCTCTTCTATATTTTGAAAATAATGTAAGATAATCAAGGTACATTACAATGATCTTATTCTTGAGATCTACAAATGAATGATCCATTACTCATTGAAAAGTGGCTCTGACATTTATCAAACCAAAAGGTATACGATTGTAGTCAAATGTACCCCATGGAGTGGTAAAAGTTGTTTTATGTTGATCTTCTAGTGTGAAATTGATCTGGTTATAACTAGAGAAACCATCTAACATTGACATGAGCTCAGAACTAGATACCAACTACAAAATGTGATCCATGACAGGGAGCCCGTAATTATCCTTTTAGTGACACCTGATTCAAATTTTAGAAGTTGACACATATTCTTATCTCACCATTCTTCTTCCTGACTAGGATGGTATTGGCTACCCATGTTGAATGGTGGATAGGGTAGATAATCCTTGCTTTAAGCATTTTATCAACTTCATTGAATATAGAGTCAGCTACCTTGGGATTGAATTGCCTTTGTTTTTTCCAGAAGGGAGTTGAACCAAGTTTTAAAGGAATCTGATGTTTAAATTTTCCATTCATGAATTCCTTCAAATCTTCATAACGCCAAGGAAAAACATCTTGGAAAGATTTCAAAAAATTCATGAATTCTTCTTTCTCTTCTAATGACAAATCTTTCCCTATTAGGACCATCTTTGGAATTTCTTCAGAACCAATATTTACTTTCTCATAACCCAAAGAATTAGAAGATTTGGTATCTTTGATTTTTTCTTTCCTTTTATCTTCTTTATCAAAAAGACTTTCAAGGGTGACTAACCCTCTTGGAATAACATTACTTTGTAGTTGAATAATCTTAGGATTATCTCCTAGTGTTACATCATGATTATGTGATCCTTCAAAATTCAAATCTAAAAATGGAGGCCTTCCCTCAAGAAATGCAATGATTTTCCCATCATCGTAGAAAACTTGCAAGTGTCGATCATTATTAGGCACACTAGGTCTATGAATCATCTCTACTATGTAAACATTTCTATTGAACTCAGGGTGAGGAATAAGGAGAGAGGTTGAGACTGAGAGACAATCTACTTTGGAATTTTGTTCACAAGGGATAGCAGATAAAGAAAAAGCATCAAAATGTTCAATCTCATCCCACACTCTATTTCTATATGCCTTCAATTTTGCATTCTTTGTTTGATACCGTCTTTGTACCTAGTTGACAACTAATTATGCATCTCCTGATAATTTGAGTTGTTTGATTCCTTTTTCTCTTGCATACTCAAGGCCAAGTAGAAGAGCTTCATATTCTATGGTATTATTAGTGGTTTCAAAAGCCAACTTATAAGCTTTCAGGAACTTCTCTTTGTTCAGTGATATCAACACTATCCCAGTGCCTGAAAAAGAAGAAGAAGAACTTCCATCAAACTCCATTGACCATAATTCATTAGTTATATCAGGCATAAGAGGCTCAGTCAAATCCTCTTCAGAAGATGTCATCATATATGTTCCATGTCTGGTATCAACATACAATATTTCAGCCCTTGGATCATCTGATTTCAAGACTGTATATTTAGCTTTAGGTTTGGGATTGAGTTTAACCTTTTTATCCCCAATTAGGATAAGGGCATGAGACATATCCATCTTGATTTCATCACCGAGATCTTTTCACAAGATTTTTCTTAATAGCATCCCATAACTGGCTAGAATATTAGTGACCAAGATATTTAATTTTAACTTCTTTTCAAGATGTACTGCAAGTGCTACTTGAGCATCTTTTAACTGGCCAACCAATAGGACTTGTTTCACCTCCATAGAATACACCTTTCTCGATGGTTTTTTCAAAGAGAGTCCTAGGGCATGGGCTACCTTTGAAGGCATAACATTATCGGATGGACTAGAATCAATGATACAATTACTTAGCTTGCATCCAACTATATAGAGAGAAACATAGAATGGGTCAGGTTTATCTGACAAAGAAACTGCAACAAATGATTCTTTCTCAATAATGGGCCCTTCCAAATTATCTTCCTCTTCTAGAGAAACTCCTAACTTGTGGTTGATAGTGATCTTAGGTGAACCTTTTCCTTTACCAACACATTGAATCAACCTTTCTAATTGATGTGGGTTGGCTTTCAGGTAGTCCAACTGAGAAATTTGTACTTTGGTTTTCTTACAATGATCAATAAAATCAAAAGAGTCTTCAACAATGGGGGAATATTTGACTTTATCTGCTTCCTTTTCTTGTGAAGTCTCTTCTGGAGTATGTTTTCAAGATAGAATTTTCTTAGTAGTCTCATTAGAAGCTTTCTCCTTTGCTTCTTTACTCCACTTCTCTTCTAATCCCTATCTCCAATTTGGTATAGCCGCATTGCAAGAATAATTGTTAATATCTTCAGCTTTCTCATCATCAGATTCATATTCTAGAAAGTTTATGGAAGAGGTCCTAATAATAGGTTTTATTACATCTTTAGAAGCCACATATTCTTCTATTTTCTTTTCCATCAAATGCATTTGCATGAATCTGGCCATCTTGAGATAGCTTGCACCATCATGATCTGTCATTTGGTGAAAATCACACATAGCAATATGTTTATTGGATGATATAGGATGTTTGATGGCTAATCTTGGTGTTAGTTAGTTATTTTTGTTGATATGGCATATAATTCCTTCTTGGAATAGCTTGATACAAAGTTGGAGGATTGTGGGACAACTACTTTTTGATTTGTAACACATCTTTAGCCAATTTTTGATATAAAGGGTTAGTGGTAGTGACAAGACCTTGTTGACCTTTCCCCTTTTATAGATCATGACTCCATTTACCTAAACTAAGAAAGTCATCCTCCACCTCGATGGCCAAAGTTTGTGCGGCTGCTAGATTAGGAGCTCTCACTCTTCATATTTGAAAGCTTACATTAGAAGGTTGAGCGCTAATGAAGAAAGTCATTTGATTTTCTTTAGTAAGTCTTTTGTTGATGGGAATTTAGTTCACTATCTGGTTAAAACAAGCAACAAATTCTTGCATGCACTCATGAATCTTCTTCTTTATTTGTGTTAATTGGGAGAGAAGAAAATGTGAATCCTTGATAGTTTTAAATCTCCTCTTGAAAGCTTGAATCAAGGTTTCCCATGAAATCATTGATCCAACTGGTAGTTGACCAAACCAATTGGTCGTGGCTTCTATGAGTGTTTCAACAAAAAGATGAACAAAAACATCTTCATGTTGAATTGCAAGAACCCCACCTGCCGTAAAAAATGCACTGATGTGTTGATCAGTATTTACTTTTCTGTGACCAAAAAACTTAGGAAGAATTTTTTAGGAGCCAAAAGGCATTTCATGTAATTGGCTCCCTAAAGCTAAAGGATTGATAGCAGCTCCCCATGGGACCAGTGGTTGTGGTGCTTGTTGTGCCATAGTTGGGAGAATGATGTTCAAAGGCTACAAATTTATAGCTAGAGGTACAAGGGTACTTGGTAGGATCAAAGCTTGAAATGCCATAGGAGAAATAGTTGCCTTTGGTGGTGAATATGGCCTACTAATAGATTTAACCTTTTTCTTCTTCTTAGGAGTAATTGGCTTGAAATCCAACTTTTGAAGGGCTTCAAAATCTTTGTCTAATAGACCCTTTTTTCTATCCACTCGGGTATATGGTTTGTCAACCAGCTTATTGGTTATTATTTATTTTCCCTTGGATATGCCCAAGATTCTACTTGTTTCTCCTTGAGATAACTACTATTATTTTAATGACTACAATGTTCTGACCAATAGGAGCTCTTCACAAGATTTCTCCAAATTCTTCTTCTTCAAGAACTTGATTTACTTGATGATATTGCTATGTACTTCATCTACACCTCTAGACTAGGGTGTTCAAGTCTGAAATAATATCCTCCTAGGTGTCTTGGAAGCTAAGATTTAGTTGGAGAATAGGAAAAATGTTCTCATGTGGTAGCACCATTGTGCTTCATCATAGGTGACTGTCAATCTTTCCTCATTTGGTCTCCCCAGTAGAGTTGCCAAAAAACTATTGGTAAATAGATTTGTCACTGTAACAATGGCCCAATAGAGTGTACGTGGAAAACCATTCACAATAGTTGGATAGGCCCTTGATATGTGGCCTTCCTCTAAATTTAGAGGGGCAGCTCCCTCGTATGATATAATTTTTAAAGATTTTCAAATAAAGAATCTAAAATTTTAAAGATAAAGAGAAAGTTGTCTAGGATGAATGCACCACATGAACTCACAACTTTCTTGAGTCAACATAGAATGATAACAAAGCTAATCAAGAATTATGCTTGAAAATGACCATTATTACCATGCTGATTCATGGTTTTTAAATATTTGCACAATACTATGAAAATCCTCACTACAAAAGAATCAATAGTTTATACTGCAACAATCTTGATTTTAGAACAAGAAACCAAAAGTGTATTTCATTTCATTTTCTTGCACCAAGAACATAATAGAGATTTTCAATTTCAAAGACAAAAGTTGTATATACTTTCCAAAATTTGTCTCCTAATCAAAATTTCAACATAGTGTTTCCTTATTCTAAAGTCCAAAAGTTCCCCCCTAGAAAGCCAAAAAGAGAAATCATATAGACATAGAGGTTAATAACTAACTCTTTGTGGTTAATAACTACCTCCAAAATACATAATTTTGGAGAGGTTAATTAACCTCAATAAAATTAACCTACACAAGGAAAACTTTCAAAAATAAAACTTCAGATAGAATTTCTAAGGATGTATAGATATTCAATCACTGGTCTTCTAGTTATGAACTCTATCTATCTGGATATGACTAATTTATCCCAGAAAGCCCTCTAAGCATCGAGGATGATCATCATTGAATCATAATTTGGAATGAACACATTCTCCATCCTAAGTTTGGCTATGAAGTATTTATCCTGGATGTCTTCTGACTCTTCTCAAGAGGTTGAAATGTTGCAATCTTCCAGAGTGACTATGACTAGACTGAGCTTCATTATAGTTTTGGCATCTGATAATCGATTCTCTATTTTTGAATGAATTTGGATACTAAAAGAATCAAGAAGAAATTGAAAATCAATATGTTGAAGATCACTTACTGCCGCCCCACCTATGATAGTAGAGACTAATTCATCCATAAATTTCATTTTAAGCTGCTCCCAAGAAGCTATTAGTTTTTCAAACTCAGTAATCCCTTTGTTGATATTTATCATTTTCCAATTAACACTTTTACTCCAGATATGTGTTTGATTCCTGCTTTGATTAGCAATAATTTTCTCAAGAACTTGGGTGCTTGTATCTAACTTGGCCATTTCTTGTAATTCATCAGCTACTTTTTGCCAAGTAACTTTCTATTCTTTACTACTTTCTAGCTCTTTAGAAATTTCCTATATCTGTTTGATGACTTTTCCATATATTTCCTTTACTCCAATTATGAGTTTTGAAGCATCTTCTATCATTCTATTTATCCAATCTTCAATCATCATACTATGTGACTTGTGTTTGTTTACTCTTTCAACAACAACATGATCAAGAATGCCATTAGGACTTGGTAAGGCTGATGAAGTAACTACTATCTTCACATTAGAAGAATTGCTAATCGAATTGATGTAAGACACCAGCATATGAACTTTCTCTTTGAGTCACTCCTTGGATCTTTTCTCTTTCTTTGCTCTTTGTAACATTTGGGTAGTAGTCACTTCAAAATTTTGAAAATCTCTTTTTGTAGTAGATGGACCAAGATCAACCTTATCCAAAATGAAATTTGACTTGGATGCTTCATCAACATTATTTTTAATTATGGGCTTGGTTATTTCTATGCATAGATTTTTTCAAGTTCTATCAATAGCTAACCTGGACATCACTTTAGTCTTTTTCACTTTAGGAGGCTTTTGAAGGAAACTAGAGATTACATCAAATGGAGGTGGGAACATTTGAACAACTTTCTTCTTCTTTTGAAGAGTGGATTGGAGCCATGAATGTGTAGTAGTTGGAAGTGAAACTTGCATGTCACCTATTATATTTTCAGCAATCATCATTAAATCTTTTGATTTAGATAATTGATTATCCAACTGTGTGATGTCTATTAATGATATCTCAGGAGGAGAGAAGCTCAAATGAGGAATTACTACATCATGAGAGGATGTAATAGGGATGAATGGTTCAACAGTTTGAGGAGTTCTTTAATCCTTCTCATTAGGTTCATTTCCTTTTTGATTCACTCTAGTAGAGTTATCTTTCATTTTTGTCCTCCTTCTTTTAACTGTAAACTTAACCGGCTGATTTAGATCTTCATCTTGATCTAGAACACTTGTATCAAATTGTTTTATTTTCTCACTAGAAGTTGCCTCTAATGCCATTCGAGATGATTCCCCTTGATTAACTCTCCTCTCTTTACTTTGAAATTCACTAGTCACTTTTTCTATAAGATTTTACTAACCCAATCTCATGTTCTTTTAAGGACATAGGTAGTTCTTTCTTTTAGGCTTTTTAACTCCTAAACTAACCAATCAATAGGAGGAAGATCTAGTATTTCAATTTTATCATAGTAGAAGGGATTGAACAAGGAAACTTCATCATCATTTACACCTATCACATCAATATCCACCTTGAAGTCTATCACCTGCATTATTGTAAGATGCATCCAATCTATCTTCCTAACTTCCAAATCATTTTCACAATCCGCCCAAAAGTCCTCTAGAATAGGAAAGTGATCAAGGCTGGGGTTTATCTTTAACTCATTAACTGAATAACCTTTACTATCATAAGGGAAACACATAGTATAAGGACACATATTTATTATGGCAATGGATCTCTCAATATTCCTCACATCTGATGTAGTGTCACAACTATAATATCCAATGCGGATAGGAAAAGGTATTTCATCTATCCTTATGTTCTTGCAAAGTTTATTGATTTGACTAATTGCTTGCACATTTTGATCAAGAGAAATTTATCATCAATGAATCTAGGTAGCTTTAGGGGACACCCATCATAGGCAGCTAACCTAATATAAGTGAACTTAGGGAACTGTATGAAAACACTTCCATATTTTTGTACTTTCATCACTACTTCTAGTGAAATTTTGAGTCCCATTGATGCAGGAGCATCCAGAGGTATAAGGGCAATCCTGTGTCATCCAAAAAAATGTACTTAGACTTAGTTTCTATTTCATGTGTTTTCATTTTTGGATACCCATTTGGGTCAAATAAAGGTTCCAACTCTCACAATTCCACTGTTAGTGTTCTGGGTTAGAGTTTTTAATCACATTAGGATATGTGTAAATGCCGAAAAAATAGGAGTATGTAATTGAGCCATCATTTTGGTGAACTAGAAGGTGTAAATTGGTCGAAATATTTTCATTTTAATTTAGAGTATTCCAGAAAAAGAATTAGGTCAAAAGGCCCCACAGTTTGAAAGTTATCACATTTTTTCGATTTCTGGAGACATCCTAAGAATGCTTCAAAGTCAGGTTAGGGGAATTAAATTACCTCAAACAAGACTGAAAAATGGGGGATGAGTGAAGCTGATCCATAGGGCTATAGAGATCTTTGAGAGCTTTTTAGAAATGTAAACACTTCATCAATCAGAGCTACAGTTCAAAAGTTATGCCTCCCGAAAGTTTGGTTACCATTTTTGGATTCTTCTAATTTTGCGCCGACTTCTAATGTGACTTCTAGAGCCTTCTATTTGGTTGGTGGATGCCTACTAGCACTTTCTAGAATGCATTCCTAATCCTTAACCTTCTGGGGTCTATTTAAGAACATTTCTGGCATTGTAAAAGGCAGTTAGGAGTGGAGTTTGAGAGAAGGTACTGGGAGAAGAATTTATCTCTAGATTTATGCTATTGTAAGCCCATAAGGCATGTTTTGGAGTTTGTTTCTCTGCACTAAGTGTACTAGCATATTTTTACAGTTAATAAAATTTTCCCTTTCCTGTTGTGTCCATTCTGTGCTTGGGTTGTGTCCCCATCAAGTGGTATCAAAGCATACCTTTGTTAGTGGTAGCAGAGTGCCCCTCCATCACCCATGTTTCATTGAAATTCTCTTACAATCAACATTGTGAATGCATCATTCACTCTTCTAAAATGGTGTAGGCTATTGTCATACTATATCTAAGGAAGATGATTGTAAATGATAGTTGTATCATCATATTACCTTGCCGATTAAACCTTGGCCAACTTTTTGTACTTGCAATAGCGTATAAAAGGTATGAAGTCATGTAGAAGCAATCATTTTCGTGAAGTTCCATGAGTTGGCTATGCAATGAATCACTGATAATTTCAGCCCAATCAATGTGTTGCTTCCCTTCATAGACCATGTTGATAAAAAAGAACATCCAACCTTTGAACTCATGTGAATCTTGGAGTCCTATTATCCTGCTTGATAGAGTTACCATGTTTGCTACATCTTCCTTTAACAATGATCTATGGATGGACTTGGCTAGTTGAGATTTTCCTTTCCTTGGTTACAAGAGCCATGACCTAGCAATAGTATTCAAACATTGAGTTTAATTTTTCATATAGTACTCCTTGACGGTTCTTAAACTAATGTTGGCATATTGCACTCTAGTAGGTAATCAAAAGGAAATGGGTATAGAAATAGGATGCAGATGGATAATCACTTTATTATTTTATGAAATAACTTCCCTAGTGTTTGGATGATAGGCTTTCATGCATTCCAATACTAGATCAGGGCATTGTGCTAAAATGGGATGCCCTCCTACTCCAGCTAGGCCACTTTCCAATATCTTTTTGTCTAAAGGGGTCCTCTGCTTGCTCTCAGAAGATGACCAAAAATCCTGAAGGCTAATACTTCCTAAAATAGTATCACCTATGTCAAGAAGTGTACTTTGTAAAATGGGAGCATAATCCAGCCTTTGATATTTGTATTTCATGGTTCAGTTATTGATCCTTCCTATTGATTACTTTAAATTCCTTCAAGGTTCTTCACAAATTGGAGACTTCACAATTCAAATTGAAATTTGTTTGAAGACATTCAAACCTATACTCTATTTGAAAACTTATCCATAAATTCATATATACTACTATGCAAAGTGCCCAAGCTAGCCCTAATATTCGGTTTTAGTACTTTCAATAAATCTACATATATTTGATCAGTGCATCATTCATAGTAGCATATATATCAAACTCTATTTTGCAAGACATATCTCCCTCATTGTAGGTACAAGATATTTATGCTTAATCTTTCTTCTAGTTTTTGGCATTTTCGGAAAACATGGTGCTGTTGCTAAGTATTCATAAATGAATTATGTCAAATAATTCATGTCCAAAGCTTTTTAATTGCTAGATTAATTTACAAAGCTTCCAATTGAAGTCTGTTATTTGGTCAAACAATTGAACCACATTCTAATTGTACATTTCATCAAACAAGTCATATTCAGTCCAAAGGATATGGTATCTATAGGAGCTTTGATTAAATGAATCAATGTTCATTCTTGATGCATCCACATTGAGTGTTGTGGGTTGGAAGATGCAAGAGAGTTGCGGGTAAAGACTTTTCTCCAAATAGCTCACATGCTTCGATGTGTCTATGTATGTAGAGGTTAGAATAATAAACCACAACTAGAGAGAGATCTTTTTGTAGGGAAATCAAGGGAGTGAGATGAAGACTAGAGGAAACATGGTCAAATACAAAAAGATGCATATAAACTGCTGCATCCAGCTCTGTTTCAAATACTCTAGCTTTGACGACGTGGGTTGTCCCATTAGCTTATATATTTCATTCAAAACTTAAACTTTGTCACATATGGCTTGGAATTATCTAGCTAAAACCAATTTGTAGGAAATGGCAGAGCGAAGCCATTATGTAAAACAACTTAGAGTCTTTGCATTTGTTAATGATGAATGTTGCTATCTCCTATGTAAAAGTGGATGAAGGTAATCCTAGCAGTGATGTAATAGAAATGTTTTGAAAGCATTTGATCAAACACTTGTCATGTTTTGATCCATGAAGCTTCGCATCTCCATTGTGATCAAATATGTGGGAAACTCGCAAGCTCTCAAACTAGAAGCACTCCCTATTTAATCTTTATCTGATCACCAATATTGCCACTATCTTTAAAGAATAAATTCAATTAGCAAGGCATTGAGCTCCTTGATTTTCTCATAGCCACATGTGGAGAAGGCTCAAATTCAACTATAACAATAGCCTTATGAATCATGGTGAAGCACTTGGGTAAGGACACTGCTCCTTGACATTTCATATTTTCCACTCTAGGTACTGAGGCTTTTATGTTAGACAAATTACAACTTTGGATTGCCAGTTGCTACTTCTATATTTGATAGCTCTTCAACTTTGGAAATTGGAACACAATTTTCATTGCCTGTACATTTCATTTCCTTCACTTTATCATTTGAAAGGTTAATAACCATCTTAGAAACATGTACTTTGAACTTTAACATTAACCTTTTTAAAAAAGGTTAGTGGTTAATGATTTAGTTTGAATTATGTGTTTTGACCCCCAACTCTTAACCTCTTTTTAGAAGGTTAATGGTTAATCTTAAAAGCTTATCTTAAACTCTTTAGAGGTTAATGGTTAATGATAGAATTGAAAATACATATTTTGGGTCTCTCCATTAACCTGTGATAACTTTGGACTCAGAAGCTGGATTTTGAAAATTTGAAGTGTTAAGCAGAGATAGGAACGCACTGGAGGTATTGAAGGGTATAGTTTCTCAAAAGCTTAGATATGAAATGACCATTTCAAAGCTTAAAATGAGGCATATTTCCAAAATAACCATAGCATTAACAAGATATGAATTGAGACAATTTTGATAACCTGGTAACAATCATACATTTGAGACACTTAAATTTGACACCTCAATTTAGTTGTGTTCTAATTATAAATAATGAATAAATTGTACTATAGAAATTTAGAAATTTTAGTGCTTAGAAATATCTTACATTGTGAATATTTTGATATGCAATTCATATGACTCATTGAATATAATTATCAATTTTCTTATGATTAATGGAATTCCTAGTAAGATTAGTGTTCTCCTAGTTAGATGTAATTTGCAAATTTATATCACAAATATGTTACAAATTTGTATGGTTTGATTACTTATTGTTGTTGGATGTGAATATTAAGTTAGATTTGAGATTGTTTTTCTTGTAAACTATGTACTAATACTAATGTTGATAGTGCATCCTCACATTAGACAAGATGGAAGATTAAAAAAATCATAATCTATGTTTGAATTTTAAATCAATAGAAAGAAATTATATAATGCCACATTTTAAGTTAAATTTTCAATCAAAGTAAAGGCAAAATCAAAAAATCACTAATGAGATAAGAAAAAATTAAAACCTTTAAAAAAATCCCTTACCCAAATTGAAATGTATAATCAAGCCTAAAGTTTAATTGGCATTAATTTTAGAACCAATGTTAATTGTTTCTATAAAAACACTATACAATATAAGATTAGAATTTTTTTGCCCAATCTTTTGAGATATTATTTACTGCAATTTATGCAAATATATCTCATATAGGATATAGAAGTAAAAGGGACATACCCTAGTTTTCCTAGCCTAATAAAGGATAAAACTTTATTTACAAATATTTTCTGTTTTCACATCTTTTCATTGATTAGATCTTGATTTTGTATATGAACATTAAACATTTTATACTTCATATTTTTTAAAAAAAATGGATGAACTACACATTAATTTTTTATTTTAAAATATATATTAAATCATTAAATAATTAAGCTATATTGTAATTATATTATTTAATTGAGTCTATAATATATTTTATTTATAATATGTTGCAACATAAAAATTAAATAAAGAAAATAATTATTATGTAAATCTATTTGAGATAAATATATTATATATCTTAAATATATTAACAAATTAAAATATATTATAACCACATTATAATTGATTCTATTATACTAATTATTATTATATCATATTATGTTTTTGAAATAAAAAGAGATCAAAACAAGGGGGTTGGCCCTTACAACCAAAAAACTAACAACCAACACACTGCCAGTAGAAACAAGTAGAGAGCAAGCACTGCTACAGAGAACAACAACTAGTAACCAAAAAACACCACACGATCAATCAAAGCTAATAGAGTAACATCTAAACTAATTCTAAAACTATAATATAAGCATATTATGATTGTTCAAAACATAAGTTGTTGGCATAAACAAACCATCCCTGTCTAGAAACAACACACGATGATTCACAACAATCAGAATATCATCTATACTAATTCTAAAGACTATTTTACTAAACATACTATGAATGTTTAGAACATAAAACTATTGGCATAAACAAGCCAACCCAAGTCTGAGAATAAGCTATAAATCAGCAAACAAGGTAACTACTAAAACAAATATACAAACTAGGGCTAAAAACCCCTAGAGACCACCACATTATTTCTCATCCTTATCTTTTCCTTTCCCAACTAGAAGCACCCTAGCCCAATCCTTAGCAAGAAACTTATAGAGTTTATTGTCCTCCATGTCTAGCCCTACCTTGTCCTTCTCCAGTGCCAATAATTGGAGGGTAGTAGCAGTAGCATGGGTAACCTTCAAGGAAAATTTAGAGGAGTAAAACCCATCCTCTAAATATTTTAGGCTTTTCTCCATCTATGCATTCTTTTCATTCTGTTTCTCTTCCTTCAACTTGTTTCCTTTTTCTACATTCTTAGGCACCTCCTTAATCTTTATCAATGGATGGTTCTCATCTTGCAAAACCTGGGGGTTAGTAAAAAAATTGGTTTTTTCCTTTGTTGAAGAGGAGATGGTGATAGGGGATGTATCCACTTTATTGTTGTCCTCACAGAAGGTGATAGGCTGCAAGGTGAAACTAGCCAATGCATGAGTAGTCTCAGTGGTATTGACATTACCAGTAGACACCTAAGTGTTATCAATAGAGACTTCACTTTTTTCTTTTTCCTCATTCCCCTCTTCTCTCTTGGAGTCAGAATGTTTATCCTCCTCTAGCTCTCTCGCATTGTTCTCAAAATTCTCCTCCTTCGCCTCCTTGACCCTAAATCTATTTGCCTTTTATTGATACCTTGCTTGTGTCTTGGCTAACCTCCCCAACCTTCTCCTACCATTTCCTCCCTCCTCCTCCTCCTCCTCCTCCTTTAAATCCCCAATGTCCACCTCCACTAGCTTTTCAATTTTGATTCTTTTACCACCCTTCTATTAAATTACTAGGTCTGGGTTTTTCTTTTTCTTATTAGCCTGACTAGGGGAAGGGTGTGGCATGTGGATTCTAGTTCTAGTGTTGGTACTCATAGGGGAATTCTAATGGTGGCATTAATTATCAACAATAATAACCCTAGGGGGATAGAGGGTGAGATGAAAGTGATAAAGTCTAAAAATTAGACCCAGGTGAATGACAGTGAATTTATTACCCTTACTTCTCTTCTCCCTAACATCACTTATCATGTCCTCAAGGGAATGTAACAGAAAGAACGAAATAGAAATAAAGTCTCTATTTCTAAAATGCTTCAGAAGAGGGAAGTGAAAATAATAATAGACTCCAAACCTACCTTCAAGCATGAGGTACTTCATGATCATGAGACAGACATCATCCCAAGGAGCCAGTAGCTTATCCCTCTGAAAGCCTCCCCTATAGCAAATAGGTTCTTCATCCTTAGTGAAAAAGCTATTCATGTTGGCTTCATTTTCCATTTTCATAGCTTTCTTCCATTTTTTCCCCTTTAGGGACAAACCAGTGGCCATAGCAATAACCTCCTCATTTACTTGGAACATGATACCATTTATGGTAACTCTGCGGTGATTCCACCCATTCATAAACTAAAGAGCACAATTTTCACTATAACCTACCATTGCCTACATATAAGGAAGAAATCCCCCTTCTTATAACATGAACTAGGTTGCCATCCTATCCTTAAAATTTTCTATCTTTTTTGGCTCTAATCGATTCAAATCTTCACCCATTTCTTCTCCACTGATTCTTGACCCCCCAACCTCAGTAATTGGCATCTGAGCCTTCTTACCCTCAAGCTTGCTAAAAAAAAGGATATATTTAATCAATAAGAGCACTGTGATGTTGAAAATAACATATCTTAGACCTTTACACATCCTACTAGCATGGTTTTGAGGCACTTCAAAATCTCATACATTTTCATTATGGGATTCTACTTTGTATCATAACTCTAACGTCCCTAAAATCTTTGATAGTATCTATAATGATTTTTTCGTACTTTCACAATTTTTTTTTTTTAAATTTCACATTATGTTACCATAATTGTAAAGTAAGTCTTGCCTCAAATTGCATCTCCAACTTGTATGAAGGTGTCTCGTCATCTTTCCTTTGTACTTCCTATTAAATTTAGCAAGCTTTGCCTTCCTAGAGATGATACTACCAAATTTGGTACTGATCCTTATTTGTTTTGCCATACTCAATTTTTGATCCCCTCCTTTCCTTGCAAATTAGGGCCTTAATTTCCTCCTTTAGGATATCCATGTTTTTCTAGCATGTCATTTCTCTTAACTCAAACCCCATGGCAGTAGCAGCATCCATCACCATATTACCTTCCTTGTATATGTGTTGTAAATGGACTTTTTTCATCCCACTTAGGATATGTCTAATATTCGTGATAATATTTTGGATATTCCAACCTGGCTGAAAGACTCCCTTCCCCATATCAATTATTAATTTAGCATCACCTTCTATATTTATTTCCTTTATTTTCATATCATTAATCAATTGTAGGCCTGAAAGTAGGGCCATCATTTTAGCTATATTATTACTTCCTCGACCAATTTTCCTAGAATAGACTAGCAGCGCTTCACCATTTCCATTACTCAACACTCCACCGATAGCCCCAACACCCTCTCTTGTAGCACCATCAAAGTTTCATTTAAGCTAAGTTATTGTTGGTGGTTTCCATCTTGTCAATTATCTCTTTATTGCCATAGAGTTATCAAAATGATTAAAGTTGGAGTGGATACCCCATCTTTCTACTATTTGGTATTCTTTCCTTCCTAGTTCTTCCTTTGGTGTCTTACATTTGGTAATCATTATATTTCCTTTAGTAGTTTCTCCATAATTCCCATAACTACCTCTACAGGCCTTTCCTCTTCTCAAAATATTCTATTGTTTCTTTCCTTCCATATGTGCTAGAAAATGTATGGTGGGACAATTCTCCATAGGAATATCAGCTTGGGGTGATAAAAGAGACAATCCTAGTTTTCAAAAAACTAACTCATATTTAACTTCAACACCCAACACAGTCCAAATTTATCCCACACCAGCAACCAAATCTTTAGAGTATATGGAAATTCAAGGAATAGGTGAGAGATACTCTCCTCTTTCTCTTTATAGAGATAACATCTATTTGTGATAAAGAAACCTCTCCTTTTTTTCAAATTGTCCACTGATAGTATCTTACCACATTGAACAATCCACCAGAAGAAGTTGATTTTAGGAAGAAGATTGATAATCCAAAAATTACACCATGTTGTGGGAAAAAGGTTACAAAAAAATAATTTATAAGTAGATTTGACAATATAATGGCTACTAGAAGTTATATCCCACACAACTTTATCCTCCTATATCAGAAGTGGGAGTCTTTGAGCTTCCATCAACTCCTCAAGCTCTTTAAGTAGTTGAATATCTTCCAGGGGACATGTATCTTTTTGTAATTTCTTCCACTTCCTTCTAGGGTCAATATAATCCACCACTCTCAACCTCACCTCTGCCTTCAATGTTTCCATTAGTCTTCTAAATTTGTTGTAAGCCAACAATTTCCCCCCAATCCAATTATCCTCGTAGAACCTGATGTTTTTCCCACTACTCATAATCCATCTCATCCCTTCCCTCAGTATACCTCTGCTTTTGACAATATTCATCCATATTTTGGATCCTCCTAGTAGGTCATTATTAAAAATATTATGAGTAAATAGGGAGTTAGATAGGTATTTAGCTTTCATGATCTTGCTCTAATTTGTGTTGTTTTCTCCCAGCCTCCATCCAATTGTAGCAAGAAGGGCTTTATTTAGGTCTCTAAGTCTTCTCACTCCCAACCTCCCCTTCTCCTTTGATTTGCAAACATTCTCCCAATTGACAAGATTTAATTTGTTCATCTCCTCCATTCTTGACCAAAAAAAGTTCCTCTATATTCTCTCAAATCTATCTGCCATGTTTTGGTTTATTTTAAAAAGGGATATAAAGTAAATTGGGATGCCCTAGAGAGCTACAAAGAGTAGTTGTAGTTTTCCCACATTACTGAGAATTTTCCCTTTCCATCCTATCAGCTTCTTCTAGATTCTTTCAACAATGGTATTCCATAAGTCATTTGTTACCTCCTTGGTGGTTAAAGGTAAACCAAGATAAGTATTTGGGAGGTTAGCTAAGTGACAACCTAAAATGTTCCTAATCTTTCTCTGCATAAAAGTATCAGTGTTAAAAAAATAAAGTTTACTTTTATGGTAATTTATTTGCTGACTTGAGTTGTCTTTGTAGTTTCTAAGGATACTCTTCCATGCTCCAGCTTCCATTATAGAGGATTCTCCAAAAATAAAAGTGTCATCTACAAATTGTTGTAACACTTCAATTTTAGTAGCAATGGTAGGTTTGATACCTTTAACACAACCTGTATTTACCAGTTTGGTAAATGATCTCCCTAGCACCTCTGCCATCAAAATGAAGAGGTAGGGAGATAGCGGGTCCCCTTGCCTTAATCCTCTCCCTACATCAAAATTACCCCAAGGAGAGTCATTTAGTAGGATTGATACTGGATAGTACTCACCATCATCCTAATAAGGTTTATGACCTTTTCATTAAACCCCACTCTTTCAAGAACATCGTAAAGAAAATCCCATCTTACCTTATCATATGCTTTAGAGATATCCAGTTTCAAGGCCATACTAGGTATTTTATTTCTCTCCATTGAAGGTATGATCTCATGAGTGGTTATCATAGTATCTAGGATTTTTTGTCCAGGCACAAACCCCTTTTGTGGTGTTCCTATAATGTTCTCTAGGAAGGGCTTAATTCTGTTGACAATTACCTTGGCAAAAACCTTATAGATTGTGTTACAAAGGCTTATAGGTTTGAAGTCAAGGAGACTTGTGGGTGTCAGAGTCTTAGGGACCAAAGCAATAAAAGTCTTATTTATCCTTTTTAGCATCTTCCTCATTTTAAAGAAATCCCTAGTTGCCCAAATAAGCTCATTTTTAATAACCTCTCAGAATTGTTGGAAAAACGCTGGGGGGAAACCATCAGGTCCTGAGACCTTGTAAGCTTTCATAGAAAACACTTCCCGTTTCACTTCCTCCTTTGTGATATTTCCTAGAATGCTATTTTTTTTGCTTCTCCTAGCACTTGTGGGATCGTGTTTATCAAACTTCTTCTTATGACTTGATTTCCTATTCTATTTTCTTTTTATCATATTATGTTATACATAATGTATATTTTAAAAATAATTCCAAACTTATGTCATGCCTTTTTTGATACCAATTTCATTCACTAAAAATCTCCCAATTTAAAGAAATAAATCAAAATAAATATTTCTCTAATTTAGAAATAAATTAATAAAAATATATTACATCAAAAAAATGAGTTAAAGGTGAAAATAATAGCTAATTAATTTTAAGTTGTGTGTGTGTGTGTGTGTGTGTGTGTGTGTGTGTGTGTGAATTAAAAGTTGAGATAACAACTAATTAATTTTTTAAATAAATAGGAAAATAATAATTAAAAGTGGGGTTAATCAATAATTAATTTTATAAATAAATAAGACGATAATAAGAGTTAAAAAGTGAATTGAGATAAATTTTGACTAGAAAATAATTAACAATAAGGATTGACAAATTTTTGTAAAAAATCTAATTTTATGAGAAACTTGGCAATGTTTTTTGTCAAAATTGTAATTTTTGGGAGAAAAGTTCCCACATAAAGCCTATTGGATTAATAATTTATAATTGGATAATAATAATAAAATAGTGAACTTTTGAAGTGACAACAAAATGATGATTCTATGTGTAGGTTTGTGTAGGATAGGGGAAGCCTTGACTGTAGTGTGTTGCTTGGATTACTAGCTTATGATTATGCATGTGTTTGTCCTATTGGTTGGATGATTTAGGGTGTTGAAGTTATTAGGGATTAGGGTGTGGAGTTGGAAACTAGGGGCTTTTGTCTCTCCATTTATTTATGGAATGCCTCCTTTTAGCACTTTCTGAGTCAATATTGGGAGTACAGACATAGTTCAACCTATGATTACTCCCTCGCCATAGTCATTTTTTAGATTTCTTTGTATCTTCGTATAATTAGAGGTTTGTAGGCCTTCCTATGGGTGAGGTGTGTGGTAACTAATTTTTTATTTTGTCATGGAAATTAAAAGTGATGTTACTCCAATCTTGGTGGGTTTGAGGGTTATGGTTCTATCAGAACCCCTTCTTTGCAATCAAATATTACATAGAAATTGAATCAAACCTTTTAAAAGGATGAATATTTGTCTCCTCCAAGTTTCTATAAGGTAAAATTGTGGTTTTAACTAACTCATTTTAAGATCAAATTTGGACTCATGTAGATTCCCTTAGTTTGTACCTAAAAATATCAATCTAGGGTTGTAAACTAATAAAGGTATAATGGTTGTCTTCTCAAGTGATGAAGATGTGGACGAATGTAGTTATGAAATAAATTCTACAACAAAGAAAATAATTCTAGAGATAGGAATTATCACTTCCTAGCTACAAGAACTACACATATAGCAAATTTAAAAAATAAAAGTGATTTATTAAAAAAAAACATAACCTCCAACTAAATTAAGAATACTAAAACCAAACTTTAATTAAAAAAAATTCAAACCATAATATTTTATCAAAACAATCTAATAGAATGTAAATTTGACAATGAGTAAAGTGAATTAGAACTGTCTTACATAAAATCAACCTAATTAAAATTAAACATCTATTAAAATAAATTAGAACTATCATTGATAAACAAAATCACACAACCATCAAATTTTTAAAATTAAATAAAATAAATAAATAAATAAAACACACACATATTAACAATTAAAATAAATAAATATCACCAGGGACCTTGCTCCATAGTTTGGAGGTGAGAAGAAAGTCTTTTTACATTGTTATCTTGATCATGCAAAATAATATTGTATTCATCAACACTGATACAAATTCTTTGTTACAAAATTCTATATGCTTTTCCTCTTCCTTTATATTGTTGCATTTTCTTCTATTCTCTTGTCCTCTTTTATAACAATATTTATGGCTTTTTCCTATTCTTTTGTGCTCTTTTATGACACCTTTTATAACTTTTATCCATAAAAAATAAGAATTTCTTATGCCATAAAGGTTGGATTTGTTGCTTCATAATGTTAGGAATTTATTTTTACCATAAAAATAGGAATTTGTTGTGCCATAATAATAGGATTTTTTTGTGCAATAAAAATAGGTGTTTTCTTTTCCTTCTTTCATATATATATATATATATATATATATATATATATATAATTTGTTGTGCCATAATAATAGGATTTGGTTGTGCAATAAATAGGTGTTTTCTTTTCCTTCTTTCATATATATATATTTCATCTCGTGACATATGAGAAACATAATAAATAATAATAAAATAAAATTTATTGTTGAAGTTATTTGTTGTTCTACAAGTTGTTGTCAAAATTGAAACATGAAGTTTGTGTGTTGATGATATGAAATCTACATACTGCAAGATACATTTTACAAGGCTTGAAATGATAAATTATATTAGTAAAGACAATCAATAATTAATTTCCATGTTTTATCGAAAAGCTATATCAAATATCACTTATATATATCTAATCATATGCAACATAAAATGGTAAAATAAAAGGATTTGGAATGGAAATAGAATATAGGAATGGGTGTGAACATGCATAAAATATGATGTTAAATATGACATAATTGGTTCTCCTCATTCCCCCCAACTTAGCATATTGCACGTCCTTATGCAATCATTTTGATCAAGAGGTATTTGGTTTGAGTTAGAAGTATTTGGATTTGACTTTGGGCTTTGCCTTCACCTTGAACCATTATAAATCATGTATGAATATTAATCCCATCTTTTGCTTCACATAAAAATCTTTTTTGTTTTCTTTTCAATTGACTATTTCCAATACAGATACCTCCTCCAAGTTTTCATGTTCAATTTTTTTTTACTTTCTTCTTTTTCTTTTTCTTTTTCTTTCATTTTTTATAGCAGCATGGTTTAAATGGTTATATATAGGACGTGTCATGATAAATTTATCTCACTCTACAAAAGATGATTTGAAATGGGTGAAATAGGAGACAAAAGAAAGGATTATGTGTGATGGATGTAATGAATAGTATGACGAGATGATTAAGGATGATGGAATCAAGATATAAAATAGGATGAGATACCTGTCCCCAATTGAAATGGTTGATTGTCCATAGGAAACAAGGAGAGGCTAGGTATGGGTGTTACATAATGATCAATATAATAAGAAATATAAATAAAGTTAAAATATAAAATAATGAAAAACAAAATTGATTATTTTACCAACCTGCACGTCCAGATAAGATAAGATTGTCAACTTGCTAGGTGTAATACCCCTAAATTGGTACATTGTTGTGCTGAACCAATTTTGGTCTGTTGATCCTACCTGTAGTCCTATTGTACTAGGAAATTATGATTCTAATAATTGCTACTTGACCTAAGTGTTAAATGTAGAAAATCCCTAATCTACATTAATCACACACTTTATTTAATTCCTAAGTGTTGACTTGAATTAGCTAAGTTAAACCTGTTAATTGACTTAATTTAACTATGAGTCTTAATAATTTGATTAAATTAAAGTCACCCTTTTAGCTAATATACATGGGAATTAAATAAATTTTATTTAATAAATATATCCTCATGCTAATTATTGAATTTAATTAATTCAATTAAATAGAAATATCTTCTATTATTCTCTCTCTTTAGTTTAGAATTAGAAATACTAAGTGGATTGGAATTAGAAAAGGAATTAAGTTAGTTAACTCCTTATCACACTCAGAAATGATCAATTAACTATCTTTTCACAAAGGAATTTCCTATTATAACTGAGTCTCATCTTCAATCTTGATAGTTCATTCTATTTGATCTTAATTGTTGATAAAAATTACTAGATTCTATTTAAGAAATCCTCAACCACTTATTTTGGAGGATGCATATGAAAAGTATCAAACTAATGCCAAATTGTTGATTCAAGCGTTGCATTCATAGCTTATTGTTTTCGCATTGCTTTCTCATATAGGTTATAATGCATACATCTAGATGAATTTAGTTATTTAATTCTTAGATTAATATGCCCATCATCTAGTATTAATCTTTCATTTCATATAGTTTAAAATCCTTTGTACTAGTGCTTTGGTTGCTGATCTCTCAAATTTGAGAGTGGATAGAAAAATCTGTCTAGTTAGAAGGCAACAAATCAGTTTGTTGGATCATTCTAGATGAACAATCCCATTTTCATTTTAGGATGTTTCTAACACATAAGGATCATGTTGAAGTGTGTGGTTAATTTAGAGGCCCACAATTAGCACATACATTTCTGGCACCCACCATGGGGCATGAAAAATTAATTTTCTTGCATCCACTTTTGATAAATTTTCAACATTTTGATTTTTTGATGTTTTTGTCTATATGATTCAGCAGTTGCTCACATAATAAGATCAATTCTCATGCAAAGAAAAACAATCTTTTCATATAGTTCATTATTTTCTCACCCAAAAAAGTGTATTCTTGTATGTGAGAAAGCCATTTCTTGTACGGTTCACATCATATTCTCGTGCAAGTCTATGTATTATCTAGCGCGAAACTTGACACCAGTAAAAGAAAATTTCAATTTTTAGATTCCATTTTTCATAATGTTGTTTTATCTAAATATTTTTTATGAAGCGTTTGGTTTTTGATTTCTAATTTTTGACAGCCTAATAGTGGTGTGCAAATTTTTTGTTGAAGATACCTTATCATGAACATACAAACAATACTCATAGTTTGATTATAGGATAATTAGTCAAAGATTCACTGGTCAAAGAATGTATTCAAACCCACTCAAACTTCATTTCTTTTTAATTCTTTCTTACACACATAGTTTAATAGGGCTTGTGAACTTCATAGGGCTCTAAACAAAGGAATAGGGGAGTATGTTCTTTGCTACTTGGAAGTGATGCCCAAGTATAAATCAAAAACCTAGACACCGTTGGAAGATGGTACCTAAGGAAGGCAAGAAAGTTAGTTGTTCTCTCAAAAAAGATTTTAATGAAGAGATGATGACTTTCGTTTAGGAAAATCAAAATCTTGGAAATAGATGCATTGGGATTGATAAACTAACTCGATGATGAACATGTTCTATGTGTCTGGGTAAGGTGGCAAGGTAGAGGAGTATATCAAAAACTTTGACCTTTGAATCCAAGCCACTAGTCTGAGTCAACCTTTAGAGGGCCTATCAAAGTGATCCAACCTCTGAGAATGACCTAAGTGAGCACACAGCTTTTGCCAGTGATTCCAAATCACTATAATAAAGAAGCTTTGTCAAGAGAAGGACTTCAAAGCCATGTTAATTTCTTTTTCTTGATTCTAATATTGCATATCAAGAAGAGGCTTTATTTGTTGCACTTAGTGGTGCTGCCCCTAGTCTTCCTAGTCAAGTGTGTTCACTTACAAATGTTGGTGTGGGTTGTTGGCCTCAAATTTTTTGTGAAGCCAGTAGGGATTAATGTGAATGAAAGCCAAGTAAAAATATATAGATACTGAAAGGGGGCATAATCTTTGTGCAAGGAGGAGGATTAATCTCTCCTATAGATACTCACCATAGGCATGTACCTAGATGCTGGAAGGTGGTATATGCCCTTGAACCTTGCCACAATGGTTCTCATTGAGAGTATATTTTATTGAGTTGTTGGAATACACCAAAAACAAAAGCAACCTCTAGTAGGGTGACACAACTATGTGAGGTGAGCACATGCACATAAGTTGTGAGACAAAAGTTTTGCTTCCTCTACCATTTTTGGTTATAGGGATAAAGAGTGTCTTTTTTGAATCTATAAACTATCCAAGTCATCCAAATTAGACAAGGTCAAGACTCCCCCATCCTTCAAAGTTCCTTTCTCCTTAGTTGGATTTTTTTATGACTAATGCTTGCATCCCTTGTCTAAAAAATAATTGTCTACTTACAACCCAACATGATGTCCAAAATATGAAAATGATGTCCATATCTACTTGAAACTTGCAAACATTGTCAATCCTATTATTAGAAAATGTCAAAATCATTGAAAGTCTCTTCAAGTATAGTCCAAACCTATCAGTTTTGTCCTTTTCTCACTTGTAGTTGTACAAAATTTTGCCCAAGAAAACTGCTAGTTTATGTTCCTCATGTTATTCTTTGGATTTCCTCATGTGTCTTTATGTGAATCCTTGAAATTTTTTTTGGCAAAATGATGAAATTTTGAGTCAAAAACCTATCTTTGTAGTCAAATTTTCTTGTTCTCACATGGCTATTTCCAAAACCTCATGTGAGAAAACAAGTCCAAAATTGTTGTTCTAAAGTCTCGCTAGGTTCATTATACTTCTTTGCACGAGATTTTGTACTAAAATTGTAAAAATTGCTCTGCCAAGATTATTTTCTCACTTGGTTGTCTATATTTCCTCACCATGGAGTCATTTCTTCACATGATTCTGTCCATTTTTAAAAAAAACATTGAGCTATTCTGATCGCCCTAGTCAAAACTTGACCCAAATTTGATCTATGTCTAAAAATTGTTAGTCATTCCTCTATCTATAACAATGTCAAACTTTAATTTCTTTCTTAGTTTATCACTTTTGATTTACACATGAACTATTCTCCTTGGTTGTCCTATTTTGTTTTCTTATGTTCATTATACCTTGTGTCATGATAGTCACAACTCTTGGCTATTCTAGCCATTTTTTAGACTATTTGTACCTAAATATACAACACACTTTTTTACTTTGAGACAACATTCTAGTGTGGTCCTTGTTTAAAATTTTGTTTTAAATCATTGTTTATGATTGTTACCACAAGGAGTGGAAACTTGTTTGCTCCCTATACACCACAACGTGGTAGAGCTTGAGGTAGAAATTACGGCAGAGTTTACTTCCTAGTTTATACACAGTCTGAATCTAGTGAAGAGTTCTCACAATCTCTTTCACTTGTTAGTCCACCTAGTCCTTGAAGGACATTTTCCATAAACTTTTAGAAAACTAGGAATCCTTTGTATCGAGAGAATCTTGAAATTGACAGAACACCTACATCTTTAAATAAAATAGTTGAATTATCATTTAGAACACCTTTTCAACTGACATATACTAGAACCTTCTACGCTCCTAAAATGGTTGATCAAGATCAAGAAACACAAAACCATAGTAGAAGACGAGACTACCAAAGAAACAAAAAACTGAAAGAACCTTGCAACTACATGAATGAGTATGAGGACACTAAAGAGATACCTCCTAAAGGCATAGAGAAATGTCATAAGGATAAAAACTTTTGGAAAGTGATGGAGATCATACTCAATGAAGAGAAAGAGAAATACTTTCTCAAGCTTGCTCAAGAAGGAGAGAAACTACCTCATCATTTCAATGTTGAAACAATTGTCAAACAAGAAGAAGAAAATGAAACATCCAAGTTACAAAAAAAACTCAAGGCCATGTAAGAAAAATTGGCCCAAATGATGCATGAAAAGGATAAACCAACAAAAATATACACTCTAGACACCATTCGTCCATTTACTTTCAACAATAGTTTGGACATGCCTCATTTTCCAAGAGGAGTTGAGTTATCCAAATACGATAAATACTTTAGTACATTTGATCCCCAAGATCATTTGAGGGAATTCAGTGTTGTGCCCATGGAATTCATACACAATCAAACATATCTTATGCATTTATTCCCATAGATTCTAGGTGGGTAGGCCATGGAATGGTTTTCAAGGCTAGCTAATGGGATTAAAACATTTGATGAGATTTCCAATATGTACATTCAACAATACTCACACAACATATAACATCCAATCAACATACATGATTTGTGTAACCTCAAGAAAAAAGTTGGAGAACCTTTCCTCATGTTTCTTTAGAGGTGGCAACAATTATACACCAAGTATTCATGAGAAATCCATGAAAAAAAAAACTTGACATCTTCATGGATTATCTCTTACCCAATTTTGGGTATAAATTACATAAATTCAAGGTCCACACACCTTTGAAAATATGATTACACAAGCTATTTGAATAGAGGAGTTCATGGTTGAAAGTGGAAAGATAACCCTTCAAGAGGACATTAAGCAAGGATCTATCACTAGTGAGGACAAATCCAAATCTGTGAACAAGAATCAAAAGGTAGTACACAATGGAGTAGTTGATAACATTACTCCCAAACCTACTAAAATAAATTTCAATTTTGTAGAGAACATCAAAGCTTCTAAGATTGCTAACAAATCTCCTCTTGACAACAAGACATGTGGGAAATAATGAAGAACTCATCTTGGATTATACGAACAAAATGAGAGTACACACCCCTTGGTGAACCTCCAGATGTGGTCTACAAGACCTTGCTGCAAAACAAGCTCATTTATCTAGATAGTACACTTAATTGAGAATGGTGTGGATGGACATAATAAGAATTTAGATCACAAGGCTTTTAAGGAACCCTTTCCACCCTATGAGAAAGGAGAAAAAGCTAAATAGAAAGCAAATAATAAAGTCAACTATACATACACCTATGATGATGATGTGATCAACATGGTTGAACCTATGGAATTTGAGCATTGTGATGTTATCATGATTAAAGGGAAACATGACAACACAAAACCAAAAATTCCATTTTTCTTAAGAGGTGCTACATCTCCTACAACTAATCAAGAACCATCAAAATCTTGTGCTAATATTTTTACGATTTCTCATGCCAAGATAGGCAAGGTAGATCAACACAAAGAAAAACCTATTTCTAGTCCATCTAGAAAAGGTATGAAAGTTGAAACATCTCCTAAGGTTACCAACTATAGTATCCTTGACTAATTGCAATGAATGAGTACTCAAATAACAATATTTCAATTTCTTAAAATATTGCTTCCTCATAGGTATATTCTTGACAAAGCCCTCAATAAGGCAAATGTACGTCAAGATCTTGAGCTTCACAAGTTTTAATCTATGGTGGGTCACCTAACCTCACCTCACTATTTGTCCTTTTTTAAAGAGGACAATAATTCATTGAGTCATTCGCATAACCAACCATTTCACATTGAAGTTATGATACATCAAAAATGTGTCTGTCACATGCTCATTGATAATGAAGCTAGTCTAAACATCTGTTCTACTACTTTTCTCAAGAATTTTGGTTATTATAAAGAGTCTATTAATCCTCATCACAAAATAACCATCAAGGCATATGATGAAGTCGAGCATAAATCCCTAGGTCTTGCTATGTTGCCACTTTGAGTTGGTCTAATAGAAAGAGATGTTACTTGTTAGGTCTTGGACATTCCATTACACAATATCTTGTTAGGGAGAACATAGATACATGAAATGCAAGCCATACCTTCAATGTACCATCAATGTGTCAAGTCTCCATTCCAAGGTTCTGATGTTACTATACCTGCTAATACTAGTTACACTTGTAACATGCTAAAATATGCTAAAAGCTTTGTACTTGCTAATAGGGAATCTATAGATCATCATCCTAATTAGATAAAACCAATGGATAAATCATTCAACTTGAAAAAAACTAGGATGGGTGAGTATCAGATTGAACCCATTCTATCTTTGACATCTCTTCCTAAG
This sequence comes from Cupressus sempervirens, assembly GCA_028749045.1. Taxonomy (NCBI): domain Eukaryota; kingdom Viridiplantae; phylum Streptophyta; class Pinopsida; order Cupressales; family Cupressaceae; genus Cupressus; species Cupressus sempervirens. The sequence continues at coordinate 148,336,947 of CM053790.1, forward strand.
TCTCCCTATCATTATGGGAGACCATCTGAAGCGAAGAAACCTTTGATGCTATCACCTTAGACTAAGTTCAATGGTACCTCTGTCAAAGCTAGTATACCTCTAGAAGAGGAAAATGAAGATAGAGCCATCACTGTATGGATATATAGTGAGGAAATTTTAGTGGATCTCATAGAATAGTCTTGTGAGATTACCTCCAAAAAGTATGGTCTAGGTCTTATGGTCATGAGATGCTTTGGTTATAAAGGAAATGGTTCAATTGGACATAACAACAATGGCTTGGTTTATCCTATCAAAGTAATAACTAGAAGGTCTCAAGATACAATAGGGCTAGGTTTCCCTTCCATCTAGGGATTAATAAATTCATACCAGAACCTGCAAGTTCATCTAAACATGAGTCAAAAAATTAGTCAGATAATCATGAGGACAACTCTAATGACGAGGATACTTATCCTTATCCAATTCCTTTTGATCTTGCTAAATTCTTTGCAAAACTAGATGACTTTGTACCATGTGTTAGCACTATGGATGTTGAGAGTGATTCCTTTGAAAACACCATTGATACTCCCTATATTTAATAAGAACAAGGAGAGTCCAGTCATACTATAGTTTTTGAACACCTTTGTAAAAATTAAGATGATAATTAAAGTGGAGAATGGGTTCCCATCATTGATGGGAAATTCTATAGTCTAACTTCATGTAGCATAGATTCTCGAGAGTATGAATTTGATTCTCTCTCAGAGTCAACTATAGAAAAGGATGTGGATCAAGTTCACATATATGAAAATCAACTTGAAATAGATGACAAATCTAGGGTTTGGTTGGAAGAGTCTCATCCAACTAGTGTCAATGAGTCTTTGATTAATGTCGTTAGAACTCAAAGGCATTCAAATACACCTTTGGAAGAAATTGCTATAGGTCTCAAATTACTTTTCCAAGCATTTGATGACTATACCACCAATGCCATTAAACTTTCCATATCTCTCTCACTCACCTATTCCAAGCTTATAGACTAGAATTCTAATACATCTAGTGAAGTCCCTGTATTCTAGAATGACTATGCTCTTTCTTGCTACTTAAACACTATCAAACTAGTATCATCCTACACTACTAAATAGAGTGTCAATATGACTAAAGCTAACATCAAATATCCTGCTCACCCAATTAAAATAAAAATAAATAGAAGGTCTAATGGTGAAAACCATATTCTGGTAGTATCAGAACCCAAAATAGTAAAAATAAAAGATGTATTGAAAGATGAAGACCTCTCTGAGGTGCCTAAGGATGAGATATTTGATGCACTTTCTAGTCATTTTCAATAGAGATCATTAGTTTTGATAGAGCCAATACAACCAATCAACTTGGGAACAAATGAAAAACCTCATATGATACACATTGCACAATATTTATTTGTAGAAGAAAAAGAGGAATTTATTGCCTTCTTTCAAGAGAAAAAGATTAATTTTGCATGGACTTACTTAGACATGCAAGGCTTAGATCCTAACCTTATAATGCATCATTTATCTATCACACAAGGAGTAAAATTGGTCAAATAGAAGCTAAGGAAAATGCATCCTCATGTGGCATCACTTGTTAAAGCTAAACTAGAAAATCTTCTAAAAATTAGTTTCATTTGTGCTATTGACTATGCTGAATGGATTTCAAACATTGTTCCAGTCTCCAAACATGATAGGTCTATCCAAGTTTGTACGTATTTTTGAGAGATAAATTTAGCATTTCCAAAGGATGGTTTTCCACTTCCCAACATTGATATGATAATGGATATGACAATAGGATATGAAATGTACTCACTCAAGGACAATTTTTCTAGTTATAATCAGATTAAAATTGCACCAAAAGACTAAGAGAAAACTATTTTCACTTGTGCATGGGGTACCTTCTATTGGAATGTGATTCCATTTAGTCTAAAAAATGTTGGTGCCACATATCAAATGGTAGTTGCAACAATCTTCCATGATATGATGCATAAGATGATGGAGGACTATGCCAATAACACCTTGGTCAAGAGTACACAATGTACCACTCTTCTTCAAGATTTGGGACTAATCCTAGATTGTATGGAGAGATTTAGTCTAAGACAAAACCCCAAGAAATGTGCATTTGGTGTCACTTTTGGGAAACTACTTGGCTACATTGTCTCTACAAAAGGAATCAAGGTGGACCTAGAGAAATTTCAAGCAATCATGGAAATGACAATCATGGAAATGACTCTACCCCACAATATTATTCAAATGAGGGGGTTGCAATGAAGGCTTCAATCCATTCCTAGATTCATCTCATAGTTGGTAGATAGGTCACAACCTTTCACCAAGACTCTGCATACTGGTGTAAAATATGATTGGAACAAAGATTGTGATCAGAGTTTAGCACAAATAAAACAATATCTTGCTAATCCACTAATTTTGATGCCTCCTATTTATGGGAAGCCTCTCATTTTGTACATCTCAACAACAAAATCATCTCTTGGTATCTTGCTAGCTTAGGAAGACAATGATAACAAGGAATGACCTATCTATTAGCTCAATCACACATTGATTTCTTATGAAATGAACTATAGCATCATTGAAAAGGCTTTCTTAGCAATCGTCTTTGCTTCTCAAAAGTTGAGAGACTACATGATTTTTTGCAAAAATTGATCCATTGAAGTTACTTACTTAGCAAGGTAGTTCTAATAGGGAGGTTAGCAAAATGGGTCATGACACTAAGTGAGTTTGATATTACATATGTTGAAAGAAAGGCTATCAATGGACAAAAAATTGTTGATCAATTAGCAGAAGCACCAATGCAAAGCCTTCTTCCACTAAACATTGACTTTCCTGATGGGTCTATTTTAATGCTAACACATCAAACCTGGGTGATGTTCTTTGATGGTTCCTTCACACAACAAAGATCTAATGTTGGGCTCTAATTTATAACACCATAGAAGTCTTGATTGCCTAAGGCATACAAGATTCTATTTCCTTGTACAAACAATATTGTAGAATATGAAGCCTTAATCAATGGCATGGAGATTGCAATCAAATGGAGAGTAGATGAATTGAATATCTTTGGCTATTCATTGTTGGTAATCAGCCAAGTCAATGATGTTTATCAAACAAAGGATGATAACTTGATACCTTATAAATGAATGGTGGATGATTTGGAGAAATACTTTACTCATGTCACTTTTCAACAAATTCCTTGGATAGAGAACAAGATAGCTGATGCAATGACTACTCTTTCTTCCACACTAAAGATGCTTGAGAATGATTTTCAACACAAATTCCTGGGGGTAACATTATTCTACCTTAACTATAACTCACCTGAATCCTAGATGATCTATTCTATTGTAGGACACAACTCATCCCACTACCATCATATCTACTCTTACCTACTTGACCAAACAATTCTAGAAATTCTAACCTAGAACAAAAATATCACCTAATCTACAGTGCTTCATGGTATGTCATTATTGTTGATGACTTGTTTAGGAGAGATCTTGATGAAACACTCTTTAGGTGTCTAGAACTTGATGAGTAGAAACATGCATTAATTTATGTACATAAAGGCATTTATGGATCTCACTCTAATGGCTTGACACTAGCTCATAAACTTATTAGAGCTAGTTACTATTGGCCAAATATGGAGTAAGAGGCAATTGAATATGCCAAATCCTACAAACAATACCAGCTCCATGGAAATATGATTCATTCTCTAGTCAAGGAGCTAATTCCATCTATCATGTTTTGGCCATTTCAACAGTGGGCCTTTGATCTAGTGGATTAGATTCATCCATCTTCTTCAAATGGACACAAGTTCATTATCACAGCTACAAACTACTTCATTAAATAGGTGGAAGAAATCCATCTTTCTGTAGAAAATGAAAAAATTGTAGTTCTATTCATTCTAAATTATATTATATGTAGGTATGGTGTACCATCTTCCATCATTATTGATAATGGGGGACAATTTAAAAACAACATGGATCTTAAAGAGTTGTGCTCAAAGTTTAGAATCAAGCAGTGTTGGTCTTCTATTCATTACCCCTAGGGTAATGGCCAAGTAGAAGCATCCAACAAGGCTATCCTTAAGATCTTACATCACACAATCAACAAATTTTGAAGGGACTGGCACCTTCAGATTAATCTAGATTTATGGGCTTATAGAACTAGTATTAGAACTCCAACAGGTACAACACTCTTTGCTTTGGTATATGGAGCGATGTGGTGCTTCCTATTGAGGTCAAGATTCCTACTTCATGAAAGACCTCATTATTGATGATGACTAGAGAATATCTTGGCTTCAAGAGCTAGAATTGTTAGATAAACATCAAGAAGTGGCATGTGATCATCTTTGAGCTTACCAAAAGCATATGTCTAAGAGCTATAACAAGAAAGTTAAGCCATGTGACTTCTAAGTGGGTGATCTTGTCCTAAGGGAGAACCCTAAAAATTGACAAAAATAGGTACAAAAAGGGAAACTTGAACCCAACTAGCTTGGTCCATACATAGTTACTGCAGTGGTTGGATTTGGTGATTATCAACTTTCAAAAACTAAGGGAGAATCTCTCAAGGAGCCAATCAACACTCTTCAACTGAAGAGCTTCTACAACTTACATTCTTTCAAAATCTCTTTTGTACATACTTAAAAGTCTTGATAAAATCATTATCTTGGTGAAAACCTAGCAATAGGTGCCTTGATAATACCAAAAAAAATGAAAAACTCAAAAAAAATATTAAAAAAATAAAAAAAAGAAAAAAGAACAAAAGAATTTAAAAACAAAAAAAAGTGACATTGATGAAAACCTAGCAAAAAGGCACCATGGTAGCAAAAAAAAGAATCTCTACCAAGAAGGTGAAAACTTGGTAAATAGGTGCCTCTTGTTTCAAGTGCTACATCTTATAGCACATCTTCTAGCTTTTGTATAGTTGCTTTCCTACTTTCATTTTCTGCTTTCGCTCATGCTCCCAAGGATTGAATCTTGTCATAGTCTCAAGGGCAACACCCTATAGTGTCATAGAAGATCTCCAAAGCTTCAGTCACCAATTGTCTTGACTGTGTCTATGTACTATCGCTTGCTTCACTATAAAGATTTCTCTTGAAGAAGATCTCTTTTGCGTTAGTCACCAGTTGTTCTAACTGCATCTTCCTATTATCATTTGTGTCACTACAAAGATTCCTCTTGAAGAAAATCTCTTTTTCTTTAGTCACAAGTTGTTCTAACTATATTCGCCTACTATTGTTTGTCACTATTGAGATTTCTCCTATAGAATATCTCTTTTGTGTCAGTCACAAGTTGTTCTAACTGTGATTGTCACCTATTAATTGACTTAATTTAATTATGAGTCTTAATACTTTTATAAAATTAAAGTCACCCTTTTAGCTAATATACTTGGGAATTAAATATATTTGATTTAATAAATATATCCTCATGCTAATTATTGAATCTAATTAATTCAATTAAATAGATTATTCAATTATGAGGTCATATTTAACTTTTTAAATCAAATGTCTTCCATTATTCCCTCTCTTTAGTTCAGAATTGGAAATTTTGAGTGGATTAGCATTATAAAAGGAATTAAGTCAGTTAACTTCCTTTTCACAAAGGAATTTCCTATTCTAATTGAATGTCATCTTCAATCTTGACCATTTATTCTATTTGATCTTAATTGTTGATCAAAATTCTTGGATTCTATTTAAGAAACCCTCAAGCTCTTATTTTGGAGGATGCATACGAAAAGTATCAAACTAATGCCAAATTATTGACTCAAGCATTACATTCATAGCTTATTTCTTTCACATTGCTTTCTTATATAGGTTATAATGCATACATCTAGATTAATGTTCTTATCTAGTTCTTAGATTAATATTCTCATCATCTAGTATTAATATTTCATTTTATATAGTTTAAAATCCTTCATACTAGTGGTCTGGTTGTTGATGTCTCAAATCTAAGAGTGGACAAGAAATTTTGTCTAATGAGAAGGCAACTGATTGGTCTGTTGGATTAATCCATATGAACAATCCCATCTTCATTTTGAGATGATTCTAACATATAAGGATCATGTTGAAGTGTGTGGTTAATTTAGAGGCCCACAATTAGAACATACACTAGGTAACTCAATTGAAGATAAATGTGAATTTTCAGGAGGAGACCTTTGTTGGTTCCAACCAATCTACACACCTGTTGTTGAAATGTGACCACAAAGAGGTATATTTTTGTATTTTTATATTTTATGATGAATGCAATTTATTAAAGTGACTATATGAATTCCTATTTTAACCAAGCATTTTGAAAAGAAAATACAAAGATAGAGCACTGAGATATTTAATGAAAATAACTAATATCAAAATTTCTAATGAACATAAGACAAAGTAACAACACATCTACAAATTAAATTATAAAAAGGATCTAGTAGGATAGCAATGGAATCAAGAACAACTCTTCCTCAACTCCATTGATGTAATCATCAATGGGAACTTCAATAATAACCGAAAGATGTTTCTTGTTTCATCAAATTGTGAGGCCATAGAAAGTGTGCTCACATGAGACAAAACACAATGCAAGAACAAAAAGGATAATTTCTCCAATTTTTCACAAAAAAATAAAAATTCTTTAACATAAAAGCAAACACCAAAACAAAAAATATTATAGAATCATAACAGCACAACAAAACCATTGGCTTAATCGATATTCATGAACATGCATTCACAAAAAATAACACACTCTAACAAGAATAACTACACTTAGACTGAGAGCACCAATAACATATATTATTGCATCAAAATAACGGCCTGGTGTACATATTACATCCATGTATTTAAAAGAAATCCTCTCATTGTTTTGTGTTAGGAGTGAGAGCTCTTTTAATGCAAATTTATGCTAAAAAACTAATAAAACAAATCTAATTATATACAAACTGATTCTCTAAATGGTGCTAAGTATGTCTCCACCATTGTTTATGAGATGATCTGGAAATCTTTGGGAGCTATAAAAAAAAAAGCTTAGCCTTCTCTAGGCATTTCTAGGAGTTGAACTATAGTCAAAATGTGTTTTTGATGCATGGAATTCTATAAAATAGCAACTGGCTGTTAACGATAAATGCACCACTTCTTTTCAAAACTGTTAGCACACCTCTAAGAAAAGTTCACCTATGCACCTTGGTGATAGGTTACAAAACTCCAAAAAATCTTCTTAGTGTCAAAACTAAATTTGCAACATCTGGGTTTTCGTCCCTTTTATAGAAAAATAATGTATGGAAGTTTTCCCTTGTACTTTTCTATTTTTTCTAAAACTTCACTAGCCTCTGATAAATCTAATGCATCATATTTACTCTTAACTACTTGTCAGTAGTTTCTTACTTCTATCCTAGTTTCTAGAAAATCCTCAAGCTTTGTGTTTAGTTTCAACTATGCCTCTTTAGTTCCAAATTCTTTTCATATGTCATCTTCTGATGAAGAATTTCATTATTGAACTATTGATTACACTAAGGAAACCTTGGTCTTTGACTCATCTTCAAAAACCTCAAGGCTAGTGGCATTATAGTCTCTTTCTACTTCCAAAAATCACTCTTGAGATTTATTCTTTATTTCCTTGATTCCCTCATGTAATCCCTCTATAACCTTATTTATCGAGGAGATCTTCTCTATCCAATCATCTAGCTTATCTATCTCCTCTACTGAGTATACTTCTATCAACACCTGATACCTTTGTCCCTTAATAGCTTTGAGTGCTTGGATGCACTTCATCTATCAACCTAAAATATTTTTTTACAATGGAACTAACTTTTAGAAATTAGTCTTGATATGGTGCAATAGATTCAAATTGCCCTATATTATTTGATATCCCATTTCCTCAAAACTATCACCCCATTGCTGATATGCTTCCAAAAATGAATCCATCTATGGCCCTACTTGTTTCTTTTCAAGTGTATCTCAAAGAGTGATCATAGGATTATCTAGGTCAATGGTCCTACTAATTCATTTAGGTAGCCTCTTAATAGCCCATTCTTCTTTAATAGCATTATCAACTTTGATTCATTCTATTTCATGTGATTGAACACTTGCTTTAGGCCTGTAGTGATCAACACTTTCACTGTATCCACCATGGGCTTTCCAAATATCACCTAATTCATTTGGTAATCCTTAGGAGTTAGTTCTTCAATGTTAGAACAAGGAAGAGGAATTGTGATATTTGCTAGAAGATCTTGATCTTGATTCTTCATGATGAAGGAAAGTGTTCTAGCATCACCCTTAGCTGGCCCAAGATTCTTCATCACTTTTTCCTCATTCCTTCCTCTTCCATTAGTTCCATTTGCTTCTTTTGTTGAAACATGACCTCTTTCTTTAGTCATGATGGGGTAGTCCCCATTAGTAACATATATTTAGCTGAAGAAGTTGGTTTTGAAGTAGCTTCCTTTCCCTTATTACTACTCTCTAGAGTCTTATAATGTTGAGGATGATCTTTAGAAGGAGTTTTTGTTCTTTTTTGGGATAAAGATATAGCTTATGTATCTAGGGAAACTTTTAGAGTTTCTTCTACTATTTTCCCTTCTTTACTTACTTCATTAGCATGCAACTATTGATACTCTCCTTCCTCTATGTTCTAACGTTATGTTTCTACTTGGGTTGTCAGAGTAGGTGGAGCTATTGACCCTTTATCCATTATCATAGACATGTCTTATGGTTGTGGTGGTGGAGTGCTAAGATGTCCATGAGGCAGAGGAGGAAAATGATTTCAATCCTCTCCTAATGGCTTGTTTGTTGGAGTATCTCTTATCTTTTATCCTACCATCTCAATGCCCACTGGCATGAAATCAAAGTCAAGAGGTCAAAATATCATCTCTTCCACCTTCCATCTTAGTTATCCAATTTTTTAATTTATTTTTAAAAGTTTCTACCTTGATAGGCTCCCTAGGAGCAGATGAAGGTGTTTGAGTAAGGCTTCTCCTCCTCTCCTCCTTTTTTGCCTTAGTCGAGTGGGATCTCTTATATAAGGGTATAAATTAAAAACCCTTCTTTGTCAACCTCTTCTTCTAGAATGGGTTCTGGCACCTGTGGTGAGGGAGTGTTGTTCTTCTTCAATTTCCTCCTCTTGACACCTACCACCCTTGTTTCTATTGTGGCTCTCTTTAGTGTCAATGGGGAGGCTTCTTCGACTAAGGTTCTTGGTGGTGGGACACCTTCATCTTTTGGTGCTTCTACCTCTTGTTGTTCCAGCTGAGCTTTTTTTGGTGGTTGCTTTGGTTGAGATTTCTTGTTTGGCTTTTTCTCCTTGGGCCTTGGCCACTTGCTTCCTTTCCCTAGGAAGCTTCTCTTTTCCCTTGTCAAACTCAATATACTCAACCTCCCACTCATGTTGATGAACCATTTTTGGCCTCACTAGTGTTTTAGTAGGGTAGGTTGGTATGGTAACCTTGGCACCTTTTCCTTTTTTAGGCCTGGCAATAGCTTGTAAAGGTATGACCTAGGGAATTGGATAAATTTTAAATGGCTTCCTAATTCATTCCCTCATTATTTACACTACATGTCATCCCAAATGATCTATGTCATCATTCTCCTCATGCCCTATTTTTTTGTTCATAATTGGTCTATCATAAATTTTATCCCTATTGGACAACAGATCCATTATATTTTAGACATCCTTTTCTATGGCGTTCAAGGGTATCTTCTTGTTTAGCACCTTTTTTGCCAGATTTTTTACTCATCTTACATAGTCCCTAATGTGGACATCATAGTCATCTATCACATTTATCAAATGGTCTTTGAGGGATTCTTCATGCATGCACTACTTCCCCACTAGATGCTAAACCATCCTAATATTATCAAAATATGGGAAAGGAGGCTAATAATTTTAGAAGGGATATTAACCACACTCTAAGTCAAATGTATCAATGTCTTATTTTTTCTTTACCTCAAATTCCCTAATAGTGATCGGCCAAACCCAAGTATTCTTGTGTTGTTTCCTCACTCTTTAATATGTATAAGTTAGTTGGTGAGCTATCTCTAGAAGTATATGTTGTTCTGAAGGGTACCTTGGGAGATTCTTGGAGCACAAAAGAGTACTAGCTACCTAGAGATAGGTAAATGTGTTAAACTAGATATAGTAGGCTCCTACTTTAGTTATTCTTTCACTACCTCTACTAACATCCATTTGGCATAATCACCTTCTATCAATTTGATGATGGTGAAATCATTCACTACCCTATATTCCACACTTTGCATTGTGAGCTTCTTCTTCACCAATTGTGGGTATATGACATAGGGACAAACATTTGTGTCTTGCATGCTTCCCTTCCTATATATTCCTAGGTAGTCTATGGTTTTGGTTGCCAGTAGATACACCATATAAGATGTCATGTAAAAATATGGGTTAGTATTGATCAAGATCAACTGCTCGACCAAGTTGTCACTAAGGATAGTAGCCTAACAAATACACATCTTTGCAATGCTAATGGTATCAATGAAGTAAACCATCCATGTTTGTAGGTGACTTATTGTAGGGAGGCCCATGGCTTTGTTGAGGAGAAAAATTGGATACCTGATGTCATCTTTCATGTACTTTTGATTCATGTCCACCTTTCCTACTCTCTAGCCTAAAGGTGTCTAATCAACCAAGAAGGTGGATTTTACTAATTCCTTGGCCTCTTTCTCATTTTCTCTCTACCACATGTCTGCTCCATCATAGGATATTTGGAGGTATTGGTCTACCCTTAGGAGGTGGAAACATTCTTAATGTTTCTTAGTCTAAGGTCGAGGACTATCTCTCCCATCACACTCTTTATGATCATCTCATCTAACACTTAGTGTTCATCTAGTATGATGATTAGTTTAGAGGATTGAATTGATGTAGGGTGTGAAGTAGTGTTCACAAACCCACTCTAGATCAATGGTGATATCATTGTTGATCACTCCTTTGGTTTATTGCAAGGTGTCAAAAAGGCATTCCAATTGATGTGGCCAAGTTCTGTATCCTAGATCTGTGCATGCCCATCTTGGAATCGAGACTTTTTATGAGCTCATTAGTACTTTAATCCTAGAGGTTTAAGTTCCATTTTAGATGCCATAGAAGATTATGATGATGATGATGTCATTATATCCACACAAAAGAGGAAGACATTAGTATATTGATGTCAAAAGACCAAAATAGGACTCAACTAGAACCCAAGTGAAGGAAAAAGTGAGGAAAAACTAGTCAAGATTTAGAAAAATTGAGTATTCCCCACTCCACTACCTATTTTGTGCACTAGCACACCTAAAACACCTGCACAAGTGGGTAGGGTGCACTAGTGCACTCCCTATTTTTCCCTTTGGATGGAAAAGTGTGCAGCTCCACATGAGCACACACGTGTATGTGCACAACTATGCTTGTGTAGTACTTTGGAGCAGGGGGGGCAAAGAGTTAGATTTTATTTATATTTAGTGCAGAGGTGTACACCTCTTGAGGATGTGCACATGCACATGTGTGCACCTCCAAGAGGAGTTTCCTTTACCTTGGAGGAGTAGTAGAGTAGCACATCAGTAGAGTTCACTAGGGTGTGAAGGTGTGTTGAAGCAAGGAGAGTGGTCAACAATGAATGAAAAGGAGAGCCTCATGGGGATTTTACAGGCTCAGGGGTACCCTTTGTGTGAACCTCTAAGAGTGCACACATGCATAACTACACATGTGCTCATCCTCGCAAAGAGGTTAAGTGTGCATTTGTGCACTTAGTTGTGCAAGTGTGCATTTTATGCACATGAACTTTAAAATTTTGATTTTCTCCCTATTTGACTACCCAAAATTGCTTGATTGAGGATTAGGGTTTGATTTATACCTAGGGGAGGGTCCTAAATTACCAAGTCTTTAGACTAGATGCCTCATAGAGAATTTTGAAACAAGGGGGTCCCAATTTTGTGACTAAAAATGGGGTGTGGGTTTTGGAACCACAACAAATAGCCCCAATAAAAGGGAAGAAATGAAAAATGCATTTCTTCATTAGAAAGAATTCTTCTAACATGTGTCAAGTAACAACTGGATTTCAAATATTTCAAGTAGCTTTCAAGTCCTTTGGAGGTCAAAACTTTTGAATCTCGAATCATCTAGCTCAATGTTTTATTAGTGTTCCAATTTCATTTGATATCTCTAGGTATAATCTATCATGAGTATCTAGAAACTTGGAAAAATTCTTTGGCTCCACCAATATGCATATTGAAAATACTCATAGACTTGTTTATCCATCACTATCTAACCATATGAGAAAAATCATTCTGAGGGATCTTGGTGAGTTATTAATTCTTTCCTTTTGAGCTTTTGGTGATCTTATTTAAGTTTCTTTGCAGAGCTCATGTGTTTCCACTTGGTTCTTCCTTGAAGCCTTTTCATTCATTGTATAGAATAGGATAGTCATTTTGGAGTGCTTACTTTATATTTGATTACCTCTTGCAATTACCTAGAATATTTAAATGTAACACATTTTTTTATTCTCTTTTTCTTTATGTTCTACCTTGACCATGTTTAGACTATGTAGCCAAGGCATTGGTGTTCTTTTTCAAATCTTGTTCTTAAGTTTGATAACTCTTGTGTTCCTCTTTTAATGAACTTTTAGGAAACTCTCATGCCTAATAGTGATCTTAGTTTTTCTTCAAAGAGACCCTTTATCTAAAAAAGTAATTTTTGAATTATCCCTCACTACTATCAACCTAGACTGGAAAACTAGGAATAATAAATTCTTTATCTTTGTAAAATGTAGAGAGCTATCAATTTGCAATTTTGATTATAAGACTCAAGAGACACCTATTTTTTTAGTTGGTAAAGAAACAAAATTATCTGAATGGTTTGACAAAGAAATACCTCTTCCGTAAAGTCAAGACTAATTGAGATGATTTTGATTATGCATTAAAAGAATCTTGATTGCACCTAACCCTTGGACTAACAAGAAAAGATAGACACAAATTTAAAAGAAAATACACAATTGAAAGTAAACACACTTGCAAAAAAAAAACACACTTGCATAAAGTAAACACGCATGTAAGAGTAATTTTTTTTTTCAATTTTTTTTTTCTATTTTAGGCTTCAAAATAATTTTTTAGGAATTGGCCATTGAGTGGCAATAGAACCAATTCCCCTTGTAAAGAACTTAGCCTAAAAGTATTTTCTACCAAAATATTTGCAATTTAATAAGGACCAATCCACAAGCATTGAAATTTTGTTGGCTACCTAGTTTTCTTTTGCCTTGTCCCGTACAAGAACTAGGTCTAAGGTTTTGAAAGATTTGACCATGGATCGCTTGTCAAACCAACACTTTATGATAGCCTGATGTTTTGACACATGTTCTAAAGGTGCTGTCCTCTCCTCATCTAACTCCAAGAGATTCATCAATATAATATAGACTCTATTAGCATCCTCAACATATCCTCCCATAAATTTCAACATTGTAATCTTGAGATTGAGTGGCAATACTAGTTCCTACTCATAGATGAGTAGATATGGGGATGTCCCCAAAGTGTTCTTAATCCTAACTATGTCTGTCCATAATGTGTACTTCAATTGAGTGTGTCAATCTTTTGGATTCTCCACAAGCAAGTGTTTTATGACCCATTGCGTAAGGAAAATTGATGAAAATGATGACCCATTATTGCACACCATGAAGAATCACATTCTGAACCTAGTCACAATGTCCTCTTCCATGAAATCTCTAACCACTTTTTCTATATAATTTCAAAAAGTTTAAGCTTTAGTCTAGTGTGTGCAATAATATGTAGCTATGAGGGTGAACATGTGTCCTATTAATGATGGTGGGTTTACTGATCCAACAAAGTCCTACCCCCACTTTGGCAAAATGCATACCTCAAATATTGCTTGTAGTGGCATAGCTCGGTTTCTTTCCCTATTGCCACTTGTTTGACAAGTGTAACAAGAAAATACATGTTCAAATATGTCCTTAAAAATTATAGGTTAAAAGTAACCTTATCTCAAAATTTGAAGTGTTGTAGCCTCTTTTGATCCATGTCTAGTGTCGTACTTGTCATGATATTTTTCCAATACCTCTCTTGCTTCTTTATGTCCTAAATATTTTAGGTAAATTCCCTCATAGTTCTTGAAAATTTTCCTATCTTGAAGCATGTAGGATTGAAATTTCATCTTGAGTCCTCTATGTTGGGAACTATTCATCTAATGAGGGTATTGATTTTGTAAGAGGTAATACACAATATCTTGATACCAAACATATATGATTATTCCTTCATTAGTGTCTACTTAAGACACTATATTTTTTTCATCAATGTCAGTCTTGATCTCATTGTTTTCTATCATATTGGTCAGCCCTTGTCCCCTTACTAATTTGATTGGTTGAATTTCCAAATCAAAATTTTTAATATAGCCATTCATTTTCCTCTTCTTCCACCTAATTCATTTTTCATCAGTAATGATTTGAATACAAGGTCTAGCACAATAGCATATACCTTACTCCTGAGTATGTAATGGTGATATTTCTTGACTCCCTTTATCACTATAAATGATTATTTATCAAGATTAGAATAGTTCAATTTGACATTCTTTAGCTGACAACTCACGAATGTGATAGGTATGTCATCTTCTTTATCTCTCTTTTATGTGAGAATCCCTATACATGAGTGTTTTGAAGAAAAATAATAAATCTTGAAAGGAAAATCATAATCAGGATTGGTAAGTACTTGAGCTCTGGAAATAGCCACCTTGATATCTTTGAAAGGTTTCTTGATTTCAAGAGCCCATTCAAATTTTTCTCCCTTCTTTAGCAAGTCATTGAGAGGACGAACTATCTCAACAAACCCACTAATGAACTTTCACACAAAATTAATCTTCCCAAGGAAAGATTTAAGCTTGTTGCAACTATGGGGAGGTGATAACTTCAAAATTTCTTCTATCATCTTAGGATCAATGGGTATCCTAATTTGAGAAATAATGTGACCCAAAATCTTTCCTTTGGTAATCCCACAAGAACATTTCTTAGGGTTAAGAGATATTCTGTATCTCTAACATCTATTGAAAACTTGTCTCAAATCAAAAATATGAGTATGCCTATATTTTGAGAAGACAATTAGGTCATCCATATAGATAACTATGCATTTATTTATCAACCATTTGAATGATTCATCCATATCTCTTTGAAATTTATCTCATGTGTTGATTAATCTAAAGGGCATTCTACTATATGCAATTTATCCTCATTTTGTTGTGAATGTAGTCTTTGAGCTATCTTCCTCATCTACCATCACTTGGTTATATCTTGAATATCCATCTAGAAAAGACATAATCTTCGACCCATTCACAATTTGCAATACTTCATCTAGTAAAGGAAAAGGGTAGTTATCTTTCTAGGATGCTTGGTTCAGATTACAAAAGTCTACATAGGGTTAATCTCTCTAGTCTTTTTCCTTACTAGTACCAAGTTAGCAACCCATGTAGAATTTCAGATCATAAAGGTAATCTTAGCATCAAGAAACTTCTGAACCTCTTTCATTATCAATGGACCAATAATGGGGTTCACAAGTATTTGTCTTTGACAAAAATGATTGGCATCAGGCTTCAACAAAATATCATGAGTGATGATGTCAAGATCATATGTCTTGATTTCTTCATAACTCCATGAAATGACATCTATGTATTTTATGAGTAACTGAAGTATACTTTCTTGTTCTTAGGGATTACATGACTTTCAAATTCTCACCAACTTAGGGTCTTCTTCTGTGCCTAGATTATATAAATCATATTCTTCAATACATTTTTCTTCAACCATTCTCTTACTATGTGATGATTTATCTTGATCAAAGATACATTCCAACTCTACCATCCCCATATTAGTAGTATTAGTTTTCAAATTTATGATCTCATCTTTTTCTTCTAGTTCATCATCTCTAGGTTTGTCATTGGGAGTATCATCAATCTCTTGTCCTTTGAAAAGACCATTACACAAGATGAACTCAAGAATATGTTGATCATCTTAGAAGACCTGGAAGTTAGTAATGTTATCCAAAATAGATGAGGCACCCACTAGTTCCAAGTAAAACCCTTTTGAGTTTTGTTCTTTCAATAGGCTATAATGCATTGGCTGAAATTGCAAGAGCATGAGCTACCATAAATTCCTCCTTCTTGGAATGGGCCATATGTTTAAGGCTTCAAAATCTTCCATCAAGTCCCAAACTCTTTTTGGATAAGCAAGTAGTTTTCTATCATTGCAAGAGTAGATTGATTTAACATGTCTAATCTTCAACTATGAGTCTCCTTTAATTATGAGAGCATTGACATCATTCTCTAACACAAACATAAGTCCACAGATCAAGGCTTCATAATCTACAAAATTGTTAGTACACCTAAATTGTAAATGATATGGAGAATAAAAAGACCTACCTTTGGGATTAATTAGTTCATACCTGCACCAACTCCTAATTTTTATTTAGAGCCATCAAATTTGAGTGTCCATATCAATTGTTCTTTTGGATTCCTTGACTTGTGTTTATTTGTTTGAATATTTTCATTCGCTTTGACTTTAAAGAACTGTTTCTTAGCAACCCATTTCATTCTTTCACATGTTTGACTTGGTGAGTTACTATTGTTTACCTTTGATATGGAGATCATCTTCTTCTTTTGTTTATCACAAATTTCCCCAATCAACTCTATGATTTTATCAATTTTTGGTTTAGGTCGAATGACTACCAAAGTCCATCCTTAACCTTTTACAAAGTATCTTCTCCTTAAAACTTTAGTCATACTATTGTCACAAAAATTTACACCCTTGCCTAAAGTTTTTACCTAAAGGAAACTTTGTGAAACATGGAAACAACCTCAAAGTTGTGGGACTTGATCAATGAGGTTAAGTCTCTGGAGAAGGTTGGCTTCCTTTTTTATTAGGATGCAACTAACTACTCTTTGAAAGGAAAAGGGAGAAGGAATGCATGAAGAAAAACTATTGAATCTAATCTAAAGGAGGTGATATGCCAAAATAATTTGTTCAAACCAATCTTTGCCCATACATGCATAGTTAAACTATCATGATATCCAAAATATACAAATTTAGACTTGTTTTAATCCAATAACCACATACATATCAGATAACCCAATGGATGACACAAGGAAGAAGAATTCACTATATATCATTCGTTGGTCAAAAGGAAATATAGTCATGCAAATTATAGATATCCACAATACATTGTTGAGAGGAAAATGAGTCTTACATAGTACATCAATTGCTAAAAGGAATAAGTTAGAATATCATGAAGTTCAAAGCCAAAGGGAATTTACAATAAGTATTCAAGAGAAATGCCAAAGAAAATAGAGAAGAGTCAACCCTTACAAGGGTTTTTTAATGTGTCTTTATAGCTTAGGCATAACCCCTAGATTGCTTTACAACTTCAATAATACCTTTAAGACTGTCAGAGGGCAATTGGATATGATCTAGATGATGATTTGGTATGGTACATCTTTAGAGGCATGAAAACCATCAAAATCCTAACTTGGAAGAAACCTTGAAGTGATAAAAATGGAGTCATTAATGCTTTGACAAGGTAGATGGATAACCATGTAGTAATGAATGTCCTTTACATTGTTATTAGCCCTACATTCATTCGAGAGTGGTTGTGATCAATCATGGAGATTAGATTTCACAAGAAACCCACTTTTTTTCATCTTTGGCTTGACAAATCATCAAGATGAGTAGTCAACTAGGTCAAGCAACCTAAATGAACCATGTGGACCAATGAAATTATTTCCCTTCACTAGCTCATAAAGTCATTGTGATTTTGATCACCTTACCCAATCATAGTTTTGCCACCTTTCTACTTCTATTAATTGTTTGCCCCATGAAATCTTGAACTCAATCAGATTAACCATTATCACTACTTTGCAGCTTGTCTCCAACATCTCTACAACCTGGTGACTACAAGGTTCTAAGATTTCACATTTGACTTAACATGAAATGCTCATGACTTTGTGAATAATATCTTAACCGCCACCGCTAATTGCTTACTCTCCACCTAGGCCCGTTGAGACACATGTGTGTGTCATTATCTCACTATATAAATTGAATGTGCAATTTTCCTTCATGAAATAGTGATATGCATTGATTTTTTTAGATCCAACAGTCAAAATATAGTTGGGACCCCTCCTACATAGTTAGCTCCTTGACCAATCAAAAATTACCGCACCACCTAGGTCATCCTCACTTCATGTTATCATCACTTCACTGCTTAACTCTTTAACTCATCACTAACCCTAATGATGGTGGAGTTGATGAAAGCCAACTCTAAAGACATCCAAGATCACCTGCATGCAAAAACTTGTAAAAGAGAAGCCAAGGAGAGGAAGAGCATGGAGCAAGGGTAAAACCCTAAACAGACATGAGAGACCACAAGTATGCAAACAGAAGGAAAAATGTATTTACAATGAGAAGTGATGTGATATGAAAATACAAAGAGGAAGCCTACTTATAAAGAGCTCATGGAAGCTTGTAGAAAAAGTTGGAAGAAGATAAGGATGACAACTCAGCACACATCCACAAAAGGTGGAACATGCTAGAAGGGAACAGACTCCCATGTTGTCAAAAACTAACCACTACATGCATTAAATACAAAATATTAAATAAATGCATTTACCTAAGTAAGCTTAAGTAATAGAATAAATAACTAATAAATTAATTATTTACTCTAACACCCCCCCTTAAGTGCAACTTAGGGAAATGCCTTAAGCTCACAAAACTAGGATGAAATTTAGAATGGGTCCCAGCAATGAGGCCATGTTAGGTACCCAAGTACAATGCAATAAAATGCAACCTTTGAAAGTAGGGAAAGAGAGAAAACCACGCGGGAAAAACCTTCTCCCAAAAAGAGGTAACCTAGTGAAGAACTGAAGAAGCCTCCAACTAGGGAAATGTCCCGTAAAATAGGAACAAGGAGTGATCATGAAGAAACATCACTGAAGCATGAAGAAGCTGCAAATCTGCCAAATTGCTAATCTAAAGAACCTACATGGAAGAAGAAGGCATGAACCGAGCATGTCTATATGGTAAATGATCCATCTCATCGAAATGCATAGGTAGTCAGCCACTGCAATCGCCTTATACATAGGATCAACCACTGAATACATAGTTCACACTAATGAACCATCAAACCATGGATGCATTGGAACAATATCATAACCCCCCCTTAATGCAGATGAGGTGTGATGACAGGCAACTAAGAAGGTGGGCCAAATTCTCCTGCAGACGAACCAAGATTGAGAAGAGAGGGAAAGAGGTACAAACACCTATAAAGACATAGTCAAACTGACTCTACATGGGGCTAATGGCATGGAAGGGACACTCACTTGACAAAGGGAGAAGGCCTAAAACAACAAACAACTATCCCCCCCATGGTGCTTTATGAAAATAGTGCATGTACAACTAACTCAAAACAATGTTCATGACTACCGAAATGCAAAAGTGGCACTTTATCAATGTGTGATAAAAAAAAATGCTTCAAAATGATAGCTACAATGATCAAAATTGAAAACAAGTTGATAAAAAATAAAGTACAGCCTAAAACAAAGGAAACCATGCTAGGAAAATGATCCATGGGCCTAAAACAGTCAAGATATCCACCATATAGCAAAAATGCCAAAACTATGATAGAAAGAGCATGGGCCAAAAACTCAAAAAAAAGGACCACATTTTTGAAAAGGTGATAGAACTAGCTTTCCAAAAATATAAAGTTTTCAAAAAATGGGCATGGGATGCAAAAGATATGGTTGTTGGAATAAAAAATATAACTACAGACTTTAACTAAAAAAATGGGCAATGAAAAAGCATCAAAACTTGAAAATACCTACACTAATGTGTCTGTCTTGGAACGAGCTTTTCAACACTTCTTTCAAATCGAAAAAATACGTCTGTATGCTCAAGTTATGGCCAAAAAACCACAAGTAGGTCCAAAATGACCCTAAAGGAGATGTGCAAGAAGGTCTGATGACACCAAGTTGATGTCAGCAAGTTACAACATTAAAATTGACGGTTTGGAGGCCATCACCGCAAAAAAAGCCACGTGGCTTCCACGTGGCAGTGCCACATGGATGCCATGTGGCAGATTAGATGATGTGGTAGGTGCCACATGGCAATGTGCCATGTGACAGTCTTGCCACGTGTCACGTGGACTACAGTTGCTGACGCGACAAAGAATGCTAAAGTGGCCTGCTAGTGTCACCTACTAAGCTGGACCTGCTGACTATGCTACAGTTTTTGAGCTGTCTGCTGCCGGAGCATACACGCAGGGGGGCAGAGAATAGGCGGGCAAAGAAACTACAATAGGCAAAGGAGTGGCATTAACTGGCGGTTATTGCCAGTGGAGGTGCAAGAGGGGCGGTGCTCGGGCGGTGGCTGGGCCACGGTATAGGCTGCATGTGCAGAGGGTGACACCATCGAGGGTCGCCACTGGGGGCCATGTAGTGGTGGCGCGGTGGTGGCCACTGGGCAGCGCACCCAAATAATATATATATATATATATATTTTAAAAAAATCGCCAGGATCGTCTGTATGACCGTATGGAAGGGCCTGCGGGCAAAAATTTTGTTTGTCTCGTGGAGCTCTATCTCCAAAATCAACAAGTTTTATATGAATCCTGATTGCAAATGGCCTTTTGAATTCAATGGTGATGTCTATTTGGGCCCAATGTGCTTTGAAAAATCGATGTTCTCTTGATTTGAAGAAAAAATGCACAAACAAACTAGGGTTTGTGACTTCAAATCATGACTTCAAAAATCCTTTGATGAAGCTGCAACAGGAAGGCTCTGATACCATGTTGGAGTTGATTAAAGCCAACTCCGAAGACACCCAAGATCACCTACATGCAAAAACCTGTAAAATAGAAGCCAAGGAGAGGAAGAGCATGGAGCAAGGGTAAAACCCTAAACGAACATGAGAGACCACAAGTATGCAAACACAAGAAAAAATGTATTTACAATGAGAAGTGATGTGATATAAAAATAAAAAGAGGGAACCCGCTTATAAAGAGCTCATGGAAGCTTGTAGAACAAGCTGGAAGGTGGTAGAAGATAAGGATGACAACTCAACACACATCCACAAAAGGTGGAACATGCTAGAAGGGAACATACTCCCATGTTGTCAACAACTAACCACTACATGCATTAAATACAAAATATTAAATAAATGCATTTGCCTAAGTAAGCTTAAGTAATAGAATAAATAATTAATAAATTAATTATTTACTCTAACAATCCTCACTTCATGTTATCATCACCTCACTGCTTAACTCTTTAACTCATCACTAACCCCAATGATGGTATAGACAAGGTGATTCGTGATTTTCCATCTTGGCCATGGATTATACTAAACTCTTTGTGATCATGTGAATGATGAAAGGTCATGACATCACAACTCAAACCTTGGGTTAAGATCATAACCTTGGGACTGAGCAATAAAGAGAAATCACTATGTCACTGCTCATAACTAGATGCTAGCTTTTTAAACCACAAAGCTGCATTGATTGCTAGGAAGACCACATCACACATTCACACCTCTCTTAATATTTAAGCCATAGACTACAACAATAGGGTGATGAAGGGTAGTCACATGATTACAACTTGAGTTTCTAAGGGGATAAAGCATAAAATGTTAGAGTAAATAATTATTATTTATGCTTTACTTAATTTTATTTAGATAAATGCATTTAGTTATTAGTTTTCATCTAGGAGTTGTTGACAACATGGGAGTTTGTTCCTACCTAGTCATACTTATCTTCTCACCTACATGGAGGATAATCCACATTTTGTGGACGTATTCTTAGTTGTCACACTTATCTCCTAGCACTTTCTAGCTTGTTTTAGAAGCTTCTTAGAGGCCTTTAAAAATAGGCTCTCCCATTGTATTTTTGTGCAACAATTCATTTTTCATTGTTGCAATCTAATTTCTCTCACTGAGTTGAGATTCTCCAAGACCTATCTTTCCTTCTTTGGTTTATCTTCAGTAGGTTATTTGCATGTAGGTAATCTTGGTGAGCTATAAAATTAGCTTTCATCAACTTCTACATGGTATCAGAGCTTCCCTACTACTTCCTAGTTTGAAAGATTTTTGAAGCTGTGATTCAGAGACACAAACCCTAGTTTGTTTCTGATTTTTTCTTAAATTAGGAGGAAGAGCATTTTTTTTGGACACTTTGGGCCTAAATGGATGCTACCATTGCACTCAAAAGGCCTGTTACAGTCAGAATTCATATTTAAAAAAATATTTTTGCTACTAAAGCGTTAGGCAAAAAATTTTTGCCCCCTGGTAGGCCATACGAATGCATTTACTGCAAAAAAAAGGGTCATAGAGTAGCTTCTGCCCAGCAACCCCCACTCTGCCACCATGACACTACCACTGTGTGGCTAGCACATAACCCAGTTAGTGCTGCTGCAAAGTAGCCACTTTATGGCCACTACTTAATGGCCACCATTGCGTCACTGGCCCACCACCTGCCACTCTGGTGCCACCTCCTTCCTCAAACTAGCCATAACCTCTGCTAGTCGCATTACCAACAACCTTGGATAGGCATGATGTAAAGCTTGATGTCATTCTCTAACCTACACATGTCAACTTCCCAGTGACACATGTCAACATTTTGTACAGTGACATCATTTTCTAGCAGGCTTACATTATCTGACCAGGCCCCTTTGCAGACATCACTTTCTGACAAGATGATGTCATTTTCTAGTTGCTAATGTTGGAATTTTGATGGTTAGATTATTTTTTGATGACATATAGTTGATAGCTGTACAACCATCAAATTTTTTGTTGTGTTTGTAATTTTTCAGTGAGCTTGTCTTTTGGAGCAACAGTTGGGCTTTTGGCCATAACTTGAGCATACAAACGTCTTTTTCTGATCCAAAAGAAGTGTTAAAAAGCTATTTTAGAGATGAAGACAATGATGCTAGTTTCATTTCATTTCAATTTAATTTGAGCTCCCATTTTTGGCATTGAAGTAGAGGCTTTTGTTTCCTCCTCTACATCTAGAATCCAGGTTCTTTTCTTAGTTTTTGTGCTTTCTGTAGTTGTTTTCTTTGGTATTTGAGGGATATTGTTATACATTGTGGGGAGGGGGGGATTTTCTTTTTTGTCATTTACTTTAGAATAAGACCCTTCTACTTCCATCTTCTTCTCTCAATGTTGGATCCTTCTGTGACCCAGCTCATGCCACACAACTATCACACCTGGAAAGCACAAATGACTAGGGTTCTCATGTCACGAGGCCTATGGTCATATCTAGATGTGAACCAACCTATTCTACAGTGCCCTTTTGAATTTCTTCAACATAGGAATGAAATGGATGAAGCCATGGGATTTATTGCATTAAATATCTTAGATAGTCAACTATTTCACTTGGATGGTTTGACCACTCCACAGGCTATTTGGACCAAATTATAGACTTTTTTTGGCATAGTGAATGAGTTTTGCGCACTTCAACTTGATGCCAAGTTGACCTCTTTGACACCAAATAGCTTTCCCACTATTGAAGACTTCTTGATGAAGTTCAAATCTCTGTGTACAATTTTGTAGGGATGTGGGAAAACCAAAACAGATGATGAGTGTATCTTTTTTATATTGTCAAAGTTGCAAGGAAAACATTAGATCTTCTCTTCCACTTTCTACTCCACTATTGATGCCTTGAGTGATAGACACCAAATGCCTTCATTTGAGATATTTTGTGATTGGTTGACATGGGAACAAGCAAAGATCCAATAGGTGGATGTCTTTGGATCTTCTAGCCAAGCAACGATTGCATAATCTTCTAAAGGGAAATCAAAGAAGAAAGACAAATTGAAGAAAGATACACCAAAAATTGATCCTACACCTCCAGCTAACCCTCCAAAGGGTAAAGATTCTTCAAATTTTATTGAGTCTACCTCCAAGAAAAAGAAGAAATCAAGTGAGGCCTATAGTTTTTGTGGCAAGGATGGACATCTTGTTTCCAGATGTTGGAAGCATCTGGAGGCTTTAGAGGAAGCCATGAAGGAGCATCATATTTCAGCTCCTCAGTCTGCATCCCCCCTATAGGGAAAGGTCATGCTCTTTCTACTCAAGCTATGACTTCAAGGCCTACGTTGATTCTTGATTCTGACACCTCTCACCATATGAAAAACACTCCAAATTTTCTCACTTCACTTGCTCCTTGTGCTACTTCACAAATTTCTATTGGGAACTCATCACAACTTTCAGTGGGTTCTAGTTTTTTTGTACTAGTTGGGGGCTCTCTTCATGATGTTCTTTGTGTCCTTGAAATTTCAATGAACCTATTGTCCATCTATCATATTTTCTACTTTGGCTCTGGTAAGATAGTTGAGTTCTCACCACTTGATGTGGTTATCTAGGACTTACATGATTCTGAGATGATTGTGGCTACTGGGAGTGTTGACTCTACATCTCACCTCTCCATATTTGATGGATTTGAGTCTTCTGATGACATAGGTTCATGTCTTGTTGCACATGCAAATTCAGTAAGCAAAATTTGGCATGAGCATTTTGGCCATGTCAATTACAAATATCTTCAATAGATGAGCACACAAGCACTTGTTCTTGGGCTTCCCCAGATTTTCTATATAGATGGTGTTTGTCAAGGTTGTGCACTTGGCAAGCAACATAGGGATTCTTTTCCACATGGACAAGCCACTCCTGATTTGGCACCTTTGGAGTTGATTCATAGTGACCTCATGTCATTTCCTACTCCTTTTTCTAGTGCTAGATATGTGCCTACATTCATTGATGACTTCTCCAGACACACATGTGTGTACTTTCTAAAGTATAAGTCTAATTTCTTTGATTCATTTTGAGTCTTCAAGACATTTATAGAGAAGCACTCTTGTCTTTCTATTCAATGAATATGCACAGATAATGGGGAGAGTACGTGAACCAAGATTTTAGGGATTTTTTCTCTAAACATAGTCTTTAGCATTAGTTTTTAGTACCTTACACCCCTCAATAGAATGGTGTGGTTGAGAGAAAGAATAGAACACTTTGGGAGATGGCTAATTATATGATTTAGTCCAAGTCCATGGATTCATGTTTTTGGGTAGAGGTAGTCAATTGTACCAATTATATTTAGAATCAAATGCCTCATAAGGCAGTTTGACATATGAATCCTATGGAGGCTTGGTCTCATGTCAAGCCTGATGTATCATCATTCTACATTTTTGGGAGTATAGCATGGGCATTTGTACTTGATGTTTAGAGGAAAGCAATGGAATGGAAGAGCTGACCACTCATTTTTGTTGGCTACTATGAGGATGTTAAGGCTTACATGTTGTTTGATACTAATTCTAGAGAGGTCCTATTTTGACAAAATGTCTAGTTTGATGAGAGCCTTCTGGCAGTTCATACCCCACCTCCAATGCCTACTTCACTTCCCAATACTCCCTCCTCTCTTTTAGTTTGTTTCATAGATGATGAGGATGATGATCTTGGTTATCCTCATTTACCTCCACCATAGAATCCTCCCCAGATGCCTAAATGGGCTTGAGCTATAGTTGAGGCTATAGGATCTCTAGTTGGTGACCCTTCCACTTCCCATCACACTCATTCTCATGCTATGGGTTCTAGTCTTCCTAGTCATGCTATTTGTGGTGATCATTAGACATTTTAAGTAGTGAAAAGACATTCTAAGTGGGACAATGCAATGAAGAAGGAGTACTCTTCTTTGATGAAGAATCATACTTGGGATCTTTGTACTCTTCCTAAGGGAAGAAAGCTAGTGTGATGCAAATGGATCTATCATACTAAGTATGTTGCTGATGGTTCAATTAATAAGCACAAGGCTCATCTTGTTGCAAAGGGTTTTTCATAGGTTGAGGGTATTGACTACACCAAGACATTTGCTCATGTCACCAAGATGAATTCTATCCACCTTGTCTTATCCCTCGCAGCTTCATAGGGATGGCCTAATTTTCAAATGGATGTGAAGAGTGCCTTCTTGCATGGTGATCTTACTATGGAGATTTACATGGAGTAGCCTCTAGGATTTGTGTAGGATTCCTCCTTGGTTTTTATATTTTGATGCTCATTGTATGGTCTCAAATAGGCCCCTTGAGCTTGGTATGAGAAGATGGACTCCTTTCTACTTTCTACAGGCTTGACCCACTACCATTCTAATCCCATAGTGTACATTCAGTGTCTTGGAGATGAGATTTTTATTCTTGTCCTCTATGTTGATGATCTTATCCTCATGGGTAGCTCATCCTCTATACTTCAAGATTTTAAGCATGCATTGATGGACCAGTTTGAGATGACTGATCTTGGTTTGCTACACTATTTTCTTGGTCTCTAGAATGTTCAATTCTCTACTATGATTTTTTTTTATCAGCAAAAGTTTTCTCTCGACATGCTTGATTGCAAACCTACTCCAACACCTTTTTAGTCAGGTGTCACCTTGTCTACCTCCTACTCTTTGCCTTTAGTGGTTGCTACTTTGTATCGATAGTTGGTTGGTAGCTTGTTGTACTTGATACACACTCATCCTGATCTTTCCTTTGCAATTGGCCTTGTCTCTCAATTTTCCTAGGATCCTCATGAAAGCCACTAGAAAGCTACTAGGCATATTTTGAGATACATTAAGGGCACACTCATATATGGAATTCATTACAAATTGGGGACTCCTCACATTGTTGGTTACACTTACTCAAATTGGGCTCGTGATGTCAATGATTAGAAGTCTACTTTTGGCTTTGTGTTTTGTCTTGGCTCTAGTCCTATTGCCTGGTCATGCAAGAAGTAGAATGCTTGTGCACTTTCATCTATGAAGGCTGAGTACAGGGCACTTTCTAGTCAAGATATTTTATGGCTTTGACAATTGATGACTGATTTTGGTTTTCCTCTAGATCATCCCACTATTTTGTGGTGTGATAATCAGAGTGTCATTCACATTTCTTGTAACCCAATGGAGCATCAATGCACCAAAAAAATTGAGCTACATATGCACTTCATCCTTTAGCTTATTTAGGATGGTTTTATCTCATTGGAGTACATTCCTACTGATGGATAGGTTGCTAACATCTTCACCAAACCTGTTGCATTGCCACACTATCTTCAGTTGTGGTCTATGCTTGGGGTTATAGAAGTTGTCCTTGGGGGGTCTTGTTGAGGACTTCCTTCCTTCATGTTTTTTCAACATGTTTATACTTACCTCTTTTTGGGGGAGGGTTTTTCCCATGAGGTTTTCCCTCTTTCCCCATTTTTTAGAGGTTGCATTTCTTTGCATTTGTACATGGGTACCTTTCTTGGCCTTGTTGCTGAGACCCATTCTACATTTCATCTTAGCTTTTGTAAGCTTAAGTGCATTCCCCTAAGTTGCACTTAAGGGGGGTGTTAGAGTAAATTATTATTATTTATGCTTTACTTAAGTGTACTTAGATAAATGCATTTAGTCATTAGTTGTCATCTAGCAGTTGTTGACAACATGGGAGTTTTTTTCCTTCCCAGTCATACTTATCTTCTCACCTACATGGAGGATAATCCACCTTTTGTGGATGTATGCTTAGTTGTCACACTTATCTCTTAGCACTTTCTAGCTTGTTCTAGAATTTTCATAGAGGCTTTTAAAAATAGGCTCTCCCATTGTATTTTTGTATAACAATCTTATTTTTCATTGTTGCAATATAATTTCTCTCACTCTGTTGAGATTCTCCAAGCCCTACCTTTCCTTCTTTAGTTTCTCTTCAGTAGGTTATTTGTATACAAGTGATCTTGGTGAGCTGTGAAGTTGGATTTCATCAAACTCTACATAAAAATCTTGAGACTTAGGATATAAAAGGGATAAGTTAAAGTTTTAGAATATATCATTATAACATTTGATCATTTGAATATTTTAATATATGACCATTGGATGTGTTTGATAGGAAAACTCAAATTTTGAGGGGAGGGAAAATATGGCTATCAATTTTGGTGGCTCATAGGAGATACTTGCCTACTATGCATATGACTAGTAACCTAAAGCATCCATTGGGCTATAGAGTCAAAAGACATGAAGTTCCACCCTTTGCAACTACAAAACTCAAGATACTCTACCTTTTTCTTCTATGAAACCTCTTCAAAACTGGTTATTCCAGATGAACAACACCATGTGCATTCTGCACTTCTTGGAAAATTGGAAACAACTGAAAGAAAACTATTCTAACAATATACATGAAACACCACTTAATTATAAGTAAGGCTTAAGATATATTCCATTGACTAGAATAGACAAGATTTCACCATTAGGCCTACTTAACTAGAAAGTATTGGCCTACTTGCAATTGATTATCACATACGGACAACTACATATTGCATCAAAATTTGAATGTCTCCCTGGTTTTTCTCTGTCTACATCCCATTTTAGCACAAGATCACCTTTCTTGAAATCCCTAACCTTAGCCTTCTTGTCAAAGGATTTTTTCATTCATTGTTGATGTGTTTCCAAGGTCTACATAGCCTAGTTTCTCTTATCTTCCAACTCCATTAATTCTACCATCCTCAATATCATAGCATCATTTTCAGTTAGTTCTAACTAATAGGCTAGCTCTAGGGAAGGGAACTCTGATGAGATAAGAAGCCTTGCTTCTCTTCCATAAACTAGCATGAAAGGAGAGATCCCAATGACCCTCTTGGGTGTTATCCTATCAGCCCATTGAGCTATTTTCAACTTCTAATGCCAACACCTCTAATTATCTTCTATGGTTCTTTTCAATATTATAATCAAATTCTTATTGGATGATTCAACTAATCCATTACCTTGAGGATAATAATTGGAAGAAGTACTTAAATAAATGCCATGATCTACTCCCCATGCACTATCTAGCCCCCTACAAATAATTTTTCATTTTCTAAAATGATGGTGGAAGGAGTACCAAACTTTACGATGATTCATCTAAGAATTTAACTAATTTCTCAATAGCATCCTTTACTACAATTACCTTTGTCCACTTGATGAAATAATTTATAGCAGCTAGAATCCATTTATGACCATAGCTAGAAGGAGGATTAAGAGGACCTATGAAATCTAATCCCCATTGAGAAAATGGTTGATCAACTTGAATGGGATTAAGTTGAAGGGCTGCAAGTCTTTTCTTTCCTAAAAAGAAGGCACATTTTTCACACTTCCTAACATATCTATGGCAATCATGAAACAAGGATGGCCAGTAAAAACCTACCCTCATTATTTTCATGGTAGTGGTTTTTGGTGAAAAGTGACCACCATCAGGACCATCGTGAAGCTCCTTAATCATTCTCCCATCATGATCTACATCAATACATCTTAGCAAAGCTCCATTGAAGGCCTTCCTAAAGAGAATACCATCAACTATGGCATATGGAATTGACTACAATCTAAACTATCTTCTTTTAGCTCTATCTAATCCCTGAGGATATCCATTTCCTGATAAGAAGGTCATCATGTCATCTATCTAGCTACTTAGATTCTCATTTCTTACTTCTTGTTGTTCTGACAATACCAAGGCAACTTTTTCATTTGATTCTTCAGATGAGACCATCTACTTGCATACTCTTTTTCCTCTTACCAACTTGGTAATCTGTATATCCACATCATATTCCATAACCTTAGTGATCCAATCTACTCTTTTCTCATTAATATCCCTACTCAAAAGGAAGTCCTTAACACTTGCATGAGGGACCAATAAATGAATCCTATTGTGGGATAGAATATGTTTGAATTTCTTCAAGGATCTTAGGACTACAAGAGCTTACTTCTCCACATAGCTATACTTGTATTCATACTCCTTAAGCCCTTCACTAAAGAAGGCTATAGTTTTCTCTTCATTCTTGTCATTTGGTTGAGTCAAAACAATAGAGATGCTTGACTGACCTCCTAAGGTGTAGAGGATGAAATCTATCTCAAAATTTGGATTGATGAGAGTAGGAGTTGAGGCTATGGTTACTGTGATCTCTTCAAAACTTTCTTTCCTTTCTTTCATCCATGAAAATACCATATTCCTTTTTAGCATATCTATAAGAGGTTTCTCCATGGTAGCTAAACTAGGAATGAATCTCCTCACAAAATTTATCCTACCAAGAAAACTTTGCAGCCCTTTCTTGTGGTTAGGAAGAAAGAGAGCAAGTATTGTTTTAGTTCTTTTAGGATCAATAGTCAGACCATCCTTGGATACAATGTATCCTAACAACTTCCTTTGATTAGTGGAAAAAAGACACTTACTCAGATTTAGTGACACACCATATTTTCTACATCTGATAAACACCTATCTTAGATGGCCAAAATGATCTATCACATTGTTTGAGTATATTGTATTGTCATCAAGATAGACCAATACAAATGTTTCTATTATATTATTGAAGGCCATCTCCATTTCCTTTTGGAAAGTGACACCTACATTTGTTAGCCCAAATGACATCTTACTGTAAGCAATGGTGCCTCACTTTGTGGGGCAGCTATGTTTTGTATCTATCAACCTCCTTGGCCAATACTTGACTGTAGCCTGAAAATCCATCTAGGAATGAGAAATTTTTTGAACCACTAGCCCTAGATAGGATTTGTTCCATGGAAGGAAGGGGATGATGATCCTTAAGGGAGGCTTGGTTAAGGTATCTAAAATCTACACATAATCTGATTTCTCCACTCTTGTTCCTAATAGGAAAAAGGTCCACTACCCAAAAGGAATGCTAGATAGGAAAGATAATATTATCCTCAATCAACTTAGATAGATCCTTTCTCATCAAGGGTTCAATTTTAGGATTCACTAGCCTTTCCTTTTTCTTTACTAGTTTGGCATTATTATTTAAATCTACGGTATGCTAAAATAAACTTGGATCAAAACCCTTTAGATCGTCATATGTCCTTGCAAACACATCACTAAATTCTTGACATAGATGAATGAAATTTTCTTGTTCAACTTTAGTACATACCTTTCCCATGTTTAGAGTTCTTCCTTTAGCAACCATGACTGGTATATAATCATCCTTACTTGTACCAAGGTTCATGCCTCTATCTCTTGCTTGATCATTAGGAGTGAAAGCACTTTCTAAGGTAATTAGGCCCCTTAGTCAACTTGTTGGAACTAAGATTGATGATTTGATCCCCATACTAGTCATGTAATATTGACTGGTTTCTATCCCATAATTTTTTTTCATTCTGCATGAAACTCATAATTTGTGCATCAGATTCAAACACTTGGCAATTAACATTATTATCAGGAATAGCAAGCCTAACCACCACTCTAATCTATTGCTTCTTCTCATCTTCAAGGCTCCATGGTACATCATAAGATGTAATCACTGCTACAAGTCTATCAACATGTCTATTCTCTTTCTTAGGGATGCTTTGAATATTAAATTCATTGAAACCTTCAAGAAAATCCCATACTATATGTTTATATTACTTGAGCAAACCATTCTTGGTGACATTTTGATTTCTCACTTGGTGAATGACTAACTCACTGTCTCCATATAAACTTAGAGCTTTGCTTCCTCTTTTTTGAGCAAGTAGAAGACCTTGAATCAATGCATCATACTCTGCTATGTTATTAGTATAAATTAATTGAAGCCCAAATGGTACATTTCTAGTGTGGGAGAAACCAACATCGCACTAGCCCTTGATCCATTTTAATTTCATGATCCCTTAAAGTACATGCTCCATATCCCACTTTTATCCTCTTTGTTCTTCATAAGATTAGGGACAAGAGAATCATTTTCTGATATACAATAAGTACCAAGGCATGTCTCTAGGGTTTTTGGTGTAGGATCAAACTGATAAGCATTATTCCACTCATCCAAGAGGAAAATAAGTGTCCCTATCAAAGAAGTGACAGGCTCTTGCACTAGATCATTTTCCTCTATCTCTAGGATAGTTCAATTCATATTGATGAGTTTAGGAGTGTAGGGCTCAATATGGTTGAGGGATAAGGGATTTGCTTGGATTGAAGCTTTGTTCCATATCTTTTTCTAAAAAACATGTATGACCAATAAGAGGATTTGTAGCCACCTATTTGGGCAATTAAATCTCTTGAGAGATAGATGGAAAAATGTGGCTTAACTTCAGTAACTGATATATCTTGAACTATAGTACAATCATGGCATGCATGCAGGGGCATTTCAACATTCCTAAGGATTCCTTTACTCTTGATAGTACTACCATCAATCTACAATACATCCCTAACAATGGGCCCATATTTCATTTCTAAGACATCAACAACACATTTAGGCATCACTAAACTACTAGCACCTGAATCAATCTTGAAATTATGAACTAGCTTATCCCCTATGATTAGAGAAGTAGGAAATGGAGGAGGTCTGATTTTATTACTTTTTTATCCTTCCTTTTCTATTTGTACATGACTTGTGGCACTCTCCATGCTAGATGGTAGATCCTTTGGTTCAATGCTCTCCAATTCTTGCTGCAGTAGATTCTTTTACATGGGTATAGTAGCAACAACATCCCACATGGAAATGTTCACATTTGTTTTCTTCATATTTTCTACCACATTGAATGATGCTTTAGGTGCCTTGGTAGAAACCTTAGGAGCTGCATGTGTAGGAGGTTGAGATGGAATAACTTGGTGGTTATTCACATCTCATTTGCTATTATATTTTTTTTTCTATTGAGGAGAATTTGATTGATCATTTACTTCTTGTACATGAGGTACTACATTTGATGTTGAAGCCTGATTAGGAGGAGGATGAGTAGCACCTTCAATGGCTCTTCTCTTGCTCCTAGTGTTGTGAGTAATGGGGTCTTGATTCACATGACAATGCTCTTCTACTTGATGGTTCATGAAGGAAAAATCACCTTGTTGTTGCAAATGTGAGGCATCTTTGGGTTAGATTTCATTATATGATTACCCTATTGCAGGCTCTTGAGTGGTCAAAGCTAAATAGGATTCAGCCTTTTGATAGATACAAAGGCATAGAAGTAATTACAAGAGGGACACAAATCTTGGTCTTGAGCTATATTGTTGTGAGAGACTAAAGCCCTACTTTGATTTGCATTTGAAGTAGAAGCATGACTATTCTACCTACTATGATCAAAAGAAGCATTCCCTTGATTATGATTTGGAGGCCTACCATTCAAAGGAGTTTGATATTGTAGTTAAGGATCCTTATTACCCTGAGCTTGTCATATCTCCAAACTCACCACCCTATTTCTCACCTTCTAAATCATAGAGAAGCTATCTTCCAACTTCTTATCTTGAATTTGTAACTTCTTCCCAATATCTTGCATTAGGACCTTCAACTCTCCTAGCTCACTAGATGATGTGGAAGCCTAGGGACTAGAGAAATAGGTTGTAATGTGGAAGATGTGGTGATAGGGGCTACTATTGGTTGGTGATTTGGTATATCAGGAAAGAAAGGCATAGGAGGCCTTTGAGCTAGCTTTCCTCCTTGTATCAAAATGTTCTTTACCTTGATAGTAGTTTCATAGGCATCAGGTAATGTATCTCCTCCCACGGTTTGTATTGTAGTGGAAATATCACTATTGAAGGCTCTAAGGTAATGTAAGAAGGCACTACCAAGGGTATGATTTATCGCAGTGGGCATTCTATCCTATGTTTTTTGGAATCTATAGTTAAAGTTAGTCATGTATTCATGGGGTGTCCTCTTTATAGTAGTCAACTATTCTAAAAGTGAAAGACAATCACTTTTATCTTCAAAATGTTTGCATAGGGCTGCTCCTAACCCATCCCAATCTGTTATAGAGTTGTGAGGCAACCCTCTATACCATTGTAATTCTTTTCCTTTCAAGGATGAGGCTAAAAGCTTGATTGCAACACCATCTTTGGTTATTACATGGATATTGCAAACATTAGATATTTCTTGAATATGTTCTATAGGGGAGATAGAAGTTTCACCAGTAAAATTAGGTACACTCTTAAGAGCTTCTACTGAGATGTCATGTCTTTGAGCCAATAAGAGAGGACTTACACCATTAAAGGTGGAAAAAGCATGAGCTATATCCATATAAGAAAGCAATCTATTGATATGAGTTGATGGTATTCTAGGTTGAGATCTAACAATAGGAGGAGTAGAGATGAATCTTATAGGGGTATGCGTTACTACTACACTCCTAACTAGTGATAAAGATATTCTAGTCTTCTTTCTTCTAGGATTTTAAAATGAAAGCTTGTTGTATGTAACTTACCTCTAGAAGATGTCCTTGTTTTATATTTGGGCATGAAACATAAAAAAATTGGTCTAAAACCAGATGTGGAAGTAGAGTCACCAAGTGCTTTGAAAATGAGCCTCTTGAATGATCAAAACACTGAGAGCAACACTATCTGCTTAGCATGGATTTGAAATTATTCTTTTTTAACACCAGTGAACTTGAAATCTTCTTTAATGATAGTCCCATTGAACATGCCAAGAAATTTGGTATGACTGGTGGAGGATCTAGAAATTAATTTTGAATCTATTAATGATAGTCCCATTGGGCATGCCAAAAAATGTTGTCACAAAATTGTACACCCTTTCCTAAAGTTTTTACCTAAAGAAAACCTTGTGAAACATGGAAAAAACCTCCAAGTTATGGGACTTGAACAATGAGGTTGATTCTTTGGAGAAGGTTGGATTCCTTTGCTATCAAGATGCACCTAACTACTCTTTGGAAGGAAAAGGGAGAAGGAATGAATGAAGAAAAGTTACCTAATCTAATCTAGAGGAGATGATACACCAAAACAGTTTGTTCAAACCAATCTCTTCCCATACATGCACAATTAAAATATCATGACATAATTTTTTTTATAGATTTAGACTTGTTTTAATCCAATAACCACATGAAAATTAGATAACCAAATGGATGACACAAGGAAGAAGAATTCACTATATACCATTCATTGGTCAAAAGGAGATACAATCATGTAAATTATAGATATCCAAAATAAATTGATGAGAGGGAAATGAATCTTATACAGTACATCAATGGCTGAAAGGGATAAGCCAGAATATCATGAAGTTCAAAGGCAAAGGGAATTTATAATAAGCATGCTAGAGCAATGCCAAAGAAAATAGAGAAGAGTCGACCCTTACAAGAGTTTTGAAATGTATCTTTATAGCTCAAGCATAACCCTTGGATTGATTCACAACTTCAATAATGCCTTTAATACTATTAGAGGGTGATTGGATATGATTTAGATGATGATTTGATATGATACATCTTCAGAGGCATGAAAATCATCAAATCCCTGACCTGGAAGAAACCCTAAAGTAATTAAAATGATGCCATTAATTCTATAACTATGTATATGGATAACTAGGTGGTGATGGAGTGTCCCTTGCATCATTATTAGCCCTGCATTCATTTGCAAGTGGTTGGGATTGATCATGGAGATCTGATCATGTAGGAAACCCACTTTCTTTCATCTTTGGCTTGAAAAATCATTAGGAATAAATAGTCAACTAGGTCAAGAAACTAGAATGAACCATGTGGACCAATGACATTATTTCCCTTCACTAGCTCATAAAGTCTTCATGAGTTTGGTTACCTTACCCAGTCACAATTTTGCCACCTTTCTACTTCTATTAACTGTTTACCCCACAAAACCATGAACTCAGTCAGATTAACCATTATCATTGCTTCACAACTTGTTTCTAATATCTCCACAACCTGGTGACCATAGGGTTGTAAGCTTTCACATTTTTGTCATGGTTTGAACCTTAACTTAACATGAAATGCTCACCACTTTGCAAATAATATCTTAACCACCACCACCAATTGTCTACTCTCCACTTGGGCCTACTAAGACATGTGTTGTGTTATTGTTATCTTTTGATATAAATTGAGTGTACAATTTTCCATAATGATATAGTGATATGCATTGATTTCTTTAGATCCAAGGATCAAAATACAGTTGGGACCCCTTCTGCATAGTTAGCTACTTGACCAATTAGAAATTGCCACAACACCTAGGTCATCCTTACTTCATGTTATCACTTCTTCACAACTTAACTCTTTAACTCATCACTAGCCCTAGTGACCATGTGCAAAAGATCATTCATGGCTTTTCCATCTTGATCATGGTTTACACTAAACTCTTTGCAATCATGTGAATGATGTAGGATTTCAA
Source organism: Cupressus sempervirens (assembly GCA_028749045.1). Taxonomy (NCBI): domain Eukaryota; kingdom Viridiplantae; phylum Streptophyta; class Pinopsida; order Cupressales; family Cupressaceae; genus Cupressus; species Cupressus sempervirens. Next base: position 148,372,972 of record CM053790.1, read on the forward strand.
CATTGCAACTCAAACCTTGGGTCAAGATCATAACCCTACGACCGAGTGATAAAGAGAGATCACTACATTGCTAATCATAATTGGATGCTAGCCTTTTAAACCATGAAGTCATGCTGACCATTGAGAATACCATGTCACACATTTGCACCTCTCCTAAGGGTTAAGCCATGGACTATAGCGACTTGGTGATGAGGGGTGTTGGATACAATTAAGTAATTGTGTATTGTCTTTGATGTTACACAAATGCCATATCAGTTATCAGACAGAGTCTACCGAGTTCTGTCGGTCAAGAAAATAGTTTACAGAGTCTACCGAGCTTAGTCGGTTAGTAAAGCCTTTTGCAGTGTATACTGAGCATTCCTGTATGTCACACGGTGAGTTAGTGTTAACCGAGTTCGCACGGTAAGCTAAGGAAAGTTTAGTTCTTACCGAGATCACTCGGGTATCAAAGGATTTTGTAGCAGACGGTTAGTGTTAACCGAGTTCGCACGGTAAGCTAAGGAAAGCTTAGTTTTCACGAGCTCACTCGGTAATCGAAGACAGCTTTTACCGAGTCTAGTCGATTTCCAAAGGAAGTGGCAGGTTTACCAAATTCCCCAGTAATTGTAGTTTTTACCGAGTTCTGCCGGTTAACACAGGAAGCAATTTTTTTTTTTTTTTTTTTGTTGTTCTGTATTAACCGAGAAACGTCGGCCAGTGAAGAATTTTTGTTTTGATTGTTAGTTCAAGCCGACTTTGAAATATGTTTTGTCAAGTTGGTTGGGCCGACCTGGTATTATGTATAGTATATAAAGAGGTGCTCAAGATGCGGAAAAGTGTGGAATAGAGAGTAGATACGGATAGTGCAAGGAAGTGCAAGGAAGAGACTTGCGTGTGCCTAAGCAGAGTTGAGCAGAGGGAAATCTTGGAGCTGCAAAGATATATTTAATCAGTAAGGACCTTGTGGAGCTAAACTAAGATCTCTATTCAGCAAGATAAGTTGCATGTATTTTCAGATCATTCATTGTTGTTTTCTAACCATTGTAACAATGATTCCAAAATCTCCTAACAGAGTTGGTTTAACAGCCATTCCATAAATCCTTTAATAGGGTGGCAATTCAGTTGAATTGTTCTAAAGACCTCTTACAAGGCCACTTCTAACAGGGTGATTAAATCCTCTAACAGGGTCACACCTAATAGTGTGTTTTGTAACCTTTAACAGGGTTGGCTCCTAACAGGGCTCACTTTAGAAGAGTGAAAATTGGTGACTAGTTGCTGGTGGTTTTTCCCATATTGGGTTTCCACATAAATCTGGTGTCTACTGTGTTCATGATTGCTTTCTTTTGCATGGTTGCTTATTTCAGTAAATGCTTAATAAATTAACTAAACATCTATCCAGTTTTAAGCAGCAATTTATGTGTTTACCAAGTAGCAGTAGCAACTAAGTTTAAGGCATCTTTGGGACTGTTGAATTTGTTTTTGTGGTAACTGATTCACCCCTCCCCTCTCCGTTACCCCATCTTCATTTTCCAACAATTGGTATCAGAGCTTTTGGTGCTTGCAGGAGGAAATTTCAAAGATCTAAGCCAAAGATCAAGATGTCTTACAAGAGGGAAATCCCAAGGCTTAACCGAAACAACTTCTCAGCATGGCAGGGATTAATGAGACTTCATCTAGCTTCCATTGGTGACACTAGTCTGAAATATCTTGATGAGAAATATGTAGAACCATTAGGTACATTATCAGTCAATGACATTGCTATAAAGAAGACTCATAACATTATGATGATTGATATTGCATCTGCCTTGAGTTATGAAGAGTTTGATGATGTCAAGGACTGCACTACTACCTATGAAATGTGGGAAAGACTGAAATAGATCTATGGTGGAGATGACAATGTCAGAAGAGCCAAAGCTGAAAGTCTAAGAGGACAGTTCGATCAGATGAAAATGAAAGAAGATGAAAACATTGCCAAATATGATGAAAGAATTAAAGCATGTGTCAGTGCTATCAAAGCTTCTAGAGGAAGTATCAGTGAAGAGAAAGTCATAAGTAAAGTTCTTAGAACTCTACTTCCAGTTTATGCCATCAGGGTATCAGCCATTCAAGAAAGAAGGTGTGAGGCCAATCACAAGATAAACCTAGAGGCCATAGTTGGAAGATTGACAGCATTTGAACTAGATAATTTTGATAATTATGTTCCAGCTGCAAAGAACATTGAGTCTGCATTTGAAGCCAAGCTTTCACTCAAGGACAAAGGCAAGAAGAAGAAGGAATCTCAGTCAGAGAGTGAAGATCAATCAGATCAGAGTTCTGACAGTGACCTTGAAGTAATTGAAGCTCTACTTGCAAGGAAATATTCAAGAGGAAGAGGTAAATACAGAGGTAAAGTACCCCTAATCTGCTTTTCATGTGAAGAAGTCGGTCATATTGCTGCAAGGTGTCCAAACAAGAAAGATAAAGATGAAAAGAAAGATAATAAATGGAACAGTAAGAAAGATCTCAAATCTTTTAAGGATAAAAGTAAAAAATCATGTTTTATGGCTAAAGATTCTAATGATTATAATGATGAAGAAGAGGATGAGATTGTTTACATTGTTGTAAAAGATGAATCTAACAATGAAGAAATGGCACTCATCTCTCACATAAGTAAGAATGATACTTGGATCATTGATAGTGGCTGCTCACATCATATGACTGGAGATAAAACAAAGTTTGATCAATTTGAAGAGTATGATGGTGGCAGTGTAAGATTTGGAAACAATGAACTTTGTTGCATCAAAGGAAAAGGAAGAATCAGTCTAACCCAGGAATTTGTATGTGATAATGCTTATTGGGTAGAAGGCCTAAAACACAATTTTTTGAGTGTGGCACAGTTACTCAACAATGGACTCAAAGTAGAATTCATCCAAGGCAAAGCAAGACTGCTGAACGGTAAAGGAAAGCTGATTGGATCTGGTACTCAAACTAAAGGTAACTTGTTCTATCTTGAACTTGATGAACATTCATGTTTTATTGCTCAAGTAGAAGAAAGTTGGTTATGGCATAAAAGGTTATGTCATGTGAATTTTGACAATTTGGTAAAGATAAGCAAATTCAAGAAAGTGAGAGGCATTCCTGATTTAAAGAAACCAGAGGTCGGTTTATGCAAGAATTGTCAAATTGGAAAGATGGGTAAGTCTAGTTTCAAAAGCAAAAATTATCAGTCTGAAGATTTATTAAAAATTGTGCATACTGACTTATGTGGACCTATTGAAACTGAAAGCTATACTGGTGAATAATATTTTATTCTTTTTGTTGATGATTATTCAAGAATGATGACCGTCATGTACCTAAAGAACAAATCAAAAGCATTTGAAAAGTTCAAATGGTATTTGGCAAGAGTAGAAAAAGAAACAGGGAATAGATTGAAATGCCTAAGGTCAGACAGAGGTGGTGAATTTATTTCACATGAATTCAATAACTTTTGTATTGAAAGAGGAATCAAAAGACAGGTTTCAACACCAGGTACTCCTGAACAAAATGGCATAGCTGAAAGAAGGAACAGATCCATCATGGATTGTGCAAGAACCTTGATGATAGAAAAGAATGTTGCTATCAAATACTGGAAGGAGGCTATCAGTACAACAATTCATACCTTAAACCAAGTACAGTTAAAAAAGGACTCATTCAAAACTCCCTATGAATTATGGTATGGCTATAAACCCAATGTAAGTTATCTGAAAGTATTTGGAAGCAAATGTTATATCTTGAAAGAATCTAGAAAAGGTAAATTTGATGTAAAAGGTGATGAAGGTATATTTCTTGGATACTCATGCAAGAGTAAAACATATAGATGCTTGAACTTATCTACTCACAAAGTCATAGAAAGTATACATGTGAAAGTTGATGAGTTTGCAGAAAAGACTGAAGAAGAAAGCAGAAGAGAACCAGAAGATTACAAAAGATTCATCTTCAGTGAATCGGATATAATATCAACTGCATCTGAGAATCAGAAACCTTCTTCTACCGAGTCATCACTAACCGAGTTACAGGAAACATCTACCGAGCCAACATCTATCGAGCCAATGTCTACTGAGTCAAAAAATACCGAGTTAGAAATTATCGAGCCAGAGGTAACCGAGCATGTGCATACCGAGCCAGTTGATACCGAGCCAGACCAAACCGAGCATGAAGGAGAAATGCAAGAAGATAACGAAAAGATTCATCCAAAAGGAAAAGAACATGTTCTAGCCAAATATGTCAAGAGACATCATTCAGCAGATCAGATCATTGGAAATAAATTTGAAGGAACCATCACAAGAAGTAAGTTGAAAGGTACTTGTTTACTTGCTGATTTTGAACCTAGAACTGTCAAAGATGCATTAAAAAATGATAATTGGATTGAAGCAATGAATGAAGAAATAGAGCAGATAGAGAAAAACAAGACATGGACTCTTGTACCCAGGCCTAAAGACAAAAATGTAATCGGTACAAAGTGGGTTTTCAGAAATAAGTTGGATGAAAATGGTAAAGTATCAAGAAACAAAGCTAGATTAGTGTGCAAAAGATATTCTCAAGAGGAAGGCATAGATTATGGAGAAACTTTTGCTCCCGCTGCTAGATTGGAAGGTGTTAGAACCTTATTAGCATATGCTGCTTACAAAGGTTTTAAAGTTTATCAGATGGATGTCAAGTCAGCATTTCTAAATGGTATACTGGATGAAGAGGTATACATTGAACAACCTGAAAGTTTTATAGATCCAGATAAAAAGAACATGGTTTGCAAATTGCACAAGGCATTGTATGGTCTGAAACAAGCCCCTAGAGCATGGTATGAAAGATTGCATAGCTATCTTATTCAAATTGGATTTCAAAAAAATAATGATAACAGTAGTTTGTATATCAAGGAAGGACCAGAAAATAAGATTGTCCTGGCAGAAATATTTGTAGATGATACTATTTTCACAGGGAATGATGATCTTTGCAAAGAATTTTCAGAACAAATGAGCAAGGAATTTGAAATGTCAATGTTCAGTGAAATCAAATTCTTTGTTGGACTTCAAATTCAGCAGAACAAGAATGGCATCTACATCACTCAAGAAAAATACATCAAAGAGATATTGAAAAATTTTGGTATGGAAGACTGTAAACCAGTTGGAACTCCCATGTGTACTGGACTAAAACTTACCAAAGAAGATGATTCAAAGGAAATATATCAGACACTGTACAGATCTATGATTGGAAAGTTGCAATATGTAGTTCATACTAGGCCAGATATTGCTCTTGCAGTTAGAATTGTGGCAAGATTTTCAGCCAAACCAAGAGAAAATCACATGATGGCAATCAAGAGGATAATGAGATATCTGAAAGAAACTGAAGATTATGGATTATGGTATAAATTTGGAGGAAACCTAGACTTAAAAGTGTTTACTGATGCTGATTGGGTAGGAAACTTTGACGATAGAAAAAGCACAAGTGGAGGTGCATTCTTTCTTGGAAAGAGGTTGGTTTCTTGGACAAGCAAAAAGCAAAATTGTACATCTCAATCAACAACAGAGGCAGAGTATGTTGCTGCAGCAGTAAACTGTTCTAATATTATTTGGTTCAAGCAATTACTACAAGGCATGAAGATGGAAATCAAGGAACCAGTTGTCATGTTTTGTGATAATACAAGTGCAATCAACATATCTAAGAATCCAGTAATGCATTCTAAGACTAAGCACATTGCAATCAAGTATCGCTTTGTCAGAGAATTGGTGCAGGACAAGGAAATCAGATTGGAATATGTCCATACAAAGGAACAGATTGCTGACATATTCACAAAGCCTTTACCTAAGGATACATTTTTGTATCTCAGAGGTAAGTTAGGGGTTATTCCCCTATCTGAAGTTCACTAAAAATAAGTTTTAGTGATGCATCAGCTCTTACAAAATTGAAAAATCATCAGTTGATGCAGCAAATCAAGAAAATATTGCATATGAATCAGTACTAAAGGTACAATGAAATTCATTGAAATTGGATTGTCTTTGGCATGTGTTGTCAAAGAGGGAGAGTTTTACTATCATATCTTTTCGAAATTTGATTATGTAATTTCTTCACAGAGGGAGATTACTGTAAGAGGGAGAGTTCTCTATCTTAGAGGGAGAATTATTAATTGTGTTGTGTTGCTGTAGACTTGCTTTCAAATTTCATTTTTGCTATGACATGTTGTGTTGCCATCAATGCCAAAGAGGGAGATTGTTGGATACAATTAAGTAATTGTGTATTGTCTTTGATGTTACACAAATGCCATATCAGTTATCAGACAGAGTCTACCGAGTTCTGTCAGTCAGGAAAATAGTTTACAAAGTCTACCGAGCTCAGTCGATCAGTAAAGCCTTTTACAGTGTATACCGAGCGTTCTTGTATGTCACACAGTGAGTTAGTGTTAACCGAGTTCGCACGGTAAGCTAAGGAAAGTTTAGTTCTTACCGAGATCACTCGGGTATCAAAGGATTTTGTAGCGGACGGTTAGTGTTAACCTAGTTTGCACGGTAAGCTAAGGAAAGCTTAGTTTTCACCGAGCTCACTCGGTAATCGAAGACAGCTTTTACCGAGTCTAGTCGGTTTCCAAAGGAAGTGACAGGTTTACCGAATTCCCCGGTAATTGTGGTTTTTACCGAGTTCTGCCGGTTAACATAGGAAGCAGTTTTTTTTTTTTTTTTTTTTTGTTCTGTATTAACCGAGCAACATCGGCCAGTGAAGAATTTTTGTTTTGATTGTTAGTTCAAGCCGACTTTGAAATATGTTTTGTCAAGTTGGTTGGGCCGACCTGGTATTATGTATAGTATATAAAGAGGTGCTCCAGATGCGAAAAAGTGTGGAATAGAGAGTAGATACGGATAGTGCAAGGAAGTGCAAGGAAGAGACTTGAGTGTGCCTAAGAAGAGTTGAGTAGAGGGAAATCTTGGAGCTGCAAAGATATATTTAATCAGTAAGGACCTTGTGGAGCTAAACTGAGATCTGTATTCAACAAGATAAGTTGCATGTATTTTCAGATCATTCATTGTTGCTTTCTAACCATTGTAACAGTGATTCCAAAATCTCCTAACAGAGTTGGTTTAATAGCCATTCCATAAATCCTTTAACAGGGTGGAAATTCAGTTGAATTGTTCTAAAGACCTCTTACAAGGCCACTCCTAACAGGGTGATTAAATCCTCTAACAGGGTCACACCTAACAGTGTGTTTTGTAACCTTTAACAGGGTTGGCTCCTAACAGGGCTCACTTCAGAAGAGTCAAAATTGGTGACTAGTTGCTGGTGGTTTTTCCCATATTGGGTTTCCACGTAAATCTGGTGTCTACTGTGTTCATGATTGCTTTCTTTTGCATGGTTGCTTATTTTAGTAAATGCTTAATAAATTAACTAAACATCTATCCAGTTTTAAGCAGCAATTTATGTGTTTACCAAGTAGCAGCAGCAACTAAGTTTAAGGCATCTTTGGGACTGTTGAATTTGTTTTTGTGGTAACTGATTCACCCCTCCCCTCTTAGTTACCCCATCTTCATTTTCCAACAGAGGGGTAGTTACATGATCGTGACTCTAGTTTCTAAGGGGATAAAGCATAAAAAGATTAAGACTTAGGATATAAAAGAGCTAAACCAAAGATTTAAAATATATCATTTTAAAATTTGATCATTTGAATATTTGAATATATGACCATTGGACATGTTTGATAGGAAAACTTAAATTTTGGCAAGAGGGCAAATATGGCTAACACATACCTGGCAAAGGGAAAGACAAAGCTCCACCATCTGAAGAGGTGTAAATATATGATGCATTTATATATTCATTTTTCTCTTCATTATTATTCGTGACTTTAGATACACATGTGAGACTCAAATTTCCTTCTAGTACCTCTTTTGGAGTCTGACCATTTTTCAAGTGCATTATCTGAGTTAATACTAGAGCAATCACTTCCTAGCAATGTGAGCACTCAAATTATGCATGACTTTCTCTGTGAAACCTACAAAATCTTATAATTAGCAAAATGTTTGGATCCACTTCTTCTCCTAAAAATTACAAATTTGCAACCATTCTATCTTTGAATTGAGTCATGATCTTTTCCTGTGGGGTAGGATTTAGTGATTCTTTATTTGGATTGTCTAGTTTTTTAATTGAATTTATGTCAAGATTCATTGCCTTGTAAGAGCTTGAGTTTTATTGAAGAAATGCTACTTCATTCATAAAATTATACTCTGTGATCTTTATCTTTAGCTTCACCTCAACATCTATCTTGATTTGGTTAGTCACTCCCTTCCAAGGAAACCACAATTAAGTAAAACCAGCTGAGAACTATCCTCTTAGGCATTGGGTCCATTCTCTACTCAATAATAGGCCATATGTTTTTGGAATCTCCACTACTTGTATATCTATGATATCTTGAATTTAGGGGTATGTAGTTAATTTTATGTGAACATCTTTCGATAGCCCAATAACTTTTACTTCTATTTTTTCAAGTTGAATCACTATTTAATTCATGGGTTGTGGGGTGACTCCCAAATTTTGAGCTATCAAAAGTGGCATGACATTACAAGAAGCTCCTAAATCTATGAGGCAATTATGAAGGTTCCTTCCAAAAATTCTAAGATTGAACAAGAAAGCAGACACTTTTTCCTTGTCCTTATACATGGTAGGCATAGCCTCTAAAGTGTTGACATGTTGTGATACTATCTTCTAATGGCCTATGGGAGGCATTGTCTTGGTATGATCAAGATTCATCAACAATGTTTCCCATATATCAAACAAGGATATATTGGCTTCCATTCTTTTTAAATCTTCCATTGCACTATATTATTCAGTTGGCCAAGCAGGATTCTTCAATATTGTAGGTACATTTCCTTGATTCTAAAATTGTTTCCCAATATAGGGTGCTCTCGTAGGCATTGGATTATTATTCTCTCTTGGATCTAGAAGTGTTGGTTGCAACGTGGGAGGAATTCCATCTATCATGGTTTCTCTTCGATTTTGTAAGGTATAAGTATTTTGGGTTTCATTTCTTGGGTAGGTAATCCATTTTTCATGGCTGCTTTATCTAAGCAAAAAGAAACATCCTTTGGAGGTTCATATCCTAGGTAGGTTATGGTTGGAGTTGGTATAGCTAGTTCCTATTGTAGTGGGATTGAAGTTAATGGAATGAATTGACTAGGCATCAATTATGCTCCAACAAGATATGTTGGTATTGTTATACTAGCTTGAGTTGGAACCATCAACCCACCCCTATTAGGATTGGCCTATTTAGTAAAGGAAACTAATTCTTTGAAGAATTTTTCACATGTATTAATATATATAGTAGGAAATCTCCTTAGGAAGATAGCATTGAGGTGGTCCATGGCACTAAGATAAATATGAATTGTGACTTCAATTACTATGGTGTAAGGTGTTTCCAACTTGTGGTATGCCATATGAAACTGATGATTGAAATGTGAAATAGTATCTATTGGATCCCTTTTGATAGATATGAACTGATGGTGTATCACAACTAGATTGATGAATGTTTTGAATTGATCTAAGAATAACTACTCAAAATATAACCAATTCTGAATGGATCTTGGTGGCATATTCATGTACTATTGGAATGCAACCTCTCCCAATGTAAATGGGAACAAATAACGGACCACATTTTCTTATTGAATCTATTTTTTATTTCATATTTCTTTGAAAACCTTAATGTGATCCTCATCTATCCATGTTTCTCTATAGATGAACCTTGGGCAGACTTTCTCAAGGTTCCTAGGAAGCTCATTGAGTGGATCCTGCAAATTGATTGATGAATCTACTGCATTTTCAAAGAAGGTCATTGGTAGAGGATTAGGTGCAATGGTAGGTAGAGGTAAATTTGGAGATGGAACTAAGGAAGACAATGAAATTTGGAATGGAAGTGGTAAAATTTGTGGCATCCCTTTATCATTGTGAGGCTTGCAAAAGTGACTGAGTTCTAGGAACTCGTGTCCAATGTGTGAAGACCTCAAAGCTTGCTAAAATGGAGATGGTGGATTAGGATCTTCTATTTTGTGTTAAATCTAAAAAACTATACCTCTTGAAAAGGGCATCTCTAAAAAGTGCACCTATGCACCTGTGCATCTTCTAATAGTGACATACTTGGAAAATTTTCCAAACAACAAAAAATTGCAAATATTTCAAACAAAAAATTGGGTTTTTAGGCAAAATGGGTTTGGGCCTCCTTCTAGTGCCAAATCTATTGAGTGCCCATTTTTCATGATGCTGAACAACAAAGATCCTTTTGAAATGCTCTCTTGATAAGATGATCAATGACTGACTCTCAAGTTCTAGATGGCTTTTTTCAACCTGTTGGGTTACTCAATTGAAGATAAATGTGTATGTTCATGAGGAGGCCTTTGATAGACCAACCAATATACACACCTGTTACTAAAATTTGACCAAAAAGAGACATATTTTTTGTATTTTCTAGTTTTACGATGAATGCAATTTATCAATGTAACTATATGAATTCCTATTTTAACCAAGTTTTTTGAAAAGAAAATATAGATATAGAGTAATGAGAGATTTTAAGAAAATAATTGAAGGGGAAATTTGTAACGACCATAAGCCAAAGTAACAACATGTCTACAAATCAAATTATCAAAAGAATTTGTTAGGAAACCAATTAAATTAGGAGCAACACTTCCTCAACTCCATTGATGCAATTGTCGATGGGAAATTCAATAATAACCAAAAGATGTTTCACATTTCATCAAATTATGAGGGCCTGAAAAGTGTACTCATATGAGACAAAATGCTATGTGTAAAGAAAGATGATCCTTTCTCTAATTTGTCATAATAGGAAAATTCATTGACACAAGACAAACACCAAAACTAAAAGATCACACAATCATAACAACACAATAAAATCATTAGCTCCATTATTACTCATTAAGATGCATTCACAAAAAATAACACACTTTGGCAAGAATAACTACACTTAGAATGAGAGCACAAATAACAAATATTATTACATCAAAATAATGACCTAATGTTCATATTATATCCATGTATTTGAAAGAAATTTTCTCCTTTTTTGTAAGGAGAGAGAAAAATTATGCTAAAAACTAATAACAAAAATCTAATTATATAAAAATTGATTCTCTAAATGGTGCTAAGTAGGTCTCCACCCTTATTTATGAGATGATCTAGAAGTCTCGAGGAGCTTTAAAAATGGAAGCTCGACATTCTCTAGGCATTTCTAGGAGTTGAATTGCCATCAAAATGTGTTTTTGATGCATGGAAAGTTCTAACATAGAAATCAAAAATTAACTGTTGGTGTACTACTTCTTTTTAAAAAATTTGGTGCACCTCTAAGAAAATTGCACCTTGGTGACAGGCTCCAAAAATAAAAGATATTCTTCTAATTGTCAAGATTGAATTTCCTACATCTAGGTTTTCTTCCCCTTTATACCAAAATGATCTCTAGATGTTTTCCCTTGAACTTCTCTATTATTTCCCCATCTTCACTAGCCTTTGTTAAATCTAATGCATCATATTTATTCTTAACTAATCATCGGTAGTTGCTTACTTCTATTCTAGTTTATACAAAATCCTCAAGCTTGGTGTCTAGTTCCAAGAATGCCTCTTCAATTCTCAATGCTTGTCATACATCATCTTTTGACAAGGAATTTTTGAATGTGTCCCTTGATTGTTGAACTCCTAATTTCACTAATGAAAGCTTGGTATTTGACTCATCTTCAAAAACTTCAAGGCTAGCGGCATTATAGTACCTTTCTACTTCCAAAAATTGCTCTTGAGCTTTATTATTTATTTTCTAGATTTCCTCATGTATTCCCTCTATAACCTTATTTCCAATGGATATCATCTCTATCCAATCATGTATTTTATTTATCTCCTCTATTAAGTATCCTCCCTTAATAGATCTGATTGCTTGTAGATCATTAGCATAGGTATGCATTTCATCCATTAGCCCAAAATCTTGGTTTACAATGGAAACTAACCTGTCAACATTTGTCTAGATATGGTACAACAGGTTCAAATTTCCCTATATTATTTGCACTTTCCTCTCCTCAAAATTTCCACACCATTGTTGACATGTTTCCAAAAATAAATCCATCTATGGCCCTACCTATTCCTTTTCAAGTGTAACTCGAAAAGCAATCTCAAGATTATCTAGGTCAATTGGTCTTGCTACTTTGTTCAGGTAGCCTCTTAATAGCTCATTCTATTTTCACATGATTGTCAACTTAGACTCATCCCAATCCATGTGTTTGAACACTTTCTTGAGGCCTGTAGTGATCAAGACTTTCACCATATCCACAGTAGACTTTCCCAATATCACCTCCTTCATTTGGTAATCCTTAAGAGTTAATTCTTTAGTGTCGGCATGGGGAGGAGGAATGTCTATATGTGCTATAAGATCTTTATCTTGATTCTTCATGATGAAGCAAAGTGTTCTAGCATCACCCTTAGGTGGCCCAAACTTCTTTATTACTTTTATCAATTCCCTCATTGCTTCCTCTTATGTTAGTTCCATTTTCTACTTTTTTCAAAACATGACCTCCTTCTTTAGCCATGATGGAGTAGTCCCCATTGGTGACATATGTTTGGCCAAAGAATTTGGTTCCAAAGTAGGTTCCTTTCCCTGATTACTCCTCTCTAGAGTCTTCTCATGTTGAGGAAGATCTTCAAAAGGAGTTTATGTTGTTTGTTGTGCTAAAGATATGACCTTTGTAACTGGGGGAACTTGTGGGATTTTTCCACTATTTTTACTTCTTCAAATGCTTCATTGACATGAAAAATTTGATACTCTCCTTCTTTTGTGTTCTAACTTTATGATTCTACCTGGGTTTTCAGAGGAGGTGGAGCTATTGACCCATTATCCATTATCATAGCAATGTTCTGTGGTGGTGGTAGTGTAATGTCAAGAGGTTCCTAAGGTAGAGGAGGTAATTGATTCCAATCCTCTCCTAATGGCTCATTTGTTGGAGTATCTCTTATTTTTTCTCCTACCATCTCGGTGCACACTATCATGAAATAAAAATTTGAGAGGTTAAAAATATCATCTCTTTCACCTTCCATCTTAGCTATTCACTTATGTTGTTCATCTTGTGAAGTTTCTACCTGTATAGGCTCCCTAAGAGTAGATGGAGGTGTTTGAGTAGAGCTTCTCCTTGTCTAATCTCCTCCTCTACTAGCTTAGCTGAAAAAGTTCTCTTATATAAGGGGATACATTTAATTTGTTCCACTTCTTCCTCATCCTCTACTTCTAGAATGGTTTCCCACACCTATGGTAAGGGAGTGCTCTTCTTCTTCAATTTCCTCATCTTGACACCTATTACCATTATTTCTATTTTGGCTCTCTTTGGAACCAATGGGGAGGCTTCTTACTCTAAGGTTCTTGGTGGTAGGACCCCTGGCTCTTCTAGTTCTTCTACCTCTTGTTGCTCCAGCTAAACTTTCTCTTGTGGTTGCTCTGATTGTTTCTCTAGTTGAGCTTTCTCTACTGGCTCTAACTCTTGTTGGGCTTCAATTTCTTGGGCCTCAACCACTTGCTTCCTTTTCCCAATGGATTCCCTTTTCTTTTTACCTTTTCCCTTATTAGCCTCAAAATACTCAATCTCTTGCTCATGTTGATGTACCTTTTTTGGCCTCACTGGTGATTTAATAGGGTAGGTTGGTATAGTGACCTTGGTACCTTTTCCTTTTTGAGGCCTGGTAGTAGCTTGTAAAGGTATGGCCTAGGGATCTGCATCCATCCTGAATGGCTTCCTAATCCATCTTAATTCCACTACATTTCTATTCTAATGATTTATGTCATCATTCTCCTCGCACCCTATTGTTGCATTAATAATGGGCCTATCATAAATTATATCCCTATTGTACAAGGGATCCATTAGGTTTGTGACATCCTTTTTCTATGGCCTTTAAGGGTATCTCCATGTTTAACACCTTTTTAGAAAAATTTAGATTCATCCTACAATAGTCCCTAATGCAAGCATCATAGTCATCTATCCCATTCATCCAATGGTCTTCGAGGGCTTCTTCATGCACAAAATGCTTCCCCACTAGATGTTGAACCATCCAAATTTTATCAAAATGAGGATCCTAATAATCTTCAAAGGTATATTGATCCCACTTTGATTCAAAGGTAGAAATATCTTATTTATGCTTTACCTCAAACACCTCAATAGTGATCGGCCAACCTAGGTCTTCCTATGTTGTTTCCTCACTCTATCATATGCAAAAGTGAGTTAGCGATCTATCTCCAAAAGTATAAGTTGGTCTTAAGGGTACCTTAGGAGCATCTTAGGGCACAAAAGAGTGCTAGTTACCCAGAGATAGGTATATTTATTAAACTGGATGTAGTAGGCTCCTACTTCAGTTATTCTTGTCATTGCCTACTGACATCCATTTGGCATAATTATCTTCTATGAATTTGATGATTGTGAAAATGAATTTATCATTCACTACCCTATATTCCACACTTTTCAATGAAAGATTATTCTTCACCAGTTGTGCTTATACCACATATAGCCAAGCATTTGCATCTTGCATGCTTCTCTTCCTATACAACCCTGGGCAGTTTATGGTTCTGGCTAGTTGTAGATGTAGACACCTAAATTTGATTAAACCATTAGGTAATATTATTTAGTCATCTTCTATGAAATTATTGATTAAATATGAAATATTTAATTAATTAATCATCATCTCCTAGTTTATTTATTTATTTAATTACCTATAGTCCAATTGATAAAATTAAATGATAATCCAAAATCAATTTATCAGTTAAATTCTCATTCCTCTATTAAATTAAATAAATGTGAAAATATATTTAATTTAATCCCACATCCCCCTTTTAGTAAATAAAGCATTTAATAGATCATCCTAAACCCCTAAACTGTATCATTACCTGTAATCCTACCCATTCACCCATACTAACCTCACTTAGCCAACTAACTAACTCATCTCATCAAAGCTAAACCACTTACTTCCTAACCCTCTCCTAAGGTAAGCCTAATCCCCCTCCTAAACATGTGCACAACTTTAAGCAAGGATTAAGACTTCTTAACCCAAGCCAAAGTCAATGGTCTCCCTTATCCTCTTCCATTCCTATCCAAGAGCATTAATGGCTCTTATATGCCATAAATGCCCTTAAAATCCTCTCACATCTATCTTCCACAATCATCCTTTATAACTCCATTTGACCATCCATTTTACCCATCCCCTCACACTCATCCTCCTTGTGCCAAGTGTCACTTCTTGATTAGCTCCAAACAAGCACAATCCATGTGCTTCCCTTTTAGAGAATCCTAGTCCTCACTCACCATTCTTCCATCCTTGCATCTTGGACCTCCATCTCACTACCCTTGACCTATAAATAAAACACTCTTCCCGCAAAATTCATATCATCTCCTATTGTAAACTTATAATTCCATATTGACCACAAAAAAACAATCATTTCACACCCTTACCATTTCAAAATCCATCTCCACCTCCATTGTTAAAACTTTCACCCATTCCCATGCATCACCACTTACCACTTGAATCTTGAGCACATTGCGAGTACACATCCCCTATCTATTTGGACATATCAAAGTCATCATAGAGCACAATTGATAAGCTTAACATTTTTGGTCTGCTTTCCTCCCTGGTGCTTTTCCTTTGTCTTATCATGAGTGCTACTTTAATTTAGTTTGTGAATGTTAAATCTACTTTTAATGTTCATAGCATACTGGGTTTTTAGAAATATAGTAGATACATCATATAAGATTTCATGTAGAAATGTGGGTCAATCTTGATTGATATCAATTGGTCATCCAAGTTGTCACACATGATGGTAGCCCAATCAATAGGCATCTTTATAGTCCTTATGGTCTTAATGAAGTGAACCATCTATGTTTGTAGGTGACCTACTATAGGGAGGACCATGGCTTTATTGAGGAGAAAAATTTAATACTTGATATCATCTTTCATGTACCCTTAGGTCATGTTCTCTGTACCACCCAATAATTCATCATATGATATTTAGAGGTATTAGTCTACCCTTAGGAGGTGGAAAACCTTCTCAATATTTCTTGGTCTAAGGTCAAGTACTATCTCTCCTATCATGCTCTTTATCACCTTCTCATCTGTCATGTAGTGTTTAGCTAGTGTCATGATCAATTCAAAATGATTGAACTAATGTAGGGAGTGAAGCAACATTCACCAACCCACTCCAAATAAATATTGATACCATTTATGATCTCTCCTTTGTTTTATTGTAGAGTGTCAGAAAGGCATTATAGTTAATGTGGTTGAGTCTTGTATCCTAGATCTCTATATGGTCATCTTGGAATCTATAATTTTTTGGAGCTCGTTGCTACTTGAACACTATAGGTTTAGGTGCCATTTTAGTTGCTAAAGAAGATGATGATGATGCCATTATATCTGAACAAAAGATGAAGATATTAGTATACTGATGTCAAAAGACCCAAATACGACTCAACTAGAACCCAGACTAAGAAAAATGTGAGGAAAAACTAGTCAAGACTGAGAAAATAATAGTATTCCTCCATCAACTATCTATTTTGTGCACTAGCACACCTAGAACATATGTGTGCAAGTGTGTAGGGTGATCTAGTACACTCCCTATTTTTTCCTTTGGATGGAAAAGAGTGCACGTACATAGGATGTGCATGTTCACAACTACGCTTATACATTACTTTGGAGAGGAGGGCAGAGAGTTAGGTTTTCTTTATTTATGGTGTGGAGGTGTACACCTCTTGAGGGTGGAAATGTGTGCATGTGCACACCTCTAAGAGGAATTTCCTTTACCTTGGAGGGTTTGAGGTTGGAGGAGTAACAAAGTAGTGCAATAGTAGAGTTTACAAGGGTGTGAAGGTGCACTGAAGTGGGGATAGTAGTCAATAATGAATAAAAAGGAGAGCCTAGTGAGGGGGTTCCCTTTCTAGGCACCTTTGAGTCTATGCACATGTGCATCCTCAAAAAGAGGTTAAGTGTGTGTTTTCTCACTTAGTGCACATGTGCAAGTGCACAATTTATGCACATGAACTCAAAAACTTTGATTTTCTCCCTGTCTGACTACCTAAAATTTCTCTATTGAGGATCGTGGTTTGACTCAAGGGAGGGTCCTAGATGATTGAGACTTTAGGCTAGATGCCTCAAAGAATTTTGAAACTATGGGGTCCCCATTTTGTGACTTAAAATAGGGTGTGTGTTATGGGACCACAACATGTCCAAATAGCTTCAAGGATAAGACCACCAAACTCACTATCCAAATGGTCTTTATATTATTTATTTCAAAATAATAGAAATTAAATTAATCTTCACAACTCAAACTCTTTCTCTATCCTCTTACTATGCCAATATCGCACCAAATACCTTCTCAAATCTAAATACCAAATCTTCAAACTTGCATTGCATTGATCCTTTTGAGAGCTTACACACATTTACCAACTTTTCATATCACTTGCACAATTCAAACTTACACACTCATACACACATGTTCATACACTTCATCACAAGTAAAATAACCTTCCTTTATACTGTATCCTCAAAATAATTCTTTGAGTCATCCTTGAGGATTTCCCAATTAATTATAATAGGACCTCATTAAGATATTAAAATTCATTACATATTTTCTCAATTACAAAACATTTTTGGCTCACTATAATCATAAATTTTCACACATGAGACCTGAAACTATGTGTACTCACTAGCATCATCATCAAGCTATCTATTGCCATTGTCTAACTTTACTCATCACAATTCTATCCATGTTAATAGATAAAATCAAAATACTATAAACCACTTAGGTACTCTATCTATATACTATATTTTGTAAATCATGAATAAATCTCACATGTCTTCAACTTTTTGCACATGCACTTGTTCATGTCATCAGGAAATATAGTAGAACAAATTAACAACTACATGCTTGACATCATCAATAATACACAATCTATACAACCATGTTTTTGTCTAATACTCTACCAGTCTTTATAGAAATAATACAATTTTGACATCGATGACATGCACAATCATGAATCCAACTTGTTAATCTCCCAAACTATTCTAGCAATGCTTAGAGTACTCCCCCAAAGGAATACCATCAACATTCATGCTAATAAGAATTGCACCAAGAAATGAAACACCACAAAAGATTGCCATCTAACTAAAAGAACTTGAGAGCATACCACTAGAAAGAACCAAAAATTGTATCAAAGACTACAACTTTAGGAGCCACCATCAACTAACTAGAATGAATACTGCATAAAATATCACCATCTAGAGGAAGCAATATAGACCATTGGAGATGGATCCATTTTCCATAGTGAATGTGTAGCATGGAGTGTAGGTGATCAAAACCATGGTGACCACCAAAACATAAAGAAAAAAGAAGCAATAAGAGATATGAGAAGCAATAACAAAGAAAGAGCCAAAGAAGCAACTGAGTGTCCCTGAAAAAGTGGTTAGCTCAACCCAATTATTGCATTGTTTTCTCTCTTTTTCTCTTTTCTTTTCTTTTTTTTTTGTTTTTTCCCCTTTTTCTCAAATTTTGATAACAACAAGTGACCATTGGCAAGCCATTTTTCAATCATTCACCACTAAATGGTGTTGTAAAAATATATTTCACCACTAAGAATTTATTTTGTAGTTAATATCTGCCAAAAACTAGTTCTCAGATATTAACTAGCCAACAACTCTTGGAGAATTTTATAATTGGATCTTTTATTTTATTTTCTAATATTTTGAATAACTGCATAGGATGACCAAAGGAAAAATAAATCCTTATATGGATGATGAAGAATGATATCATCAAAAACCTTAGTTATTTCCATGTCCTAATAAAGGCATTATTAAAACTAGATTGCATAATGAACTTGAAATAATGACTAGAACTTGAGCATATTAACCACTTTCCTACAAAACCAATATTTATCCATGGATCTCATGCCACTAAATTTTGAAGCTTCTTATAGAACTTTGGAATACACACTAGTACACTTGGCTAAAATAATTACTCATAATGATGGCAATCCTCAAAAGATGTATTTCTCTATGATAACACCATATGAAGCTATGTTATCTTATCTTGGTAAGAATAAGAGGTATTCATTGCATGAAATAAAAAAACTTTGTTACTAAAGACAAGGTGAAAGACCAATTATAGTCACAAATGTGTCCATAGAACTCCAGGTAGGTAGAGACACATCTCTAGCAAAGCGTGTGATACAATATGCTCAAGATCTCATTGGATACCTTCAAGTTGTATTTAGATGTGTATCTCTCAAAAATAGCATTATAAGATGAACATGGATCTTAAAGACCAAGTTGTGTATCATCCTTCACATGATATATCATCTAATAAGAGAAGTCATGCTCATGAATGATGAACATATCATGCCAAAATCTTCTTGTTATCTAATAGAGAAGAACGATTGAACCTTAGATGCTTAGAATAGTAAGAAAAGCCATAGAATATTATCATAGCCATTTTAAAGTTTTCATATAGATATGAATTTCCAAATCGCTCAGTGCAAAGATATCATCTTGCCATAATAAGAGACTTGTAACCAATATATTCTTGAGACCAAGCATATCAAGTATAGTAAACCAACAACATCCATTCAATAACTCTACCATTAAGTAGGTAATTTATTTTCACAAATGATAGGTAGAGTTATTAACATGAAGAGATACTTGATAATAAGAAAATGGATAAAGACAAATAAATTCTTGTCTACATATAACATCAATGTAAATCAACGCAAGCTCACATATCGTGACTTGGTTGAGATCTCATGTGTGGAGGTTCTAAAAGGAACAATGAAATCATTAATGAATTGTTGTGATGTGGAGCCTGATCAAACTTGAAGGTTTATTTAGTATAGTTTTCCCCCAAGACTATATATATAGGGATTTGGGGGTAGAACCTCCAAGATGGGGTTAGGGGGCAACATCCTTGAAGCCAAAAATGACCTTACATTGTAAAAGGTGCCAGTTGTTATTTTTCTATCAAATGACTTATTCTAGCCCTAATTTGTAAGTGACAAGAAGCTTGTATAAAATAGCTTAGGGTTAGGATTTCATAATGAATGGTGATATTGTAGGTTCTTGTGATGGTATTGAGCTGTAAGGGGTTGTGGATTATAATCATTGGATAATAAAAATATTGGACTTGTTATTGGTGGATGTGGCCCAGGGATTGGGTGAACCACATTAGGTATTTGTGTCTTTTGTTCTCTTCTATGTGATCTATTATTTTTCATTATTGGTTATATTTTCATGTAATTTTTATTTCTGTCCATGGTTAATCCTAATAAGTGGTATCATAGCCAAATTTTCATCAATTTTGTTTTTATCCAGACCATCATTATTTTTTTTAAGCTATCTTTTGTAGAAATGTCTCATAGTTGAGTGGGAGTCTCATGGTTGATTGGGAGCAATGCCAAATGAGGGTAAGCTAAAGGTTGAGAAGTTTAATGAGAAAAACTTTTAGTTATAGAAAATGCAAATGGAGGACTATCTTTATTAGAAGGGCTAATGGAAGCCATTGGAAGGAAAAACCAAGAAACAAGGAACTATGATAGATGAGGATTGGGAGATTTTAGACATATAGGCACTTGGAATTATTTGATTATGATTGGCACCATCAATTAAATTTAACATTACAAAAGCCAAGATGATGGAAGAGTTGATGCAAGCTCTGGCAAAACTATATGAAAAGCCCTCCACTTCAAACAAGATATTTCGTATGAACCATTTATTTAATATGTTTAGATGGAAGAAGGTGAATCTACTACAGATCATTTAAATAAGTTTAGTATGCTTTCTAGTCAGTTATCTTCTATTAATATTAATATTGATGACAAAATTAGGGCTCTCTTGATTTTTTGTTCTTTACCTAAAAGCAAGAATGGCTTGGCAATGACTTGGTAATGGCTATGAGTAATTTTATTTCTGGATCTAATACCCTAAAATTTCATTATGTGATTGGTGTTATTCTTAGTGAAGAATCTCATAGGAAAACCTCAAGTGGATCTACATCAAGAAGTGTTCTGAACACACAAAGCAGAGACAGAATGGCCGAGAGAGGAAATTTTTTATGGAAATTGTGGGAAATCAAGAGGAAAGTCAAAGGGAAAGAGGTCTCAATCCTAAGGACCAAGAGATTAATGGTATTGTGGGAAACTAGAGCATAAGAAGAAATATTGTTGGACTTGAAAGAACAATGAAGGAGACAAACAAGAAGGTAACCAAGAGGTAAATGTGGTAAGTGAAAAATTTGAAGAAGATATTTTTCTTCTTTCTTTAGAAAGTGTTGATGATTCATGGGTTTCAGATTCTCATGCTTCATTTCATGCTACACTCCATAGATGTTATTTTATTGATTATGTCCAAGGGGATTTTGGGCTTTTTTTTTGGGGGGGATAATGAGCCTTGTTAGATAGTTAGAAAGGGAAAAGTAAAGATTAAGCTACAGAATGAGAATCATTAGCTACTAGATGAGGTAAGCATGTTCCAAGGCTAAGTAGGAATTTAATCTTAGTAGGGGAACTCGGTGATGAGGGTTGCATAGTTACTTTTAATGATAAACATTGGAAGGTTTCAAAAGGTTCCCTTGTAGTAGAAAGAAGGTGTGAATGTAGTTACCTTATATCTTTGTACAGGTCAAATTGTTCCTTCTATTATAATTGTTTAAGAGAAAAATGAATGTTCAAAAATAATTGCTATAGTTGAGCAGGGATAACAAATAGTTGTTGTAGATTCTGATATAGTGTTATGGCACAATAGACTTGGGCACATGAGTAAGAAGGTATGAAACTACTTCATTCAAAGAATTTTTTACCAAGTTAGAAATGTGTCAATATGGATTTATGTGAAAGGTGTGTGTATGGAACACAAAAGAGAGTGAGTTTTGTGAAGAGTGGGAAGGAAAAGAAAAATAAGAAATTAGAGCTTGTGCATATAGATGTATGAGGGCTAGCTCAGGTATCTTCCCTTGGTAGCTCTCATTATTATGTTACATTCATTGATGATGTAACTAGAAAAGTATAGGTTTATTTTCTTAGATAGAAATCTGATGTATTTGTAACTTTTAAGAAATGGAAATGCTTGGTTGAAAATGAGACTAGTAAAAAGCTAAAATGTCTCAAATCATATAATGGTGGTGAGTATTGTAGTCATGAATTTAAAGATTATTGTTCCACTAGTGGTATCCATAGATAAAAAATTGTTCCAAGGACTCCATTAGAAAATGGAGTGATTGAATGCATGAACAAGACAATAATGGAGCATGCAAGGAGCATGATGTTGCATGTTGGGCTACCCTTAAACATGTAGGTGGAGGTTATCAATATTGTTGTATATTTTATTAATAGAGGTTCCTCTAATCCTTTGGGTTGTGGTATTCCAAAGGAAGCATGGAATAGTAAGAAGGTGAGTTATCTTTTCTCAAAACCTTTAGTTGTGAAGCATTTGCAATTATAAATTTTGAAAATAGAACCAAGCTAGAAGCTAAGTCAAAGAAATGTATATTTTTTGGACATGGCATTGATGAATTTGTTATACGCTTTGGGATTTTGAAAATCATAAAATTTTATGAAGTAGGGATTTCATATTCAATGAAAAAGTGTTGTAAAAATATCTATTGAAACATCATGACAAGAAAAATATGATTATGTAGTGTTAGATGATACTCTAAAAGATGATGCTCCAACATTTCCTCATGGTCTGCAACAACTACAACAACAAATACCACACAACCCAGTGAATGTTAGATAGTCAACAAGGCTAAGTAGACCTCTAGAAAGATTTTCTCCCTTTTGTATTGTATTTTACTTATTGATTCTGGTGAACTTAAATGTTATGATGAAGTTGTGTAGGTGGATACAAAGATTTAATGGGAGTCAACAATGCAAGAAGAAATGAATTCTTTGTTGAAAACTTAGACATGGGGATATATGAAAGTTTCCTATAGGTAAAAGAGCTTTACAAAATAAATGAGTTTACAAGTTGAAAGAAGAGGATGGAGGTAAGAAATGATTTAAATTTAGGTTAGTGATAAAAGGATTTGCATAGAAAAAAGGCATTGATTTTGATGAGATATTTTCTCCTATTGTTAAAATGACTTCTTTTCATATTGTTTTAAGTATAGTGGCTACTAAAGATTTGCATTTGAAGTAGCTTGATGTATAAACAATCTTTCTTCATGGTGATTTGGATGAAGAAATATATATGGCACAACTATAGGGATTTAAAGTCAAAGGTAAGGAAAACTTAGTGTGCAAATTGTAGAAAAGTTTATATGGCTTGAAGCAAGCACCTTGGCAATGGTATCTAAATTTTGACAATTTTATAAATGAGCATGGATATAGTAGGTGCTATTTAGATAATTGTGTTTATTTTAAGAGGTTGGATGATGATAGCTACACTATTTTATGTTTATATGTTGATGATATGCTTGTAGTCAGGTCTAACATGGATCACATTAAGGGGCTAAAATAATAGTCAACACATTCATTTGCTATGAAGGATTTGGGGGCAGCAAAAAAAATCTTTGGTATGAAATTCTGTAAAGATAGGAAGAACAAAAAATTGACACTATCTAAAACCGATTATATTGTGAAGGTGTTACAACATTTCTCTATGGAGAATGCTAAAGTTGTTAGTACACCTTTACCTAGTCATTTGAAGTTGACTAAGGAGATGTGTCCAAAGACATTTGAAGAGGAGGATAAGATGTCCAAGGTACCTTATGCTTCAATTATAGGAAGCTAGATGTATGCTATGGTATGTACAAGGCTAGGTATTGCACATGTAGTGAGATTCATTAGCAAGTATATAATTCATCTAGGGCTTGAGCATTGGAATATAGTTAGATAGATTCTCAAATATTTTGAGAGATACATCTAGTAAGTGTTTACATCTTGGGGGCTCTACTACTAATTTACAGGGCTACGTTGATGCATATTTGGTAGGGAATATTTATACCTGGAAAAGTACTACAGGTTATGTATTTATTGTAGGTGAGGTAGTAGTGAGATGGGTTTCTTGATTATAGAAGGTGAATGTTTTATCCACTATAGAGGCAAATTATGTTTCTACTACCGAGGAAACCAAGGAGATAATATGGCTTCAGTTCTTCATGGAAGAATTGGCACACCCATAGAGGGATGATGAGTTGTTTATAGATAGCTAGAGTGTCATTCATCTTATGAATAATTCTTCTCTATATCCAAAGAAAAAACATATATAGTTGTGGTGCCATTTCATTCAATCAGTTTTGTATGATGGACAGTTAAAGTTGGAGAAGATACATGCAAATGATAATCCAATAGATAAGTTTACCAATGTAGTAACAAGGGTGGAGTTGAGCTCCTCTTCAACTTTGGTTGGTCTTCTAGACTGAACAAATTAAAAGAACAATAGAATCTAGGGTGGTTTGATATTCTACTGGGAGCTACAGGTTTAGCAATGGTATGATCAGTCTCCAAGTGGGAGGTTATTATTGTGGAGACTGATCAGTGTCCAAGTGGGAGATTGTAGTGATGTGGAGCCAAATCAAACTTAGAGGTTTATTTAGCATAGTTTCCCCCTAGGTTATTTCTACGGGGGTTTGGGGGCAATGTCTCCAAGACAAGGTCAGGGGGTAGCACCGATGAAGAAAAAAATGACCTTATAATGTAAAAGGCATCAACTACTTTTTTTTCTATTGGATGATTTATTCTAGCCCTAATTTTTAAGTGGCAAAAAGCCTATATAAAATGGCTTAGGTTTAGGGATTTTATAGTGAATGGTCATATTGTAGCTTCTTGTGACGGTGTTGAGCTGTAAGGGATTATGGATTGTAATCACTAGATAATAATAATATTGGACTTGTTATTGGTGGGTGTAGCCAAGGGATTGGGTGAACCACATTAAATCTCTATGTCTTGTATTCTCTTCTATGTGATCTATTATTTTATGATATTGGTTATATTTGCATGTAACTATTATTTTTGTCTGTGGTTAATCCTAACATGAATCTTTGTTGGAAATTAACCAAGAACTACAAATTTGGAGGGATTTTTCCCCAACTTAACTCCATGCTACAAGGTCATGAAAACATTAAGATAGTCCAAAGAATGAAATAAAGTGAGAAACACATTTAAAGCTTTCTTGAGCATTAGTAATTCTATGGATTTCTCCTTAATGTCACATTATAAAAGCATGAACATTCAAATCATCTAAGGAATTAAGAAAGTGATTTAGTACCTATTATCTATGAGTCATCATCTTAAGACAAGAACCAAGAATGAGAAATATATAGATATTAATACCTTGATTCTTTTTAAATGAACAAATTGTCCATATGTAATATATTTTATTTGGTCATGAAAGTATTCAAAACCTTCAATTTCATTTTAATCAATTGAACCAAGACCTTGATGTTTGAATATTAATTTTTTTAAAGAATAGATCTTGTACGATATCACTTTTCATCACTAAAAACTCTATAATGATTAAGATATTTAATAGATCAACTTTTAGTGCATAATTAACTCCAACACACATATATATCTTTTCAATGATAAAATATAATATATTGTTTCCATATGTGTGTGAAATGTCTCAAAAATGACTGATTCAAGAAGTAGATAAGAAGAACTAAATTGGTGGTTTTTGAATTGATCAATACACTCCTCTTGTTCATTTAAATAAACGTCACATCTTTTCAAGTCACAACAACAATTTCATGCACATTAAGAGAACATAAAAGGATCATTAAAATCTCATCATTATATGCAGTTTGAACCACCTTGTTATGTAATGTTTTATTAAGAATGGTTTTTCCCTTGGTGGATATGGAAAAGTAGATGGTATAGGAGATGGATTAAATAATGAAAATGGTACAATTTTTTATGGATGTAAAGTGGGAAAGATGAAGTGGGAAGGTATAATGGAGATGGATACAATGATTGTTGTGAGTCTTCATTACTCCATTCACCATATACACTAGGTGAATAAATATTTTCTGAAGAAACATATTCAATTAAATCATAAGACATTTTAAAATCTTTAACCATACCTTGATCTCCTCTACTTATATCATTTTTTTGAGTTACAAAGAATATAGATGCATCTTTAGCAATATTTTGTTGAGGCTTATTTACAATGTCTATTTACTTCACCTTGTCAACTTGGTATTTTCACTTGTCTTCTTCCTAGTAGTAAAAAGAATGAAAGGTGGTTAAATTTTCATCAAATTACTCATTTTCAAAATCTATTGTCCTATAAATTCATCAATAATTTAGTCCTTGCTCATCCAAAGAAATATAATTTGTGGATGCATGTGAAAATGGTAATGAAAAATCAAAAGAATATATGTGGCATTCAAGAGATAGAACAAATATGAAAGTGTCACCTTGGTTCAATGTACTTTCCCCAAAAAAATTCCATTTGAGTCTTTAAATGCAACATTTTTATTGTTTTTATATTATCTCTTCCAATTGACTTCTTATCTATCAATTGAATCACAATAATCAATGTAGATATAAATATGATGAACTATATTCTAAGATCTATCTACACAACCTAACAATGTATCTATTATGATTTACTATTGACGCAAACCTAAGGTACCAGACTAAACAAGGTTGACACTTGATCAGACACTCTCTAAGGTGCACTATTCCTAACTTGGTTCACTACAACTTCATGCCTTTAATACCTTTCCCCAACAATTACACCAAAAATGTATGGTAAAATTGTGGTTTTAATTAACTCATTTTAAGATAAAATTTTGACTCATGTAGATTCCCTCAATCTAGGGTCATAGACTGATGAAAGGTATAGTGGTTTTCTTCTCAAGGGATGAAGATAGAAATTCAAGTGTGGATGAATGAAACTATGAATTGAATTCTACAAAAAAATAAAATAAGTCCAGAGATAGGAACCATCACTTCCTAGCTACTAGAACTATGCATACAATAAATTAAAAATAAATAAAAGTAATTTATTAAAAGAAAACATAACCTCTCACTAAATTAAGAATACTAAAATCAAACTTTAATATTAAAAAATTCAAACCAAGATCAAACCATAAATATTTTTTCAAAACAACCTAATAAAATGTAAACCTGACAATGATTAAATTGAATTAAAACTATCTTACATAAAATCAAACTAATTAAAATCACACATCTATTAAAATAATTTAGAATCATCTTTGATAAATAAAAATTACACAACCATCAAATTTTTAAAATTAAATCAAATATTTATATAAATAAAACATACAAATATTGACAATTAAAATAAATAAATATCATCATTCTTCATGAGGTAGTGGGCCTTACTCCATAGTTTGGACTTTGGAGATCAAAAGAAAGCTTTTTTATGCCTTTACCTTGATCATGCAAAATAATATTGCATTCATCAACAAGTTGATACAAATTCTTTGTTCCAAAATTCTATATGCTTTTGTTAGAAATGCTTTAGAATAACTAAGAGGGGGGGGGGGGGGGGGGGGTATGAATTAGTTATTCAAGGTCTAAACATCCTAATAAAACCTTTTTCACTAAGTGTAGTGAGCCCAATTAACTAATCATGCATCCAAGCTTAAACTTTCCTACTTAGCAAGTTACTATAAAATCAACATGCAAAAATAACATATGAAGAATCAACACATAATGCGATTTACATGCAAACCCAATTTGCGAAAAACCACTGGTAACATGCTACTCAATTCTCACTCTTCTAAAGTGATGCCCTATGAAAGGCCTGCCCTATTAAAGGCTATAACTTACTATTAAATGTGATTCGGTTAAAGGATTTCAACCACCCTGTTAGAAGTGGGCCTAGTTAGAGGACTTTAGAACATTCGCTTGGAATGCCACCCTATTAAAGGATTTAAAAATGGTTGTTAAACCAACCTAAGTCCATAGGATTTTACCCTAATTGGTACAACTGTTAGAGAGTAACAACAATGACTTTTGATCTGATACAACTCTTAGATTTTAGATCTCAATTCAGCTCACAAATTTTGCTTGGCTTTCAGTCTCTGTAGCTCTAACAACTTTTCCTCCTTTCAAGCTTTGTCTCCCTAAGTCTCCATGCTCATTGTGCCAATGCAATCACCTATATGGCCACTTATCAAAGAAAATTCTTTGTACTCTATTCCTTCCTCTTGATGTACTCTTTCTTCTTGACCTGTAACACCTTAAATAGAGTTCTGGAAATACTTTTCTTGCTCTTAGTCTTCCCACTTTCAATTTTAGTTCGAATGGATTAGGTAAGATTCAATGAATCTACCCCTTATCTTGTTCCTTCTACAAACATCATGAAGAATCCTCCTGAATTTTCCTACAAATGATTTATCTAAAATTTTGTCCCACTAGCTCATCATCCTTATCCTCCATCTAGTTTACAAAATTCAAGGTAACAAACTTGTCAGCTTAGATTTGGTGAATCTTTGACTTTTCAAATAATGCAGTAGCTCAGAACTATTGAATTTTTGATGCTCAACACATACTATGTTACTCGGTACCAACTATGTTTTACTAATGCTTAACACTTACTGTGGATTCACTTAGCATCAACTAAGTTTTTCTTATTGCTCAGCTCCTATCACTTGCTCAGTAGCTAAACTTGCTCAACATTTTCTATTTCACTTAGCACACACTAGTTTTTCATTTGCTTGGCTCCTACTGAAAATCTGCTCAACATGAACTAGTGTCCTCAACACCCACTGATGAATTTAGTCAAGCTTTGCAGACAACCTTGTTACAACTTATCCTTCTAAAGTTTCTAAGTGTGACCAACCTTTGTATCCTCAAGTATATTGTCAATACATCATTTTATCAATGTCTTAATTGATCCTTGTACTTCATTACAAAACCATAACTCAATCTTTCCCTTAGGTTCTTTTGTTACATCTTATTGATCAAATCTTCTTCATCAATCAACTAAGTGATAGTACTTGGATCTTATAAGCAATTGTCATTCCAAAAAATAGTAGGTTTGACATCAGTGACAAAATAATGATTGAAAAAATTCTTTATATCAACAATCTCCCTCTAATGGTCTTTTCAATTGCATTTCCAACAATCTCCCTCTTTGGCATTGATGACAAACCAAATTGATCAACCAAGTTATCAAAATGTTAACTAGGTTAAAATAGTAAATCAAATGCCAAAAAGAAAATTGTTACCATTGCTATTTTCATCAGCTTTCACATCTTCCTCTTTGTTGATACATTGTCTTCTCTTTTTGTTATACTCCCTCTCTAATCTACTATCCTAATTTCTTTGCTTCTGCTTCTCCCTCTTAATTATTGTTTCCTTTCTCTTTCCTTTTTGCTATTTCTCTCTTTTTTATATTTGATCAGTTTTTGTATGGCTCCCTCTTTTCTGTGGCTTACTTTTTTTTGATTAGTTTTGCTCTTGGTTCTTTCTCTTAACTACTATTTCTCTCTTTTTCATTTTGTTCCTTTTAATGTGCCATTTCTCCCTCTGCACATTATTTCTTCCTCTAAATGCACTGATCAATTTTTGTTATTTCTCCCTCTTTGACAACAATGTCAAAGATACATTATCCCAGTATCTTATTATGTAAATGTATCATTTGTAGGAACTCCAATTTCTTCCTTTGTCACCTTGGTTGTGACTTGTTTGGCATTTTAGTACTTTGATTACTTTAGGTAATACCTAAAGTAAGTATCCTATACATCAATTTATAAGATTTCAGTAATCAACTCATTTGATGCAGGGTAGTTCTTTTGTTGCTCAAATAGCCTTTGATAGGGGTATCAACCCTAACTTACCTTTAAGATATTCAAATGCTTCTCTAGGTAGTGCTTTTGTGAAGATGTCAGCAATTTTTTCCTTTGAACTGACATATTCCATCCTCGCTTGCTTTTCTTCCACCAATTCTCTTACATAGTGATACTTAATTACAATGTGCTTTATTTTAGCATGCATCATAGGATTCTTTGATATGTCCATGGCACTTGTGTTATCACAATAGAGTATCATAGGTTTAGTCATTTCTTCCTTCATACCTTGCAATAGATGCTTGATCCATACAATATTGGTGTAGTTGAAAGTAGTAGCAACATATTTAACTTTTGCTATGGACTATGAGGTACAACTTTTCTTTTTGCTGGTCCAAGTGACTAATCTTTTACCTTAGAAATGTGCTCCTCTACTGGTGCTTTTTTTGGTCATCTATATTACCTCTCCAATCTACATCAGTGTAGGCTTTCAACTCAAACTTTTTAGTCCTCTTGTAATATAATTCAAAGTCATCAGTTCCTTATTGGTACCTCAATATTATTTTTATTGCCATAAGATGATTTTCTTTTGGATTGGTAGAAAATCTTTCCACTATTCCAGCAACTAAAGCAATGTTTGGTCTACTATGCACAACATACTGCAACTTTCCAATCATTGATCTATACGTTGTCTGATTTACTTCAGCTCACTCATCATTCTTAGATAGCTTATCTCCTATTGCCATTGGTGTACTGACTAATTTTGAATCTTCTAAACCAAATGTTTTGAGTATCTCCTTGATGTATTTTGATTGAGTCACAAATATGCCATGTTTCATTTGATGTACTTGCAATCCAACAAAAATTTTGATTTCTCCTAATATTGAAATTTCAAACTCATGTTTCATCTGATCAACAAAATCTTTTCATAATGCATATTTTCCTCAAAATATTATGTCATCAACAAAGCTTTCAAACATCAAAATGTCTTTACCTTTTTCTACCTTTATATATAGGTTGTTGTTGTCATCTGTTCTCTTAAATCCTATCTTCACAAGGTATTTGTGAAGTCTCTCATACCATTCTCTAGGCACTTGCTTCAAACCATAGAGTGCTTTGTGCAGTTTGCAAACCATATCCTTGTTGTCATCAACAAATCCCTTTGGTTGTTCTATATATACTTCCTCTTCCAGTATACCATTTAGAAAAGTAGACTTTACATCCATTTTGTAGACTTTAAAACCTTTGTAAGAAACATATGCAAGTAGTGTTCTTACTCCTTCCATCCTTACAATAGGGGAAAATGTTTCCCCATAGTCCAGTCATTCTTCTTGAGCATAACCTTTGTAGACTACTCTGGTCTTATTTCTTGTGATCTCACCATTCTCATCTAGCTTATTCCTAAATACCCAATTGGTACCAATCACATTCTTTTCAGTTGGTCTTGGAACTAAGGTCCAAGTTTTGTTTTTCTCTATTTGATCAATTTCATCTTCCATAGCTTTACACCAGTCCTCATCTTGTAGTGCACCCTTTATTTTTTTTGGTTCAATCTTGCTCAATAGACATGATTCATTCCTTAGTTTGTTCCTTGTCATTGGTCTATCCTTTTTTCACCAATGATTTTTTTAGCAAGGTGATGTCTCCTCACATACTTGGATAGTCTTGGTTCTGCCATTCTTTCCATGTTTGATCTTTTAGCTTCAGAGCCACTATGCACATCTCTTTTAGGTGTTTCATCATCTTTTTCATGTGTACTAATTTTAGAATCAGAATGTTTATTTTCTTCATTCTACAACTTGGCTTCTGAATGCAACTTGATGTTCACTGGTTGTGACTTGACTAATACTATAACTGGATGTTGATTTCCAACTTGATTGGCCACTTCTTCTTCAGTAGGTATTCTTTCATAAAAGTATACAAAGGATCTGTACTCTTTTGATTTCTTGGATTCATCAACTTGGACTTCTACATGCTCATCAAAGTTTATATTTGCACTCTCCACTATTTTATTAGTGTTAGTATTCAAACACTTATATGCTTCACTTCTAGTGGAGTGTCCAAGGAATATGCCTTCTTCACTTTTGCATCAAACTTGCCATTTCTAGTATCTTTAAGAATATAGAACTTACAACCAAATACTTTAAAAAAATTTACACTGGGGCAGTGACCATACCATAATTCAAAAGGTGTTTCATTTGTACCTTTCTTGACTTGTACTCGATTCAAGGTGTAGACAGTAGTACTAATAGCTTCTCTCCAGTACTTTAGTGCAACATTCTTTTCCATCATTAATGTTCTTGCATAGTTTATTACTGATCTATTCCCCCTTTCTACAATGTCATTCTATGGGGAGTTCTTGGTGCTAATGTCTGTCTCCTAATTTCTTTATCATTGCAAAATGTCTCAAATTATTTTGATGTAAACTCTCCTCTTCTGTCTGATCTCAGGTACTTTAAACTCTTTCCTATTTCCAACCCTGGCCAAATACCACTTAAAAATTTGAAATGCATCAAATTTTTACTTTAAGAACATGACAGCCATCATCTTAGAGTAGTCGTCCATAAATAACATTATATATATGTCTCCTTTGTAACTTTGCACTTCTTTTGGGCCACATAAGTCAATGTGCACTAACTCTAGTACTTCATTGGAAGTGTAGGTTTTTCTTTTGAAACTTGACTTGGTCATCTTTCCTAGCTGACACTATTTTCACATTGTATTTTTAGGCTTCTTCAATTTAGGCAAGCCTCTGACTTTCTTCATTTTGTTGATGCTAATTAGATTATCAAAGTTGACATGGCATAGTCTTTTATGCCATAGCCACACATCATCAAGTTTTACAAATAAACAGGTTGCATCTTCCATATCTAGGTAAAATAGATTACTCCTAGTTTGACCTCCTTTTCCTATCATATTTCCATCAGTTTCATAGATTTTTGTAGTTTTATTTTCAAACTTGACTTTGCAACCTATATTACTTAACTATGACACACTTAATAGATTGTAGTTCAATCCTTCAACATAATATGCATTATCACATGAAATTTGCTCTGTAATCTTAATGGAACCTTTTCCTTTGATAAGACATGGAGCATCATTTCCAAATCAAACACTATTTCCATTATATTGAGTTAAGGTAGCAAACTTACTTTTGTCTCCTATCATGTGATGTGTGCATCCACTGTCTATGATCCATCTATCATTCTTGTTCACACAGGTTACTAATGTTGTTGCCTCATCTTCATTTGACTCATCATTTATGGCTACATAGACTACCTCATCATCATTTTCATCATAATCCTCTTCTTCAACAATGTAGCACTTTTTTCCTTTGTCTTTGTAATCTCTATTATCATCTTCTCTTCTATTCTTGTTCTTGTTGCCTTCTCTGTGGTTCTTTTTCTATATACATCTTGTAGCAATATTTCCTACTTCATTACAATTAAAACAAATGATAGGTATCTTACCTTTGAATTTACCTTTGCCTCTATGAAATTTTCTAGCCAAAAATGCTTCCAATTGTTCCACATCTTCTTCATCTTTGTTTTCACTAGATACAACTTTTTTCTTTCTTTTCTTCTTCTTTGGTTTCACCTCCTTAGTGTCTTTCAGCATCAGCTTGGCCTTGAAAGTAGATTCAAGATTCTTACGTCTATAGTTATCAAAGTTGGATAACTCAAATGCAATTAGTCTTCCCACTATACCTTCAAGAGTTAGCTTGTTTTGTGGTATGCATCTTAACTCTTGAATGGTTGAAACTCCAATAGCATAGATGGGGAGCAAGATTCTTAAGAATTTTCTATTAATAGTATCATCTTCTAAATGACTGCCCAAACTTTTTATTGCACTTACTACTTCCTTTATTCTAGAGGTTATATATTGAGCACTGTTCTCACCTTCCTCCATTCTCATGTCGTCAAATTTTCCTCTGAGGCTTTCTCTTTTTTCTCTTTGGACATTCTGATCTCCTCCATAAATATCTGTCAGGGCTTTCCACATATTGAATGTAGAGTTGCATCCCTTGATGTCATCAAATTTAGCATAGTTGAGGGTAGAGGCAATCTCTAGCATTTCCTAATTGTATTCCTACTTTTTATTTAGGTCTACTGTAGTAGGGGCTCCAACTGTGTCAACATGTTCCACTTCAATTAAGGTTTTTGTATGATCACCTATTGATCCAAGGTGTAGCTTCATTAAATTTTTCCATGCAGTGAAGTTACCTCTGTTGAGCTTGGGAACTTTTCTCTTGGACATCTTGATCTTTTCTTCTTCTAGTACCTTTAAGTTAAATCAGTAGATGGCTCTGATACCAATTGTTAGAAATGCTTTTGAATAACTTTGGGGGGGGGTGAATTAGTTATTCAAGGTTCAAATTTCCTAATAAAACCTTTTTCACTAAGGGTAGTGATCCCAATTAACCAATCATGCATATACGCTTAAACTTTCTTACTTAGCAAGTTACTGTAAAATCAACATGCAAAAATAACATATGAAGAATCAACACATAACATAGTAATTTACATGGAAACCCAATTTGAGAAAAACCACCAGTAACATGCTGCTCAATTGTCACTCTT
Source organism: Cupressus sempervirens (assembly GCA_028749045.1). Taxonomy (NCBI): domain Eukaryota; kingdom Viridiplantae; phylum Streptophyta; class Pinopsida; order Cupressales; family Cupressaceae; genus Cupressus; species Cupressus sempervirens. Next base: position 148,407,277 of record CM053790.1, read on the forward strand.
CTAAAGTTATGTCTTGTGAAAGGTCTACCCTATTAAAGGCTACAAAACACTGTTAAATGTGACCTGGTTAAAAATTTTCAACCACCTTGTTAGAAGTGGGCCTAGTTAGAGGACTTTAGAACATTCACTTCAAATGCCACCCCATTAAAGGATTTACAAATGGCTATTAAACCAACCTAAGTCAATAGGATTTTACCCTAACTGATACAATTGTTAGAGAGTAACAACAAGGGCTTTTGATCTAATACAACTCACAACTTAACTTACAGATTTCAGATCTCAATTCAGCTCACAAATTTTCCTTGGCTTTCAATTTGTGCAGCTTTGATAGTTTGTCCTCCTTTCAAGCTTTGTCTCCTTGAGTCTTCATGCTCATTGTGCCAATGCAATCACCTATATGGACACTCATTGAGGTAGAGTCTATGTACTTTGTTCCTTCCTCTCGATGTCTTCTACTTAACACTAAATAGTATCTCCAACCAACCAGTCAACCACTTGACAATCTCAACAACTCTTGCTTCTTGACCTGTAACTCCTTAAATAGAGTTCTAAAAATACTTTTCCTACTCTTAGTCTTCTTGTTTTTAATTTCAATTCAAATGGATTAGGTAAGATTCAATGAATCTACCCCTTATATTGTTCCTTCTAGAAACATCATGAAGAATCCTTTTGAATTTGCCTAAAAATTATTTATCTAAAATTATGTGCCACAAGCTCATCATCCTTATCCTCCATTTGGTTTACAAAATTCAAGGTAACAAACTTGTCGGTTCAGATCTGGAGAATCTTTGATTTTTCAAATAATGCAGTAGCTCAACACTATTGAATTTTTGATGCTTGACACTTACTATGGATCCACTCGGCATCAACTAAGTTTTTCTTGATGCTTGGCTCCTATTACTTGCTTGGCACCTAAACTTGTTTAGCATCTTTTGTTTCACTAAGCACACACTAGTTTTTCATTTGCTTAGCTCCTACTAAAAAATTTCTCGCCATGAACTAGCTTGCTTGGCACCCGCTGATGAATTTAGTCAAGTTTTGTAGACAACCTTGTTACAACTTATCCTTCTAAAGTTTCTAAGTGTGACCAACCTCTGTATCCTCAAGTATATTGCTAATACATCATTTTATCAATGTCTTAACCGATCCTTGTAATTCATTACAAAACCATAACTCAACCTTTCCCTTAGGTGCTTTTGTTACATCTTATTGATCAAATCATCTTCATCAATCAACTAAGTGATAGTATTTGGATCTTATAAGCAATTGTCATTCCAACAAAAAGTAGGTTTGACATCAATGACAAAATAATGATTGAAAACATTCTTTATATCAACAATCTCCCTCTAATGGTCTTTTCAATCAGATTTTCAATAGCTTTTTCTCTTCCTTCATAATATTCCACACCCCTTTTATATCTATTATAAAACATGAAACAAAATACAAGTTGTTTCTCTATTCATACACTTCTGCTTATTTGAATGTGTAGATTTGTTAACTATTTTTTCTAATAAATTATGTATATTATTTTCCACCAATCATATTTTTCTACCCACCTATTTTGTTGCATTGCTTCCATTCTCTCGTCCTCGTTTATAACAATATTTATGACTTTTTCCTATTCTCTTGTCCTTTTTTATGACATTATTTATGGCTTGTGTGATGGAATAAAACCATCAACAAAAATTAGAATTTCTTATGCCATAAAGGTTAGATTTGTTGCTCCATAATATTATGAATTTATTTGTGCCATAAAAATAGGAATTTATTGTGTCATAATAAAAGGATTTTTTTGTGCAATAAAAATAAGTGTTTTCTTTTCCTCCCTTCATTATAACAACAAAAAGTGCCACATAGTAGCATGAATTTGTCATAAGTTATAAAATCTTATTTTATTTTATTAAGTAAAATAGTAAAGTTAAAAATTTGATACTTTTTAATATATTTTTATTAATATTTGATTAAAATTTCAATATTTCATTAATTATTAACATTTTTAGATGGTATTTTTACATTAAAAATTCTAATTTTCAATTTAGAAAAAATTAAAAAATTATCATTCTATTTCAAATATTTAAAAAATAATAACTTTTAATATAAATATTTTATAACTAAAAGTAATTTCTAATTAATCATTTAAATATCATGCTCTATTATAACTAAATAGATCGTATCTTAGAGTATTAATATTTAATTTAAATTTTTTAAAATATTATATAGAATATTATTCATTAAAAATATAATGATGAAGAATACTGAGTTAAAATGTAAAAATTTTGATCCTTCGTATTCATAAAATAATTGTACTCTATTTTAAAACATTTATTAATTTTATAATATTTTTATATAATAAAATATCGATACTCTTTCACATATATAATATATTAAGTATTATAAAATATACTATGATGAAATATTATAGTTTACATGCTAAAATAGATATTTAAAACTAAAAAATATTTATTTCCACAAAGTTAAAATGTAGAAATTTTACTCTGTAATAAATTTTAACCTAAACACTAGTTAATAAGTCTATTTCACATTATAAAAGTTAATATGATTTATGCATGCTAAAAAATCATGCAGTGCTTCCTCAAAATGCTCCTATAAGACTTCAAATATATTAGCCAATGAAGTTCAAGTAAAATAATTTAATGAATTTTAGAAATAAAAAATTTCACAAATAAACATTAGAAAAAGTAAAATTAAAAAGAAAAATACTTATATGTAATTGGTTGAGACAGAAAGATTTAATCACTAGTTAAGTACAAATGATTAGAATAGTATTTAGCCTACGGCGAATAGAATAATATATGTGATATCATGACATTTGAGCAACATAAAAAATAATTAATAAAATAAAATTAATAGTTGAAGTTATTTGTTGTTCTCTTCTGTCAAAATTGTGACATGAAGTTTGCATGTCGATGATAGGAAATATGTGTGTTGCAAGACATATTTTCTAGGGCTTGAAATAAAAAATTATTATTAATAATGACAATCAATAATTAATTTCCATGTTTTATCCAAAAACTATATTAAATACCACATATATATCTAGTCATATGTAACATAAAATCATAAAACAATAGGATTTCGAATGGAAATAGAATATAGGAATGGGTGAGAAGGTGCACAAAATAGTATGAAACATAGTGTAAAATGGGACATAATTGGTTCTCATAAGCTTCTATAAAATCAAAAAAGGGAATGGAGGCCTGGCTAGGAGCCAAATTTTCCATATTTTAATGATCTTGCCAGATACAATCTCATATGATATCTCTTACTGGTGTAGTCATGCTCAAATTTGTTAATTCACAGGCCTTAGGATTTCTCTACTAGTTTTGGAAATGTGTGTGTATCATGCTTGGAATCCTAAAAGAGATATGGAGATTCTACTAGTGAAAAATAAATACTTTCTAGTTATTTTTCCATGCATACATTAGGTAGATACAAGGCCTTCAAGTGTGGTCTTCTTTTTTTAGCAAGGTTGGGTTCTTCATTGAACCCTAACATGTGGTAGTCAACTCAATAGAGGAGTTTCTATCTAGAGTCTAAATATAGGTTAGCCTCCCTAGACTTTTGTTTGAGTTTTTTAGAAGTGATATCACCTATTATATTGGCCTCTTGCTTGGTAAATTTATGAGGTCAGACACACAAACTTGTGAATAGAAGGTAATACATTAAAATTGATTTGGGTAATCCTTTGCCAAACTCTATGGAAATCTATTTGGGATCCTTGTATTAGATCCAACAACTTGAATATGAGATGTTACAAAACACTTATTATATTTGGAATGAGTATGCACATCTAGAAAGGAGATGCCTGTAGTTTCTTTTATCTACTCTTGATACGAGAGTTCCTATTAGAGAAAAAGGTTAATTTCATTTCATTAATTAAATCACCTTTTCTCCCTTCTTAAGGTTTCACTTTATGCACTTTTGCATTTCACATTTAATAATCATTTAGTAATTATTAAATGGATTTTACCTTTTAGGTTACCCTTTTTGGGTTTCAATCACCCTATAAGGATAGATCATTTGTAAGCACCTTACATCTTTTCTTTATTTGAGAGTACATTTACATATTTTTTAGAGCAAACCCTTGCCTTCTCTTGTCTTTTCTCTTCTTTGTGACAGGTTTTCTACGTGTAGGTGTTCAAGGGCTTCATGGGATTGTTTTGTGTATTGCTCAAATCCTTCAGTTCCCTCTACCTCTAGTCTTAAGAATGATAAAGGAAAAACACCTATGGCTGAAAAGGTTATTGATAAGGAAGATTTTACTCCTATGAAACCTCACGAAAAGGGTTAAAGTATGAAGAAAATCAAAAAATAGAAATGAATGATGAAAAAATTACTAGATTTAAGGCTCTTGATGTTTTTCTTTAGGAAGAAGGTATTTTAATTGATCCACCCTTTATTTTTGGGTCAATGGGTGTGAAGTTTTCAGATGATAGAGGGAAGGTTGATATAATTTTATCTATGGAGGATGCTTGTAAGAAATAAAAAATGAATATCGTTAGGATTAATGCAACGTAAATAAAAATTACATGCAAATATAACCAATATCAAAAAATAATAAAACAAGACACATAGATGTAATGTGGTTCACCCAATCCCTAGGTTGTGTCCACTAACAATGAGTCCAATATTCTTATTATCCAGAGATTACACCCAGGTTATAATCTATAATCCCTTATAGCTCAATGCCACCACAAGAACCTACAATATCATCATACCTACTAAGATCCCTAAATCTAAGCCATTTTATACTATATTTTTTCTACTTACAAAATTAGGGCTAGAATAAGCCAACCAATAGAAAAAAATAAAACTCCTAATAGCTTTTACAATAGTAAATTCATTTTGTGCTTTGAGGGCATTGTCCTTCAACCCTTTCTTGTTGTGCCTAGGGCCACTGACCCTAGGACCATGCAAGGGGCATTTTCCCTTGAGCCTTAGAGCACGAGAGTGCTACCCCCAAACCCCTATAGTAAACTATTGGGGGGGGGGGGGCTGCTGCATAGGATAAACTAGGGAAAAATTAACCTCTAAGCTTGATTAGGATCCAAATAATCACAAATGTGGTATAACTAGTTGAAACTTGTCTACAAAAGGAATATAGTGTAACAAGAGAATCAATCACTCTCCCAAAAAAACAAAAATTAGATGATGGCAACATTAGTGGTTCTTTTTAGACCTAGGATCAACAACACATACCCCTCAAGAAAAATCTCTCTAGAGAAACCTTAAAAAAAAACCTATATGATTGACCTGGTAAAGGTGAAGTTAATTGGTGAGATAGTGGTAGAATCTAGATTAGTGAAGATCATTGATTCCCATTTATCCCAACTTCATAAATGATATTTATCTATTGGAATATGAGAGCTATGAATAAAATCTCTACTCAAAAGGCTATTCATGATTTTATTTATTCTAATTCTTTTGATATTTTTTATTTAGGAAAAATAAGTTGACAACGTATGGTTTACCAAACAAGACTCACAAAACCTTTCCTCATAGTATTTGGAAATGTGTAGGAGATAAAAAGTAGTTTACGACCTTTAAGTTTCTTGTTTTTAGAACCCAAATAAGATTGTCCCTTTGTGGTGGATTTTGAGTCACTCTTCCATTTTGTTGGTCACTTCTTACTATGTTTTAGTAGAGATATGTATTTTCTCTCATTTTTATTTTCATATAGAACTCTTCAATAAATCACAACTTTAGTCTCACATCAAATTTCTACTATCCCTGTTGCCCTTTCTTCCTTGCATTGTAACAAGGATATTTGAATGCAATTTATAGTTTGGAGGAAAAATGAGTACTCATTAGGTTGGAACTAAATACACATTTTTTAGAGAGAATATTGATCCCATGAGTGATGTGAAAAAAAATAATGATTTTTCAAGTGGAATAATAGGAGAAGTGATTGGTAAGTTATTTCATGGAGGCTAGATAAATTTATTGCCATTTTTTACTAGTTAGGTGATAGGTGCACTACTAGTTCTAAATTATTAGATTGGAGTTCTTATCATGTTTCATCCAAGCTCTTAACTACATTATTATATAAAATCTCTAAAACCTCCCCATTCAAGTTTCAAATTGTTTGACTATGGGACCTTTCTTTAGAGGATGTTATTATTGACTAATGGTACGAAAGGAATCCACATAGAAAGGTTGTGTATTTTTTAATTATAGGATCCAACATGAGAAATAAAATCTTAAAAGATGGAATATGAAATGTTTAGGAATTTTTTCCTCCTAAAATATTGTAGTAGTGTCCTAGTTGGGTAATATAACTCATTTGAGTCATGATCAAGATATTACCCTTTATCTAATTAGAGAGGAATCCTTATCCTTTAAGTATTTGGACGAATGTGAATTATGTGAGAATATTGTTTGGGGAAAAAGTTCTCATGTTCATTGGCTTCATGAAGGAGATAAGAATGATGTTTTTTATTCATAACTTAGTTAAATCCTAAAGGTGTGGGATTTCTATTACTTCTCTCATGTCCTTGGAGGGTTCTCAACTTAGTTAAATCCCAAAGGTGTGGAATTTCTATTACTTCTCTCATCTACTTGGAGGGTTATCAACTTTCTTTAAGATTTTAAATATATTCAAAGGATTCTCAATACTTTTCAACTTTTTTAACTAAGGATGTTCCTCAAAGTTTACAAGAGAAAAGTACTATCTTGAATTGAATCCTCACTGTTGTTTGTAATAAGATTAATAGGATATCATGTGAACCATATTATTATAATAATAAGAGAAGATTGTGATTTACATGAAAAAAGGTATGGCCGACACCCCTACTAGATTTTCTATTGATTTTCTTTAAGAATTTTGGGAAATCATCAAATTTGGTCTTCTAGAGGTGACTCAAAAGTATTATAGAAATAAATAGATGTTAAAGTCTACGAATTCTATGCTTTTAGGTCTTATTACAAAAAAAGAAAGAGAAAGTATTCTAGATCAATTTATGAACATTTTTTTTTCTATAATTTAGTCTCGATGGTAGAAAGGCTCAAGCAATGTCTTAAAGATTTGATATCTAAGGAGCAAAGTGGTTTTCTTGGTGGTGGAAAAATTATAGATGGAGTTGTGATTGAGATAGAAGTCATCCATTCCATGAATATATCTAAGGAGAAGACTATAATCATCAAACTTAATATGTAAAAGGCTTATCATAGAGTCAATTGGAGATTCTTATAAAAATTATCTTGGGTTTTCATTTTGGAATGAGCATGTTAATTGGGTCTTGAATTTTGTATCTAGATCCATTTAGTTATTAGCAATGGGGATGTACTGAAACTATTTAGTGAATCTCATGGATTTCCAAAAGGATATGCTCTTTCTCCTTACATCATTTTATTAAATATCAAGTAAGAAAATGTATTATTCAAGGTCAAAGATAGAGTAATTTTGTGCCTCCTTAGTTGTAGCTTCAATTTGTGGATGATACTACCTTGATGGACATGGCCAAGATACATGAAGAAGTAAATTTTAAGAGATCATTGGGAATTTACATGTCTAATTTGGGTAAAATAATTATCGAAACTAATTCTTCTATTTTATTTTTCAATACTCATATTATTTAGAGTAGGACTACTTATATTCTTATAGTTCATATTAGCTCTCTTCCTCTAGCTTACCTTGAGATTCCTTCAATTGTATGAGCTTAGTAAAAAGATTTATGGAAAAGGATTTTGGATAATATTTTTAAATGGTTATCATTGGACTTATAGATGGATTTCATCTACTAAGAGAGATATTCTTTTGAAGTCTATGGTGCAAACTCTTCTCATTTACAAGTAGTTTATGTAGGTTTCTCCCTCTAGATTAGTAAGGAAATTTGATGCTATTTCTTACCAAATTTATGGTCTATTAATATTATCTCTATAAATTTGAGCTTTTTCAAGTGGGAATAATTTTATGGATTGAGGAAATCAGGATGCTTTGGTCTTCATCCCACTAGTCTATTTGGAAAGGCTTTAGTGGCCAAGTTGTATTGATAATTTTACACTTGTTAGGATTAGGATTCGACAAAGATTCTTACCCACAAAAAAAACTCAAGGTAAAAGTATTCATGATGTGTCTAGAGTTAGTCTAGTTAGGATGGGATCTATGATTTGAGACACAATTAATAAAGGAGAAAATCTTATAGATGAGGGTATTTGTTGGATTTGTAATAGGGATTTTTGAGCTCTCTTTTTACATGATTTATGATATGGTCACCCCCTATCCTTTCCAGATTCCATAATCTTCAATAACTTTGAAATATTTTCACTCAAGTTTGGTAGAATAAAGTAGATAATTTTAAATGTGAGTTGGAAGTGACTTGTCTAATGGATTCATATGATTGACCTATGGGAGGCTTAGTAGAAAATTATCTAGAGTACATGCTAAGATCTTAGTGAGAAAGTTAGGAAGTCCACATAAGGGTAGAGAATTTTTTTCCTAGTGTCCTAGCCTAAAAGACAAATTATTTATTTTTTACAATGGGCTATGTACAGTTGGACAAAGAATTGCATAGTTAGGAGGTCGTGTCTCAGTGGAAGAAAGTATGGTATAGTTTCTCTTGGCTTAAGTGTAATTCTTTATTATGGTTGGTCACTCAAAGGAAATGCCTCATGTTGAGAATATATGTAAGAGGGTCTTTCATGGTCCCTCTATTATTCTTCTTCTCTATAACAATGAATAATATGCTACACATTTATTTTTTAATGCCTATTCTTGATAGAGATTTGGCATAACTGGTGGGAGGTGGAAAGAAAATATGTTTGTGTTCATGCTTCTAATTTAAATGAATTTTGGGATATCATGTGTAGATTTCTATTTAATACTTTGTTTAAATTTATGTGGATTGGGTTATTGGACTTTCTCTCACCATTTGGAACATTTGGTTGGAAAAAGAATTGTAGGATTATCTAGGACTCTAAATTGATGGGACTCTAATTATTGTAAAAAATTATTAGTAGGTTTCAAAAGACTGTCTCTATAAAGTGTGATCTTTATGTGATTGTAGATCTTGGTGTTTATATATTTTTGTAAGAAACTTAGATCACAAGCCAATATTTTAGGTGGTTTGATTGGAAAAAAAGCTTAACAAACTAAAAAGTGTTGGAAGTGTACTAGTATTCATGATATGGTTTAAACATCTCCTATGGATTATAGAGGTTTAGTGGTTGTATCAGGAATTAGTGAGTTGATCTTTTGGTGAAACAAAAACCACACTTGAAACAAGTTGTTTTAGATATTGGTCACATGTTTGAATCTCCTCCATGAGTGACATGAGTCTATGATGAGCAACACTAGAATAGATTGTTGACATGGTTCCAACATCTTTTATGGTATCTATGACATAGTTTAACAACATTTTATGGATTGTATAAGTTTATTTTCTATATCAGGCATTGACAGTTTGATATTTTGGTGCAACAAAAACAATACTTATAACATAAAGAATATTCCCTAGGAGTGGAGATGGCTTCCCATTGCTGGTAGGGTTGATTATTAACACAAATTTCTCTTCTCAAGGGAATCCAACACATGTTAGAATTGATGGTATTGGTAGAAGAAAAGAAGGGGATGACATGTTATTCTTCTCCATTTATAAAGGGAAATGTACCTATGAATTGTGGGCCTCTAAACCTCACAAAAACTTCAACATTGTCCTTATTTGTGGATTCATCCCGGAATGAATATTGGATTGTTCATTTGAAAATTAGTCAGCAAGGCGACCTGTTGCCTTTTGTCTAAAGGGATTTTTCTTGTTAGATATCCTTAGATTTGAGGTGTTAAGCAACTAGACCCTCTACGAATGAAGGATTTGAAAGAAAATGCGACTAATCTATATGAGAATGCAGATTAATCTAGAATGGAGTATGCACGTTTAATCTAAGAACATGTAAAAGAAAGCTATGCTAAAATGTATGCATATTATGCTAAATGAGATTAAACTAGAAAATGAATATCTTATGAAAATAATGAGCTCAAATGAATGCACAATTCAACAGAAATTCAATGCAAATTCTTATTCAACCTCTCTAAAAATGAAGAGATGAGGGTCTCTTAAATAGACTTTCCTGAAATCCATCAACGGTTGAGATCGATTTCAATCAACGGTCAGGATTAAAGGTGAAGTTCAATCATAAAGGAAGATTCCCAAATTAAAGGGAGTTAACTGATTTCTTTTGAGTAGAATAAGGAGTTAATTGATTTAATTTGAGTAGAATAAAGAGTTAACTGATTTAATTCCTTTTTGATCAACAGTGAACTGAGAATTTCCCTTTTTTGAACTGAAGAGAGATTTTGGTGAGATTTTTAATTTAATAAAATGAGAAATGCTCTCATAATTACCTTTTCTATTTAATTAAATAATTTTATTTAATTAATTAGAGGCACTTTTCTTATTTAATTAAATGACTTTATTTAATTAATTAGGAATGACTTCCCATTTAATTAAATAACTTTGTTTTAATTAATTAGAAGTAAGTTCTCCATTTAATTAAATAATTTTGTTTAATTAATTAAAATAGGCATATTTATTAAATTAAATAAATTTAATTCCATAATACATTAGCCTTAGGATATAATTTAATTTAATTAAAGTATAAATACTTAATAATTAAATTAAATATTAATCAATAGGTTTGATGTGACTAATATGAGTAAATACTATAGGAATTAAATAATAAGCATGATGAATGCAGATTAGGGTTTTCTACATCTGACAATTAAGTCAAGTAGCGAGTAGCAGAATAAGAATTTGCCTAGTGACATAGGACTTAAGAATCGATCAGAAATAAACCAGAATTGGTTGAGATGGCAATGAGCCAATTTTGGGGTATTACAGGAAAGACTTTAATAATTTAATGGAGGCTATTGCTATCAAGGTTATGATTTGAAGATGGCATTCCCTCTATTAGAAGAAATTTATTTATGAGTTTGATTCTCATATTGATGCCAATATGTTGACTGAGAAAAGATTGAATGGTGTTGGTTTCTAGTTAGCCTTAATAACCAAGATCTCAATTCTATATAATTCCTTGGATTATGTATCATTTTGTCACATTCTTAGATAATGGAATTGAGTGATTGATTGTTTGATGAAGTGGATAAAAAGAAATTGGATGATTGGGATGTTGGGAGTAAGGAGGGCTTCCCCCCTGATTATGTAGAGATCTTTGAAAGATAATTTTAGAGGACAAGTATATGTAATGCCATTTTGGGATGTTCCTTTTGGAACTTATTATTTTCTAGATGTTGTCTAGATTAGGCTTGCTTTTTACTTCTAGGTTTTTCATGAATAAAATTTTACCCCTTTTTGTAAATAATAATAAATATTATTTAATTAAAAGAGATAAACTATTAAATTAAATAATTTAGAAAATCACATGATTAATGTAAATGGAAAATAATAGAGAAATAATTAAATAATTAAAATTATTTAATTATTTAAGTGACTTGAAAATAACAAATTAATTGAATGAATAAGGGTCTTTTAAAAATTAGGCAAGAGCCTACAACACAACAGTAAATTGTGAGCCTCTCTTGGGTTTGAATCTACTCAAGCACTTAAAAATAATAATAACTTAATGACAATAAAATAATAATTTTTAAAACATATAATTAAATAATAAGATTTACAAAATGACAATATAATTAAGAATTTTTTAATTAATATTTTTAAAAAATCATATACAAATAATTAGGGATTAGGCGAAATGCAAGCATAATGGCCCACCAAGACTTTGAAACTTGGTGGCAACCTCACCAAGTTGTTCAAAGATGCCATCCCCAAAATGATGTAAGTTTTAACTAACTAAATAAAATGTTGTTTAATTAAATAATTATGAAATTTATTTTATTTTTAAAAATATATACATGGTATGATAGTAAAATTGCACTTGTGTTGTTATGTTATAAGATTCAAATGGAAATAAGATGTTATTGTGTAATATTTCTATAGAAATATTAATATTGTGATTTATCAATTAAAAATATTTAATAAAACATCATTTATCCTTCTTTAAAAAATAAAATATTCGATATTATAACCACATAACAATAATCCAACCAATCATATAAATATTATATAGAAAAGAAATATTCTAAATTATGCCTAGTTGCATAGGAAAATATTCTCTTATAATTAGATACCAGAAACCCATTATCCAACCATACTTGAATGTCTCGAAGGTCCATTAAACGTTTTAGTTAAAAATAGAAAAGTGTCTTCCCTTTTTTTCTTATTCCAAGGTATGGTTGGATGGCAAAAATTCAAATTGAATATCAATATTTTATTAATATTTTTCTTTATATTTCAAATGGAGGTCTTTAATTCATCTTAACTTAAAGATTAGATATGAGATTATACTAAGAGTTTTATTAAAATAAGATTTTAAAGAATAGGATTTAAAATAGTTTAATGTTATTTTAAAAAAAAATTAATATATCATTATTATTGTTTTATGTTTATATTTTTTCAAATTGAATGAGTAATTCATTTTATACTTATTATTGATGGAGGTGTGTGCTAAAATATTGTCTCACAATATGCGTAGTATTTCTAGAAATCCACTCCTATAAGACCTAATATATTAGTCAATCAAATCTAAGTCTAAATAATTTTAATGACAATATATACAAGCTCTATGTGTACACATATTTGTACAAGATCAATCACCATTTACTGCTATAGCATCCTAACTTTAATAAACACACTTCATAACATCTATAACAAAGCTTTTAAACTTCCCATTATATATATATATATATATATATATATATATATATATATGTGTATGTATGTATATATATATGTATATGTATATGTATATGTGTATATATATGTATATATATATACATATATATATACATATATGTATACAGATATGTATATACATATATACTATACATATATGTATATACATATACATATATATATACATATATATATATATATACATATGTATATATATACATATATATATATACATATGTATATATATATGTATATATATATACATATATATATACATATATACATATATATATATATATACATATATATATATATACATATATACATATGTATATATATACATATATATATACACATATATATATACATACATATATATATATATATACATATATATGTATATATGTATATGTATATATATATATATATGATTCATGAGTTATTATTATGAAAGATTGCAAGAATGAGAATAGTCTAAAAAATATCAAAAAAATTCAAACTAATGGAGAAAAAAGATGCGTGGAATGGAAATACACAAAATTTTATCTCACACACAAATCTTACACATTTTATATGATTCTTTCTCACATTTTGAAGAATTGAGTGATTCTGGTGTTTTATTCTAAAAATGTATCGTAAGTACATATTATGATTGTAAGAACCACACCCTAAGAAAAAAATGCCACATCACATGAGAATGAAAATTGTGAAAAAGAAACCAATCACAACCAATGTTGAAAAGTCAAAACTCTATCGTTATCCATTAACTAAATAAATAATACAATTAGTTAACAACAAATTAAGCATAACACTAAGGTGTTGATTTCATCACAAGAACATTACATCAAATGAACAATTATACATTACATGTCCATCATAGACATGAACAACAATACATTACCAATATTTAAGTTTACATTATCTAATAATCAAGATAACATCAATTGAATGATTTCGTACATCATCACCAAGAGGAAGATACAAGACCATAAGATAGATTCTAAAACTTTATAGGTGCTCTAAAAGTTTAATCGGTCTCCAAAGCCATCAGACATCATCCATTTGTTATCTTAGATGAGAGTGTGGCCCAGGTGCTTTTACCTAGCCAACCATAGAATATTTATTCCCCTAAGATTCTTCCTAACATGAAGAATGCCCCAGCCCTAGTACAAGAAGCCTAGATTCTCTGAAAAAGATGGATTCCACATAGTTGTTAAACATACTATATGCATCCATGTGTGTAGTAGCCTAATCATGGAATGTAATAGAGAAAAGAAAAGAACACTACACATTCTACTCACATGCAGTGAAAGAAAAACTATGATACATATACCCACATGTACATACTATGATACATCTACCCACATGTACATTTCTTTTAACCAATGCATGTCTACACATATGGTTCATAATTGAGCACAGTCACACACATATGCTACATGTCAGAAAATAACAAACTTAAATGCAATAAAAATTGGCTTGGCATCAAATTCATTAGTAATGTTGAAAAGGGAGACAAAACATAATGAATCCTACATTCTAGATCCTGACAAGCTGAGAGAAGCAAATCACAATGCATCCATCCCCACCCTCCAAAATTTCCACATTACACCCTTCCATATGGAATTAAACATCAACACTCAGATATACAACAATTAGTAACTATCTATCTCTAAATCCTCTTGTTTGTATTCAATAAAAGGTAATTTATATACTTTGGAAAACATTATGAGAAGCAATGTATTATACCTTGAAAATGTAAGCAAGTCAACACTAATGTAAGAAGATATGATTGTATCTCAAGTTTGTCCACACATGTTCTAAAGAAGCTTCCTAAAAAGATCAGCAAGGAAAACACCCATCCTATACAATAATTCTAGTTAAAAATACCTCATATGGTTTAGGATTTAGTAGTTTAATAATACATTTAAGGATACTATACAAGTTCAAATCAAAGTTAAGTATTAAATCAGCCTTTTCCTATTTTATAAGCAAGCATGTTCCTAAGCACAAGATTTCACGATCAACTTCGTTTAGATTGAATTATGAAAATGTACCCAGTTTTAGATAATCTCCTATGTTCACTATTGAATTATGAAAACATACCCAGTTTTAGATCATCTCTTATGATCACTAGTTATTTGACCCAACTTTAGAATTTTAAAGTTGTTTACAGCATTTACCAAACTATCATATGAACTAAGAAAATAGAGTTCAATAACAACTCAATACTATTCCCATTTTTAACAATTTGACATGGGAAAAAGTGTGTGAAAGGCCTAAGGAGAATTGTAAGAGCATTATGCTTATAAGTAATAATCTCCTTAACTGAACTTGTTAAGTCATAACCTAGTTTCGTACTACTTTTAGGAAAAGAAGAATATTTCAAACAACTTTACTATCATTCCAGCAATGATATTCAATACATTATCACAATGATAGGTTGGGATTTAAAGTAGCAAAGAAAAATGATATATGAGCAGATGTATTATGTCTAGGGCATTATATATAGAAAAATGTCGGTACAAGATTGAATTTCACCCAATGATTTCTAAGATCAACACCGAGAGGCAATAAACTTCTTTAAGGTTTTAGTGCACATGCTTAGCTAGTACATTAGTCTAGTGGGTGTACATACATTTTTTTACTACAGTTTAAAAGTAACACACAAGTTTAGCAAATTTTTTTTAGCATTCGCTCAACAATTTAGTGTAACAATTAGTACTAGAATAATTAAATAAGAAAAGATTCTTGGTCTCATATAAAATTCAATATTTTAAGGCATACATACCATTACATCTAAGGTTTGGATAATGATTTATAAATGTCTTATTCTTACAAGTATTGTAAGCAATTTTTCCAAGCTACTATGGGGAAATAAGTACCAAAGTATTTAAAGCTTCACCCATTTAATAATGCATGCAATAGGAAATCGGTAAGGTGAGCCCTTCAGTAATTAGGTACACACTCTATCATGTTATTAAACCATCCACACAATCCTAACATAAAATCTCAAATTCATTAAGCATAAAATCTCAAATTCATCAAGCTTATTTCCCTACAATCACCGTAATTTAACAAATCAATCAATGGTAACAAAATAATTTTAAGAACAATACTAGAATTTGTGGCAATGAAGGGAACCTAGGAGTTTATTGCTACCTAATGTAGGCTTCTAGTTTCCCCTCCCCCTTTCCTTCTAGCCACCACACCTTTCCTCCTATACATTGATTCAAATCCTTCTTTCAACTATCAATGCCTCCCTTTTCCACTACCCAATGCCCCCTTTTAGTCATGACATATAGTTTTTTATATAGTCTTTTCCTTAACTGACTTAAAACTAACTTTTCCAAATTATTAAATATAAAATACATAATAAACTATGTTCTTACTATGTTACAATTTAACAATTTTGCTATCCACAAATTTTAAGTTGATTCACATATTTAAATATTATGAGCAATTCATTCCATTTGGTAAATAATTAATGAACTAATAACTTCCATTTCACCTAATGTATTAATAAATTTATCTCATTTTCATAAAAGAAGAAATAAGAAGAAATAACATCAAATAATTCATCCTATCATCTAGCATTTAAGTGGTGTGTTGGCTGTATAGAATATATGTCCTTCCCCTTTTGAGAGGCTAACCCTCTCCACCTCAACCACACCCACATCCTCGTCAACTCCTACATCACTTAGACACTCACAACCAAATAAAAGTTAGTATCCATAAAAATGAATAACTGAATCCACATCATAACATCAATGTAATACACATGCATCAATATCCACAATTACATCATCATTATGCAACTTAACACATTTACATCATCATCTTAAAATGGAATCTAATCATCATAAAATAACTTTATCAAAATAATCATGTTTAACATTAAAATGATGTGACCAAGACTTTCAATACATTAATTATCCATATAATCACACTAATTAAAACATCATAATGTTTTACTTAACCATTAATTAATCCAAGTTCAAAATCAAGGTTTGACCTGATCAAAATTGATAGGGTCACCACATAAGAAAAGACAAGGAAAGTCACAAAATGGGACATGATATCCCTACCCTCTAGGAAGAGACGTCATCCTAATGTCAATCACAACAAAATAAGCACACACACATCCAAAACTGAGATATAACTAGAATAAAACAAGCTATACAAAAGGATTGGGAGAGGATTTTCATAAATCCATATCATCCCAAATGGCACTATCCACACCAAATTGGTCCCATTGGACCTTGTAATGTAGGACATCCCTACCTCATACCTTGATGGACATTGCTCAATGAGTCATGTGGACTAAACTACAATCACCCCTGGATCCTGTACTTGCAATACATGAGATATCTTAGGATGATATAACTTAAGTAAAGAAAAATGAAAGACATTATGAATATAGGCCAAAGAAGATGGTAGAGAAAGATGTTAATAAATTGGGTTGATAACTTCTAAAACCTCAAATGGGCCAACAAATCTTGGCACAGGCTTTCAGATATTGTCGAACAATATTTAACTCTTATGTAGTCTAATCCTTAGAAATACCTTATCCCTAGTCTAGAACTGTCATAAAATGAGTTTCTTGTCAACATAGCTCTTCTAATGATCTGTTGCCTCTTTCAACTGATTGTGGATTAAGATCGCCTATTCTTCCATCTCTTTTAACATCTCAGAACCCAGGATAATCCTATCCTCAACTCTATCCAAACTGATAGGAGTTTGACATTCCATCTGTAAAGAGCCTTAAATGAAGCCATACTAAAAGAATAATGATAGGATTTTTTATAGGAAAAATCCACCAATGGAAGATACTCCTCCCATTTTTACTATTGATCCATATAGTAGATGCACAACAAATCTTTGAGCACCTAGTTCACCCACTCATTCTACCTATCAATCTCAGGGTGGTAAGTTGTGTTGAAGTTCAGGTGAGTACACAAAGAAAAGTTTAAGGTTTTCTAGAACCTTGAAGTCATTTAGGTATCCCTGTTAGAGATTATGGTTTCTAGAATACCATGTAGTCAAAATATCTCTTGGATAAACTTTCTTTCCAAAACTAGAGATCCATCCATCAGATTACAAGGAATGAAGTGGACAACTTTGGTTTATTTTTTGGCAATGACTAAGATGAAATCATGCTTGTGTCAAGTCATGCTAAACCTTATACAAAATCCATGCTAATAATCTTCCATTTATACTGTAGAATCTAATGTGGGTATAGAAGACCTATAGGATGGACATGCTTAGCCTTGACACTCTAGCATTCCAAACAATAGGAAACATACTCTATCACATCTTGTTTGAGTACCGACCAAAAGTATAAAGGTCTCAAATCAGCCATCATCTTGTTTACTCCTTTGTGCCCTAAAAATGGAGTGCAGTGCATCTCCTCAAGAATAACTTTCCTCATCCTTTCATGGTTGGGAACATATAACCTGTTCTGGTACTTAAGAACACCATTGTCATCAAAAGAGTAATCATCAAATCATGAATCAAAGGCATCGATGTCCAAAACTAACTTCACTAATTAATAATGGGTATCTCAAGAAGGTACCAAAGAATATATTCTCTCATACAAGTTTGAGATGTACTAATAGTAGTAATATGTCTTCTATGGCTGAGTGCACCCACCTACCTATTCTCTTTTCCTTTAGTGTACTCTATGTCAAAATTATATTCACTAAGGAATTCAACCGCCTCTATCTAGCACTCATATTAGGTTGAGTAACAATATATCTCAACCCCATATGATTAGTTTTAAGCTCAAATAGCTTTCCCAATAAGTAATGCTACCACATCTATAAATCATGTACTATCATAGCCAGTTCTTAATCATGAGGAGCATAATTTATTTCATGCAATTTGAGCTTTTTAAACTTGTAGGCAACAACCTTACAATCCTCCACCTATACACCACCAAACCCATCTTTTGAAGCATCTGTGGTGAGAAAAAAATGTCCATTAAGATCAAATATAACCAAGATAGGAGTAGTAGTAAGCCTTTTCTTAAGAAACTAAAAGGATTTCTCATATGCTTTTGTCCACTCAAATATTTAACCCTTGCATTAAAGAGATATGATCAATGCTGCTATGCTAGAAAATCCCTCAACAATTTTTTTGTTATAAGACCCATAAAACTCCTAACTTCACTTATGTTCTACAAAGTTGGTCATTCAAGGATGATTGTTATCTTTGTGGGGTCCACTATTATGCCATCAGCTGATAATGCCCCAAGTAGTGGATCTCTTTATGATAAAATGAGCACTTGGAGAGTTTCCCATATAACTTCATCTCTCTCATACATTACATAACTATAAGAAAGTGCTCTTCATGCTCTTCTAAATTCTTGGAGTATATTAGTATATCATCTATAAATATCTCCATGAATTTGTCAAGACAATCTTTGAATACATTGTTCATCAGGTTCATGAAAGTGGTAGGTGCATTTTTTAGTTCAAAAGGTAAGACTACAAACTCATAATGCACATACCTTATTTAAAAAGTTTTCTTAGGTATGTCTTCATCCTAAATCCAAAGTTTGTGATATCCAAATCTCAAATCAATTTTAGAGAATATGGTTAGTCCCTTCATTTGACCATAGTTCATCAATCTGTGGGAGAGGATACTGAATCTTTATGGTCATTTTATTTAGCATGTAGTAATCAATCCACAATCTTAAGGTACCATCCTTATTTTTGATGAATATTACAAGAGCACTTCATGGTGATAGGCTAGGTCAGATGAAGCCTTTATCCAAGAGTTCCTATAATTGAGTGTTTGACTCATATATTTCTATGGAGGTCATATGGTAGGGAACCTTTGATTGAGGTTTTTCTCTTAGAACAAGATCTATGGAGAAATTGTACTCCCTCTTAGGGGTTAGTTTGGGAAAATCATCAAGAAATACATCTCTGAATTCCTGCAAAATAGGGTGATCCTCTAATCAAGGTGGAATCTCTTCCAGATTCTTAACATGAGCAACAAATAACTAGAAACCGTTCCTCTTTTGTCTTCAATTGCATTGTTAAATTTTTTCTTAATTCAAAGGGTCATTTGACACCATTTAGTATCATTGAGTGACTTGTGTCATTGATTCATTCAATTACCTCATCCTAATAGTTAACTAATGCTTTATGCTCACTCAACCAATTAATACCTAGGATGACATTGTATGAGCCCAAAAGTGTGACATACAGGTTGACCTCTGTTCAAAAGCTAGGGAGTTCTAACTCACTACAAAATAAGCATTGTTCTACCCTGCACTCACCCCTATTACCCTACTCTATAGACAAAGATTTAGCCATATAACTAGCCCTAACATGTATCTTAGTAACTATCTTAGGGTCTACAAAAATTTTAGTAGTACCAATATCTATAAGAATAGAAATAGGGTAACCAAAAAGTGTACCAAACATCTATATAGGAGTGGCCTAATAATATGACTATCTATGATCAACTACAACATGAATGTGGTGCTACAATGGGAAGTCCCTCCTATCAGATCATTTTGGACACTTAGTGGAAAAGTGGTTACCGCAACATACAGAACATCCTATCTTAGAACCTCTCCTATCATCATTACTATTCTGTTCACCTTTGTTGTTTCCATTCCTTCCATTTCCATTGTTGTTATTTTTGTTACTTTTATTCTTGTTGTTCTTCTAGTTTTCCTTTTTCCTCTTGTAAGAATTCTCCTATCCCTTATCCTTCATGTTTTTGATTTGTTATTTCTTTCCATTTCCTTTTTGTTTTTCATCCAAATACCCCTCGTTATCCTAATAACCCTTGTTATCCTCATATCTCATGTTATCCTGATATGTCTTGTTATCCTTGAACTTCCATTTATAGTTATGGTTGGAAGACTTAGATGAAGAAGCATCCTTTAGTCTCTATTCCTACTTAATGGCCTTACATACTGCAAAATCCATAGTCTCAAGCTCCTAAATTTTGACCTCACTATAAATCTTAGGTCATAAACCCATAATAAACTTCTAGGTTATAAATAGCTCATCATGCTGATACTAAGGAACATACTTCACTAGATGAAAAAAATGCTCATCATATTGTGTAATGTTCATGTTCCCCTAAACTAGCTTGTAAAAATCTGATCATTTCTTTTCATAAAATAGCTAAGGTAACCATCATTTGTGTAAAAGCTCCAAAAAAAAGTTCCCAAGTTACCTCTCCATGCTAAAATTTCTTTTCAACCATAATGTTTTCCCACCAAGTAGTTCCCTCACCCATTAGTAGAAATGTGGCCCAAACTCCTCTAGATTTCCCTATATAGTTTTGTACTTGGAAATACTTCTACATCTTGGTATTTCATGCTTTAGCATCTTCCCCAAGAGCTCTACCATGAAATGTGGGTGGAGTCACCTTCTTGAGATCTTTTCTCAAGTTAGTTGCTATCTATACCCTTTCAATATTAATGAGGGAAATCTAATGATCAACTTCCACCTTCTTCTCTACCTTAGATCTCTTAAGAGCGTTAGCCAACTACTCATCCTCACATTTCTTCCTTCATTTCTTTTCCTACTTATGTAGGGCTTGAGAGTGTTGATCTTCATCATGCTTCCTTGCCTCTTCATCAGTTTTCCCACCTCAAGCTTCATGCTCTAGGTTATCCATCCTTTGGCCTTATTGCTATAGTAAAGCCCCCTATTGGGTCAAAAGTGCCAATATTTGATCCAACATCTAATTAGGTTCCTTAGCTTGTGCACCACTATGAGGCCCACCTCTATGGTTAGCTCTTGTGGCCATGGTGATAACTCAAACACCTAACACACATCGAAACAAGTTAGCAAAGTAGCCCAAGACGTAGGGTTTAAACACAACTTTGATACCATGTCCTAAAAAAAAAATTTCACATCAAATGATCATGAAAATTGTGGAAAAGAAACCAATAAAAAATAATGTTGAAAATTCAAAACTCAATTTTTATCCATTAATTAAATAAATAATACAATTAGTTAACAACAAATTCATCATAACGCTAAGGTTTTGATTTCATCACAAGAACATTACTCAAATGAACAATTATACATCACATGTCCATCATATACATGAACAATAGAACATTACCAATTTTTAAGTTTACATTATTTGATTATCAAAATTACATCAATTGAATGATTAAATACAACATTGCCAATATGAAGATACAAGATAATAAGATAGATTCTTAAACTTGATAGGTGTTCTGAAAGTGTAACTAGTCTCTAAAGCCATCAGACATTGTCCATCTTCCATTTGAGATAGGAGTGTGGCCTAGGCATTTTTACCTCACAAACTACGACATTTTTCCTCCTCGATAATTCTTCCTAAAATGAAGAATGTCCTGACCCTAGCACAAGAAACCTAGCTTCCCAGAAGAAGATCAATCAAATGGATCTAGTGCAGCCAAGAAAGATATTACGTGCATCCATGTCCCTAGCAGCCTAATCATGGAATGTAGCAAGGAAAAGAAAAGAAAAATAGATATTCTACTCATATGTAGTGAAAGAAAAACTATAACATATCTATCCACATGTACATTTCTTTTAACAAATGCATATATATACATATGCATGATAGTTGAGCATAGTCACACACATATGCTACATGTATGGAAAAAACAAACTTAAATGCAATGAAAATTTTCTTGGCTAAGCACAAAATTTGTTAGTTATGCTGAAAAGAGAGACAAAACATAATGAACCCTACATTCCAAAACCTAATAGACTGAGAGAAGAAAATCACAATGCAGCCATCCCCAACCTCCCAAATTGCCACATTACACCCTTCCATAAGGAATTAAACATCAACACTTAGATATACAACAATTAGTAACTATCAATCTCTAAGTCCTCTTGTTTGTATTTAATGGAAGGTAATTTATATACTTTGGAAAAATATTATGAGCAACAATGTATTATACCCCAAAAATGTAAGCAAGTCAGCACTCATGTAAGAAGATATGATTGTATCTCAAGTTTGTCCACAAATGTTTTAAAGAAGCTTCCTAAAAAGAATAGCCAGTTAGACACCTGTCCTATGCAATAATTCTAGTTAAAAGTACCTCATATGATTTAGGATTTAATAATTTACTAATACATTTTAGGCTACTATACAAGTTTAGATCAGAGTTTAAGTATTAAATTAGCCTTTTTCTATTTTGTAAGTAGCTCTATTCCTAAGCACAAGATTTCACAGTCAGCTTCCTTTAGATTGAATTATGAAAACATGCCTAATTTTATATCATCTCCTATGTTCATTATTGAATTATGAAAACATGCGCAGTTTTAGATCATCTCTTATGATCACTGGTTATTTGACCCAACTTTAGAATTTTTAAATTGTTTACAACATTTACCAAACTATCATATGAACTAAGAAAATAGAGTATAATAACAAATCAATACTATTCTCATTTTTAACAATTTGACATGGGAAAAATTGTGTGAAAGGTCTAAAGAGAATGGTAAGAGTATTATGTTTATAAATAATCATCTCCTTAACTAAACTTGCTAAATTATCAATGCACATCCTAGTTAGTCATAACCTAGTTTCATACTACTTTTAGGAAAAGAAAAATATTTCAAACAACTTCATTGTCATTCTAGTAATGATATTCCATAGAAGATCATAATGATAGGTTGGGATTTAAAGTAGAAAAGAAAAATGACATATGAATAGATGTATTATGTCGAGGGCATTATATACAAAAAAATACCCCTACATGATTGAATTTTACTTAATGATTTATGAGATCAACACCAAGAGGCAATAAATTTCTTTAATATTTTAATGCACATGCTTAGCCAATACATTAGTCTAGTGGGTGTACACACTTTTTTTACTATAGTTTAAAATTAACACACAAGTTTTACAGCTGATTTCTATTATTCACTCGATAATTTAATGCAACAATCAGTATTGAAATAATTAAATAAGAAAAGATTCTTGGCCTCATATAAAATTTGAAGATTTTAGGCATACAACCATTACATCTAAGGTTTGGATAGCAATTTATACATTTCTTAGTCTTACAAGTATTGTAAAAAAAATTTCCAAGCTACCATGAGGAAATAGGCACCAAAAGTATTTAAAGCTTCACCCATTCAATAATGCATGAGATAGGAAATCCATAACGTCAGGCCTTTAGTTATTAGGTATAGGCTCTATCACGTTATTAAATCATCCACACAATCCTAACATCAAATATCAAATTCATCAAGCTTATTGCCCTACTACCACCATAATTTAACAAATCAATCAATGGAAACAAAATAATTTTAAAAACAATACTGGAATTGTAGTAATGAAGGGAACCTGGGAGTTTTTTGTTGCTGAATCTAGACTTCTAGTTTCTTCTCCCCCTTTCCTTCTAGCCGCCACACCCTTCCTCTTATACAGTGATTCCAACCCTTCTTCCAACTATCAATGCCTCTCTTTCCATTGTCCAATGCCCCCTTTCAATCATGACATTCTTTTTATATGGTCCTTTCCTTAACTAACCTAAAACGAGCTTTTTCCCCATTTTCATAACAATAAAATATTAAATATTAAATACATAATCAACTATGTTCTTGCTATGTTATGGTTTAACAATTTTTCTATCCACACATTTTAAGTTGATTCACATTTTTAACTATTATAAGCAATTCATACCATGTGGTAAATAATCAATGAAATAATAACTTCCATTGCACTTATTGTATTACTAAATTTATCTCATTTTAATAAAAGAAGAAATAGCATCAGATAATTCATCTTATCATCTAGTACTTAAGTGGTGTATGGGTTGTGTAGGATATATGTCCTTTCCCTTTTGAGAGGCTTACTCTCTCTACCTCAACCACACCCTTGTCCTCATCAAATCCTGCATCACTCAGACACTTGTAACCAAATAAAAGTTAGTGCCCATCAAATTTAATAATTGAATCCACATCATGAACATCATAACATCAATGTAATACACATTCATCAATATCCACAATTACATCATCAGTATGTAACTTAACACATTTACATCATTGTCTTAAAATGGAATCCAATTATCATAAAATAACTTTATCAAAATAATCATGTTTAACATTAAAATGATGCAACCAAGACTTTCAATGCATTAATTATCCATTTAATCACACTAATTAACACATCATAATGTCGTAGTTAACTCAACCATTAATTAATCCAAGTTCAAGATCAAGGTTTGACCTGGTCAAAATTGATAGGGTCGCCACATAAGAAAAGACAAGGAAAGTCACAAAATGGGGCATAACAATGATTTAATTAGTTTTTTTATATCGTGATTAAAAATATGAGATTAAAAAAATCAAGAAAGAAATCATAATTTTAAATTTAAAAAATATTTCATTCTATTTTTTATTAGACATATTTTATATTTCATAATTTGAAACAAAAGATAAATTTTAATAGAATTTAGAAAAATGCAAAGAGATATTTCATTAAGTAAAATTAGATAAATTATTTTTAAAAAATTGAATAATATATGAAAATATACAAGATAAAAAAATAGAGGAAATAAAAATCATATTGTGAAGTCAAAAAATGGCTCTACTCAAATCTTTGGCACATTCCCAGGCAATTACAAAGCCTAAGGGATACTTTGCAAAAATAAAATATGTAGCAAACAATTCAAACCCCATCAAAAGCACATTCAACATTTATGTGAACATATCATAGAAAAATCAGAGGATTCATAAAAACCATCAGGAAAGGCTACAAACCACATCCAACTCCTCTCATGAGACAAAAAATCTAGATGAAAGTGCAAAGCAGGAAAGTTTATTTACCAAAACAAAATATTAGAAAATATGAAGGGTTTCAGAAGCACAAAGATAAATCCCACAGACACAAGACTATTATAATGATTTAGAAAAACTTGGGGTGGGGGGAGCTGTTGAATCAGTTATCCAGATGTACCCATTTAACTTTTAAACATTTCAAACAACTTAAGAAAACTTAGATATCCACTCAGTCTATATATAATACCATCAACAATTTAACATTGCATGCAATTTCTTAACTCTCTATCTCTATATGTGTTGACTGCTAGTAAATAGACTAATGTAAAATATAGCATGCAAAACAATAACATCCACACATGAAAATAACACTTTTGACACCAAGATTTAACATAGAAACCCAATTTGGGAAGATACAATAAGTAACATGCTACCAATTTTTCACTCTTTTAAAGTGAGTTTGGTTAAGAGCCAACCCTATTAAAGGTTATACAACACACGATTAAATGTGACCGTGTTAAAGGATTTAATCACCTTGTTAGAGGACTTCAGGAAAATTTCATTAGAATTCCACCTTAATTAAAGGATTTACAAAATGACTATTAGTTTAACCTTGATTAAAGTATTTTGGACTAATACAATGGTTAGAATATAACTATAGGTTTGATCTATAGAGTACAACTCACCTTGCAAATTCAAATCTCCATTCGCTCATCTAAAAGTTCAATGATTTAATGACTAGCCTTTATTCACATCTCCATCACTAGTCTACTTGGTACTTCCTCAAGCAATAACACTTAACCTCTATTATTTTTCTCTTTCTAGATTCTTTGTAAGATCATCAATCAACAATGAACCAACCTAATAACTCATTCCTTATTCCTCCTTAAATAGGTAATTTTGATTTTTTTTTACTTAAACATCACCATAGATGTTAGGGTTAGGTTATTTTCATCAAATCCTTCCATTTTTTTGTTCTCCTTGTTCTAGAAACTTTGATCATGTAAAAAAATCTCCACATACAATAAATATGCTAGCTCATCAATTCTTATCTTTGACATGCTTTGAATAATTTAAAATTCCAACTAAGTTGGCCTCAAAATCAAATCTTTCTCAAACTTTAACTTCTGTTGTCACTTAGTATCAGTATATTCTTCTACCCAATCATCACTTTGTAGCTCCACAATCACTATACATTCTCACTCAGCATCAACATGCTCACTCAACCAATACTATGCTCAGTCACAACTACACTTCAAAAAATTTCTTGCCAATAATTAATGCTCTGCTTGAACTATTTTTTTTGGCTTCTACTTAAGTTCCTTAATCTTTTGCTTCAGCTCCTTCATTGATTGTGCAAAATTGATACTTGGTCAAGCTTATCCTTTTGACCTGATTCAAATCTTAGCTTAACAATTTTCTTTTACACTTCATGTATTGATTGAACAACACTTTATCTTGTCAATGACTAACTTATCAAGTGCCCATTTTATTTCCATGATAACACATCTCAACTCAACCTTTCAGTAGGCCATCTCATGATCTCTTCTTTTCAAATCCTCTTCATCTATAAAATGATATGGCACTCTATACTATTATTAAATGTCTCTCCAATAGGTTTTACACTCTATCTTACCAGTAGGTTTGACATCAATGACAATGTAATAATTTCTCCAATTGTAGTTTCTAGCAGGGACATGTTTCAACACACACATTACAAGAAGAAAGAGTGAACCCTAAACTCCAGTAAAATCTAGTTTGATAAGGATTAGGATAAGGAATGAACAACCATAAAAAAATAAAAAAGAATCATAGAAGCAATATATCCAGACCCTTAACCAAGTCTATATGTAAGATACCCCTATATAAAATTTTAGATTCTAATAGGATTCCTCTAGGCAATAGGGATACGAAAGTTAATAAAAAATTATTTACAACTAATGGTATCCATTTCAATTCCTATTCCATCTCATTATTTAAGGAAACCCTAGACTCCAAGAACTAGTTTTATAATACTCCCATTCCCAAACCACCCATTAAACCTGATATCGAATCTCATCTCATAAGAATCTACCATAATTCAAAGTTTCATATCAATGTAACATATAAAAAAGTAGAGGCAAAACCCCAATTGGTTTAAAGTAACACTAATAAAAATAGTTGCAATAGAAATAATACCATAATTCTAAGAAATAAGTTTAGTGAAAACTTATGGATCCAATGCATTAATCAAGTCTTCATCTTCTAGAATGGGCCTAAAGCAAGGGATCCAAACTTAGTCAAATGATTGTATGAGTTTTTTGACAAGTAGATAAGTATATATCTCCTTTCTAACCATCTAATATATTTGCATTGCAAGACTAATGATATCAAAGATAGTCTTCTTTCTAGTTCAATATGGTTTTTTAAAGGCTATAGCGTATTTGTTTTAAATTGGAGGCCCAAATTCAATGACGATATGGAAAAAAAAAACTAATAATTCTTTCATGGGTTGTGATTAAGGAAGTACCAGTAAAACTCATAAATTTTTAGACATTAAAATGAATAGAATCATCTATACGTGAACTCTTAGGCATTGAAGCTAACTACAAAACTTCTAATAAAATCAATCTTTTAATCAGCTTAAAACTTGAGCATCAAGATTTCAAACAAATTAAAGTTATAACCATTAGATCAATCTATAAATTGAATTGTGCAAAATATTACAAACACGTAAATGAAATTGTCCTTCTAGAAACCCAAAGTAAGAGGGGTTTAGAGACAAATTATTCCAGATATATGAATAGAAACTCATACTTAAGTAAGATATTTCTTCAGCTTATTAAGTGGACTAGGAATAAGACTATAGAGAAAACAATAAAGTCCATGAATCATTTACATAAACCAAAAAAAAAGTCTTCAAAATAGGTCAATTGTAGCATGCAAAGGGATTGCTTTGAAAGCAGGATTTGTAGAAATGATAAGGAGATTGAGGAAGGAGAAACTATAAAGGAGGATTTGGTCATCAAAGGGTTCCCTAAAAATAATCTAAATACCACCCAAGAAGATAAGTCAATATTATAGAACAAGGAGAAAACATACATAATAAATGGGATAAGGTAGAGAATGAACTAAATAAAATCAAGGAAGTTGAGGAAAAATAAGCATGCCCCAACAATGCAAGAAATGTAGGATTAATAACTTATATATTGAAGACATCAAGGAAGACATGACCAGATATAGAAAATTAATACATGAAATATTAATAGTTGAAAATGATTTATGTGATCAATTAGTTCCATGGGAGGAAGATCACAAAGAGCATCAACATTCAAAAGAAACTAAGAATTATATACATAGATCTGAAAGTAACAATTCCCATACAACCAATCAGGAAACAAAAAAAAATAGAATGGTTATGAATGAGAATGTTGCATTAAATGTACAAATGAGGAATGGTTAAGAAAATTTAAGAAAGAGTGAAGGAAAAGAAAATAAGGAGAAGACAACAGATTCAATGTTAGGGGAAGGGATGAATGTGGAAATATTAGATAATTTAGATCAAGAAAAGGAATAGATGGAAACTATGACACAAGAAAAGGACACACATGTAAATTTCACCTTCACAAAGAATAACGAGGAAACAAAAAAAGATGGGGATTTTAGTTTATACATAGAAGAAATAGAGCTTGAGACAAATACAATTGAGAAGGAAGACAATGTTTTAACTAAAGGTAAAAAAAAGATATGATTTAAGAATTGAAAGAAAGAAAAATAAATAGAAAACATGGAAAAGTATATTGGAAATATCAAGGCTCCATTAATAGAGGTAGGGTTGTGAGAAAGTAAATTCCACCAAGATAATTGTGAGCGGGGGTGAATCAGTTATAAGGATCAATATAACTTTTATCAACCTTATTAAACCTTAAACATGTGAACAATATAATTAGAAACCATAAGAAGATAAACATACATAATAATGCCAAATATGTTAACTAAGGAAACCCTTAATCGGAGGGAAAACCCTGATGGGGAGGATACCCATAAAATAATGTACTAATATAAATGTTCCTTGTAAGGGGATGGACTTTGTTAGTAGCCAATGAAATAGATTCACTACATATCAATCCATTTTAGAAGACTTTGAATCTCTATTAGTAGATTCTAACCCTAATAGGAACTATCCCAACTCTGTTAAGAGTTGTAGAAGGCAAATGGACCCACTATCCAAATAGCATTAGGGGCAAAACCACCGAACTCATTATCCAACTAGCCTCTGTATTGTTCCTTTCAAAATAATAGAAATGAAATTGATCTTCACAACTTGAACTCTTTCTTTGTTTAGTTATTTTTCCAATACCACACCAATACATTCTTAGATCTCAATACCAGATCTTCAACTTTGCATCACATTGATCCCTTTGATTGCTTACATGCATTTACAAAGTTCACATATCTAATACAAGTTTTCTTACACTTGCATACATGTTTGCACTTCATCACAAGGAAAATGAATTTACTTTATACCATATCCTTAAAATAATTATTTGAGTTGCCCTTGAGGCTTCCCAATTAATTATATTAGGAACTCATTAAGATTTCATAATTCATTTCATCTTTTTGCAATTACAAAACATTTTCAGCTCAAAGTAATTACAAATTTTCACACATGCA
Organism: Cupressus sempervirens; assembly: GCA_028749045.1. Taxonomy (NCBI): domain Eukaryota; kingdom Viridiplantae; phylum Streptophyta; class Pinopsida; order Cupressales; family Cupressaceae; genus Cupressus; species Cupressus sempervirens. The sequence goes on from CM053790.1 coordinate 148,437,467, forward strand.
ACCTCAAACCTCATGCACTCACTAAAATCATCATTGGGTTGTCTACTATCACTTCTAACTTCTCTCATCATGATTCTATCTCTATTAAGGGATATAATTAGAACACTAGAAACCACTTCTCAGGTACTCTGTGTGCATATTTTCTTTTATAAATCACCTATAACTTTCACATGTCTTTGAATTTATATACACACACTTTTCCACTTGATCAAGACACAATATAAAACATATCCTCAACTGCGCTTGACCCAAAATTAAATCACTAATTTTGAGTAACCTTTCTAAAAACTGAGTCTAATTGAACCCCTATAAGAGATTTTCATGCATATGTACCCAACCATCATTTTGAGGCCTATGTAGTGTTTTATGTGTTTAACACCTTTCATTCAGTACATGCATGCATTCTATGAAAATAAGTTTTCATTCCAAACCATTTTGTGAAGTGACATTTTGAATATTTGAGAAATTTGCATTTTAGCCTAAGTGACAAATAACGAGAAGAAGCGTAGTTCGCAAATGAATATCATGCACCTGGTTAAGTTTCATGACTCACCACTTTGGGAGTGTCTAATAAACATATCAGAGAACCTATTTTTAAGATTTCAAATCATTTTGATATGTTTTGACTAGGTTTTGAATCCCTCAAATCTGGTTGTTTATTCTTGTCATGCTGATACATATTGCTCAGAATTTTGGGAAACCTTGTTTGACTAGTTATAACTTTGACCCAGTTGACCAAAATGCAAATATTTTTTTTGATTTACATTTTAGGGATCAGAGACAAGTGAAGTTTCATATTTGAGTTTATGATGAATCCATTTGATTAGTTTTCAAACATGATTCCAAAAGCAATTTGTAGAGTTTCGCTGGTATCTAAAAGTGCATATTGATTGGTAGCCTTATTCCATGATAGTTTGAGCCAAATGAATTGTACCATCATGTTCTACTCTAAAAACACTACAAGTGTTCTAGTGTTCCCAATTCTACAATTCCAAATACCCAACTTTGAACACTTGCCAAATTTTCCCAGTTATTCATCATGAACCTAAATCATAGACTTATACTCTTCATATGATGGTAAAACAATGCTCCTAATTTTAGGACCCTACATGTCCATTTGATTAGTTTTCAATGCCAAATCTGAAGGCAATTTATTGTTTCTAACATGGTTGATTGCAAGCAATTTGAAAAGGAAAAATTTGTCAGTCAATGTCTTTTGACTAAATGATCATCGTAAGGTGAGGTTTTTCTAGACTAAAAGAGTTTTCACTAGAGAACATGATTGTAGAGTTTTAGGGCTTAGTTAGATGTTTTAGTTAGTCTTTAAAGCCAACTTAGAGGACTCCCGACACAAAATTGACTCTTCTCACAAAAGGATGAAAATGAGCTTAGTTGATGAATCACTAATAAATGTTGAGTCTAATAAATATGAGGATTTTAATGGATAAATTTGGATTTTTTTTGTCTAAAAATGAATTCTTTTTTAGCCAGACCCACTTTGGGGCCCAACAAATTCATCACATGTCTAAGTTGATTCATGGGAAATAAAGGGTATCTTGGAAAAGATACAATTGTAACATTATTAAGTGTAAACATGTCATCATTTGAGATCAAATAGATGTGTGAGGCCATATAGATAGTGAAATTTATAGAATGAACCTATGCATCCTAAGGTGTCCCATGACTTACATTTGTCAAGGATATTGTTTAAAACTTTTCTCATGAATAATAATATATGAACTCTTAATAAGTTGTTACGAGGGACGATTAAATGGGAACCACATGGAATGGTGCAAAAAATGTGTTCTATCCATTTAATGTGAATTTTTATTCTTTTAAGGTCTATGGGTCTCCCTATGTGCCATAGAAGAGACTAATGAATAAAATGAGGAAGGCACAATGACTTGAGTGAGAGATTTCCACCCAAATAGGAGAGTCATAGATTGTTTGAAGCAGATGAATAGAAACAAAGATGTGATAGCCAAAGGAACAAGGGGATAATATGAATGCATGAATAATGTTACACGAGTAGGGAATTTGGGATTAGTATTGAATACAGAGAAATTCATTTTTCTAGAGTGAATTTGATTCCCTTAGTCTTGTGCGCCCGTGTAATTTATGCTAAATGCATTCTCTGCAGGGAATGAAAAATGTCACTACATCATGATTGTAATTGAATAAGGGGCTAAAATTTATGTTGGCCTAATTCTCACCTAGCTAAAAAAGTTTTGAATTATTCTGTGAAAATCATGAGGAATTTGTGTCTAGACTACTTAGGGTTTCTGAATAAATTGTCATTCCTCACAAAAAGGCCCCTAGTTGCATTTCTTTAAATACCATTTTTACCCTAGGTCTCCAAGTCTGCTTCACATTATTCATATTTTTAAATATTCATTGGAAGGTTTTTAAAATAAAGCCCTAAAACCTTTTAAAATCATTTTATTATATTTATCACATAGTCATTTCAATATTTTCACAAAAATTCTTTCAACCTAGCACATGACTCCTTTTAATCTGGGTTTTCTCGTGGTTTGTTTGCCCCTTGTTTTATTGCTAAGTCCTTAACCCAAGGTCTCATCATAATCCTTCTTACCTTACTTGGGTTAAATTTTATGCTTAATTAATGACCAAATCACAATAGCCCTTGGTATTCCTTGAGATCAAGGGTCACTGTTATGTCACTTTGAAAAGATGATCTTTTTTTTAACTACAGTGACATGGTGATAAAGTGACACCTATCTATCAGACAAGGTGAATGGAAAAGCTTCAAAATAGATGTATCACCATAGATCAGATGAAAGATGAATGAGGTTCATTATGTCACTAAGTGAAGTTTCTCATTCTTTATTCATAGTGACCAAATGACATGAAGACATGTGGTGATGTGGGCCATTATTCTTTGTGGCTAGTGGGTTTGTTAGAACAAGTTGGCAACTGTCTGAGTTCTATTTGTGCTTTACGAAGGTGGGCCAATTAATTAATGTGCTTTTATCCATCATTGATTTTGAGATGATCAAAGGTTGTCATTGTGTCATTATGTAAAATTTCTCTATCTTTACCCATAGTGACATAACAATAGCTTTCCACATGGAGGTCTCTGTCATAAATGGATTTCCAATTGTCAAGTTTTTATTTTCCACGAAGATAAACATAGTGGAGGAAAGGTTTTTTGTCAGAATCATCCAATATTTTTAGGATCAACAAATTTTGCTTTGTCACTATTGAAAGTTGCATGACAAATATTCATAGAAACATAAGGTCAATGAAACATGTTTCTTATTGGGACCATCATAGTTTGTAATCAGGTTTCCTCTCAATTGTCAAATTGAATATTGATCTAGGTTTGTCACTATGTTGCTAACCAAAGAAGAAAGGGTTTTACCTAAAGTAACATATCAATGAGCTGACATGATTACTATCACATTTTTAAGTTATATAGGGAGTGCCAACAAGGTAGAAAGGTTGACACGTGGCAAGCTCTAGGAGGAAAAATGAAGAGCTTAGAAAAGTTGATTTGGCAATGTGGGCTCGGGAGCATAATAGAAAGAAATGTGCATGTGTGGATTCAAGTTAAAAAGGTTCAACTAAAATTTATAATATTTCATAATATAATATGTGGATCTCACTTTGCATTCAATTAGGTTTTGACCCTAGGGTGGTGAATGAAATATTGAAATATATTGCAGAAATAAAGCATAGTGTAAGTCAGTAGTGAATAGATAGATGGTTGATGGCTTCAGCAACACAATTTTGATGAAGATTATATTTTTAGGTGGAGTAAGGATATGGAAGAAAATAGATAGAATTAGTTTTGTGGAATGACCGCCAGGGAGAAGTAAATATTTTTTACGAAAATTATAGATTTTTAAGTTCTATTGACAAGAGTAGTTGAAGAAATTCATGACAAGAGTAGTAGAAGACAAACCAAATCAGATTGAAGCTCCTACATACTTTATGATGTGCATCTAATTTTATTTTAGGGGAGAGTTTTTAGGATTACTTTAAGGAGATATATCAAATATTTTGCAATGACATTAATTAGGTTTTGATTGTCAGTGGAGGAAAAAAGAGACGAATTCAACAACAACATAAAGAAGAGTTTAAGGAGGACACTTGGAAAAATTAGATTTTGATCTAGGATTTTTCTTCCTATCTATATATTCTCTTCTTTTCTCTTTCTAAAAGGTTCCCAATTTTTGGTCTTTTTGCTCAATCTATGTGACTAGGGTTGTACTTAGTCTGTGATACCACAAGGTTGGATTCAGAGTTGTATATCATACATTATTAAGTTTTTCTCTATTATGAACAATAGTTGTAGTTTCTTTGAAGCAACTAGTTAATATAGTCATCTGTTGTATCTTATTTAAGTTTTGTATACACTTGATGTATAAGTTTTAATGAAATGAATACAAGGAATAATCAATTTCTTAGTTTTATTTTGATTCTCGTATCTTTTCTCCATAGTTTGCATTTTTTTGTGGTTTAGGGACAAAGAATTTAAACCCTTTTGCATCCCCTTAAGGTTGTATTTCTTGTATGTTTCGATATTGAAACAAAGAGCCAAGAAAATACTTAATATAGTTGATAGGGTTGTTGGTTATTTGAGAACAATATTTCAAAAGTACGAGGTCTTTATGAACACTGGTGTCTATTTGCAAGGTGAATGGATAGATTAGATATCTAAGTATATGAGTATATTTTGGGTATCCATGTGTATATTTTGACTTAGTTATTGCCCAATGGATAAGGGACTAATCAACTTGGGGAATGCATGTTCTTTTTGTTCATACCTTAGTCTTGTTGATATTCAACATCAATAATCAAATATTTTCCCTTTCATGTTGAAAGAGCTAAAAGAGTTACCCTCAGTTGTCTTATCTAGTTCGTAGGTCATGTTATTAGCTATTCCATGCCTATGTTTTCTATATAAGCATTAGAATATTGAGGGTATTATCTTCTTTGTTAGAATTAAGTGTATGCTTTGAACAGTGGTGCAATAAAGAATCTGAGGTCCACCTACTTAGGTCTTGCAGAGCCTAAAGAGAAGAAGGAGATTAAATAGCCTTATAGCTGGTCTTGGTTTCTAAATGAGTGAATTGAACATGGGAATCAGCTGCCCCTAGGTGTATGTATTCTTATCATTGGGTTATTCAAAAACTATTAATTCAAGAACCAACAAAATGGTAACTTTGCTAGGGAGTCTATAAAGAAATTCATTGTCAAAAGTACTAGAATCTCTGGTATAAAATCCATTTTTTGAATCTACGTGATAGAAAAACCTTGAGAATCTAAAAAAGAGTCAATATAGAAGGAATAATTTGTTACAACAACAAGGTCTCAAAGTGTTTCTCTATTTCTTTGTTAGTGATTCATGTCTCCCAGTAATGTTTTATCCATTTGCATTAGTAGCTTTGAGGGTTGAGTATAAATTGTGTTGTTACTAAGAGAGTTCATTTTCAATCAATTCAACCAGATTTTTTTTTCAAAATATTGTTATAAAATCAGAGTCAAGAATGAATAACAGGTTTTGTTCTCTTTTTCAAGTTTGTAAATCTCTAAGAATGGTTTAATGATTTACATTTTTCCCGCATCTGAAAGTTTGTTCCAGATTTGTTAAGTGAAAAATTATGTTTTATTTCTCATAAGTGTGAGTGGTGACTCTAAATCTCTATACTAGTGTTCCTAGTTGATTTCAAATTATATATTTAGAAGGATTTTTAGCTTGTATGGGCAGATCTAAAGTTCTTGGCAGTTGTTCTTGGAAAAGAAGTTTTATGTTCTTGATTAAAGAGCATAATTTTTTTATCTATCTATTGTTATAAGATATTGGAACATTGAAAAGTGAATCATAGTAGTGATTTCATTTGTCCTCTTCAAGGAAGTGGCAGCTCTACAAGATTTTTATTAATGGTATGAGAGAATTTCATGTTCACACCCATGCCAGATCAGTACATGAAGTTTCAATCATCAACACTAAAAGGTATTTTACTTTTCATGATTTTCTTTTTTATGGAATGTCAAGTGTTAGAAATGGTTGCTTCTATTTAGTGATTTTAAGCACTAAGAAAAGAGGTAAAATTTTATTTTAAGATGGAGTTAGATCTCAGATCTGGGGTTAGTTTTCCAAGTTCTAAAAATTTGGAAACTATAGTTAGTAATATTGCTATGTTGAACAAGTAAATCCACAATATGATTGTCAATATAGTAAAAAGGGTTATGGGTACTAGGAAGTACTCATGGTCTAAATTTTGAACAATGTTATCTAAAGTTTAAATCATCCGTCATGAAGATGCCTTTTTCTTCAAGACCTAAGGAATCTTCCTTACCTAGTATTTTCCTAGATATTCTTGTGTCTGATTCAATTAATTGACCAACACCTATAAGATTACAAGATCTTTTGCAAGCTAGAGAATTTATTAAGAAGATGAAAAGTATTTTGTATAATGGTATAATTCATGTTGCATCTTCTAATGATGATGGTAAATGTGCTAAAGATAATAGTAAGTGTAATGAATTTATAAATAATGATAATTTGTCTTCCAAGTGTGAAGAGAGGGATTCAAGTGTTACTGAATCAGATGACTGCAGTCAGCATGAGGAAGATTGATATGCAACTAAAAATGAGTCATTTGATAGTGTATATGAAGTTGAGGAAATGCATAACAATAGTAGAGGTAATTCTTGCCATGATGAAAATGAGTGTAGTGATGATTTTGATTTTTCAGATTGTCCTGCTAATGGTTCTGCTATGTAAGTTCTTCATGTCATCCAAATAATAATCATAGCTAGAAGAAGATTTATGAGGAAATCTTCTTGACCCCTGATGAAATTTCAGCTTTTTTGACTTGTGATTTTGAGAAATATGTAACTACTTCTAAGGATGCTCATTTTTTCCCTTATCGTGTTTCTTCATTAGTTGTGAAAGAGATACAAAATCAGAACAATCTTTGTCAAATTTTGGAGGTGTATATGATAGTACCTCAAATGTATTTGCACATAAAGACTTGTTAGATCTAGGGGATGTTAGTGAAGGGGAATTTCACATTGATTTAGTTTCTTATCATGTTGGCCAGTATTTGTAATGCCCCGCCAAGGGATCCAAAATAATTAACCTAAATTTTTACTATGTTTGCCAAACAATTTTTTTTTTAAACATGAAAGATAAACCATTCATATCAAACACATAGTAGTGGAAGTAATAACATACAATCAACTATAAACATACATAATAGGTTACATTCCTTAAGGATCCCAAGATGTTGAGTCACATTAGATCTAATTAATACTAAGTCTAATCACTACCACATCCACATGAAAGAATAAATAGAAAGTCCAATGTCCATATTACACATTTGTTCTGAATGCCTCTTGGCAATTAAATTTGGAATGCTCAATCATCCACTATACATAACATAGGGTATGAAAAGCTTAAAAGAATATACATGTGTGAAAATGAAGTACATCATCCTATTCTAATCCATGATGCAAGTGCAATAAATTAAATGAGACCAAATTCCATACATGATACATCATCATAGAAGATATAAACATCTATCGTAAAAGATAGCCATAAATCATAAACACTTCGCATAATTATCTAAATGCATAGTTGCTCCCAACTGTAAATAGCATCATTAGACCAACATGGGCCCTAGCCATCCCTCTATGCATAACATTCCAAGTCACCGAAAAGATCATCGGTATTATTATAGTAGGGACATCACTCCTAAAACATATGCATCAATGATCTAATCATGTAAAATAAGGCATAAGATAAGTAAACAACATCATCTATCATATGCTAATCATCAATATAAGTATACATGTCCATCATCATAATCCAAGAATAGAATGAATATAGATGCCAACAAGGAATGCATCAACCACAGTGTCTCAAACGGATCTCAAATGGTAAGAGTGAAAAAGCACTACCACCCGACTGCGTGGAACCTAAATGGCCCACTTCCACCGCACTCAGGAGATAATCTCAAGTCCCAAATAGGATAGCAAATCACATAAAAAAATTACTCACTAAGTCCATGAATCCTAGAAGTATACTAACTCTAGGTTCCAACACATAGATCGACATCTACACCCAGAGGCACAACAATGACATGTAGGAAACCTACTATGCAAGCGAGAAAGTGTCATTGCATGGATTACGCTAGAGTTACCCTGGTAGTCTCTTAATAGACCTTGGCCCCCTAGTGATCTCTATGCAGCCACTAGCATCCTCTCATACTGACGAGGCATACTATGGAATGCAAGGTCGCAACCAAGCATTCTCTCTACTCCCATCCTAGTCTGTACTAGCACTCAAGGCATGGGTGAGAACATACAATTATCTTATTAGGTTTATTTTAATCCCCATTTAGTGTAATTTTTTCACTTATTAATACAACTTACAATGAGTTACCTCGACAGCTACTTAGGGCCTCGACCCCCATTGCAAGCCACTTCCTGACACTACAAGTAGATAACGTACCCTAAGCTCATGAAATCATAAATTTCAAAATCACCATAGTCCTATACAAGCGACTAGAAAAATACCAAAAGATAATCCACAATAAAAGCATGAAATCTCCATAAGCAACTGAAAAGTATCCAATGATAATCATAATATCCATCGATTCTCAACAAGCAACCAAAAAGTATCTCAAAGTAATACTGATCGAAGACTCCAAAAATGGTCGAGTCAAAACATATCACAACATGACAACATCAAGAATAAATCAACACTTCAGTCCCATCATGGCGACCGGAAATAAACCCAAGTATAATTGATCGATGACTCAAAATGGTTAAGTCAAGTATCTCAATTACATACACCTCAGCAATAACAATCAGTAAATACAAACATCTCATAGAGCATGTCATCACATTACCATGGTTGGGTTTTAAAAGAATCTAGACCAAATAACATCAACATGCCATCACATTCACATAACCCCCGAGCTTCTGGTAACAACCTAAGACTGGTCAAAGCTAGGACAAACCCCAAAACCCCAAAATACATATAGCATAGAGAAACAAGATACAAACACATGTTTTGGTTTGCTTTTGCAATCACATGAATAAGCCAAATATGAGGTTTCCGATTTTGTTTCAAGTATATTTCAAGAGTATAAGATTCTTCTAGAAGTCAACCCATTTATTTCTTTGAATAAAGCATAGAATTATCCCTCCATTATTTCAAAACAATTCTCTAAAATGATCATAAGATAATTATTTACTTATTTAAATCATTGAACTAGTTCCCATTGACTTTTAGATAAAATCATTTGCATTATTTCACTAAAAATCAATGTTACTAATAATTCCAAGAAGCATCTCCCATTATTCAAATAATAAAAATAATACTTATCAACTTTCAAATAATTAGTTTACAATTTCCTTAAAACACTTCAAGGACAAGCATTTATTTAAAATAATCTTCATTGATTTTAAGTAAAATCAATCTCATTAATAATTCAATAATTATTTAACTCTTCTAAACACTTATTAATATCTCTTTTCTTTTGCCCTCATTTAAAAATCCATATACTTAAATTGATTAATAATTAATTACACCTCTTCTACTATTAACTAATCTTAATTAAATTTGATTTAATTAGATTAGATAATAAATCATATAAAACTAATGCATATTAATAAGATTCAACTTTTATTCGAACCCAAACCCAAATCAATTTCCAAATTTTGATTATAAATGTCTTAGATCTATGTTGGTTTAGTTTTTAATTCATTCCATGCTTTGATAGATTATTTTTGTGAAGTTTAAGCACAAAGAACTCCTAGTTATGGAAAATGGAGGAATGACTGTCATTAAATAAAATAGTCCCAGTACGGGGGCCATATCTCCCTAATGAACTGTTGGATCGAGCCGAATTTGAAATATGTTGGAGAGGGCCAAGTTGCACCAATTTTGACTAGAGCGATCAAATAACTTTGGTCGAGGTAAAAAGTTATGAATTTCTAAGTTTGGGTCTATATAAGGGATAGTGACAGGGCAGTTTGTGATGTTTTCTTCATAAATAAAACTAGGGTTTCCTAATGTTTTCTTCACAACCAAATAAAAATTAACATACATATCTAGATTCCAATTTCAAGATTGAAGATTTTTTCATGGAGTATATTCAGACACATATAACAGACACGATGAAGATAGGAAGAGAAAGAGTGCAAATGGAATATACAAAAATCACAAGTGCACCTAGATACTGATGCTAATTTTCTATGCCTCAGAAGTCCATAATAAAATCCCTTCCTTCTCTAACATTCGCCATTCCTCCAAGAATCAAACCAACCGAAACCCCCAAGTGATTAGAAGTGCTTGTAGAAGCATATGAGCATGTAGAAGCATATTAGCTTCTCGAATGCATGTAAGCTTGTCAAAGCATATGAGTATATCCATACACACTAGGAGAGCCTCTATATAAAGGCTTCTAAGATGCATCTAGAATGTGTCTAGAAAGAACTAAGAGATAAGCATGACAACTAAGCACATAACTTCCACAATAAGAAGATAAACATGATGAGGTGTCTAGAATGTTGTAGACACCATGTGCTCAAATAATGTGCTAACTCCTAAGTGTAGATAACATGTGCATAATTAGAGTGCAAACTCTTGTGTTGTCAACATGACAACTCCCAAGAGCTCGCATACTCCTATGTGAATAAATATTAAAATAATGCATATTAATTTATTCAATACTCACTTTACTCCTTTTTAAATTAATTTATTAATTTTAAATCTCATGCACTCACTTTATTAAATCCACTTGTTTTATCTTAATATATTTTAATCACATGCATGCATCATGCAATCTAGAATCTTTTGATAATTTTAATATCTTTTCCATTTTTAAATTTATTTTTGAAACTTAATTGATAAAATAAAAATGAGCTCTAAATATATTATTATTAAATTAATAAATATTATCACGTTCCAAATTTAAACTTATAACTTTTATCTTCAAATTTAAATATTTTATTTAATTAATTTCCCAATTAATAAAATAAAATAAATATCATATTAATTTTCCATTAAATTAAACCATTAATTAAATCTTTTAATTAGGCTTAACTAATAGAAAATACACTAAAGACTCATAAAGTAAAATACAAAAAAAACCCATCATAGCAAAACACATACAAAATCAAACCAAAAGGGTTAATATCATGAATTACATCATCCGACGTATTTGAAGGGTACTGGACTTAGATACTTGTCCTAATTTTCAATTAGCACAAATGGCTTAAAGGTTTGGGATTTGGACTTGAGAATTTATATCCCCTCTCTTACCATTGAGATAATGCGATAGGGTATGCTCATCCTGGCAATTCAGGGAAGTCGATACCCGGTACCTGCAACCTGGATAAAATCCATGCATGTACATACACAATATATACTAAGCTAAATAGGCAATGGCAAGAAGTGGCACATTGTGTAGATCCTGACTAGCAGGTGACTACGACTCCCTTCCTTAACCACATCAAAAATGCTATACAGAAAGAAAACAAGCACGCACACCATACACATGCAAGTATGGGGTAAGTATCTATGAGAAAACACTTATGATAATAAATCATCTAACTAATCATCATCAATAACTGCAAACACTATAATAATCATCATACATACATGAAATATAAAGTACCAAGTAATCTCATCATATATCAACTGAATCTAAAACAATATCTAATAATCTAAAAATAATATTACTAATAATCATCAACATAAAACTAGCCCTAAAAGAGTTTGACAATGATAACAAAAATGCGACCTAGGGGCAAGCACTACAGTATTGCTAAAATAAGTTTTGATGCTTTAGGTGATGAAGATGAAAACAATGTGGGTTGTAATCCTAATTTTGGATTTTATTTATATGCTAATAAATTTTATAATGATAAGTTCAAGGTTCCCTCTAATATTTTGTTAGATGAAGACTATGATTATGATTAGCATATTTTGTGTCACCATTTTCAAGACAATTTTTCAAGCTTGGTGACTAACCAAATTTTCCAATGTGAAGGAGTTTTAGCAAATGAAAAATCTAATTTGACAAGTAACATGACTATGAAAAAGGCAGAGGAATTAGATTTTATATACTTCACATCTAGATACACAAGGTGAGTTGTAATTTCTTGATATATGCAACTTAGTGAAGAAATTTGAATATGAACACTTTGTGTTTCCAATTGATAGCATGCATAAGTCCTTTTGTTTTGAAGACTATGTTCTTGATTGTTATGTTCAAGGGCATGCTTATATGCATTTTTGTAGTGAGCAAGATGAAGAAAGTAATTCAAGTTTTTATATGCACTATGAGAATGGTTTTGTTTCACCTAATCTACTAATGAGAAATTATGATGTGTTTGGTGAAACAAGTGAAAGTGGTATTTATAGCTTATCTCAGAGAGATGAAAATGAAAATCAAGTTTTTGAAGGAGGTAAAAGGTTTTGAGTTTTGATGGCCCAGGGCCATCACCTTGTACAGTTACAATAGGTTTCCTTGTTTTTAATAAGTTAGTTAGAGAAAGTATTGTTGTCAAGCATGTGGTCTACTTCCTTCGGTGATTCTAAATTCTTGCCCTACCTAAAAAGGTGCATGCATCCCAAGATAGAGTCTCTATTAGCTTTATTTTCACCTAGCTAAAAAAAATTTGAATTATTCTATGAAAATTAGGAGGAATTTGTGTCTATATTGCTTAGGGTTTTTGAATAACATGCCACTCCTCACAAAAATGCCCCTAATTGTATTGCTTTAAATGGCATTTTTACCCTAGGTCTCCAAGTCTACTTCACATGTTCATATTTTTAAATATCTAAGGAAAGGTTTTTAAAATAAAGCCCTAAAACCTTTGAAAATCATTTTATTATATTTATCACGTAGTATTTTCAATATTTTTGCAAAAAACCTATCAACCTAGCACATGACTACTTTTAACCTAGGTTTTTCAGTGGTTAGTCTACTCCCTATTTTATTGCTAAGTCCTTAACCCAAGGTCTCATCATAATCCTTTTTACCTTACACAGGTTAAACTTTATGCTTAAGTAATGACCAGATCATGAAAGCCCTTGATCTTCCTTAAGATCAAGGGTCATCATTATGTCACTTTGAAAAGGTGAGCTTGTTTTAACTATAGTGAGATGGTGATAAAGTGACACTTGTCCATAGGACCTAGTGAATGGAAAAGCTTCAGAACAAACATATCAACATAAATTAGATGAAAGATCAATGAGTGTCATTATGTCACTAAGTGAAATTGCTCATTCTTTATTCATAGTGACATAATGACATGAAGACACATGGTGATGTGGGCCATTCTTCTTTTCGATTGGTGGGTTTATCAAAATGAGTTGACATATGTCCAAGTTCTATTTGTGCTTTACAAAGGTGGGCTTGTTTCTTAATGTGATTTTATCCACCATCAATTTTGAGATGATCAAAGGTTGTTGTTAGGTAATTATGTAAAATTTCTCAATATTTACCCATAGTGACATAACGAAATCCTACCACATGGAAGGTGGTAGGACCAGCCCTTGTGCATGTAGTTTTCATAAGTCTTATCATAAATGGATTTCCAATTGTCAAAATTTTATTTTCCATGAAGATAAACATAGTGGAGGAAAGGTTTTTGGGTTAGAACTGTTTGATCTTTTCAAGATCAATAGATGTTGCTTTGTTGCTATCAAAAGTTGCACAATGAATATTCATAGCAACATAATGCAAATGAAACACATGTCCTACTAAACCCATCATATTTTTTAATAAGGTTTCCTCTCAATTTTTGGATTGAATATTGATCTAGGGCTTTCGTTATGTCACTAACCAAAGAAGCAAGTTTTTTAAGCTAAAGTGACATAACAACGAGCTGACACATGTCCTATCACATTTTCAAGTTATACAAGGAGTTCCAACAAGGTAGAAAGGTTGACATGTGGCAAGCTCTAGGAGGAAAAATGAAGAGCTTACAAACGATGATGTGGCAATGTGGGCTCAAGAGCATAATACAAAGAAATGTGCATGTGTGGATTTAGGTTAAAAAGGTTTGAGTGAAACTTATAATATTGCATAATATAATATGTGGATGTCACTTGGAAATCAACTAGATTTTGACCCTAGGGTAGTGAATGACATATTGAAATATATTGTAGAAACAAAGCATGGTGCAGGTCAACACCGAATAGATGGATGGTTGGTGGCTCAAGTAGCACAATTTTGATGAAGATCAGATTTTTTGGTGGACTAAGAAAATGGTGGAAATTAGATAGAATCAATTTCATGTGGCCACCAGAGAGAAGTAAATATTTTGAAGGAAGTTGTAGATTTTTAAGTTCTGTTGGCAAGAGCAGTTGAAGAAATTCATGGCATGAGCGGTAGAAGACAAAATAAACTAGATTGAAGCTCCTACATACTTTATGATGTGTATCTAATTTTCTTTCAGGGGAGAGTTTCTTTGATTACTTTAAGGAGATATATCAAATATTTTACAATGAAATTAATTAGGTTTTGATTTTAGGTGGAGGAAGGAAGAGATAATTTCAACTTCAATAGAAAGAAGAGTTTTAGGAGGACACTTGGAAAAATCATATTTTGATCTGAGAGTTTTCTTATTGTCCATATATTCTCTTCTTTTCTCTTTATGAAGGGTTCCCAATTTTTGGTCTTTTTACCAAATCTGTGTGACCAAGGTTGTAGTTAGTCTATGATACCACAAGGTTGGATCCAGAGCTGTATTTCCAACATTATTAAGTTTTTCTCTGTTATGAATAGTAGTTGTAGTTTCTTTGAAGCAACTAGTTAATACAATCATCTATTGTGTCTTATCTAAGTTTTGTATCCACTTGTTGTATAAGTTTCAATGAAATGAATACAAGGAACAATCAATTTCTTAGTTTCATTTTGATTCTTGTCTCTTTTTTCTATAATTTTCAAGGTTTTGTGGTTTAGGGACAAAGAATTTAAACCCTTTTGCATCCCCTTAAGGTTGTATGCCTTGTATGTTTTCCTATTAGAAAAAAGAGCCAAGTAAATGCTTAATATAGTCGACAAGGTTGCTAGTTATTTGAGAAGGATATTTCATAAACACAAGGTCTTTATGAACATTGATGCCAATTTGTAAGGTGAATGGATAGATCAAATATCTGAGTATATGAGTATATTTTTGGTATCCATGTGTATATTTTGACTTAGTTATTTCTCAATGGATAAGGGACTGATCAGCCTAAGGAATGCATATTTTTGTTGTTCATACCTTAGTCTTGCTAATATTAAACATCATTAATCAAATATTTTCCCTTTCATGTTGAAAGAGCTAAAAGAGTTACCCCTCACTTGTCTTATCTAGTTCATAGGTTATGTTATTAGATATTCCATGCCTATGTTATCTGTATAAGCGTTAGAAGATTGATGGTATTATCTTCTTTGTTAGATTCAAGTGTATGCCTGGAACACTAGTGCCATATAAAAGAATCTAAGCTCCATCCACCTAGGTCATGTAGATCTTGAAGAGAAGAAGGAGATTAAATAGTCTTATATTTGGTCCTAGTGTCTAAATAGGTGCATTAAACATGGGAATTAGCTCCACCTACATGTATGTATTCTTATCACTGGGTATTGAATATGTGTAGAGGCATATTTTTTACAAATGAGTCCATTTTCCAAATATCCATGCAACCTTACATGATTTATGATCAATCTACTTTGGATACATAAGAACAAAGGGGGATTGTTTCAAAAAAAATCTTCATGCTAGTTTAGAATCACCAAAATTTTCCAAAGCATAGGCAATATTATAATATCAATCCATTTCCAAGACCACGGCCCTCTAGAAATCTAATTCCCTGAGACACATGAACATGCAAATTGTGAGGATAGTCATTGGTTGTGAAAGGGGGTTTAAGTGCAAATATTATTGAATTCCCTTCCTGACATGCTCACTATGCATTAGGAAGCTCAAAGAGACCATTCAACTTCTAAGTCATCGAATTCCATTCAGCTTTCTCACAAGAGAAAAAATAATTTTTGATGCATGTTACCATAGCTTCTTGCAAGGAAAAATGTGTTGAGTTGTGATCAAATTTATGGGTTATTGTGAAGTTTAAATAGTGAGTGTTGCTTCATGCTATAGTGCTAAACGTTTGGGTGTGCACACAAATAGTATAATAGAAAATATAATTGGGATATGTATCCCACATATATTGAGGAGGTTCCTGTAAATTTTCTTTTAATAAAAAATGCACATAGTACATTTGTGTAAAGCATCCATACTTTATGACACAAGAAAACCTTCCACAAGTGGGACCCAAATCCAACTTGGGCTAGAAAGAAGGTAGCATTTGACCAATTATATGCATGAGAGGATGATGATGTGGAAAACAAGACAATAAATGATAGAGTGCCATTTTGGGCCTAGTAATCACACAGATGCACATATAGTTGGAAGTTAGCATAAAATGGTTGCAAAACTATGAAACAATTATAGAGGTGATTAATGTGAGGTTGGTAGTTAATGTGGAAATTAGCATAAATAGTTGCAAAACCACAAAATGGTTAATTTGGTGGTTAGTTGTGTGGCTGATAATTAATGTTGCAGTTAATGTTAAATGACCCCGACATTGTGACTAACCGCTCACAGTTAGTTGCATGGTCACCAGTTAAGCTTGATGGTTAGTGTTAGAGGTTTTCAAGTGATGAAATGGAAACATATGGCACTAGGGGCCCGCAAGAAGATGATGTGGTAGCTCATGGGTGAATGATGTGGTGACATGTAGCGATGAAGTGGCAAAGTTCTCTAAGGGATGTTGATTTCATTGGTGATTGTACAAAAATGAACCAATCTAGGAGTGCCATGTAGCAAGTTTAGTCAACCAATTTTGACTTGAAACGAGAAAGAGGGAACTTTTCCAAAGCTCAAAAAAAAAAAAATTAATATATTTCCTCATTCTATGTGCGGGAATTTTAAATTGAAACTAAATTATTTCATATAGTTCAAACTTTGGGTTAAAATTAATTATTTTCAAATTCAAAGGCCTCTAAATTAGTTTTTGAACCTACAAATTCTTTCAGACACCCTAGGCATGTCTTTGAGGCCAATATAGGACTATTATGTATTGTCAAAAAGCCCATGATGTCTAATCTCAAGATATGTCATTAGGTTTTGCACAAGTATTGGTGGGAAGTAGTTATGATCATATTTTTCTAAGGCACTCAAATTTCAACTACATTCTGGTATGAGCATTTCAAATTTAGTTTATGGCTAAATGCTTAGATGAGTATGCACCATACTTGGAGAGGTTCATTTTAGCATTATCATTTTTTCTCCAAATCAATTTTGTAGGGGTTTTGGAAACTTTTGACACTAGATTAGATATTTTATCATAAATGGGCTTTTCTTATGATTCAAAGAGATATTTTTAGAGTTTATTATGGCAATTATGGGATTTGATTGAGTTTTTAGTTGAAGAGAGAAGAGAGAGGTTTGGCTTCAGCAAATAAAAGAATTTCAAGTGGAAAAATGACATCTGTAGATCAAATCTAGGATTCCTTGCTTCTATATATTTCTTTCTACTCTCATTATACAGGGTTGGTTCCCAAAACTTTGGGAAAATTCTCAACTAGGTTTTCACCATTCTTTCAGCATTTCTCTCTTGTATGAACAACAATTAATAGAGTTATAGTTTGAACTATAAGTATTTTATGAGTCTTTCATGCATCATGAATGTACTTGGTTAAAAGGAATGAATAAAAAGAATAACAAATTACTTAGTTTCATTCTAAGTCTTGTCTAATATCTCTGTTGTTTGTAACCTTTTGTGGTTTGTGATCAAAGATTATAGATCTAGTTGCAATTCATTTTGGGTTGTATGTTTTGATGTGCTTTTCCTTTGGTTCAAAGAATCATGTAAATTCTTGATACATCTTGACAAGGTTGTGAGTTTCATGAGAAGGATATTTGATGAGTATTAGGTTTAGTTTGAATGTTGATTTCTAATTCACAAAGTGAGAAAATAGATCATTAATACCTAATGTATGTTATGATTGGTGGGATACCTAATGGATAGGACACTGATCAGTCATAAGGTCTTCTCATTTCTTGTTGTTGCATATTTAAGATTTTTTTGGTATAAAACAATTAAATAATATCCATTTCTCTTTCATGTTGTAGAGCTAAAAAGGATACCCACACTTCGCTTGTCAATCTCATAGGTTATGTCATTAGTTATTTCATATCTATTTCATTTGCATAAGAAATAGAGGACTTGGGGTTTTAATCTACTTTTTCTAGATTCAAATGTATGCTTTAGGAACTAGTACCATATGAATGAATTTGAGGTCTACCTAGCTAGGTTTCGCAAAGCCTGAAGTAGAAGAAGTAGTTTAACCTTATAGTTGGCCTGGGTTCTTAACAAATTGTGTCTATAATAGGAGATAATTCCCCTTAGATGCAATCTTGTCTTGGCTACCTAGTAGTTGAAATCTTTGTTAAATCAAGATTCAACAAAATGGTGTCGCTACAGGAGATTAGAGTTACAAGGCTTTTTAAAAGGAGTTTGAATCTTTGTTCTACCTTATTCATGAGAGAAATAGTTTAAGAGTTGGATGAAAATTGTGTGCTACAACCATAGTACATTTATCATCAATTAGTTTAGCTAGGTAATGTTTTAAAGTGCTATTGTAAAATTTAGAGTCAAGAATGATCAAATGTGTTTGTTCTCTTTACCAAGTGTGTAAATTCTCAAAGGTGGTTTGATGTTCTACATGTTCTCCAAGACCTAGAAGTCTAGTTTAGATTTTTCAAGTTACAAATTATGTTTTAAAATCTTTTTCACAAGTGTGAGTGGCAACTCTAAAAGATCTAATACCAATTCCTAATTTATTTTATATAGAAAATTTCAAATACTTTCAACATTTTATTGAACAAATCTAAAGCTTTTGTGAGTAGTTCTTGATTGGAGAGTTAGAGTGTTGTATGTATCTTCTATTTTATGAAGTTGAAGTGCTAAAAAGTAAATCACAATAGTGATTTCATTGGCCTCATTCAAGGAGGTGATGGCTTTACATGGTTTTTATATATGGTGTGAAGAATTTCATGTTTACATCAGTTGCCAGTCAGTAGTTCTAGTTGCAACATCAAAAATTAAAGGTATTTTAATTTTCATGAGTTTTTCTTTCCATGAAAATTAAGTGATAAGAATGGTTGCCTCTATTCAATGATTTCAACACTAATGAGAGAGGTATAATTTTTTTTTAAATAGATTCAAACTTTAAGTCTGAAGGTTGTTTATCAAGTTATGGAGGTGTTTGTGAACATATTATAAGGTTAAGAAAGGAGCTATGTGATCATATTTTCATTTTCATAAGGAATGAAATAGGACATTTTAAAGTGTAAATGATGTTCAAAAGTACCTAAAATTTAAATCAACACTTATGAATCTTCATTTTTATTTAAGACCTAAGAAGGCTTCATGGTCTATTGTTTTCTTAGATGTTTTCATTCCTAATTCAGTCAATTGGTTAGCGACATTAAGATTAGAAAGGGTTATTCACATTGAAGAATCCTTGAAGAAAATTGAGAGTTATTTGATTGACAATGAATTCTATGTTGACTCTTCTGATGATGATAGTGAAAGTGTTCAAAGTCATAGTGAATATTATGAATCCATAGATAATGATAATTCAGCTTTTGATTTTGAAGAGAAGGATTCAAACTTTAATGAATTAGATGATTGCAATCATCATGAGAAAGACATATATATAACTGAAAATGAATCATGTGATAGTTTGTATGAGAGTGAGGAAAATTATAATAGCAGTAGGATTAACTCTTCTTGTGATGAAAATGAGTATGGTGATGTACCTATTATTGAGGTATTTTGTAGAGAAGAGGAAACATGTTGTGGTAAGGATTCTAATTTTTAAGATTTCTATACTAATGATGTTGCTATTATAAGTATTTCAGATCATCTAGATTATGATCATAGCCAAGGAGAATAGACTTGTGATGAAGCCTTGTTAAACATTGATGAAATTTTAGAACTATTAGCTCATGATTGTGAAAGGTATGCAAATTTTTCTAAGGATGCTCACAATTTCTGTTGTTATTTTTTTTCCCAAGATGAAGTCCTTTCCCCAAAGTTTGATGTTGAAAGTAATGCAAAATCAAAATATTTTGTATCAAGTTTTGGAGATGTATATGATAGTAGTTCAAATCCCAATACACATGATGGCTTATCTGATGTGGGGAGCACTACTAAGGGGAGATTTAATTTGGTTCAAATTCTTCTCATGTTGATGATGTTGCAATAAGTTTTGATTGTTTGTATAATAAAAAGGAAAGGATTGGAAGTTATGAATCTAATTTTGAGTTTTCCTTTCATACTGATGAGTCTTGAGATGAGAGGTTTGATAGATTTGAAGTTCATTCAAATGATTTTTTGAAGAAAGACAATGACAGTAATCAGCATGTTGTATGTGAACACTTTCATGATACATTTTCTAACTTGTTGACTAATCCATTGTTTGAAGAATGTGAAGGAATTTTAGAATTTGTTGAATTTGATTGGATGAATAACAAGATTAAAAAAGAGGAGAAATTAGGTTTCATATCCCCTTCACAAGTGGATACACAAGGTGGATTTTGAATTCATGATATATGTGACTCCTTGAAACAAGTAAAGTATGAAGCATTGTATTTCCATTGGATACCATCCATAAGTTTTTTGATGGAAATGAATTTCAGTATGATTTTCTAATTCAAGAGCATGTTGATCTGTACTATTAGTAAACAATTTTTTCCTTCGAAAAAGAAAAGTAAATAATGAATCAATATGCCCAAAAATAAGACCAAAACATACTAATAGTTGGATGAGTTATCATTGATTGATAATCATCCTTTAAATTGAGAGGTACAACTTCCTCTTAGAAAGATTTACAATGAATTAGATGATTGCTTATGTCTATTACTTGAAGACATGAAGGTTTTCTAATATTCACCCATCAACATGGAATGAATGTGATTATTATATTAAGAATAGAATAAAGAGAGATAGAATAGAAAGTAACCATGTGACTAATCATTCAAATCCCCTCACATCTAGAGAAATAGAGAAAACATAATATTATTCTGCAACTATGAATAATTAAAGGACTAAATTCAAAATATGAAAGAAATGACCATACAATTAGAAGCAATCCAAGAATTACACTTTTAGACCACACAATCTGATGAACATAAATTGTTTTTATTAAGAACTCATAGTAGGGTTCATCCCTAACAAATACACAATAACAAACTAATTTCTTTATCCCCTATTACAATCCACCATTATAGAATGTCTTCCTTATGTAGCCTTAAGACCCACAAAAAAGGAAAAACCCTTAACATTCCAAACTCTTCCCAATATATAGTCTCCTTTGAGAAATCTTATTCAATTTCTTTTGGAATTGAATCTTTGGAACTTCCTTGTTACCCATTTTCAATTTCCTCTACCTTTTTATTTATTTATAAACATTATTCTTATAAATATAAGAATAAATACATCTACCAAATTAAGTTCATATGCAATTTGGGCAGGTGTCATATGCTAGTGATGAGATGTTGTCATGATTTCATAATTGTTGCTAAAAGTTTTGATAGCTCACACCAATAATCATAACATTTAATTTGCAGTTACTTGGAAAAATTTCTTGGAGATGATTTTAAAAACTAGGATTTATAAAACATATCCAAAAATAAGCTCAATCCAACAATTAGTTTGAAATCTATGCCCCCCAAAACATGACTCATTTTTTTGTTATTATTTTGTGACTAACCTGAATAAATTTGATAGTAGTCCACTCAGATGCCCATAACTTTTGATCTAGAATGAATCTCACAATGTCATTTGCAGAGGAGTTGGAAAATTAGGTTTGACCACACATCCAAAATTTATCTCAATCAAACAATTTGATGAAAAGTTATGATTGCCACACTAAGAACCATTTCTTCACTTATAAATTTTTTTGTAGTTATAGGTTGTTGTTGTTATAAATTGGACAATTTGAACCTACGAACTTGAACTTGGTGGTTCAAAGATCAAGTTCAATATGAAATCTTTCCAACCTAAACCTTTGGTGATTCTAAACTATTTAAACACTTGAACTAGTTGAACCATTTGAACTAGTTTCTCCTCAAAAATTGAACCATTGGGTTGCTTGCTTATAAACCACCACATTTTGAAATAGTGAACTTGAACTTAGTGGTTCAAGGTTCAAGTTTAATATGAACTTCAGGCTATCCATTTATTTTGATAGGCTTGTACTAAAACATTAAAAACTTTTACATCTGATAAAAAATTTCCAATCGCTCCAATGAGAATTTGGAAAATTTGTCTCTCAACAACATATCCAAAATGGAGAGAAATTTGGAGATATTGACCCTACACCAAGACTGACATTTTAAAATTCAAACTTTGAACCTTGAACTTCTACAACTAAACCTGAACATTGAATCTAACTCTTGAACATATGGATCTACATTTTAAACTTTGAACTTTTAGGTTCAAGTTCAAGTTCAACAAGACTCTAAAAAAATTCTTCGTCATAGATCAAACTTTACAAATGTGTCATTAGTAAAAAAAACTAGTAGAAAACTAAAACAATTTTATAATCTTTTCCCACCAAGCTGATTCTTAGAGTTTAAAACTCTAATGCTGAAAACATGCCTACAGTTGGCTCTGACTTTGGATGTGGTTCATAAGGGATGTGAAGAATTTATAAGCCTTTGTTAGGAGACCATTACTTATCCATTGGGAAAATAGAGTTAGAAAGCAACAAAGATCAACATGACTGCTTGCATAGAGGGGAAAAAGTAGGGGAACACCCAAAAATGCATAAACTACCAACAAGAAAAACTAACCAACTACATAATGCTAAAAGAAAACTACCCCTAGGCATAATAAATACCTTATGTAAAAAGGATAGGGAAAGCATCCTAGATATCTTGAGTGATGCACTTGGTAGCTCATAGAAAACCATTAACCAGTTGAGAAAAATAGGTTTTAGTGCAAAAAAGAGGCTAAAATATAAGATACACCACCTTGAATAACAATCCAGCAATGGTCATGAGTATGGATCTAACCACCATATTCTAGTCAAACCTTTGGATCAGTATGTCAGGCCCAAACAACCATTCTGCTCCACAGAATTTTTTTTGTAGCACTTTGTCATTACTTTGAATGAGTTGGACCATATCTACCTCAAAACAAAAGGACTCCAATAAAGGAATAGCATCAATCAACCTATCTTCATGATCAAATTTTAACACTTCAAACTTAGATTGTGTGCAAGATGCTAGTATAGGGGTAAAAGAATTTTCTTTAACACACATTTCCAAAATTTCAAGTTCTTTGAATGCCTTGGGTTGTAATAATTCTTCATTAGTCTCACTATAACATAACCAAAAATATTCAAAATTAGCATGCAATAAATTTTCTATTTTAGTATTGCTACTCCCATGCATTTCTTGGTCTAAGTCATTTGCTGAATACATATCAAAATAATCAAATCTAAAAGATTCCAACTTTGGAAAAGAAAACTATTTTAAAGAATCTTCATGTTCTTGTTGTTTGTCACTAGTGACTGAAACAACATTAGAAATTTCAAATTGACAATATTCAAGTTCTGGAAATGAGACAACCTTTGGGAGGCTCTAATGTACTTGGTCACCATCAAGTTCTCCTTTTATGGGAAACACAACAAGGTAAGTCATTAGATCAGATGATTGAGGAATGTGCTCATTATTATTTTCAGCATGCAAGCAACAACCTTCCACCATATTCAAGGAATAATTTTTAGTAGATGTGGGCTCTTAAAGATCCCCATCATCATACTCAACATGTAGATGATATATTCTGGTCACATCATTGGGACTATTTTCCATAGGAGGAGGTATTAGCAAATCCTCTATACTAAAATCTATCAAATTTTGACAAATAGAAATAGGAGTTGCTTATTTTTCCTTTCTAAGAACAAGCTCCTTTTGAGCAAGCTTCACCTTTAGATAATTTTGCTATCCATTCATGCATATTTTTTCCTTTAAGAGTTTAGTACATCTTAACTTGTTGATGATCATATCATCATCCTAGCTAACAACCTCCATTTTTACATCTTGTGACCTTTGTATTTTTAGTTGCATAAGTAAGAATCTAACTTTAGTTTGCATGACAGCAATGAATACACACAACTAATTGTTTTCAATTGGTTGATTGGTTAGAGGAATCCTGCTAATAGTTCTATTGAATCTATCAATGAAATCCTTCATGGTCTCCCCTTCTTCCATCTTGATTTGAAAGAAATTAAATAAGAGCTTAGCAACATTAATCGCATGCATAAACCTCTATAGAAATTTTACCTCAAGATCATTCCCACAAGTACAACTATCTGGAAAATTCTAGAGCCAATTTTCTACACTTCTAGTGAGGCCTATAAAAAGAAATCTTACAAAGATGGTCTCCTTCTGTACACCAAGAATCCCACATGTGACTATAGTTTCTTTAATGTGATCCTCTAGGTCTTGATTTGTATCACCAAAAAACTTTGGGAAGTATTCACTTGAACTTTTAGGTAGTGATGAATATTGGGAAAAAGAAAATGGTCCAATCTGAGGCCCCCATGGTTGGGCTACAACCAAAGCCATAACACACTAGAACTCTTTTACCAAATAAAATTGGAGTTTCCAACCTTCATCATTAGGGGATTACCTTTAGATATTCATACAAAAAGCACTGGGACTTTTCTTTCTTTCCCTAGCAAACTCGCCAAAAAAATTTGTTAGTAAACAAATTTATCTTTCAAAAAAGAAAAGTAAATAATGAATCAATATGCCCAAAAATAAGAACAAAATGTACTAATAGTTGGATGAGCTATCATTGATTGATAATAATCCTCCGAATTGAGAGGTACAACTCCCTCCCAAAAAGATTTAAAATAAATTGAATAATTGGTTATGTCCTTTACCTGAAGACATGAAGGTTTTCTGAATTTCACCCATCAACATGAAATGAATTTGATTATCAAATTAAGAATAGAATAGAGAGAGAGAGAGAGAGAGAGAGAGAGAGAGAGAGAGAGAGAGAGAGAGAGAGAGAGAGAGAGTAGTTACATGACTAATCATTAAACTCCCTTTACATCATAGAGAAACACAAAAAACATAATATTATTCTACAACTATGAATAATCAAAGGATTGAATTCAAAATATGAAAGCAATGACCATACAATCAACAACAATCCCAAAATTAAACTTTCAAACCACACTATCTAATGGACATAAACTATTTTTATTATGAACTCATAGTAGATAATCCTACAATTAACCTATCCCTATAATTACAAAGAAATATAGAACAAACTAATTCCTCTATCCCCTGTTACAATCAGCCATTATAGAATGTCTTCCTTCTATAGCCTTAAGACTTGTAGAAAAAGAAGAATCCTTAACATTCTAAACTCTTCCTAAGATATAATCTCCTTTGAGAAATCTTATTCAATTTCTTTTGTAACTAAATCTTTGGAACTTCCTCATTACCCATTTTCAACTTTCTCCACCTTTTTTTCCTTTATAAAAATTATTCTTATAAATATAAGAATAAATACATATATCAAAATAAGGCCATATACAAATTGGGTAGGTGGCATATGTTGGTGATGAGATGTTGTTGTGATTTCATAATTGTCATTGATAGTTTTGATAGTTCACACCAATGTTCATAATGTTTAATCTATAATTTATTTGAAAAAACTACTTGGAAATGATTTACAAAACTAGTATTTATAAAAAATATCCAAAAATTAGCTCAATCCAACAATTAGATTGAGATCTATACCCCTGAAACATGACTCTTTTTTCTATTATTATTTTGTGACTATCATGGATAAATTTGATAGTACTAGTCCACTTAAAAGCCCATAACTTTTGATTAAAAATGAATCTCACAATGATATTTGGAGAGGATTTGGGAAATTAGGTTTGGCCACACATATCCAAAATATATCTCAATCCAACAATTATATTTAAAGTTATGATACTAGCACTGAGACCCATTTCTTCACTTATAGAAAATTTGTAGTTACAATTTGCTAGTGTTAAAAATTGGATAGTTTGAACCTACAAACTTAAAATTGGTGGTTCAATGTTTAAGTTCAATATGAGAAATTTTGAACCTAAACCTTGGTGATTCTGAACTATTTGAACACTTGAACTAGTTGAACCATTTCAACTAGTTGCTCCTCAGAATTTGAACTACTGGGATGCTTGCAACTCAAAACCACCACATTTTGAAATAATGAACTTGAACTTAGTGGTTCAAGGTTCAAGTTTAATATGAACTTTAGGCTATCCATTTTTTTTTATAGGCTTTTACTAAAACATAAAAAACTTGTACATCTAATAAAAATTTGCTAATTTCTCTAGTGAGAAATTGGAAAAATTTTCTCTCAATAATATATCCAAAATGGAGAGAAATCCAACAGTTGAATTTGGAGATATTTCCCCCACACTAAGACTATCAATTTGAAATTCAAACTTTAAACCTTGAACTTCTGCAACTAAACATGAACGTTGAATTTGAACTCCCGAACATATGGCTCTGCATTTCAAACTTTGAACTTTAAACTTTGATGTTCAAGTTCAAGTTCAACAAGATTCTAAAATATTGCTTGTTCATAGATCAAACTTTACAAATGTGTCATTAGTAACAAAAACCAATAGAAAACTTAAACAATTTTAGAATCTTTTCCCACTAGACCAATTTTCAATGTTTAAAACTCAGATGCCAAAAACATGCTTACATGTACTTTCATAATGAGAAATATATAGGGATGATCCTTGTTTTAACATACATTATGAAGTGAAGATGAAGAGTTTTTTTTTCCAAGTGAATTGATTCAATATGCTATCCTAATTGGTGAAACTAATGGAAGTCATATTTTCAGCTTATGTCAAGAAGATGTAAATGAAAATCAAGTCTATGATAGAGGTAAGAAGTTTTTTTGAAGTTTGGTGGCCCAAGGCCATCATTTTTATAGTTTAGGAGTAGTTTTCTTGCTTTCAATAAAGTTCTTTGAGAGAATTTTTTGAGTATTTTGAGTACCCTTTTTGAAATTTGAGTCTAATTGAGCCCCTATAAGAGTTTTTCATGCATATGTACCTGACCATCATTTTGAGGCCTATGAAGTGTTTCATGTGTTTAACACCATTAATTCAATACATTCATGTATTCTATGAGGATAAGTTATCATTCTGAACCATTTCATGAACTATCATTTTGAACATTTGAGAAATCTGTATTTTTGTCTAAGTGTCAAACAATGACACAAAGCCTACTTTGTAATTGAATATCTTCAACCCGGTTATGTTTCATGACTCATCACTTTGGGAGGGTCTATTATGCATATCAGAGATCCTACATTTCATATTTTGAATCTTTTTGATATGTTTTGACTAGGTTTTGAACCCCTCAAAGTTGGTTGTTTACTATTGTCATGTTTATGCACAGTTCTAAAAATTTCAGGAAGCCCTGTTTGACCAGTTATAACTTTGACCCAATTCACCAAAATGTAAAGTTTCTTTTTTATTTACATTATAGGGGTTAGAGATATGTTAATTTTCAAATTTTATTTTATAGTGAATCTATTTGACTAGTTTTCAAACGCGATTCCAAATACAATTTCTAGAGTTTCACTAGTATCTAAAAGTGCAGATTCATTGATAGCTCCATTCGAGATATTATAACATTGAATCTATGATAATTTGAACCAAATGGATATTACCATCATGTTCTACTTTGAAATAATTCAAGTGTTCCAATCTTCAAGTCTTGACAAATCCATCTGCACACTTTCCCAAGTCCATTCCATTTGTGAATATTGTTGTTCTACTAGTATTCCCAATTATGCAATTCCAAATACAAATTTTGAAAACCTACCAAATTTTCCCTATTGTTCATCATGAACCTAAATCATAGATTTATACTCTTTGTATGACAGTAAACCAATGCCCCAGATTTCAAGATCCCAAGTGTCTGTTTGATTAATTTTCAAAGCCAAATTCAAAGGCAATTTATTGTTTCAAACATGTTTGATTGCATGTAGTTTTAAAAGAGAAACTCTTTTAGGGCAATTTACAATCATAAGGGGAGGTTTTTACAAACTAAAAGAGTTTTCACTGGAGAACATGATTGTAAATTTTTAGGGCTAAGTTAGACATTTTAGTCAGTATAATTAGTATGAGGTGTTTAATAGATCAATTTGGAGATCAGTTATTTGAAAACATAAAAAAAATTGGCGGAACCCACTTTGGGGCCTAATTAAATTGATCAGATGTCTAAGATGATGTGTGGGAAATAAAGGATATCTTGGAAAAGATACAATCATATCATTATTAAGTGTGAACAAGTCATCATTTGAGATCAACTAGATGTGCAAGACCATATAGATAGTTAAATTTATAGAAATAAACTAGACATCCTAAGGTGTCCTAGGACTAACATTTGTTGAGGATATTATTTAAAAAAATTCTCATGAATAATAATTGATAAAATCTTACTAAGTTGTTAAGAGGGATGATTAAATGTGAACCACATTAAATGATACAAAAAATGTGTTCTATCCAGTCAGTGTGAATTTTTATTCCTTTCAGGCCTATGGGTCTCCCTATGTGCCATAGAAGAGATTGATGAATAAACCAAGGAAAGCACAATGATTTGAATGAGAGGTTTTTACCCAAATAGGAGAGTCACATAATATTTGAAGGATATTAATAGAAACAAAGATGTAAGGTTCAGAGGATAGGGGACTAATACACGTGCATGAATAATGTTACACAACTAGGGAGTTTGGGTTTAGTATTCAATACAGAGAAATTCATTTTGCCAAAGTGAATTTGATTCCCTTAGCCTTGTATGCCCATGTACAACAAGAGAATTAATGATAGAAATGGAATTTATGCTAAATCCATTCTCTACAAGGAACAAAAAATGTCACCATATTTTGATTGTGATTGAATAAGGGGTTGAAAGTTGGATTGCAATTTTCATGCTAAAGTATGATGTATGATGTAATATGCCTTTTTGGATGTTGCAGGGGTTAATGAAAGAAAAGTTGAGATATTGAAGGTATTGAATACATGTAGAGGCATATTTTTTTATAATGAGTCCATTTTCCAAATACCTATCTATTCTTACATGTTTTTTGATTAATTTTCTTTGGATACATAAGAAAAATGGGGGATTGTTTCAAACATTTTCCTCATGTTAGATTAGAATCACAAAAGTTTTCGAAAACATAGGCACTACTATAATATCAAGCCATTTCCAAGACCATAACCCTCTATAAATTTGATTCCCTAAGACTCATGGGCATGCAAATTTTGAGGATGGTCATTGGTTGTGAAAGGGGGTTTGAGTGCATATATTATTGAATTCCCTTCTTGACATGTTGGCTACACATGAGGAAGCTCAAATAGACCATTCAATGTCTAAGCCATCGATTTCCATTTAGCCTACTCACAAGAGATCAACAAGTGGAATTTGATGCATGTTACAATAGCTTATTGGAAGTCAAAATGAGTGGAGTGTTGATCAAATTTATGGGTTATTGTGAAGTTTAAATAGAAAGTGTTGCCTCATGTTGTAGCACCAAAGGTTTGTGTGTGTACGCAGATATTATAATGGAAAATGTAGTACAGATATATATCCTACATGTACCTAGGAGGTTCCTATAAAGTTTTTTTTTTAATAAACATTGCACACATTGTAATTGTGTAAAGGATACTCACTTTATAACACATACCAACCTTCCAAAGGTGGGACCTGGAGCTAGCTTGGGCTAGAAAGAAGGTAACTTTTGACCAATTATGTGCATGATAGGAGGATAATGTGGCAAACCAAACAAAAAATGATAGAGTTCCACATCTTAAGGAGGTTGAGCTATGAAATTGATGAGGTGACATGCATCTTGAGGCGAGCCCAGTTGTGTCACAACTGGACATTCAATTGGCAATTAACATAAAATGATTGTGGTTAACACATGGTCAATGGTTAATGTGGTAGTTAGCATAAAACAATTGAAAATTTTCAAAATGGTTAAGTTGGTGATTAGTCGCATGGTCGATATTTAATTTTGTAGTGACATCATGACTAACCACTCACAGTTAGTTACACAATCACTTATTAAGCTTGAAAATTAGTGTTAAAGGTTGTGAAGCCATGAAATAATGACATGTGGCACTGGGGACCTACAAGAAGATGAAGTCATAATTCATGCGTGAATGAGGTGGTGACACATAAAAAATAATGTGGCAAAGTTCTCTGAGGGATGCTAATGCCATTGGTCACTGTACAAAAATGGACCAATATGGGAGTGCCATGTGGCAAGGTCGGTCAATAGGTTTCACCCGAAATGAGAAAGAGTGAAATTTTCTAAAGCTCAAAATTTATTTATTTTTAATATATTTTCCCCATTCTATGTGCAGGTATTTTAAACTGAAACTAATTTATTTCATATAGTTCAAAATTTTGGTTAAAATTATTTTTTTACAAATTCAAAGGCCTGTAAATTAATTTTTGAACTTGCAAATTCTTTCAGACACCTTGGACACGTCTTTGAGGCCAATATAGGACTATTATATATCATTAGAAATATCTCGATGTATAATATCCAGATATGACATTAGCTTTTTCATATGTACTCATGGGAAGCATTTATGATTAGATTTTTCTGAGGTACTCAAATTTTAGATACATTTTGGTATGAGCAGTTGAGATTTAGTTTTTGTCTAAAGGGTTAGATGGGTATGTGCCAAACTTGAAGAGATTCATTTAGCAGTATTATTTTGCTCCCAAATCAGTTTGGTAGGAGGTTTGGCAAATTTTGACACTAGATTAGATATTTTATCATAAAGAGGCTTTTTGCATCATTCAGGGATATATTTTCAGAGTTTGTTATGGAAATGATGGGATTTGATCCAATTTTTAGTTGAAGAGAGAAGAGAGAGGTTTGGCTTTAGAAGATGTGATAATTTCAAGTGGACGAATGGCATCATTAGATCAGATCTAGATTCCTTCCTTCTTCTATATGTTTCTTTCTTCTCTCTGTTGGAATATTCAAATATGGAAAGAGTACTTATGAGAGGGGGGGGTGAATCATAAGTATCATACTTTAGCCAATAAAACTTTTAACTAAAAGTAAATTGCATGCATGTAAGTATATCAAATAATCATGAAACCAGACACATGCATCAATAACACTTAACACTAGAATTTGGTAACCTAGAAACCCTCCAAGAATAAGAAGGTAAAACTGGGGTGGGGATGATACCCACAAAAATTACTGTAGCAATATTGTTCAACCACTTCTAATGGTTTTCCCTGTTAAAGGCTTTACACTGTGTCAATAGTGACCTGGTTAGAGGCTTTTAAACACTTAACATGAAGTGTTACCCTGTTAAAGGATTTTAATCACCTAATCAAAAGGTTCTTACAAAATAGCTGTAAAGCTAACCTATCACCATAGGATTTTTATTCTAATACAATTGCTAGAAAGTATTAGGTACAATAAACTTGACTGATTACAATCCTTGATTGCTGATTGTAGGCACTTGTTTTACTTTCTCTGATCTGGATCCTTTTGTGATCTGATAATCCTTACTTCTGAAAATAGAATTCCTTGCGAACCCTTGTATATCTTCTCATACCTCTTATCTCTCTCCTTTTTTTTTTACAATGAAGTTTCGTCTTCCTTATAAAGACATTTGAAGATTTTTGGTTAGGTATGGATCTACGATCCATATTCAATCTTCATTTTTTGCTCAATATTTATCTTTTTCTGATTGGTTGCATGCCTTTACCACTCAATTCTCCCTCTTCAATTAGGGTTTCAAAATTGATTAGGTAGGATACAATGTATCTACCCCATATCTTGTTTTCTTCTTGAAACTTCACCAGTTATATCTTAAAACCATTCTACATGGTGTTCTGTGCCACCAACTCATCATTCTTATCTTTCTTTTAATTCACAGATTTCTAGATAACAACTTTGTTGGTTTAGATTTGGTGAATCTTTGATTTCCTAAATAATGTAGCAACTCGGCATTATTGAGTCACTGGTGCTTGGCACCTCTATGTTAGTCGACACCTATACCAGCTCGGTACTTGAACTTACTCGGCACTTGAACTTACTCGACACTTGATTCTACTCGGCACCACTCAGAATCTGAAGTTTACTTGGTATCTGAACTTCACTCGGCATCTAATGTGGAATATGATTAAGTGTGTTGCCACTCAACTATCAAAAACATTATGATGTTAACAATCTCTCCCTTTGACATGAGTGACAAAAACACTTAACTGACCTTATAAGTACATTTACTAATCTAATTGGTATGTACATATTGAAAACTTTGATCAAAATTTATGTCTTACAATCTTACAATATATGCCTCAAAAATTTTGTAACTCCCCCTGAATTGATTGTGCCTTATCTGTATATTATTTGTATATCAATGCTCCTCCTTTGTATCTATTCTCCCCTTATTAATTTGTATAACTCCCCCTTTACAATCTATATCTCCCCCTTTTTGACACTTATTTCAAAGAGTGTTTAAGGGTTAAGACCATATTTGGCCAAGAATGTGTTATTTGTATATGAGCAATGTTAGTATGCTAATAGAAACCAAATTTAAATAAAGCTTCTACAAACTAAACAAAAGTCATAAACTTCAAGATAGACTAAGATGAACTCTCAATTGAGAATATGAGCCATTAATGGGTTCTCTCAATGAGAAGCTCTTTTGTTGAGTGGCTTTGTCTAAATAGATAGGATGTATGCTCAAGCTTATGCTTCAAAAAGGGTTTCAAATGGAGTTGGAATTTGGGTGTGAGTGTATGGTTTTGATGTAAAATGGCTTCTTAAAATGGAATTATGACTTTACTTCATGGATTTTGTTAAAATGGCTTGGGAGAGGATTCCTTAAATAGGCAAAGGGCTTGAGGGATCAAGGGCTAGGATGCAAGGATGGGAAAAAGCTCATGAAGGGCTCAGATTGCATGAGAAGAGAGCACATGGATTGTGCTTCCTTACAGCCAATCAGGGAGTGACACATATCACAGGGTGAGAGGATGGAGGAAAGGGGAAGGATGAGTCAACAAAGGAGGCTCAAGGGATAAAATCTTCATAAAGACCCTCATAATGGCTTGTAAGAGCAATAAAAGGGCTTGGAAGAGTCATTTATGGCCTAGTGGACTTCATAAAGTTTTATGGTTGAAATATTTTGAGGGAGATGAGAGCAATTTCGACTTGGGCTTGATTAGGAGGGTTTTAAGCTTGCTTAGGCTTGTGCAAATGATTAGAGGATGGATTAGGATGGTTTAGGATTAGCTTAGGGATAGGCAAGTGGATGGCATTTAATGAAAGTGGGTGAAGGAGGAGATATTTGTTAACTTTGGCTTGGGTTAGTAAGTTTTAACCCATGTTTAGGGAATGTGACAAGGTTAGGAGGGGATTAGGATTAGGTTTGAAGACATCTTCTAGAATAGTCTAGACTTTGGATGAGGATAAAGACTTTCTAGAATAGTCTAGAACTTCCTAGGATGAGGATGAAGACTTTCTAGAACTTCTTAGGATGAGGATAAATTAGATTTTTAGGAAATAAATAAAGTTTTATTTATTTCAAGGGTTTGGGTTGAGGAGATATTTATTAAAACTTTTTTAATAAACATGAGGATTAATATTTAATCTTAATTAAATATTTTGAGTTGGGATTAGGGGTAGGAAATGATGGGATTAGCCTTTAATCAAAATTAAAGAAGGATTAGAAGATTTTGGAAGAGGTTAGTGGTCTTAAGGAAATTGGCCAAGTTTTGGGCAAAAAATAAATTTTTTTATTTATTTTGGGTTTTTTGGTCAATTTATTAATTAAATAATTAATAAATAGGGAAATAATGTTTAAATAAGATTTAAATTTTTTTGGGAGGGATTCCTTAATTAAATATTTTTAATTAAGATAAAGGAATTTAATGGCATAAAAATAAATTAATTAATTAAATAAATAATTAATTAATAAATGATGATGTCATCAGGAATTTTTTAGAAAATAAAAATACTTTATTTTCTAAAGGTTTTTAGGTGTCTACATTTTTCCCCTCTTTGATGGGATGCCGCAAGTGGCATGGCATCAAAGATAAGAAAATAAGATGCCCAAGGCTAGAGCAGAAGAGGAGAGAATGGACTGCAAGATGCCCCCTCAAGAAGGCTATGGGGAGAGAAACCGAGGCTCGAC
The DNA here is from genome assembly GCA_028749045.1 of Cupressus sempervirens. Classification (NCBI taxonomy): domain Eukaryota; kingdom Viridiplantae; phylum Streptophyta; class Pinopsida; order Cupressales; family Cupressaceae; genus Cupressus; species Cupressus sempervirens. The sequence continues at coordinate 148,471,789 of CM053790.1, forward strand.
AACTTCTTAAAAAGTACAAGAATCTGAGATGAGCAAGAAGACTCAGATTGGCTTAAGAGAAGAGGTTTAGTTAACTCAAACTCTCACTATGGGAGAATGATAAAGGAGAATCGGAGGCACAAGAGGAAGCAAGCTTAAGATCTCAGGGATTACAGAGGATGAAGGAGCAGAGCACTATAAAAGGAATCTAGGATGGGGAGATGGGTGAGGGGATTAAAAAGCTGATGAAACAGGATTTCAAAGAGTCAGATTGGCAGAAGATGGGTTTCAGAGATCCCTAGGAGTAGGATTGTGGATCTCGAAAGATGAGGCTTGGTGGATTGATTAGGATTGGTGGATCCCTAAGACTAGGATTATGGATCCCTAAAGCTAAAGGTGAGGAGTGATTCAAAGAGATACTGATACATAAGCTAGGGTAGGAGAGATGGATGTTGGATATGGATGGGGGACAATGGAGATGAAGGAAAACCATTGAAGCTTTTTGAGCGGGGGGATACTTCAAAGAGAAGTACCACCATGTAGTTGAGCACTAGATTTGCTATAAGACTATTGGTTAATTGCCAAGGTTACCAAGAACATCAAGGCCTTTTCACCAATTGTCCAGAGGACTAACAAACTAACTCAAAACAAATACACAAGGATTGCCCCAACATCACACATGATTTCTAAAGGAAGCAGCGTGGAACTGACACTAGGTAACCGACAAGCAGAAAAGAAAAACAAACAAAAGACATGATCAAGACCTTACACTCTGATTAGCCTATTCACAGTATACCATGATATGGAAGATCGTGGCAACCTTGAGGAGGGAACAAGGAGATTGCTTGGAAAAGATATTTCAAGACCCAATAGGGAAGAGTCCAAATCAAAAGAAAGCAAAAATCCAAAAGAGAACCCTTTGCCAATGAGATGGGTAGGATGAGGTACTAATGGACCAAGATCAGACATGAGGAAAGCTATATCCTACAAGGACCTATCGGAGAGCACCTAAGCTACTTGATTTGGATGAGTGATGCATCTGGCAAGCTGAACTAAGAAAGATAACACTTTGGTGATAGGAAATCTAGCTAAAGGATGCATTGGAATAGCTAACCAAGATGTGCGATGGGTGCAAGATTCTGATCAAGGACAAACTGACATGAACGCTAGATAGATACAATGGAACTAAGCTAAAGAGGAAGTACAAGCTGACGGACCAAGATATGTTACAAATGTACAAGGTTGTTCATGTTTGGATTTTGTGAGATGGAAATGTTTGTGAAATGTGGGATGTCTATAATAGGTGATAGGTGGATAGGTAGATGGTTTGTGAAAAGCTTAAGTGAAAATGGGGTCTTGTGTGTGCACGTGATAGTATACAACTTAGGATACAAGATTATTTACAGGCTGGAATATGGTACAAAATTTGGACAAGATTCGGATATACAAGGTATGGTAAAAGATTTAAAAGGTATAATACAAGCTTTGGTACAAGATTTTACAAGTTGTACAGGAGGTATTTACAAGCTCCATTAGATTTTAGATATTTGGTTGGAACACCAAGGGAACAAGCAGCTATTTTATGGGATGGTGGGTGAACGGATGAGGGATAGGATAGTGATAGATAATGGATTAGTCTTAGTACACGAGGTGCCTTAATTACTAGGTTTTCACCAAGGTACCTATCCAAGGCGCTTGAATTGCCAAGTTTTCACCATTGGATGCTTATTTCTCTTTACTATTTTTTTTTGTATTTTTCAAAAGTTGGGTATACCAAGGATCTTCAAGCATAGAACTTCTTGAGATGAATGATGTTAGTAGGATCATTCAAGAGTTCTCCTTCCGGTGTAGATAGTTGATAGGCTCTGGAGCCAAAGGAAGCAGTGACAACATAAGGACCAAGCCATGTAGGTTCAAACTTGCCTTTCTTTTCTCGATCTTCTTGGACTTTCATGTTTTCTTTGAGGACCATGTCACCTGGTTGAAAGTGTCATGGAAGCACCTTCTTGTTGAAATTCCTTTTGAGACAAGTTTGATAGACTGTGAGATGATCATAGGCTTGTTATCGCTTCTCGTCTAAGAGATCTAGCTAGGTGAGCTGAGCTACTCTGTATTCTTCATCTGATATTTGCCCTCGCAAAGATATGCACAAGGAGGGAAGTTCAACCTCTATAGGTAGTACCGCTTTAGCACCATAGACTAGGGAGTATGGAGTTGTGCCTATGGATGTATGAAAGGAGGTTCGATAGGCCCATAGGGTTGGATTTATTTGTAGGTGCCAATCACAGGCAGAATCATTGACAACTTTCTTTAGGATTTTGAGGAGGGTTTTGCTAGTTCCCTCTGCCTGGCCATTACCTTGTGGGAAATATGGGCTAGAAAAGTGGTGATGGATGTGGAGGGAAGTGCATAATTCTTCCATGTTGAGATTTTCAAAGTTACCTCCATGGTCGGTGAAGATGGTGGATGGGATGCCGAAGCGGCAAACAATCTGGTACAAGATGAACTTGGAGACCTAAACTCCTGTAGCTGAGACTAGGGGGACTACTTCCACCCATTTAGTGAAATATTATGTAGCTTTTATTATCCATTTATGTCCATTAGATGAGAGGGGTGTGATAGTTCCAACTAGATCAAGGCCCCAACAAGCGAAAGGCCAAGGTGGTGCAATAGGCTGTAGATCCTGTGCTGGAGCGTGCACAAGATTTGCATGCTGCTAACATGGGAGACACTTTCTGACAAATTCATAGGAGTCTTCTTCAATGGTAGGCCAATAGTAGCCTGCTCTAAGGATTTGTCGTGCTAGGACAATACCACTCGTGTGGGCACTGCAAAGTCTAGAGTGTACTTCCTTTAACACCATCGCGGCCTCATTTTGGTCTAAACATCGAGAGAGAGTATCGTGATAACCCCGACGATATAGGGTATTGGCTATGATAACATAGCGGGAGGATTTTTGGATGAGGTTCTAGCATTGGGTACATGTGAGGTGAGGGGATATGATACCATTGTTAAGGTAAGCATGAATCTCATGGTACCAAGGGGATTGGGGACCAACCAAGATACAAACACGGTTTGAATCCTCATTCGCATAGGTGGGTGTGAGGAGCTGCTCCACTAAAAACTCATATTGTGTAGCTACTTGGGGAATTTCCAAGAGCGAGCCTATAGTAGCCATAGCATCTGCTACTTTGTTTTGTATTCGAGGCACTTGCGTAAACTAAAGCCTTGTAAAATGTTGGGTTAGCTGATCAACTAGCTCTTTGTAGGGTAATAGCTTTTCATCTTTGGTTTGATATTCATTTAGGGCTTGCTTGATGATGAGCTAAGAATCGCCAAAGATTTGTAACTCAGTGATGTTCCATTCTACAACTATCTTTAATCCTGCTATGAGGGCCTCATATTCAGCTATATTGTTGGTGCTAGGGAATTGTAGCTTGAAGGCTTTTGGAATGTAATCTCCTTGAGGTGTGACCAACAATATTCTTGCCCCTAATCCATGAGATGTGTATGAGCCATCAAAATAAAGTTTCCATGGGGGTTGTTCTTCAATTAGACAGATATGCTCATATGGAAATTCTGTGATCAACGGATAAGCATCTATTAGAGGTGCATCAGCTAGGTGATCTGCTATAGCTTGCCCTTTGATTGCCTTTCTATCCACATACTGGATGTCAAATTCGCTAAGGAGCATAACCCATTTGGCCAAACGGCCTATAAGTGTTGTTCTGGAGAGCATATACTTGAGAGGGTCAATCTTGGAGACTAGTTGGATGGTATGACTTAGCATGTAATGGCGAAGCTTTTGAGTTGAGAAAACAACTACCAAACAAGCTTTTTCCATAGGAGTGTAATTGAGTTCATAACCAACTAGGGTTCTACTGATGTAGTAGATGGCCCTTTCTCTACTGTAGTCATCGAGCTGTGCTAGAAGTGCCCCTAGAGCAGTAGGTGTTGCTGATATGTACAAAATTAGGGGATGACCAGGAACTGGTGGAACCAAGATAGGGGGATTGATGAGATACTTCTTGAGATGGTCGAAGCTATGCTGACATAAAGGATCCCACTTGAAGTTCTCATCCTTCTTCAGTAAATTTGAAAATGGTGTACACTTATCTGCAAGCTGGGAGATGAAGCGCCGAATAGATTGAAGCTTTCCCTGAAGAGAACGAAGCTGTCATAGTGTCTGGGGAGGAGGCATGTCTAAGATAGCCTTGAACTTCTTGGGGTCAATCTCTATACCTCGTTTAGAAACTATAAAGCCTAGAAGCTTGCCAGATGTGACCCCAAAGACACGTTTCTTGGGATTTAGCGTGAGATGATATTTTGCTAACCTATCAAAGAATTTCTCTAGGTCAGCAAGATGATCCATGAAGGTATGAGACTTGACCAAGATATCATCCACATAATCCTCCAAAATGCTATGGATGAGATCATGAAAAATGGTTGTCATAGCTCTTTGATAGGTAGCCCCAGCATTCTTTAGGCCAAAAGGCATCATGTTGTAGCAAAAGGTTCCCCAAGGGGTAGTGAATGTTGTCTTATGCTGATCCTCTTTTGATATCTTGATTTGATTATACCCAAAAAATCCATCCATGAGGGATAGAATTTCATGTCCAGCTGTAAGGTCTACAATCATATCTATGTTGGGCAAGGGAAAATCATCTTTTGGACAAGCTTTGTTAAGATCTCTGAAACCAGTGCAGATTCTGATGTCACCAGAAGGTTTAGTGACGAGGAGCATGTTGGAGATCCACTCTAAATAGTCTATAGGTCGGATAACCTTAGCAGCTAACATTCTTTCTAACTCAGCTTTGACCAGTAATGCCACCTTGGGGTGCATTTTTCTAAGCTTTTGTCTGACGGGCTTGATCTGTGGATTAACTACAAGATGATGAACTACAAGCTTTGAATCAATCCCTAGCATGTCCTGATATGACCATGCAAATCGGCCAATGTTCTCTCTTAAGACTTCAAAGAGGAGATCAGCTTGGTCTTGTGATAGGGATGTAGCAATGTGAACAAGCCTAGGGATCTTTGAAGAACCGATGTTGACTTCCCTAGTATCCTCAATTAGAATAGAAGATATCTCTGGTTGATTATCTTGAGGAGGTAATGCTAAATCCTCATGTTCTGCTTGTGGCTCTGGATGTTCTTGCTGAGGGGTTCTCTTCGCTGCCTTAGCTAGTCTCAGATTCACCTTAGTTCCAGTTTTGGGTGTATCGAAACTAGGTTGGGGATTTTCTTCCAAAATACCCCTTGGGATCTAGCTTGTAGATATAGGAAAAATTCTACTTTGTTTTCTTGTGAGGTGTTTCAGCTCCCATGAATCTTAGAAGCGCTTCCTCTGATGTGAACTCATCAATTTGTATGATGCTTGGCTGGTCCCAATCTATGAGTCGTGGATGGGTGAGTGGTAGGTCAATGAGGTGGATGGATAGTTCTTGGAGAACAGAGTCTCTGAGGGAGATTTGGTCTAGGATATCATCGTAGGTTCTCTTTTCAACTTCCTTAGGAATGTCTTCAATTTTGACAAGGTCGCGGTGAATGTTTGAAAAAGCATGACCGTTCTCATTGGTGCCCCCAGTTGTGGGTATGCCAAAGCCAAGACCTAACTTTGATTCCCACTTGTGTACGTTGATGGGGCACTGCATGCCTCTTTCTTCTGGTCCTAAACCACCACCTTGATAGTTCCATTTGTTAGTGATGAGCTTATGTTCTTGGGGATACTTTTGGCTGAATTGATCAAGGCATGCTTGATTTCTTTGAGGTGCATCCTTATGTAACCAATTGTTGATATCCAGAGTGAGATCCTCATAAAGAGGGATTTTCAAGGATACAAAGGTTGTTGGGCCAAACTGTTTGTATCGAGGAGGTGGAATCTCCTTAGCTTTGTGATATGTCGATCTTCCATGGGCATGTGGATCAAGTGGGAGTGCCCTGACAACAAAGGCATCTGATAGACTATACTCTCCACAACCTTTGTTATTGATCTTCACGGTAGATAAGGTGGAGGCGAGGATGGTTTTTGGGTCATTACAAGTGTGGGATGAGTTGGCAATGGCTATGCCGATATCAATTATAGGGCAATGGTTTGTATATGAGGCTTCAATCGCATTGCAGTAAGCAAAGGGTTTTGGATTGGCATGGATGGTTACCTCAGTGCCTTGATGCAGAAATTTGACGCACTGATGGTAAGTGGATAGAACAGCTTTCATGGCATGAATCCATGGGCGACCGAGGAGGATTTTGAATGGTAGGTTTAGATGAATAACATGGCAGTGTCTCTTGGATGATGGGCCCAACCTTGATTGGCAGCAAAATAGTTCCTTCTGTGATTTTTTCCAAGTTGTCATAAGCTTTGATGGTGATAACCTCACTGATGATATCTGCCTCAGTATACCCAGCTTGTTTTATGAATTTTAGGGTGCAAATATTCAAGGCTGATCCATTATCTATCATTACTCTTTTCACGGAAAAATTGGATACCATGATGGCTATGCGAAGTGGAAGGGTGTGATCTGGCTCGACCACGGGTATGTCGGTGGGTTTGAAAGATAGGGCACATGAGGATGAAAGGTGTTCAACAAGATTATGAAAATTAGTAGCATTGATATCAGAAGGGACACGAGATTCTATGAGAGAATTTTCAAGGATGTTCTTGTACATAGGACTAATGCGAAGAAGGTCTAAAATGGAGATTTGAGCTGGCGTGTTCCCAAGGTGTTCCAAGATATTATACTGGCTTTTTGATGGAGCTGATGATGCTGGTGAAACTGGTGGGCCTACAATGTTAAATCGCGCTCTTTGAGTGGTGACTGCACACTCATTGTTTGGTCTTTGGATATTGATAACATTGACAGAAGACTCTTTCTTGGATATACAACCTATAAGGCTACCATAGTCTATATAGGATGAAGTGTGGTCATTGTTCTTCCCATGCTGTTGGTTTAGCTGACGGTTGTTAGTGTTGTTGTTGTTGGTTTGGATAGGTGCTTTTCCAGGATTTTGGTTGTTGTGTGGAGGAAAAGCATTTTGATAGATCTGTAAGCCTGCATTGGGAGAGGTTTGGGCACCAACAGTGATTTCCTTCCAATCAATGAGGTCCTACACATAGTCTTTCAGTTTCATGCATCTGAGGGTAGTGTGACCTTTTACTCTATGAAATTTGCAGTACTCATTGTCTTTGTACCATGCAGCTTTGGATTGGCTTGGGTCAATTTTTTGGGTAGGAGGAAATTTGATGAGGTTTTCCTTGACTAATTTCTCAAAAATGACATTCAATGGCTCACAAAGGGGTGTATAGTTTCTAGGTGTAGGTTGGAATCTAGGCTTTTGTCCTACAGCTACATTGATGGAATTAGCTTGATTGCTAGACCCTTGGAAGTTGGGTCTTGGATTGTGGTTTTGATAGATTTGGTTATTCTGTTGTTGGTAGTTGATAGCTTTTTGATTGTTTGGCTAATTTGGTGGGTTGGACTGGTTGTGAGAAGGACCAACAATATTCACATGTCTGGTGTCAGTGACGCCATCTGTTGCAACATGCTTGTTTTTGTTCCAATATCTAGACTTGTCATTGGAATGTGATTGATTTTGGTTGGCTTCCTTGTAAATCTTAACCACACCATCTTTAATGAGTCCTTGCTCAAGGATCATTCCTTTCTCTTTGATATCTTTGTAGGTCTGCAAACAGTTCATGGTTATGTGGTGAGCAGAGCTAGGATGGGCATTATCAATAAACATTTTCACCAAATGGCGCTCTGGCAAGGTGCAAGATATGCAGGTGGTAAGGGTTTTCCATCTTTGCAGATATTCAGGAAGCCTTTCTCCACCTTTTTCTTGGTGTGGACAAGATCAACTACTGATAGCTCTGTTTCAACAAGATGGGCATATTGGGCTACAAATGCCTCAGACAATTCAGCAAAAAATTTAATCGTACCATATGGTATTCTATAAAACCATTCAAGAGCTAGTCTAGCCAAGCTATTGGGAAAGAGGCACAAGAGGAAGACGTCATCGTATGCCACTTCTTGGTAGTGCATATAAAATTCTTTGATATGTGTGACAGGGTCTCCTTTTCCTCTAAATTTGTCAAATTTGGGTGTCTCAAAATGCTTGGGAAATGGTGTCATGGTAATGGCTCTGTCAAATGGGTAAGGACACACATTCTCAAACTTGAAGGTTTTTGGATCATTTCCTTCCTGGATGTTCTTCAAATTTATCTTCATGGCTTCCCATTCTGCATTAATGGGTGATGGCTGGGGTGCCCCCAATGTAGGAGTGCCCTGAGGTAGGTATGTGCTAGATAGGGAAATGGAATATGGATGGCTTTGAGGTATTGGCTGGTAGGCATTGTAAATGGCTTGGGCAACTAAATGGTGGATGATGGGTTGCTGTGGTGGAGGTGGCACATATTGTTGCATGTGTTGTGAGGCTTGTTGCTGATATTGGATTTGAGGTTGGGATTGAGGAACATAAGCTGGTTGTGGGATAAATGGATTGCTTTTTGGAGGTAAGGTATAAGATGCTTGTGAAGCTTGGGGAAAGGATTAGAGAGCTTGTGGAACTTGGCTGTGGATTTAAGGAGTTTGACCAATATATGTGGGTTGTGCCCCCATTTGGGAAGGTGTCTGCATATAATTGGTGGTTGGCTAGATTGGTGGGTTACCTCCTAGAAGTGGCATTGAAAATTAGTTGGTAATAGGAGGTAATGGATTAGTTAGTCGTGGAGGTGGTGGGAATTGAAAGTTAGGAAATGGAATTGATGGGGTTTGATAGCTTGGTGGCTAGATTTGGAAGCTTGGTAGAGTGGTGGCGGGAGCTGGGGTCACTTGAGAGCTTGGCAAAAAATTGGCAGTAGCTTGTGGGATTTGATAACTTTGTGGAGTGAAGGTAGTAGCTTTTGGATTTGTGGCTGATGGTATTGAGATCCCAAGACCTAATGGAAATGATGGGATTGTGCTTTGGGCTATGGTGAACAAGTTGGGGGTGATGAAAGGTTGATTACTTGACCCCATGTGTGGCATCCCTATTGTATATTACTAAGGTTGGCCAAAGATGCTAGCACTGATTTGGGAGATGGGTGGATTTGGAAGGTTAGGTTGGGGAGTAGCAGTAGCAATAGTGAAGGGGGTGAACGGTGAGGTGTTTTGGGTAAAGGGGGTTTGGAGCGGAGAGGTATGAACCAAGGATGGAGTGGTGGTGGCTAGGTTGGCTTGTGGCATGGAGATTTCAACTTGGGTGATGGTATGTTTGGGTCTATTGGATCATATGGATTGGCTGGAGGCTCTTCTTTTGGCATATATTGAGGATAATTTGGATCATAAGAGCCTATGGGTGGTGACAGCTTCCCAAACAACGGGTGAGATGGATTTGATAATGGAGGGGGTCTTCCAAAGTCAAAGGTTCCTACATTGTCCTTTTGAAAATTAGCCATGATTGTCTCTTTGTTCTTGTCTATAATGGCGTTTACCAATACTGCATTTCCTGGTTGGTTCATGAAAGCTTCAATGTTAGTAGGTGATGGCATAGCTTTCTCTAGGCTGAAGGATGGCTGAGTGCTCAAGGGGGGTGAGGCTATTCGATCCAAATGATAGGGCTCCATTGTTTCTTTCTTCTTGGCTAAGCGAGTGACGGGTGGCATGAAAAATGCTCCTAGGGATGACATGCAACAAATGTTGGTGGATGCAAAAGGGAGCAAGGCTTTTCTATGCAAATGATTTCCTAGGTTAAGGCAAAGCTATATGACAAAACCTAAGGAGGATTGAGTTGGGGATTCTAACTTCAAAGATATGTTGCTAAAGCACAAAAGTTCTACTTTCCTATGTGCAAGCTTGGTGGTGATTGCATCAACTTAAGGAAAGACTGATGATCCTTTGGGAAGAATACGAGATTGACTACTTGTGGATCCCAACCTTTAGCTCAAGGTGATGAGGGATAACAAGTGACAAAGCTAGATTACCCTAGACAAAGCTCTGTCAAAGGGATAACCTTGGTGAGATTGGTGGTTTTGAAAGATTTTAGGAATGGCAAACTTTTAGCAAGGTGACAACAATTTTTGAAGGCTTGGATGTGAAGATTTTGGATTGCTGGCTAGATGGTTGGGTCCTAAATGAGATGGATGAGCTAGTAATTCTTAAGGGGATAACCTAAGATGACTGACTTTTCTACAAAGATGACTCTAAGGTGAAGCTTATCCAAGAAGGTGTGGAGAAACAAGGGTGTCTAATCATAGAAATCATGCCTAGTTGGTAAGGCATAAGCAGGATTAACTCTTGGATGTTGGCTAAATTTGATGGTGCACTCTAACCAGGCCTCTTGAAGTGCTTCGTTGGTAGCTTTGTCCTCTACTTTGTGGAGTTTGGAAATTCGAGGACTTGGTGTTATTTCTTTTCTCTTGGCTGAAAGTTCTTGGTATGCCTGAGATGGCTTGAGTTTAACTTTTTGAAACTTTTGTTTGGGTTTGGGTTGCCTTGACATGAATTCTTGAATCTACTTGGCTTTGAGAGACCTCAGTTATTTTGCTTCAACTTGTTCAACTTCTAGAATAGGCGGTGACTACGCTAAGTGTACGCTAAGCTAGGATTGAACAAATTTGGCAAACATTCATTCAATAAGTAAAAGACCAAGCAATAGATAGAAACAACCAGATAGAAGTTTTGATTCCCAAAATGTGATACTTGCACCAAGGAGTGTGTGTGTTCTACAAATGTTTCGATCAGTCACTTCAAGCACATTAACATCCTAGATGGTTGTCTACAAGGCTGATATTTGGTTTAGTTAGGGAGTCCTCGATATACCCAAGGTACGTGAGGCCCAAATCTGTAGATGAAACCAAAAATATGTCACATAGCCGAGAGGAGCGATAACCCACTTCTCCTCTTTCACTTCTCAAGGGTATAAAGTTCCTTGAGGCTTAGCCCGAGTGACAAAATCTTGATCCCAAGAGAGGTGTCTTTCGATTCACCTCCCGGTTCTTATACTCTGCCAGAACATGGGAGTTGAGGTCATCCAAAGGGTGATGAAATCCCCAAGTAGGCCTCCTAAAAAGAAACAAGGTTTTGGATCCTAATCTTATGCACCCAAGATGTCCTCGAAAGATGACAAGGGGAGAGAAGACTTGGATGACCTTGGGCTAAAAAAAAAATGCTTGTTCTTTTACCAACTGACTCTTCTATGTGTAAATCTAGACTTTGCAAGCACTCATGTTTAAGAGACAATGTTCAATTTCAACTTCAAGCGCCAACAAAAGTAAATCGATCGAAGAATGCAAACAAAAAGTAGAGTTAGGGTCAAAAAAAGAAAACTCACATGCCTGGAGGCCCTCCATGTCAAGTATCGATTAATTTCCTTTAAAGCATTCAATAGTTGGTGTGATTTTGTTTTAAACCCAAAGCAAAGATGTGTGAGACTTGATTTGTCAAGCACGCACCTGGAGGCTCTCCACGTCAATAGTTGTTCAATTTTAGTGCCCAAACTTGAAGTGTGATCAATTTAATCTAGAGTTTTGGTCATTTAAAAATTTAGATAAAGTTAAAGCAAACGTTCAAAGACCAAGTAAGTGAGTTAGATTGTGGAACATTTAACACCTTTTTCAAGTAGATCCATCCCCATAAATGGCACTGAGATCGCAACCAATGGTTGAATTCATGGGTGATTAGAAAAGAGGTGAGTCCAAGGAACTACTCAAATTGATTTTTGCAAATTTGTATTTAACTTAACAAAGTTTCTTAAATGTCCAAAAATCAAACTTTACCTAAATTGCATGTGGAAAAGAGATTTGTTTTGTTCAATTTTAGAAGCTCCAAATGAAGTGTTTGATATTGCAATGGTTAATTTATCCTTGGCATTCAAGATTGGAATTTTTGTTTTAATCATGCATTCAAGGAAAATTTGATTTTAATCCATGGCATTCAAGAGTGTGTTTAGCAACATGCATTCAAAGACAAGTGATTAAACATTCAAGTTTTTTTCTTTGAGCATTCAAGATTGAGATTTTGTGTGTTGTTTTAAGAACATTGAAGTGCTTTCTTTTAACCTTAGATCATTCAAGATTGTTTTGGACTCAAAAGTGAAAATGACTCTTTGGAATTTGGTTTTCATTCAAGATTTTGTGTTCTAGTTTGCATATTTTAAGCCCAAATTTGATATTCCTAGATTGTTTTGATGCATGAAAAACCTAAGAAACATTCAAGATTTTGCAACAAGACATTTGTTTGGAACAAATAACAAAGCTTTTAGGATAATTTTTGGCAACCATTTAGGACTCTTAGTTTTCATGAGATTTTTAAAAAAACTTTAAAATATTTGCAAACGAGGTTCATTTTATCCTTGATTGATGCTTTGAGTTTGATTTAGATTTTAGTGTGCACTTAGTGTTGATTTTGAACCTTTTGAAATGGAAACTTGAAGTTCTTTTTAAATTTCCAAAAATGAAGTGTTCCTAACTTTGCATGAATGCATCTAAAACCTTGATGTTGCAAGGATGCAAATGATTGGATTGGTTTAGTTTCACTTGTTAAAAGATTTTTTCTTTTTTGCAAATTTTTAATTTTTTAATGGATTTAAGTATGATTTGGGGGTTCATTTTAAGCACTAAAAAGAAGTGTGTATGATTTTTCTTCCTTAAAAAAAATGGCCAAGATCTCCCACAAGAAGAAGAAAAAGAAGTAGATGGAATAAGAATAATATAGACAAGAAGAAGAAGAAGAATTCCAAGTTCTTTGTCCACCTATAAGCTTGAAAAATCTGCAAATACTATGAGATAGACTATGAGTTCTTTTGTCTTCTTCATGCTCATGTGGACCTACAAAACCAATTCATACAATCCTACTAATCACAAAAACAAGCAAAATTAGCCAAAATTAGCAAATGACATACAAAACTTGACTAAAAAAGCTAATGAAGATGACCCATGTGGGGTCCCACCGGGCATGCCAAAATGTATATGAGCAATGTTAGTATGCTAATAGAAACCAAATTTAAATAAAGCTTCTACAAACTAAACAAAATTCATAAACTTCAAGATAGACTAAGATGAACTCTCAATTGAGAATATGAGCCATTAATGGGCTCTCTCAATGAGAAGCTCTTTTGTTGAGTGGCTTTGTCTAAATAGATAGGATGTATGCTCAAGCTTATGCTTCAAAAAGGGCTTCAAATGGAGTTGGAATTTGGGTGTGAGTGTATGGTTTTGATGTAAAATTGCTTCTTAAAATGGCATTATGACTTTACTTCATAGATTTTGTTAAAATGGCTTGGGAGAGGATTCCTTAAATAGGCAAAGGGCTTGAGGGATCAAGGGCTAGGATGCAAGGATGGAAAAAAGCTCATGAAGGGCTCAGATTGCATGAGAAGAGAGCACATGGATTGTGCTTCTTTATAGCCAATCAGAGAGTGATACATGTCACAAGGTGAGAGGATAGAGGAAAGGGGAAGGATGAGTCAACAAAGGAGACTCAAGGGATAAAATCTTCATGTAAAGACTCTCATAATGGCTTGTAAGAGAAATAAAAGGGCTTGGAAGAGTCATTTATGGCCTAGTGGACTTCATAAAGTTTTATGGTTGAGATATTTTGAGGGAGATGAGAGCAATTTTGACTTGGGCTTGATTAGGAGGGTTTTAAGCTTTCTTAGGCTTGTGAAAATGATTAGAGGATGGATTAGGATGGTTTAGGATTAGCTTAGGGATAGGCAAGTGGATGGCATTTAATGAGGGTGGGTGAAGGAGGAGATATTTGTTAACTTTGGCTTGGGTTAGTAAGTTTTAACCCATGTTTAGGGAATGTGACAAGGTTAGGAGGGGATTAGGATTAGGTTTGAAGACATCTTCTAGAAGAGTCTAGACTTTGGATGAGGATAAAGACTTTCTAGAATAGTCTAGAACTTCCTAGGATGAGGATGAAGACTTTGTAGAAGAGTCTAGAACTTCTTAGGATGAGGATAAATTAGATTTTTAGGAAATAAATAAAGTTTTATTTATTTCAAGGGTTTGGGCTGAGGAGATATTTATTAAAACTTTTTTAATAAACATGAGGATTAATATTTAATCTTAATTAAATATTTTGAGTTGGGATTAGGGGTAGGAAATGATGGGATTAGCCTTTAATCAAAATTAAAGAAGGATTAGAAGATTTTGGAAGAGATTAGTGGTCTTAAGGAAATTGGCCAAGTTTTGGGCAAAAAATAAATTTTTTAATTTATTTTGGGTTTTTTGGTCAATTTATTAATTAAATAATTAATAAATAAGGAAATAATGTTTAAATAAGATTTAAAAAATTTTGGGAGGGATTCCTTAATTAAATATTTTTAATTAAGATAAAGGGATTTAATGGCATAAAAATAAATAAATTAATTAATTAAATAATTAATTAATAAATGATGATGTCATCAGGATTTTTTCAGAAAATAAAAATACTTTATTTTCTAAAGGTTTTTAGGTGTCTACACTATTTACCTCCATAATCATTCTGAGAGCTGCATCCCAATTATTCAAAGCAATTTCTAGTGACTTATGTTGGATGGCAGTCTCGGCAGCAAGATGAACAAGTCCATCTAATGTAGAAAGATTTGGATCTTTCTTGAGTACATTTTCAACATATACTTGCTCTTTATGGAGTATTTCTAAATGTGGGGTAATGGAGGACTGGAGTTGTATTACTTTGGCCTTGATATTGGCCTCATCTATTGTTAATACAGCTATTTCTTTGTGAGTGTGAAGCGATTGAGCAAAATGCTTCTCATTTTGAGCTAGATCATTCAGTAGTTGCATGCTTGAAATGTTTAAATTTCTTTCCAAGCTCAATATCTTTTGGCTAGTTTCTTGTGTGAAATATGAAAAATCACACAACTTTTTGTATAGTGAGAATATATTCTCAAGTACCTTCTTCACCTTATCAATGAGCTTTGCCAATTCTACTTGTGAAAGTGTGATTTGTCTTGATATTTTCTCATTCACTTTCCCTTGAAATTTCTTTTCTGACCATTTCATAAGTTTTTCACTGGTTTCTAGGTCTTCATTTGTCACCTAGTGAACAATATCTGTTAGTTGCTCTGTGATATGCTTCGACTCATCCGATGATTGCAAACTGAAGGCATCCATAAAGATGTCCTTGATCTCATAAAGTGTTTGCTTATTTTTATACTCTTTCTTGAGTATTTCCTGCCTTTTCCTTCTATTTAGTGCATCCTACACTTCATTGATTTGATCAATGGTTATTGATTTTGAGTCATAACTTGGTATGACTATCTCTTCATCTAATTCAGGGTCTCCATAGTGAAGTACACTTGCAACTTTGGTAGTGTTGGATGATGGTAATGAAATTTGTAATGGCTTGTGTGAAGGAGTCCTTGAGGTAGGAAAATTTATTAGTGTTTGTATTGCCACCTGTTCTTTAGGGGTTTTTACTATTTCCTCCTCTTTCTGTTTACCATGATCAATTATTGTTATCTGTGGAAGTCCACCTTGTATTTGTGTTGTAGGATCAGATGTAATGGTCTGTCCTGTTTGTTCCTTCCCTTGTTCTACAGCTGCACTTTGCTTTTTTCTTGCAACATCAATTATACTAGTTGGTATTTCAAATTGACTACTAGTAGTTGTGATAGAAGGTGGTTCTTGTGTATTCACCTTATCTTTAACTGTACTTTCTACTAGTTTTTGTAACTCATCTATACTGACCAATACTAGTTCTGTACATAATATTGCTTGTTGTGTTGACTGGTCAAGAATTCTTTTCAGATCTTCTGTAGTTAATGGATTGACATTCTGACCAGAAGTATGAGGAACATCAGTAATTGTTATAGTATCTACAGGTGGAATGGATGCTTGTGGAGGGCTAGGGGGTGGCAATTGTGTGTCTTGCACACTCTGATCTAGTTGCTCCTCTTGTTTAGTTGTTGCCATTGTATCTTGTTTTTGTGTCTTTTCCTCCTTTCTATCTATCTTTTCTTCTTCTCTTTTCTCTTCTTTTCTTCTCTTTTCTTCTCTTCTATCGGTATGGGTGCTTCTTCCTTGTATTCTTCCTTAAGAAAATCTTCAATCCTTTTATACAAGTTCTTCCACAATTTTATTGTTCTTTGAACAATCTCTTCCATTATGTTTTGAAGTATAAAGAATGCCCTGTATTTGGGTGTGAACCTGTTATTATGCCTTTTGACTGCTTTTCTAATTTTTTCTCTAGTCAAATCCAGCAATACACTGGCTAGGGTTGATTCCCTCATCTCCTTCTCCATTTTTAAGAAAAATTGTCACCTATCTTCTATAATTTTTGACAGCTCCTTTGGCAATTGACCATCTAGTTCAAGTGGGGTGTACTTGAACTGCGCCATCATTCCATACACTATTTCTTCTATCTTATTTTGTTCTTCTTTATTAAATTTACTAAAATCAACTTTATTTAAATTATTCAAGTCACCACTTGCAATCCTTTTAGATAGGGTATCAACTGATGAATTGCTTACCTCTTCTGGTTGTTCTTCGTCATCAGTGTCAGGTTGAGCCACATACTTTCTTCTTTTCCTCAGCTCTTCTTGAGATTCCTTGACTTTTTTTTTCTTGGCAACTTCCTCTTTAGCCTTTTGAGTAGAGGCTCTTGTTGATGCTCATGTTGTTGGCTTTTGAGGTGATGGAGTGGCAGCTTTCTTTGTTTTGGGCTTGGCTGAAGTCTGTTCTGTTGCCTTTCTCTTCTTTGGCTCGGCTTCAATTGGTGCTTCCTTGGCTTCTTCTTCCTCCTTGTCTTCTCCAAGACCTTGGGTTAGTTCTATTGACCCTTGTTCCTGCTCATCTTCATCCTCACTGCCATCTTCTTCTTCTTCTGCCTCAGCCTCAATTTCTTTGCCAAACTTCTTCTTGATCTTCTTGACTAATTTATCTTTCTTTTTCAATGTAGAAGCAGTTTTTAATTCCATGTTTATTTTTCATCTTACCACATCATAAGTGCCAAAATGTGGTGCATTTTTACCAGCTTCTTCTGCAAGTAGAGCTGTTATTGCTGTAGAGGCTTGATCAACATCAAGTTCATAACCTAGTGGCCTAAGCCATCTTATTCTAGGTATAACTGCTTGTATGTAAGTATAATCTATGTCAACTAAGAAACATATGTCATTTGTATGCTTTTCTATTAATGAAGTTGGTATCCTTGACCTTTGCTTCATGGATTTCTTGAAATCTTCAAAATAACCTGTCATTTGGGCATCAAAATTCTCACCCATTTGTTCAATGTATCCATTAATTTGTTCAACAATTGTTTTATCTGGATTCCATTTTACTTTCCCTATAGAAGGGAATTCTTTCATCAGATAGAAGAACATACACATCAAAATTGATCCAAATTTTCATTGAGCTCCCTTGCTTTTCCTTATGGCTCCCAGATTTTCATTAATCTGTTGAAACATGAGCTCTGCCAGATCATAAGTGTGATCTCTTTTGATTATCTTGTATGCAACATCAACTGCTATACAAGGTACACTGTTCAACCTGCTTGATTAATAGAATTTGTGTGAAATAATTCTCACAGCAAAATCTAGTAGGGGATCTGTGACTGTGTCGATAGTCATTCCTCTATTGTTCCATTTGGCACCTGTATTTTTCTCTATTATTTCCCTTTTGTCACTTTGCAGGGTCTTTGGCTGATCTAGGGTTGGAATACCAGTAACCCTATGAACAATTTTCTTGGTAAATTTTACTAGCCCAGACTCTAACCAAAAAGCTCCGTCATGTACTTGGCTCAAAATTATTCGTACCCATTCTGTTTTAAAAACAGTCAAAAATGCTAGGGTTTTGGTCAATCCTTTTCTTTCTACTATTGAAAACTCATTTTTCAGTACTTTGTTTTCACACAGTTTATCATATGCATTATGAATTTATAAGTCTCCTATGGCACCAATTTTGCAATTGTAACATCTGTGAACATCTTGTACCATAACAACTTTTGGGGGAATGTGGGAGAGAGCTCCGGCTGGGTCATTTTTGTAGGCAACTTTAGGAATAGGGCGGAAATTAGGTTGCTTCACTTCACTTGAAACTAATTGGACTTCAAATGACTCTTTTTCTTGGGTTTTCTTTGAACTTGATGCCATTATTGTGAACTAGGGTTTATACAACAAATGGGTATAAAACTGCATAGCTTGGCACAAACGAAAATACCTTTAGATCGATGAAAAATGTGTTGAATGAGTTTGATTTCTGCTTGAAATACTGGATTCTTTCTATGAAGTCACTCAGCTCTCTTTCTTCTCCTTTGCTTCTTGATCGCGATGCAAAAAACTGATTGAAATCATGATAATATACCCTAATTTTATCTCATTAAATGTTCAACTGCCGACTCAGCTTCTAAAGAAATTTTGACCTAACTCGGCTTCCATTATTTCCATTTTACTCAGCTTCTATTGGAGTTATCCAACTCGACATCAATTTTCAGCTCGGTCGCTATTGGGAGCTCAGCATCCAAAGGCAGTTCGGCATCAACATTTAGTTTTATCTTAACATCTTGTTTCATGTGGATTTGTACTTTGCTTAACTTCCTTTTCTTGGGACTGATGTATGATATAGCTTTGTATATCAGTCCTGTGTACTTCTTGTGCTTAGTTTCATGAAGTATGATCACTTGACCCATTGGGTGAAGTGACCCCTCCACTTGATGTGTTGCACTCTTCCTTCTTTTTCCAAGTCTTATTCATTTGCCCTCTTATCTTTTCAACATCAATTATTTGTTTCCCTTTGCAATCTTCAGTCTTGGGTGCCTTTGATCTTGTAGGACAGTTTCTGCTGATATGACCAATTTTCAAATAGTTGAAACATGTAGTTTGATTCAACCATCTTTTGTAGTTTTGTTTGAAATGTGTTCTTATATAGTTTTGTGGTATATGTCCATATTCTTGACAATAGTGACAGCTATACCTGGTGTTGTGATCCCAATGATAATGACTTTCATTTCCTTCTATTTTTGCTGGTTGATTTAATGTCCACATAGGTTTTGATCTGCATTCAAATTCCCTATGTCCATACTTTTTGCAATTATAACAATGTCCATCAAATCTTTGAGTCCTTGTGACATTGGATTTGCAATTTTGTGTCATATGTCCTTGCATGTTGCACTTGTGACAGAAACTTTTGGGTATGTTTGATTGATTGAATCTTCTACTCCTGCACACATTAGATGTATGTCCCTTCTTATTACAGAAATGAAAAGTGGGTTTAGAATTCTTACCTTTATCACTTCTTTGTTCAGCACTCTTTGATGATTCTCCAACTTCAGTGCTATTGTATCCTAGTCCTGATGTATCATGGGCAGATTTTGGTGATTTCAGCAACTATTTAAAATACTTGAGATCTTCACTTGATTTTTTGAGATTCTCTGCTACCTCTTTTTCTTTGTTCAATTCATTTTGCATTTGTTCATTTTGCATCTTCAAGGTAGAGATCTCAATATCCTTTACATTAAGTTCATGATGAAGATTCATCATTTGGGCAAGTGTATCCATCTACATGTTTGAGATCCTTGTCAGTTCAATACATTTTTCTTCAAGTCTGTTTGCAAGATTCCTTTTGTCATTTTCCATCATGACCTTATCATCAACTGCTCTTTACTTTTGTTCATTAATTTCACATATCATTATAGCCTATGATTCATGTTCCATCTTGAGAGTTCTTATCTCTTCTGCTTGAATTTTATTTTTCTCCATCAGTTCTGCTATTGCTGCATCAAACTCTTTAGTGTCTCCACTAGAAAATATGTTGGTGGTATCAATCTCCTTGTAGTGTATATCATTTTCAGCTATGGCTAGATCCTTCCTCTTTTTTAATGAGTTTCTCAACTTGTTTCTGAATTCCTCCAAGCTATGCAAAGCAAGTTGCACATCTATCACCTGATTTTCAATGATCTTTCCAAGTTTGAAGGCTTCCATCTTTAGATCTTTTCCTCCAAGTTGTTAGGCTTTTCCTTAAGAGAACCTAGATTATGCTCTGATACCAATTGTTGGAATATTCAAATATGGAAAGAGTACTTATGAGAGGGGGGGGTGAATCATAAGTATCATACTTTAGCCAATAAAACTTTTAACTGAAAGTAAATTGCATGCATGTAAGTATATCAAATAATCATGAAACCAGACACATGCATCAATAACACTTAGCACTAGAATTTGGTAACCTAGAAACCCTCCAAGAATAAGAAGGTAAAACTGGGGTGGGGATGATACCCAAAAAAATTACTACAACAATATTGTTCAACCACTTTTGATGGTTTGCCTTGTTAAAGGCCTACCTTGTTAAAGGCTTTACACTGTGTCAATAGTGACCTGGTTAGAGGCTTTTAAACACTTAACATGAAGTGTTACCCTGTTAAAGGATTTTAATCACCTAATCAAAAGGTTCTTACAAAATAACTATAAAGCTAACCTATCACCATAGGATTTTTATTCTAATACAATTGCTAGAAAGTATTAGGTACAATAAACCTGACTGATTACAATCCTTGATTGCTGATTGCAAGCACTTGTTCTACTTTCTCTGATCTGGATCCTTTTGTGATCTGATAATCCTTACTTCTGAAAATAGAATTCCTTTTGAACCCTTGTATATCTTCTCATACCTCTTATCTCTCTCCTTTTTTTTTTTACAATGAAGTTTCATCTTCCTTATAAAGACATTTGAAGATTTGGGGTTAGGTATGGATCTACGATCCATATTCAATCTTCATTTTTTTCTCAATACTTATCTTTTGCTGATTGGTTGCATGCCTTTATCGCTCAATTCTCCCTCTTCAATTAGGGTTTCAAAATTGATTAGGTAGGATACAATGTATCTACCCCATATCTTGTTTTCTTCTTGAAACTTTGCCAGTTGTATCTTAAAAATGTTCTACATGGTGTTCTGTGCCACCAACTCATCATTCTTATCTTCCTTTTAATTCACAGATTTCTAAATAACAACTTTGTCAGCTTAGATCTGGTGAATCTTTGATTTCCTAAATAATGCAGCAACTCAGCATTATTGAGTTACTGGTGCTTGGCACCTCTGTGTTACTCGACACCTATACCAGCTCGACACTTGAACTTACTCGGCACTTGATTCTACTTGACACCACTCGGCATCTGAAGTTTACTCGGTATCTGAACTTCACTCAGCATCTAATGTGGAATATGATTAAGTGTGTTGGCACTCAAGTGTCAAAAATATTATGATGTTAACACTCTCATTATATAGGGCTGGTTCCCAAAGTTTTGAGCAAGTTCTCAACTAGATTTCTACCATTCTTTCAGCATTTCTCTCTTGTATGAACAATAATCAATGGAGTTATAGTATTCAATTTTGACTTATTTTGTATTTTATGAGTCTTTCATACATCTTGAATGTACTTGTTTCAAAGGAATGAATACAAAGAACAAAAAATTACTTAGTTTCATTTTTAGTCTTGTCTCATATCTCTATTGTCTGTAACCTTTTGTGGTTTGTGATCAAAAATTATAGATTCAGTTGCAATTCATTTTGGGTTGTATGTTTTGATGTGTTTTTACTTTGGTTCAAAGAATCATGTAAATGCTTGATACATCTTGATAGGGTTGTGAGTTTCATGAGAAGGATATTTGATGAGTATGAGGTTCAGTCTGAATGTTGATGTCTGATTTACAAAGTGAGAAGATAAATCATTAATACCTTATGTGTGTTATAATTTGTTGTTATGATTTGTTGGATACGTAATGGATAGAGCACTAATTAGTCATAGGATCTACTCATTTTTATTGTTGCATATTTGGGTTTTTTTGGTATAAATTAATTAAATAATATCCATTTCCCTTTCATGTTGTAGAGATGAAAAGGATACCGACACTTAGCTTGTCAATCTCATAGGTTATGTAATTGGTTATTTCATATCTATCTCATTTTCATAAGTAATAGAAGATGTGGGGTTTTAATATTCTTCATTTAGATTCAGATGTATGTTTTAGGAACTAGTACCATATGAATGAATCTAAGGTCTACTTGCCTAGGTTTTGCAAAGCCTGAAGTAGAAGAAGGCATTCAGCCTTATAGTTGGCTCAGGTTCTTGACAAATTGTGTCTATCATAGGAGATAGCTTCCCTTAGATGAAATCTTGTCTTGGCTACTTGGTAGTTGAAATATCTATTAAATCATGAGCCAACATACAATCTATACAACCTCATTCTTTGTCTCACTAGTAAATTTGGACCTATTTTTCAATGCGAAGATGTCAGAATTGCGACTTGCAAATGTTGAAAAAGATCATTGCTAGAATAGAGTCACAATTTTGATGCACACCATGACTATTAATTTATTGATGCTAATCTCCATAAAAAATTATTATCATCTATGTCACGTCAGACAACTAGTTCAGAATGTTGAAATATCGATGACAACTAAAGATAATTTGATAAGTGTGTTGTACCATCAATAGTAGGATGCGTCAAAATATTAATGATTGTTAGAGATGATTCGATGGGTCTATCATACCCTCAATGATAGGATGCATTGAAATATCAATGACTGTTAGAGATGATTCAACAAGTTAGTCATACCATCGACGAAAGGATGCATCCAAATATTGATGTGAGTTAGAGGCTTTTTATAAAGTCTCACTATATATCATGAGGCTAATAATAGTCATATGAAATCAAGAATATATTAGAGTAAGACTTCATATCTCACTATCTATCAAGCTTGACATAAAGATCATTATTATAGATTTAAAATTTTATGGTTCCACAAGCATGAGGAAGAAATTTTGAAGCAAATTCTTGGAGAGAAGTCATGGCTTGTTTCAATCTTCATATACATTTTCTTCTTCATAACTAGATATAAATTTTCTTGATGAAAATTATTCATTGGAGAGATAATAATATGAACATGGTGCCCTCCAAAATGTATACAAAATAATGTGAGTTTAAAGGACTATGCTAGGACCAACCATTTAAGCAACACCTTAATTGGATTGAAATCCTTATTATCTAGCAAAGCTGTGATTTCTACAACTATAATTTGAGCTGATATTCTTAGGTTACCTAGATAAGGTGTTGATAGTATGTGGATGTTATCCACTTATACATTAAAAACTCTAAATCCCTCTAAAGATATTCATTATGGTTGTTTAGAAAATAATTAAGATGCCAATGATATGATGTTGAAAGTGAAAACCTGGCTCAGCATCAAACAATTTCATTACAAAAAAAATCTCAAATCATTAGCTTATTGTTTCTGTACTCTAAAAAGCTATGTGCCAAATATTTGCAACAAAATTACACCACAAATCCAATCAAGGCCAAAGCTTACCAACAATATCAATTTAGTTCCATGAAAAAAATATCATACCATGATTACACACAAGCTTTAGATAAAATACTGCAAAAAATAGGATAAAATAGAATGTGCCTTACTTCTCAACATTTACAGTCCAAAATCCCATATATAACTTCAATTTATATTTATTTCATAACTCTTTTTATACACAACCAAAAAGTAATAACGTCAATCAAAGCAATTTGTCAATTTTAAAAAGATAATGCAAGAACAAGTCTAGATATGCTTGATTATACCCACCTCTTCCCAAGCCTTTTAAATTGTAAACCCATGACATAATAGACTCATTCTCAAATAACACAAAAAGTATAGTTACTCATGATATATGTATATTTACAATCAAATATTTTCTCCTCCTTGGTGGATAAGTGTAACACACAATCTCTTATGAGAGTAGCTCCATGTCTGCATACAACCTATAGAGAAAGCAACATGTTGTCCATTTCTACAGGAGAAGCAATGGTAATCAACAATAAATCATAATCTAAATATAACTTATAGAGAAAACATCATGTTGTAAATCATAGTACTTATGTGAGGACCATTTTAGGGCATTCACCTGGAACCTACTATGTTTACCCACTAAAAGTAAGTACCATGTTGGAGACTTCAAAGTTCAAGCGTCTCCATCTACAATAATGACAATAATGACATGACACAAAAATAAGTTGTAACTAAAATGCTTTCGATGGGGAACTTAAAACCACTAATGTTTGAACTGGATCATAAATTAATAAAAGGGATTGTTAGTGCAATAACAAACCTCAAGTATCATTGTCAAACTCAAGCACTCTAGATTAAGCTTTCCAGTTCTGCTGCTCGGTACCCTACAACCAAATACAATGAAATCATGATCAATTAGCAATACATGACACATTTCAATAAAAGAAAAAGCATTTCTTTTAATAACATCAAAATGTAGAATGTAGCAATAGTCAAAAAAAGGAACTCAATGATAGAATGTAAATAGCGAAGAATCATTGTTTGTAGCTAGTTAAGAATCCATATGTCTTTGGCTTCTCTCACTCACATCCAAAATAAGATTAAATACCATTCTAAATTGAGAATGTGCATGAAAAATTGTTCCATATGCATGGATAGCAGGGGGAGCTGAAAAGAAATAGCACATTTATATTTATGACCTCTATAAAAAAATGCAAACAAGTTGCATTTTTCAGCTCCACTTGTTGTCCTATGCATATTGATTGAGATAGCATATTGAACTAGGGAATCCTTCTGCATTACCTAAAACCAAGACGAATGAAAAAAATTAATCCGAAATTCAGACAAACACTTTCATTATTGTACTTTGAAATATATGAATGGAACACTCCTTGGGAAAAAGCTACACATAAAAAATGACTCATGCAAGAGGAGCCTCCATAAATCATATATTTCATTCCTAAATTTTTGCATTTAAGGCACTAATGAATTCTATTCTAGAGGAAATTACACTTATCATCAACATTTAAAGCATATTTATATGTTTTGACTAATATAACAATGCATTGAAGGGATCATTGAGAAATGGAAAGAAGAAATAAGAGCAAGACGAGAAGAGGAAAAAAATTTCTGAGGAAAGGAGGCAGAGCTATACTACTGAGAAAGAGATAGATAATGAGGTGTGATGCCATGGAGAGGAAGATGGGGTTGAAGTAGCAAAAGGATGAACAACTTGAAAAAGAGCTAATTCATGATAGGTATGGTTCAAGTGCATTGAGGTTATTTATTTGGTTTCGAAGTGTGCACTGGGAAGGTTTGGATTCTTTCATGTGTCATTGCTATACCATATGCATAGTATGACATTCAAATCAGATTGTGATGGAAATGAAAAAGCTTCCATTGGGAGTTTGTTCATACAGCCTTTGAAATTAGCAAATGAGTTTGATCCATTTGATCCTATTTAAAAGGTGTTATGATGAGATTCAGTCAAGGTTTATTTGAGTGTCAAGTTGGTAAGGCATTTGGGAAGAATTGATGGGAATATATAATCATTTAGTTTTGATAGGTTTGGTTTGAGCTTCACTTGGTTTCAAGAATCCTTTCATGTTCTCTACTTAACAAGGCCAACCATGTGAAGGTGGAAGCTCATTTGGCCTCTTTGTCCCCCTCTCCCCCCTATAATCACTCTAAATTCCCTATTAAAAACTAAGTAAATATTTCATTCATTCATTTTAGAAGTATATCATTGAATCATTATAATCACATAATATTCATTAACATGACATACAATTAATTAATATGTATAAACATTCATCAATAATTTGTGAACACATCAATCATTATATTCACATAACATTCCTTAACATGACATATAATTCATTAATACCTATAAAAATTAATCACTAATTTGTGAACACATCAATCATTATAATCACATCACAATATTCAATAACATGACATAAAATTCATTAATAGACAACATTCATAACAATCCATCAACACGTTCATCATCAAACAAGGTTTTTAACATTCATTTCTTCTTTTCTTTTTTCTTATTTTGAAGATAAAGTATAATAGGCACATCGTGACTATCTTCAGCATCTTGTGGCTCTTGTGGTTCTGATCTTACGACATGAGGCTTCCTCTTCTTTTGTCAAGGATAGGGCTGATGTGCCCCTATAATAAGAAATAAATGGGTTTAATTCTAAACATTTTTAAAAAGTTATAAGTATTTCATTAATCTAAAGAACATAATAGGGGTTTTTCTTTACCTGATAGTTCCACATCATCTACTATCACGTTTTGTTTAGCCCCAACCTCAACATGCTCAACACTAACATCACACTCTGCATACTCAAATATTATCACATAAAGGTTACACCAATTGTAATTTAAGATGTTAAATTTTATTAATAATTACATGATTAATTTTCAATAGAAATTGAATCTGTACCTCTATCATTATGATGCACATAGAGGTCTTTTTCATGTGTAGGATCTGTGCCTTCATCATCATGAGTACGGTCTGTGCCAGAAGTAGTAGGCTATAGTGAAATGTCATGCACACATTGTTATCATTAATCAAAATTAACATCAAATAGATTATTTCTCATGAAGTTCTCAATTACTGCTATTATTCATTAGGCCTATTTATCTGTGTGTCAACCGCTGCACCAAAATTTTCTACACCTGTGTGGCCACTAGAATTTGTGCAGTGGCAAGCAACCATTGCTTTATAACCTTTCTTGAAGCCAATTTTTTTTTCCTCTTCTGTGGGTGCTAGATTAAATTTAATGTCCTGCATTTTTTGCATAATATTGTCAATAATTAATGTATTGATTATTTGTAATTTTATATATTAAAAAATTGATATAAAATTTCATTTACTACTACTTACAAGGCATGAGTGAATTTTCATATATCCACCAGAGCCAAGATGGTGTTGATCAACCTTCTCTTTTCTAGCTTGTGTTGCCTACGATGTGTACTACAACCTATATATATAAGCTTTGAAATATGTTAGAAATATGTTACATTATGTAAATCCACAATCATATTTCTAGAAATATGTTACATTATGTAAATCCACAATCATATTTCTAGAAATATGTTAGATTATATAAATCCACAAATGAATTAAACATGTAAATTGTAGGCCTTTTTGACCTATATATGGTATCAAATAGGCATGAGTTAGCAAAAGAGAAATTGTCAAAAATGTGTAAAAAATTTAAAGATGTCAAAAAATGTTGTCGTCAACATTTTTTGCAAAATGATAGTTTTGTAGAAGATGTAAGGTCAACCATCTTGGATGAGCTCTTTGGGGGTGTGGAAGGTCATGCTATTACATAAAAAATGCAATCTCATGTAGAGAATAGAGAATGAGATGTGGAGAAGAAAGGTGAAGAGTATGGTGCGTGGTTTTGTATAATCAAAGTCATTTTTTTTGTGAAATCTACTAGAATACTGGTATTTGACTACAGTCCTAGTATCGTCTTCCTTACATCATGGATGTAACAATTCATAAGCTTCCTATATCATGGAACGAAGTCTAGAATTAATGCTAATGATAAACATGTGCCTAGTATCATTGGGTTACTAACAAGATCTCATAATTTATTATTTGAGATAGTAAATGTTGTACAGTTTCAAAGTACAGTGCCACATTGGTTGCATTTTTTCATTGTGTGAAGTTAGGGAAGATGCTCCTCAATAGCTAGGAGCCTACAAGTTGGAATTTTGAAAGATCTTGGTAAGGTAAATGTTATATATATATATATATATATATATATATATATATATATATATATATAACTTTAGTATTTTTTAAAGGTGTATATCTAGCATAGAATATTATACATGTTAGATATATGATTACATTTATTGTAATCAAGTCAAGCATTTTAATGAATAACTAGAGATCACTAATTTGTGCATAATTATATTAATGCTACCACATACCTATTTTTTTCAAGTGATCATTAATTCCTTTATCCCTTAGTCTCTTCACTTTTGCATCTTCAATGATTTCACTCCACTCCAGCTTGGCACCATAAGAGGATGCTCGTACTTTGAGTTGAGCTTTAGAGCCCTTCTATACTGGTCTCTCATAGTCTTTAGATGTTTGCAAGCTTTTTTAAGAAGTTGGGCTATGTTCAAAATATTTTTACCAAAGAACTCCTCCATATTTTTTATGAGATGATCTTTTGATTCAAGGGCTTGCTTAGTCCATCTTTTAACAAAAAATAAAATTGTTAGATATAAAAACTAGTTCAAGCTATATACATTGAATATATTACAACAAATGGGTGAATAGAAAAATGTAGCAACCAATTATATCAAGATACATACCTTTTACACAATGTGTTCCCAAATATTTTCAATTTTAAATCATAAAAAGTTTCATAAAAAGGATAATTTCCTACAAAATCATCATGACATCATTAGTCAAAAATGAGTTATGAATAAGTAAACTACAATTACACTCTAAATAATTAAATTTTTTAAGTTCCTAGAAGATTAGACAATTTTAAGGGAATCATATTTTTTTGGCCATCAATAATGATGCCTGCAACGATGCAATAGAAGTAACATGGGATGCTCCAGGAAAGGTTGGTAAATTATTAGTAGTATTAGTATCAGTTCTATCAAAATAAGAAGGTGTACTTGTCCCTGCACAAATTTTATAAATGTCATACTATACTCAAATGAAAATGAAAGTAAGTACAAATATTATCCTATTTAAAACATAACAAAATGCAGCAAAACAAGGATTTACTAGCTTTAGTTGCAGCAGGTGTGGATGTTTGCATGTTCCTTGTTGTAGATCTTGCAGTCAAAAATCTTGGACTGTTGGACGGCCTTGTGGAAGTAGGCACATGGAAATCATCAATACCTAAAAAAAATCATATATATATATATATATACAATTTATTTGTCATGCCCCCTCTTTTTCTCTAATAGAATTTAATAATAAATAATAAATAACAATGGTATCGCTATCAAGAGAAACTCTCCACCCATGAGTCATTCCAAATAAATATTATCAAGTCGAGGGTAAGTAGAAATGAACACCATCAGGATTTAGGAAGGAATTATCTTTTACAGATCTTTGGATACACATCTTCCATCATCATCTTCAGCACACAAAAATATATTCACATGTATGTTTATATGAGCAA
The DNA here is from genome assembly GCA_028749045.1 of Cupressus sempervirens. Taxonomy (NCBI): domain Eukaryota; kingdom Viridiplantae; phylum Streptophyta; class Pinopsida; order Cupressales; family Cupressaceae; genus Cupressus; species Cupressus sempervirens. The sequence goes on from CM053790.1 coordinate 148,500,703, forward strand.
TGTTAGTATGCTAATAGAAACCAAATTTAAATAAAGCTTCTACAAACTAAACAAAATTCATAAACTTCAAGATAGACTAAGATGAGCTCTCAACTGAGAATATGAGCCATCAATGGACTCTCTCAATAAGAAGCTCTCTTGTTGAGTAGCTTTGTTTAAATAGATAGGATGTATGCTCAAGCTTTATGCTTCAAAAAGGGCCTCAAATGGAGTTGGAATTTGGGTGTGAGTGTATGGTTTTGATGTAAAATGGCTTCTTAAAATGGCATTATGACATTACTTCATGGATTGTGTTATTTTGCAAAGGGGAAGGATCAAATTTATAGGAAAGAGGCTTGAGGGATTGAGGGCTAAGATGCAAGGATGGGAAAAAGCTCATGGAGGGCTCAGATTGCATGAGAAGAGAGCACATGGATTGTGCTTCCTTACAGCCAATCAGGGAGTGACACATGTCACAGGGTGAGAGGATGGAGAAAAGGCGAAGGATGAGTCAACAAAGGAGGCTTAAGGGATAAAATCTTCATAAATACCCTCATAATGGCTTGTAAGAGCAATAAAAGGGCTTGGAAGAGTCATTTATGGCTTAGTGGGCTTCATAAAGTTTTATGGTTGAAATATTTTGAAGGAGATGAGAGGAATTTCGACTTGGGCTTGATTAGGAGGGTTTTAAGCTTGCTTAGGATTGTGCAAATGATTATAGGATGGATTAGGATGGTTTAGGATTAGCTTAGGGATAGGCAAGTGGATGGCATTTAATGAGGGTGGGTGAAGGAGGAGATATTTGTTAACTTTGGCTTGGGTTAGTAAGTCTTAACCCATTTTTAAGGAATGTGACAAGGTTAGGAGGGGATTAGGATTAGGTTTAAAGACATCTTCTAGAAGAGTCTAGACTTTGGATGAGGATAAAGACTTTCTAGAATAGTCTAAAATTTCCTAGGATGAGGATGAAGACTTTCTAGAAGAGTCTAGAACTTCTTAGGATGAGGATAAATTAAATTTTTAGGAAATAAATAAAGTTTTATTTATTTCAAGGGTTTGGGTTGAGGAGATATTTATTAAAACTTTTTTAATAAACATGAGGATTAATATTTAATCTTAATTAAATATTTTGAGTTGGGATTAGGGGTAGGAAATGATGGGATTAGCCTTTAATCAAAATTAAAGAAGGATTAGAAGATTTTGGAAGAGGTTAGTGGTCTTAAGGAAATTAGCCAAGTTTTGGGCAAAAAATAAATTTTTTATTTATTTTGGGTTTTTTGGTCAATTTATTAATTAAATAATTAATAAATAAGGAAATAATGTTTAAATAAGATTTAAACATTTTTGGGAGGGATTCCTTAATTAAATATTTTTAATTAAGATAAAGGGATTTAATGGCATAAAAATAAATTAATTAATTAATAAATGATGATGTCATCAGGAATTTTTCAGAAAATAAAAATAAAAATACTTTATTTTCTAAAGGTTTTTAGGTGTCTACATTTTGCCCCTCTTTGATGTGATGCCGCAAGTGGCATGGCATCAAAGATAAGAAAATAAGATGCCCAAGGCTAGAGCAGAAAAGGAGAGAATGGACTGCAAGATGCCCCCTCAAGACGGCGGTAGGGAGAGAAAGCGAGGCTCGACGACTTCTTGAAAAGTACAAAAATCCGAGATGAGCAAGAAGACTCAGATTGGCTTAAGAGAAGAGGTTTAGTTAACTCAAACTCTCACTATGGGAGAATGATAAAGGAGAATCGGAGGCACAAGAGGAAGCAAGCTTAAGATCTCAGGGATTGCAGAGGATGAAGGAGCAGAGCGCTATAAAAGGAATCCAGGATGGGGAGATGGATGAGGGGATTAAAAAGTTGATGCAATAGGATTTCAAAGAGTCAGATTGGCATAAGATGGGTTTTGGAGATCCCTAGGACTAGGATTGTGGATCTCGAAAGATGAGGCTTGGTGGATTGATTTGGATTGGTGGATCCCTAAGACTAGGATTGTGGATCCCTAAAGCTAAAGGTGAGGAGTGATTCAAAGAGATACGGATGCATAAGCTGGGGTAGGAGAGACAGATGTTAGATATGGATGGGGGATAATGGAGATGAAGGAAAACCATTGAAGCTTTTTGAGTGGGGGGACACTTCAAAGAGAAGTACCACCATGTAGTTTTGCACTAGATTTGCTATAGGACTGATGGTTAATTGCCTTTGATGATCTAGCTGGTGGATTTTAGGGGATGGAAGGATAGATTGGAACATAGGATATGGATGGATATAATTTCCCAAAATGGATGGAGGGAAGGAAGGATATGGGCCCAAAATAGATGGAAATAGGGAAGGTGTAGGTCCCAAAATAGATGGAGGGGATAAAGGATTCATATTAGGTATGTAAGGACCCAAAATGGATGGAAAGGGTGTGGGATTTAGATAAGGGATATATGGACCCAAAATGGAGGGTTGGAGATAAGGAGTAGGATGAGGGCCCAAAATAGATGCGGAATAAGATGGATGGGAACTTTGGGGTGGAGATGGAAGGACTTGGGACCATGCAGGAATAGCGGGGATACCAACATCTAGAAATACATTTTCATTTCTTTTTTCAATATGATGTTCATTATTTGGAACACAAGATGTGAGTCCATTACTAGCTGAAGGAGTTTGAGCTTCGGATATGATAATTAGTTCTTTTTCGATGGATCTATCATCATGGATTATGGGAGATGTATGATCATGAAGCAAAGGAGATGGGAGGATAGGATCTTGAGTTGGGTGGGCTGAGGGAAAGGGATCTTGAGATGGAGTAAGTAAGATGGTAGGATTTAGATATGGAGAGGATGGTAAAAGTGGATCATGTAGGGGAATAAGTGGGATGGCGGGATCTTGAGATGGAGTAAGTAAGATGGTAGGATTTAGATATGGAGAGGATGGTAAAAGTGGATCATGTAGGGGAATAAGTGGGATGGCGGGATCTATTGTTCTATCGGAGGATATTTCAACATGCTTTTGGACAAGATCTTGACAAGAATGGATGGGAGTGGATGCATGAGGTTCATTACATGGGATTTGGATAATGCTTGGAGGAGGAGATGTGGATGGGATTTGGAGCGATTTGATGGGTGGTGGGATTTTGATGCTTGTGGGAAGTGGAAGGATTTTAAGCAATTTGATGGATGGTATGGGCATGGTAGCTATGGGAGATGGAGGTGATATTATAGATGGGGAAGCTTCATCACTGACTACTTCACATGGTTGGATTAGATGACATGGCTTATCGACTATTGGAGGTGGCTTTTCTTGTATTTCTTCTAGGATATTCCTTGGAGACTCATGTGTCGGAGCTGGAGGTGGATTGATAAGAATAGCTAGTGTGATGGGGGTGGAAGATTGGAAGCTTGTTTGATTGGGTGATGGAGGAGAAGCTGGGATATCAAATGGCATGACTAGATAGTTTGGAAGAATATGTGGATTTTGGGGGATGCTTGGGGGAATGTTTCTAAGGCTTTCAATATACCCGTCATAGTCAACAAGATTTTCATCATCATTGGAATAGGAGGTTGCGGGAGCAAGGAAAATGCGACCAAACTCATCATGATAGGATTGGGACTTCATGCTTTGATGATGAGTCAAATGGGGATGGGGTCTTGCATATGAATGAACACGGAAGCTCATGGTTGGATTTGGATTAAGTGTAGATTTTGGATTGGTTGATGAAGGATTTCTTAGGGAGAGTCAAAGTTGTATGACAAACCTAAGGAGGATTGGCTGGAGATTTTTGGCTTTCTTGTGGATGGAAGACTTCAAGGGCATGCTGTCAAAAAGTGAGAGTTGTGCTTTCCTATGCGCTAGATTGGTGGAGATTGTGTCAACTTAAGGATAGACTAATGATCCTATTGGCATGACACGAGATTGACCACTTGTGGATCCCAACCTTTAGCTCAAGGTGATAAGGGATAACAAGTGACAAGGCTAGATTACCCTAGACAAAGCTCTGTCAAAGGGATAACCTCGGTGAGGCTGGTGGTTTTGCAAGATGGTAGGAATGGAAAACTCTTGGCAAGGTGACAACAATTCGTTAAAGGCTTGGGTGATTTTGGATTGGGTTGCTAGCTGGCTGGGGGGATGATTTGGATGGACTTTGGATTTGGGATTGTTCTAAAGCAAAGAACTGGATAGATTCATTTGCAGCGGGGGAGCTTGGATGATATTCTGATGAGGCAGTGACTACGCTAAGTATGCCTTGAGTTGGGATATTTTTGCTTTTCTAGGATTTTGACCAAATTTGGAAAACATTCATTCAAAAGCTATGAACAAACAAGCAGACAAAAGTTTGGAGCAAGCACGTCAAACACACCAACATCCTCGGAAGCTTTCTACAAGGATGAAATTTTGTTTAGCTAGGGATTCCTTGATATACACAAGGTACGTGAGGTCCAAATCTGTAGATGAAACCAAAAAGATGTCTCATAGCTGAGAGGAGCGGTAACCCATTTCTCCTCTTTCACTTCTCAAGGGTATAAAGTTCCTTGAGGCTTAGCCCGAGTGACAAAAATCTTGATTCTAAGAGAGGTGTCTTTGGATTCACCTCCCAATTTTTATACTCTGCCAGAACGTTGGAGTTGAGGTCATCCCAAGGGGTGATGAAATCCCCAAGTAGGCCTCCTAAAAAGTATAAAACAAGACCACATACATGACCTTGGGATTTAAAAGATACACATTTATTCCAATTGATGATTTAGATTTTCTAAGCTATGATTGAAGACACTTGTGATTATGGCATACAATGTTCATTCCAATTTGACAGCATCGTCAGCATAATGAAAGTCGAGAGATCGTCAACATAAGAAATGTGAGCATCATTGAATATGCATCCAAACCATGCAATGTTCATTGATTTTTAGGCATTCAAGATTGAGTGTGAGTTTTTTTTAAGCCCAAAACACAAATGTGTGACACTCGATTGCCAAGCGAGCGCCTGGAGGCCCTCCACATCAAGATTTGTCCAATTTTTATGCCCAAATGAAGTGTGAGCAAGATTAATGCGCATTCAAGGAATTTTCTAACTTAGAAAACCCACTAAAGACCCAAGTGAGTGGAGTTTGATCTTTTTGGAGCACTTAACACCCTCTTAGGTAGACCCATCCCCATAAATGGCACTAAGATTGCAACCAATGGTTAAATTGATGGGTGATTAAAGAGGGTGAGTCCAACTACAAACTTACTCAAAGCGTCTTTATTAGTTTTTATAACTTAGAAGATTTCAAAAATGTGGATTCTTTTTATGCCCCAAAAAATGATTATTTGATCTATGGCATTCAAGATTGGATTTGTTGTTTTAATCATGCATTCAAAAAAAAAAACTTGATTTTAATCCATGGTACTCAAGGGTGATTTTAGCAACATGCATTCAAAGACAAGTGATTAAACATTCAAGTTTTTTCCTTTGAGCATTCAAGATTGAGATTTTGTGTGTTGTTTTAAGAACTTTGAAGTGCTTTGTTTTAACCTTAGATCATTCAAGATTGTTTTGGACTCAAAAGTGAAAATGACTCTTTGGACTTTGGTTTTCATTCAATATTTTGTGTTCTAGTTTGCATATTTTAAGCCCAAAAATGATATTCCTAGATTGTTTTGATGCATGAAAAACCTAAGAAACATTCAAGATTTTGCAACAAGACATTTGTTTGGAACAAATAACAAAGCTTTTAGGACAATTTTTGGCAACCATTTAGGACTCTTAGTTTTCATGAGATTTTTAAAAGAACTTTAAAATATTTGCAAATGAGGTTCATTTTATCCTTGATTGATGCTTTGAGTTTGATTTAGATTTTAGTGTGCTCTTAGTGTTGATTTTGAACCTTTTGAAATGGAAACTTGAAGTTCTTTTTAAATTTTCAAAAATGAAGTGTTCCTAACTTTGCATGAATGCATCTAAAACCTTGATGTTGCAAGGATGTAAATGATTGGATTGGTTTAGTTTCACTTGTTAAAATTTTTTTTCTTTTTTGCAAATTTTTAATTTTTTAATGGATTTAAGTATGATTTGGGGGTTCATTTTAAGCACTAAAAAGAAGTGTGTATGATTTTGCTTCCTTAAAAAAAATGGCCAAGATCTCCCACAAGAAGAAGAAGAAGAAGTAGATGGAATAAGAAGAATATAGACAAGAAGAAGAAGAAGAACTCCAAGTTCTTTGTCCACCTATAAGCTTGAAAAATCTGCAAAGACTATGAGATAGATTATGAGTTCCTTTGTCTTTTCCATGCTCATGTGGACCTACAAAACCAATTTATACAATCCTACCAATCACAAAAATAAGCAAAATTAGCCAAAATTAGAAAATGACATACAAAACTTGACTAAAAAAGCTAATGAAGATGACCCGTGCGGGGTCCCACCGGGCATGCTAAAATGTATATGAGCAATGTTAGTATGCTAATAGAAACCAAATTTAAATAAAGCTTCTACAAACTAAACAAAATTCATAAACTTCAAGATAGACTAAGATGAGCTCTCAATTGAGAATATGAGCCATTAATGGACTCTCTCAATAAGAAGCTCTCTTGTTGAGTAGCTTTGTCTAAATAGATAGGATGTATGCTCAAGCTTTATGCCTCAAAAAGGGCCTCAAATGGAGTTGGAATTTGGGTGTGAGTGTATGGTTTTGATGTAAAATGGCTTCTTAAAATGGCATTATGAATTTACTTCATGGATTGTGTTATTTTGCAAAGGGGAAGGATCCAATTTATAGGCAAGAGGCTTGAGGGATTGAGGGCTAAGATGCAAGGATGGGAAAAAGCTCATGGAGGGCTCAAATTGCATGAGAAGAGAGCACATGGATTGTGCTTTCTTACAACCAATCAGGGAGTGACACATGTCACAGGGTGAGAGGATGGAGAAAAGGCGAAGGATGAGTCAACAAAGGAGGCTTAAGGGATAAAATCTTCATAAAGACCCTCATAATGGCTTGTAAGAGCAATAAAAGGGCTTGGAAGAGTCATTTATGGCCTAGTGGGCTTCATAAAGTTTTATGGTTGAGATATTTTGAAGGAGATGAGAGGAATTTCGACTTGGGCTTGATTAGGAGGGTTTTAAGCTTGCTTTGGATTGTGCAAATGATTAGAGGATGGATTAGGACGGTTTAGGATTAGCTTAGGGATAGGCAAGTGGATGGCATTTAATGAGGGTGGGTGAAGGAGGAGATATTTGTTAACTTTGGCTCGGGTTAGTAAGTCTTAACCCATTTTTAAGGAATGTGACAAGGTTAAGAGGGGATTAGGATTAGGTTTAAAGACATCTTCTAGAAGAGTCTAGACTTTGGATGAGGATAAAGACTTTCTAGAATAGTCTAGAATTTCCTAGGATGAGGATGAAGACTTTCTAGAAGAGTCTAGAACTTCCTAGGATGAGGATAAATTAGATTTTTAGGAAATAAATAAAGTTTTATTTATTTCAAGGGTTTGGGTTGAGGAGATATTTATTAAAACTTTTTTAATAAACATGAGGATTAATATTTAATCTTAATTAAATATTTTGAGTTGGGATTAGGGGTAGGAAATTATGGGATTGGCCTTTAATCAAAATTAAAGAAGGATTAGAAGATTTTGGAAGAGGTTAGTGGTCTTAAGGAAATTGGCCAAGTTTTGGGCAAAAAATTAATTTTTTATTTATTTTGGATTTTTTGGTCAATTTATTAATTAAATAATTAATAAATAAGGAAATAATGTTTAAATAAGATTTAAACATTTTTGGGAGGGATTCCTTAATTAAATATTTTTAATTAAGATAAAGGGATTTAATGGCATAAAAATTAATTAATTAATTAATGATGATGTCATCAAGAATTTTTCAGAAAATAAAAATAAAAATACTTTATTTTCTAAAGGTTTTTAGGTGTCTACAGTATGGAGATTTAATTTTTAGATCAAACTTAGCACTCAGATTGAGGCATGGACTAAAGTTATAGATGCAAGTTTTTGATGATATTTTATGTAGAAATAGTATCACAAGAACAGTACCACAACCATTAGAATCATATCATAGGCAATGATAGAAAGTTTTAGATCAACTATTATGTACAATATAGATCACCAGTAGAAGCATGATGAGAGAGTCACACTTATATAAAGGTTCATTAGTAGCACAATAGGACAATAGTCTTCTAAAGTTCAGCAACAACCAAACCAACAATTCGATTAACACCCATCACATTTTAGTAAGAATCATCACAAGCTCATGGACATGGAATTGGTCAAGAGGATATACATTTAAGACTATATCATCATAAAGGTTTAGCAATTATAATTAGAAAAGGTATATGGGTTTTCCACATACAACTAAGATAACATATTAGGAATGAGTATCAATTATAGAGTATGGATAATGGATTGTATCAATCTTAAGTATCAAACAATGAATACAAGTGGTTAAGGAGAAGAGTGAACATGACAACAATAATATGAAATTGTCAATAATAATCATGAAGAAAATAATGTCTAGTCTAATGATTGAGAATTGAAATCACATACCTTTAGGATGTACACTGGTACCCTCATCAGGTGGAACAATTTGGTGTGGTCTCAAAAAATCTTGTAACAAAACATACATTTTATGGTTCATGATCCATAAATTAGTATAAAACATAAAGCTTTATTGAAATATTGTCCTAGCAAAAGACTCATTGTTGCTTACTTCCAAACAGTGTGCTCTATGACACAATTCATTTATTGTGGCATTTTTATATTTTGTTGGATGTGGATCCATCACAAGCCCAAGAATTTGTAGATTGATGGTCTTGAGGGTCTTTTTATACAAGTTTATAAGGTCACTATTATATGTAATGTCATCATCGCATAATACTGTTGCCACCATATCATCAAGTAATTGCTCTTGTGCAATATGTTATTTTTCCTTTCCCTATGAATCAAATTGTGACAAAAATTATTAGTAAAACAATCAAAACAAGTCCAAAACTTTCACGAAAGTAACATAATAATATGACATTTTGTAGAATTACAATTGCATAAATTTTTCTATAGAAGGTTTACCTATGCTAGAGAAGGGGTGGAAGTAACATCCCTACCTCTATAATCTAATGGATCGGCCATGTCACCTTGTGACAAAGAATATATATATAAACATCAGCATAATGAAAGGAATAGTCCACTTAGCAAAAAATACTTATTATTAAAATGGTATATTATATATTAAAGTTCTAATTGGAAGTAATTAGTTTAAATTTTGTATATATAGCACTTACAAGTCCCATGATAGTAACTTTCTTTATATCTATGTGATTCAAATTGTAATCTATTAGCAACTATTCCCCTGAACTTATTGATTTTATTGCACATACAAAAACATGATTTCCCTCATGCACCTTGAAAATGCAATTGGGTCGCTTATTAATTGACCCAAGATGTGGACTATTTATAAAAACTTCAATGTTTCAATTTTCTTTTTGCCTTCCATCAATGTACACAACAAGTCTTTTACTTTGATCATTTTCTTTCCATTGTAGAAAGTTCGTTGACAGTGCATACCTATACATACTTTTTTTTTATTGATCTTTCTACATCTAGTTTTTGTGATTGAAACAAGGTCCTACATGCTCCATCAATTCAGCAACTTTTTTATAACTGACCGTTATGCTATCCATGGAAAATATGCCCCAACCATGTAATGATGATGGACCTATGTGATCTATCCTCTCGTTAACACAAAAATTAGTGTTAATTAGAGGTAATTCCTTGGGTTCCCATTCTTTCTCAAGATATGTGTACCTCAAAGGAACCTTGATGTCACCTTTTGTCTCATCATCATAATAACATGACTCCCCTTGAGCAAGGAAAAATTGCATGCATTATTGAATATTCTTCTAATCTTTTTCCCTCCAGTTTGTCTCTCTATTGTAGACCTAGTACATGTCTTGGTGTCCTCTTCTATTCTTGCATTTCCCTCACTTGAGGAAGACAAATTTGATAGATACTTATTTGGTGGTACCTAGAGCCCATCAAATGATAGATATAGTTGAAGGAGAAATATATTTTTCTACAAAATGGGGCTAATATTAATGAAGTTTCCCTAAAGTTAATGTCGAAGGTAAAGAGAAAGAAAGCATGAATTAAACTTATACCTCCCAATACATGTCACTTTGTATGATCCTCATTAAAGGGGTATATTTTCCTACATATGTAAATCATTTCTCTTAAGTTAGTTACAAATTACATGATACTTATGATAGCTCCTATTTTCACTGAGCTTAATTTTCAAATTTATGGTGAAAATATTGAATTGATAGTTAGGGTTGCATTTATCTTATTTCTATCTATAGAAGAAACCCTAGAATATTTTTCCTTGATCTAATTATTTTTTATCGATTGTCCCAAGTGTGTGGTTTAGTGCCCTAGGATTTGAATTTCATCTCATATTGAAAAAATGTTCATGAAATTTGTTTAAGCCCTAACCCTAGGTTTCTAAAATTAAGCGATTTTTTATTTTTCCTTTAACATTTTTCTTTATGATGTTACAATGAAGGGGTTAGTGGAGTATCATAAGCAAGTATTTTCTTTGCTATGATCTTAAGATAAATGTGTTGTCATCATATCGTGAATAATTTAAAACTGTCTGTCTAACCTTATGACTTCCTTTGTGTTGGAAGATCATGTCACAGTTTTAAATGTTTTAGTGTGCGACCATCCCCAACATTATGACAAGGGAGGTTATCGTGGCATCGAGAGTGATGAAAAGGGATGCTATGATATTACAAAGCAATGTATATCATAGGATCATGAAAGACATAATGGAGTGTTATAATATTTTGAGGAATATACAGTCAAAAAATCATAAAGATGTCAAAAGTAAGCAGTGGTGATGGTGTATTGGTAGATAGGTGTCCGATTTTTCATTGGCCAAAACAAAGGTAAGCAATGGTGTGTCCTTAGTCAAAAAAAAGTGGGACCAAAGGAAATGTTATATTATTTTGAAGTGGCATATGGTGATCTCCAATGCTACAATGAATGGTTCATCGTAAGATCTCATGACAAAACAAAGTATGGTCTGATGATACAATGGAGTGATGATCGTAGGATTGCACATGAAAATTATAATGACCATGATGCTATGTTGAAAAGGGGTTAACCATTATCGAATAATCGTAAGAGTTCCAAATGTAATTAACGATGTTACAAAATGACAAAAGAGACCACAATCATAAGATTGTATGAAGAGGAAGGTCAAGCTGATATGTTACAAGACTATTTGTCGAGAGATCATAGAGAAAAGAAAAGTTGGTGCCAATGCTGCGACAACAAAGAGATTGTAAGATTGTAGAAAGGCTTTGCCATGGGTCTTGACTGATCGACAAGGGTTTTTTAAGAGTTTTCGTAACATCAAAAAACCATTTTTACAACAATAAGCTATGAAAGGTATTTTCATCAATCATTGTCATAGTCTTGTAGGCCCTACTTTGAAATTAAAATGAAAGTCATTTTTCTGAGTTGGAAACAATAGTAAAGTTCTCAACCAATAGGAATTAAGTGCAATACAAAAGTGCATTGCTGGATAGTAATGGCGACACTCCCCTGAGTTGACAGAATAGATTGATGTCATATTTCAAGCATGATAAAATCAATGCAAAATGAAAATTTATTTACATACATTAATTTGTAGAGATCTTCCCACCTCACAATTATAGTTCACCATTTGTAGAGAAAAAGAATTTGAGCAATTCTAGAGTTTTAGTGCATTCCAAATTGTTATTTCTGGAGCTTTTGAGAATAGAGAAGTTTCCATATATGGTGTTTAATTGGATAGTATCAAAATGTTTGACAAAGAAGTAGAAGAGATTCAAGCCTCAGACATGGAAACTTCAGAACCTTCAACCTCCAAAGGGAGCAAAACTAGACAGAAGATTCCAAATAGATTTGTTCAAGAATGGATAAAGCTTTTTCCTAGTTCTTACAATGCTAATTATGTAGATGATCATGATTTAATGACCCATATGCCCTATGCAAAGATGTCATATGCCCTAGTGTTATAAGTTCAGAGCTTTTTAGATACTTCTATTATAACAAGGAGAAGAAAATTCCTATGTACAACCCATGGAAGAAGAATCTTGCCAAATTAATATTTCTAGATGTCTTCATAGATGTGGACTTGATGAAGGCCCTATTTTGATGCTACAATCTAGAAACTAAATCCTTCCATTGGAGAGATGGAACTATCCTCTGTACCCTAGACCGAGAATCATTCATTGAGGCCTTTTGATTGGATGGGACTATGGGTTCGCCTATAAATTTAAAGGATTTATAGAGGAAATTTGAAGTAAACACTAAGGATTATGTTGGTACAACAATGCTATAGCATATTCTCATGGATTTGAAGAAGGTGGGTGATTAACCTAAGAAGGTTTACAAAATGATGCCCTTGCAAAAATTTAAGAATTATTTTGTTAAAACTATATATGGTGTCCATAAGTTGGTGGGTAAGGATGGGACTGATGTGGTCTATGGAGAAAATTTCATAATTTCAAGAGACGTACAAGACTCCTATCATGCTGGGGAGTATGATTATGTCAATCATATTTTGGAAGTGATGAAGGAAAATATTGCCAGAGCTTAGACTGGAGATTTAAAAGAGTTCACTTTCCATCATTATTCATTACTGATACACTTGATTCTCTACAAGAATGTAGGATACATCAGCTCTGACTTCATGGATCAGACTTCTGTTGTAAATAGAGACCTACTAGTGTAGGTATAGACACAGGTATGGGACAACACTTACCACTTTTCTGATTCTATTTCATTTTTCAATAATTTTAGTGCTGTAATTATGAGAATGTGATATCTAGGATACTTTAGGGCTCCTAATATTTTGAAAGGCCTTTTAAGACCATCCCTACTTCTTGAAGCAAAGAGACTTGACCACAATTGGGGAAATATTTTCTTATTTCCCTTCTTTTCTTTAATGAGAGTCTATGGTTTTCCTCAACCACCCCATATATTGCTTAAGTTTATCCCTCCTAGGTTAGGAATAATTGAATTTATCTAGCAACTATTTATGGTCAACAGGGAATACTTGGGACCCAAAGTGCATAGAGGAACATTTTTGTGTAGGTATTTTAGGATTGGTGATTTTACAATTGGCAAAGATGCCCTAGACCAGATTCATTCTTTCCTCCATCACTACAATTTGTCTATTGGCCCTTACAAGATGTATGACCCTAATAGTTGGATGAGGATCACCCTTGAAGAAATGAAAAACTATGTACTACCCAACACCAAGTAATTACTTTATGAGGATATTATTCCAAACATAGTAGCAAAGGGTGAGGTAGTTGATAACCTAGCTAAGCTAGATGATGTTTTAAGGGTAGAAAGAGAATTGAAAAGAATAGATCCCCAATTCATGTTATTTTACATGGATATCCCCTATCCTCATAGGATTAGGAAGATGGTTGCAGACCATGCTAAGATCATGGCTAAAATGCTAGAGGGACCAATAGGAGAAGAAGATAGGGTGTTCCCTACCAGCCCTGAGCCTGATGTAGCCCTTGAAGTAGAAGAAGATGGTGTTCCTTAGACATCATGGATGGAAAAGGGAAATAAAAGATAGAATATTGTCTACATCCTTGCTCAGGTGAAATAGCTCAGACATTACAAATTTTTCTAGGGAATAGTTAGTACTTTGTTTACTTACGAGAAAATTATTTACAAAACAAAATAAATGCAACAGGAAATACTCTCACAAACTTGGAACTAGCAACAACAAGGCTAGATGATAGGATCATCCAAGCTCAATAGTTCTTAGAGGATGATGAATTTATCAAGTCCACTAAATTCAAGAGTTTCCTATACAAGATGATACAAAGTGAACTTTTGTTGAAGATGAAACTAGGAGAGTCTAATGAGAAAAAGATGGAACTTGTTGAGAAACTATAGGCATATGATCCTAAGAGTGAAGTTTTGACTCTAGAGGAGGCTAGCGATTTATTATAGAGGAGTGGCATGTTATTAGTGCTTGGATGGGACTTAGAATAAGCATTTATGCTTGATCAAATAAGGAGGCAAGAGAATGCCATTTCATATGAGGCAATTCGTGTAGATGGATTGAAGAGAGGGACTTCTTTCAACATTGATACCAAATCCCTAGCAATTTGGAGTATGGATCCTACCTCTAATAAGCCAAAATTGATGGATGCACAGAGTATTGAACAAGGTAACATGATTGTGTGGACTCTATAGAGCACCTCTAGCACAGAGATTTCTGAGGCATTAAAAACATTTTTCATTTATGAATGTAGCCAAGGTAGAGGAGATGGAAACAAGATTGAAAAAATCCATACATGATTACATTGATGTTAGGAAGCTCTACGAAGATGAGTTTAGGAGCAGCCATGTATATAAGGAGAGAATTGTAGAGCTTGAGGCCATGGTCCAAACACTTGAAGATAAGGTTGCATCTCTCAAGGAGCAACTTGCACAGGTAGAATAGATGGTTGTTCCAGTACTAAGAGAAGAGGAACATGAAAGACAACAACAGCCAGCTAAGGATATAACTGAGGCCCTAGTACAAACAAGGGATGTGGAAGAGAAGGCATTAGAACTAAGAAGAATGAGCATTGATGCTTTATTTACTCAGTAGAGAGTTGATATAAGGACAATTGTCCTTCAAAATGTGATGAGTCACAGGATTGAAGTGTTAAAAAACATGTCTCAGTAGGCTCACAATTTTTTATATTGCTTTACAAAGTGCTGATCAATTTTGCAATGAGGCGTTATCATGGCTATCACCCACATTTAATCTTTGGAGGCCATATATTCAATTTCTGGAGAGGCTAGTTATACTAATAGCTAAAAAGCTAGATCTTCTTGACAAAATAATTACAGTAAAGGAGGGCCTAGAGCTAGTGAAAGAATTGATGGGTTTCTTCACTGGAAAATTGCAAGTTATACAAGGAAAATTGAATATTTTATCTCAGGGAATACAACCTGTATACCATCAATTTTGGATATTTTCAACACAGTGATAGACTAGAAAGAGTGGTCAACTTCTTTTGATAATATTTTGACCCAAGAGGCTACAGTGTCAATTTTTGAAGACATTTTAGATATCCCATATAATAAATTGATTGATTCCCTTTTTAAGGTAGAAATAGATTTAAATAAGTTCATTATCGAATCCAAAGCAGTTATGGATGCCAAGTGGACTAAGGCAGCTTAGGACTTGCAAGAAGTAAAAATTATAGAGTGGCCCACCAAAAGGGAAATATATGTGTGGGAAGTAGTAGGAGAAATTAAAGCTCTACCAATAGGAAGTAATTGAGATATTTTGCATACAAGTTAGTGAAGGACAAGGAGAAAAATCAAAGGCTCAACAGAAATGTTCTTTTACTACCTCAACTACTCTTTTTTTTTTTTTTTTTCTTTTGGTTGATATTTTGGGAGAATGTTCTATATGCCTTTTTGTTCCCTTCTTCCAAATTTTTTTGTATCCAGTAACTTTTTGACATGTGTCCTCCTCTCATCTATAGCTTGTTGCAATCTTATATATGGATCTCCAAGATGAAGAGTAGAGTTCGATTATCTGTATAATTATCTCATGTGTCATGTATTATTTTATAATTTGTCCATTTGTTCTGTAGTTATTTGAATGAGTTCATTTATTTGCATACTTGAATACAAAAGGTGAATATTTTGGGGCATGTGCTTTGTCTCTGAGTTATATTATGAGTTTTCTATTAGTAGTATTAATATTTGAATGAGAAGGATTTATCCTTAATTATCATTATCTTTGTATTTTTGTCTCTTTTCTCACATATCCATAACTTTGGGACTAGATGAACAAGTTTCATTTTGTTTAGTGCAATTCAAGCAGTTCTATATCTCTTATTGATTGTTGTTAATTTAAAGAATTAGGTAATTGCTTTCTATAATGGATAAGGTTTAGGGTTTGTGAAAAGGATGAGAATTAGAATGAAACTTAGAGTTTAATGTTGACACTTTTAATCACAAGTTGATTTAAAAGGTCCAAAACTACTAATCTTTGACTCTATATCCCAATGGATAAGACATTGGTCCATTTAGAAATTCAAGAATATACTGATGATTCACTTAATTGCAGAACATTCATAACAACAAACCAATTTACCTTTTAATGCATTAAAAACTTAGTACTACTCATCACTTATTTGCATCTACCTTCTGGTTATAGTTAGCTACTATTTTCAGAAGGTTTATCAACAAATTATAGAAGAATATTGACCATTTCTGCTATAGGGGATAGTCTTGCAGAGATGAGTATCAAGTTAATAAGATAAATCCCTTAGGTTTGCCCACCTTGGCTTAGTAGAGCCTAAAGTGAAGTGAGTCCTGATGACTCAGTTAATGTTGGCCCCAAACTAAGATATAGCCTTGCTAAATATAGAATTTAGCTCATCTTTAACCTTGTCCCTGTCTTTGTTCCCTAGTATCAGGCTTAAATCCACTTGATATGTTCCTTACAAGAAAGAACTCCAACAACTTATTCTAAAAATTTCATAGAACATAAAATGAACAATATGCATACATCACAAAAAACATAACATTTTATATCTTCTAATTGATTACCTCTACAAAAAGCATATTATGACTAATCAACACCTAATACATTTCCATTGGTCATGTCATTGATCATCTTCTTTGACCATCTCATCATTATGAACATCATCATTATCACCATCATCATCAAATTGTCAGAATGACCATCATCAACATCATGATCATCACTATGACCATCATCATCATCATCGTCGTCGTCGTCACCATTACCATCTTCACCACCATCACAGCCATCATCATCATCAATGCCATCACCATCATCATGAACATCTTTTCCATCATCATCATCATCATTATCATCTCCTTCTTCATCATTGCCATCATCAACGTCATCATCTCATCCTTTATCTTCACAATCATCAGCATCTACTTTGTCTTCCACTTCTTTAGTATCTTCTTCTTCAATCACATTATACTTTACTGGTCTTCCTCTTTGATTGTGTCTAATGAAAAATGACCATCCCAATCCATGTGGAACATTAAAGTAAAATAATTGCTCACATTGGCTTGGAAGAACATAGGGATCATTTCCAACTAGCTCAATTGACCTTGTATTAAACATTGTAAATCCATTATCATATTCAATAATAGTTCTATCGAGATCATTTTGATTCAGTCATAGCTTGTACCATTTGACACCAAATATAACTTGCTTGAGGGAATTAAAGTTGCACTCAATTATATCGTCCAAAATGCCATAGCATTTTTTTTGTATTGTTGAGGATGCATGTGATTTCTAGATGAAATGTTGGTGACCTTGAACACTACAATTATCTCAGAATCACAAGTTCTCTTAGTCTTGTCCACCTTTTTAATGCAAAATTTATGATCATTGTAGTACATAGCTTTGTAGTGCTTGACTTGTTATTTTTCAAACATGCTAAAATTATACATCGATCCTTGAGTTGATATTAAACAAATGGGTCATGATATATTAACTTATATGTAACTTTCCACCTCTTAAACCATTTGTCAGACCAATTACCATTGGCATAATATTGGGATCTCCATTATGATGAGCTTCTCTAACCAATGAAGCAACACCTTCCCACTTTAATGAGTGATCATTTTGTTGAGATTGTTTAATCCATACCATCATCCAATCAAGATTGTTTGTAATATATAGATGAAGTGCATCCCACCCATGAGAAACTGTATAAAATAAATAGACTAGTTAGAAATAACTTATATTGATAATGGATAAGAATTAATTAACTAAAATAACATCTTATAATTACCTCTCACTTTCCTCAATCTACCTTTCCCCATCAAGTACTCCCCTTCAAATCTATTCATGGAGTTGGGATCTTAAATTTGATTTACATGGATCTTTGATGCAAACTTGGGAAGACATTCACTAATGTACACCATGGTCTAGTAGACCATATATCCCTCAACCACAGAACCCTCAAGACATGATCTCTATCGAACCAAGCCCTTCAAAAATTTTAAGTGCCTCTCAACCATCCACATTGACCTAGTTGGTATAGGTCCACACAATTCTATCTCCTCAACTAGATGTATGAGGTAGTGTTCTTGTGCATTGAAAAAAGTTGAAGGTAGACATTTTTGCATCTCACACAAAATCTAGGAAATTTTTCTCTTCCATTGCTTTATGTCTTTTTTATCAATTTCTTTAGATGATAGACTCCTAAAAGATATTCATCATGAAAAAATATATTAATGAGACTAATAACACTTCTATACAAAAAATCTAACAAATAACACTTCTAATCTCATGTATTTCCCAAGATCATATATAACATGTTTGACACTTATGTTGTCGAAGTTGTGTGGGAGAGATAGAGGTAGAATGTACTGGAGTAATAATAAAATGATCTTTTCAATATATTATAAAATAAAACAATCAAAAGTACATGATGTTTTACAAATTTATTATAAATAGAGAAGAACATGACTTACCTTGATGAAGGTATGCTAATCATGCATTTTCAACCCTAACCCAAAATCACCTTTCTTTGATATGAGACTACTTATGTTTTCAGGTAATCTTGTGGAAATTTTAGTTTTTTTTTAATGGCATCAGTTTGTTGTTGCATTAATAACCAAGGAATGACGCTCATATTAATCTAGTTTCTATTGCTATTTGATTCAATGAAAAACTTCAATGCATGATTGGATTCATCAATGTCATTGTAAATTTTGTCCAATTTTTATTTGTCACACCTTCCATCCAATATTTTTCATAGTGTCTCTATTACATTGTTTCCAATATGCATAGCGTCAAACAAATGCATGACTAGGAGGTGCTCGTAGTACGACAGCCTACTAAATTGTCTACGATAGCTTTTAAATCCTTTTGGAATTTTCTCATCGATGCCTTGATGACCTACATGAACATTAATTATATCATTAGTAAAAAAAATACAGTATCCAAATTTAAATTTCATACAAAAACCTACATTAAATGGAATGACATTACCTCAACGATTCATTCTATTATATTCCAACTTCCACATGTGAGGTTACATTCTCCATGGCTTTGATGTTGTCTCTTCTTTCCTATTGAAAAGATGTTTTTCAATAATTTGATACTTATGATTTTTGTGGAGAAAGTGTCTATTCTCATCGAACACCTAGTTTCTTAAACATTTTGAATGGCAAGATTTCATCTTTGGACCTCAAATTGGACATGCAAATTTTCTCTTTTTCTGAAGACCTACAAGATTGTGTATAATTGGATGACATGTGTACTATACAATTAATATTTACAATTATCATATGCAACTTAAACATGTAATGAAAAATATGCATTAACAATTTTACATACCACAAAAATGTGTTAGTCTAGGGGCATCATGTATTGTTCATACAAGCATTGCATAGAATTGAAATTGCCTTTCACCAATTGGTCTAGAGATGTCATACATAGTGACCCCATTCTATAACTCCAACAACTCAACAATCAAGGGTTCAATATATACATTCATATCTTTCACTTGGCACTTACCTATTTGAATGAACATAAACAAAACATAATTATTATGGTCATTCTAAAAACTGTGTTTATAAATTAATTTAGATGATTATTAAATGGAAAAATACTTGGTAAAATAATTTCCAACATTATGTGCTCCCTCTTTATAGACATCCAAGGAAGAATGTTATTGTTAATAACAAAATTAGGCCAGATCGACTAAACATATCTCATCTCTCCAAATGGATTGACACCGTCTATTGCTAATGAAAGCTTTAGATTATGAGGTTCTTCATTATATATTGGTCACCTATCTTTTATTTTCTTAAATGCATAACCATCCATAGGCATTCACATAATGTCATCTTGACTTTTACTACATGCATGGTAATCCATAAATTGTGCCAAGCTAGTACACCTAAATAATCATTGTAGATGTGGAATAACAAGAATGTATCGAAGAACCTTGTGAGGCATCTTTTTCATTATTTGATCCAATTGATATCTACTAATGTGAAAATTAGGGCATTTTTTTGCAAATTCATGTTGTTTATAATATAATATGATCTTTGGGACATGCATGTATTGTTTGATAGTCCATTCCAATATCTTTTATAATGGTCAATAATTCTCAGTAAGAGCGAGGTAGAATGTTTGATGGTGGTAACAAACACTCACCTATCAACCTATGGAAAAAGATTATTAATATAAAGAAAATTAATTGTATGCTAACATAGAAGATGACAAAAATGATACTATACCTTAGCATACGTGAGATTGCTACATTGGATATACCATTCATAACCTTGAAGTTTACAAGCAACAATACAATGGAGAGAAGTGTTGTTTGGGAGTCTTGGGACAAGGGCTTGTATGCCTTTTCAATTATAGGTATATCAAGGTTCTCTTCATCATCATCACTAGATGCACAACTATCATCGCCTTCATCATCTTCATCAATTTCACCCATAAAATCTTCTTCAATCTTGTTCGCTGGCACATTATCAATTGCAACAATACCAACATCTTCAATTGTGTTATCTACCTTAGGATCATCTTCTTACATAGGAGTATTACCTTCTTCAATATTCACACCACCATGTTCCACCAATTTAAAATCCACATTCACCAGAGGATGAAAATCCTTTGCCCCTGAAATTTGATCATGTTGCTTACAATTTCTCTGAGTTGTTGTGATTAGAATTCTTCAATTCTTTAAACCATTGAATATTTTTCAAGGACAATAACATTTTCCATCACTGTCTCTTTTGAATTGAGACCATAATCTAGAAATTATCACCTTATTTTGTTTTGGGTTCATATTGTTAGGCGTGGACTTTATTCACAAGCAAATATTTAGGCTATAAAATTATATCAAATATAAGTATATAAGCATTAGTAGTATCTAGTATATAATTGATAATCATTAAATAATTAAATATCACTATCTCTTCAGTAAAGATGGCATCTAAACAAATCACAGTTCATTAAATATTTATCTTTAAAGGGGGAAGTAATGAAATAAAAAAAAGTTAAAGTTTGATCCTTAACCAAAATATCATCATAAATCAAGCACATATTAGGAGAAGAGTTAAGATCAATCCTATCATCGCCACAATTCATCATGGGGAAGACAAGATGTTGTATGAGTTGTGGGATTGTTACAAAGAGAGCATTTCTTAGGAGATATAGAATAATATAAGCATGGAGGATGATCATGTGTCCATGTTGTATTGGAGAAGTATTCATGACAGATTTCATAAGTTAAAAGATCTACAAGAATGTGAAAAAAGTGTACTATAGTCTCAAAAACAATAAGAGGTTGATAATGAAGAATTCCCAAAACCATCACCTAATTATGTCTCTAGAAACTGCTCACCAATTGATTAAAAAATAAGTCCACAAAGTAATAGTCTAACCTCAAGAAAACCAAATATATTTGAACAAAAAATTATTAGGACAATGCTAGAGAGCTAGAGTGTTTGAAGGATGAAATGTCTATGAAACCCCTTTCTATTCCTAAGGTAAACGTTTTGAACTTTGAAATCCTTGATGATCAAAGAAACACTCAAGAACTCACAAATAGAGATAGCAAAGCTTGCAAGAATGTTTTTATTCACCTGATATAAAAATTTGCAATTTTAAAGAGGTGAATAAATGATCTTCACACTTAATAATCTGCAACTAGTCCATCGAAGAATATTAATTTTTAATAGTTAAAACTAATAGTGATGACAAATTGAAGCTAAAAATTAAAGAAATGAAATATGAAGAAATTTTGCATCAAGATGATCACACAACTAAAGTACCACATTTATATGAATCATCATCAATTTGGACAATGTTCTTCTCTACCTAGAGAAAATTATACACTAGTTTTTGTCTTCTATCAAGCAAAAGAAGCCCTCTATGTATAACCTAGGTACTATTTTAATCCAAGCTAAAAATGGCATTCTAGTTGGAGATTCTCTATTTTAGTCCTTTGAATTTATTATTACTGAAAATGAAGTTGAGAATCATGAGAATCTAAATAAAAAATTAAGTAGAATTGTTGGTGTATTTATTGATGCTTGTTTGGGTGATCATTTGGGTGTGAAGGCAGATATAATACCTGATTAGTTTGATGATAATTATATTTTTGTTACAAGTGAAGAAGATAATTTTGTAAGAATTGATCCATTTCCAAATGAAATGTATTTATTTCATGTTTATTTTTATTTAGATTATCTGAGAATTATTGAAATGCAATAGTTAAGAGTTAACAGTTCTAGTTCAAAGCACAAGTTTGGTGGTTCAATCTAGTATATCTCTTACAATTAGTTCAAATTGATTCCAAATGGTTCATTTGGTTCATAAATAATTTTTTAGATTGGTTTAGAGGCACCAGAATCAAACAATTTAGAGTTTAAAATAAAGGTTTGACAGTCCCAAGGTTCATGATCCAAATCCAGAAGTACAAACTCAAGTTCACACTTCAAAGTGCAAATGTTCTAACTCAAATAAGAAGCTTGGTCTTAAAGTCACAATTTTGAACTCAAAGTTTCATGATCCAAGTCCATAATTTGAAATAAAAATTCAAAGGTTCATTGTTTAGATTTAGAATGATAGTTGTAAGTATGATCATGTGGGATCAGTGTCTTAGCACTTGGGTGAATTTTTCTTTGTTTGAAAATGGACTAATGGAAAAAGACCTCTAAGCCTTCAAATGGAGGAAATCCATGTGAGTTGTTTGACAAGATATAGATGCTATTAGTAGGCCAGATTGGTAGCTTAATGGTGATTTATATTGCTAACTAGATGTAGACAGTCTGTGTTTAATTATTTGACAAGTTGTCACTAGATCATATCATACAAAATTCAAGTTGCTATATGAGATCAATAAAAGTGAAATTCATCTCATCTGAAATCTCAAATGATCAAAAATGAGCCTAGTACATTGAATCCAGTCTTCATTCTTGGGAAAAATCCAATAGTTGGCGATATCAAAAGAAAGTCCCATATTTTCTAATGTCACTATAAAAAGTGAAATGCCCACTCTAAAGAACAACATGGCCTCTTGTTTGGGTATCAAATCCCACTCTTTGTGTTGTAAAACTTATTGGATGCAAAAGGAAGGCCATCCTCATCAAGTTATATTAAAGCAACAAAAGATACACATCATTTAAATGTAAAGAGAGACATCACATATGTTTGAAAAAAATGTTGATTCACAAGAGCTGATAAGAGGGGTGAATTATTTTTTTGAAAGTAAAGTCCATGAAGATAATTGAGAGGGGGAGGGGTGAATCAATTATGAGGTTTATACAGTTTTTATCAGCCTTATTAAACCTTAAACATGCAATCAATGTAATTAGAAACCATAAGATGATACACATACACAATAACACTAGATATGTCAACTAGGGAAACCCCTAATCAGAGGGAAAACCCTGGTGGGGATGGTACCCATGAAATGATGTACTAATATATAAGTTCCTTGTAAGAGGATGGACTCTATTAGGAGCCAATGAAATACATTTAGTACATATTAGTCCCTATTAGGAGACTTTGAATTCCTATGAGGAGATTCCAACCATATTAGGAGTTATGCCAACCTTGTTAGAAGTTTTAGAGGGTAGATGGACCCACTGTCCAAATAGCTTCAGGGGCAAGACCACCGAAATAACTATCCAACTAGCCTCTATATTATTCCTTTCAGAATAATAGAAATGTAGTTGATCTTAGCAACTCAAACTCTTTCTCTCTCCTCTTACTCTTCCAATATCACACCAAATACCTTTTAAATTTGAATACCAAATCTCTAACTTTGCATCACAATGATCCCTTTAATTGCTTACTCACATTTACCAACTTCATATATCCAATACAATTCATTTACAACACATAGATCCACATATAATCACAAGGAGAATAACTTTTCTTTATACCATTTCCTCAAAATAATTTATTGAGTTGGCTTTGAGGATTTTTCAATTGATTAAAATATGACCTCATTAAGATAATACAATTCATTATATCTTTTCACAATTACAAAATACTTTCAACTCATAATCTTCACATCTTTTCACATGTGTGACCTCAGACCTCTAACACTTGTTGATGTCATCATTAGGCTAATTTTGTTCACTATCTAACTTTTCTCATCATGGTTCTATACATGTTAGGAGATATAAGCGAACACCAAAAAATGCTTCTCAGAAACACTATGTGCAAACTATATTCTATACATCACAAATAATTCTCACATGTCTTTGACTTCTTACATGCATACTTTTCTACATAATCAAGACATATTGTAGAACATATACTCAACTACAATTAACCTCATCATCAATACTCAATCCATCTGACCTCGTTCTATGTGCACTACTCTGCCATTCTTCAAAGTATGTTGACATCAATGACAAACATAGTCATGAATGCAACACATAGTCATGCCAACTATTTCTCAACAATGCTAGAGTACCCCCCATAGGAATATCATTAACTTTTATACTAACAATATCCCCCTTTGAAATTGATGGCAACATAGATGAAAAGCATCTAAGTTCCAAGAATACCAAATTCAACTATGTTGTTTTTGCTCTCATATTTTCAAATCCTCTTCATCAATCAAATGTGAAACTCTCAAGAACAATTGTTTCTCCCCATTCATAAAATTATCTTCTCCCCATTGACATAAAATCTATCTTTTCTTCATAATTATCCCCTAATCACAAGAGATTCTCTCAAATGCATTCACTTCTTCCCCATTCATAAGAGATTTTTTTCATGCTTTATCTCCCCCATTAACAAAAATAACAAAAGCATCATTATGCTAATCATCTACTAAAATTCTTCAACAAGCTCAAGTCTCCAAAGACATTCTTCAATACCAGCTACCAAGAATCCTTCATGACTCCACTCAATTATAGATACTTCCCCATAAAGAAAGTGTCAGCATTTAGTCCAGATAAATAGTAGTGCTTTGTACCAATGAACTAGTGCAATCTCTACATCATCTACTCTAAAGTAGGTAGGGTTATAACCCCAAGTATAACTCTCAAATACTCAAATTTATCCTTAGGAAAAGCCTTCATAAAAATAATTTAAATCTTCTCTTTTGTATTAGCATACTCTAATCTAATATCTTTCACTACAACTTTCTTTCTTAGAACACTATACTTAATAGATATATTCTTAGTCCTAGAAAGTAACACAAGATCCTTAGACATACTCAATGTACTTGTGTTATCACAATGTATGATAATAGGTTCTAAAAACTATATCCAAATATCCTTCAATATTTGTTTCATCCACATGATTTGATTGCAATTTGTGGATGCTATTACATACTCTACTTTTGTTGTACTTTGTTAAATACAATCTTGTTTCTTGCTTAGCCAAGAAACCAATATTCCTAGAAGGAAAAATTCTCCACCACTTTTACTCTTTCTATCATCCATATTGCATTCCTAGTCTACATCAGTAAATGCACATAGAGTAAAGTCATTTGATCTATCATACCACAACCCAAAATCAGGTGTACCCTTCAAATATTTGAATATTATTTTTACTACTACATAGTGTGATTCCTTGGGGTCTTCTTGAAATATTGTTACTCTTCCAGCTATATTTTTTATATCTTATCTTATGTGAGTCATATATTGCAAATCTCTAATCATGGATTTGTAGTTCTTTTTCTCAATTGTAGGTGTCTCATTTTTGCTAGATAACTTCTGACCAATTATTGTAGGTGTACCAAAAGGCTTAAAAACTTTCCAAGACAAATCTCTTCAACAAGTTTTTCAAGTACTTAGCCTATGATGGGAAAATACCATCATTGTTTTGCATAATCTATAAATCTAAGAAATATTTAATCTGACCAATCATGCTCTTCTCAAATTCATTCTTCATTTCATTAGTAAATTTGTTACTTTCTTCATCATTACCTTAAAATATTATGTCATTGACAATTATCACAATAATCAACAAGCCATTCTCAAATTATTTCATATATAGGTTATTATCTATGGTACCTTTCATAAATCCCAATTTTTCCAATTACTTATCCAATCCTGCATACCAAGTTCTAGGTGCTTGCTTTAGTCCATACAATGCTTTCTTCAACTTACATACCATATCTCCTTTTGTCAAAGAAAATCCTTTAGGATGCTCCATGTAAATTTATTATTCAAGCTTTCCATTTAAAAATGTTGACTTCAATTCCATTTGATACACTTTGAACTTATTATTGTTGGAAATCTAATTGAAAAGCTCATTGTTGAAGATCAAAGAGAGAGATTTTTTGATAAAGAATATTTTCAATCATTGTTTTGTCATTGATGTCAAACCTACTATTTATAGGAATAACATTTTCTTACAAGATCCAAGTACTATCACTTAGTTGATTGATGAAGAGTTTTTGATCAATAAGATGTAACAAGAGCACCTAAGGGAAAGGTTGAGTTATGATGTTGTAATGAAGTGCAAGGATCAGTTAAGACAATGGTTAAATGATGTATTGATAACATACTCAAATACATAGAGGTTGGTCACACTTAGAAACATTGGAGGAATAAGTTGTAACAAGGTTGATTGCAAAGCTTAAACTAAGTTCATTAGTGGGTGTCGAGCAAGCTAGTTGAAGCTAAGAAAATTCTCAGTTGGAGACAAGAAAAAGGAAAATCAAGTGTGTGCTGAGTGATCTTTAGGTGCCGAGTGAAGTTCAAGTGCCAAGAAAAGTATCAGGTGCTAAGCATCATAAAATCTTAGTTGGTGTTGAGTGAACTTCAAGTGCTGAGCATCAGTAAAAATGTAGTTGATGTCAAGTAACACAGTATGTGCCAAGCATCAGGATTTCAATAGTGCCGAGCTTTTGCATTATTTAAATGATGAAGATTTTCCAAATCTGAGCTGACATAGTTGTTACCTAGAATTTTTTGAATCATTCGAAGGATAAGGATGATGAGTTGGTGGCACAGAATTCTATGTTAACCATTTTTGGACAATTTCAAAAGGATTATTCAATAATTTTGTAGAGGAAACTAAATATGGGTTAGATACAATGAATCCTACCTAATCCATATGAATTGAAATTAAAGAATGGAAGAATTGAGCAAGAAAGGAACTCCAAGACTTCTATTTAAGGAGTCACAGACCAAGAACTAAATGTTTCTCATGCTATTGCTATTGAAGTGCCAAAATTGTGAAGTGATTAGAAGGGTATCAAGGAGAAGGCATCTAGGAGAAGGAAGAGCACAGAGGCTCTACTTCTACAAGTGGTAAAGAAGAGATGATTACACTACTACAGTGAGCATGGAGACTTAAGAAGACTAAGTTTGAAAGGAGGGAAAGTTGTTAGAGTTGTAGAGATTGAAGGCTAGGCAATGTGAAGAGCTAAAGAGTGATCTAAGATCAGCAAGTTGATTTGAATTCAGTAATTAGATCAAAATCCCTAATTGTTACTCTTTAGCAATTGTATCAATTAGGATAGAAGGAAAATCCTATGGCTTAGGTTGGCCTAATAGCCATTTGTAAATCCTTTAACAGGGTGACATTCCAAGTGAATGTTCTAAAGTCCTCTAACCAAGTATACTTCTAACAGGGTGGTTAAATCCTCTAACAAGGTCACATTTAACAATGTGTTGTAAGCCTTTAATAGGGCAGGCCTTTCATAGGGCATCACTTCAGAAGACTGAGAATTGAGTAGCATGTTACTAGTGCTTTTTCCCAAATTGGGTTTCCATGTAAATCACTATGTTATGTGTTAATCTTTTATGTGTTATGCTTGCATGTTGATTTATAGTAACTTGTTGAATTGAAAAGTTAAAGCTTGGATGAATGAATGATTGAATGGACTCACTACACTTAGTGAAAAAGTTTGACTAGGACATTTGGACCTTGAATAACTAATTCAACCTGCCCCCCCCCCCCCCCCCCACCCCCCCCCCCCCCCCCCCCCCTCTCAGTTATTCTAAAGCATTTCAAACAATTGGTATTAGAGCCATCTATTGATTTAGTTTTATGGTACTAGAAGCAGGAAGATCAATATGTCCAAGAGGAAAGTTCCCAAGCTCAACAAAGACAACTTCGTTGCATGGTAGAGTCTAACCAAATTGCACCTTGGTTCAATAGGTGACTATGCACAAACCTCAATTGGAATAGAACATGTGAATCCAACTGGACCTCTTATTGCAGATGATTTGAGAAAAAGGAAGGAGCACAATCAATCAATGTTGGAGATTGCCTCTGCACTCAGCTATGCAGAACATGATGACATCAAAAATTGTGACACTGCATTCAAGATGTGGAAAGCCCTAATAGATATTTATGGAGGAGATTAGAATGTACAAAGAGCAAAGAGAGAAAGTCTCAGAGGAAAGTTTAATGATATGAAAATGGAGGAAGGTGAAAATGCTACTCAATATGTTGTTAGAATGAAAGAAGTGGTAAGTGCAATAAGAAGTCTAGGTGGTCAATTGGAAGAAGAAACTATTAACAACAAATACTTAAGAACTCTACTCCCTATCTATGCTATTAGAGTTTCAATCATCCAAGAGCTAAGGTGTGTACAAGGAAACACATTAACCTTTGAAGGAATAGTGGGAAGACTTACTGCATTTGAATTGTCCAACTTTGACAACTATAGACCTGAGAACCTTGAATCTGCTTTCAAGGCCAAGATGATAATAAAAGACAATGAGGAGGAGACATCAAGCAAGAAAAGAAGAAAAGGAAAACATGCATCCAGTGACAGTAGTATAGATGAGGAAGATGTGGAACAGTTAGATGCATTACTGGCTAAGATATTCCATAGAGGCAAAGAAAAATTCAAAGTTAAGCTCCCTATCATATATTTCAATTGTAATGAAGTAGGTCATATTTCTGCAAGGTATACACAGAAGAAGAACTACAAAGAAGGAAATAAACATAAGAACAAGAAAGAAGATGATAGCAAAGACTACAAGGAAAAAGGATAAAGATGCTATGTTTTTGAAGAAGATACTGATGAGAATGATGATGAAGTAGTCTATGTGGCCATGAAGGATGAATCAAATAAAGATGAAGATGAAGCAACAACATTTGTTACCTGTGTGAACAAGAATAACGAGTGGATCATAGACAGTGGATGCTCACATCACATTTCAAGAGATAAAAGTAAGTTCATTACCTTTACTCAACATGATGGAAATAGTGTTAGATTTGGTAATGATGCTCCATGTCAAATCAAAGGAAAAAGTTCAATTAAACTCACAAAAAAAATTTCATATGATAATGCCTACTATGTTAAAGGATTGAACTACAACTTGTTGAGTGTATCATAGTTAGGCAAGGTAGGTTGCAAAGTAGAATTTAGAAACAAAATTGCCAAGATCTATAACATTGATGGAAATCTGATAGGAAAAGGTGAACAAACTAGGAGTAACTTGTTTTACCTAGATATGGAAGATGCAACTCATCTTGTTGTTAGACTTGATGATGTATGGTTGTGGCATAAAAGATTGTGTCATGTTAATTTTGACAATCTGATTAGTATCGGTCAAAAGAAGAAGGTCAAAGGGTTGCCCAAATTGAAGAAACCTGAAAACACAATGTGCAAACAATGTCAACTAGGGAAGATGACTAAGTCTAGTTTCAAAATAAAAACATACACTTCCAAAGAAGTACTAGAGTTAGTCCATACAAATTTATGTGGTCTAATAGAAGTGCAAAGATACCTAGGAGACAAATACATATGCTATTTGTAGATGATTACTCCAGGATGATGACTGCTATGTTTTTAAATAAAAAATCTAATGCATTTCAAATGTTTAAGTGGTATTTGGCTAGAGTTGAGAAGGAAATAGGGAAGAATCTGAAATTCCTAAGGTTAGACAAAGGAAGTGAGTTTACATCAAAGGAATTTGAAATATTCTACAATGATAAAGGTATCAAAAGGCAAACATCAACACCAAGAACTCCACCTTAGAATGGTATTGCTGAAAGAAGAAATAGATCGGTGATAGACTATGCTATAACCTTGATGATGGAGAAAAATATTGCACTAAAGTACTGGAGAGAAGCTGTAAGCACTGTTGTTTACATTCTGAATAGAGTTCTAGTCAAGAAAGGTACAAATGCAACACATTTTGAATTATGGTATGGTCACTCACCTAATGTTAAACATTTCAAAATCTTTGGTTGCAAATGTTATATTCTTAAAGACACTAGAAATGGCAAGTTTGATGCAAAGAGTGATGAAGGCATATTCCTTGGCTACTCCACTAGAAGTAAGGCATATAAGTGTTTGAATACTAACACTAATAAGATTGTGGAAAGTGCAAATGTAAATTTTGATGAGCATGCAAAAGTCCAAGTTGATGAGTCCAAACATCCAAAAGATTATATATCTTTTGTATACTTCTATAAAGGAATGACTGTTGAAGACAATGTTGGCAATCAAGTTGGGAATCAGCAACAAATCTCAGTATCAGTCGAGTCACACCCAATGAATGTTGAGCTACATTCAGAAGCCAAGTTGCAAAATGTAGAAAATGCACATTCTGACTCTAAAATAAATGTAAATGTGAGAAATGATGAAATAATAGGTGAAGGAGAGCAAAATGACTCTGAAGCTGAGGGATCAAACATGGAAAGAAGGACAGAACCAAGGTTAACCAAGTATGTAAGAAGACATCACCCTACAAATCAAATCATTGGTGACAAGGATGCCAAACCAATGATAAGGAATATACTAAGGAATGACTCACATCTACTGAGCAAGGTTGAGCCCAAAATAGTGAAGGATGTACTACAAGATGATGACTCGTATAAAGCTATGGAAGATGAGATAGATCAAATTGAGAAGAGAAAAACATGGACCCTAGTTCCTAGACCAGGTGACAAGAATGTAATTGGTACTAAATGGGTGTTTAGGAACAAACTTGATAAAAATGGTGAGATAACAAGAAACAAAGCTAGAGTAGTTTGCAAAGGCTATGCACAAGAAGAAGGACTGGATTATGGGGAAATATTTGCCCTTATTGCAAGAATGGAAGGCGTAAGAACACTACTTGCATATGCTACATACAAAGGTTTCAAAGTCTACCAAATGGATGTGAAGTCTACTTTTTTGAATGGTATACCAGAAGTGGAAGTCTACATAGAACAGCCTGAGGGATTTTTTGATGACAAGAACAAGGATATGGTCTGCAAACTGCACAAATCACTTTATGGTTTGAAGCAAGCACCTAGAGCATGGTATGAGAGACTACACAAATATCTTGTGAAGATAGGATTTGAGAGAATAGATGACAACAAAAATTTGTACATCAAGGCTAAAAAAGGTAAAGGCATTTTGATATCAGGAATCTTTGTTGATGATATAATATTTGGAGGAAAAGATGTTCTTTGCAAAGATTTTGCTAATCAAATGAAACATGAGTTTGAGATGTCAATGTTTGGAGAAATCAAATTCTTTGTTGGTTTGTAAATACATCAATTGAAGCATGGCATATTTATGACCCAATCAAAATACATCAAGGAGATACTCAAAACATTTGGATTAGAAGACTCAAAACCGGTCAGCACACCAATGGCAACTAGACATAAGCTATCCAAGAATGATGAGTCTATTGAAGTGAATCAGACATTGTATAGATCAATGATTGGAAAGTTGTCATATGTTGTACATATTAGACCAAACATTGCACTAGCTTTTGGAATAGTGGCAAGATTTTCTACAAATCCAAGAGAAAATCACCTGATGGTAGTAAAGAGAATACTGAGGTACCTAAAAGGAACTGATGACTTTGGTTTGTATTACAACAAAAGTGAAAATTTTGAACTAAGAGCTTATATTGATGCAGATTGGGGAGGTAACATTGATGATAGGAAAAGAACTTGTGGAGGAGCACTTTTCTTAGGGAAAATATTGATTACATGGACCAACAAAAAGCAAAGTTGTACCTCACAATCCACTGCAGAGGTTGAATATGTTGCAGCTACTATCAATTGCACCATTATTGTATGGATCAAACATTTGTTGCAAGGTATGAAGGAAGAGGTGAATGAGCATGTGAAACTTTATTGTGATAATACAAGTGCTATCAACATATCAAAGAACCCTGTAATGCATGCTAAAACCAAGCACATTGCAATTAAGTATCACTATGTAAGAGAGTTGGTGGAAGACAAACAAGTGAAGATGGAATATGTAAGTTCAAAGAAAAAAAAATTACTAACATCTTCACAAAAGAAATACCTAAACATGCTTTTGAATATCCTAGAGGTAAGTTAGGGGTGATACCCCTAACCAAAGCTACTTGAAGCAAAAGCAAGATTGCCCTGCATCAAATGAGCTAATTGTTGAGATATTACACATTGATGCAAAGGATATCTACTTTAGGATTCATGCCTAAAGTAATTGAAGTGATAAAGTTCCAAATTAGTCATAGGCAAGGTGATAGAGGGAGAAATTGAAAGAGTCTACAAATCCTACACTTGCATGCCAAGATGCTAATATGTCTTTGGCATTGTTTTCAAAGAAGGAGAAATAGCATAAAACTTATCAACAACTGTTGAGAAGATAAAGAATGAAGAAAGAGGGAGTTAAGGCAAAAACTGATCAAAGGAAGAAAAAGAGAAGATGAAGAAGTTGATTAGAGCAGAGAATAGTAGAAGATGAGTAATGCATACAGAGGGAGAAAACAAAGAAAGGATACAGTAACTAAGAGGGAGAAGCAGAAATGAAGCAATCAGGATTGTAGATCAAGAAAGAGAGATGTGAAAAGTAATGGTAATGGTAATACAATTACTTTTTTCCATTTGACTTATTGTTCTAACCTAGTTAGCATATGGTTAAATAGTTTAGTCTAATGGCTGATCAGTTTGGTTTGTCATCAATGCCAAAAAGGGAGATTGTTGGAAATCAGATTAAAAAGCTCATTGTTGAAGATCAAAGAGGGAGATTGGATGATAAAGAATGTTTTCAATCATTGTTTTGTCATTGATGTCAAACCTATTATTTATAGGAATGAAATTTTCTTATAAGATCCAAGTACTATCACTTAGTTGATTTGTGAAGAGGATTTGATCAACAAGATGTAACAAGAGCACCTAAGGGAAAGGTTGAGTTATGATGTTGTAATGAAGTGCAAGGATTAGTTAAGACAATGGTTAAATGATGTATTGATAACATACTCAAAGACACAGAGGTTGGTCACACTTAGAAACATTGGAGGAATAAGTTGTAACAAGGTTGACTGTAAAGCTTAAACTAAGTTCATTAGTGGGTGTCAAGCAAGTTAGTTGAAGCCAAGAAAATTCTCAGTTGGAGCCAAGCAAAAGGAAAATCTAGTGTGTTCCAAGTGAATTTCAAGTGTCAAGAAAAGTATTAGGTGTCGAGCATCAAAAAATCTTAGTTGGTGCCAAGTGAACTTCAAGTGCCAAGCATTAGTAAAAATGTAGTTGATGCCAAGTAACACAGTATGTGTCGAGCATCAAGATTTCAACAGTGTCGAGCTACTACATTATTTTAAATGACAAAGATTTTCCAAATCTGAGCTGACATAGTTGTTACCTAGAATTTTGTGAATCATTTGGAGGATAAGGATGATGAGTTGGTGGCACATAATTCTATGTAAAATATTTTTGGGCAAATTCAAAAGGATTATTCAAGAAGTTTCTAAAGGATACAAAATATGGGTTAGATAGAATGAATCCTACCTAATCCATACGAATTGAAATTAAAGAATGGAAGAATAGAGTGGGAAAGGAACTCCAAGACTTCTATTTAAGGAGTCATAGACCAAGAAGAAAATGTTGTTGATGATGCTACTGCTAAAGTGCCAAAATTGCGAAGTGGTTAGAAGGGTGTCAAGGAGAAAGCATCTAGGAGAAGGAAGAGCACAGAGGCTCTACTTCTACAAGTGGTCAAGAAGAGATGATTGCACTGGTACAGTGAGCATGGAGACTCAAGGAGACTAAGCTTGAAAGGAGGGCAAGTTGTTAGAGTTGCAGAGATTGAAGGCCAAGCAATGTGAAGGGCTGAAGAGTGATCTGAGATTTGCAAGTTGAGTTGTATTTAGGAATCAGGTCAAAATCCCTAATTGTTACTCTCTAGCAATTGTATTAGTTAGGATAGAAGGAAAATCCTATGGACTAAGGTTGGCCTAATAGCCATTTGTAAACCCTTTAACAAGGTGGCATTCCAAGTGAATGTCTAAAGTCCTCTAACTAGGCCCACTTCTAACAAGGTGGTTAAATCCTCTAACAAGGTCACATTTAACAGTGTGTTGTAATCCTTTAACAGGGCAAGCCTTTCATAGGGCATCACTTTAGAAGAGTGAGAATTGAGTAGCATGTTACTGGTGGTTTTTCCCAAATTGGATTTCTACGTAAATCACTGTGTTATGTGTTATGTGTTATCTGTTGATCTTTTATGTGTTATTCTTGCATGTTGATTTACAGTAACTTGTTGAATTGAAAAGTTAAAGCTTAGATGAATGAATGATTGAATGGACTCACTACACTTAGTGAAAAAACTTGAATAGGACATTTGGACCTTGAATAACTGATTCCCCCCCCCCCACCTCTCAGTTATTCTAAAGCATTTCTAACAATTATTTTTTAAATAAGCCAAGATCATCCTTATAGCTTCAATTATGGAAATAGATGCAAATGTCTCTTCATAGTCCATACCTTCTTGTTTTGAATACCCTTTACATACCAATTTGGCTTTATTTCTCAAAACCTCACATTTTTCATTCAACTTGTTTCTAAAAACCCAATTAGTTCCCATAGAATTCTTATCCTTAGGTCTAGGGAATAATTCTCATGTTTCATTCTTCACAACCTAATCTAGTTCTTCCTTCATTGCTTGAATCCAATGATCATCCTTGCACGCTTCACCTAGACTCTTTGCTTCAACTTGAGATATCAAACATAATTCTTTATGAACTTTTTTTCTTTTCATAACTCCTCTATATTTTTTGTCCAATAATCTGATTAGTAGGGTAATTCTTTGTCAAATTCTTGTTTGGTGTTGGTGTCACTAACTCAATTCTTACTTCTACTCTAGGTTCACATCTATTTTCTTCTTTATGTTCCAAAAATTGAATGTCATTCTACAAATTATTCTTAATCTCATAGGAATTTTTAACACTTTCTTGGATAGGATTAGGATTATCTTCTTCATTATCATAATTATAATCAATATTCTTTCCTTAAATCCAAATTTCTCATCCACTTTTACATTTACTCTCTCAACAATAGTCTTGTTTCTCTAATTAAAATATCTATAAGATTTTATTTTCAATAAATAATGAAGAAGAATACCTTCATCACTTCTTGCATCAAACTTACCAATGTCATCATCTCTCTTGATATAACATTTTCTTCCAAAAATTCTAAAATATTTCACTAATGTTGCATGTCCAAACCATAGTTCATAAGGTGTCTGGTTTGTACATTTTCTGATTTACACTATGTTCATTGTATTTACTATTGTATTAACTTTTTCTCTTCAAAATTTCTTTGATACATTATTCTTAAACATCATATCTCTTGTTGCTTCTATTACAGACCTATTTCTTCTCTCGATAATTTCATTCTGCTCAAGAGTCTTAAGAGCTAATAGCTGCCTCTTAATGTCATTCACTTCACAAAAGGTGTTAAACTCATTCAAGGTAAATTCTCCACCTCTATCAAATCTTAAACATTTAATCTTGAATCCATAATCATTCTCAACTCTATTCTTAAACAGCTTAATCTTCTCAAATGCTTCAAAATTTTCTTTAAGGAAAGCTACCCACATCATCCTAGTAAAGTCATCAAAAATAATCATGAACTACCTTTCACCATATAATCATCTTGTCTTAGTGGAACCATGCATATAGTATGAAGAATCTTCAATTTTTTTGTTGTAGTGAACTTCTTGCTAGGGAAATAACTTTTCTTCTTCTTAGCCATAACATAGTCCTCGCGCACAACATTAGTAGGCTTCACATTTTTTTGTAAGTCTCTAACAATAAATGTACTATTTTGCCTCACAATATTATCAAAATTTATATGACAATAACTGCTATGCCACAACCAACTGTTATCAACTTTGGCAACCAAACATGTCATCTCTATAGGGTTTAGCTGAAAAACATTACCTCTAGATCTTGTAGCAATGCCAATTAATTTATAATCTTTGTCCTTAATAATGCATGTCTTTTCTATGAACTATAATTGGTATCCCTTATCAACCAACTATCCAACACTCAATAGATTATGTTTTAATCCATAAAAAAGTAAACATCATCTATGTTAGTTTTCCCACCAAGAGTAATAGATCCTATTCCCTTGATATGACAGGTCACATTGTTACCAACTTTGACAATTCCTCCATCATAACTATTGAACTTAACAAATTAACTCATGTCACCAATCATATGATGTGACCAACCACTATATTATATCCAATCATCTTTCTTCTCAGCCTATAATACTAGAGATTTCTCTTCTCTAACTTATTTTTTGGGATTTTCTTCTTTTATAGCCACAAATCCTAAATCACTTGCACTTTGAACTCTTTCATTGGACTCATCATCTTCATTTGCATACAAGAATTCTCTAGGCCTTTTAGACTTAAAATTCTTTTTTTACTTTTTCACTCTTTTAGGACATTTAGAAGCATAATGACCAAATTCATAATAAGTCCAACATTTAAAGATTTTTTTACCATCTAGTTCTCTTCTTACAAGCAACACAATTCATTTTTCAATCTTTTTGTCTTCCTCATATCTAGATCTACTACTACTAGCATGACCTCCACTGGTGCTTTCACTTTTTGACAAGGAAGGTCAAACACTTAATGCATTAAAAGTAGTTTCCACTCTAGGAAAATCTCTATATTGTTTCAAGCTTACTTCCACTACTTCCAATCTTCCAAGAAGAGTCTCCCTAAAAAATTTCTCATTACAAGATATCACTTGCTCAATCAACTGTGTTGTTTGCTTGAATGGTGGTGGTAAAATTTTCAATATATTTCATATGATCTCATCTTCATCTTTATTTCCATTACAAGACTTGATTCCTACAATAGTTTATGATATTCTACCAATATAACTTCTTACAGATTCATCTTCCATCATTTTAGCTTCTTGAAAAAAACATATGCAATTTTGAAATGTGATTCTCTTAGCATGCTTATCACCTACAAAAGTAGATTCCAAAGGTGTCCAAATTTTATGAGATGTTGCTAAAGATTTTACCTAACTGTATTAATCTTCAAGAAGAGATGACAAAAGTGCTTTTCTAGCAAGCATGTTACACATGAATAGATCTCTTACAACTTCACTATATTCTTCAAGTTTGCTTTCTTCCATAATGGACTTCTCATTTTTTTATCAATAGCCAATATCTTAGACCCATGCATAGCAGATGTTTCTTCATCTTCTCTTTCCATATTTCATAATTAACTCCATTGAACTTAGGAATTTATTTTTTTAAATTAGCCATCATTGATCTCCTTAAGATATTAAGATTTTCTTTCAAGGACCTGATGCTTTGATAGTAATTGTTAGAAAGTATATTCCACAAAGATAACTGAGAGGGGTAGAGGGGAAAATTAGTTATCATATCAATACAACTCTTTTCAACCTTATTAAACCTTAAACATGTGATCAATATAATCAAAAATCATAAGAAGATACACATACACAATAACACCATAAATGTTAACTAGGGAAACCCTTGATCAAAGGGAAAACCTCTATGAGAATGGTACCCACAAAATGATGTACTAATACATAAGTTTCTTGTAAGAGGATGGACTCTATTAGGATCTAATTAAATACATTTAGTACACATTAGTCCCTATTAGGAGACCTTGAATCCCTGCAAAGAGATTCCAACCTTGTTACAAGTTGTAGAAGGAAAATGGACCAAGTGTCCAAACATCTTCAGGGGAAGGACCACTAAACTCATTGTCCAACTGGCCTCTATATTATTCCTTTCAAAATAATAGAAATGCAATTGATCTCAGCAATAGCTCAAAATATTTCTTTATCCTCTTACTCTTTCAATACCATACCAAATACCTATCAAATCTCAATATCAAATCTCCAACTTTGCATTACAATGATCCATTTGATCGCTACTCACATTTACAAAATTTTCATATCTAATACAATTCACTTACAACACATACATATGTTACAATATAGAGTTGTCATTGCACTAAAAGATCAACTTGTCAATGCCTAATACAACCACCAGACGTATAGAACACATGAGGAAGTAAAGCCATGTCATGAATCCTAAAAGTGAACATTGGCATTTAGTCCAAAAATTGCCCCCTCAACATTACTTGAGGAGATTGAAACTTGTGACCAAGCTCTGATACCACTTGTTATAAGCTAGATTTGTTGTTGCACCAAAGGATCAACCTATCAATGTCTGATACAACAACTAGAATTATAGAATACAAGTGGCAGTTAATCCATGTCATGAATCCTAAAGAGGAACATTGGTGGTTAGTCCAACAACATCCACATAACATCACTAGGAAAAGAACTTTCCTTTATATCATGTCCATCCATTACATCTTTTTAAAACTACAAAACATTCTCAAATCATAGTCTTTACAACTTTTCATGTGTGTGACCTCAAACCTTGCACTCTCTCTAACATCATCATCAAATTATCTTCTATCATTTTCTAACTTTTCTCATCATGATTTTATTCCCATTAGGAGATATAATCCAAAAACCAAAAACCACTTCTCAAGAATTCTGTCTACAAACTACCTTATGTAAATCACAAACAATTCTCACATATCATTGACTTCCTACATATGCACTTGTCCACATAATCATAACACATTATAGAA
This sequence comes from Cupressus sempervirens, assembly GCA_028749045.1. NCBI lineage: Eukaryota > Viridiplantae > Streptophyta > Pinopsida > Cupressales > Cupressaceae > Cupressus > Cupressus sempervirens. The sequence goes on from CM053790.1 coordinate 148,539,557, forward strand.
CATATCCTCAATTGCACTTGACCTCATCATCAATACTCAATCTATACAACCTCTTTCTCTCTCTGCTACTCTATCATTCTTCACATCATGTTGACATCAATGACAAACATAGTCATGAACAAAACACACTTTCATGATAACCATTTCTCAACAATGCTAGAGTACTCCCCCATAGGAATATCATCATTATTCATGCAAACATTAGTTATCCTCAACTATAGATGTACGAATTCAACTTTAAATAAATTCATAAACTTATTCAAACTCATAAAACCACTTGGCCAATATACCATCTCATCATCAAATCAAATTATTCATTCATCACGTAGCTCTTTGTTTATTATATGCTAACTAATAGAAATAAAAAATAGTAAATAGTGTTAGAGAAAATCATTATTTATTAACCATTTATTCTTTTACTTAAGTTTACTTAGGTTAATGCATTTATTTAATAGTTGTAGTTGATGAGTTGTTAACAACATGGGAGTTTGTTCCTATCTAGTCATACTTATCCTCTCACCTTGATTGAGGATATTGCACCTTTTGTGGACGTATGCTTAGTTGTCAACCTTATCTTCTAGCATTTTCCACCTTTTTCTAGAAGCTTCCTAGAGGCCTTTATAAACAGGCTCTCCTAGTGTATTTGCATATCATATTGTATAACAATTTAATTTTTATTTGAGAATACAATTTTCTTATTTTTAGACCAAAACCTTGCCTCATCTTGTCTTTTTCTTCTCTATGACAAGTTTTCTACGTGTAGGTGATTCGAGGGCTTGTGGATTTGATTTGCGTGTTTGCTCAAATCCAACATGGTATCAGAGCCAGATCTATTGTAGCTTGTTCAGTATTTGGAGGAAAAGGAGAAAGAGTATTTGACATAATAGATCTGACATTTTTTGAGCTTTTTTCTTTATTTTTTGGAGGTGCAATGGCGGTGATTTAGAAAAAAAAACTGCATAGGTGATTTTCAAATATTGGTATCTCCCTCATATGGACTCATTTTTTTGAGCAATTTATTTTGTTTTGAGGTAGAATTTCATGATCTACACATTGGTGTAGGAAGTTTCACATCTCTATTCCTAAATTTTTCTACAACTCAAATGTCTCATTTTTTGCACCTTCAAAGGCTTCATTCTGGCTCATATGGACACATATTTCAATGCTATTTTTTTTTAAGTGCATGATTTACTGTCTACTTTCTAGATATAGAATCATTTTGGAGTAATATTGAGCTCCTATTTTTGGTGTTGAAGTAGAGGCTTTAGTTTCCTCCCTCTCTGCATCTAGAATCCAGGTTCTTTTCTCAATTTTGTGCTTTCTATAGTTGTTTTATTTGGTATTTGAAGGATATCTTTATCAGTTATGGGGGGGGGGGGGGGGGGGCGGGGGGGGTTATTTTCTTTTATGTAATTTACTTCAGAATAAGACTCTTCTACTTTTGTCTTCTTCTCTCAATGTTGGATCCTTCTATGACTCGTCTCATGCCACACAACTATCACACCTAGAAAGCACATATGACTAGGCTTCTCATGTCACGAGGCCTATGGTCATGTCTAGATGAGAACCAACCTATTATATAGCACCCCTTTGAGGTTCTTCAGCACAAAAATAAAATGGATGAGGCCATGGGATTGATTTCACTAAACATTTTAGATAATCTATTGTTTCACTTGGATGGTTTGACCACTTCATAGGCTATTTGGACCAAATTTCAGAGTTTGTTTGGCATAGTGAATGAGTTTCAAGCACTTCAACTTGATGCAGAGTTGACTTATTTGTCACTGGACAACTTTCCCAACATTGAAGACTTCTTGATGAAGTTTAAATCTCTGAATGCAATTTTATAGGGATGTGGAAAAAACCAAATAGATGATGAGTGTATCTTTTTGATACTCTCAAAGTTGCGAGGACAGTATTAGATATTCTCTTCCACCTTCTACTCCACTATGGATACCTGGGTAAGACATCAGATGCCTGAATTTGAGACATTTTGTGATCGATTGACATGGGAATAGTCTAAGATCACTTAGATGGATTCACTTATAGGTTCATAGTCATAGGCATTGCTTGCCAAGGATACACAGGAGCAGAAGCCAAAGAAGATATCTAATTCCTCCTCTTAGCACTCTATTGCTTCATCCTATTCTTCTAAGAAGAAGGAGAAAAAGAAAACTAAGACTCCCACCTATTCCTATTGTCAAAAAGGATCTCATGATGAATCATGTTGTTTTTAGAAGAGATTTGATGACTATGAGAAACAGATTGTCAATTTGCAAGCTCTCCTTCAAAAGAACATTATTTCCTCTCCATCCTCTTCTACCTCACAAGGGTCTTCTTTTTAGGCTTCTTCCACCTCTTCAACATCTACATTAGATCTTGGAAAGGGTCATGCATTACAATCTTCCATTGCATCCCCTTCACAAGTTCCTTGGTAACTGGATTCAGGTGCTTCTCACCATATGACATCTTCTCAAGGTGTCCTCTCTACTATTGAGGCTTCTCCCATTTCTCATATTCTCATGGGGAATAACACTACCCTACTAGTCTATAGGAAAGGTTCAATTTGCATCTAGGATGGTATATTCAATGATGTATTGTATGTTCCATCTCTATTTGCAAACCTTCTCTTGATTTCTTAGATTACACACAATGGATCAGGGAAGATAGTTGAGTTCACTGCAGATTCAGTCTTCATTCAGGATCATGTAATAGGAGGTCTTGTTGCTATAGGGGCAATTGATCCTTCCACTCATCTCTACACCTTCTCACACTTTGGTCCACCATCTCTATTATCAGAGCACACTTCTTCTCTTTCACAGGAGCATCATGTGGTGCAGTCAGGATACTAAAACCTTTGTATTATTCCTAAGATCCCTATTTCAACTTCCACACCACATCTAGTTGAGGTCTTTTCTCTTCAGGAGGATTCTTCTTCTTCTCTACTTGATCCTCCAACTCCATTCATTGATCCTCCAGGTGCACCTATTGCAGATTCTATAGTGGACATTCATGATAATGTCATCACACCTACCTTGGGGATTCCCTTTCAGGATCCTCATATTTTCTCCTTTGAGCATTAGCTAGGTCTTCTAGTTTTCCCTCTCATTCAGGGGTTCCCTTATTTTTTTCCCTTGTTTCCTCTACATTGGAGTTTCATTTGTTCGATTTTTTCTCTAGGGGCTACATTATTCTGGGGGGGAGGCTTTGATTTATTTTCTATCTCTCATGGGGGGGCTGGTTGTACTTATGGTTTTGAGAGAGTTTCTTGAGCCATCTTCGGTGGAAGTTGTCCTTGGGGGGTCTTCTTGAGGCCTTCCTTCCTTCCTTTATTTTTTCAATATGTTTGTGTATATGCTACTTTAGTATGTTAGAAACACTAAATTAAAACAATCAAAAAGCATTTGTATACTAATTTAACATAACTTCATGAGAGACAAAGTGAAGTCCTCAAATGAGAATATGAGCCATGGATAGGATCTCTCAATGAGGATGATCACTTGATGTAGAGGTGTGTCTAATAGCTAAGATGGCTTGATTATGTATGTATGCTCAAATGCTCAAATGGGCTTCAATGGAAAGTTTTTGATAGATTTTGGTGAATGGATTTGATGTAAAAAATGGCTTCTCAAAATGGTATTATGGCTTTACTTTCTAGATTGTGTTTTTTTTGCAAAGGGGAAGGATCTAATTTATAGGCAAGAGGTTTGAGGGATGGAGGGCTAAGATGGAAGGAAAGGAGAAAGCTTATGGAGGGCTCAGATTGAATGAGAGGAGAGCACATGGATTGTGCTTCCTTACAGCCAATCAAGGAGTGACACATGTCACAGGGTGAGAGGATGGAGGAAAGGGCAAGGATGAGTCAACAAAGGAGGCTCAAGGGATAATATCTTCATAAAGACCCTCCATAAGTGCTTTGTAAGAGCATTGAAGGAGAGTGTAAGAGATATTTGAGGGTCAGTTATGTTGGAGGGTGAGGAATTTCGACTTGGGTTGGATTAGGAAGGTTTTAAGCTTGCTTAGGATTGTGAAAATGATTAGAGGATGGATTAGGATGGTTTAGGATTAGCTTAGGGATAGGCAAGTGGATGGCAATAAATTAGGGTGGGTGAAGGAGGAGCTATTTGTTAACTTTGGCTTGGGTTAGCAAGTCTTAACCCATGTTTAGGGAATGTGACAAGGTTAGGAGGGGATTAGGATTAGGATTAAAGATAAGGATTGAAATCTTCTAGAAGAGTCTAGGCTTTGGATGAGGATGAAGACTTTCTAGAAGAGTTTAGAACTTCCTAGGATGAGGATAAAAAAGGTTTTTTAGAAAATAAATAAAGTTTTATTTATTTCAAGGGTTTGGGTTGAGGAGATGTTTATTAAAACATTTTTAATAAACATGAGGATTAATATTTAATCTTAATTAAATATTTTGAGTTGGGATTAGGGATAGGAAATGATAGGATTAGCCTTTAATCGAAATTAAAGAAGGATTAGAAGATTTTGGCAGAGGTTAGTGGTCTTAAGGAAATTGGCCAAGTTTTGGGCAAAAAATAAATTATTCATTTATTTTGGGATTTTTGGTCAATTTATTAATTAAATAATTAATAAATAAGGAAATAATGTTTAAATAAGATTTAAACATTTTTGGGAGGGATTCCTTAATTAAATATTTTTAATTAAGATAAAGGAATTTAATGGCATTAAAAATTAATTAATTAATGATGATGTCATCAAGGACTTTTTTCAGAAAATAAACATATTTTATTTTCTAAAGGACTTTTAGGTGTCTACATTTTGCCCCTCTTTGATGTGATGCCACAAGTGCCATGGCATCAAAGATAAGAAAATAAGATTCCCAAGGCTAGAGTAGAAGAGGAGAGAATGGATTGTGAGATGCCCCCTCAAGAAGGTAGTGGGGAGAAAAAGTGAGGCTCGATGGCTTCTTGAAAAGTATAAGAATCTTGGTGGGTGGGAGAATGAAGAGTGGCTTAAGAGAAGAGGTTTAGGTAGCTTCAACTCTCACTATGGGAGAATGATAAAGGGGAAAATTAGAGCCACAAGAGTAAATAAGCTTAAGACTTTCAGGATTGGGGGGAGGATGAAGGAGCAGAGCACTATAAAAAGGAAGCCAGGATAGGGATATGGATGATGGGATGATAAAGTTGATGCAATAGGATTTCAAAGAGCTAGATTGGCGAGAGATGGGTTTCGAGGATCCCTAGGACTAGGATTGTGGATCTCGAAAGATAAGGCTTGGTGGATTGATTTGATTGGTGGATCCTAAGACTAGGATTATGGATTCCTAAAGCTAAGAGTGATGATTGATTCAAAGACATACTGATGCATAAGCTAGGGTAGGAGAGAGAGATGCTAGATATGGATGGGGAATAATGGAGATGAAGGGATTCCATTGAAGATTATTGAGCGGGGGGATACTTCAAAGAGAAGTACCACCATGTAGTTGAGCACTAGATTTGCTATAGGATTGTTGGTTAATTGCCAAGGTGACCAAGAAAATCAAGGCCTTTTCACCAACTGTCCAGAGGACTAACGGACTTGATTCAAAACAAACACGCAAAGATTTCCCTAGTAGCACACATGAATCCCAGAGGAAGCAACGTGGAACTAACACTGGATAACACACAAGCAAAAAAGAAAAACAAACAAAAGACCTTATCAAAATCTTACGCTCAGATTACCCCATTCATAGTATACCATGATATGGAAGATCGTGGCAACCTTGAGGAGGGAACAAAAAGATTGCTTGGAAAAGATACTTCAAGACCCAAAGGGTAGATTCCAAATCAAAAGAAAGCAAAAATCTAAAAGAGAACCGTTTGCCAATGAGATGGGTAGGATGAGGTACTAACGGACGAAGATTAGACATGAGGAAAGCTATATCCTACAAGGATCTATCGAAGAACACCTAAGCTGATGGATCTGGATGAGTGATGTTTCTGGCAAGCTGAACTAAGAAGGATAACACTTTGGTGATAGGAGATCTAGCTAAAGGATTCATTGGAATAGCTAACCAAGGGTTGTGCGATGTGTGCAAGATGCTAATCAAGGATGAACTAACATGAAAGCTGGATAGATACAATGGCACTAAGCGAAAGAGGATGTACAAGCTGACAAACCAAGATATGTTACAAATGTACAAGGTTGTTCATGTTTGGGTTTTGTGAGATGGAAATGTTTTAGAGTGTGTTGGATGGATAGTTGGATAATTTGATGGTTTTGTGAAAAGCTTAAGGAAAATGGGATTTTGTGCATGTGATAGGATACAAACTAGGATACAAGGTTATTTACAAGCTGGAATATGGTACAAGTTTTGGACAAGATTTGGATATACAAGCCATGATACAAGGGATGATACAAGATTTACAAGGTATGATACAAGCTTTGGTACAAGATTTACAAGTTGAGGTACAAGATTTACAAGCTATACAAGAGGTATTTACAGGCTTCATTAGATGTTGGATATTTGGTTGGAACACCAAGGGAACAAGCAGGTGTTTTATGGGATGGTGAGTGGATGGATGAGGGATAGGATAGTGATAGATAATGGATTAGTCTTAGTACACAAGGCACCTGAATTACCAATTTTTCACCAAGGTACCTATCCAAGGCACTTGAATTGCCAAGTTTTCACCATTGGACACTTATTTCTCTTTACTATTTTTTTTTGTATTTTTCAAAAGCTGGGTATACCAAGGATCTTCAAGCATAGAACTTTTAGAGATGAATGATGTTAGTAGGATCATTCAAGAGTTATCCTTTCGGTGTAGATAGCTGATAGGCTCTGGAGCCAAAGGAGGCAGTGATAACACAAGGACCAAGCCATGTAGGTTCAAACTTGTCTTTCTTTTCTCGATTAGCTTGGACTTTCATATTTTCTTTGAGGACCATGTCACCTAGCTAAAGTGTTGGGGAAGCACCTTCTTATTGAAGTTCCTTTTGAGATGAGATCGATAGATTGTAAGGTGATCATAGGCATGTTTTCACTTCTCATACAAGAGATCTAGCTGGGTGAGTCGAGCTACTCTGTATTCTTCATCTGATATTTTCCCTCGCAAAGATATACGCAAGGAGGGAAGTTCAACCTTTATGGGTAGTACTGCTTCAGCACCATAGACTAGGGAGTATGGAGTTGTTCCTGTGGATGTATGAAAGGAGGTTTGATAGGCCCATAGGGTTGGATTTATTTATAGGTGCCAATTGTGGCTGGAATTATTGACAACTTTCTTTAGGATTTTGAGGAGGGTTTTGTTAGTTGCCTCTGCCTCGTCGTTACCTTGTGGAAAATATGGGCTAGAAAAGCGGTGATGGATGTGGAGGGAAGTGCATAATTCTTCCATGTTGAGATTTTCAAAGTTACCTCCGTGGTCAATGAAGATGGTGGATGGGATGTCAAAGCGGCAAACAATGTGGTACAAGATGAACTTGGAGACCTGAACTCCTATAGCTGAGACTAGGGGGACTGCTTCCACCCATTTAGTGAAATAGTTTGTAGTTGTTATTATCCATTTATGTCCATCAGATGAGAGAAGTGTGATAGTTCCAACTAGATCAAGGCCCCAACATGCAAAGGGCCAAGGTGGTGCAATAAGCTATAGATCTTGTGCTGGAGTGTGCACAAGATTGGCGTGCTGCTGACATGGGAGACATTTTTTGACAAAGTCATAGGAGTCTTCTTTGATGGTAAACCAATAGTAGCTTGCTCTAAGGATTTGTCGTGCTACGACAATACCACTCATGTGGGCATCGTAAAGTTCAAAGTGTACTTCTTTTAATGCCTTTGTCGCCTCATTTTGGTCTAAACACCTAGAGAGAGTATCATGATAACCCTGACGATATAGGGTATTGGCTATGATGACATAGCGGGATGATTTTAGGATGAGGTTTTGGCATTGGATTCGTGTGAGGTGAGGGGATATGATACCATCTTTAAGGTAAGCATGGATTTCATGGTACTAAGGGGATTAAGGACCAACCAAGATGCAAACACAATTTGAATCCTCATTCACATAGGCGGGTGTGAGGAGCTGCTCGACTAAAAACTCGTACTGCATAGCCGCTTGGTGAATTTCCAAGAGTGAGATGATAGTAGCCATAGCATCCGCTGCTTTGTTCTATATTTGAGGGACTTGTATAAACTGAAGCTTTGTAAAATGCTAGGTTAGTTAATCAACTAGCTCTTTGTAGGGTAATAGCTTTTCATCTTTGGTTTGATATTCATTTAGGACTTGCCTTATGATGAGCTGAGAATTGCCAAAGATTTGTATCTCAGTGATGTTCCATTCTGCAGCTATCTTTAATCTTTCTATGAGAGCCTCATATTCAGCTATATTGTTGGTGCTAGGGAACTGTAGCTTAAAAGCTTTTGGAATGTAATCTCCTTGAGGTGTGACCATCAATATTCCTACCCCTGATCCATGAGATGTGTATGAGCCATCAAAATAAAGTTTCTATGGGGGTTGTTCTTCAATTAGATAGATATGTTCATCTGGAAATTCTATGATCAAAGGATATGTATCTACTAGAGGTGCATCAGCTAGGTGATCTGCTATAGCTTTCCCTTTGATTTCCTTTTTGTCCACATACTAGATGTCAAATTTGCTAAGGAGCATAACCCATTTGGCCAAACGGCCTATAAGTGCTATTCTAGAGAGCATATACTTGAGAGGATCAATTTTGGATACTAGCTGGACGGTATGACTTAGCATGTAGTGGCGAAGCTTTTGAGTTGAGAAAACAACTGCCAAACAAGCTTTTTCCACAGGAGTGTAATTGAGTTCATAACCAACTAGGGTTCTACTGATATAGTAGATGGCTCTTTCTCTACCGTAGTCATTGTGCTATGCTAGAAGTGGGCCTAAAGCAATAGGCATTGCTGATATGTACAAGATGAAGGGATGACCAAGAACTGGTGGAACCAAGATAGGGGGATTGGCGAGATACTACTTGAGCTGATTGAAGCTGCATTGACATAAAGAATCCCACTTGAAGTTCTCATCTTTCTTTAGTAGATGTGCAAATGGTGTACACTTATCTATAAGCTAGGAGATGAAGTGCTGGATGAATTGAAGCTTTACCTGAAGAGTACAAAGCTATCACAGTGTATGGGGAAGAGGCATGTCTAAGATAGCCTTGACCTTCTTGGGGTCGATCTCTATACCTCGTTTAGAAACTATAAAGCCTAGAAGCTTGCCAGATGTGACCCCAAAGACACATTTCTTGGGATTCAGCATGAGATGATATCTGGCTAACCTATCAAAGAATTTCTCTAGGTTAGCAAGATGATCCATGAAGGTGTGAGATTTAACCAAGATATCATCCACATAATCTCCAAAATGCTATGGATAAGATCATGGAAAATGTCTATCATAGCTCTTTGATAGGTAGCCCCAGCATTCTTTAGGCCAAAAGGCATCATGTTGTAGCAAAAGGTTCCCCAAGGGGTAGTGAATGATGTCTTATGTTGATCCTCTTCTGCAATCTTGATTTTATTATACCCAAAAAATCCATCGATGAGTGACAGAATTTCATGTCCAGCTGTAAGGTCTACAATCATATCTATGTTGGGTAAGGGAAAATCATCTTTTGGACAAGCTTTGTTAAGATCTCTAAAATTAGTGCAGATTTTAATGTCTCCAGAAAGCTTAGTGACAGGGACCATGTTGGAGATCCACCCTGAGTAGTCGATAGATCGGATAACCTTAGCAGCTAACATTCTTTCTAATTCAGCTTTGACTAGTAATGCCACCTTGGGGTGCATTTTTCTAAGCTTTTGTCTAACGGGCCTGATCTTTGGATCGATTGCAAGATGATGAACTACAAGCTTTGGATCAAGTCTTGGCATGTCTTGATATGACCATGCAAATTGGCCAATGTTCTCTCTTAAGACCTCAAAGAGGAGATCAGCTTGGTCTTGCAATAGGGATGCAACAATGTGAACAAGTTTGGGGATCTCTAAAGAACTGATGTTGACTTCTCTAGTATCATCAATTAGAATAGAAGACACCTCTAGTCGATTATCTTGAGGAGGCAATGCTAAATCCTCATGTTCTGCTTGTGACTCTGGATTTTCTCGCTGAGGGGCTCTCTTTTCTGCCTAAGCTAGTCTTGAATTTGCCTTAGTTCCAGTTTCTAGTGTATCGAAACTAACTTGGGGATTTTCTCCAAAATACCCCTTGAGATCTAGCTTATAGATATATGTAGAATTTGGCTTTGTTTTCTTGTGAGGAGTTTTGGCTCCCATAAATCTTAGAAGCGCTTCCTCTGATGTGAACTCATCAATGTGTATGATGCTTGGTTGGTCCCAATCTATGAGTTCAAGGTGAGCGAGTGGTAGGTCGATGAAATGGATGGATAGTTCTTGGAGAACAAAGTCTCCTAGGGAGATTTGGTCTAGGATATCATCGTAGGCTCTCTTTCCAACTTCCTCTGGAATGTCTTTGATTTCTACAAGGTCACGGTGGATGTTTAAAAAAGCATGACCGTCCATATTGGTGCCCCCAGTTGTGGGTATGCCAAAGCCTAGACCTAACTTCTTTTCCCGTTTGTGTGCTTTGATGGGACACTGCATGCCTCTTTCCTCTAGTCCTAGACCACCACCTTAATAGTTCCATTTTTTAGTGATGAGCTTATGTGCTTGGGGATACTTCTGGCTGAAGTGATCAAGGCATGGTTGATTTCTTAGAGGTGCATCCTTATGTAACCAATTGTTGATATCTAGAGTGAGCTCCTCATGAAGAGGGATTCTTGGGGATACAAAGGTTGTTGGGCCAAGCTGTGTGTATCAAGGAGGTGGAGTCTCCTTGGCTCTATGATATGTGGGCCATCCATGGGTGTGTGGATCAAGTGGCAATGCACCAACTGCAAATGCATTAGATAGGCTATACTCTCCACAACCTTTGTTGTTGATCTTTAGGGTAGATAGGGTGGAGGCAAGGATGGTTTCTGGGTCATTACAGGTGTTGGATGAACTGGTGATGGATTGGTCAATTTCGATGCCAAGGAAATGGTTTGTATATGAGGCTTCAACCACATTGCAATAAGTAAAGGGTTTTGGATTGGCATGGATGGTCACTTTAGTGCCCTAATGCAGAAATTTGAGGCACTGATGATATGTGGATGGAACAGCCTTCATGGCATGAATCCATGGGCAACTGAGGAGGATGTTAAATGGTAGGTTTAGATCAACAACATGGCAAATTGTCTCTTGGATGACTGCCCCAACCTTGATGGGTAGCAAAACTGTGCCCTCTGTGGTTCTCTCTAGATTATCATAAGCTTTAATGGTGATAACCTCATTGATGATATCTGCCTCAGTATACCTAGCTTGTTTTCTGAATTTTAGGGTGCAAATATTCAAGGCTAATCCATTATCTATCATTACTCTTTTTATAGCAAAATTGGATACCATAATGGCTATGCAAAGTGGAAGGGTGTAATCTGGCTCGACCATGGGTATGTCAGTGGGCTTGAATGATAAGGCACATGAGGATGAAAGGTGTCCAACAAGATTACGAAAATCAATCGCATTGATATCCGAAGGGACACAGGATTCTATGAGAGGACTATCAAGGATGTCTTTGTACACGGGACTAGTCCAGACAAGGTCTAAAATAGAGATTTGGTCTGGCATGTTCCCAAGGTGTTCCAAGATATTGTACTGGCTTTTTGGTGGAGCTGATGATGTTGTTGGGGTTAATAGTGTTGATGGGACTAATGGGGTTGCGATGTTCAATCGCGCTCTTTGAGTGGTGACTACACACTCATTGTTTGGGCCTTGGATATTGATAACATTGACAAAAGGCTCTTTCTCAGATATACAACCTATGAGGCTACCATAGTCTATATAGGATGAAGTGTGGTCATTGTTCTTCCCATGTTGTTGGTTTTGCTGGCAGTTGTTGGTGTTGTTGTTGTTAGTTTGGATGGGTGCTTTTCTAGGATTTTGGTTGTTGCGAGGAGGAAAAGCATTTTGATAGATCTGCAAGCCTACATTAGGAGAGGTTTGTACTCCAAATATGATTTCTTTCTGATCAATGAGGTCCTACACATAATCTTTCAGCTTCATGCATCTGAGAGTGGTGTGCCCTTTCACCCTATGAAACTTGCAATACTCATTGTCTCTATACCATGAAACTTTGGATTGGCCTAGGTCAATTTTCTAGGTAGGAGGAAATTTGATGAGGTTTTCCTTGACTAATTTCTCAAAAATGGCATCCAATGGCTCACCAAGGGGTGTATAGTTTCGAGGTGCAAGTTGGAACTTGGGCTTTGGTCCTGCAGCTACATTGATGGCATTACCTTGATTGTTAGACCCCTGAAAGTTGGGCATTGGATTGTGGCTTTGAAAGCTTTGTTGATTTTGTTGTTGGTTGTTCATAGCTTGTTGATTGTTTGGTTGATAAGGTGGGTTGGACTGATTTTGGGAAGGACCACCAATATTCACATGTCTGGTGTTAGTGACCCCATTTGTTGCAACGTGCTTGTTTTTGTTCCAATACCTAGACTTGTCATTTGAATGTGTTTGATTTTGGTTGGCTTCCTTGTAAATCTTGACCACACCATCTTTAATGAGTCCTTGCTAAAGGATCATTCCTTTTTCTTTGATATCTTTGTAGGTCTGCAAACAATTCATGGTCATGTGGTGAGCTAAGTTGGGATGGGCATTATCAATAAAAAATTTCACCAAATGGCGCTCTGGCAGGGTGCAAGATATGCGGTTGGTAAGGGTTTGCCATCTTTGCAGATATTCACCAAGACTTTCTCCACCTTTTTGCTTGGTGTGGACAAGATCAACCACTGATAATTTTTTCTCAACAAGATGGGCATATTGGGCTACAAATGCCTCAGACAATTCAGCAAAGTTTTTGATTGTGCCATATGGGATTCTATAAAACCATTCAAGAGCTGGTTCGGCCAAACTTTTGGGGAAGAGACACAAAAGGAAGATGTCACTATATGCCACTTCTTGGTAGTGCATGTAAAATTCTTTGATATGTGTGACAGGGTCTCCTTTTCCTCTAAATTTATCAAACTTGGGTATCTCAAAGTGTTTGGGAAATGGTGTCATGGTAATGGCTCTATCAAATGGGTAAGGACACACATTCTCAAACTTGAAGGTTTTTGGTTCATTTCCCTCCTGGATGTTCTTCAAAGCTATCTTCATGGCTTCCCATTTTGAATTAATGGGTGATGGTTGTGGTGCCTCCACTGTAGGAGCACTTTGAGGGAGATATGCACTGAATGGTGCAATTGAATATGGATGGCTTTGAGGTATTGGCTGGTAGGGATTGTACATGGCTTGGGCAACTGAATGGTGGATGATGGGTTGCTGAGGTGGAGGTGGCACATATTGCTGCATGTGTTGGGAGGCTTGCTGTTGATATTGGATTTGAGGTTGGGATTGAGGAACATAAGCTGGCTATGGGATAAATGGATTGCTTTGTGGAGGTAAGTTATAAGATGGTTGTGAAGCTTGGGGAAAGCATCGGGGAGCTTGTGGAACTTGACTTTGGATTTGAGGAGTTTGACCAATATATGTGGGTTGTGCCCCCATTTGGGAGGGTATCTGCATGGAAAAAGAGGCCAAGTAATTGGTGGTTGGTGGTGGTGAATTTCCTCCTAGAAGTGGCATAGAAAAATAGTTAGTAATAGGAGGTAATGGATTAGTTGGTGGTGGAGGTGGTGGGAATTGAAAGCTTGGAAATAGAACTGATGGGGTTTGATAGCTTGGTGGCTGGATTTGAAAGCTTGGTAGAGTGGTGGCAAGAGCTTGGGTCACTTGAGAGCTTGGCAGAACATTAGTAGTAGCTTGTGGGTTTTGATAGATTTGTGGAGTGAGGGCAGTAGCTTGTGGATTTGTGGCTGATGGCACTGAGCTCCAAGGACCTAGTGGAAATGATGGAATTATGCTCTAAGCTAAGGTAAACAAGCTGCGGGAGATGAAAGGTTGATTACTTGGCCCCATGGGTGGCATCCCAGTTGTATATTGGTGAGGTTGGCCAAACATACTAGCACTAATTTGGGAGATGGGTGGATTTGGAAGGCTAGGTTGGAGAGTAGTAGTAGCAATAGTGAAGGGAGTGAATGATGAGGTGTTTTGGGTGAAGGGTGTTTGGGATGGAGTGGTATGGACCAATGGTGGAGTGGTGGTAGCTGGATTGGCTTGCGAAATGGAGATTTCAACTTGAATGGAGGCTGGTATGTTTGGGTCTGTTGGATCATATGAGGTGGGTTGAGGCTCTTCTTTTGGTATATACAAAGGATGATTTGGATTGTAAGATCCTATGGGTGGTGGCAGCTGCCCAAATAAAGGGTGAGAAGGATCTAATAAGGGAGGAGGTCTTCCAAAATTGAAGGCTCCTACATTGTCCCTCTTAAAGTTTTCCATGATTGTTTCTTTGTTCTTGTCTATAATGGCGTTCACCAATACTACATTTCCTGGTTGGTTCATGAAAGCTTCAATGTCAGTGTTTCTTTGTTCTTGTCTATAATGGCGTTCACCAATACTGCATTTCCTAGTTGGTTCATGAAAGCTTCAATGTCAGTAGGTGATGGTATAGCATTCTTTGGGCTGAAGGATGGTTGAGTGCTCAAGGGGAGCAATGTTGTCTGATCCAAATGATAGGGCTCCATTGTTTCCTTCTTCTTCTTGGCTAAGTGAGTGATGGGTGGCATGAAAATTTTCCTAGGGATGAGGTGCAACAATGTTGGTGGATGCAAAGGGGGGAGGCTTTTCTATGCAAATGATTTCCTAGGCTGAGGCAAAGCTATATGAAAAACCTAAGCAAGACTAGGTTGGAGATTCTAAATTCAAAGATATGTTGCCAAAGCACGAAAGGTCTGCTTTCCTATGTGCAAGCTTGGTGGTGATTGTGTCAACTTAAGGATAGACTGACGATCCCTTAAGAAAAACATGAGATTGACCACTTGTGGATCCTAACCTTTAGCTCAAGGTGATGAGGGATGACAAGTGACAAGGCTAGATTACCCTAGACAAATCTCTGTCAGAGGGATAACCTTGGTGAGACTAGTGGATTTGCAAGATGATAGGAAAAGAAAGTTCTGGCAATGTGACAACAATTTTGAAGGCTTGGATGTGAACTTTTTGATTGCTGGCTAGATGGTTTGGTTCTAAGGCAAGGAACTAGATGAGATGGATGAGCTAAAATGCTTAAAGGGATAACCTAGAATGGTTGGATTTCCTACAAAGATTACTCTAAAGTGAAACTTATGCAAGAAGATGTGGAGAAACAAGGGGGTCTAATAATAAAAATCATGCCTAGTTGGTAAGGCATAAGCAGGATTAACTCCCGGATGTTTACTAAATCTGATAGTGTGATCTAACTAGACGCCTTAAAGGGCTTCGTTGGCAGCTTTTTCTTCTACTTTGTGGAGTTTGGTAATTCAAGGGCTTGGTGTTACTTCCTTTCTCTTGGCTGAAATTTCTTGGTATACTTGAGATGGCTTGAGTTTGGCTTTGTGAAACTTTTGTTTGGGTTTGGGTTGTGCTGACATAAATTCCTGAATTTGTTTGGCTTTGAGAGATCATGGTTGTTTTGCTTCAACTTTGTTCAACTTCTGAAACAGGCAGTGACTATGCTAAGTGTGCCCTAAGCTAGGATTGACCGAGTTTTTCAAACATTCATTCAACAAGTAAAAGATCAAGCAATAGATAAGAACAACCAGATAGAATTCTTGATTCTCAGAAGACAATAATTGTGTCGTAGAGTGTGTATATTCCACAAATGTTTCAATCAGTCACTTTAAACACATTAACATCCTAGATGGTTGTCTACAAGGCTGACAGTTGGTTTAGCTAGGGAGTCCTCAATATACCCAAGGTATGTGAGGCCCAAATCTGTAGATGAAACCAAAACAATGTCACACAGCCGAGAGGAGCGGTAACCCACTTCTCCTCTTTCACTTCTCAAGGGTATAAAGTTCTTTGAGGCTTAGCCCGAGCGAAAAAATTTTGATCCCAAGAGAGGTGTCTTTGGATTCACCTCCCAATCTTTATACTCCACTAGAACGCTGGAGTTGAGGTCATCCCTGTATATGAGAAATATGTTAGCAAGTAATACTGATCTATCAAGAAAACAAAGCATTAACTAGCATAAAAGACATAACATATATGAGAGACAAAGTGAAACCCTCAAATGAGAATATGAGCCATGGAATGGCTCTCCCAATGAGGATAGTCACTTGATTTAGGGATGAGTCTAATGGATTAGTTTGGGATGTATGCTCAAGTTTCAAACTAGCTTCAATGGAGATTTTTGGGATTTTTGGTTTGGATGCATGCAAAAGTATGGATTTGGCTTCAAAATGGCATTATAACTTTACTTGATGGATCGTGATTAAATGGCTTGGGAGGGGATTCAATTTATAGGCTAAGGGCTTGAGGGATGGAGGGCTAAGATGGAAGGAAAGATGAAAGCTTAAGGAGGGCTAGGATGCACTCAAAAGGGAGCACATGGATTGTGCTTGTTTAGCACCAATCAGGGAGTGACACATGTCACAAGGTGAGTGGATGGAGGAAAGGGGAAGGATGAGTCAAAAAAGGAGGCTCAAAGGATAATATCTTCATAAAGACCCTTCATTATGGCTTGTAAGAGCTTGTAAGAGTCTTTATGGCTTTTGTAAGAGCATTCATTGTTGGGTGGTTGGGATATTTTAGAGGGAGTTGAGATTGTTGACTTTCCTTGGCTTAAGAAAGTCTTATGCTTGCTTAGGGAATGTGACAACATTAGGGGGTGGATTAGGCTTGGGTTTAGGATTAGATTAGGCTTGTTAGAGATTTGCAAGTGGATGACATTCATGAGGTTGAGTGAGTTAGTGACTAAGCTTAGTTAGTATGGGTGGATGGGGTGGATTAGGCTAAAAAGAGGGTTTAGGAATAAGTTAAGGGTTATTATATTTGAGGTTTTTATTTATCAAATAGGTTTATTTAATAAATGGGGATTTTGGATTTAGATAGAAGAATAGGATTTAATTGATAAATAATAGGTTATTTGATTTATCAATTAGGACTATAGATGATTAATTAAATTAATCAGCTAGGGGATGGCAAAGGATTAATTAAATAGGAATTTAATTAATGATGCCTTTAGAGATAACTAAATAGGATTACCAAAGCAATGTAATCAAATTTAGGTGTCTACAATCCCAAGGGGTGATGAAATCCCCAAGCAGGCCTCCTAAAAGCTAAGACAAGATTTTGGATCCTAATCTTATGCACCCAAAATGGCCTTGAAAGATGACAAGGGGAGAGAAGACTTGGATGATCTTGGGCTAAAAGACAGAGTTCTTTTCCAACTGACGCTTTAAGTTTTCTGATCTAGACCTTTTGAAAACACACATGATTTAAGATGCAAAGGTTCAATTCCAATTTGAAATGCACCAACAAAAGAGAAGTGATCAAAGAATTAATACACCAAGAATATTTAGGGTCAACAAAAAGTAAACTCACATGCCCAGAGGCCCTCCACATCAAGTATCGATTGATTTTCTTTAAGGCATTCAAGATTGAGTGTGAGTTTGTTTTAAGCCCAAACAAAGATGTGTGTAAAGCTCAATTTCAAGTGCACGCTCGGAGGCCCTCCACGTCAAGATTTGTTCAATTTTTATGCCCAAATGAAGTGTTAGCAGGACTAATGTGCATTCAAGAAATTTTCTATCTTAGAAAAACCAATAAAAACTCAAGTGAGTGGAATTTGATTTTTGTGGAGCACTTAACACCTTCTTAGGTAGACCCATCCCCATAAATGGCACTGATATTGCAACCAATGGTTAGAATGATGGGTGATTAAAGAGGGTGAGTCCAACAACAAATTCACACAAAGTGTCTTTATTTGTTTTTATAACTTAGAAAGTTTCTAAAATGTGGATTCCTTTTATGCCCCAAAAGATGATTATTTGATCTATGGCATTCAAGATTGGATTTGTTGTTTTAATTATTCATTCATAAAATTTAAAAAAAAAAACTTGATTTTAATCCATGGCACTCAAGAGTGATTTTAGCAACATGCATTCAAAGACAAGTGATTAAACATTTAAGTTTTTTCCTTTGAGCATTCAAGATTGAGATTTTGTGTGTTGTTTTAAGAACTTTGAAGTGCTTTTTTTTAACCTTAGATCATTCAAGATTGTTTTGGACTCAAAAGTGAAAATGACTCTTTGGACTTTGGTTTTCATTCAAGATTTTGTGTTCTAGTTTGCATGTGTTAAGCCTAAAAAAATGATATTCCTAGATTATTTTGATGCATAAAAAACCTAGGAAACATTCAAGATTTTGCAACAAGACATTTGTTTGGAACAAATAACAAAGCTTTTAGGAAAATTTTGGCAACCATTTAGGACTCTTAGTTTTCATGAGATTTTTTAAAGAACTTTAATATATTTGCAAATGAGGTTCATTTTATCCTTGATTGATGCTTTGAGTTTGATTTAGATTTTAGTGTGCACTTAGTGTTGACTTTGAACCTTTTGAAATGGAAACTTGAAGTTCTTTTTAAATTTTCAAAAATGAAGTGTTCCTAACTTTGCATGAATGCATCTAAAACCTTGATGTTGCAAGGATGCAAATGATTGGATTGGTTTAGTTTCACTTGTTAAAAGATTTTTTTTTTTCAAATTTTTAGTTTTTAATGGATTTCAGTATGATTTGGGGGTTCATTATAAGAACTCAAAAAAAAGTGTGTATGATTTTACTTCCTTAAAAAAAAAAAGGTCAAGATCCCTCAAGAAGAAGAAGAAGAAGTAGATGGAATAGAAAAAGAATATAGACAAGAAGAGGAAGAAGAATTCCAAGTGTTGCGTCCACCTATAAGCTTGAAAAATCTACAAACACTATGAGATAAACTATGAGTTCATTTGTATTCTTCATGCTCATGTGGACCTACAAAACCAATTTATACAATCCTACCAATCACAAAATAAAGCAAAATTAGCCAAAATTAGCAAATGACATACAAAACTTGACTAAAAAAGCTAATGAAGATGACCCATGTGGGGTCCCATCGGGCGTGCCAAAATGTATATGCTAATTTAGTATGTTAGAAACACTAAATTAAAACAATCAAAAAACATTTGCATACTAATTTAACATAACTTCATGAGAGACAAAGTGAAGTCCTCAAATGAGAATATGAGCCATGGATAGGCTCTCTCAATAAGGATGATCACTTGATGTAGAGGTGTGTCTAATAGCTAAGATGGCTTGATTATGTATGTATGCTCAAATGTTCAAATGGGCTTCAATGAATAATTTTTGATAGATTTCGGTGAATGGATTTGATGTAAAAATGGCTTCTCAAAATGGTATTATGGCTTTACTTTCTAGATTGTGTTATTTTTTCAAAAGAGAAGGATCCAATTTATAGGCAAGAGGTTTGAGGGATGGAGGGCTAAGATGGAAGGAAAGGAGAAAGCTTATGGAGGGCTCAGATTGAATGAGAGAAGAGCACATGGATTGTGCTTCCTTACAGCCAATCAGAGAGTGACACATGTCATAGGGTGAGAGGATGGAGGAAAGGGCAAGGATGAGTCAACAAAGGAGGCCTAATGGATAATATCTTCATAAAGACCCTCCATGAGTGTTTTATAAGAGCATTGAAGGAGAGTGTAAGAGATATTTGAGGGTCATTTATGTTGGAGGGTGAGGAATTTCGACTTGGGTTGGATTAGGAAGGTTTTAAGCTTGCTTAGGATTGTGCAAATGATTAGAGGATGGATTAGGATGGTTTAGGATTAGCTTAGGGATAGGCAAGTGGATGGCAATAAATGAGGGTGGGTGAAGGAGGAGATATTTGTTAACTTTGGCTTGGGTTAGCAAGTCTTAACCCATGTTTAGGGAATGTGACAAGGTTAGGAGGGGATTAGGATTAGGATTAAAGATAAGGATTGAAATCTTCTAGAAGAGTCTAGGCTTTGGATGAGGATGAAGACTTTCTAGAAGAGTCTAGAACTTCCTAGGATGAGGATAAAAAAGGTTTTTTAGAAAATAAATAAAGTTTTATTTATTTCAAGGGTTTGGGTTGAGGAGATATTTATTAAAACATTTTTAATAAACATGAGGATTAATATTTAATCTTAATTAAATATTTTGAGTTGGGATTAGGGATAAAGAATGATGGGATTAGCCTTTAATCAAAATTTAAAAAGGATTAGAAAATTTTGGAAGAGGTTAGTGGTCTTAAGGAAATTGGCCAAGTTTTTGGCAAAAAATAAATTATTTATTTATTTTAGCATTTTTGGTCAACTTATTAATTAAATAATTAATAAATAAGGAAATAATGTTTAAATAAGATTTAAACATTTTTGGGAGGGATTCTTTAATTAAATATTTTTAATTAATATAAAGGGATTTAATGCCATAAAAAATTAATTAATTAATTAATGATGATTTCATCAGGGACTTTTTTCAAAAAATAAAAATATTTTATTTTTTAAAAGATTTTTAGGTGTCTACAGTTTGTACTTACCTCTTTTTAGGGGAGGATTTTTCCCATGAAGTTTTCCCTCTTTCCCCACTTTTAGAGGTTACATTTCTTTGCATTGTACATGGGTACCTAACATGGCCTTGTTGCTGAGACCCATTCTACATTTCATCTTAGTTTTTGTGAGCTTAAGGCATTCCCCTAAGTTGCAGTTAAGGGGGGGTGTTAGAGTAAATAATTATTTATTATTTATTTATTCTTTTACTTAAGTTTACTTAGGTTAATGCATTTATTTAATAGTTGTAGTTGATGAGTTGACAACATAGGAGTTTGTTCCTATCTAGTCATACTTATCCTCTCACCTTGATTGATGATATTCCACCTTTTGTGGATGTATGCTTAGTTGTCAACCTTATCTTCTAACACTTTTCAACTTTTTCTAGAAGCTTCCTAGAGGCCTTTATAAATAGGTTGTCCTAGTGTATTTGCATATCATATTGTACAACAATTTACTTTTTATCTTAGAATACATTTTTTTTTTTATAGACCAAACCCTTGCCTCTTCTTGTCTTTTTCTTCTCTGTGATAGGTTTTCTACATGTAGGTGATTCAAGGGCTTTTGGATTTGATTTTCGTATTTGTTCAAATCCAAAAAATAGCATGCATCATGAAAATATCATTCACACATGTATGACAATATGATTTAATGTGGAAACCCAATTTGGGAAAAAGCATCAACATGCTACCACTTTTCACTCTTTTGAAGTGAACTCAATTAAGAGTCAACCTTGTTAAAGGTTACAAAATGCATTGTTAGTTGTGACTGTGTTAAAGGATTTAATCACCCTATTAGGAGTGGCCTAGTTAGAGGTCTTTAGATCATTCTATTAGAATGTCACCTTGATTAAAGGATTTACAAATGATCATTAGATCAAACTTTGTTGTGTTGTGGACCCTAATCAAACTTAGAGATTAATTTTCCCCCTTTATTTGGTATGGCTTCCCCCTATATTATTACTACATTGGTTTGGGGGCAACACCACTTGCAAGGTCTAGGGACTAAGCCCCAAGTGCACTCCTTATCATAGTACAGGGTGGGGATGAGGGACAACACCCCTGCAATGGTTTTCAAAAGCCAAAAATGAATTTGCTATTGTAAAAGGCATTGGCTAATATTTTTCTATTTGATGACTTATTCTAGCCCTAATTTTGTAAGTAGAAAAACAAACTTGTATAAAAAGGCTTATGGTTAGGGAATTCGTAATGTATGATAAGATTTTAGCTTCTTACAACTGTATTGGGTTGTAAGAGATTTTGGATTTTGATCAAGTTGTAATCACTAGACAATAAGAATATTGGACTCTTTTTTGGTGGAAGTAGCCCAGGGATTGGGTGAGGCATTTTAAATATTTGTTTCTTGTGTTATCTTCTGTGTGATTTGTTATTTTATGATGTTGGTTATATTTGCATGTGATTGCTATTAATGTTTATGGTTAATCCTAACAACCTTGATTAAAGGATTTTGACTGCCACAATGGTTAGAAAGTAACAACTAGGTTTGATCTATTAAGATACAACTCACTTTGTAAATTTAGATCTTTATTCAACTACTTTTCTATTTCATTGACTGGACTTCATTATATATTCTCCATCTCTGATCTGTTTGGAAATCCTTCAAGCAAGCACACTTCACTAATCTTCTCACTTTTCCTCTATTGTTTTGTCCTTCATAAGTACTCCACAAAATCTCAAGTCAACAATTAACCAGCCTGCCAAAAATCTTTGGTGCCATCTAAAATAGTTAGCTTCATTTTCCTCCTAAACATCATTGTAGATCTTAGTGTTTGATCAGATTCATTGAATCTATCCATCATTTTGTCCTTGTACTCCTTTCTTGAAAATTCTAGAAAATTCTCTTTAAATTCTTGCCTTTTATTTCATAACAAACTCAATTCATGCATTAAATACACCAGCTCATCAATCCTTATCATTCATGCATTTTGACCAATCCAAAATTTAACTATGTCATCCTCAAACTCGATTCTTTCAAAAATTGTTATTTTGCTGACACTCAATCATCACTATGTTTTTCTGCTCAGTCAATACTATGTAGCTCAGTCTATACTATTTTGTCTCACTCAATTTTCACTAGGTCACTCAGTCACTACTACATTTTCTCCTTCATCTTGCTCAGCTATAACTATCACTCGGTTGATACTATTTTCTTAGCTATCTCTTAAGTTCATTAATCTTCTACTTAAGTGACCATAGTTTACTAGGTCATGCTTGCATTTTTCTCACCTCTTCTATACATCAAATCAACTATCTTCTTTACTTCATATAATGATTAAACAACACATTATCTCATCAAAGACTAATTGATCAAGTGCCCATTATAATTCCAACATTACTTGCTCCTCTTTACTCAACAACTTCAATAGTTCATCTAGTTATCTTCCTTTTCAAATCCTCTTCATCAATAAACTAGTATGGAATTGATGGCAACACCTCTAATTACCATGAAAATGAAAAATAATTTGTCATTATCAAATTCCTCTATGATTTAATACAGATCTTCATTAATATCCTTAGTATCATTCTAATTCTCATCTTTAGTTTCATTCTGATTCACATCCATAGACTATATTTACACTTCTTCCACTATGATGCCATCTTTATAAACACTTGTAATTAATTTCTTTTTGACATCTCTTCTTGTAATTCAACTTCTTCCTCTTATATCTACAAGTAATAAATGGTAACTATATACGTATTCTGCCTCTAGATATGAATGGTAATTTGAACACATTCTCCCTCTTTGACAACAATGTCAAAGACATCATCCATTACACATACATCATCATCTCTTTGTCACTATCTGATTAATCTTGCAATATTACATCCTCTTTCAACTTGACTTGACTCCATGCAATCTCATATGCTCATGCTTCAGTCCATCTTTTCACAACTTTAGGAAATTCCTAAAGTGTGACTTCCTGCATTAATGTGTAAGATATTTTGACCATAACAATTGATGCAATAGTGCATAACTTCTCAATTTTCTTTTGATAAGGGAATGTCCCCTAACTTATCTCTTAGATACACATATGCATCCTTAGGTAATGCTTTAGTCAATATATTAGCTATCTGCTCCTTTGTGTTCACATACTCCAATCTCACTTCTTTGTCTTGTACTAACTCTCTCAAGTAATGATACTTTATTGCAATGCGTTTTATCTTTGTGTGCATCACATGATTCTTTGATATGTTTATAACACTTGTGTTATCACAATATATCACAACAGGTTCAGTAATTTTTTCCCACATGCCTTTCAACAATTGCTTAATCCACACAATATTTGAACAATTAATTTCTACAAAAATATGCCCAACCTCTGTTGTGGATTAAGAAATGAAATTTTTCTTCTTAGTTGTTCATGAAATCAATCTCCTACCTAGAAAGAAAGTGCCTCCACTTGTACTCTTTCTTTCATCAATGTTTCCAGCCCAATCAACATCTCTATAAATTTTTAGATTAAACTTGTCATTCTTCTTGTACTATTATCCATAGTATTTTTTTCCTTTCAGATATATTAGTATCCTTTTCACAACCATCATGTAGTTTTCTCTAGGATTAGAAAAATATCTTGTAACAATACCAACTACTTATGCAATGTCAAGTCTGCTATGTACAACATATTGCAATTTTCCAATCACTGACCTATACAATGTATGATTCGCTTTAGCAGAATTGTCATTCTTTAAAAGTTTGTGACCAATGACCATAGGTGTTCCAATTGGTCTTGAATCTTCCATTCCAAAAGTCTTCAATATCTCCTTGATATATTTTAACTATATAATATATATACCTCTCTTCATCTAATAAACTTGTAAATCAACAAAGAACTTAATCTCTCCAAACATTGACATCTCAAATTCTTCCTTCATCTCATTAGAAAATAATTTTCACAATATATCATATCCTCAAAATATGATATCATCAACAAAGTTTCATCGAGCAATATCTTGTTCTCGAATTCACTTTTCAAGTACAACTTGCTATTGTCATTAGTTCTTGCAAAACCATTTTTTACCAAATATGTATATAACCTATCATACCATGCTCTAGGGGATTATTTCAAACCATATAATATTTTCATGTGCAACTTACATACCATATTCTTCTTACTTGGATCCAAAAATCCTTTTTTTTTTCAACATAGACTTCTTATTCCAAGACTCCATTCAGAAATGCAGAGTTGACATCTATTTGATATACCTTGAAACCTTTTTAACTAGCATATGCAAGAAATGTTCTTACTCCTCTAAACTTACAAGTGGGGAAAATGTCTCACCATAGTCAATTACTTCCTCTTGTGCATATCCCTTACAAAATGGTCTTTCTTTATTCCTTATGATTCACCTTTCTCATTCATTTTATTTTTGAATACCCACTTAGTTCTAATCACATTTTTCTCCTTTAAATTTGGTAACAATGTCCATGTATTATTCTTCTCTATTTGATTAATCTCTCAATTCAATGCTTTAATCTAGTCTTCATTCTCCAAAGAATCTTTAAATAATTTGTGTTCAAATTCACATAGGAAAAATGTATCATTCTTCAACTTACTTCTTGTGATGACTCATGAATCTTTGTCTCCAATGATTTGATCGAGTGTATAATTCCTTCTTACATATTTTGCTAAGATAGGTTTAGGTCTTCTCTCTTCTTTAGGTATTTCACTTGGTTCTTCTTTTTCATCTTCTTCAATTATCTCTAGCTACAACTCAACATTGTCCTTCTAGTGTTTAATTTCCCCTCTCTGACATTTAGCTTCATCTATCTATGACTTGACTCTTACAGCTTGATGCTTGGCAAATATTTTCTAATGAACCTAGACAACACCTGATTGTTGATTCTTGGTAGTTTTCTTCTTTGGTTTAGGTAATGTACTTGGTTATCCTTCATATATATAGACCAAATTTATGTAATCTTCAAGTCCCTTCTTTCATTTCTCTTCATACTTTTCTACAAATTCATCAACTCTAACATTTGTACTTTCCACAATTTTGTTAGTGTTAGAATTCAAACACCTATATGCCTTTCTTTTAGTGGAATATCCTAGGAATATACCTTCATTACTTTTTGCATCAAGTTTTCCTTTCCTTGCATCTTTAAATGTGTAGCACTTTCTTCCAAAAACATTGAAATAATTGACATTAGGTGCATAACCATACCAAA
Organism: Cupressus sempervirens; assembly: GCA_028749045.1. Taxonomy (NCBI): domain Eukaryota; kingdom Viridiplantae; phylum Streptophyta; class Pinopsida; order Cupressales; family Cupressaceae; genus Cupressus; species Cupressus sempervirens. The sequence continues at coordinate 148,565,246 of CM053790.1, forward strand.
GTTCAAAAGGGGTTTTCTTTTTACCTTTCTTAACTTGAACTTGGTTCAATGTATAAACTATAGTACTTATAGCTTCTCTCCAATACTTTTGTGAAACATTCTTTTCCATCATTATTGTCCTTGCATAGTCCATGATTGACCTATTCCTTCTTTCATCTATCCCATTTTGTGATGGAGTCCTTGGTGCACTCATTTGTCTCTTGATTCCATATGTTATTGTAGAATGTATTGAAGTCATATGATATGAATTCACCTCCTCTAGTTGATCTCATGCACTTCAAAATCTTTCTTGTTTCCTTTTCAACTCTATCCAAATACCACCTAAACATTTGTAAAGAATTAGATTTTTCTTTAGGAAACATCATAGTCATCATTCTAGAGGAATCATAAACAAATAGAATAAAGTACTTATCACCATAATAGTTTTACACTCCAATAGGACCACATAAATTAATATGAACCAACTCCAAGATATCATCAGACCAATAGGCTTTTCTCTTGAAACTAGACTTTGTCATTTTTCCCATTTGACATCATTTGCACACAACCTTATCACATTTTCTCAATCTCGGTAACCCTCTTACTCTTTCCATCTTACTAATTCTTACCAAATTATTAAAGTTCGCATGACATAGCCTCTTATATCATAACTAAACATCTTCAAATTGTGCAAATAGACAAGTATCCTTAGATACACCTAGATAGAATAATTTATTTCTTGTTTGATCACCACTTCCAATTAGTTCACCACTAGCATCATAAATCTTTTCTTTCTTGTTTTGGAATTCAACTCAATAGCCTAAAATTTTCAACTATGTCACATTCAACAACTTAGATTTAAAACCATCAACCCAATATGCATTGTCACATTTGATCTTATCATTCAATATAAATAATCCTTTATCTTTCACTTAACAAGGTGCATTATGTCCAAACTTAACACTACTTCTATTATAATTTTCTAGCTTTTCAAACTAACTTGTATCACCAGGCATGTGATGTGAGCAACCAATATCAATTATCCATCTATCATTCTTGTTGATATGTGATATTAAATAATTTTTCTCATCTTCATCGGATTCATCTTTCATTACAACATAAACAACTTCTTCATCATTTTCATCAGAATCACTATCAGAACCATCTTCTTCAGCAATGTAACAAGATTTCTTAATTTTCCTTTGTAGTCTTTGTTACCTTGTATGTCTCTATTGTCTCTCCTTCCTCAATATTTTTTGTATTTGATTTCTTCATTCTCATCTATGTCAGGACATCTCACAACAATATGACAAAGTTTGTTACATGTAAACTAGATAATAGGGAGTTTACCTCTTATATTTTCCTTTTCCTCTTGGTAGCCTTCTTACCAATAATACTTTTGACTCATCAAGGTCACCATCTAATTCATTGTCACTATCCACCTACTTACTTGATGCTCTATTAAAAATTGGGAATGCTGAAGTTGGGGGGGGGGGTTGTTGTTGAATCAATATTCTACAAATTTTAGCCCAAAACTAAATATTATTAATTTCCTTATAACATTTATATGAAACAAAACTAATTATGTCGAACAATAAACATAACCATGCAATAAGAGAAGTCATAACACCATATTTTGTTAACTAGGGAAACCCTAGCCAAGGGAAATCCTTGGTGGGGATGGTACCCATAAAATGATCCACTAATCAAAAGTATCTAGTTAAAGATATTGACCCTATTAGGAGTCTATTACATGCATATAGTGTCTCGATCCTTGATAAAGGACTTAGTCCTTGTTAGAATCCTTGACCCTATTAGGAGTTTTTATGTACAAATACAAAATGTATGCACGAAGAGCCAACTTCCCAAACATGCAATATACAATTTAATTCTTGATACAAAAGATAGATACAAAAACTCTCTTACTAGTGATATCTTCAATATTTGATATAAGTTTCACTACTCTTCACAAATCTTACAATTCTTTGATCATATATCAAAATTCACATATTGTATAGTTCACACATAGTGTACACACTGCACACTTAATTGCACATTTACAAACTTTCTTTTATACCTTTGCAATTCTTGTAATATTATCTAGTCAACCTTCAAGCTTTCACATGCTTGACAAAAATATATTATTACAACTTGTTGCTTTAGGGTTAACATCTAGGATGTCATCCCTAATTAATTAAGTAATTATTTTGTAAACAAAATAATTCCTTAATCCGAAACCATCCATTTCATGTCATCATCTGTTATGTTTGTAAATTACCACAATTGGTAAAATTGTTATACCTTCTTTCATATTGACTGCACTAACTCACACACTTGAACATGTCATCCTAACACTTTGGCCTAACCATACCTAACTATATAGATCCCAATAGTGTCTTTTTCAACTACACATAATAAAATTGTATATGTTCTACCAGATATATTAACTAATACTTAGACAATTTTCTAAGTATGAATGCCATAACTTGGTGTTCAAGGTTTGCCTTCTTCATATGGAAGATATGTTTCCATAAATGACAACATTCAATATCTACCTTAGCCAAATTTTCAACAATCTTCCTCTTTGGCATTGATGGCAACATATGGGAAAATTGGTAAGTCCCAAAAACTTTTAGCATCAAAACTTTACAAAATTGGCCTTCTCAAAATTTTCAAAATTCAAAGCTTGTGGATCATCATTTTTAACCATCCTTCCTTATATCTTCTAATTATATTATGTAAATACCCCTTTGAGTAGTTTAGGTTGTTGCATTACTCCCCCTATCATATTTCTTAATTCTCCTTTACACACATATACCTATATACAATTTTCCTTATTTCTCCCCCTTTGACATCAATGAAAAAGGTGTCAAAACTTATATACATTTCAAAATTTGGATCTATACCTCTGCATTAGGTAGATAGGCATGTCATAAAACCATCAAAACTTGTCTTTGGACTCTTCAATTTCTTCTCCCATGAATCTCTAACCCCCTCAAATATGCTAAGAAGGGCACAAAGTCCATAAGATGCAATTTCAACTGCATTCAGGTTTGAATAGACAAACTTCTCAAGATATGTCTTCTCCGTAAGACATTCCTCTACTTGTTGTTCTAGAGTTTCTAACTTCAAAGATAAATTTTCTTTGAGAAAGGAAAATCTCTTAGCAATTCCCTCTTTATTCATCTTTAAAAGACTTATTTCATCATAAGTCTTTCTAATCTTAGCCTCAATGTCTTCCATCTTTTGATCAAGTTATTGAAGCTAATTTACCAGTACTTGGAGTTCTTCATACTTGTTTTCCATCTCTTCATTATTGTCTTTAGTGAACTTAAATGATAATGCACACTTTGCATACAATACCTTTCATTTCTATTCACATCCCCTCATCTCCTTCATACATGCATCAAGAACTCCCAAGTCATTTATGATATTTTCATAGATAGTGTCAAACATTTGTGCATCATGTTTGGCATGTGCTTGACCAGTTGCAATATCAAATAAACTTGTGAATTTTGTATCAAAAGATTGTACTATAGCTTTTGTTCTATCTTGTGAACCTGACTCTTCCATCTTCACAACTAATGTTTTCTAAAGTCTCTATGGCACTTCCATCAATGAACTTTGTATACTTTTCACTTTTCTATTATTTGATTGAGTGATTAAATCAAATTAGTTTGATCATCATCATCTGATCCTGTTAGAGCTGCTAGTATAAGGGGTGTCCTTGAAGAACTAGGTGCACTTGTATTCATCTTCTCTTCTTCTACCTTCTTCTTTTCTTCTCCCTCATTTTTCTTCTTCTCGTCTTGTTTGTTTAAATTCTTCTTCTCTTCTTCTTTATTCTTCCTCTCTTCTTCGTCCTCCTTCTCTTCTTCCTTGTTTTTCTTCTTCTCTTCTTCCTCTTTCCTCTTTTTCTCTTCTTCTTCCTTTTTTCATTCCTCTTTTAATTTCTTCCATTCCTCCTCATTTTTCTTTTTTTCTTCCTCCATTTTCATTTGTTCTTCCTCCTTTTTCTTTCTATCCTCTTTAATCTTTTTCTTGGCTTGATGTGGAGCTTGAAAAATTTATAATGGCTTTCTCTATTTATTTGTTTGCCTCATAATTACCACCCATTAATAAAATTGATCTTTTCCTATTTTTTAGCAAGAGTTCAATGCCCTTCATTATTCTGTTCATATCATTGTCACCTTTCAATTTACATAGTTTTATAATTTGACTCTCTCTTATTCTTCTATCCTCATATGCTACTCTTCTTCTTCTATTAATCAATTTGTTATATAGATCTTTTGGTATTCCCTTCTCAATATCTTCATATTTCTTATTTGTTAGAATCATATGCCTAACTATGACATTCTCCAATTGTAGTCTATCCATGTTATTATAATGATCACAAAACTTATTCAATTGTACACAATTGTTGTTATGGGTAATTTGAACATTCAAATTCTCAACCTTTGGCTTCCATGTTTTTCTTCCAGAAGGTTTCTTCACATCTATCTCTATTTTTTCAATTGGTTTGTCCTATGTTTCTTCTTCTTCATCTAATTCACCTGATTCAATCATCTATAATAATAAAAAATCTTTTGCAAGGTGCATTCGCCATCTTCTTTGTTCTCTTCTTGGGTTGTGACTCAGCTTGTTCATGCTTTACCTTTGTCAACCTAGTTGATCTCCTAATGCTGGTAGGGTTTACTAAATCACATTTCTCCTTTTACATGGGTAATATAACTATAGGTTGTACCTATGAAACTGTAGCATATGGTATGGTTGATGTTGCTATGTGTGGTTTAGAAACTGTTGTCCTTCAGATGTTCATCCCACTACTAGTGGTTGCACATACATGATTCCTTCTTAACAAATCTAACTCATTCGAGTAACAATTTGTCTTACTATTGCTACTTCTTTTTTTATCATATTTGTGTCCTACATGATTTTCTTCATTGTCACCTCAACCTTTTTCTTTGAAGATTTCTCAAGCTTCGCTTGAGTGTCACCTACATTGTCTCGTCATAGGTTCCAAATCTATTGAATTCTTCATCTATGGTTGATTTAAGGATTACTTTCACACATCCTTATACTTTTTCCTTAGTAACTTCATAACCAAGTGGTTCAACATAGGTCATTCTCAGTTCAACTGGTTCTATGTAGGTAAAATCTGTGTCAACCATAAAGCATATATCATCTTTGAATTTCTTCACAAGTGAAGGTTGGATTCTATATATTTGTCTCATTTATACTTGGTATGATTTTATAATAAGATCTATGCTATTATCAATCTTATATGCTAGATGTCTTATATACACATTGGTTATCTTCTCAATGATGCACTTATCACTGCCAATTAGTTCAGTCATAGATATGAATGGAAATCTCTTAATCAAATGGTAAAACATATAGATAATCAGTTATCTAAATTTGAACTGATTTCTTTTTAGTCTCTTTACCCTTTCCAAGTTCTCTACTAACTGCACTCTCAAGATTTCACACATATTGACCTTTACTCTTTCTACACACATTTTGTAGACGACATGAATGTATCATGTTGCTATGTCATCCTCTCTAGAGTTGGCACATATCTTTGATGCCATAATTCTACATATGAATCTTACATCATGTTGTTTTTATCTTTCTTATTATAATGCCTCTCCCATTATACTCATACTTGGTGTTTTCTAGCACTAGTTTTTCAACATTCTTTTCATTTAGTAGGATTAATTCTTCATTGCATAGACCAGTCACCTCATGGATTAAGTTAGTTGATATTTTTATCACATTATCTCCTAGCCATAATTTTCCATCATGAATCTTTCTTAGCGTGATCTTTTCCCAATCCCCATTGTCAAAGTCATGTGAAAATAAGATCTTGATCATTTCATTTTGTTCTAGGTATTCATAACCACTCTTAAAACTCATGTCCTAGTTGTAGATGTGATCAAATTCCATTGATATGCTATCTTCTCCTACTATTTCAATTTTTCTCCTAAGATATCTTCCTACATTCACCAAGTATAATACTTCATCTAGAATAATAGAAAATTTTACTGTAAGGTCTTCCCCTAAAGGTTGAATGGGGTTTATCTTAATTTCACAAAATGGAGGGTTTCTAATGATTTTTCTTCAATGCTACTTATATTTCCTTGAATTCACACTCAATTCACTCCTTAACTCATCACACACTCAAATGGTACACAAGATCTTGTTTGCATCCTTTAAATCTCACCAAATTGATTTTTACATTAATTATGCAAGTACACAATTCATGAAAAGTTGTTTCTAACTACTAGTAGACTTGTTTTATTTTGTGCATACACATATGATCTCCAAATCATATGTTCTCTTAACCATAGCTTTAACTCATCATGAAATGCCTCATACTAACTATGCAAGTCTTAATTTGCCAACTGCTACTTTTTCTATCTTTCTACTGCTTATTTTAGTTATAAAATATGCTTAATTCAAATAAGATGAATCACATATAATTATTGGCTCTAGTCTTCCTTTAGGTGCATCAAATGACTTCTCTTCTAACACTACATGTGAATTGGATGGATCTTTGCATTTGATAAATACCTCTTTGAATTCTTCTATATGCTCTCTTAGCTCATCTTTATGATTTTTATTGTTGCTATCATTCGTTCTAACATTTATATTGTTGTTCCTTCTCAAATTTGGGTTCCTATTGATGTTACTCATATCCATTCTACAAAATATTTCTATATGAATGAATTTATTTCATAGCTGACATACTAGTGCATTGTTTTTGTAACTAGGTCCAAATTGGTTAACACATGATCTACAATTTCTAGCAATGTATCCAAAGTTGTTGCATTTGTAACATATGATGTTATTCCCTGCTCCATTAGTTCCTTCATTATATCTCCTTCTTTCTCCTTCAGGGTTAGTACCTCTAAAGATTCTACTATTATTATCAAATTTAAATTTCTTATAATCAATTGGTCTATGATCAAAACCATGACAATTATAACAATAAAAATTAGTAACATATTTAAATGGCTTACCTGTGTATTCCCTTTTCATATGAACAATTTCATTACATGTAAAGCATCTACCTTTGAATCCATACCTTAGTTCATTGGGTGATTCAGTTTTCTCAAGTTGCTTAGGTTCATCAATTTGTCTAGGTTGATCAACTTGTTCAATCTCCTTAGGAGAATTATCAAATTGATTTTCCTTTACATTTTTTAGTTCTTCTTTCTCTTGTGTAGGATGATGAGTTTTAGGACTAATTTCCTTTCTAGTGTCATGATTCTTGGCTAACTTTTCTCCAATAAAATATCCAAGACCAGTCTTATCATAGGAAGGTCCCTAAAAATATAATTGTTTGTCAATTTTGTCGCTACTAGAATATAACTTCTCTAATTGTTTCTTAGTCTAGGTTAACTCTCCCTTCATAATAGTGTTGTACTTATCCAGTTTTGCATGTTCTAAATTGGTGGATTCAAGTTTGGATTTAACTTTTGTACGATGGGATCTTAGATTGGCATTCTCAGATTTTATATCTAACTCTATTTTTCTATCATCTTTCTTTAAACTTAACTTCAGTTCAGTGATCTTCAATTCATGTTTCAATATCTTATTTTCTTTCTTCAACCTTGAAAATTCATCATTGTTCTTAATTTTATCCTTAGGTTCCTTTCTCAACTTGAAATAATCAATCTTATCTTTTAGCTTACAATTGTAGTCTTTTGCATCTTCATATCTTTCTTCCAGGCTATCTATTCTTCAGTGAGGATGTTGATCTGCTCAAGAGTTTCTTCTAGATTCTTTTGTAACTATTCTATATTGATAGGGATCTTACTCAAATTATTAAGCCTCTTTTGAGTAATTTTTCTCAGATACCAATTGTTAGAAATAGGGAATACCGAGGGGGTGAATCAGTATTCTACAAATTTTAGCCCAAAATTGAATATTGTTAATTGCCTTATAAATTGTATATGAAAGAAAATTAATTATGCTTAACAATAAACATAGTCATGCAACAAGATAAATCATAACACTGTATTTTTCTAACTAGGGAAACTCTAGCCAAGAAAAACCTCAGTGGGGATGGTACCCACAAAATTGATCCACTAATAAAAAGTATCTAGTTAAAGATATTGACCTTGTTAGGAGTCTATTACATGCATATAGTGTCTCAATCCTTGATAGAGGACTTAGGATTTGTTAGAAGCATCAACCTTGTTAAGATTTTTTATGTACAAATAAAAAATGTATGCAAGAAGAGCCCACTGCCCAAACATGCAATATACAATGTAATTTCTTGATACAATAACCTCTTGCTTGTTGTTGATATCTTAAATGTCTGATATAAATTTCACTGCTATTCAAAAAACTCACAATCCTCTGATCATACATCAAAATTCACATATCATATGTTTCGCACATAGTACACACACTGCACACTTAACTATGGATTCACAAACTTTCCTTTATACCCTTGCAATTCTCAAAATACTATCCAATTGACCTTTAAGATTTCACATGCTTGCCAAAATATATTATTACAACTTGTTGTCTTAGGGTTAATATCTAGGATGTGGTCCCTATTTTTTTAATTAATTATTTTGTAAACAAAATAATTCCTTAATCTATAATTATCCATTTCATGTCATGCTCTATTTTTTGTATATTGCCACAACTAGTAAAATTGTTATATCTTCTTTTGTACTAACTGTATTGGCTTGCACACTTGAATACATCATCTTGACACTCTGTCCTATCCATACCTAACTAGGCATGTGTTAATAGTGTCTATGTCAACTGTCATATCAAAATTATATCTGTTATGCCAAATAAACTAATTGATACTTAGAAAAAAATTTAAGTATGAATGTCATTACTTGGTCTTCAAGGTCTAGCTTCTTTGTACTAAATATATGTTGCCATAAATGACAAAATTCAATATCTACTTTAGCCAAATTGCCAACATGTTCCCCTTAATACCACAAACACATAACAGAAACAAAGAAACAATAGTAATGGGCAAGAACATAATATGATCTTATTATCATCATTGCAAATGCAAAATTATAGAATTTTGAGATACAATATGCTAAACTACATGGGTTCCTTCCTTACAATAATTTACAGCACAAAGTTGTGAGCTATCACTAAAGTTGTCGTAGACAAGGTACAGACATCCCTTAAATAGGCATTTTTACATCACTCGAAAAGTTTTTAGACATCAAACCCTAACCCTTGAGACCGACTAACTCTAAAATAACATATAGAGTCAGCTCGATACACCTTTGACACTTATTTTAGAAATTTTGGCCAGCCCAACTTCAAAAGGCCATAACTTTTGAACTATTGCTTTGATTGGCTATTATAACCGCTTTTTGAAATTTGCAGCTTAAGATCTAAAAGGCTTGACTCATGAAAGATCTAGTTGACCACATTTTGGAGCCCATCTGGGGTGTCTAAGGTCTTCAATGGTGATCCTAAAGTCTTTATACCTTGAAATTACACACCCAAAATTGGCAATAAATCCATGAATACTCATGATATGGCACTAAGCCTCAATAAGAAGGTTGATATATCCAAGATGAATATCCACCTCTAAAATTAGGACATCGTAAGGTATCCCTTCTTGTTTGAATTTCCTTTTATTCCACTATTTGTACAATGTTGCAACAACTATTAACACCTTTTATATTTTTTCAATTTGTTTTCTTCTCTAATAGGAATTTTAATTATCTAAATTAGTGTTGGAAAACATTTTTTCCCTCACCTTGAATTGGCTTTACCTTGACTCCTTATGCCTAAGATTGTGGAAATAAGCTATTTACAATAGATTGGATTAGTGCACTCCCATGTCACTAATCCCTTAATTGAAGGGTATAGCTCCCCTATTTGAATATGATATTCAATGAGTGATGTATTTAGTAGATCAAAAGGGTGATTAGGGGTATGCTCTTAACTTGAGAGCAGAATAGGCTAACTAGATTGCTTATGGACATAAGTAACCTAGGTGGGTTTTAGGGCTAACTACTAACACTACTCCTACTCCTAAATGCATCTAAGACTATGGGATGCAAGGGGATGCAATGGAAGAAGAACATCCATGGCCCTAAGTGGCTCTCTAACCAATCAAGGTTGCCTAGTGGAAAACTCCTAGCACACTTTAATCCTAACTTCACATTACAGATGCAAAATGTTATGCAGCTCTAGAAAAGTGCATAAATACCTATGAAAGATAACACTCTAACTACCCATACTACTAATACTATAGTAACACTCTAATTAGCCCAAATACTAGTAGTTTCACAAGTACTTATCCTACTATTGTAGAAAGACTAACCTACATGCATGTTATCTTGACAAACAAGAGACAATGATAGGAAGAATAGTAACTAGACATCATCAAATCCCTCCCTGCAACCCTTCAAGTCTCACTCAATAGTCTCTGCTATGGGGGAAGAATAGCAGGGTAAATTTTTTATCCTTACATTAATACTAAAAATTACATAAATAGGCCCTCCTCTCAGGTTCTTGGCTAGTTACAATCATTATTATATGTTTACAACATTGGAATGTCAATAGTTACCCATTGTATAATCATACATCAGAGAAATTATTAGAGCAAAAAGAAAACCCTTGAAACCTTGACAACATGGCACCAATTAGTTTGGTGATGCTCTGATCTTGGCAGTTGGACTCCTTCATGGCCTTTGTGATTCCCGAAACACTTAATCCTTCTGACACTGGTTAAAAGTTCATGATGTCCCTTATTCATTGATATTACTAGTCGTTACTTCAAGTTCAAATGCTATCTGTTAATGTATCTTTTTCTATTGTTCGCTCAATGATCAAGATTTGGTCTTCAAAATATGATTGGACGCATCCTTTGTATTTTCACCACCTTTCATATTAGGGCTTGACCATAGATCTACTCAAATTGACACTAAGGATTTGATGTGATATTTTTCTTTTTCTCTAATTCATTCCACATGGTAGACAATATCAAGGGATCGTAGATGTTCTTTCTCAAAAGCTCCCAAAATAAAAATAGTGTCTTACTAGTTTATCGCTATAACACATACTGATGTCTCATTTTCATCGCTCATCACCACAACGTCTAACTACTTAATCCAGCCTCTGATGGGATCATTGTCATAGGATATACCAATAAACTCTCTTTTGTGTACCACGAACTCTATCTTCACATCGCTATGACTGATATCGATAACTTAATCATCCATTGGTATAACTAGGTTTTGCTCATTTGAATTACTGATGATTATTGAAGGTTGTGGTGATGGACATTACTCATCGCTCATCACTGTAAAAAAAATTCATCTCTTGCACTTAGCAATGATTTCTATGACTTATGGTGATAGGCATTTCTCATTGCTCATTGTTGTAACTGGGATATTCACCATTGTTAAGTGGATTGAGCATTTCTAAAAGTTTTTGCTACCTCCTCTGCATTTGATCAGATTGTACTCACTTCAACTTGTTTCCACAACCTTGTGCTTGATTCAAGTGAGCTCAATTTTATTCATTTCAGCCTCAGAGATGAACTTATTTCCTTTGACCATTTTCTTCTTGTTTCCACATCCATTTGTGTTCATGTTATCTTTCTCCAATTGAACCTGTCTTTTAGGATGAGTCGTTATTGAACATACATTGGAGTTTATCAAAGAGACAATTTTCTTCTCATTTGTGGGATATGCTTGACACTTACCCACCCTCCTAGACACACCTAATAGACAAATAAGCATTGACTTCCTTCTTGGTTGAGCTTTGAGTGGGGGCAAATGAGATAGAAAACCTTCCTAGTCATCATCTGGACATGAACATTGACCTAATTGGACTTGATGACAAATTAAAGTTCAAAACTGGGGAACTAAAAGTGCTCTCACAATTACTATAGTTCCATAGATCTACTCAAATTGATACTCAAGATTTGATGTGATATTTTCTTTTGCTCTGATTTGTTCCACATGGCAGAAAATCTCGAGGGATCATAAAGGGTCTTCATGTTCTTGCTCAAAAACTCCCAAAATGAAAATAATGTCTTACTGGTTGATCATTATAACACAATAGTGATGTCTTATTTTCATCGCTCATCACCACAATACCTAACTACTTATATGGCCTCCAATGGGATCATCGCCATAGGATATAGGAATAAACTCTCTTTTGTGTACCGCAAGCTCGATCTTCACATCCCTATGACCTATGTTGATAACTTAATCATCCATCGGTATAACTAAGTTTTTCTCATTTAACTTGCCAATGATTGTTGAAGGTTGTGGTGATAGACATTCCTCATTGCTCATCGATGTAAAAAAGATTCATCTCTTGCACTTGGTGATGATCACTATGACTTATGGCAATAGACATTTTTCATCACTCATTACAGTAACTAGGGTATTCACCATTGTTAAGTGGATTGAGCATTTCTGAAAGCTCCTGCCACCTCTTCTGCATTTGATTGAAATGTACTTACTTCAACCTGTTTCCACAACCTTGTGCTTGATTCCAGTGAACTTGATTTCGTTCCTTTTAGCCTCAAATATGAACTTATTTGCTTTGACCATTTTCTTCTTGTTTCCATAGTCAATTATGTTCATGTGATCTTTCTCCAATTTAACCTATCTTTTAGGATGAGTCATTATTGAACATACATTGGAGTTTATCAAAGAGACAAACTTCTTCTCATTTGTGGGATATGCTTGACACTTATCCACCCTCCTAGACACACCTAGCAAATAGATAAGCATTTACTTCCCACTTCATTGAGATTTGAGTGGGGGGAGATGAGATAGAAAGCCTTCCTAGTCATCATCTAGACATGAACATTGACCTAATTGGACTTGACAACAAATTAAAGTTCAAATTTGGGAAACTGAAAGTGCTCTCACAATTACTATAGTTCCACAGATCTACTCAAATCGATGCTCAAGATTTGATGTGATATTTTTCTTTTTCTCTGATTTGTTCCACATGGGAAAAAATCTTGGGGGATCACAAAGGGTCTTCATGTTATTGCTTGAAAACTCCCAAATGAAAATAGTGTCTTACTAGTTTATTACTATAACACATAGTGATGTCTCATTTTCATTGCTCATCACCACAACATCTAACTACTTAATCCGGCCTTCAATGGGATCATCACCATAGGATATAGCAATAAACTCTCTTTTGTGTATCATGAGCTCGATCTTCACATCACTATGACCTATGCTGATAATTTAATCGTCTGTCGACATAACTAAGTTTTGCTCATTTGACATGTCAATGATTATTGAAGGTTGTGGTGATGGACATTCCTCATTGCTCATCACTATAAAAAAAGTTTCATCTCTTACACTTGGAGATGATTGCTATGACTTATGGCGATAGACATTTCTCATTGCTCATTGTTGTAACTAGAGTATTCACCATTGTTAAGTGGATTGAGCATTTCTAAAAGCTTTTGCTACCTCCTCTACATTTGATCAAATTGTACTCACTTCAACTTGTTTCCACAACCTCGTGCTTGTAGACACCTAAAAACCTTTAGAAAATAAAGTATTTTTATTTTTTGAAAAATTCTTGATGACATCATCATTTATTAATTAATTAATTATTTTATTTATTTATTTATTTTTATGCCATTAAATCCCTTTATCTTAATTAAAAATATTTAATTAAGGAATCCCTCCCAAAAATGTTTAAATCTTATTTAAACATTATTTCCTTATTTATTAATTATTTAATTAATAAATTGACCAAAAAACCCAAAATAAATAAATAAATTATTTTTTGTCCAAAAATTGGCCAATTTCCTTAAGACCACTAACCTCTTCCAAAATCTTCTAATCCTTCTTTAATTTTGATTAAAGGCTAATCCCATCATTTCCTACCCCTAATCCCAACTCAAAATATTTAATTAAGATTAAATATTAATCCTCATGTTTATTAAAAAAGTTTTAATAAATATCTCCTCAACCCAAACCCTTGAAATAAATAAAACTTTATTTATTTCCTAAAAATCTAATTTATCCTCATCCTAAGAAGTTCTAGACTCTTCTAGAAAGTCTTCATCCTCATCCTAGGAAGTTCTAGACTATTCTAGAAAGTCTTTATCCTCATCCAAAGTCTAGACTCTTCTAGAAGATGTCTTTAAACCTAATCCTAATCCCCTCCTAACCTTGTCACATTCCCTAAACATGGGTTAAGACTTACTAACCCAAGCCAAAGTTAACAAATATCTCCACCTTCACCCACCCTCATTAAATGCCATCTACTTGCCTATCCCTAAGCTAATCCTAAACCATCCTAATCCATCCTCTAATCATTTGCACTATCCTAAGCAAGCTTAAAACCTTCCTAATCAAGCCCAAGTCGAAATTCCTCTCATCTCCCTCAAAATATCTTAACCATAAAACTTTATGAAGCCCACTAGGCCATAAATGACTCTTCCAAGCCCTTTTATTGCTCTTACAACCCATTATGAGGGTCTTTATGAAGATTTTATCCCTTGAGCCTCCTTTGTTGCTCCATCCTCTCACCCTGTGACATGTGTCACTCCTTGATTGGTTGTAAGGAAGCACAATCCATGTGCTCTCCTCTCATGCAATCTGAGCCCTCCATGAGCTTTTCCCATCCTTGCATCTTAGCCCTCAATCCCTCAAGCCTCTTGCCTATAAATTGGATCCTTCCCCTTTGCAAAATAACACAATCCATGAAGTAAAGTCATAATGCCATTTTAAGAAGCCATTTTACATCAAAACCATACACTCACACCCAAATTCTAACTCCATTTGAAGCCCTTTTTGAAGCATAAGCTTGAGCATACATCCTATCTATTTAGACAAAGCCACTCAACAAGAGAGCTTCTCATTGAGAGAGCCCATTAATGGCTCATATTCTCAATTGAGGGCTCATCTTAGTCTATCTTGAAGTTTATGAATTTTGTTTAGTTTGTAGAAGCTTTATTTAAATTTGGTTTCTATTAGCATACTAACATTGCTCATATACATTTTGGCACGCCCAGTGGGACCCCGCATGGGTCATTTTCATTAGCTTTTTTAGTCAAGTTTTGTATGTCATTTGCTAATTTTGGCTAATTTTGCTTATTTTTGTGATTGGTAGGATTGTATAAATTGGTTTTGTAGGTCCACATGAGCATGAAGAAGACAAAGGAACTCATAGTCTATCTCATAGTATTTGCAGATTTTTCAAGCTTATAGGTGGACAAAGCACTTGGAATTCTTCTTCCTCTTCTTGTCTATATTCTTCTTATTCCATCTACTTCTTCTTCTTCTTGTGGGAGATCTTGGCCTTTTTTTTTTAAGGAAGAAAAATCATACACACTTCTTTTTAGTGCTTAAAATGAACCCCTAAATCATACTTAAATCCATTAAAAACTAAAAATTTGCAAAAAAAAAAAAAAAAAAAAAGCCTTTTAACAAGTGAAACTAAACCAATCCAATCATTTGCATCCTTGCAACATCAAGGTTTTAGATGCATTCGTGCAAAGTTAGGAACACTTCATTTTTGGGAATTTAAAAAGAACTTCAAGTTTCCATTTCAAAAGGTTCAAAATCAACACTAAGTGCACACTAAAATCTAAATCAAACTCAAAGCATCAATCAAGGATAAAATAAACCTCATTTGCAAATATTTTAAAGTTCTTTTAAAAATCTCATGACAACTAAGAGTCCTAAATGGTTGCCAAAAATTGTCCTAAAAGCTTTGTTATTTGTTCCAAACAAATGTCTTGTTGCAAAATCTTGAATGTTTCTTAGGTTTTTTTCATGCATCAAAATAATCTAGGAATATCATTTTTGGGCTTAAAATATGCAAACTAGAACACAAAATCTTGAATGAAAACCAAAGTCCAAAGAGTCATTTTCACTTTTGAGTCCAAAACAATCTTGAATGATCTAAGGTTAAAACAAAGCACTTCAAAGTTCTTAAAACAACACACAAAATCTCAATCTTGAATGCTCAAAGGAAAAAACTTGAATGTTTAATCACTTGTCTTTGAATACATGTTGCTAAAATCACTCTTGAGTGCCATGGATTAAAATCAAGTTTGTTTTTTTTATGAATGCATGATTAAAACAACAAATCCAATCTTGAATGCCATAGATCAAATAATCATCTTTTGGGGCATAAAAAGAATCCACATTTTTTAAATCTTCTAAGTTATAAAAACTAATAAAGACGCTTTGAGTAAGTTTTTAGTTGGACTCACCCTCTTTAATCACCCATCAATTTAACCATTGGTTGCAATCTCAGCGCCATCTATGGGGATGGGTCTACCTAAGAGAGTGTTAAGTGCTCCAAAAAGATCAAACTCCACTCACTTGGGTCTTTAGTGGTTTTTCTAAGTTAAAAAATTCCTCCAATGCACATCAATCTCAATCACACTTCATTTGGGCATAAAAATTGGACAAATCTTGACGTGGAGGGCCTCTGGGCACGCGGGTTTACTTTTTTGTTGACCCTAACTCTTCTTCTTGTATTCATTCTTCGCTCGATTTTGCTTTGTTGGTGCATTTCAAAGTTGGAATTGAACATTGTCTCTTAAACATGGGTGCTTGCAAAGTCTAGATCAACACACATAAGAGTCAGTTGGTAAAAATCGAGAGGTGAATCCAAAGACACCTCTCTTGGAATCAAGATTTTGTCACTCGGGCTAAGCCTCAAGGAACTTTATACCCTTGAGAAGTGAAAGAGGAGAAGTGGGTTACCGCTCCTCTCGACTGTGCGACGTCTTTTTGGTTTCATCTACGGATTTGGGCCTCACGTACCTTGTGTATATCGAGGACTCCCTAGCTATAAAAAATTTCATCCTTTTAGAAAGCTTCCTAGGATGTTGGTGTGTTTGACATTCTTGCTCCAAACTTTTGTCTTCTTGTTTGTTCATAGCTTTTGAATGAATGTTTGCCAACTTTGGTCAAAATCCCAAAAAAGCAAAAATCTCCCAGCTCAAGGCATACTTAGCGTAGTCATTGCCTCATCAGAAAATCATCCAAGCTCCCTCATTGCAACTGAATCTATCTAGTTCCTTGCTTTAGAACAATCCCAAATCCAAAGTCTCTCCAAATCATCCCCCCCAGCCAGCTAGCAACCCAATCCAAAATCACACCCAAGCCTTTAGAGAGTTGTTGTCATTCTTCTAGAATTTGCTATCCAATCAATCCGACCAATCCACCAGCCTCACCAAGGTTATCCCTTTGACAGAGCTTTTTCTAGGGTAATCTAGCTTTGTCACTTGTTATCCCTCGTCACCTTGAGCTAAAGGTTGGGATCCACAAGTGGTCAATCTTGTGTCATGCCCATAGGATCATTAGTCTATCCTTAAGTTGACACAATCTCCACCAATCCAGCGCATAGGAAAGCAAAACTCTCACTTTTTGATAGCATGCCCTTGAAGTCTTCCATCCACAGGAAAGCCAAAAATCTCCAGCCAATCTTCCTTAGGTTTGTCATACAGCTTTAACTCTCCCTAGGAAATCCTTCATTAGCCAATCCAAAATCTGCGCCTAATCTAAATCCAACCATGAGCTTCCGTGTTCATCCATATGCAAGACCCCATCCCCATCTGACTCATCATCAAAACATGAAATCCCAAACCTATCATGATTTGTTCGGTCGTATTGTCCTTGCTCCCACCACCTCCTATTCCAATGATGATGAAAATCTTGTTGACTATGACGGGCATATTGAAAGCCTTAGAAACATTCCCCCAAGCATCCCACAAAATCCATGCATTCTTCCAAACTATCTAGTCATGCCATCTGATATCCCAGCTTCTCCTCCATCACCCAATCAACCAAGCTTCCAATCTTCCACCCCCATCACACTATCTATTCTTGTCAATCCACCTCCACCTCTAACACACGAGTCTCCAAGGAATCTCCTAGAGGAAATACAAGAAAAATCACCTCCAACAATCAATAAGCCATGTCATCTAATCCAACCATGTGAAGTAGTCAGTGATGAAGCTTCCCCGTCTTTAATATCACCTCCATCTCCCATAGCTATCATCCCCATACCACCAATCGAATCGCTCCAAATCCCATCCACATCTCCTCCTCCAAGCATTATCCAAATCCCATATAATGAACCTCATCCATCCACTCCCATCCATTCTTGTCAAGATCTTGTCCAAAAGCATGTTGAAATATCCTCCGACAGAACAACAAATCCTGCCATCCCACTTATTCCCCTACATGATCCACTTTTACCATCCCCTCCATATCTAAATCCTACCATCTTACTTACTCCATCTCAAGATCCCTTTTCCTCATCCCACCCAACTCAAGATCCTATCCTCCCATCTCCTTTGCTTCATGATCATACATCTCCCATAATCCATGATGATAGATCCATCGAAGAAGAACTAATTATCATATCCAAAGCTCCAACTCCTTCAGCTAGTAATGGACTCACATCTTGTGTTCCAAATAATGAACATCATATTGAAAAAAGAAATGAAAATGCATTTCTAGATGTTGGTATCCCCGCCATTCCTGCATGGTCCCAAGTCCTTCCATCTCCACCCCAAAGTTCCCATCCATCTTATTCCGCATCTATTTTGGGCCCTCATCCTACTCCTTATCTCCAACCCTCCATTTTGGGTCCATATATCCCTTATCTAAATCCCACACCCTTTCCATCCATTTTGGGTCCTTACATACCTAATATGAATCCTTTATCCCTTCCATCTATTTTGGGACCTACACCTTCGTCATTTCCATCTATTTTGGGTCCATATCCTTCCTTCCCTCCATTCATTTTGGGCAATTATATCCATCCATATCCTATGTTCCAATCTATCCTTCCATCCCCTCAAATCCACCAGCTAGATCATCAAAGGCACTCACCCTTGAATCCCTTCCAACCTTTAAACCCTATCACTCCATCAATTATCCCTCCATCTCCTCCATGCTCTTGTTCCCATCCCATGGCTAATAGAAGCATATTGGATGCCAAAATACAAAAGCATAAATCCAAAAATCCACAAAAATCCAAGTCTCAACATGTCCCTTCTAAAATACATGTTCAAAACAAGAAACATTTAATCTCAATCAAAGAAAAAGTCAAGAGGCCACAAAAGCCCAAGCTAAAAAATTCAAAAATCATGTGGATACCCAAGATGCTCATAAAAGAAATGCATCTCAAAGAAAAATCTCAATTAGCATCCATTCATGCTACTCAAAAAGGCTCATCCATCCATCCTTCATCCAAATCCCCATATAAGCATCCTTCATCCCCCCAATCCACTTTTAGTCCATATGCTTCTTATCCTAAATTTCCCATCCTCCATCTTCCAACTCTACTTTTAGTCCTTATCTTTCTCTTCCTCCATTTTCTCCTCAACCTCGCTCAAAACCATCTTTCCCACTACTTTATGACCTCTCAAGGTGTGTGCCAATGATGATCTTTCCATTTTCCTCATCCATTTACCCACAAGCCTTATGTCTTCGCATCCATTATCTTTCAAACTCCCACCCACCATTCCACTTGTTCAATCCAATCCTTTTTCATCCATCCTACCAACATCTATGAGCCAAAAATAGCTGAAGAAAGCGAAAATCATTCCAGCTAAGTCCAAAGTCAAAAAAAAAAAAAAAAAGTAAAGAAAAATAAAGCATCCACTGGTGAAAACTTGGCGATTCAAGCGCCTTGGACAAGTACCATGATGAAAACTTGGCAAACAAGCATCGTGCGTAATCTCGCCATCCCCAGCTTAGCCTATCACCCTCATGCTTTTGGTCATCTCTTGACATCCAAATCCATCTTCCAATTTATCCACCTATCCTCCACCCTCCATCTTCCATCTCACACCATCCACTTATCTCCTGTAGCTTCAGCCAACCATCCCAGCTATCATCCACCTCCCTAGCCCCTTCAGCTTTTTCCATCCTAGCTTCAATCCTATCACATCCATCATAAGACCTCCTTCTGCATGTTATCTTCTGATTGGGGGCACTATATTCCTTGGAGATCTTGTCTTGTCCATCCTCCCTTGTCATTGGTATCTAGCTCTAGGCTATCCTCATGCAAACCCAATGTCATCTCTTTATATCCATCATAATCCTAGCTATCTACCATCCTATCCAGCCATCTCATCCTGCTCCTCTAGCTATCCTTGGTCACAAAATCTCTCATCATCATTGGTTGCATCTTGCCAAATCCATATCTTTCGCTATCACCCCACCCTTAGCTTTCGCATCTTGCACAACATCAAACCATCCCGCTATCCTATCATCCTAAGCTTTTGCCTGCTTGTAACTATCTTGGTTAGCTTCAGCTTGTAAATATCTTGGTCCGTCAGCTTGTACATCCTCTTTAGCTTAGTACCATTGTATCTATCTAGTTTTTGTGTCAGATCGTCATTGCTCAACATCTTGCACACATCGCACAACCCTTGGTTAGCTATCCCAATGCATCCTTTAGCTAGATTTCCTGTCACCAAAGTGTTATCTTTCTTAGTTCAGCTTGCCAGACGCATCACTCATCCAAATCCACCAGCTTAGGTGCTCTCTGATAGGTCCTTGCAGGATATAGCTTTCCTCATGTCTGATCTTGGTCCTTTAGTACCTCATCCTACCCATCTCGTTGGCAAATGGTTCTCTTTTGGATTTTCACTTTCTTTTGATTTGGAATCTTCCCTTTTGGGTCTTGAAGTATCTTTTCCAAGCAATCCTTTTGTTCCCTCCTCAAGGTTGCCACTATCTTCCATATCATGGTATACTGCAAATGGGGCAATTTGGGCGTAAGGTCTTCTGATCAAATCTTTTGTTTGTTTTTCTTTTCTGCTTGTGGGTTACCCAGTGTCGGTTCCACTCTGATTCTTTCAAGATTCATGTGTGATGCTGGGGCAATCCTTGTGTGTTTGTTTTGAGTCAGTCTGTCAGTCCTCTGGACGGTTGGTGAAAAGGCCTTGATGTTCTTGGTAACCTTGGCAATTAACCAATAGTCCTATAGCAAATCTAGTGCTCAACTACATGGTGGTACTTCTCTTTGAAGTATCCCCCGGCTAAAAAAAAAAGCTTCAATGGTTTCCCTTCATCTCCATTATCCCCCATCCATATCCATCATCCATCTCTCCTACCCCAGCTTATGCATCAGTATCTCTTTGAATCACTCGTCACCTTTAGCTTTAGGGATCCACAATCCTAGTCTTAGGGATCCACCAATCCAAATTAATCCACCAAGCCTCATCTTTCGAGATCCGCAATCCTAGTCCTAGGGATCTCCAAAACCCATCTTCTGCCAATCTGACTCTTTGAAATCCTATTGCATCAGCTTTATAATCCCCTAATCCATCTCCCTATCCTAGATTTCTTTTTATAGCGCTCCGCTCCTTCATCCTCTGCAATCCTTGAGATCTTAAGCTTGCTTCCTCTTGTGCCTTTGATTCTCCCTTTATCATTCTCCCGTAGTGAGAGTTTGAGCTAACTAAACCTCTTCTCTTAAGCCAATCTGAGTCTTCTTGCTCATCTCAGATTCTTGTACTTTTCAAAAAGTCATCGAGCCTCGCTTTCTCTCCCCGCCACCTTCTTAAGGGGGCATCTCATAGTCCATTCTCTCCTCTTCTGCTCTAGCCTTGGGCATCTTATTTTCTTATCTTTGATGCCATGCCACTTGTGGCATCACATCAAAGAGGGGCAAAATGTAGACACTTAAAAAAATTTAGAAAATAAAGTATTTTTATTTTTTGAAAAATTCCTGATGACATCATCATTTATTAATTAATTATTTATTTAATTAATTTATTTATTTTTATGCCATTAAATTCCTTTATCTTAATTAAAAATATTTAATTAAGGAATCCCTCCCAAAAATGTTTAAATCTTATTTAAACATTATTTCCTTATTTATTAATTATTTAATTAATAAATTGACCAAAAAACCCAAAATAAATAAAAAATTTATTTTTTGCCCAAAACTTGGCCAATTTCCTTAAGACCACTAACCTCTTCCAAAATCTTCTAATCCTTCTTTAATTTTGATTAAAGGCTAATCCCATCATTTCCTACCCCTAATCCCAACTCAAAATATTTAATTAAGATTAAATATTAATCCTCATGTTTATTAAAAAAGTTTTAATAAATATCTCCTCAACCCAAACCCTTGAAATAAATAAAACTTTATTTATTTCCTAAAAATCTAATTTATCCTCATCCTAAGAATATCTAGACTCTTCTAGAAAGTCTTCATCCTCATCCTAGGAAGTTCTAGACTATTCTAGAAAGTCTTTATCCTCATCCAAAGTCTAGACTCTTCTAGAAGATGTCTTTAAACCTAATCCTAATTCCCTCCTAACCTTGTCACATTCCCTAAACATGGGTTAAGACTTACTAACCCAAGCCAAAGTTAACAAATATATCCTCCTTCACCCACCCTCATTAAATGCCATCCACTTGCCTATCCCTAAGCTAATCCTAAACCATCCTAATCCATCCTCTAATCATTTGCACTATCCTAAGCAAGCTTAAAACCTTCCTAATCAAGCCCAAGTCGAAATTCCTCTCATCTCCCTCAAAATATCTCAACCATAAAACTTTATGAAGCCCACTAGGCCATAAATGACTCTTCCAAGCCCTTTTATTGCTCTTACAAACCATTATGAGGGTCGTTATGAAGATTTTATCCCTTGAGCCTCCTTTGTTGACTCATCCTTCCCCTTTCCTCCATCCTCTCA
The DNA here is from genome assembly GCA_028749045.1 of Cupressus sempervirens. Lineage (NCBI taxonomy): Eukaryota > Viridiplantae > Streptophyta > Pinopsida > Cupressales > Cupressaceae > Cupressus > Cupressus sempervirens. Next base: position 148,587,906 of record CM053790.1, read on the forward strand.
CCCTGTGACATGTGTCACTCCCTGATTGGTTGTAAGGAAGCACAATCCATGTGCTCTCCTCTCATGCAATCTGAGCCCTCCATGAGCTTTTTCCCATCCTTGCATCTTAGCCCTCAATCCCTCAATCCTCTTGCCTATAAATTGGATCCTTCCCCTTTGCAAAATAACACAATCCATGAAGTAAAGTCATAATGCCATTTTAAGAAGCCATTTTACATCAAAACCATACACTCACACCCAAATTCCAACTCCATTTGAAGCCCTTTTTGAAGCATAAGCTTGAGCATACATCCTATCTATTTAGACAAAGCCACTCAACAAGAGAGCTTCTCATTGAGAGAGCCCATTAATGGCTCATATTCTCAATTGAGAGCTCATCTTAGTCTATCTTGAAGTTTATGAATTTTTTTTAATTTGTAGAAGCTTTATTTAAATTTGGTTTCTATTAGCATACTAACATTGCTCATATATAGTGCTTGCTTCCAGTGAGCTAGATTTCATTACTTTTAGCTTCATAGATGAACTTATTTCCTTTGACAATTTTATTCTTATTGCCACATCCATTTGTGTTCATGTGATCTTTCTCTAATTGAACCTATCTTTTAGGATGAGACTTTATTGAACATAAATTGGAGTTTATCAAAGAGACAACTTTCTTCTCATCTGTGGGATATGATTGACACTTACCCACCCTCCTAGACACACCTAGCAGACAAATAAGCATTAACTTCCTACTTGGTTGAGCTTTGAGTGGGGGGAGATAAGATAGAAAGCTTTCCTAGTCATCATCTAGACATGAACATTGACTTGATTGGACTTGACTTGACAACAAATTGAAGTTCAAAACTAGGGAACTAGAGGTGCTTTCACAATTAGTATAGCTACATATGTCACATTAATATAATATTGCATGTTGGACAACCTATAACTCTTCATTATTAGCCCACATTATTACCTCATGATGATGAGGATTTGGTAATATAGTTGTAGTGTTTGGAATCATATATGTTTTTCTTGGTATATTCGTAAGGTTGTTTAAATATATAATGATCTTGTTTAGGTTAGTTCTTTCTATTGTCATCATGAATCTATCACCCTTTCTAGAAGTTTTCCAAAGTTTATAGCTTTATCCAGAAACTCTAGAGTGATCTTCTTATAGTGTTTTTGTACTTAGTTTTATGCTTGCACTTTATGTTTCTCCTCCCTTTGGTTAGGCTTATGGAGTTTGGTGTGGTTCTATATCATGAGTATGAAGATAAAACTATAGCTTTTAGGGGACCCATCAAGCTAGAAAGATGGAATTGTATGCTACAAAATATTGGTGATATATCTAGATTGGTTATCATTTGGGACTTAGGTGATTTAAGCATTTTAACTAAGACTAACTTAGAGGACTAATAGTTATGTTATAATGTCATTCATAGATCACCTAGCCAGAGCATAGGTCACCCATTGGGAAATTATTAGATTATGCTCTAACCTCTTTGATGAGGCTTGGTTAGTGGGTTTGTATCATGCGGTCTTCAACACTAACCGTAGACTTAAAATTCCTTAACCTAAAGTTTAGATGAATTATTCCTTGGAAAGTCTTGTTTTTGCCAAAGTTGATCCCCGACAATTAGTCTAGTCTCTCCATTTTGAGAATTAAAGTATTTTTAAGGTATCCGGTAAAAGGAAAGGGTTATGTTCTGTTCTAATTAGGTTGAGTATTAGTTAGATATTTTTAGAATGTTTTGAGGATAGTAGTATGCCTCCTTTGGTCATGATCTTTGATTATGGGATCTTTTGTACATTGAATGTAACTATGAACATTAAGAATAATTTTTTTTTGGGTTTTTTGTTATATTCAAGATCAATTTGTTTTATTGGAATTATGTTATTTGGTAGATCCATGGGAGTTTTTGAATTATTCAAATAGTGAGAGAATAATGCTCTATTTCTTCTTGACATTTTATGAATGTATCTGGGCTCTTCATGTCCAATTGTACACTCAAAAAGGTTAATCACTTAAAGAAGCCTATTAAGACTTAGAAATCTACCTATTGCTTGATAAATGTTTGTTTATAGAACTATTTAGCGAATGAATCTTTAAAAATAAGCTTAAGGAATACGAGGGCAATACATTCAATAGATTCTATCATCTCATAAGAAAGATGTGGCTTGGGAAAGATCTCTATGTCATTAGATAAAATTTGATAAGCCAAGTTTAGGACAGGTTCACAGCTTATCAAAGACACCCCTCTCTTTAAAACTAGATTCTAATAATAAGATTTGTTTTATTAGATGAAACCATACCTATAAGCATTCCAAAACAATAAATTAGCATCTCATCCCAATTAGTCTTTCAATACAATTCATTACGACTTCTCTTAGAAATACAAGTTCTATTCATTTTCAAGATAACTTTCTTAGAAGTATAGAAATCTAGACCTTGGATCTATGATTGAGAGGGTAAAATAAATAAATAAATCTAGACCATCTCAGTTATCTAACTCAACTAGAAACAAAAAGAAAATATCATCAAGATAGCAAGGAAAATTATTTAACAAATGAAGAGGCATATAAATATTAAATTGACAAATGATATTCCACTAAATAATGATAAGAATACCAAAAATAAAGTTTAATACTTAAAGCACAATTGAGAATGTGCATATTCCCACTTCTCAATAGATGATACTATTCATGTCAATTCAAGTTCTATAGCTCAAGAATTCCTTTCGTTTGGTCACCTTTGTGCCCCCTCTCGTTACTTCAAGACATGTTTCTAGGAGAATATCAATTCATTCTTTCCAATTGAGTATTTATATTTTGGTCAAATTATTATTTGTCACTACAATAAAAAAAAATGGAATTTTGACATTTAGTCTCCAAGGACGGATGACTCATTTGGTATTCTAGGCTTCCCCTTCCAACAATATTTAAATTGTTAAGCTATTGTGAAATTAGCAGAGCTGCAAATATGATAACCATCATTAAATTGAAGGGACCTCCACTTTGTTAATTATTGTTAGTTGGACAGCTATTATTTCTAACCCAAAAATAGCAGTAGTATTTATGGGTAGCTTGGACAGCTGTTCGCCCTTATCTATGTATAGCAACATTAGTTATGGGTGGTTTGGACAACTGTTTGTCCACTTGCCGAGAATTAGTAAATGGTTGTTGCAAGGATAATTATTTACTAATTTTAGTGATTCCTTTTTGGACACCTTGCAACCAATTCTATTATTGGCTGTCGAGTTGTCTTAATCTCAACCGTTGGTTTGATTTAATCTCGATCGTTGGTTTACCAACAGGAGTAGTATAAAAAGGGGTCATTGGGTCATTTGGAGAGACAAGTTTTGGAGAAGCATTTTGCAGTGATAGCAAACAGTCTTGCAGTGTTAGCATGGGGATAGCAGTGGGGAATATCAGTGGGAGAAATTAGGAGGTTGTCAAAGTTTTGCCAGTAAGAGGCAAGGAATTTTGTATCTCTTGATTTGCTGAAGTTTAATATAATTTCTCATCTGTAGAACTAGTTTTCCCTTAGGGGTTTTTCCAGGGATAATTTGTCCAAAAATATTGTGTTCATTGTGTTGTTCATTTCTTTCCGTATTTTATAAGTGAAGTTGCAGTTGTGTTATTTTTCGATATTAGCTGGAAATTTATTTTCAGCAGTTTAATAATCGTTTATGATAGGAGATTAATAATCAGTGATTGTAATAGTTAGATTTTTCACATGGTATCAGAGCGTTGTTAAGGGTAGAAGAGTTTTGTCCTAGGAAAGAAATTTTAATCTCTTTAGATTTATTATTGCTTTAAACCCTCTAGATGGCTTCAGCTAGTTTGAGAGATCAGGATAGATTGGATGGTGCCTCAAATTTTGGTGTCTAGAAGGCCAGAATTTCTTTATTGTTGGAAGAGAATGGTATCAAGGATTATGCTACCAGTGTTGTACATGTACCAAGGGATGCAACACAGCTTGCAACATATAGAAAGGATGATGCCAAGGCAAGGAGGATAATCCTTGATGGTGTCAAGGATCATATTGTTCCACATATCTCAGAGCTAGATACAACAAAGAAGATGTGGGACGCCATTCTAAATTTGTACTAGAATGCTACCACCAACAGGAAGTTGGTTCTCAGAGAGAAGCTAAATAATACCTGGATGAATCAGGGAGAAGACGTCACAAGTTACCTCACCAGGCTCAGACTTGTCAAGGACGAGTTAGCAGCTATTGGAGATAGCCCTAGTGATGACGAGCTAGTGAGAATAGCCCTAAATGGGTTTACTAAACAATGGAGTGTCTTTGTTCAAGTTGTCAGTGGACGAGATACTTTACCGAGTTGGGATCGACTATGGACTGATTTCACTCAGGAGGATTTTAGACTAAGTCTTGTCAATGGGGCCAACAAGAGTCATAAAAATGAGGTGGAACAAGAGAACGTTGCCCTGGCGGGTAAAGGGAAGGCAAAGAAGGGATCTAGCAAAGGATCAAATTCACAAAGTGAGAAGAAGAAGAAGGAACTTTCTAAGGTCAAGTGCTTTGGATGTCATGAGTTTGGCCACTATGTTAGTTATTGCCTAGAGAGGAAGAAGGGTAAGAAGCAGGTGGCAGCTTCAACAAGTGCAAAAGAACTCTCCAGTAGAATGGAAGATGAGTTTGCACTCATAGCTTGTATGGTTAGCTCAACCTCACAATGTGTTTGGTATATAGATAGTGGGGCGTCATTTCATATGACAGGAGTTAGAGAGTACTTCTCCAGTTACAAGGAGGAGGACACCAACATCCAGATTTCTATGGGAAACTTGTCCAAACTCAACCCTGTTGGGAAAGGGACTGTTCAGTTTCAGAGGGAGAATGGAAAGATAATTCCACTTCATGATGTGTTATATGTGCTAGGCTTAGGTATGAATTTGGTTTCTGTATCTGTTCTTCAGGATAGGGGGTATAATGTACTCTTTAGAGGGACACATGTGTTGATTAAGCACAAGGATTGGAAATCACCCATAACTATTGGAGTTAGGAGTGGTCGCCTTTATAGATTGCAGTTTGATACTCCTAAGGCACTTATGAGCAATAGTAATCCTAGAGATCTTGGAGAGCTATGGCATAGGAGGATGGGCCATATTCATCATGGAGCACTTAGATTGCTTCGTGAGATAGTGACAGGTGTTCCAGAGTTGAGCACAGAGCATGACGATGTATGTAAGGGATGTGTGTTGGGGAAGTTTGCAAAAGCATCTTTTCCAAGGAGTGACACCAGATCTAAGGGTGTTCTTGATCTAGTACATTCAGATGTTTGTGGACCGATGTCAATGAAATCTCTCAGAGGATATGAGTACTATGTTACTTTTATTGATGATTTCTCTAGAAAGACCTGGATATACTTCTTGAAGACTAAGGATGAGGTTTTCAATCGATTCCAAGAGTTCAAGGCTCTTGTGGAGAACTCGACAGGAAAGAAGATAAAGGTTCTTCGGTCAGACAATGGAGGCAAGTACAAAGGAAATGTCTTCTAGGAGTTCTGCACCAGAGAAGGAATCAAGAGAGAATGGACTATTCCTTACAATCCACAGTAGAATGGAGTTGCTGAGAGGAAGAACCATTCTATATCGGAGGTAGCAAGAGCTATGCTACATGACCAGGACATGCCCCGTTACTTATGGGTAGAGGCATGTAATACAACAGTCTACATTCAGAATAGAGTTCCACACAAGGTGTTAGGGAAGATGACACCAGAGAAGGCTTTCATAGGGAAGAAGCCAGATGTTAGTCACTTCAAGATATTCGAGAGTTTGGCATATTTTCATATTCCTGGGGATACACATACAAAGTTAGATCAGACTGCAGAGAGGGGGTACTTTGTTGGGTACAGTGAGACCTCAAAGGCATATAGGATTTTCATTCCGAGGACTGAAAGAATTATTGTCAGATGGGATGTCAAGTTCATGGAGGATAAGGCATTCAGGAGATCTAGAGATTTGCCAACAAATGATCAGAGTGAGCAGCCAACAGAAGCTCCAAGACCAAGTCAAGAGCAAAAAAGCTCAAGTACAGTTACCAGTACGAGTGTACAAACTCAGTTAGTGAAGATTCACAGAGTATGGAGCAACAGGTGCAACAAGAAATGCAACTAGAAGACTTAGAGGTTGACATTTTATCCTCTACAGTTGGTAGCAGGAACCATGTGGTTCCAGATACACAAAGGGATACTCAGGAGTTTGTTGGAGCTCCTAGGAAGAGTACTAGACAGCGAAGACAACCAACCAAGTTCAATGACTATGTGGCATTAGTTAGTCAGTTGGTAGATAGTGAGCCTTCTAGCTATCAGGAAGCTGCAGAACATCAGGTATGGCGAGATGCTATGGTTGAGGAATATTCTTCAATAATGCAGAATGATGTGTGGGAGGTAGTACCTAGACCAACAAATAGGGTTGTAGTTGGATCACGCTCGATCTATAAGATAAAGCATGGTGCAGATGGTAGCATCGAGAAATACAAGGCGAGGTTTGTGGCAAAGGGGTTCTCTCAGAAGGAGGGAATAGACTGTGAGGAGACATTTGCTCCTGTTGCCAGGTATACTTCTATACGAGCTGTAATCTCACTTGCAACACAGATGGGATGGAAAATCCATCAAATGGATGTCAAGACAACATTCCTTAATGGTGAGTTGAAGGAGGAGGTATACATAGAACAACCAGAAGGCTTTGTAGCACACAGCAAAGAGACCCACGTGTGCAGATTGAAGAAAGCATTGTACGGACTCAAGCAGGCTCCTAGAGCGTGGTATGAGCGCATTGATACATACTTGCAGAAAATGGACTTTGTGAAGAGTGAAGCAGATGCTAACCTCTACTACTTGATGGTTGGGGGTGAGATTCTCATTCTTGTTCTTTATGTGGATGACCTATTTCTTACAAGTTCACTAGGGCTCATAGTGGATTGCAAGAGGAACCTTGCAGAAGAGTTCGAGATGAAGGATTTAGGACTTATGCACTACTTTTTAGGCATGGAAGTGTGGCAGACAGATGGGGAGATTTTCCTTGGTCAAGGGAAATATTGCATTGAAATCTTGAAAAAATTTGGGATGGAGGATTGCAAAGCCATGTCTACACCCGTGATCACGAATTGGAAGAAGGTAGATACAACTAAGGAGAAAGATGTAGATCCCACTTTATATAGACAGTGTATTGGTTCACTTATGTATTTGGTCAACACTAGACCAGATATAGCATTTGCAGTAAACTCTCTTAGTCAGTTCATGGTTGAACCAAAGAGAATGCATTGGATAGCAGCTAAGCATGTGCTACGTTACTTGCGTGGTACAGTCGAGTATGGGATCAGATATGTTCGAGGTGAAGGTATCAGGTTGATAGGCTATACTGACGCAGATTGGGCAGGAAGTACAATAGACAAAAGGAGCACTTCAGGGTGTTGTTTCAGCTTGGGATCAGGAGTTGTATCTTGGTTCAATAGGAAGCAGAAGTCTATGGCTCTAAGTTCAGCAGAAGCAGAATACATAGCAGCTAGCATGGCGACATGTGAAGCTATATGGCTTCGGAAGTTGTTAGTAGCCTTGTTTGGTCAGAAGGTTGAGACTACTGTGATACATTGTGACAATCAGAGTTGCATCAAGTTGTCTAAGAATCCAGTATTTCATGATAGGTCTAAACATATAGATATCAGATATCACTTCATCAGAGATTGTGTACAAAGGGGAGTTGTTCGACTACAATACATACCTACAGATGAGCAGGTAGCAGACATTCTGACGAAGGCTTTGGGAAAGGCCAAATTTATCTTTTTCAGAGATAAGATGGGTGTCATGCAGAACAGCTTTCTCGCTAAGAGAGAGTGTTAATTATTGTTAGTTGGACAGCTATTATTTCTAACCTGGAAATAGTAGTAGTATTTATGGGTAGCTTGGACAGTTGTTCGTCCTTATCTATGTATAGCAACATTAGTTATGGGTGGTTTGGGCAGCTGTTTGTCCACTTGCCGAGAATTAGTAAATGGTTGTTGCAAGGATAATTATTTACTAATTTTAGTGATTCCTTTTTGGACACCTTGCAACCAATTCTATTATTGGCTGTCGAGTTGTCTTAATCTCAACCGTTGGTTTGATTTAATCTCAGTCGTTGGTTTACCAACAGGAGTAGTATAAAAAGGGGTCATTGAGTCATTTGGAGAAGCATTTTGCAGTGATAGCAAACAGTCTTGCAGTGTTAGCAAGGGTGCAGTGTTAGCGTGGGGATAGCAGTGGAGAATATCAGCGGGAGAAATTAGGAGGTTGTCAAAGCTCTGCCAGTAAGAGGCAAGGAATTTTGTATCTCTTGATTTGCTGAAGTTTAATATAATTTCTCATCTGTAGAACTGGTTTTCCCTTAGGGGTTTTTTTAGGGACAATTTGTCCAAAAATATTGTGTTCATTGTGTTGTTCATTTCTTTCCGTATTTTATAAGTGAAGTTGCAGTTGTGTTATTTTTCGATATTAGCTAAAAAATTATTTTCAGTAGTTTAATAATTGTTTATGATAGGAGATTAATAATCAGTGACTGCAATAGTTAGATTTTTCACACACTTTAGGTTGCCTTCGTTGAAAATATTTACAGGATACTTGTAAAAGAATTTATCAGAAACTCTAACTAGTATAGAGTACACAGTGATATTACTTTATATATGTTAGAAGAATAAATGTCGCCTTCATTATTTCTGGATTGAAACATTTGTTGGACCTTTGTTATGGTTCGGAACTTTACTTCTCTTATGTAGTTAGATTCTGAATATAAGATATTTTTTGATCAAGGATCACTTTGCAAAATGAGTTCAAGCTATAATGTCTATAAGAATTAGTTTTATACGAGGTGCTGATGAGCTTAGCTACATATGACATAAAATGTTCAAGGCAAGACTAGGGGTTTTCTTTCTTGTTCTTTTCCCCCAATGCTTGTACTTTGAATGGGGCAATATTGATGTAAATTAAAATTTAAAATATAATATATAAGAGACTTTTGTCTTTTATCGATAAAATAGTAATAATAATAGAAGAAATAATTATTATTTTTATATCTAAGTATTAAAAATAGAAAATTAAAAAAATTGATTAAATATTTAAGGAATTTGTTTATTAGAAACAAAGATAAGTAATGTAGTCTTTAATTAAGTAATAAGATGTATAATAAGAAGCCTTCACTCTTCTTTTGAAAAAAAAATGGTATGTATGTCTCTATGGAAGGTGGCAAATTTTTAAAAATAAAATGAAGACTTAGAAAATTTTAATTAAATAGTAATAAATATTATTTAATTAAAAAAAATAAATGATACATAAAAGTCAAATGATGGAAATCAATAAATATAAATAATCAATGTACATTAAACAAAAAAAGATGCTAACATTAAAAATAAAAATAAAAAATTAGTTATTAAACATAGCTGACAAATTCAATAATTAGAAATCTTTTAACTAAATTTTTGAGTAGAAGTGATTAAATATTTATTTTAAAAAGATACAAGTGATAAAAAATAAACCAATTATATAACTTAGAAAAAAATTAATTATTGCATACGAAAAAATAAGCAAATAATTAAAATCGTTTTTAATTATTAAAGAAAAGATAAATTAACAAATTAATTAAATAAGTAGAAAATATTTTTCATGGGGTTGCAAGTAGCGTTAGTTTAATAAAAAAGAAAAACTCTTCAAGTGGAATAGTATTAGGATGTGTGACCTCTCATTAATTTATCTTGGAAAGGTCATATGGGTAGTAAGTGAAGTGGGCTTAATCATGGGTGGGCTTCTTTGTACTCTCAATTTGGAATAGTACCATGATGGATGTTCACATAACAATATCACATTTAACTAAATATCTTTAAAAAATTAATTAGGTAATTAGGTAATCAATTAAATAATTAAGAAATTAATTAAATTATTATTATTATTATTAAAGAAAATTTCAAATAACTCAAAACTCAAAACTTATTTAATTATTCAAAATAAAAAATACAAAATGTGTTCTTAAATTTAATTAAATAAAGATAACATTTAATTTAATCACTATAACACAATAAACAATACATTAGTCATTAGAATTATATATAGAAATAAAAGATTGAGAAAAACAAAATTGACTATTAACATTGTTGTTGTTGTTCTTCTCTCAAAAGATTCAAACTTAGTAGAGTACTATAATATAATATTTATATTACAAATAGAATATGATTTGATTTTAAAAAATCACCAATTCATATTGTCTCTTTTACCAGATAAAAAAATATATATATATATATAGAAGTTAAATTAGATAGGTGGAATCCAACGTTATTTGGATTTATACATAAGAAAATGTTATAACATAGAATTGGATAACCTCTCACTCCTTTATCTTGGGAAGGTCTAATATATATAGAGCAGGAAGTGAAGTGAGCTTAATCATGGATGGTCTTCTTTGTACACTTAATTTGAAATAGTATCATGATGGATGTTCGCATAGCAATATCACATTTAACTAAATATCTTTAAAAAATTATTTAAGTATTAATTAAATAACAATGAAATATATATATATATATATTTTAAATAACTCAAAATTCATTAAATAACAATGAAATAAAATTATATATATATATTTAATAACTCAAAATTCAAAATTTATTTAATTACTCAAAATATAAAATATAAAATGCATTCTTTAATTTAATTTAATCACTATAACACAATAAACAATAAACAATACATTAGTCATTAGAATTATGTATAGAAATAAAAGATTGAAAAAAATAAAATTGGCTATTGACATAGTTGTTGCTCTTCTCTCAAAAGATTCAAACTTAGTAGAATACTATAATATAATATTTGTATTACAAATAAAATATGATTATAAAAAAAATCGCCAAGTCATATTTGAGATAAAAATAAAATAAAATAATCTCCTTCTACAAAATAAAAATAAAAATATTATATCTAATAGCTAGACAATAGCAATTCATATAATAAAAGTAAATATTTGAAGTTAAATTAGATAGGTGGAATCCAGCCTTATTTGGATTGATGCACAAGAAAATATTATTACATAGAATTGGATAGCAACAATCCAGCCAATTTATATTGAATATGCATATAAAACGAGGCCGTTAAATTCCCCAATAAAAAACGGGCTAAATCCTTTATTTATTTAAAAACGGAAAACGGTCATCCTCAAAATGTTATATTCCAAGATATAGTTGGATAGCTGAATACAAACCTATTGATTTCTCCCTCATCTTCTTATAGTCAAAGTTAGGTCATAACTCATTTTCTGCATGGGTCACAAAAGTCAAAAAGGAAAATCAAGGTTACCAGTTCGAGTCCCCGGCCAGCCATTCTTGTCCTACCACGTGGTAAAAATATCTGCTCCACCAACATAAAATAATAATAAAATATTCTACAGCCCAACATACTTCCAGAACATGCAGTGCCATGAAAGTCGTCAAGCAAAAACTAATAAAAAATAAAAAATTTAATAATTAATGAAATTAATAAAAAAATTAAAATTTAAAACCAATGGATTGAAGAAAAATTGGGAATTTAATTAATATATTAAAAATTAAAATGTAGTGTATGTCGTTACGTGAGTGAAGAGAATCTAATTTAACGGGACGAAGCAGTCGGTGTCGTGCCACGTGGAGGTGACAATCAAAGACCGCCAATGTTCCCGATGTCTATCATCTGGAAGAGAAGTTTGATCCAATCACGTAACTAGAAATTTGAACAAATCTTCAACCTCCGCCGGCAGGTATTGAAACCGGTAGCAGCCGGTAAGTCATCTAGAAGGTATCTGGGAAGTCAAAGGCACGCCTGAGAATCGAACCCTGTCTCTTTGCTGAAAAAAAATAAGAATGTACCAGTTTTCAACTTGTAGAGTCTCGAGACTTCATCTCACCAAGCATATAACTGGGCCAGAGGGTTGGATCGATTTACTAGATGGAGTTTTGATGATTCTCATGCTGGAAATGGATTCCTAGGTATAGGCTGCAAAAAATTGAAAATTTGTGAGAAATTTTGGAATGGAAAGCAAGCTGGATTCTTTGGTATAGGCTGAAAAAAATTGAAAAAAAATTTGAGAAATTTTGGAAGCTTACAGCAATGGAGAGCAGAGTGGGAAATTTTGTTGCAGAAGGGTTTGTCTTTGCGAGACGTTTGAACGAAAATGATACCTTGGATGGACCTTACAGCTTCAACACGCGCTTTAATCCGTCCATGGCGATCATAATCGTGGTGCTGCTCAGTGCATTCTTTTTCATGGGGTTTTTCTCGATCTACATCCGTCGCTGCTCGGGGGACGGTGCAAGTAGTAGGCCGGCCGGAATTCGGCTCGGGGGAGGTGGAAATAATGCCGAGGGTTTGCTCAGAGAAGCGACTCGCGGACTGGATAAAGCCATTATTGAGAGCTTTCCGGTGTTCAGCTACAGTCTGGTTAAGGGTTTGAAGGCTCAAGCTAAAGGATCCGAGTGCGCCGTGTGTTTGAATGATTTCCAGGACGAGGAAATGCTCCGGCTGCTTCCGAAATGCAGCCATTCTTTTCATCCCGAGTGCATCGACATGTGGCTTTGTTCTCACACGACTTGTCCCGTCTGCAGAGTCGATCTGATGACACCTTCGGAAAGCTCAGATCCGTCCGGAAATGCCGAATCTTTGCCCGAGCCGGAAGTCGTGATCGTTGTGGACCGTGAAAATGATGAATCTTTGCCCGCGGTTAATGATGAATCTGCGCGAATCGTTAGGGTTTCAGAGGCCGGCGAGAGCTCGGCGGCTGAGGATCTGAGAGAAAATGAAAAGGTGCGGCGATCGCATTCGACGGGGCATTCTCTGGTTCGTGTGCGCAAAGATCTGGAGAAGCCTACGGAATGGTACATCGCTACGCCCCGCGGATTAACTCCAGGCCTTTACCGGAGCTGCAGTTTTGTTGCCATGCACCATTCGAAGTCGCAGGGAGCTTCTTCGAGCTCAAAGTTTGCCGATGCGGCCGCTTGCCTTAAGGCGGGCGGCGGATCGGTCCGCGATGCAGGGTGTAGTACGCAGGAGCCGCGGACGAGATCTGAGCGCTGGGGAGGGATCGCGAGTATGAATCCTTCGGCTATATTGAGGTCGTTTTCTGAGCGCCCTGCTTCTCGAATGCCTCGGCCGCCCGTTTTTCCTCCGCAGGATCGCAGGGCTTATTTGAAGAAGACGTTCGATTGGATTACTGGAAGGGATCGAGAGCGCGGCGATGGATCTGGTTCGTCACGCCGTCCGGATTACAGCGGCTCTGTTGGTGGATACGCCAGGGGTTTGTAAAAGTATGTTTTTAAATCCCAGGGGGTTTGTGAAAGAAAATTTGTGAATTCCGGGGGTTTTTGTGAATTCCTGGGGGTTTGTGAAGAAAATTTGTGAATCTCAGGGAGCTTTGCGAAGAAACTTTGTGAATTTCCCGGGGGTTTCTGAAGAAAATTTGTGAATTCCCGGGGTTTTTGAAGCAAAATTTGAGCAGTTCAATTGTTTGATATGTTGGAGGAAGCGCTTTGGAATCCCGGGGGTTTGTGAAAGAAAATTTGGGCGGCCCACTGGAGGAAGGGGTTTCGAATCTCCGGAGGTTTGTGAAGCAAAATTCGTTTAGGAAAACTTTCAATTTTTTTTACGTTTCTTCTGATAGAGAAGCGGTTTAGATAGCGGGAAAATTTGCAGCCAAAAGTGCTATGGATTTATGCCTGTTTATGTTTCTTGTTTAGTATCGTTCATACGGTAATCTGCAGAAGTTGTAGAACCTGTACATACAATAATTTGTACAGATAACTGTGAAGATATTTTAATGGTGGTTTTCGTTGTTTGAGCTTTTCAATGAGATTCGTGAACAGGTGGGTTTTCATATTGCTTTCAAATAAAACCATTAAATCGCTCTGTACAGATAATATGATTCAGAGATTCACATAATCTTCTATTTCTATTTTTTTATTTTAAAAAAATGACTTAAATAGAATTAATATCACCACATAGTATATGATGAATGATTCATTCCCCTCATCTTTACTATGTATACATATCAATGTATCTATATTTTATAAGGTATTTATGATGAAAAATAATGACATTTTATATTTCATGTGTGCCTATATTTTCATCTGCATTTGCCTTGCCTATTTAAAGGAGAATGGTTCCATGAATTTTCTTAATTTCTTTGAACTTTAAAATGTCAACTTTTTAATTTTAAGGAAAGCTAGTTGTCCCATGAATATCATTTGAAGAATTTAAATTTATGATATCATTATTTTATTATTATCATAATTAAATTCTTACAATCATTAATATCATATTGACATGTGGAAAAAAAACACTCCTAAGTTGGTGGGGCTAAATCTAGCCCCACCACATTTTCACCCACTCAAATTGAGGGCTCAAAAGTTGGAGCTCTTATTTTGTATGAAAAGATTCTAATTAAACCTTTAGCCCCCCTAAAAAAAATTGCCATGGAGGTACCCACTCCACCAAAATAGAGCCCAAGCCCCTCCCATGGGACCTTTGCCTTAGTCGACTCTAGCAATTGTAAGCTAACCAAAGATGACAATTATTTGGTTGTGTTTTCTAAAAGGTTTTAGCTCTAGAAATTGAGGTTGAATATTTGTAATGTGATTTGTATTGTATTTAGGTTTTGGTCTTGGTTGTGGTGACTTCTAATGTGGACATAAGTGATGTTCGATTTGATGTGAAGATTAATTAAGTGAGATTTCATTTTTGTTTAATTACCCCCTCCTCTTAATACTTAATGTGTGTTCAACAATTGGTATCTAAGCAAGCTCCTTTTGAAGAAGATTAACCACTTGAGGTAGATCTGGGATAACACAAAAATTATACTATTAGGCTCTAATATTTTGGTATAAATTTTCTTTTATTGGAAGGATAAAACAAAAGTGTTGTCAATAAGAATTTCATCCTTAGGGAAATTAAATTCAATTATCATGTTGAAACATGAAAACTCTCATATTGTTGGCGATCTATGATGAGAGTGAATCTTTGAGGTTAAAAGGCTAGTTCCTTGGTGTTACTCACCTAAAACTAAATGATTGTTAGGTAAAGGTATAGAAAAATATGTTTGTGAAATGAAAACCTAAAATTGAATGGGCAAGACACCAAATATATATCGAAACATGCAACTAGAAAACCTCATAAAACTACCCTTTAAAGACACTAAAAACCTCACAAACTCAATTAGACAATGTAAAAGAGATTGATGTGACAAGTCCCATAATTTTGATGCCTTCAAAGGAACACAATGGCGTCTCTCAATTTTTAGTAGCAAAAAGTCGAACACAATTACAAACTTGCACTTACATATACCAAATCATGCATCTAAAACTAAAAAGAACTTGATAAAATAAAGGCATAACACTATATTTTAATCAAATGTCCACAATCAATACTCAATAAAACAAAATTGAGAAGGAAACCTCTATATCTTCATTGAATAACCATGAAAGTTTGCTACAAATCTCTAGTGCCCAATGCAATAATGCCACAATTAGAAGAATGCAAAAAAAGTTGGTGAACGAGAAGACCCCTACAACAATGCAAAATAAACAACAAATAGCATTTGAGACTCAATGATCGGATATGAGAAGGAAACAAGGAAAAAGGGGTCAAATCACTAAAAACATGTAGTTGACCCCTTCAAAACTCCTTTGCAAGTGACCTATAGCAATCAAAGATTGCAAACTAAACTCAAACTACACATAACTACAAAAAATGGCTCCAATATCCATGGGTCAGATGCAACTAAAAATCCTCCAAATTAAGGGAGTAACTGATGATAACTAAAGTGTATTGCCCATAAAAAAGCTCCTCAAGGTATGTACAACTGGAAAAACTTAATTGCCAATAAAATTGCCCGAAAAGGGCCCATGAATGTCTAGAAAATGAAACCCCCTCATGCAACCACTATAATTCTTATTTGCATTTAAAAATAATAATTAATAACTAGTGTTTCATAATTTCAACACAGAGATATTATTATTTTACGATATTTCATGCAATAACTATTCGATCATATTATATTATTAGTACTGTTGTGTCACTTTTTGGATTGATCGCATTAAGTAGTTATTAAATGACCTCTATTACACCAATTAAAACTTATTTCATTCCATATGTTTCTATAAATATATTGTTTATGAAGAAATACATGTCAATTTTTTAACTTTAAAATTAATTTATATTAATTTTCTAACTTTTAATTGGATGAATGAATCAGAGTATTATATGAGTATATGAAGATTTGCCGATTGTGAGATGTGATTTTTAATTTCTCTTATTCCTAATTTGCATTTTTATCTATTTATTAAAAAGTGTGTTAAATTTCTATTTTGACACTTTATTGTATATGGATTTCTAGGATAGAAAACTATATATTATAATAGTAGAGTAAATAATTTGATGTTTCTTACTTTTCTAGAAATATTGTAATTATTTTTTGAATTAGAAAAGAAATATATTGAAAAAAAAATTATATATTATTTATTGTAATTATTATTACAATTCTTAGATAGGATGTTATTCTTTCAATTTTTATTAATTAGCAATTATTTTTTTTAAAAAAATTAATTAAAAATTGTAATACTATATATTTGTTAAAAGTTTGAATTGATATTATATTTTAGTTATTTCTTATCAAATTATTATTAAATAGTTCTTTCAATTTTTATTATTTAAATATTAATATTATATTATAAAATAATAAAAATAAAATGTTATAATACAATTGAAAACTATAATATTGTAAAACTATAAAATTATTATTCCATTTATTTCATGTGTATTATAATGTGTGAATCTTATGTGAATTAATGTGTTGATTACACAAATTGATACTTCTTAATTTGAATCATTTGTCCACAACTACCATCATTGTAAAAAATGAATTACACTTAAATATTAAATATAGTTATATTAAGTTATGAAAGCAAACATTAATATATCTCATACATATATTCATGTTAGTGATGCCTCTCGCGACTGCTTCTTCTACTCTCGTTAACAGCAAAGCCCTTCCTGGGTTTGAAAAACTTTCTCCCGCCCACTCTTAGGCAGTTTATGGGGCAGGTTGGCCATGGCAGTTGGCGGCCCCTTTGCTGCATTGAGGGGTGCGGCTTCAACACCCGTGGCTCCTGCTGGGATGGCTTCCCCTAATGCTCTGCTTCATGGTGTTGCAGGAAGATCTACCATAGCTTATGTTGATGTGGCCGCCTATGAGGCTAGCATTGGTGGTCATGATGTGCATTTGGGGCTCTGTATTATGGTGCCTTTTGTTGTAAGTAACTCGATTATGATTGAGCTAGAGTCTGATATTGTTGATGAGATTTCCACATATGTGGTGGATTTCTCTTCTACAGTTGCTATTTTTCATTTTAGGGGATTTTGGCCCTCTCTATCGGATCTACATGCTTGGATATCCAAGTGTTGGGAGCCTATCATTTCAGATTTAATACAGATTTACCCTATGGCAAGGGGCTTTTTTATTATGAAGTTTGCTACTACTGAGGATAGAAATGCCATCATGCGTCATGGTTTCTCTTGGGAGGAGAGGTTCCCTTTGATGGCTAAACCTTGGTACAAGAATTTTGATCCGTCGACTGAATCCTTTAATAAGATTCCTTTGTGGGTAAGGTTGTCAAATCTTCCCCTTCACTTATGGTTAGATTTTGTCCTAGAGGCTATGGGGAAAGCCTTGGGGACTTCTTACTGGCGAATACCACATCTTCCAATGTGTTTCAGATGACATATGCTCACATTCTTGTGGAGATTGATGTCTCCAAGGGGCTTCCAAAAAGATTAATTTGGCCTCTCCCAATGGCTCTTGGATTCAGCTTCTTGATTATGAGGGTATCCCCTTCAGATGCAGGAAATGCCATATGACCAGCCACCTCGCTGGTCGATGCTCCTCTGAAAAGTTTAGATCGAAGAAGTCACCTTCTTGGTGGATGGGGGTTTCAGATGATCACTACACGATTCAGAAAGATTCCTCTATTGGGGTTAGGTAGGTCGACTCTTCTTTGGGTTCTTTGATGGCAGATTTTGTTGCTATCTTCGATGGGTCAAATGTTGCCCCTACGATGGTGACCAATACTATTGACCCTCCTTCTGATGTTGTAACTGGTGATTTGATTGTTGCCCCACTTGCAACTTTGTCTTACGATGGTGTTGGTGTCCCTTCTACTGATGTGGTCCATAATTTGTGTGTTGGTGGTGTTTCTTCTCCTGCCACGAGGGTTTTGGGGATTTGTTATGGTGTTGCTAACTTTGCACGGTAGAAGGCTACTAGGAAGGTGGAGGATGGATGGACAACAATAAAAGGAGAAAAGGTCAAGCCCTCCACTCCTTCTTTTAATATGTCTTTTCATTCTCAAAAGACGAGACCATAATGGAAATCTCAAGGCTCAATTTTCTTAACCTATCATTCGCCTGTTTGAGGTTGTCCCCCTTTTGTTTGGTTCTCCTGGTCCTTTTGGCCTATTGTTTTTTGTAGTTTGACATGGTACAGGACTAATTGTCTATTTCTCTTGTAACCATGGGGTTTTAGGATCTCGTTCAAAGCCTGTTTTGGTGGTTGAAGTGTATTGTGTTATCTGTGAGGCCACCTTGGTCACCTTGCTTTGGTTGGTGACCTGTTTCACCCTTGGGCTATTGTATTTTCAGTTCGGGCTTCATTGATTTTTTTTGGATTTGTAAAAGGTTTCAAGAACCCTTCAAAACCTGTTTTCCTTAACCAAAAATATATCTCATACATATGATAAATATATAATAAAATTAAAACTAAATTTATAAACTAATTTAAAACTATATTTATATACCAGAGCTTACCCTTCCACTTGGACTTTGACAACAAATACTCTTCTTCAAAATGCAACCCTTCGGTGTCTTCAGTATTAGATAGGCCCTGAGAATCATCAAAATCTCTTTCACCCCTTTCTTCCTTGCCTTTCAGATTAATGAATTCCACAATGGAGTGGGCTTTAATGTGCTCATAAATTAACACCATTAAAACCTCATGCAGTGAAGGATTTGCAATAGTTTTCTCCCTAACTCCATTAAGACTAGCACTTGAAGAAGAAAAAAGTTAAAAGTGAATTTAATTTTTAATACCATGCCTAAAATGATTTAACAAAACAAAGTGATGCGAGAAAACCCTTAAGCATCTAGTATCAAAGGTAACATAGTAAATAATGGCTCGCAACACAAAACACCATAACTTCTTGATACAGTCAAGCTCAAAATATGTCTTATCTTCCTTCTTCACAAGGGCCTCCCTCCCTGCCTCTCTCTCTCTCTCTCTCTCTCTCTCTCTCTCTCTCTCTCACTCACTCTCTCACTCACTCACTCACACACATACACACACCCAAATCCTTGGGAAAGTCATCAAGGACCACATCCAAAATGTAGTGCCTGCCCCTAGTTTACATTCAATTATTATTGCCAAACTCTTTTAGGCCAGTTTATGTTTATGCTTAATGATTAGTAGTAGTGTTTTCTAGGTTATTGGATATTGTTTTCATACTCAGTATTTTATATGATGAGACTAATTGGTACTAGTTACTTCATGTATGGATGATTATACCTTGATGATGATTATTTACAATGATTAGTTAGATGGATTATTTATACGTGTATTTTATGGATACTTACCCCATACTACATGTGTATGGTGTGCATGTATGTTTTCTTTACGTGTGACATTTCTAATGTGGTTAAGAAAGGGAGTCGTAGTCACTTGCTAGTCAGGAGCTACATGATGCACCACTTCTTGTCATTGCCTCTTTAGTTTAGAATAGATGTGTTTGTACATGCATGGATTTTATGCAGATTGCAGGTACCGGGTATCGACTTTCCTGAATTTCTAGGATGAGCGTACCCTATTGCAATATCTCAATGGTAAGAGATGGGAAATAAATTCTTGAGTCCAAATCATAACATTAAAATCAATTGTCCTAGAAATTAGGACAAGTATCTGAGATGATTACCCTTCCAAATTCGTCGTAAGACATAAATTCGTGATTATAACCCTTGAGTTTGATTTCCTATGTTATATTTTATGATGGGTTTTCATATTTTGTCTTGTAAGTCTTTGGTGATTTTTCTATTAATTAAGTCAAATTAAAAGATTAACTAATGATTTAATTTAATGAAAAATTATCAAGATAATTTCAATATTTAATTATATTTAATTAATTGGGTAATTAATTTAATTTAAAGAATTAAACTTAAAGAGAAAATTATAATCTAATTTAGAGCATAATAATATTTATTTAATTTAATAATAATATATTTAGGAGATCATTTTTTAATAAATGCTAAATATTAGTATTACTTAAGATAATAAATATTTTATCAAAAAATGCTTCAAAAATTAAATAAAGAGAGAATAAGAAATTAATTTATTAAAGATATTTTAAATTGCAAAAAGTGTGCATGAATATCCAAAAAGTAAATAAAGAGTTAAAAGATTGTGATCAACAAGTTCCCTCATGTGATTGCACAATCAATGTCCCAAATTTAGGGGAGAACTCCATATCAGAGATTGAGAGTTCTTTTTACAAGGACTGAGATTTTTGGAGAAGGGAATTTTAGAGAGAATGTTTTGGGAGAAAAGAGAATTCTCTCACAATCTTCAGGTGGTTGCGTATTAGCATTAGATTCAGGAAGAATCTTGTACTTTACTCACATAATGAATTTTGCAATTTAATATTCCTCTCTACATCATGTTTGTTGAATTGTTTTTCCAAAATTCATTTGTGATGAATCTTTCAATCTTTCATTTTGAATTTACTAGTATTTATATTGAACTCTATCTGTATACGAGGATTGAAATTTAGGGAAACCCTCATTCTATTAATTGAATAGTCATTATTTAATCAAAGTTAGTTTTAAAAAGAAATCAAATTTAGAATGAAAATTTGACTGGTTTATCTGGGTTCCCCTATCAGACTAAATTTGCAATGCTTTATATATATATATATATATATATATATATATATATATATATATATATATATATATATATATATATATATATATATATATATATATATATATATATATATATATATATATATATATATATTGAAGGGAGGGGCTTGTTTTAAAATACTTTATATCAAAATAAATAAGAAATAAATAAATTTTTGGGAGGGAGGGAGGTTTCATTCCCCACCTCCCCTCTCGACGACATTTTAAAGTCATGTTGAATGTAGTAAGGACTGTGGTAGCAACAACAATACCTTGTACTACTGCTGCGGCCACAAGCCAATTACAACTAACAACCATTTAATAGCCGCATGAAACAATCAGGCCAATGGGCCATAAACACACACATCATATTGTTTTTTATTTTAAATTTTAAAAAAAAAAATTTAATTTATTAAAATTTAATTATTATTTATTAAAAATCTTATTAATAGATTTTGTTATAAATTAATTAATTAATGTTTAATAATTTATTTATATAAGTTTTCTTTTTAATAATTATTAAATTAATTTAATTTAAAAAATAAATTAATAATAGAATATTACCTAATAACATTTAAGTTATTTATTTAAAATTATTATTTTAATAATTTATTAGAAATAATTATTTTAAAGTCATCTTATAATAATTAATAATGAACTTTGAAATTTCATCAGATAAAGGTAATTGTGTAATATGTTCAAGTACGAGAATGGGTTAAGTTGTAATGGTAAAATGTAAACCTCATATATTTGAAAACTTACATTGAAACAAAAACTTAAACCTGATTGTTAGCTTAGACTGTGTGTCTTTAAAATCAAACAAAACTATGAAACTACACTGTTAACTATATGTTGTCTTATGTTTTAGGGTTTAGGTTGACTAGAGTGTTGACCAATCTTAAGGTGTTTACCAGAGGCTCAAAAGTTATGTGTTTGTGATGTCATGATGATGATTTGATCTTGATCTTTTATACTCAACCATGGTAATGTTTCTGGTATGCTCTATGATGAGTTTGGATCTATTGTTCATTATTGCTTTTAGTGTTCTTGTGTAAAACTGAGATGAATGATATGACCTATTTGACCTAACCTTTGAGTCATCAATCAGTTATTTTTGGATGCTTTCTAGTTGCTTGTAAAGGACTGAGGTGTTATTGTGAATTTTCTTTTGATGCTATCTAGACACCTGTATAGGGCTAAGGTGAAAATTGTGATTCTTTGATTTTTACCTTTTATGAGCCCAGGGTAGGTAATTTGTATGTTAAGTTGGAAAGTGGCTTGCAATGGAGGCCGAGGCCCTAAAGAGGCTGACGAGTAACCCATTGTAAGTAGTTAATAAGTGAAAAAACTACACTAAACGAGAGTAAAATGAACCTAATAAGAGTCTTTGTCATTCTTCACCCATGCCTAAGCGTTAGTACATACTAGGATGGGAGTATAGAGGACACTTGGTTGCGACCATGCATCATTAGTATGCCTTGTCAGTACAAAAGGATATTAGTGTCACATAGAGTCACTAGGAGGCCGAAGGATTAAAAGACTACCGGGTAACCCTAGATTTGGTTCATGTGATGACACTTTCCCACTAGCAGTATATATTTCCTACATGTCTTTGTTTGCCTTTGGGTTTAAATATTGATTTATCTTGGAACCTTTGAGTTAGATTACTTTTAGCATTTTCCTTGACCTAGATATTACTTTTGACTTTTGGGATTAACATCCTGTTTGGGACTTGAGACTATCTCCTAGCATGGTGGGAGTGGACCTTTTTGGGTTAGCATGAGGTTGAGTGGTAGTGCTTTTTACTTTTACCATTGAGATCCATTCGTAATGCCGCGGTTGGAGTTCCTTGTTCTGCATTTCCTTTCATTCTATCTTTGTGTATTATGATGGATGGTTATATCTATATGGTGGATGATTTTACTTATTGTATTGCACTTTGTTTCATGGATCCAAAAAGGATGAGGTAATCTATTTAATAAATGTATATTCTTTCAGCCTTTCATACCCTATGACATGTACAGTGGATGATTATGCATTCCAAATTAATGCCAAGTGGCATTTGGAACAAATGTATATTATTAAATGGATTGAACTTGTAGTTAATCTTTCATGTGGATGTGTTATTTATTAGAGTTAGTATTATTTAAATTTAAATGTGACTCAGTGTCTTGGGATCCTTAACAAATTTAATCTGTTATGTTTGCTTATGTATGATTGTATGTTATTGCTTTCGCTACTTCATGATTTTGTATGTGTTATTCTTTTTTTTTTAATGTTTCGAAAACTTAGTAAAACCTTAGGTTAATTTATTTGGATCCCTTGGAGGGGAATTACTCAAAAACTTGTAGTCTTTATAGAAATTTCTCCCCTTCGTCAAAATTCCAGTCACTATGGAGATAATTTATTCATTGATAATGATGTTTCTTCCCTCCAAATTCAATGAATAATCACTCTACTTCCTCTGAAACAACTTTGTGAGCTTAAGTTTTATGAAGTCTCACCATGAAGGTGGTGAGGCCTCCACTTTCCAAAATTTCCCACACCCTCAAACACCTCTTCCATTTGTCATAGTTTGAAGGTTCCCGCCTTATCCTTTGGCTTCCCATCTTAGTTATGTGATTTTTAGCCTACAAAAAAACTTACAGAGGATACTCACCAAAGTGAGCAAGGCTAAGATAATGGTAATAGTCCTCAAAATGTCCCAAAAAACATGTGGAGTGACAAGGTCATTAAAACACTTGTCATTCACTTAGCAGTCTTACATCTTGAAATCAAAGAAACATCCTTTCTAATAATTATTCCTTCCTTATCATTGATTAATTCATAACCAATATATGATATGACATTGCTAGGAAGGCTATCATCACCCTACCATGTCACAACCCCTTGACACCTTAGAGGCACATTGGTTATGGCATCAACCACCATATTAGACTCATGATACACATGAGTAATGTAATAGAAATCTAAAGTGTTAAGGATGTATTTGGTCTCCCTAACAATGTTTTCTATATTCCACGAAGGTCTTTCAGTTCCTTTAAAATAATTAACAATATTCATAGAATCTCCTTCTAAAGAAAGTTTGGATATTTCCTATGTTTTTGCCAATTTAGTTATCTGGAGAGTGGTCATTGCCTCGGTGATATGGTTATTTTGAGATCCCAAGGGGACGGTCATTCTCATATTATTGTTGTATTTTCCTTGTATGCTTTATTTTTTCTCTTGCTTTATGTATTTCTCTTCTATTGACTCTTATTTTTTAATAATATTATGCATCTATCATGCACACTTTTGCTACCATTTTTCCTATAACTAGTATTAGAAAACAAGTTTGAAGATCTTTGAAAGCTAAAGGTTGTGGCTATGAGAATTTATTGTAGGTAAAGTGAGGAGAGAAGAAGGTTGGGTCGAATGGAAGGAGATTGAAAGTCTTAGGTGAACATGTCATGTTGCAATGACAAAAGAAGAACTAGCCATGTCCATGTCATACAGAGACAGAAGGTGAATCCATTGCATTTACCCTACAAAGATAGAGTAAAAAACAAGTAGAGTGTTTCTAGAGAGTAGTTCAAGTTTAATAGGTACCTTGAAACCAATAAATAGTTTTTCAAATAGTTTTGTTTGATAGAAATAGAGTTAACAACATTTCGTGATATAGAGAACTTAAATGGGAATAAATTTCCCTTATGGAAATCTCAAATGGGGGATATAATGATTTAAAGAATCAATATTTTCCAATTGAAATAATATCAAAGAAACCCACAAAAATGTCAGAGATGAAGGTTGGAGAGGATGGATAGAAAGGTTGTTGCAACTATCTGCTAATACCATACCAACTATATTAATTTTAGTATTGTTGGAGGGAAGACAACAAAAGTATTGTGAAAAAAGTTACATAATTTGTATGAGTAAACACAGCTTCAAATCAAGTTCTCTTAATGAAGAAACTATACAACCTCAAGATGAAGGAGGGTGCTTTAGTGGCAGAGCACTTAAATGAGTTTTATAACCACCATCCAACTTGGCTCTATTAAAATTGCTCTGGATTATGAGATTAGAGTCATCCTCCTAATGTGATCCATGATAGATAGTTGGGAGAACTTGATTGTAGCCATACACACTTATGCACTAGTAAGAACCCTAAATTTTGATGATGTTTGCAATAGCTTAATGAATGGGGGGCTATGAAAAAAATCTATTGCATAAAATAGGAGAATCCTTAACTACAAGTAACCATAGTAGAAAAATTGAACAAAGCCATAAAGGGTGTTCAAGGTCAAGAGGTGGATCAAAATCAAAAAGTGGTAGGTTGACTTGTTATCATTGTGGAAACCTAGGTCATGTGAAAAAAGGAATGTTGAATCTTGAAGTGAGAGTGAAGGGATTTGAAATTGGGAAATGCAAATAAGAAATCAGTCAGCACAAATGAAGCTGAAAGAACAACTGTAGTTTTAGATAATGAGGTTTTATTTACTATTTCAAAGGAAGATGCATGTTTATATACCTCTACTAATATAATTGATTGAATTCTTGATTTTGGGACATCTCATCATGTAACCCTAAATAAGGATAACTTTATTGCATATAGTTCTGGTAATTATGGTTGAGTGCATTTGGGAGACAATCATTTTTGTAATTTTGTTGGAGTGGGACTTGTCCAAATCAAGACAAAGGATGGACAAAACAATTTACTAAGATAAGTTAGGCTAGTTCTAGAGATGCATATGAGTTTAATCTCTATGGGACATTTGGATAATGAATACTACTCGACAAGTTTTGTAAAAAGTGGCTAGAAGATTAGTAAAGGGGTGTCACTCATGACCCTAGGATCTAAGGTAGGAACATTATATATATTAAGCGTAATAGAATATAAATCAAATGTTGTTATTTCTACAAAAGAAGAAAATTTTAGCAGATTTCTAGTATAAATGCTTGGGTCATATGAGTCAAAAGGGCCGAAAAATTGTCATGGACAAAACTTTGTTGGGCTAGGTTTGAAATCTTATAAACTTGATCTTTGTGAGAATTGTATTTATGGTAGGCAACAAAGGGTTTCATTTCTTAGAGGTGGTCATGAGAGGAAAATAAATTAATTAGAATTGATACATTTTGATATATTTGGGTCAGTAAATAATAGATCATTAGGAAGAGCCTCATAGTTTGTCACTTTTATAGATAATGCATCTAGGAATGTTTGGGCTTTCCCTATGAAAGGTAAAGATGAAATATTCAAGATATTTTAGAAGTTTCTATTGAAAGAGAGACTAATAATTTTCTCAAGTGTTTAAGAACAAACAATGGTGAATATTATTCTAATAGTATTACAATAGGTTTGGCATAAAGCATGAGAAAATTGTGCCCCCTTACTCCTCAATGAAATGGGATGCATAAAGAATGAATCACAATATCATGGAGAAGGAGAGGAGCATGTCATCAAACTCTAATTTTTTTTTTAAAATGGACAAAAGCATTAAGAACAACTTGTTGTCTCATAAATTGATCTCCTACCATAGCCTTGGATGGTGGCATTCCTAAAAAAGTTTGGATTGGTAAGAAGGTAAACTATTCTCACTTAAAGTCTCTGGGTGTGAAACATTTGTGCATATTCCCAAAGAAACTAGAACTAAGTTAGATGATAAATCCATGAAATAAATTTTCTTGGGATATGTGGATGGTGAATTTGGTTATCATTTATGGGATCTAGTTAAATAGAAGATTTTTAGAAGCATGGATGCTATATTTAATGAACCAAAGATGTTCAAGAGGATTGCATAAACTCTAGAGGAAAGGAAAGTTGTCGATAGGATTGACGAACAACAAGAAAACATCCCATCAATGCAAGAAATTGGGTAGCAAAATCAAGAGTATAATGGGAAACAAGAGGAGAATGAGGACAACAAGAAATCTCACAAGATCCCTTATAAGAATTCAACTTGAACAACAAAAGTGTATACCCTCATATTATATCTTGTTAACTGGTGAAGGTAAAACTGCCAATTTCAGGAAGCTTGTGAAGATGAGCATAGTAAAGGATGGAAGAAAGCGATGCAAGAAGAAATAGACAAATTTTTGAAAAAAAAAGGTCTTGGGAGTTGGTTAAGCTTCCAAAAGGAAGAGCTCCACAAAACAAATAGATATACAAGATCAAGCATGAAGCTGATAAGAGAAAGGAAAGATACAAAGAAAGGTTGGTTATGAAAGGATTTTGTCAAAAAGAAGATATAGACTTTATTGAATTTTTTTCACCTATTGTTATAATGACATCCATAAGTATTAGTTTTGGTCTTGTTGCTTCTTTAGATTTAGAATGTGAACAATTAGGTGTGAAGATAGTCTTTCTTCATGGGTAATTAGAGAAAGATTTATATGGAGCAGCTAGAAGTTTTCAAAGAAAAAGGTAAAGACAAATTGGTTTGTAAGTTGAAGAAGAGTCTCTATGGGATGAAACAAGCACCTTGTTAGTAGTATAAGAAATTTGATTCATTCACATTGGAACATAGTTATAAAAGTTTACAATCTAATCATTGTGTCTACATCAAGAGATACAACCAAGAAAGATGCATTATTTTATTGTTGTATGTAGATGATATGTTACTTCTTGGACATATGATTAATCAAAGAAAGATTTGGGTAAATAATTTGCAATGAAAGGTTTAGGTCTAGGACAACATATAATGGGCATGAAGATCATGTGTGAAAGAGAGAAGAAAATAATATGGTTGTTAGAAGAAAAATATATTGAGAAGGTTCTTGATAGGTTCAATATGAAGGATGCCAAGCCTGTTAGTACACCTCTTGCATCCCAATTCAAATTGAGTAAAGAGTCATGTCCTCATGATGATAAAGAAAATATTGAAATGAGTAAAATTCCTTATGCTATGGTAACTACTCTACCAAATATTACACATTTAATGGGATGTCAAGCTAGTTAGTACACCTCTTGCATCCCAATTCAAATTGAGCAAAGATTCATGTCCTCATGATGATAAAGAAAAGATTGAAATGAGTAAAACTCCTTGTGCTATGGTAACTACTCTACCAAATATTACACATTCAGTGAGAGTTGTGAGTGGGTTCCTTGCAAATCTAGGTAAACAACATTGGAAAGCAGTAAAGTGGATTTTGAGGTATCGTAAGGGTACTAGCCATTATTGTTTATACTTTGGTAATAATGATGTGATGCTTAAAGGTTACACTGATACATATATGGCTGGAAATGAAGACACTAAAAAGTTCATCACTAATTATTTATACACTTTTGTAGGTGTTGCAATATCTTGGGTGTCTAAACTATAGAAAATAGTAACTCTTTCAACTACATAGGCAAAATACATAGCCACAATAAAAGATTGCAAAGTGATGTTGGGGATAAATGATTCCTTAAAGAGTTAGGAGTAAAACAAGAGAAATATGTGTTATACTACAACAATTAGTGTGCTATTCATATGGCAAAAAATCTAGTGTTTTATTCATGGACCAAGAACATTGACCTAAGGCACCATTGGATTAGGTAGGTGCTGGAGGAGGGACAGTTACATGTGGAAAAGATTCATATAGATGAAAACCATGTTGATATGTTCACAAAAAAATTGCCAAGAGCGAAGCATGAGTTGTGCAAAGATTTAGTGGGTCTGGGATGATTTGATGTCTACAATTCTCATCAAATATCATATTAACCACATGCATCAAGTTGTCCACAAGTAGTTGAAGTGTTTATTAAAAAATTTAATTTTATGAAGCTTCGAGATGTTGGCACACAATTTAGACTTCCAAATTGATTTTTGGTACCATGTTTTTACTACTCTTCGATTTTATGCATCAAAAATATCCTTTATAGATAGGTAATGTAAGAATGCTACAGAGTGGTGTTGGTGAATGAATAATAAAAATATAATCAATGTCTTAAGTGGGTTTTGAATATTCTAAAATTATTGTTGTATGCTCCTTGTATGCTTTATTTTTACTATTGATTTGTGTATTGCTCTTCTATTCACTGTTATTTGTCAGTAATATTGTGCTTCTATCACACTTTCTGCTGCCATTTTTCCTAACAGAGGTTTGCAAATGAATGTAAGTTTTCGTGTTAAGCAATGTTGTCCCAATCATGATCAACTTTCTCTCTTTGGGACAGAAAAATGGTGAATATTTAATTCTCATGAGACCTCATTCAACAAATTATTCTTTCATGACTACTGCAACTAATGAGCAGCTAGAACACTTTTAGGACTGGTTAAAAGTTTTCTCTTTTTGCTCAATATGAATTAGATATACCTCTTGGATAAGACAGAAGAATGTCATTCCTAATTTCTAAAGTTACAATATACATGAATATACTTGATTTTCATCGTAAAAAAGCAAGTGTGCAGCAAAATTGTAAGACAATCATTACTGTCATAAACAATGTTCATGGTATTTAGATTTTTGGGCAAGTTTTGCGAACCAGGCATTGCATAGTAATTCATTTTTGGGTGGCTCTATGATTTAAAAATGATACTCAATGCAGGTTTAGGTATATGGAAGGATCTTTATTTCCTTAAGAGCTTCATACAGCTATCCAAAGAGCATGTTGACAGGCTTCATAACTCTAGGACAGCCATGGTTATCTTTTGAACTTTAGTTACATTGTCACAAAAACTTAATTTGGATGAAGAATATGATCAAAGAGACTGTGCATATGTTTAATAATGAAGACTTTAAAATATAATAAGTTTTTCAAGTTTCCAGTTATTTGGAATTGATCAACTTAAGGCTAGTGATGATAAACTCTAATCTTTCTTGTTTGATATTGTCTTTGCTTTTTTGTAGGAGTAGGATGTGGGAAATACTATGAAAACATGTTGAGGCATGCTGAATGCATACTAAAGTTGAGCTAATAAATCTTCTACAGCAGATTCACTTTTGCATGATGAATAGAGAACTAGAGTTGCATGAGGGGGAAAAGCCATGAACCTGATATTTAGTTGCAATTCACTCAAAGAATCACCTTATCTCATTGTAACTTAAAGTTGTATTAGGTTGTTCTAAATTTGAGATTAGGTTAAATTAATCAATAAAACAAACTGTAAGATCACTTCTTTAAAAGCTGGTGTATTATTCAATTTGAGAGGAACATAGGAGAAATTTTTTGAGAGCATAAAGACAAGGACAATGATGATACTTTTTCAATGTAAGTCTTTCGAAAGTGTATCAAATTTTCACAACTTTTTGGTTCTTCACACAAATGGTGATGCATTTGCATTTTCTATGCTTGAAAATTTAGATTATTTAATGAAATAATAAAGTTATTAATTTTTGTAATACTTGTACGTGTAATATGATAGTTTATGCAATTACTTTCCTTTCATCATAGCTGGTGCATTTGGTGTTTCAAAGCACCCCCTCACATGACTGCTTCAATTCTCAAGTTAACTTTAATTACCATTCCGTCATATTGGTAAGAGAATCCCACCCTTGACCTCCATCATTTGGCAATTGTTTCCCATCCACTTCTTCTATGTGTCTCTTATGCACATCATAGGACTACTTCAATTCTCAAGCAAAATTTTATTACTAGTCATCTTGACGTTAATTTCCAATTAGGATAGATGGTCCATTTGGTGTTTCAAAACACTTCTCATTGTTAAGAAAATACCACCCCTCACCCATCCATTTCTTCCTACATGTCTCTTATGCCCACGTCATAGGATTGCATCAATTCTCAAGTTCAATATTTATTACCAAGCATTTTGCTTCAATGTTCACATGAGTGCTTTGATTCTCGAGTTAACTTTGATTACCATTCCATCATATTGGTAAGAAAATGCACCCCCTCACCCCCATTAGTTGGCATATCTTCTCCCATCCACTTCTTTCTATGTGTCTCTTATGCACCTCATAGGACTACTTCAATTCTCAAGCTAGATTTTATTACCAATCATCTTGAGGTTAGTTTCCTTTTATGATAGGTGGTCCATTTGGTGTTTCAATGTCACCCTTCACCCATCCATTTCCTCCTACATATCTCTTATGCCCACATCATAGGGTTGCTTCAATTCTCAAGTTTAATTTTTATTACCAAGCATTTTGCTTCAATGGTCACATGAGTGCTTCAATTCTCGAGTTAACTTTAATTACCATTTCATCATATTGGTAAGACTATGCCACCCCTCACTCCCATCCTTTGGCATATCTTCTCCCATCCTCTTCTTTCTATGTTTCTCTTATGCACATCGTATGACAGTTCATCAATTCTCAAGTCAGATATCATTACCAATCATCTTGAGGTTAGATTCCTTTTAGGATAGGTGGTGCATTTAGTGTTTCAAAACACCTTTCATTGTTAAGACAATTTCATCCCTCACACATCCATTCATTCCTACATGTCTCTTATGACCACATCATAGGATTGTTTTTATTCTTAACTTCAAGTTCTATTACCAAGCATTTTTCTTCAATGGTCACATGAATGCTTTGATTCTTGAGTTAACTTTAAGTATATTTTCATCATATTGGTAAGACAATGCTACCCCTCACCCCTATCATTTGGCATACTCCCATCCACTTCTTTCTATTTTTCTCTTATGCACGTCATAGGACTGCTTCAATTCTCAATCTACATTTTATTAACAACCATCTTGAGAGGTTAATTTCCTTTTAAGATAGGTGGTGAATTTGGTGTTTCAAAACACCCCTCATTGGTAAAGACAATGCCACCCCTCGCCTATCCATTTCTTCCTACATGTCTCTTATGCCCACATCATAGGATTGAATCAATTCTCAAGTTCAATATTTATTACCAAGCATTTTGCTTCAATGCTCACATTCTAGATTTTGATTCAAATTTTCTTACTTATCTCTTTGATGCCCATGTAAGAAAAATGATTCAATTCTCAAATTGATTTTTATTATATTGCTTGCAAAATACTTCTTGGCATCCTCTTACTTTTATGCATAGCACCCCACATCACCCTATTATTTAGCATTTTTTTACCAATTTTCAAACTATAATTTATGGCCTATTCCATCATCTTATTATATTGGCAAGAATAACAACGCTAAAACACTCCACATCACCAAGTCCAAATCACCCCATTGTTTAGCATTTACCAATTCTCAAACTAAAATTTATGGCCAATTCCATCTTCTTAATACATCAGTAAGAAGAACAATGCTAAACTACTCCACATCACCCCATCATTTGGCAATTTTCTCAATTGTGAAATTAATTTTATTACCATTCCACACCATCTTATTATATTGTTAAGATAATGCTACACATTCCCACGTGAGAAAAATGATTCAACCACTCCAACATCACCCGATCATCTGGCATCTCTCCTAATTCTCAAATTAATTTTTATCACCATTCCACATCATTTTATTATATTGGTAAGAAAAACAATGCTAAACCACTCCACATCACCCCATCATTTGGAAACTCTCTCAATTGTGAAATTAATTTTATCACCATTCCACATCATCTTATTATATTATTAAGATAATGCTACACATGCCCACATGAGAAAAAATGGTTCAACCACTCCAACAACACCCCATCATTTGACATCTCTCTCAATTCAAAAATTAATTTTATTATCATTCCACATCATCTTATTATATTGGTAAGAACAACAATGCTAAACCACTACACATCACCCCATCATTTGGCAACTCCCTCAATTGTGAAATTAATTTTATTATCATGTGGCATCTCTCTCAATTCTCAAATTAATTTTATTACAATTCCACATCATCTTATTATATTGGTACGAACAACAATGCTAAACCACTCCACACCACCTCATCATTTGGCAACTCCCTCAATTATGAAATTTATTTTATTACCATTCCACATCATCTTTTTATATTGTTAAGACAATGCTACACATGTGCACGTGAGAAAAATGATTCAACCACTCCAACATCACCCCATCATTTGTCATCTCTCTCAATTCTCAAATTAATTTTATTACCATTCCACATCATCTTATTATAATAGTAAGAACAACAATGCTAAATCACTCCAGATCACGCCCATCATTTGGCAACTCTCTCAATTGTGAAATTAATTTTATTACCATTCCACATCATATTATTATGATAATGCTAGACATGCCCGCGTCAGAAAAATGACTCAACCACTCCAACATCACCCCCATCATTTGGAAACTGTCTCAATTGTGAAATTAATTTATTAACATTCCACATCATCTTTTTATATTATTAAAATAATGCTACACATGCCCACATGAGAAAAAATGATTCAACCACTCCAACATCACCATTCCACATCATCTTATTATATTGATAAGAACAACAATGTTAAACTACTTCACATCAACTCATCATTTGGCAACTCTCTCAATTATGAAATTAATTTTATTACCATTCAACATCATATTATTACATTGTTAAGATAATGCTACACATGCCCATGTGAGAAAAATGATTCAACCACTCCAACATCACCCCATCATTTGGCAACTCTCTCAATTGTGAAATTAATTTTATTACCATTCCACGTCACCTTATTATATTATTAAGATAATGCTACACA
Source organism: Cupressus sempervirens (assembly GCA_028749045.1). Lineage (NCBI taxonomy): Eukaryota > Viridiplantae > Streptophyta > Pinopsida > Cupressales > Cupressaceae > Cupressus > Cupressus sempervirens. Next base: position 148,621,434 of record CM053790.1, read on the forward strand.
TGCCCACTTGAGAAAAAATGGTTCAACCACTCCAACATCACCCCATCATTTGACATCTCTCAATTCTCAAATTAATTTTATTACAATTCCACATCATCTTATTATGTTGGTAAGAACAAAAATGCTAAACCACTCCACATCACCCCATCATTTGGCAACTCCCTCAAATGTGAAATTAATTTTATTACCATTCCACATCATCTTATTATATTGTTAAGATAATGCTACACATGCCCACATGAGAAAAATGATTCTACATCATCTTATTATATTGGTAAGAACAACAATGCTAAACCACTCCACATCACCCCATCATTTGGCATCTCTCTCAATTCTCAAATTAATTTTATTATTGTTCCACACCATCTTATTATATTGGTCAGAACAACAATGCTAAACCACTCCACATCACCCCATCATTTGGCAACTCTCTCAATTGTGAAATTAATTTTATTACCATTCCACATCATCTTATTATATTGTTAAGATAATGCTACACATGCTCACGTGAGAAAAATGATTCAACCACTCTAACATCACCACATCATTTGGTATCTCTCTCAATTCTCAAATTAATCTTATTACCATTCCATGTCATCTTCATATATTGTTAAGAAAATGCTACACATGCCCACGTGAGAAAAATGATTCAACCATTCCACATCACCCCATCATTTGGCATCTCTCAATTCTCATGTGAGGCCTCGCCCCAACCCATCGTGGCATAGTGTTACATTATTATTATTTTGATACTCACGACTCGAGATGTTGGGACATTATCTGATGATTTGAACCTATTTTATTATTTCATGTTGTGTGATGTTACTTTCAGATATTTGGTGTTCATCATTTAATGTTTTATGTATATGTATGTTGATGAAATAAGTAAATGTAAGATTAACACTTTGATTTAAGAGATTCTAATGGTTAAGAATTGAGTAGGATGAGAGAAACCCTGACTGATTTATAGATGTATGTTTTAATTTATGTGATTTCATGATATGTATATACATATGTGCATGTGATTTTATGGAACTACTGATGTGTGCAATGAGTGTGCAGGATATTTTAGCCGAGAAATCCGACGGAGGAATAGAACTGATCCCTATGTGCCATTTGTGGAAACCTTGTTGTTTGTAACTTACTTTTATTGTGAGATGCATAAATGTATCTTTTCGTGATCAGTAAATGTTATGTTTCGTAACTGTGTTCTTTAGTGTCGCTTGACACTTGTGAATTTGCATATGCATTCCAGCATGCTAGTTAGGGTTAACTGTGTAACCTTTGGACCTAAGTCGGACTAAGTTAGTAACCTTTTTCGCTAATTTGTTTCTTAACCGAGTTTAGTCACCCCTAATCCGAACTAGTGCTTAATCAACATTTTAGAGTTGTTAGATGGTCCTAAATATTTCCTAGCTTTTGTTTGGTTCCAAATCTTTTCCTAAGGCTTTAAAACATGGAATCTTTATACCCAAGGGGTATGGGTATGGGTTAGGGGTATTTTCCACCCCCTAAGCCCCTTTTTTTGACTTTTGAGGTCACTCAAAAAGTCAATCTTTGCCTTTGTACGAAAATTGAAAGTGGTTATCATGAGTTGCATCACCTCAACTCCACTGAGTGGTTAACCTTAGGATTGGTTGAGTTAGAAACTTCTTGATTTGTAGGTGAATGAGGGAAGTAATTGCCCTTTTTGATGGTTGAGTTTGGATATTATTTAGAGGCCTTTCTTGGAGTAGTTTTGGTTGCTACCCAATATCTACTTTTAGACAGGAGTCTTGGAATATTGAAGGCAAGGAAGGAAAAGCTCTACTCAAATTGTTCATTTACCATTACCTCTTTGTGAAGGTAGGAGTTCTTCATCTCCCTTGTTCAGATTATTCATGCTTCTTTCATGCATATGCTATTTTGTTGTTGTTTGGATGCTTGTATGTATGTTGGGTATGTTGGGAAGGATTGAAAACCATGTTTTTGAATGCTTTTCTTTCATGTTCTTGTGTGAATTTTTGAAGTTCTCTTGTATGGGTGTTTTGGCATTACTCACCCTTGGATAGGGCAGAAGTGGCCAATTTTGGGAAAGGTCCTTTTAGTTGGACTCCAACAAGTGTAGAGTCTCTTCTCAGGACGATAAGAGGGAGAGAGGGTAGGGTGTTATGGGCCCTTACCTGTCAGCACAAACCTCATATGAGTTTGGCATGTTAAAATGGAAGAATGGAAGTTCTTGATTTATAGCCCCGATTGGGCATCTATTTTGGTGTTGTGTCTGACTTCTCCTATTGGAAAAATCCACCTTTCTCTAGTTTTGATTCATTGTGAACCCTGTTGTGAAAACCTAGTATGAATATACATGTTTGATTTTGTCTCTTAGTCATGCTTGTTTGACACCTGATCAGATTTTGTTCTCTCCACGATCTTAGCAATGTATTGCAAAAAAATGGTATGGATCCCTTGATAAGGGTCATGAAGGAACTTCAATTAAATTGTTGTAATTTTGGAATTGGAATCCTATGTAATTTGTATTTCAAAACCTTGTTGTAATGGCAACAACGTCGAGTTTTCTTCCTAGTTCTTTCCCGGCTGAGCCTTTGAATCAGGTTTGCCAATAAAAGGGTGATTGAGTATTATTGATTCTCATGAGATTTTTGGTATCTTTTGGTTATATGGATGCACATCAAAAATAAAATGAAATGATGATGGTTCAATTAAGAAAAATTTCAAGTTTTCTTATATGTTGGAAACGAAAATTGTGTTATTAATGAAGGTTCAATTTTGTGATTATTGTAAACCAAAAATAAATCTTGCAATGTTAGTTTAAGTAGATATTGGATTCTTGGCTTAACTAGGTGTTAGCAAAATTCAATGACAAAAATTTGTATATATATATATATATATACCCTCCTTTGATAAAGGGGTAAAATTGGTAGTCATACTTAGACATAAAAAAATGTATCTTTATGTTTTTTTTTGTTCTTTTAAATTTTCAACACTTAGAAAAATTTGTCAAATTTTTTTTTACATTCCTAGAGCAAAAGCCCTCTGGATTTTGTATGGGCTTGAGATTTAATGTTATATTGCAATAGAGAATATTCCTGAAGATATTCCTAAATTTAAAATTAGAATAGGGTCTCCACATTGGTCTCCACCTCTTGGTCTGCGCACCTTTTTGTCATTGGGCAGTGTGTTGTACCCTTGGCCAGTGCTTGGCTTTGGAAAGCGCATGGGAGTAGGGTGTAGGGAGAGTATAGGGGGGAGGTTTAGTCTAGGCTTAGTTTAGGTTAGTAAATATGTTAGTTAGTTAAAAAAAAAAAAGGTTAGCTTATGTTATGATTAGTTATTTTATATATATTTGTTTATAGTATTGTTAGTTAAGAAAAGGTTAGTTTATATTAGTAGTTAGTTTAATTTATTAAAGTTTCTAAGTTAGTTATATATTATGATAGTAAAATTTAGTTAGTTTTAGTATTAATGTTAATTTATTTTTTTGAATATTAATTAGTTTTAATTTAAAGGTTAGTCTATTTTTTTTAAAATAAGTTTAAATGTAGATTTTATTTGTTAGATGGTTTAAATTTCTAAAGTTTTTTTTTTAAGAACATTGAACTTGTATTGTATGAAAATTAAGTTAGTAGTGTCAATGCATTAATTTTCTATTTTTAATTTCTCCTTATTTTAGTTTACATTATTTAATTCGACTTTTCAAAATATCGGTTAGTTGTCAATTGATGTTCGTCTAAGAGATTAATAAGTGATCTTGATTGGATATTTCAATTAATTTAACCCGAATTCATTTAAATTGTTATTTAAATAATTTTCATATATTGTTGTAAGTTAATGAAATAACGAAACAAATGTCGACATCAGATTAATAACGAGAGTTCAAAATCTTAACGATGTATTCCTTCTCAAGATTATAAACTTGAGATGAAATGTAGAGAACCTTTACTTTAACTGTGATCATAACCATTTTGGAGTTAGAGCATTTTAATTATTAATTATTTTAAAAAAATTGTGTGTTTTTTTGCCCTCGTATTTTGGGCATGACATTTTGGTATCAGAGCCAAGTTTCAACACTAGGAACCTTAAACCATTGTGCTTCCTAACTTAACTCAAACATTTAATTGTGTAGATGCCTCTTGTTACTCGAAGCAACCGGTGAGACAGAGGTCATAGGGCTAGGGGTGGTAAAGCGGGACAGGAGGATGGACCACCACCACCTCCACCTCCACCTCCATCGCCACCAAACCCGAAACAGGACATTATAGATGCACTTCAAACCTTGATCGATGTAGTTCAGCACAGGGTAGTACTTGTAGTTCAGCCGAGGGAGGTGGACCCAGAGTTAGAGAGAGAACTAGGAGTCCCCTGGCAAGACAGATAGAGGGATAGGGTGAGCATGAGGGAGAGTCAATACACCAAAGAGGACCCCCACTTGACAGACCTCCTAGAAATATAGGAGATGATATCAGGGAATTGATTCAACTCGGGCCATCATTATTTATCGGTTCCACTAAGGGGACAGTAGCAGAGGCATGTTTACAGATCCTACATCGGTGCTTTGGATTACGTCTTTATGGGAGTAATCTAAAGGCATGCCTAGCAGTTCATCAGTTGAGAGGAGATGCCTCCAATTGGTGGCATCAAGAGGAGACCATAGGAGGAGTGAGGATGGATACCCTCGCATGGGAGTCATTCCTAGAGAGATTTTGAGAGAGGTACTTGTCAGAGCATTTCTGACAGAAGCAGATAGAGGCGTTTCATTCTCTTTATCAGAGAGGTCTTACAGTGGCTCAGTACGAGAGCAGGTTTCTCGAGCTCCTTCCTTATGTGGAATACATGAAGGATGAGAAACTGCGAGTACATCGCTTTATCATGGGTTTGAATTTCTCACTTCAGGGTCTAGTCTGGTTGTCCTTCCCTACCACCTTTAGACAGGTAGTGGAGATGGCACTAGTTGCAGAGGATACTCGAGGAAGGCAGGAGTCATGGGATCAGTCTCAAAACTGAAACTCTACCCAGCAAAAACCCCCTTGGAAAGGGAATCAGAACTATACAACAGGGTCCTCTAAGGGCCAATAGTCTCAGTAGCTGAAACCACAACAACAGCAGCAACAGAAACCTTCTCAAGGTTATTAGGGCTCCAAGCCCAAGCAAGATCAAAAAGTACAGGCCCCACAGTCACAGTTAGTGAAGACTCAACAGTCTTCTAGGGGTGGATACAGTGGATCTAGCAGGTTAGGAGGTCCACAATAGTTTGGATCACAGGGTGCATGATCTTATACCTGAGGACCATGCTACACTTGTGGTGGCATGGGTCATATAGCTAGGGAGTGTCCGTAGGGATAGGCATCTGGTGGTCAGAGAGGGGCTTGTTCAGAGCCGATATTTGGTGACATGGGTAGATCCCACATAATTTTTGTAGCGGTTGACAACCGCCAGGCTGAGCATTAGGCCATAGTTATCGAGTCTATAGGTATATTACAGGGCCATATGGTTGTAGTTTTATTTAATTTCGAAGCTACTGACTCTTTTATATCTCCATATGTGGTGGAGCGTTGTGGGCTAGTGGCAGTTAGATAGGATGTCAGTTGGGAGGTAGAGCTAGCCTCGGGAGCCAGGGTGTCAGATAGTTCCATGGTGCAAAATTGTCAGATGCGAATTGGAGACATGTCCACTATGTCTAATCTACACATTACCCCTCTAGGTTCTTATGATGTTGTTCTTGGCATGGATTGGCTTTATGCCCATGGCGCCAAGATGGATTGTCGACAGAAGAGGATGGAATGTGTGGATGATGATGGTATCTCTAGGGAGATCTTCGGAGTGAAGAGACCTGTATCCCTTTGTATGATTTTCGCTATGCAGCTTAGACAGTGCATGCGAAAGGGTTGTCAGTTGTTCGCTATCACCATTAGTGACAGAGAGGAAGATTCAGAGGGGGAACCTGTTGGGACTAAAAATTGCATGGTCAATTTTGAGCACCATTAAAAAATTGAGCCCTATTAATGCTTTAAAATGACTTTGTACTTAGCTGTCAGTTTGAGCCCCAAGAGGTGTTTAATGCTTCTAACACCTTTCATTCAACGTGTCTAAGTGTTCCATGATGATAATTTATCACTCTAAGTCATTTGGCGAAGTCCTGTTTTGAGCATTTTACAAATCTGCATTTTACACCGAGTGTCAAACAACGACAGGAGGTTGTGTTTGCAACTAAATATCTAGCACCCAGAAATGTTTCAAGACTTGTTGGTTTCGAAGTGTTTAATATCCATACCCAAGAACCTATGTTTCATATTTCAAGCCGTTTCGAGCTCATTTGACTAGGTTTGAAATCCCTCAAAGTTGGTAGTTTACTATTTTCACACATTTGCAAATTGTACACAATTTTGGGAAGCCCTGTTCGACCAATTATATCTTTGACCCAGTTGACCCAAATGAAAAAATTCCTTTTGCATCATGTTCTAGGGGTCAGACGCTTCATATATTCCAATTTTGAGATCATGACGAATCCATTTGGTCAGTTCGCTAACATGATTAAAAACCCAATTTACATTGTTTTGTTATGGCTAAGGTATTCAGATTGATCCATACCCCTGTTCGGCATGTTATAACTTTGACCCTATGATTGGTAAGCCAAAGTGAATTGTACCATTGTGTTGTGTCTTGAAAATCCTTGAAGTATTCTAGTTCTTAAGTCATGACGAATCCATCTGCATACTTTCACATGTCCGTACATTTGCCAAAAACTAACTTTTGACATATTTCCCAGTTAAAATTTCCAAGTGCCTATTTTCGAAAATTCGCCAAATGTGCCTCGTGATTCGTCATGAGCCCAAAACATGAATTTATATTCTCTTCATGGCAAAGAACTTATATCCTAGTTTTTAGAACCCCAAGTGATCAATAACTCAGTTTTATAATGTTGAACCGGAGCCCAGTTTATGTTTTTTAACATTGTTTGCCTGCAAGATAATTGAAATATGAATGTTCGGCAATTAAAATCTTTTGATTGGGAATTCATCATGGGTTGAAAATTTGCAGTATAATAAAGTTTATAGGATTGAATACTCATGCCGATTTTCGTGGCCTGGTTACTTGATTGAGTCAGTTTTTAAGGCCAGCTGGCAGACCTCCAGACACAAATTTCACACTAGTGCGGAAATGATTAAAGTGGAATTTTAAAGTGATGTTTCAGTGATTTTTTTCAATTCCAATCATTATAGTGGGGTCAATGGACACATATGAGGATGCCAGTTGTTTAGAAGGCAAAAATTTTTTAGCCGGACTTGCGTTGAAGTCCGACTGTTTTCAAGCATGAGTGATTGTAAATATTAAATAAAACCATAGCATTTTGAAAGCCCAACTATATAGCAGTATTGGAGTATTGGTTTGCACGTGCAAGGATAGGAGAGTTATATAAACATTGCTACAGGGATACTTGAGAAGTATGATCCACGCCTTTTTCAACTTGATAGTCTTTTTTTTAATGCTCTCTTAGCCACAAAGGGTGAGGTTGCAGGCATATCCATTGAATAGCAGATAAAGGGGACCAGTTAAAAGGAGAAGTCGACCTGAGGAGAGGCAACCATATGAAGAACAAATGCATTAAGTGAGGAAGATATCATGCCAAATACCCTGTGTTTGAAAATGTGGCATTAGTGTAATAAGCCGAGCAGATGTAAAAGGGGAACAATCTACATTGTAAAATACCCAGCGCAACAATAAAGAAGCAGGTTTTGATAGGAAAGATCACGCCATTCAAACAATGTGTTCAGGCATTAAAATGGAAAGAAAATGAAGCCGCAGGACATATAGAAGGGGAGGCATCCTATTTTGAGTGGCATGGCAATTAAGAGGAAGACGATGCAATAAAAAAAAGAGCCATAGGCAATCCAAAGAGAGCCCAAGTCGTGGCCAATAAGCTACAACACTAAACAAGAAGCTCATAGCCACTGTCAAAGACCAGTTAAAAGACAATGAAGCTACAGTATTAATGTTATAACTTTTGATCTTTTCACTGCCGGTGTAGAGGAGGTAAAACTCATGGCTTAAAAAGGAAGACCATGCCATTAAAAAGAAAAAGACCAGAATTCATGCTTCAGAAGAACCGGCTAAGGAGATAGAGTCTAGTCAAAGCGCAAAAATTGTAAAAAAGCAAACACAGAGTATAAAGGCACTCACGCAAAATGAAGATCAACCAAGAAATAAAAAGCCCACGTTTGGAAAAATGCAATCAGCACTATCAAAGAAAGAATATATTTTGAGAAGCCGCAGTCAAACTTCAAAGGAAAGTCACTAGGGAGTTTGAAATTGATCTAAAGAGGTTCACCTGCCTAGGTTTTGCAGAGCCTGAAGAAGAAGAAGGGTCATGCCTTATAGTTGGCTTGGTGTCTGAATGGACATGTTGAAAATGGGAGTTAGCTGCCCCTAGATATGTTTTGTTCTCATCAGGGTAATTGGAAACGGGTAACATTTTCAAACACCAACAAAATGGCGACTCTGCTGGGGACATGATGAAGAAATTCATTGTTAGAATTACTGGAATCTCTGGTATAAAAAGCAAGGTCATGAAGTGTTTTCCATTTCTTTGCTAAAGATTCATGTCCCCCAGTGCTCTTATTCATTGACACCAGAAGTTTAATTGAATTGAATGATTTGCAATATCAAAGTCACTTGAAGTTTTGATAAGTTGAATCAAAATTCAGAGTTAATGTCATGTTCTTTTAGTTTGTCAAGAATGTGAAATTCCCTTGTTGTTGAATACAATTTGCAAATACCAGTTGTAAGTTCTGGACCATCTTGTTTTGTTTTGCAAGTTGGTTAATCTTTTCTCACTAAGTGAGTGGCGACTCTAAGTATATCTCTGTACCAGTGCTTCAAAATGTGAAGGTATTCTGAAGGAAACAACAGTGGGAAGGCAAATTTGAAGAATTCATTTCAAGTTCTTGACACTGGGTAAAAGAATCAAATGAGATGCAGTGCAAGTGTTAATAAATCTGGTTAAGATTTGAATCTGTTGTTATTTGCAGCATTGAAGTAGTTGCAGGCATCCATATTGAGAGGTATTTTCCACTTTCATGTGTTTTCATTTACATGAAAGTAAGATTTCAAAAGTTTCTCCATCAAATGGTTTATAGCATTAAATAGGAGATTGGTTTAGTACAGTTCAACATGCTTTGTGGAAAGTAGATTCAGCAAAAGTGTTTTATATGTCAAAATATGTTTGAAGTTTTGAATTGGTAGAAAGAACTCCAAATCTGCTACAATTAATAAATTCTGGAAGTATCTAATGGTGAATGAGTCTTGAGTTTGAAGAATGTCGAGTTTCATCTCATCTAGTATGCAGCCTACTAGTGAAAGTTTTAGATCTGTTTCTACCAGGAGGTATATGCCATTAAATTTTAATGGTATCCATGGTTTCTCGAATACTGTGCCTTGTAACCTCAGAAAGTATTTGCCTAAGTTTGGTGGAAACCATGAAAATTCAGCCAGTCATCATGTTCAGTTGTTTAGTGACTTGGTTGGTGATTTTGAAATTGCTCATGAAGACATTCAGATGAAGTTGTTTGTTCAGACTTTAGAGGATGATGCTAGGGACTGGTTTTCATTTTTACCAGCATTTTCAATTTCATCTTGGGATGAGTTATTGTCAGCCTTCATGATGCAGTTCAGGAAAAGAATAAACATCTCTGATTATGTTGATAAGTTTTTGAATATCCAAGTTAGGAATGGTGAGTTAGTTCCTGAATTTAATATCAGATTTGCAAAGATTTTAAATGAAATTCCTGAAAGTTACAAGCCGGATGATCAAATGTGTTTAGTGGTTTATCTCAGTGCATTTGATAAAAAGATGAACTATCTGTTGAGAGATAAAGAACCCAAGACTTTGCATCAGGCATTCATGACAGCTATAGAGACTGAGAATAACATAAAATATGGCTTAACCCGAAGTCACTTCTCTAGAAATGTTTGCCAGCAAGATGAGGTGCAAAGAACAAATCAATGTCATGTAGAATGTTTAATTTCAGATCAGCAAATAAGCACCCCTGCTGTTGTAAATAGTTTTGTTGAAGGTTCATAAATAAAAACATGTGAACAGGAAATCTCTTTGTTGCAAAGAAGAAATGATTCCATTCGTGCTGAATTGAATGCACAAGTTTATGGTATTACAACAGTGAATGATAGAATTGATTCACTTGATGAATTATCCAGGCAAGATATAAATCCAGTCATTCATTTTCCCATTGATGATTTGCATTGTGTTGAAAACATAACGAATCAGGAAGAGGAATGGTATTAATCCCAGTATGAGGATGAAGAACTTGGAAGTGATGTATCAAGTGATAAAGGTGAAGTTGCTGATTCGACGTATTGTGAAGAAGCATCATGTGAAGAGAATGGCAAGACTTGTTGCTCAAGTCAAGAAGAGGATTGTGATAGTACATATGCATCTTCATGTGAATCAGATGCTGATTGGGAAGAAGAGAGCAATGACGAAAGTGAGTGTTCTCTTGCTAGTAAAGGTACGAATACTATTTCTAAATCTAAAAGTGACTGTCCATTTCAGAATTGTGTAAATCAGTTTGAGATTGAAAGTTATGAAGAAAATGTGTCTACACAATATGAAGACAAAGAGGTTATCCATAGAGACGTATTACCTAATTGTGTAGAAGAGTGTCTTGAGGATGAGTGTAGTGATGATCAGTACGTGATTGATCTTGATATTAATGCATCAACACCTATTGGTAAAATAAATGATGATTTTCTTGCAAGACATTTGAATCACCTATATGGAGACAATGAAAGTAACATTTATTTGTATTCTACATGCTTCGTTGACGGAGTGGATGTTGAGTCTTCATATGATTCTGAATTTTCTTCTTCATATGTTGAAAGTGTCCATGACAGTGATGTTAGAAATGGTTTTAAAGTTTTCACTAATCCATTATATGGTGAGGAGTTTGATGTTGATCAGCAGCACATCACTTGTCCTAATGTCTACAAAGGCGCTTTGCATGGAATTATCAATCCTCTTTTTGAAGAACACATGGACAATTCAGATTTAGTTGAGAATGAGTTTGATGATGATACCTTGTCTTACTACTGTAAGAGATCAGAATGTTCTTCTTCTGAGTTTGATAGTGAAACTAATGATTATGTTGCATCTGAGGAGGTAAATGACAAGGTGTTTGACGAAGTTGTTTTTGAAAATCAGTATGCACCTTGCAATGAGATTTATGATGAACTCTCTGATGTGAAGACTAATCTATTTGCTGATTGTGAAGAACCATTTGAAGATTATGGATTAGTTTCAGATTCTGATGTGGATGACATATGTGAATATCAGCCAGATTGTTGATTTGATTCCTAGCCGGTTATGAAAAGGGATACACATTTTGAAGGTATGAGTGGTCTTTTCCCCCAAGTTGAATATGAAGCCTTCATATTCAAGAATGATAGCATGCATGAGCCATTAAATGAAGAGAGTTTTCAGTTTCAGTCTAATATGTTTAAGCATGCTGATCAGTATTTTCATAGTGAGCTAACGGTTGAAGATGAAGTAAGTTTTTATATGCATTATGAAAGTAAGAGTGATGATTTTGTTTCGCCAGGTGATTTGTTATATGATGATAATATGATTGGTGAAACTGATAGGAGAAGAAATTTCAGTTTACCTCATGAAAGTTTCGATGAGAATCATGTTTATGACAGAGGTAAACAATTTTGTTGAAGTTTGGTGGCCCGGGGTCATCCTTTGTAAATAGTAGAAGTAGTTGTTTCCTTGCTTTCAATAAGCTGTTCGAGAGAAGTTTTGTTGTTTCAAGTATGTGGTCTTTTTCTCCTAGAGATCTGGAATCTTGCCATGCCTGCAAGGGGCATGCATCCCCAGACAGAGCCACTGTTGGGACTAAAAATTGCATGGTCAATTTTGAGCACCATTAAAAAATTGAGCCCTATTAACGCTTTAAAATGACTTTGTACTCGGCTATCAGTTTGAGCCCCAAGAGGTGTTTAATGCTTCTAACACCTTTCATTCAGCGTGTCTAAGTGTTCCATGATGATAATTTATCACTCTAAGTCATTTGGTGAAGTCCTGTTTTGAGCATTTTACAAATCTGCATTTTACACCGTGTCAAACAGCAATAGGAGGCTGTGTTTGCAACTGAATATCTTGCACCCAGAAATGTTTCAAGACTTGCTGGTTTGGGACTGTCTAATATCCATACCCAAGAACCTATGTTTCAGATTTCAAGCTGTTTCAAGCTCATTTGTCTAGGTTTTGAATCCCTCAAAGTCGGTAGTTTACTGTTTTCACACATTTGCAAATTGTACACAATTCTGGGAAGCCCTGTTCGACCAATTATATCTTTGACCCAGTTGACCCAAATGAAAAAATTCCTTTTGCATCATGTTTTAGGGGTTAGACACTTCATATGTTCCAGTTTTGAGATCATGACGAATCCATTTGGTCAGTTCGCTAACATGATTAAAAACCCAATTTACATTGTTTTGTTATGGCTAACGTATTCGGATTGATCCATACCCCTGTTCGGCATGTTATAACTTTGACCCTATGATTGGTAAGCCAAAGTGAATTGTATCATTGTGTTATGTCCTGAAAATCCTTGAAGTATGCCAGTTCTTAAGTCATGACGAATCCATCTGCATACTTTCACATGTCCGTACATTTGCCAAAAACTAACTTTTGACATATTTCCCAGTTAAAATTTCCAAGTGCCTGTTTTCGAAAATTCGCCAAATGTGCCCTGTGATTTTTCATGAGCCCAAAACATGAAATTATATTCTCTTCATGGCAAAGAACTTATATCCTAGTTTTTAGAACCCCAAGTGATCAATAACTCAGTTTTATAATGCTGAACCCGAGCCCAGTTTATGTTTTTTAACATTGTTTGCCTGCAAGATAATTGAAATATGAATGTTCGGCAATTAAAATCTTTTGACTGGAAATTCATCATGGGTTGAAAATTTGCAATATGATAAAGTGTATAGGATTGAATACTCATGCCGATTTTCGTGGCCTGGTTACTTGATTGAGTCAGTTTTTAAGGCCAGCTGGCAGGCCTCCAGGCACAAATTTCACACTAGTGTGGAAATGATTAAAGTGGAATTTTAAAGTGATGTTTCAGTGATTGTTTTCAATTCCAATCATTACAGTGGGGTCAAGAGACACATACGAGGATGCTAGTTATTTGGAAGGCAAAATTTTTTTAACTGGACTCGCTTTGGAGTCCGACTGTTTTCAGGCATGGGTGATTGTAAATATTAAATAAAACCATAGCATTTTGAAAGCCCAACTATATAGTAGTATTGGAGTATTGGTTTGCACGTGCAAGGATAGGAGAGTTACATAAACATTGCTACAGGGATACTTGAGAAGTATGATCCACGCCTTTTTCAACTTGATAGTCTTTTTTTTTTTGCTCTCTTAGCCACAAAGGGTGAGGCTGCAGGCATATCCATTGAATAGCAGATAAAGGGGACCAGTTAAAAGGAGAAGTCGACCTGAGGAGAGGCAGCCATATGAAGAACAAATGCATTAAGTGAGGAAGATATCATGCCAAATACCCTGTGTTTGAAAATGTGGCATTAGTGTAATAAGCCGAGCAAATGTAAAAGGGGAAAAATCTACATTATAAAATACCCAACACAACAATAAAGAAGCAGGCTGTGATAGGAAAGATCACGTCATTCAAACAATGTGTTCAGGCATTAAAATGGAAAGAAAATGAAGCCGTAGGACATATAGAAGGGGAGGCGTCCTATTTTGAGTGGCATGGCAATTAAGAGGAAGACGATGCAATAAAGAAAAGAGTTGTAGGCAATCCAAAGAGAGCCCAAGTCGTGGCCAATAAGCTATAGCATTAAACAAGAAGCTCACAGCCACTATCAAAGACTAGTTAAAAGACAATGAAGCTGCAGTATTAATGTTATAACTTTTGATCTTTTCACTGCCGATGCAGAGGAGGTAAAAATCATGGCTTAAAAAGGAAGACCATGCCATTAAAAAGAAAAAGACCAGAATTCATGCATCAAAAGAACCGGCTAAGGAGATAGAGTCTAGTCAAAGGGAAAAAATTGTAAAAAAGCAAACACAGAGTATAAAGGCACTGACGCAAAATGAAGATCAAGCAAAAAATAGAAAGCCCACGTTTGGAAAAATGCAATTAGTGCTATCAAAGAAAGAATATATTCTGAGAAGCCGCAGTCAAACTTCAATGGAAAGTCGCTAGGGAGTTTGAAATAGATCTAAAGAGGTTCACCCTCCTAGGTTTTGCAGAGCCTGAAGAAGAAGAAGGGTCATGCCTTATAGTTGGCCTGGTGTTTGAATGGACATGTTGAAAATGGGAGTTAGCTGCCCCTAGATATGTTTTGTTGTCATCAGGGTAATTGGAAACGGGTAACATTTTCAAACACCAACAGAGCCATCCCTCGATGATTTTCCAATCTTGCAAGAGTTTGCATATGTGTTTCCTTCAGAGCTTCCTGGTATGCCTCCACCTAGAGTAGTGGATTTTCACATAGATCTTGTGCCAGGAGCCAAGCCAGTTTCGAGAGCACCATACAGGATGACTACTCATGAGCTCAGTGAACTAAAGGTTCAGTTACAGGAACTCTTAGATAAGGGGCATATTTGACCTAGTGTGTCACCTTGGGGTGCATCAATGATCTTTGTCAAAAAGAAGGACAGATCACTTAGGTTGTGTATCGATTATCGACAGTTGAACAAAGTGACCATTAAGAACCGATATCCTCTTCCCAGAATCGATGATCTATTTGACCAGTTGCAAGGTGCCCAAGTATTTTCAAAGATTGATCTAAAGTCAGGTTATCATTAGTTGAGGATTGTGGATAGTGATATCCCCAAGACTGCTTTTCGTACTAGGTATGGTCACTACGAGTTCACCATGGTACCATTTGGCCTCACGAATGCTCCAGTTGTATTCATGAGCCTCATGAATGGAGTATTTTCTACCTTTTTGGATAAGTTTGTGGTTGTTTTTCTTGATGACATTTTGATTTATTCTCATGATGAGAAAGAGCATGGAGAGCACCTGAGGCAGGTATTGCAGAAGCTGAGAGAGAATCATTTGTTTGGCAGCTTGTCGAAGTGTGCATTCTTCAGACCTAAGATACATTATTTGGGTCATGTCATATCAGGTGATGGAGTCTTAGTAGACCCATCAAAGATTAGGGCCATCATGGATTGGCCAGCACCCACTAGTGTCACTAAAGTTAGGAGCTTTATGGGGCTAGCAGGATATTACTGACGCTTCATTTTAGGATTCTCTAGATTGGCACACCCTATCACATCTCTTCAGAAAAAGGGGAAGAAGTATGAGTGGACAAAGAAGTGTGACAAAGATTTTCAAGAGCTTAAGAGAGCCCTCACGAGTACATCAATTCTTGCAGTACCAGATCCTTCTGCAGATTTTGTGGTGTGCATCGATGCATCTTTAGATGGTATAGGGGCAGTCCTTATGCAGGAAGGACGACCTATTTCCTTTGAGTCTAGGAAGTTGAAGACTCATGAACTCAATTATCCTACTCATGACCTGGAACTTGCGGTAGTGGTTCATGCCTTGGTGAGATGGCGACACTTCCTTTTGGGTCATAGATTCGAGCTTCATTCCGATCACCAGAGCTTGCAGTACATATTTTCTTAGCTGAACCTTAATGCTAGGCAAATAAGGTGGATGGAGTTTCTGTGTGAGTACAATTTTGATTTTCATTACATTAAGGGAAAGGAGAATGTGGTTGCAGATGCCTTAAGTATAGGGCACCATGAGCTTTCATCTGTGACTACTTGCACTGACTTGAGAGAGCGGATCTTATAGCACTTACCAGTCGATGAGCTTTATGCAGAAGCGAGTCAGATAGTGCATTCTCAAAGACCCTTGGAAGGGAAGTATTCAGAGTATTCCTTGGAGTCCAATGGACTTTTGTGTCATAGAGGACGTATGTATGTACATTCCATTGGGGGTTTGTGAGAGCTCATTGTACTTGAGGTTCATAAAGCACCTTATGCAGCGCACCCCGATGTTAAGAAGTTGCATGCAGATTTGAGGCAGTTATATCATGGCCAAGCATGAGAGTGCAGATTGCTAGCATAGGTGCGAGATGCCTTGAGTGTCAGAGGGTGAAGGCGGAGCACTGTCATCCTGGTGGGCTTCTTCAGCCGCATGAGATTGCAGAGTGAAAATGGGATACTATATCTATGGATTTCATTGTTGGTCTCCCAATGTCATCTCGCCGCCATGATGCCATTTTGGTGATAGTTGACACGTTGACTAAAGTTTCCCATTTCTCACCCATGTGTACTGCATTCATAGCACGAGACATAGCTCAGGTGTTCTTGCGAGACATTATCAGACTTCATGGTGTTCCTCGTAAGATCATCTCTGATAGAGACTCATTGTTCACTTCTTCATTTTGGAAAGAGTTGCAGGCAACTTTGGGCACTAGGCTCAATTTTAGTACAACATACCATCCTCAGACCGATGGTCAGACTGAGCGAGTAAATCAAGTTTTGGAGGACATGCTACGTATGTACGTGATGGACCATCAGGTCAAATGGGAGGAATACCTTAATCTTGTCGAGTTTGCCTATAACAATGGGCACCATTCCTCCATAGGTATGCTGCCTTATGAGGCCTTGTATGGAAGACTGTGTAAGATGCCCTTGAGTTGGGATAGGATTGAGGATCGAGTATCTATTGGTCCCCAGTTAGTAAAGGAGATGGAGTAGTAGGTGACCCTAATTAGACAGCGCCTGAGAGAGGCACAAGATAGGTAGAAGAAGTATGTTGATGTGAAGAGGACAGATCAAGAGTATCAAGTTGGTGATAGAGTGTTCTTGAGGTGCGACCACACAAGAGTTTGATTCAATTTGGAAAGGGCTCTAAGTTGGTACCCCAGTTTGTTGAACTGTTCGAGATCCTAGAGAGGATAGGACCTGTTGCATACCATTTAGCTTTGCCACCTAGCCTGTCATGCATCCACGATGTGTTTCACATTTTAGTACTTAGAGGATACATTTATGATGAGTCTCATATTATAGATTGGGATGCTTTGCAGGTGGAGTTAGATGGACAGCTAGCACTGGAGCCTATCCGTATTATTGCCCAACGGACCCTAGCACTTCGAGGCTGAGAGTTGGACCATGTTAGGGTCTAGTGGGATTGTTACGATGAGGTCACAACTTCATGGGAGGATGCAGTGCAGATGCAATCTCAGTACCCTTATCTTTTTGATGAACTCTAGGAGGAAGTTCATGCCTAGTGGGGGAGGATGTGAGGCCTCGTCCTAACCCATCGTGGCACAGTGTTACATTATTATTATTTTGATACTCACGACTCGAGATGTCGGGACATTATCTGATGTTTTGAACCTATTATATTATTTCATTTTGTGTGATGTTACTTTTAGATATTTGGTGTTCGTCATTTAATGTTTTATGTATATGTATGTTGATGAAATAAGTAAATGTAGGATTAACACTTTGATTTAAGAGATTCTAATGGTTAAGAATTGAGTAGGATGAGAGAAACCCTGATTGATTTATAGATGTATGTTTTAATTTATGTGATTTCCTGATATGTATATACATATGTGCATGTGATTTTATGGGAATATTGATGTGTGCAATGAGTGTGCAGGATATTTTAGCCGAGAAACCTGACAGAGGAATGGAACTGATCCCTATGTGCCATTTGTGGAAACCTTGTTGTTCGTAACTTAATTTTATTATGAGATGTATAAATATATCTTTTCGTGATCAGTAAATGTTATGTTTCGTAATTGTGTTCTTTACTGTCACTTGACACTTGTGAATTTGCATATGTGTTCCAGCATGCAAGTTAGGGTTAACTGTGTAACCTTTGGACCTAAGTCAGACTAAGTTAGTAACTTTTTTTGCTAATTTGTTTCTTAATCGAGTTTAGTCACCCCTAATCTGGAT
This sequence comes from Cupressus sempervirens, assembly GCA_028749045.1. Classification (NCBI taxonomy): domain Eukaryota; kingdom Viridiplantae; phylum Streptophyta; class Pinopsida; order Cupressales; family Cupressaceae; genus Cupressus; species Cupressus sempervirens. Next base: position 148,639,408 of record CM053790.1, read on the forward strand.
TAGTGCTTAATCAGCATTTTAGAGTTGTTAGACGGTCCTAAATATTTCCTAGCTTTTGTTTGGTTCCAAATCTTTTTCCAAGGCTTTAAAACATGGAATCTTTATACCCAAGGGGTATGGGTATGGGTTGGGGGTATTTTCCACCCCCTTAGCCCCTTTTTTTGACTTTTGAGGTCACTCAAAAAGTCTATCTTTGCCTTTGTGCGAAAATTGAAAGTGGTTATCATGAGTTGCATCACCTCAACTCCACTGAGTGGTTAACCTTAGGATTGGTTGAGTTAGAAACTTCTAGATTTGTAGGTGAGTGAGGGAAGTTATTGCCGTTTTTTGTGGTTGAGTTTGGATATTATTTAGAGGCCTTTCTAGGAGTAGTTTTGGTTGTTACCCAATCTCTACTTTTAGAGAGGAGTCTTGGAAGATTGAAGGCAAGGAAGGAAAAGCTCTACTCAAATTGTTCATTTACCATTACCTCTTTGTGAAGGTAGGAGTTCTTCATCTCCCTTGTTCAGATTATTCATGCTTCTTTCATGCATATCCTATTTTGTTGTTGTTTGGATGCTTGTATGTATGTTGGGTATGTTGGGAAGGATTGAAAACTATGTTTTTGAATGCTTTTCTTTCATGTTCTTGTGTGAATTTTTGAAGTTTTCTTGTATGGGTGTTTTGGCATTACTCGCCCTTGGATAGGGCAAAAGTGGCCAATTTCAGGAAAGGTCCTTTTAGTTGGACTCCAATGAGTGTAGCGTCTCTTCTCAAGATGAGAAGAGAGAGAGAGGGTAGGGTGTTATGGGCCCCTACTTGTCAGCACAAACCTTGTATGAGTTTGGCATGTTAAAATGGAAGAACGAAAGTTGTTAATTTATAGCCCCAATTAGGCATCTATTTTGGTGTTGTGTCTAACTTCTCCTGTTGGAAAAATCTACCTTTCCCTAGTTTTGATTCATTGTGAATCCTGTTGTGAAAACCTAGTATGAATATGCATGTTTGATTTTGTCTCTTGGTCATGCTTGTTTGACACTTGATCAGATTATGTTCTCTCCACGATCTTAGCAATGTATTGCAAAAAAATGGTATGGATCCCTTGATAAGGGTCATGAAGGAAATTCAATTAAATTGTTGTAATTTTGGGATTGGAATCCTATGTAATTTGTATTTCAAAACCTTGTTGTAATGGCAACGACGTCGAGTTTTCTTCCTAGTTCTTTCCAGGCTGAGCCTTTGAATCGAGTTTGCCAATAAAAGGGTGATTGAGTATTATTGCTTCTCATGAGATTTTTGGTATCTTTCGGTTATATGGATGCACATCAAAAATAAAATGAAATGATGATGGTTCAATTAAGAAAAATTTCAAGTTTTCTTATATTTTGGAAACGAAAATTGTGTTATTAATGAAGGTTCAATTTTGTGACTATTGTAAACCAAAAATAAATCTTGCAATGTTATTTTAAGTAGATATTGGATTCTTGGCTTAACTAGGTGTTAGCAAAATTCAATGACAAAAATTTGTATATATATATACCCTCCTTTGATAAAGGGGTAAAATTGGTAGTCATACTTAGACACAAAAAAATGTATCTTTATGTTTTTTTTGTTCTTTTAAATTTTCAACACTTAGAAAAATTTGTCAAATTTTTTTTTACATTCCTAGAGAAAAAGCCCTCTGGATTTTGTATGCGCTTGAGATTTAATGTTATATTGCAACATAGAATATTCCTGAAGATATTCCTAAATTTAAAATTAGATATTAAAAAGATATATATATATATATATATATATATATATATATATATATATATATATATATATATATATATGATAACATGAAATTGTATATAAGATAATATCTATCTAACTTTAATATCCTAAATATCTATCCTTGCTACCTAATAAACTTTCTTGCATTTAATCTCCTACTTGGGCATCAGTTTTGGTTATGTATTTAAAAAGGTTTTTATTAAACATAGTCAAAATTGTCATCATGAGAGATGACGTCACTTTGTCCCCACATCCCATCCCTTTCTCTTCAACTTGGGCACTCACCTCTTGCATGGATGGGAGAGTATTAAAGTTGTTTATTTTAAAAAAGCAAGCAAAATCAAATTTAACTTTCTCCCACCCTTTTCAAACATTGGTCTCCACCACTTGGTCTGTGCACCTTTTTGTCATTGGGCAGTGCACTGTACCCTTGGCCAGCGCTTGGGAAGGAAAGCGCATGGGAGTAGGGTGTAGGGAGAGTATAGGGGGGAGGCTTAGTTTAGGTTAGTAAATATGTTAGTTAGTTAAAAAAAAAAAAAAAAGGTTAGCATATGTTATGATTAGTTTTTTTTTTAAAATTTGTTAATAGTATTGTTAGTTAAGAAAAGGTTAGTTTATATTAGTAGTTAGTTTAATTTATTAAAGTTTCTAAGTTAGTTATATATTATGATAGTAAAATTTAGTTTGTTTTGGTATTAATGTTAATTTAGTTTTTTGAATATTAATTAGTTTTAATTTAAAGGTTAGTCATTTTTTTTTAAAATAAGTTTAAATGTAGATTTTATTTGTTAGATGGTTTAAATTTCTAAAGTTTCTTTTTAAGAACATTGAACTTGTATTGTATGAAAATTAAGTTAGTAGTGTCAATGCATTAATTTTCTATTTTTAATTTCTCCTCATTTTAGTTTACATTATTTAATGTGACTTTTCAAAATATCGGTTAGATTGTCAATTGATGTTTGTCTAAGAGATTAATAAGTGATCTTGATTGGATATTTCAATTAATTTTAACCCGAATTCATTTAAATTGTTATTTAAATAATTTTCATATATTGTTGTAAGTTAATGAAATAACAAAACAAATGTTGACATCAGATTAATAACGAGAGTTCAAAATCTTAACGATGTATTCCTTCTCAAGATTATAAACTTGAGATGAAATGTAGAGAACCTTTACTTTAACTATGATCATAACCATTTTGGACTTAGAGAATTTTAATTATTAATTTTTTAAAAAAATATGTGTGTTTTTTTGCCCTTGTATTTTGGGCATGACATCTCAAATTAATCTTATTACCATTCCACACCATCTATTATATTGGTAAGAACAACAATGCTAAACCACTCCACATCACCCCATCATTTGGCAACTCTCTCAATTGTGAAATTAATTTTATTACCGTTCCATGTAATCTTATTATGTTGCTAAGATAATGCTACACATGCCCACGTGAGAAAAATGATTCAACCACTCCAACATCACCCCATCATTTGGTATCTCTCAATTCTCAAATTAATCTTAAACTAAAAGAGGGGTAAATTTTTTATTGAATATCAAAGAGAGCTAAACAACACAAAAAACAAAGAGAACTACATAGCTTTATCCTGGTCCACAAGTTGATCCAGCATTTGAGATAAATCAAGGGGAAGCATCCTAGGATCAAGAATGTTCCAAGCCGACCCCTGCTCAGAGACCTAGTTAGCTAGACAATCACCCACACCGTTCCACTCACGAGGGATATGCATAAAGGACACAGAATCCAGAGAATTGCAAATTAATCTTATTAGCATTCCATGTCATCTTATTATATTTTTAAGATAATGCTACACATGCCCACATGAGAAAAATGATTCAACCACTCCACATCACCCCATCATTTGGCATCTCTCTCAATTCTCAAATTAATCTTATTACCATTCCACACCATCTTATTATATTGGTAAGAACAACAATGCTAAACCACTCCACATCACCCCATCATTTGGCAACTCTCTCAATTGTTGAATTAATTTTATTATCATTCCACACAATCTTATTATATTGTTAAGATGATGCTACACATGCCCATGTGAGAAAAATGATTCAACCTCTTTAACATCACCTTGTGGATGGGGTAGAGTCATTATGGACAGATGGCAATGAGTGGCACAAAAGGTACTTGTGATAATAAATTCGCATGGCCCAAAGAAAAAAAAAAGAATTTTGAAGTTTGAGATGACTAAATTTTTAATGATTTTTATGTGTGTGTCCTCGTACATTATGATGAGAAAAAGTTTAAATTTTAAATGGCTTGGGTGTGTTGGGAATGATGGAAAAGATTGAAGAAGGGATAGAGGCGATCAACATGTGACATTTATGTCTAGATGGGACGCAACTATTATTAACAATAAAGGCCTTTATATTTGCTTAAGGGCCACTATTTTTGCGCCTAAGTGTGACTAGATTCTTAGTAATTGCTTTTGGGTTTGGAAGAAGGAGAAAGTTCTAGGGAAAATTGCAGAGATGGGGGGAGATCTCTTGCAAATTGAGCCTTCCATGATAGAGGAGAATGCTAGGAAGCTGCTGGTGTGGTACATGCTGAAGGAGGGAGGATTCATCCTTTTTATGGAGGTGTTGAATGCGTACAATGAGAATTGTTCCCTACAATTTGTCAATTCTTGGGAGGATCAAAGAGTCACGATTAATGGCATCTCATTTCATATCTCGAAGGAAGTCATCTCTCCAACAACGGGAATTGCTATGAGGGGAAGGAAATGGAAAATAGTGACAAGGGTGGTTGATGAAGCAAGTCTAAATCACTTCTTCCTTGAAGGGGAGGAACCTATTCGATACAAAGGAGGGTTTATGTAGGAGAAGCTAACCAAGCCATGGAATGAAGTATGTCTGATGTTGATGAAGTACCTAACTCTAGAAGGGAGGTACGATGTCTATTATTACTATCATTTCCCTCTCCTAAACCATTTTCACTACCGTGACTTTATTTCGATTTCATTCTTTCTATTGCATGATTTAGTGAATACGGTTATTGATGTTAAAGAAAAAATGAGGAAGGGAGTTAATTATACCATTCTGCATCAAGGGTTGATGTTCCGGCTTTATCAATTCCACCTTGCTTTGGTTCACCCTAGGATTGTTGAGATTGATATCCCTACTCACCCCAACCCCTATCCCCAACAAGTCCCCCTTAGGATCATAGGCCCCAGAGCCCCTACCCCACAACCTTCGCCCAGTGGGTCCCCTGTTGAGTCAAAACCCACCACCTCAGGTAAAAAAGGGAAGTTGGATAAAGGAAAAGAAAAGGAACCAGAGGATTCAGAGGATGAGAGGAGAGGTGGTAGGAGGAGATCAGGAAGGATTGTAAAATCCAATGCTTAAAGGAAGCTAAGATTTGGGGCCTTGTAGGAGGAGGCTTCAAATTTCAGTGAGAGGAACATGGAGGAAGAGGAAGTGGAGGTCTCTAATTCTTCAAGGTCTGACTTGGGAGATAGGATTAAAGGGAGGAAAGAGATGACACATGTTTCGACCATCATTGAGTAGGAATGTGTGGACTTAACTTGGGAGCAATTCCCTGATACTGTGGATAGAGTGCCCTCCCCTATTACGGTATCCTCCCCTATAAGGGTTTCTTCCAAAGATAATTTTATACCTAACCCTCCAATTGTGTAGGATGTCACTAAGGAGCAGGTGGATGACTACCATTGTGACAAACAAGAGGTCACTGAAGAGGTCTGAAAGAGGGTTGGCAATGAACTATGGGAGATAATCTATGCTCTAGAGGAAAGAATGCATCTCTTGACTACATTTATTGTCAAGGTGACGCATGCTGCTGCTACCACATTACATTTGCTAAAGGACCAAGAGGGTTCTCTGACTAACAAGGACTCCAGGACGGTATTCAGCTTCCTTGCGGAAGATTGGGCTAAAACCCTCCTGAGGAGGAAGGATGCCATGAAGCCTGAGGGCCCTTCGCTCTCGGTTTCTTTTTTTTTCTTCTGCTTGTTGTTGAACTTTGTTGGGTTTAAGGCGGTAGTGCCTTTGTTTGTATGCTTTCTTAGTTTTATTAGTTCTAGTACAGGTAGTAGTTGTGTTATGCCTATTGATATTGTTATATGGGCTAGCCCCCATCATTTGGTGTCTCTCTCAATTCTCAAATTAATCTTATTACATTCCATATCATCTTATTACATTGTTAAGATAATGCTACACATGCCCACATGATAAAAATGTTTCAACCACTCCAACATCATTTGGTATCTCTCTTAATTCTCAAATTAATCTTATTACCATTCCATATCATCTTATTATATTGTTAAGATAATGGTACACATGATTCAATGATTCAATCACTCCAATATCATCCCATCATTTGGCATCTCTCAATTCTCAAATTAATTTTATTACATTCCATATCATCTTATTACATTGTTAAGATAATGCTACACATGCCCACGTGATAAAAATGATTCAAACACTCCAACATCATTTGGTATCTCTCTCAATTCTCAAATTAATTTTATTACCATTCCATATCATCTTATTATATTGTTAAGATAATGCTACACATGATTCAATGATTCAATCGCTCCAATATCATCCCATCATTTGGCATCTCTCAATTCTCAAATTAATTTTATTACATTCCATATCATCTTATTACATTGTTAAGATAATGCTACACATGCCCACATGATAAAAATGATTCAACCACTCCAACATCATTTGGTATCTCTCTCAATTCTCAAATTAATTTTATTACCATTCCATATCATCTTATTATATTGTTAAGATAATGCTACACATGATTCAATCACTCCATCATTTGGCATCTCTCAATTCTCAAATTAATTTTATTACCATTCCGCACCAACACACCTCAGAGCCCAACATTTGGCATATTTTTCTCTTTGCACATCATAGAGACAATGCAAACCCACACCATTTCACAAATAATTTTATACCTAACCCTCCAATTGTGTAGGATGTCACTAAGGAGCAGGTGGATGACTACCATTGTGACAAACAAGAGGTCACTGAAGAGGTCTAAAAGAGGGTTGACAATGAACTATGGGAGAGAATCTATGCTCTAGAGGAAAGAATGCATCTCTTGACTACATTTATTGTCAAGGTGACGCATGCTGCTGCTACCACATTACATTTGCTAAAGGACCAAGAGGGTTCTCTGACTAACAAGGACTCCAGGATGGTATTCAACTTCCTTGCGAAAGATTGGGCTAAAACCCTCCTGAGGAGGAAGGATGTCATGAAGCCTGAGGGCCCTTCGTTCTCGGTTTCTTTTTTCTTCTTCTGCTTGTTGTTGAACTTTGTTGGGTTTAAGGTGGTAGTGCCTTTGTTTGTATGCTTTCTTAGTTTTATTAGTTCTAGTACAGGTAGTAGTTGTGTTATGCCTATTGATATTGTTATATGGGCTAACCCCATCATTTGGTGTCTCTCTCAATTCTCAAATTAATCTTATTACATTCCATATCATCTTATTACATTGTTAAGATAATGCTACACATGCCCACATGATAAAAATGATTCAACCACTCCAACATCATTTGGTATCTCTCTCAATTCTCAAATTAATTTTATTAGCGTTCCATATCATCTTATTATATTGTTAAGATAATGCTACACGTGATTCAATCACTCCATCATTTGGCATCTCTCACTTCTCAAATTAATTTTATTACCATTCCGCACCAACACACCTCAGAGCCCAACATTTGTCATATTTTTCTCTTTGCACATCATAGAGACAATGCCATACCTACTACCAATTTGATGTGAGAAAAGCAATTCAATTCTCAAATTAAGTTGTATTACCATTCCACCCACATCATTTCAATCCTCTCATAATGCTATACCTACTACCAATTTGATGTGAGAAAAACAATTCAGTTCTCAAATTAAGTTTTATTATCATTCCACCAGCTTGCAATTCTACTTCTTGGCATCCTCTTATCTCAATTCTCTCAATTCTCAAATAAATTTTATTACCATTCCACACACCATTATTATATTTTTCTCTTGTGCTATGCCCATTCCACTAGCTTAAAATTTTACTTCTTCGCATTCTCTTTACTATATGTTCACAAACTAAATTTCGTTACCACTTTAGGCATCTTATTATATTGGTAAGAAGGACAATGCTAAACCACCCCCCACCACTTCTCTCAATTCTCAAATTAATTTTATTACCATTCGACAACCCATTATTTAGTATTATATTTTTCTCTTGTGCTATGCCCACGTGAGAGAATTGCTTCAATTCACAAGTTAAAAATGTTGTTACATTGGTGTGACAATGCAAGTCCACTTTCACTCCTCTCATAATGCTTAAATTCTTCCTATACTTACCAACATTTATATTTTCTTACCAATTCCAAGTTAAATAAGGTGATGCCACCCAATTTTACTTCTTGGCATTCTCTTTACTATATGTTCACAAACTAAATTTTGTTACCACTTCAAGCATCTTATTATATTTGGTAAGAAGGACAATGCTAAACCACCCCCACCACTTCTCTCAATTCTCAAATTAATTTTATTACCATTCGACAACCCATTATTTAGTATTATATTTTTCTCTTGTGCTATGCCCACGTGAGAGAACTGCTTCAATTCACAAGTTAAAAACATTGTTACATTGGTGTGACAATGCAAGTCCACTTTCACTCCTCTCATAATGCTTAAATTCTTCCTATACTTATCAAGATTTATATTTTCTTACCAATTCCAAGTTAAATAAGGTGATGCCACCCAACTTCTTTATCCTGCCCATCATCATTTGGCATTTGTTATCCTGTCCACTTCTTGCTATGGCCACATTTGATAGGACTGCTTCAATTCTCACATTAATTCTTATGATCCCCAATTAACTATATGGGGGATCTGCTTCCATCTTTCTGCTTCATTGTAATCTTGAGGCAGATTTTTCTTGCTTCACACACCATTCACTCCTCTCATCATGCTTAAAATTTTGCTATGCCGACTCTGTTGCTATTCCATTTGGTACTCCTATCCATCTCTTATAAAACATAATGTCACCCCCCACCTCACACATCTCGAGGACACAATCATTACTGTGGAACATCACCAATATTATAGTATTATACATTAAAAAATTCATACACTATCCCCACATCTGGAAAAATCGTAACACAGTCGAACTCAGAAAAACTTTATTGTAGCGGACGGAATCATCTAAGGGTTCAATTTCCAGTAATCCAATTCAACCTACTATCATTATATGGTGTACTAAAACATTTCTAAATATCATTCCAAAATATCATGATGCATTAAAGGTCTCAAAAATTTCAGATCTTTCCAATTCAGCTCAAAATCTTGACAGAGTTAAATCCTGAAAGATTAAACATTTTTCCAAAATCTAGAAGACAACCTTCAGTAAAAGAATATATGCTTCAGCAGAGGCTGAAGATAAGATTTCAGTACAATTTCAGCCACTTAATCTTTACACAATAGCAACAAAGAACAATGACAATCTTACTGTTGATAGCGCAACTTCAGCAAAAGAACAATGTCTTTAAGGAATGTTAATTTATAACAATTCATAATAACTCAGGGCCCTTCACAATTCAAAAGGCAAAGGCTACATTCTTTACACAACAGCAACAAAGAACAATGACAATCTTACTGTTAATAGCGCAACTTCAGCAAAAGAACAATGTCTTTAAGGAATGTTAATTTATAACAATTCATAATAACTCAGGGCCCTTCACAATTCAAAAGGCAAAGGCTGTAGACAAGATTCCAAGGCAGGAATAATATATGCTGCAGCAGAAAGTATAGAAGATTCCAGTACATCTTCAACTACTATTGTGTTTCTCAACTCTGAAGCTATTTACAACGGTAGCAACAAAGAATAACGAATGAAGAAAAAATGTATCTTAGGTCATTGTTCGTTATTAACAGAGATCATATAACCATCTTCAGTATTTCTTCAAATATCTAAGTCAATCTCAAAAAACTATAAGTCTATGCAGGTAGCTTGCAAGAACCCAATAAGGGTCGCATTATGCTGAGAGCTTAGCAGGACTTAAAAGGGCCACAGAATCAAACTGAGGTGCAGAGTACTTCTTGTGAACCACTCTCAATTTGTTATCGGCCGAATTCTGATGAAATGTAACCATCAGTCTTGCACATTCCCTGTGAAAAGAAAAAGACATTCTTTAGTAAAAGAACAATCCCAATTATGAAGGCTTTCCAATTTCCCTAAATGAACAAGAAGAAACAAATAGAAAAGCAGTTAGTTGCTTACATTAGGTCTGCTTCAGAATAACCTGTGTGGCGCTTAAGTAGATCATTCCAGAATGGATCCTTTTTTAGTGTGCACAGGGCAGTATAGACAGCAGCAGCAGAAAGCAAAGATGGGGCAAACTTGATGGTGACATAATGGAGCAAGCTCAGTTCAATTAGAAAGAATACCAGATTTTCCATCTGAGCAGCAAAACAAGTGAAATTAGAGTGCGCACAGAATGCCATCTAATAAAATAGAACAAATTTGGAATCTACTTAAGAAAGATAAATTTGGCCTCACCTGTTTGTCAGAATCTGCTGCTTTCAGATACCTAACAATGAAAACATATGGAGTAGGGATTGTAAGATGAAATTTGAGTTTGTTGAGCATGGTCTTCTCCATACTGATAATTTGCAGTTTTGTATAAGCTCGGTCTGAAATGCAGACAAAATCATTGATCTGCAAATCAACAAGACAAAAATGTAAGCATCACTAGTCCATTTAATTAATTCAAAAAATGAAAATCTAATAACACACTGCCAGAGCCATTGTATAATAACACAATACCTCTGGAGCCCAGATCTCCTCATACTTGGAAGCTAAAAGCATAGCAGTAACACCCACTAACTGCAAATTCCTCCTTGAAACGGGCTCAATGGAAAGGTATCTATCAACCAGGTTTGTGGTGAGATACAAGGTCTCTGGCATCAACTCAAACTTATAATGTACCTGCAAATCCAGAAACCAATCATAGAAAAAGCTTGAAACATGTCCCTAAAAATCATGTTACCATACACACCAGATGTAAGTCCCAAAAGAAGCTCGTACCTCAATCAGCCAGTCAATCAGAATTGCTCTCATCTTGTCATTAATCTCCAATTGAGAAGGCATGTAATCTGGCACACAGCTCATTCCCTGCATATTGTGAAAAGATTGACCAAAACTAATACATTATCCATCCATAACAAATTCAAGCATTTACATCTTTATTCTTTGGTTTGAAATAAGAGATCAGGAAAAATACCTCAATTTTACGATAGAACTTGTAGATATCCTCCACATATTCCACAACTGCCAACTGATTATCAAGATCGCCAATATCAATATTGGGCAATAGGTCCTCTGCCTCGGCCATTTCAGCATCAAACCCTCCACAGAAAGCCTGAAAGACACTTCACTGATAAGAATCTTCAACTGATGAGAGTCAAATTAACGTACAATGTAGTGTAAAAAACAAAATGTGTACTCACTTCACTTCTGGCTGTAAGAGTCGCAGTTAGTGTTTGAGGTTTCACTTTTCTTGTTGCAGCATGAGCAGTGCGGTTACGAATTCCTTTTGCCTTGGGTACTGGTTCAACAATAGCAACTTCCTCCTCATCCGTATCATCCTTGACTTCCACAATTGCTGGAGGAATGTCCTTGGGCTTGCTGTTCCTCCTTTGTTTGTTCGCAGCCCCTGCTTGCTGCAAAATAGTGGGCAGGAAATGTGAAAAATGATGTAGTGCAAATAGGACAATAGAATGGACAAAGCTAACAGTTGCAGATAACCTTATCCGTGCCAGACATCCCATTGCTTGCAGTAACCTTTTCATTGGCAAGTAACTGGGCTCCAAAACTCCTGAAAATGCCAAAAAAATATAATTAAAAAATGCACGTGAACCATCAAAGAAACGAATATGCTATGTAAAGTGAACAAACCTGGTTACAGGTCGAGTCACATGAACAGGTTTCCTGTGAAACAAAGCAACATGTCTTGAATTTAGGAAAGCAGATCTAATTCCGATTAATACAATTTACGATCTTATAAGTAATCTGATGACAGCCAATTCAGGAAAAACAAAGACGCACCCACTGATTCCATCCTTGACATTGCATTTGCCATTGATTTCAACCACAATATTACCAATATCTCCCAGAGCCCTCCTATTGTTCGGGACTCCTGCATCTAAAATTGCAAATTGTTATTACTTGTTGACAAGGTAAAGTTTTATTTAACAACTCGTAGCAATAAAGACTGAAAAGATCCAGGTACCTCTTGCTTGTACTGCTTTGGAAGCCATCTTGGTGCTCTCGACCAGGCTTGCTGCAAAATGTTAGAAATATTTCAGTCACCATTTTCTCATGTGTTGAAATAAATTGCTAGACATTTGCCTCATTGGCATTTAAAAAAAATGGTTTCTCTCACCGGTATACTACACTTCCAGTAACCCAAATGGGAAAGTTTTAAGGCCTGGTCCCTTCTATTGAATATCGCAATGTCCCCAGAGCCACAGAAGCAGAAGCAGCTCTGGTAACCTAATGCACTGCAAAATTTTCAAAATTGTTCTTTAGTTGAAAGAGCAGTTTACTCTCCACAAGCAGAATTCCCTCTGATAGATACAGAATTGTAAGAGAGACACAGTAGATAACCCTTCCAGATAAAAACTCAATCCCATTATACATATATAGTAATCTAAAACACTGTTACCCAAGGGATTTAGGACTCTTAACGATTTAAGTAATTGAAAAGCTGGATTTATAATATCTGAAAACTAACATACAAATAAGGATCCAATCAAGAAAATCAACACATGACACATGCACAGATGTGTTGATTGATTAGACTTAGGATATCATTCATACTGACAAGCAGAAACCAGGAATTGTGAAACCATGAATCATATAATGTAAAAAATATGTTGACACATGTAAATCAAAACTGATCCCTGAAAAACTAAACCCTTTTTCTTCATCACACAAAGAATTTGTAATGGATTTTCAGTTGCATTATTCTGAACTCTGATGCATTTTCAGTTCATGATGCCTACAGTTGTGAAGTCTGAACATAAATCACATAGTGTCACATTATACTTGAAAACATAATGTCCCATGTAAGCCAAACCCATATTGTCTTTATAATAGAGCCACCACTGACAAGCAGAAACCACGAGTTGTGAAACCTTAAATCACATAATGTCATATGACATTGCATAATAGTTAAAAATATGATGACACAAGAAAATCAAAACCGAACCCTGAGACACTAAACCCTTTTTCTTCAACGCCAGGAAGAAATTCTAATGGATTTTCAGTTGCATGATTCTAGCAGTAACAGTACCAACAGTTGTGAAGTATCTCTCAGGGTTTTAGACATTCATATATATGGTGCTCTTAGGTGCATAATTTGAATTATTGGGTTTCCAGAAAGTGAAAAATGACTTCAAAAATCTACATCATTGAAGGTCTTGAGAAGAGACCAAGACTAGACCCCATTGCATAAAAACCAAGTGCGAACTAAAATCCACCGCATCTACAAATGGCATAATGTCCCATGTAAATCAAAACCAACCACTTCATAGGATTTCTCGGGGAATTCAGCATTCAAAACGGCAAAGCCAGAATATTGTTAACTCTTCGAACCCATTGCATACAAAGAGAAAAAGAATTACAAATCCGGAAAATAGAGAAAAAAAAAAACTACAAAGCCGGAAAATATAAGAGCATTTTAAAAACGCCAGTATCATCTCAGAGGATCCGAGTCAAGGACTATCTCCTTCTATGCTCAAAGAAAGGTTAAAAAACCCACATATATTCAAATACCTGATATCTGTAAACTGCTGAAGCGGCCAACAACAGAAAAAGCAATCCTAGATCCCAAAATCCTTCAAACCTTCCTATTATATCGCAGGTCTTAAAGCATCAGTCATTTCGACTATTATGCAGTATGTACATGATTTCAGGCTAGAGAGATCACCTAAATTAAAACCCTTACATTCAAATCTGTTCAATTCTATTGCCAGAAAGTCAGATTTACACCTACGCAAAAGTTGCTAGCTCACAATGGCCACAAGTGACCACAAACAGAACACCCTGAACAAAATGGATCCTACTATATGGTCACTCTATTGCTACCGAGGATCCTGTTAAAACGATTCTCATTCCGTCAGGTGCTTCAAGGCTTTAATGCGAAGGACGATTTCTGGGGATCGAAAAACTCAGAACCCTCATACCCAAATCCTCAATGGCTATGTGGTATAATAAAGATTTCCTGCAGGAAGCATTCAGTTTTGTCTTCAATTTAGACAATAAAAAATAAGCCCTTCTATTCAAAACCCTTGTAGTAATCTTCCTAACTATCACATTCAAATGGTTTCGGGCTTTCCACCTTGAAACATACGTTTTCTGCAACTGTTTTTCAAGCACATCAAATCACTCAACAAAAGAAAAAACGTCAGGAATACCCAAAATGAAAAAATGAAAAAGATCACGTGTTCGAATCCATGGGGTTTCAGATCTCCCAAACACATCATCTGAGTATACAACAAGAAAGAAAACCCTTGTGTACAAATCTTCCAATACTATTGCCAAAGGATTTCATGGTATCCGAGGCTTTTCAAGACGGTAAATCCACGCCTTCATATCTTTGAATATAATAACTGAAACATGAAATTACCTCACAAATCGGAATCCTAATGATCTAAGACCTAAGAAGGAGAAACCCAAGAGGCAAAGAAATGAGTACCTGGAAAAAAAGAGAGGTGAAAAGCAGTCGATGGCTTTGGGCGCTCGGCGATCTGATCAATGTGAAACAAAAACGAGTGGAGCTATGTATTCATATGGTGCAATGGCAACGATTAATGAATGGGAGCAACCGACGAAATTCGATGGAGACGAACCTATTTTGAATTCTAAAATACAACGGTCAAATCTTTCGCCTTCCCATCTTTCAATCCAACGGCTCTCCGGCTTGCTTTCCTAACGGCTCTCTGCCACGCTGGACATGCCACGTCACCAAAGCATAAGCTATTATAAAAACAATAATTTTGTTTTCTTTTATATTCTTTTCGAAAGAGTTATGGCTTACGTGGACTGCACGGGTTTGTGGAATGTGGAATCTTAATATCTATATATATGAAAATGATTTTCAACGGTCACAGGTTGCTTGTTTTTTATGTTACTACGGTTAACTTGTAGGGTAGGTTTATTAAGGGTCCCTAACTCTAGGGTAGAGCGTATTTCTAGGTGCACTTCAATGTGGAGGTGAAAAGGTAAAATTTTCATTAAGAAAACGTTTATATTTATTTTAATCATTTTATTAAGGCATTGTCTATGATACTTTTCATGAATAAATAAATTAATGGTTTTTTAAATAGACAATAAAAGATGGAGTTGATAAGTGTCCTCACAAGTTAGGGTGTCTAACATATCATACATTTTATAATAAAATCTTACAGAAAGAATGTCAAACAAGTCTTCCCACAAACACTTCCTATTGTTCAAGTATCTTCATTCATGTGTAATCACCTTTGTTATTTTGCACTATGAAGCTACTAGACATCATATTCACTAACCCTTCTCACATCATACACTTATATTTGAGTAAGAACAAACCACCATATGTGTCCAGATGTGGTTTTCCCCCGTGTAAAGTTACCTAGGAAGTGGTTTAACATAAATGAATTATTGTAGTGTATACTCTAGGTACTTCTTAAATCAAAATAGAAATTATTTCTCCAAGAGTAATGTCTCACATATTTTATCAAATCCTTGAATATAATCTTGGGATTGGCCCATACTACAAGGATGTGCCTCCTAATGAATGAACAATCTTGTTGTTTTCCTTTTTTTTTTGTCATGCTTTATTAAATGTTCCTAAAACTATGTTACACATCACATCCATAATTGTGAAAGATGTTAATACTTCCAAATTAGATGAGTGGTATTATTTATTTGTGGTCATTTTCTCATCCATAGTTATGAGAGATGTTAATACTTCCAAATAAGAACAAGAGTGATATTCTTTATTTGTGTTCATTTTCTTGATCGTGTGTGAAGAGGTGGAAAAGAATTGTAACTTCTTGTAAACTTGGTGAAATAAGTGATGTTTTGGATTGACCCCCAATTGCTTCATCTTTAATTCATAAGTATAACATGATGGTTTTATTAGAAATATTAAACAATGCATACCAATTGTTGGCAGTATAGTTTGTAGATAACTACAAATCAAAGAGGTAAAATTGCACAAAAATATTTTCTACATATTATGAGATTTATGTAAAAGTGCTTAATATGCCAATAGAAAACTGTTGATTTTGGTTTACTCCTTGATTCAATGACTCAAACAATGAGGAACATGTACCCTCAAAAGACCCAATCAAACATCAAGACATCCTTTAGGCTACTTGCTTAATACATAAACTAACCCTCTCCCAAGGTTCCAAACATATATACTTGACTCCTTCGTATCCTCCTAAGACTCATGGACAACTTACAAAACTCTCCCCAAATACATCAAACAACAACTATTACCTTGTTCGCAAAACCCATTTGTAGACCAAACCCTTAACATAGGGCTCAAACCACAACTATGGATTGGTCATTATAGAGATCATGAAAACAATGTGGGATACTATTGATGTGAGTTTTGTTCCACTACAATTTGCAAAATCAAATACTTAATATTTCAAGGAGAAACACCAAACACTCAATCCTCTCTTGATATAAGGTCATCTCTTGTGCTAAGATTGCACTTCAAGGTTCCTTCTTAATCATGGACTTCACTCATTTTTATGATGTGATATGTTGGTTATCACAAAAGGACTTACGTTATTCACTCAATGGATATCAACTCTTACACTTCTAAAGGTTTGGCTCTATAATGTGCAATGAAAATATAGGTTTTGGTTTTTCAATTTTCTGCTTCAACTTAAACTTCTAGCCTATATTTCTATCTCTAACTAGAAATGTGAGGAATGAAGGATGACTTGGACTCTACTAGATCGAATCTTAGCAATGGCTCCACCTACCTAGTGCAAGCTTCTAAGGAATACACAAATAATTTCCACATCAATATCCTCTCTCCAATCCCATCATTTGGATGCCAACCAAACAACTTTAATTAAAGTTAAGTGTTTTAATTGTCTTATCACGCAAGGAAACCTTACCATCAGCAAGAGGCTAGTGGCTCAAAGTTGTTCAAGCCAAACAAGAAAGCATCCACAATAACTTCATTCAACTAAACTACTTCAACACGAAAATAAATTTTACTCCAAGTGAAAGATTGAGGAAACCATGCAATACTACAAAGCAATATTAAGTAATCTACCATGAAGAACCAACGATGAATTATCAATTAATTTGATAAGCATTATAGAAATAACTTCGTCAAGTGTCTCCCTTAGCTATCCTACTCTAACCTCCTAGCTCTCTACTACCTCCAATATCTATGCTAATCTCCTCTAATCTCTAAACTAATATAATGAATTACAAATAAGAAGGCCTTGGCCTTTTATAGTAGTTCAATTACAATGAAGTGTTGGTATCTCTAACCATTATTGTCTATTTGTGTCAACCACTTAGTCATTTACAAGACAAAGTCAGACAGTGAGGTACTTTACAAAGGCCGAGTCATGTACATAAGATAGTAAATATCGAGTAATTCTATAGAAGTTGAGTAAGTGTATGGTCACAAAATAATTTTCTATATGTACTAATCTCATCAACAACCAAGCAAATTATTAACGACCAAGTATATTCCAAGTATGTGAATACCATTTGATATAGTATGTGCCAAGCATAGTATATGTTGAGCATCAGAAGGTTAATAAAGGCTGAGCAATATAAATGCCAAGAATTAGAAATAGTAAAGACCAAGCAATGCAAAGTTTACATAAAAGTTAGGAATGAAATAGAGTTTTAGGCAAAATGCTTATCAAACTGACTTGGAAAGTTTATTTAAGTTTTGAAGAGGTTGTCACAGAACATTTACATGACGTGGATCACATATCCTTATGTGCATGTTTAATGATCAAGATGAAGAGGAAAAACCTAGAATCATCTTGAAATCTCTTTATGGAAATCTTTAAATAGTGATGATCTTAACCTAGATCCAATGGTGTGATATGCGAAGAGAAGAGAAGAGTATAGGTGAACATAAAGCATTATACTATGAAGGATTAAGAAGATTAGAAATCATTCAAGGGTTATGTTATCATGTAATAGAGCAAGTGATATATTCATAAGAAGTGAATGTGAAAGGGAAAGACAAGTGTTATCAGATCAAAAGAGAGGATCAATTAGTAAGGAGGAGACTTGAAATCAGCTTTGTAGAGTAAACTGAGAGCCAAGTACTAAATTAGTTTTAACATACTTGAATCGGGGTAAATCTCTTAACAGAGTGGTCTTAACATAACTTTGTAAATCTCCTAACAAAG
This sequence comes from Cupressus sempervirens, assembly GCA_028749045.1. NCBI lineage: Eukaryota > Viridiplantae > Streptophyta > Pinopsida > Cupressales > Cupressaceae > Cupressus > Cupressus sempervirens. The sequence goes on from CM053790.1 coordinate 148,657,616, forward strand.
TCCTTAGTTACTTGTAAGTGTCAAATCCTCTAACAAGGTGAAACCTAACAATTTCTTAAGTCTTTAATAGGACAGACTCCTCATAGAAGATCATATTTTATTGTCAAACATTATAACCTTAACTAGTTAACTTTATTACTGCAGTAGTGAAGATTTGTGGGTGTCATCCCCACCATAGTTTTACGTTCACCTTGGAGGGTTTCTGGGTAACAAATATTGTGTTGTGTTATTACTTTCATGCATGTGATTTGTTGATCTCAGATTGGTTTTGACAATTGAGTGTCAACACACTTAAGAAATTTTCTAAGTTGATGTCGAGTATAATATAGATGTTGAGTCACAATATGTGCCAAGCCAAAAATTCAACAAGTGCCAAGTCATTCAGATGCCGAGTGACTAATAGATGCAGAGAAAAGTTCAAGTGCCGAGCAATACAAAATTTAGTATGTGTCAAGCATTAGTAATCACTAAGTGCCGAGTAACACAAAATTAGCATAAGAGTTTGTGCCTTCACAAACTCAGATGTAAACCATTTTAAAGCCAACATAAGGATAAATCTCGAAGGATTAAAATATAAGATCAAACCTATTTGATTCCCTATGCAATCAACATGTAACCAATCAGAAAAATGGAAAGATTTGAGGCCAAAAGATGGATGAATCTCAATCATAGATTCATACCTAACCCTAAGTCACGAAACATTTTTAAGGAGGTCAAAACTCCATAATTTAGAATGTATGAGAGAGTGTGCAGAAAGAGAATGCATGCAAGGAGAGAATAACTAGCGAAGTTTGAAGGAAGAAAAAGGGGTGAATTGGTTTAGAAGAAGGACAACATTGTAGTATCAGTTAGCAGAATAGAGAATCAAAGTCACAGTAGTTTCATACCAGATCAGTGAGGATCAGATTGGATAGAACAAGGGTATGAAATCAGCAATAGTAGATTGCAAGTAATCAAGTCAAACATTCTACTATACTCTCTAACAATTGTATTAGCAGAATGAAATCCTATGGAGATAGGTTGGTTTAACAACCATTGTATAAAGCCTTTAATAGGGTGACATTCCAAGTGAATGTTTTGTAAATCCTTTAGCCAGGTACACTTTTGATAAAGTTTTAAAATCCTTTAACAAGATAGGATCTAACAATCCTTGTAAGCTTTTAACAGAGCAGGCCTTTCATAGGGCAGATCATGAGAATGGTCAAAATGTGTAACTTTAACAGGTGAACTCTATTGCTATAGTAGTGAAGAGTTGTGGGTGTCACCCCCACCCTAGTTTTACCTTCTCATTGGAGGGTTTCTGGGTAATCATATTTGGTGTCAAGTGTTTATGTGGATGCATTTACTTTACATGCTATTTTTATATGTTTATGCATGAAATGTTTTAGAGTTTATAAGTTTTATTGGTTAAAGTTTAATACTTCTAATTCACCCCCCCTCCTCTCAGAAGTAGACTTCCCACTTGTTAATTCCCAACATGATTGAATTGATTTATGTGTTATAAGAAAGTTTACATTTATAGTTTTGCATGCATAAGTTATTGATAGATGTGGATGAATAGGTGAAAAGTGAAAGTATTATAGATTATGATTCACCCCCTCTCTCAGTATCTAGTTTACTCCTCCATAAATCAACAATTGGTATCAGAGTACTGGTTCTTTAAAATAAACTTAAAGGCTTCGAGATTAGATCCTGAAAGATAGAGGTTTTTAAATTGGACAAGACTATAGACAATTAGGTGATTGACATCCAACTCACACTGCAGAAACTTGAGAAGGCAAGACAAGATCTGGAGGATTCTCTAAAAAAGGAGAAATGGAATTTCCATCTAGATAAAACAATACTCTTATGAAGAAGTTTAGACTGAAGGACTATTTGACCCAATCAATCCCAATCACAAAGCATCTATTGATCTACTTGAAAGAAATAAACTTATCAATGAAGAGATAAGGGTACTAAAAAGAGAACATGAAATCCAATCAGTGAGACTATGTGAAGTGATTGGAGAAAACTATAGAAGAAGAAGACAAAAGGGTAATGGCTACTAGACTTGAAGAAAATGTATCATATGTATAGAAGCTCACAAATACACAAATGGATTTGATGAATCAACTAATGATTGCAAATCACAAGGATGTGGATATCGCAAAACTGAAATCTCACAATGAGATATTGAAAAATGAATTGAAGAATGAGAAGGAATCTATGGAGAAATTCAACAAACCAAAGGAAGCAATGAAATACTTTGAAGAACTTATGAAGTCATCAAGCTTTTCTAATTGGTCAGGACATTCATGCACTGAGAAAGGAGAATCATCTAGGAATGGAGAAATGAGAAATGCAAAACAAAAAGACAAACCAACATGCTATCACTATGGAAAAATTGGTCATACTACAAATATCTATCGAAGAAAACATGGGAAAATTATAAACCTATGTTTATTGGTTACTACTTTTACTGTAAGAAACAAGGACATCGAATACATGAGTGTAGGTCAACACTAAGGAATACGCCTACTACATCTAGATTTGAACGATACTACTACAACTATAAAAAAATACGGGCATAGAGCATTTGAATGAAGATTAGAGACAAAACCCTACTGTCCAAATCAAAAGAAGAAGAATTATGCATCTAACAGTACATGTTCCAAATGTCACAAGTTTGGACATCAAAGAAAGAATTGCAAAACTCAAGTACATTCAAAAAAATCAGACAAAGGACAAAGGCAAAGATAAAGGAAAAGTGGACATTGAGAAAGTGAGGAATGAAATGAACTAGAAATGGAAAGAAAAAATAGAAGATGGAAATAGTGGAGCTAATGGAGCTGAGGTCACCCTTCCAATGGAGAAGGTGATCATGTCATCTCTAACTGAGAAAAAGAGGTATGTATGGAACTGTATACCTAAATGATATATCATACATCAGTTCCTTGCATAAATGAGAGCCAAAATTTCATATCTACATATATGAGATGCATGAGAACAAAATTTATGAAAGCTTGTAGAGTATCAATAAACTATCTGTGTTGATCGAGTGTTGCAACATAGACTAAGCACTCCAATAGAGACCTAAGGTTATGGAAGAGATCGATATGTTGTGCTAGTTGGCTTCCACTCAATGGAGTACACAACATTAATGGTGAAACTAATCAATCAAAAGATATATATATATATATATATATATATATATATATATATATATATATGAATGCATTACTTCATGTTGTGCATCCAAATTTTTTAAGAGCTTAGAGCAATTAAGCAAATTCAAGCAACCAAGAGAGATTTCAAGGAGCTAATCAAGAAGATTGAACAAGTAAAGAGCTTGAACAAGTGCTAAGTATCTAGAGAAGGAAGAACATCAAACCCTAGTTATGATCATGACATTTTCATAGACCATTGGAATTAGTCAAAAGGTTAGTAAAGTTCAATTGGTGAAGTGTGACGCTTGTCCTCCACCTAAATTTTGTACTATTTTAGAGATTGTTGTGAAAGGAGACTCAATGGGTACATTATCTTTGATACCACCTAAACTCATTATGATTCATGATGTCAGAAGTTGATATATGTGCAAAATTGGAGAAGTGGGAAATTTTAAAATCACAGAAGCTTATGAGAAGTTGTGTAATGAAGGAATTTTGAAGGAGAGTTTCAGATTGCTAAGAGGAAAGGGTTAACTCAAGCCCTAGAATTTTTGAGAAATTTTAGAATCGAATGGATCAAATTTATTTTGAGAAGAGTTAATGATATAAAGTATTGGTTGTAGAATGGACCAGTAGAGATCATGAAGAAAATGATACACAAGGTTACAGGTTATCCAACCCTAGATAAGAATAAAACCATGCAATGCTTGAGCCAAGAAGTTTAGGCCAATACAAGAGCCAAGTGGAATAGATGTGGTTTGTCCATTACAACCATTTGTGATCCACTCATAGAATTTTCAATGAGAGTTCTTGCTCACAAATTGTATCAATCAAGTAGATTGAATAGTGTGTCATGTATGATTATGGACCATGTGTTGAATATTCTAATGAACTCATGATCTTGCCAAGTTGCAAATGTTACAACTTGCAAAAAATCTATCATCAATAAGGAAGGCAAATAATTCAATGTGTAAGTTTGGTTTCCTAATTGTTTGTATATTCTTTTATATATAGAAGTATTTTCCTAGTAGAGGTAATGTTGTATGGGAACAAGAAAAACCAGTGACAAGGAAAATAAATGAGTTTATTACTCAATTAGGAGACAATTTTGAAAATGCAATGAATACATATTTTGATGAATTCAAGTTAAGGATGAAAAGGAGAATGAGAATTTGAAGAGGAATTAGTCACAAAATATTACAGTGACATATTTTTCCTTATTGATATAGACAAGACATTTGTACAAGTGGTGAAGCCAGGGAAGGAGTGGTTACAAAGCTTTGAATATGAGATAGATAGTGACGGTGTAAGTGCAAACATTGATGCACTATTGAAAGAAGAAATAGATGTCGAGGCTAAACCATTTGGAAGATATGAAGAAGAAAAGGCAAGGATAATAGTGAACATCAAGATAGCTTCCAAGGAGAAGAAAAGAAAGAAGATGATTGAAGATCTAGAAGCTAAACTAGGCACCTTGACCAAGGGAAAAGAACCATTGCAAATTAAACAAGATCTTGGTGAAGATGAAGAACAAGATAGTGGTGATGAGGAATATGAAGTAGAAGAAGTTAACAAGGGTAAAGCCCTAGTTGTTGTCATGCCACTGAGTAAGAAGGCTTAAGGAGTAGATAAGAAGAAGGCAGTGACGCCTCCACCATCAAATAAGCCAAGGACCAGGGCAGCTACTATTGCCAAGCATTCTACAAAGAAGAAAGTAGTGGAGTCTAATGAACTAAGTGAATCTCAAATCAAAAGAAGGAGATTGGTCAAAGGACCACCTTTTAGGTAGATCAAGACTAATAAAGAGGTATGTGACAACTTAAGAAGATCTATAGGTTTATATAGTATTAGATATGTGAGATATGATACACTAGATAATGATGATAAAAATAAAGTTGAGGAGGCTATGGTAGAAATGATTAGAGAGAAGATGGCAGTAGGTAGAGGAAGTAAAAAATCAGATAAGGACTAACACACTAGTCAAAGTTATGCCTAATCTATCCCAACAATAGAAGGACATATTTTTGAAACAAAATAGGAGTAGATTTTTTCCTAAATATAGAATTTTATTGATACTACAAAATAAAGAGGAAATTGTATGACAACAAAGTGAGTTGGTTAACTGCAAAGAATGTAGAGACTATGAATGTTGATGATTAACATAGTAGTGGAGAAAGATTAGGTGTTTCGAGTCCACATGTCAGTATGTCTCTTATACATGCTAACACCCTTGACACTTTAGAAGCTGGGCACTCAAGGCTTACAAATGAAGAAGAAAATGGTGAAGATAGAGAAACTAACAAAAATGATAAAATTGTTTTAGTGCCTCAGATTGAGAAAAATAATTAATTAAATAAGGCTAAACTAAGTATTACTATTTTTATCTCGAGCATAGATGCACAAGCAAGACCGAGTGGTGACATCCCCTCACCTACTCCTAAGGTAGTGTAGTGTAGCAATACCCCTTCACTGAATAAGAAGAGAAAAGAAATAAAAGAAATTTCACAAAATATTGAGGTTAGTTTGGATGAGATCATTGAGATGTCATAATTTGATCTAGAAAATCTCACCTTGCAGCAAAACTGTTTTCTACAAGAGATTTTGAAGAAGAAGAAGAAATAAGAAGAGCTAAGGAGAGAGAAAAAGTAGCAACAAACACTATAGGATGTAAATCAAATTTTTGTTGATTCTTTTGACATACAAAATTTGGATGAAGAGACACCAATCATTGATCAACTTGTAAATATATTTGATCAAGTGCTGAAATTTTTGAGTCAAATGAGAAACTAATGGACTGGTCAGTAGGAAGAATTGAGACCAAGGTTGTGGACAAAGTTTTCATAACTATAACTAAGCAGAAAGTGTGACTACAAGAGAAATCACAAATTATGATGAATCTTATATAGAGAGTACAAAATATGTACACCATTTTGTTAGATGTACCAAGATTTAAATACAATATTCAAGTAGATATAGATAAGACATAGGCTGAGATGAAGGCATCCAATAGTATTATCTTAGATTCAACAGGATCTAGCATTGATCACTACAATATTCTATTGAATGCTCAAGGCACATTAGTCGAGCTTCAGGCAAATGAAAACACCATGAGATCCAAATTGATCTCAATTTAGGCAATGATGATACCTCATTCAGAGGTCATGCAAAGAGAATGAAAGACAACCCAAGATCTTATCATAGAAGATCACAACTTATTAGTGGCTGAGAGTTTAATTGATTTAGTTGCAAAACTACAACTACTGAATCAAATTTTGGAGGTAGAAATAAAAACATGGAATCATTCACTAGCTATGATTACTAGAATACACAAGGAATCTATTGAAACATATGGATTACTTCAACTCTTTCAACCCTAGTAGCAGTGACATAAAGTGTTCAAAAATAAGGGGGAAATGTATACAAGGGAGAAATGTATATGGAAAAGAGAATGTATTGAAGAAAAGAGGAATGCATACATGTATAGTATTTATTCATTATTCATAAGTTGAGAGGTCATTTTTATCAGATTGTATTGATATGAAAAAGGTTTTTTTCCACTAATGTCAAAGGTAGAGATTGTTGGTATCTCTAACCATTGTTGTCTATTAATGTCAACCACTTAGTCATTTACAAGGAAGAGTCAGATGATCATCACTGTGACCGAGATACTCCACATAGGTGGATTCATGTACATAAGATATTATGTACTGAGCAATTCTATAAAAGTCGAGTAAGTATATGGTCATAGAATAATTTTCTATATGTACCAAGCTCATCAGTGACCAAGTAAATTCCAAGTATGCGAGTATTGAGTGATATAGTATGTGTTGAGAATTGTATATGTCAAGCATCAGAAGGTTAACAAAGGTCAAGCAACAACAATGGTGAGCATCAAAAATAGTAAAGACTGAGCAATGTATAGTCTACATAAAAGTCAAGAATGGAATAGAGTTTTAGGAAAAACGCTTATCAGGACAACTTGGAAAGTTTATTTAAGTTTTGAAGAGGTTTTTATAGAATATCTGCATGACACGGATCACATATCCCTATGTGTATGTTCAATGATCAAAATAAAGAGGAAAAACCTATAACCATCTAGAAAACTCTTTATGAAAATCAAATAGCAATGATCTTAACCTAGATCAAATGGTGTGATATGCAAAGAGAAGAGAAGAGTATAGGTGTGAACATAAAGCATTATAGTATGAAGGATTGAGAAGAATAGAAGTCTCTCAAGGGTTCTATTATCATCTAACATAGCAAGTCATCTATTCATAAGCAGTGAATGTGAAAGGGAAAGACAAGTGTTATTAGATCAAAGGAGATGATTAGTTAGTAAGGAAGAGACTCGAAATCTACTTTTGAGAAAATCAAGAGTTAGGTATTGAATCAATTTTAACATACTTGAATCAGGGTAAATCTCTTAACAGAGTGGTCTTAACAAAGTTCTTACTTACATGTAAGTGTCAAATCCTCTAATAGGGTGGAACCTAACATTTTCTTAAGTCTTTAATAGGATAGACTCCTCATAGAGTATATCATATTTTATGGTTAAACATTGTAACCTTAACTGGTTAACTTTATTGCTGTAGTAGTCAATATTTGTAGGTGTCATCCCCACCCTAGTTTTACCTTCACCTTGGAGGGTTTCTGGGTAAAAAATATTGTGTTATGTGTTTTTACTTTCATGCATGTGATTGAACTAATTTACATGTTATAATCAATTATACATTTATAGTTTTGCATCCATAAGTTATTGATAGATGTGAATGAATCTATGAAAAGTGAAAAGTGTTATAGATTCTGTTCCACCCCCCCTCTTAGTATCTAGTTTAATCCACAAATCAACATGAAGGGCCAATATCAATTGAAGATCAAGGGCTGAGATTTCTTCACACAAACCCCAATTAGGGTCATCAAATTTATGGATCACGTGAAGGAACCAATTTATGGGCCAATAAGAAAAAAAAGATAAGATTTTGATAGCCAATGGTAAAATAGGACACTTGACATGATTTGATTGGTTGTGCTTAAAAATGAAACTTTCCAACTAGAGGAGGCAAACAATTATCATCTTGTCATCTTTGGAAATTTCTCATGGAATTGACTTGAATCACTTGCATCTTTGTCAACCTATAAACTTGATCTTTCTTGATTCTCCTTAAATATGTCCTCATGTAGTTGGATCCTCTATTCTTTCTTGAATTTTCTCTTGATTTCAATCTAACTTTGTGGGTTGATAGCTTGACCATGAGTCCTTCCTTATCATTTGAGTCCTCAAGATTGAGTCATTTCCTCATAGTATCCACTTGAAGTCTTTAGGCCTTGATCATCACCTTTCCCTCTAGCTTCTCCTTTTGTTGGTATGACGATGGACATTATGTGTACCAAAAATATTTTAATTTTCTAAGATGTTCCAATAATAAATGCATCCATTCTCCTTCTTGAGTTCAACTTGCAAAACAAAGGAGAAGAGCATTAAGCTTGTGAAACAAAATCTGAAAATAAAATCACATCAATAATAATAAAAATTCATCCCAATTTAAAACCAACCATTTTGCAAAGTCAAAGATAATTTTAATCTCATCCCAATCCAAAACCATTTATTATTATTATTTATTATTGATTTCTAATTTTTGTCACTTTCTCTCTCCTAAATTTTTATTTTTTTAGGAGGGGTAGGATAGTTTTGGCAATCAACAAAGGATGAGAGTTGGCTAGGGAAATTTCTGAAAGGTTTGAAACTTCCCTAGGAGGGAAATTCTAGAGAGATGGAAAATCTCCCTAGGACATGGTGTTCTTAGAATTTCCTCATTTGAAAATTCCTTGGAAATTATTTTCTCTATTCTTGTTCAAGGTGTTGCCTTCATGTCACAAATCAATCTTCTATTTCCTTAAGGGATGGAAAAATTTGGGAGACTCGATGTAGGGAAATTTCTAAGAGATGGGAAATTTTTGCAAGAGAGAAATTTCCTCATGAGGGAGATTTTTGAGAGATGGAAAATTTCCCTAGGAGGAAAATCCTTTGGGAAATTATACATCCCTTCCCCCTCATGGTTATAATATGGCGATGCTTATGTTGTCACCGAATAAAGACCTCTTAAAGCATTCACAGTGTTGGAAACTACAATTGGAATAATTGTTATGTTGCCATTGATGTCAAACCTATTCATAAGATAGAGTGTCAAACCTACTAGAGAGACATTTACTAATATTATAGAGAGCCATATACTTTTATTGATGAAGAGGATTTAAAAATAAGAGATCATGAGATAACCTAGTGAAAGGTCGAGTTGAGATGTGTTTAAGTATCATAGAAATACAATTGACACTTGATAAGATAGTCCTTGACAAGATAATGTGTTGTTCAATCAATACATGAAGTGTAGAAGACTGTTGGATGGAGCTAAGAGTTGAAACAAGTCAAAAGGATAAGCCTAATCAAGTATCAGTGTTGCATACTCAATGCAGGAGTTGAAGCAGAATATTAAGGAACTTAAGTAGAAGCCTAGAAAATAGTTCAAGTCGAGTGCTAGTTATTGTTGAGAAAATGTATGAAGAGGTGTAGTTGTGACAAAGCATAGTATTGGCCAAGTGAGCATGTTGATGTCGAGTGAGAAAATATAGTTATTGCTGAGTTACAAAGTAATGACTGAGCTAAAGAACATAGCCATTGTCAAGTGACAATAAAGGTTAAAATTTTAGAAAGATTTGATTTTGAGGCCTACATATTTGGAATTTTGAATTAGTTAAAGTGCATGGAAGATAAGGATTGATGAGTTGGTATATTTAATGTATGAGGAGAGTTTGTTACATGATCAAAAGCAAGGATTTGATCAAAAGTTTCTAGAAGAGGAAGTTAAACAAAAACATGGAAGGATTCAATGAATCTAACCTAACCCTAAGATCAATGACGATGTTTAAGTGGAAAAAGATAAAAATTTCTTATTTAAGGAGGGATAAGGAATAAATTTTAAGGTTGGTTCATGGTTGATTGAAAATCTTAAGGAGAGGCTGTGAAAAGGAGAACAACAAAGGTGAAGTGTGAAGAGTTTGTGAAGTGTAATTGCTTGAGGAGATGCTAAGAAGATTAGTGATGGAGATGTGAATGAAGGCCAATTAGTGAGCCATCATATGAGTGAATGGAAATTTGAATTTGCAAAGTGATTTGTAGGGTAGATCAAACCTATTGTTACATTCTAACCATTGTATTAGTGCAAAATCCTTTTATCAAGGTTGACCTAATAGTCATTTTGTAAATCATTTAATCAAGGTGATATTCTATAAAGTCCTCTAACAAGGTCACTCCTAATAGGGTGATTAAATCCTTTAATAGGGTCACATTTAACAATGTGTTACATAATCTTTAGCAGGGATGGCTCTTAACTAAGGTCACTTCAAAAGAGTGAAAAAATTGGTAGCATGTTACTTGGTGGTTTCCCAAATTGGGTTTCCATGTTAAATCCTATTATCAAAGTGTTATTATCATATGTGGATGTTATTGTTTTACACGCTATAATTTATAGTAGTTTATATACTGGCAGCCAACACATATAGAGACAAAGAGTTAAGATATTACATGAAATATTAAATTGTTGATGATATGATATACAAACTAAGTGGGTATCTAAGCTTGTTAGGTTGTTTGAATTGTTTAAAATATGAATTGGTACATTTGGGCCTAAGGATAACTAATTCACTCCCTGTTCAGTTATTCCAAATCATTATAATAGTTGGTATCAGAGCATTGGTGATTTTCAAGAAATTTTGGAGGGACTCAAGTCAAAGATCAAGATGTATAAGAGAGAGATACCTAAGCTAAACAAGAACTTCCCAACATGGAAAAGGCTAATGAGATTACATTTATCTAGAATTGGAGATTCCACATCTTACTACTTGAAAAATTAATATATTTAGGTGCCTAGACCTATGACAATTGAAAAAATGAAAGAGAAGCAGGAGCACAACCAAATGATGATTGAACTTCCAACAACCCTCAGTTATGAAAAATTTGATGATGTGAAGGAATGCAGTACTACTAAGAAAATGTGGGACAAGTTGGAAAAAATCCATAGAGGAGACAAGAATGTGTTAAGAGAAAAGGCAGAACTCTTAAGAGGAAAGTTTGATGACATCATAATGTAGGAAGGTGAAAATATTGCATAGTATTGTAGCTGAATCAAAGTGGTGAATGTTATCAAAGGAGTTGAAGGACATAAACTGATGAGACTGTGATAAGTAAGGTATTGAGGAATTCACTACCAATTTATGTAATCAGAGTATCTATAATTTAAGAACTAAGATGTACACTTGGTAATGATCTTACCTTAAATAGTTTGATTGGTAGACTTATTACATTTGAACTATCAATTTTTTATAATTATTCTTCTAATATTGTTGAAGTTGCATTTAAAGCACAACTAACCCTTGATGGATCTAAGAAAAAGAAGAAAAGCAAGCATGTAGCAAGTGACATTGGATCTGATGATGAACTTGATGAACTTGAAGCATTGTTAGCAAGAAGACTTCCTAGAGGAAAAGGAAAATACAAAGGTAAACTTCCTATTATCTATTTTAGATGTAACAAAAATGTCCATATTTCAACTAGATGCCTTGACAAAGATGAAAAAGTGAGAGGAAAAATGTCAAGTACAAAGGAAGGAGAGATGATAGAAGCAATAGAGACAAAAGAGACTACAAAGACAAAGGTAATAAATCTTGCTATATTGCTGAAGAGGATGAGTCTAATAGTAATTACAATGATCATGCTGAAGAAGTTGTTTATATTGCAATGAAAGAGGATTCTAATGAAGATGAGAAAATTGTATTGATGTCACATGTGAGTAGGAATAACAGATGGATAATTGGTAGAAATTTCTCATATGATATGAATGGTGATACAAGTAAGTTTGATAAGATAGAACATCATAATGGAAGTTGTGTCAAGTTTGTTAATGATGCACCATGTTTTTTTTTGTTTTTTTAGGAAAAAGTGGCTAGCCACTATAATATTTATTAATCTGATTCAACGAGGTCAACTAGGAAAGAATCAGTGAAGAAAACCTAGCATCATCCCTAATGTTTACATATATTTACATATTATGAGAAAGCAATTACAAAGGGTTATCACCCAATAGTATACCCCTGAAGATAACCAAATCTAAACTTCTACAAAAATCAGATACAATAGCTTTGGCATGAAGTACTTAGACATAAAGCTACAACATACAAGAGATAACACCAGTTGATGATGACATAACTTGAAAGGGACCTTTAGAAATATTGCCTTTCAATCTTGCCCAAAAAAATACTAGACCACGACCATAAAATCCAAGTCCATCAAAAAAATTCCCAAGAAAAATCAAAATTCTGAACTATCTACAAGCCAATCAGAGTTAATCACACCAATTGAATCCCAAAAAATCTGTTCAATTGGCTGTAAATTTTTTGACAGTGCATTTGGCTGTATGGATTTTGAGACATTAGAATCCTTTTGCAATACAATCATGGCCAGGCCCACTAACTTAACTCTTTCCACCAATTGCACACCCATTAATCTTGGATCAGATGGTAGAGAATACTTCAAATAAATAAAACTACAAGTATCTATAGATTTCTTCATAGCCTCAAAAACAACATAAAATTCATGTTTTTGTAGAAGTTGAGAATGTGAAAATAGACCACCAACCAAAGCCATACCATTCCACAAATCATACTTTTGCATAGCCATAATCAATTTATTATCCACTAGGAAATGTGGTAGGATTACCTTTTGGGCCAAGGCTTGAAGCCTATCCAGAGATTGCAAAAAATCCATGGCATTGGATAGAAATATAGATATGACTTCAGAAGGATAGAAAAACACATGTGTCAATGGACAAAGAAGATCTTCACCAATGATATGCCGGATGGCTATTGTGATCGTTTATGAATGCATTATGAACATTTGGTTCATCACCTCATCCATAACATGACTGGGTAACATAGATTCCTCTAATGCCAGTGTCAACCAAATACAATTTTTTTTTGGCATGATGAGACGATGTTGTTGATGACACATTTCGCAAGCCAAAGCAATATCCTACCCACAATTCATCTTGAAGCACAATCTCAGCTCACAAAATAAATTTACCTAATTAAGCATATGTAGGATGTTTGCGAAAGTGTGCAATGAAAGATACATATAGGAAACTTCAATAAATAATCATTGTGCAACTTGTCATTTGCGATGTAGACTGTCACCAATATTGTCCTTATCATGCCTGGAAATGGTACTAAAGACGATACTCCTTAATGACTCAGATTTATTTGCATGAGGCAATCAAAAAATAGGACTTCAAAATTGAATATCATTAAGGAATAAAAGATTTGGAGCATAAAAAATGTACTTTAGAAGTTGTGTCATTATAAATGCACTTAAGAAAAACATGCGACATTAAATTCACTTTAAGACGATAGGGAAACTTGGCACTTGACAACCTCCTCTGCTTTACTTGGCACCAAAGAATAGCTTATTCAACTCAGCACTTGACCAACTTTACAAGTTTGAGCACGCTTTTCTACTACACAACTCGACACCTAATAGATTTGGCACCTTAAATAACTTGACATCTGATTTAAGACTCAGATACTCGACACTTAGTACTAAGCAGAGTGATGCCACACTGAATACCTTCATGTCTACTCGGCACCTAAAAATATCCTATTAACTTAGCAATTCTGAAACACTCGACACCTAGAGAGCTCAGTACCTACTACCTGAACACTTGACACCATAAGAACTTGGTACCTACTGCTTGAACATTCGACACCTGAAGAACTTTGCTCAACATCTTAATAAACTGACTCAACTCGACACTTGGAATTTACCTCAACTTGGCACCTGACAACCTCCTCTACTTTATTCGGCACTAGAGAATAGCTTATTCAACTCGGTACTTGACCAACCTTACAAGCCTAAGCACTCCTTTCTACTACACAACTCGACACCTAATAGATTTAGCACCTTAAATAACTTGGCATTTGATTTAAGACTTAGTTACTCAGCACTTAGTACTAAGCAAAGTGACTCAACACCGATTGCCTTTATGCCTACTCCACACCTGAAAATCTCCTATTAACTCGGCAATTCTGAAACACTCGACACCAGAAGAACTTGGTACCTATTGCTTGAACACTCGGCACCTGAAGAACTTTGCTCGACATCTTAATAAACTAGCTCAACTCGACACTTGGAATTTACCTCAACATTCAAATTTTACCTGCTAAGCTTAGCACTTTAAACATTACTACTAGTAGAGGCTTCCATGTCATCATGAATAAGATTTTTTAAAGCCTTATGTTGCTCAATAAAAGGTAGAGAGTGAAAAGTAGAAACAATGACATCTTAATAAACTCTCCTATAAAATTGGCAATTCTAAAACACTCAGCACGTAAAGAACTCTATACCTATTGTGTGAGCACTCAACACTTGAAGAACTCGGTACCTGCTGCCTGAACACTCCGCACCTGAAGAACTTTTCTCGACATCTTAATAAACTGGCTCAACTTGACACTTGGAATTTACCTTAACATTCAAATTTTTACCTGCTAAGCTTGACACTTTGAACATTACTACAAGTAGAGGCTTCCATGTCTTCATGAATAAGATTTTTTAAAGCCTTATGTTGCTTAGTAAAAGGTAGAGAGTGAAAAGTAGAAATAGAAACCCCATCACAACCCAAATTTGATAAAAAATCTACAACTTTATTCCCTTCTTGATAAATATGCAAAATGCAAACATCCAAACATTCATCAAGGAGTCTCCAAATTTGATTCAATACATATTTGAGTTTCTAAGAAATGATGTGCCTTTGTACACACGCATCAATAATAACTAATGAGTCCCCTTCTATATGTATCCTATTGATATAGCCTTGCTTAGCTAATAAAAGCCCAGCCAACAAGGCATGAGCCTCAACAATGTTATTTGTGTCAATAGGCAAAGTGGATACTATGATTGCTACAACCTCTCCAGAAGAACTTCTAATACATGCCCCTAAACCTGAAGGACCTGGATTTCCTCTAGAGGCTCCATCAAAATTCAGTTTCCAAAAACCAAATGATGGGGGTCTCCAAATGTTCTTCCAAGGTAAGATATGTGCTGGTGAAGGACTTATTTTCCACCCATTAGGAATAAATAGTAATTTCCATTCTTGGACAATTTGAGAATCCCAATGGGTCATAATCAGATAAAATTTAATCATTTTCAAGTTGGAATTAGTCACTTCCTAGATAGATCTTTCAATACCATTCAAAATAATTTCTAATGGAAGGGATTCCTTTCTGAAAATGCGCTTATTTATTTCCCACCAAATAGCCCAAACTACCAAGGCTAGGATACATTTCTAGAGGTTTGCAAACAATGATTTTTGGTAGAGAATTGGCCAGGCTTGAAAGAGATCCCAGAGATTATTTGGCAAGGGAGTAAAATACTTAAGCTTACTCAAAATAAAGCACCAGCATTGGTAAGAAAATGAACATGTAACAAACAAATGATCCACTGTTTCATCCTGTTCCCCACAAAGAACACATTTAAATGGTGGAGCAAGTTGTAGTCTATTCAATCTGTCACTAGTTAAAATCCTATGTTTTAGCGCCAACCATGAGAAACAACCTGCTTTAGGAAGAACTACCAGATTCCAACAAAATGAAAAAGCTCTGGAAGTAGATTTATTCAAATCATTCTGCTGCAAAATTTTGTAACCCTCTTTCACTAAATAATTACCATCCTTAGCTGGAGCCCAAAAAATCTGATCTTAGACTCCAGAGAAGTAGACTTGCCTTGAACTCAGTATATTTTGAAATTGATTAATTTCCTAGGATGAAAGAGGTAGAATATTTGAATCTTTCCAAACTATTTTCTTTGAAAATTTAGAAACATATTCCACATATTGATTCAACTGGGTCCCCCCAATGGGTTTCAACAACTTGAATAATGTTCAAAGAAATCCCACTCTTAGATAGGGGAATTTGACCATTCCAGGAATCATTCCAAAAATTAATACTTAGTCCATTATTGACTTCCCATGAAATATAATCAACTATTATTTTGTGTGAAGCTATCATGAAGTCCCAAATAACTGAACCTTTTGGAGGATTAGAAATCATTAAGATTCTAGAAGGATCATTGTTATCTAAATATTTTTGCAGCATAATTTTGCACCACATGGACTGAGACATAGAAAACATGTGCCAAATCAATTTCCCACCAAATGCTTCATTTCTATAGGAAAGATCATGGATTCTTGCCCCTCCAGCATTAGGAGTGTATGACATATCTTGCAAAGAGATGAGTGGAATCTTTTAGGACTCATCCATATTACCCGACCATAGGAAACCTTTAATCAATTTATGAATTGTAGCTAGTACTTTAGGTGGGGTCTTAAGGACAGCAATAAAATAGTTAGGGATTGCAGCTAAAACTGACTTGATCAACAAAATTTTTCCCGCCAATGACAACCATCTAACTTTCCAAGATGCAATTTGACTCTAAATACACTGAATAACTAAGGACCAATACAAGGATTTATTTGAACCCATGAAAAAAGGAATGCCCAAATAGACTGAGGGTAAGAAGTCTTCTGAAAAACCCAGGATTTGTTTAATTTTATTGAAAACCATTTTGACAGTGTTGAAAAAATAGATCTTGGATTTTTGAGCATTGATAATCTAACCAAACACTGCTGAATAAAGATCAAGTGTATAATGAATATTGTGAGCTTCCTAAACATTTGACAAACCAAATAGGAGAGTATCTATTAGGATAAACCATGGACAGAAATAAAAACTACATGCAAATATAACCAATAACAGAAAATAATAGATCACACAAAAATGAACACAAGACACCAAGATTTAACGTGGTTCACCCAATCCCTAGGCTATGTCCACCAAACAACAAGTCTGATCTTATTACAATCCAGTGATTACAACCTAATTACAATCCATAATCCCTTATAGCTCAATACCGCCGCAAGAACCAATTTCACATCACAATATAATAAAAATACCTAACCCTAAACCCCTTTATACAAGTATTTTATCTATTTTAGGGTTACAACATGTCGGCCATAATATGTCAGCTAGAACCCCACTAATTATGAAGTATGTACAGTACTTTCTTGATCAGTCACCATAATCTAATAGTATCATCCGCAAAAAAAGAGTGTGTGATAGATATGTTTGTACCTGAAATGAGAACTCCTTTCCATTTATTTAACAAATGTTGATGTGAGATGGCCCTACTAAAAGCTTCAACCATAATAATAAACAAAACTAGAGATAAAGGGTCCCCTTGTTAGATCCCATGTGTGGAAGGAAAAAAACCCTCAAGCTTCCCATTAATGACCAATGAAAACCAAGCCCCCAAAATACAAGCCTTTATCCATTTGCACCAACGTTTTGAAAAAACCATTTTAGCAAGTACTTGTAGCAAGAATTTCCAACAAACTCTATCATAAGCTTTCATCATATCTAGTTTGATAACAAAATTTGAAGTCTTATTTAAATTAATAGAGTGGAGAACTTCATGAGCCACAAGAGCCCCTTCCATGGTTTCCCTTCCTGGGAAAAATCCACCTTGCTCTGGGGAAATAATATGTGGAATAAGATGTTGAATCCTAAGATATATAGCTTTAGTAATAATCTTATAGGATAAATTGCATAAGGAGATTGGCCTAAAATTCGCAAAAGTTTGGGGATCCCTCACTTTTGGAATGATGGAAATATTGGTAGTGTTAAAATATTTCAGCATGGTTTTGGATCTTCTAGATTCTTCCACAACCGCCAATAAATCCCATCCAATTATATTCCAGCAACTTTGGTAAAACAATGCAGTAAAACCATCCGGCCCAAGAGCTTTGTTAGGCAAAAAAGAAAAGACAACTTTATGTATTTCTTGAATGGTAAAGGGAGCCATCAAAATATCATTATCTTGTTATGTTAACACTTGTGGAATGGAGTCAAGGAGTTCTACAACTTATGATGCAGAAGGAGAAGGCAAGACATCAGGTGCAAGAAGATTCTTAAAGAATTTGACGCCTTCATTTCTAATAAGATTTTCATTAGACAGAAGGTTACCAGAGGCATCTTTGATATGAAAAATTGTACTGTTAGTTCTTTTTTGCTTGGCTGAATTGTGGAAAAACTTAGTATTTCTATCCCCATCCTAAAGCCATAATTCTCAGGATTTTTGTCTCCAGTACATCTCTTCTCTAGAACACAGTTCCTCCCATTGTTCCTACAAATTCTTTTGAGAAGAGTATGTTTCTTCATTCATGCCCTTTTGGATGATCTAATTATAAACTTCTTCTAGCTAATCTTTGACTATAACCTTTTGTTGAAACACATTTTTGAAAGCTTTTTGATTCCAAATTCAAATTTGAGACTTGATATATTTCAATTTCATTGCAAATTGATGCATTTTCCTTCCATTGGAATTTCATTCCACCATTGATGAATATTGTGTAAAATTTTTGGGTGCCTAAGCCCCATGCTTTCAAATTTGAAAGAAGAATGAAATTGTTGGTCAGAACATTTGTTATCACAATTGAGAATTAGAGAGATAGGAAAATGATCAAATCCTGGCAAGGTAAGGATTTCTAAAGAAATATCTGAGCAACTCAACTTCCAATCTTTAGAAAAGAAAAATATGTCAAGATGAGCAACAATATTAGCAAATCTAGACCTCTTGTTAGTCCAGGTAAATAATCCATTATTAGGATGAACATCCATTAGATTGTTATTATCTACAAATGCATTAAAGTCTTGTAGCATTTTTTTTTTGGGGGGGGGGGGGGGGGGGGGGGATAATACCACCAATTTTTTTTGAATGAGCTAATAAAGCATTAAAATCACCTCCAATAACTACTTGCTGTTGATCTTGCATTTGAAGAGAATTTGTGATAGTATCCCATAAACATGCTTTTTCCAAAGTTGAAGCAGGTCCATATAAAATAAATATCAAATGCAGTTATATGTATCAACTGCCAATTACTTTCTTGTCGAAAGAGCTGAGAATTAACTGTAAAGGGATTCCAAAGAACTCCTAAACTTCTAGAGGCACCCAAACCTTGCATATGATAGGCCTTCCATTTTTTCCATCTTGCAATGGTTTTCTCAAAATTGTTTTGGGATAATTTGGTTTCCTGCAATAAAATAATATCTGCCTGTAAAGAATCAATGGCTTGTTTGATTCTTTGTCTCTTGTCAGAGGCATTTAAACCTCTAACATTCCATGAGATGATGCACCATGTTATGTGAAAGGTAAAAGATCAATTAAACCAAATGAAAAGATCAAGTGTAACAATGCATATTGGGCTGATGGTTTGAAGTATAACTTGTTGAGTGTAGCATAGTTGATAAGTTTATGTTACAGAGTTGATTTCTAGAATAAGAAGATAAAGATATGTGATTCTACTAGTGAACTAGTTGGAAGTGGAGAGCAAACAAGAAGTAACTTATTCTATCTAGACCTATTTGAAGATACTTGTCTATTTGCACAATGTGAAGATGTTTGGTTATGGTATAAGAGGTTATGTCATGTGAACTTTGATAACTTGGTAAGCACTAGTGAAATGAAAAGTGTTAGAGAGTTACCAAGACTAACCAAAACTAATAAAGTGATGTGCAAACAATGTCAATGGGTAAAATTAAAAAGTCTAGTTTCAAGAAAAAGACCCATTCTTTTGATGATGTGGTCCTATTGGAATACAGAGTTACTCTAGTGATATATACTTTATTTTATTTGTTGATTACTTTTCAAGAATGATGTTTGTGATGTTTCTTAAGGAAAAAATGGATACATTTCATAGGTTTAAGTGGTAACTTGCTAGAGTTGAGAAGGAAATGGGTAAGAGTCTAAAGTGTTTAAAATTAGATAGAGGTGGTGAATTCATCTTGAATAAGTTCAACCTATTTTACAATGACAAAGGATTCAAGAGGAAAATGAGTGCACCAAGGACACCGCCACATTATGGTATAGCTAATAGAAGGAATAGATCAATTATGAATTCTGCAAGAACACTAATCATGGAGAAGGATGTTTCACAGAAGCATTGGAGAGATGTTGTAAGAACTATAGTTTACACTTTGAACTGAGTTCAAGTAAAGAAATGAACAAATAACAAAAGTTATATATTGAAAGATGCAAGAAAAGGTGAACTTGATGCAAAATGTGATGGGTATATTTCTAGGTTATTCCACTAAGATAAAAGCTTCTAAGTGTTTGAATCCTAACACTAACAAAATTGTGGAAAGTGAAAATGTTAGAGTTGATTGATTTGTAAAGAAAAATGAAGAATAATTTAAGAAAGAACCTGAGGATTATAGAAAGTTTATCTTTATCTATGAAGGTGAACCAAGCACCTTATGTTGATCTCAAATTGGTTTTAACAAGTGAGTGCCAAGACCTATATATATATATATATAATACCATGCCAAGTTATAGTAAGTGTCGAGCAGATAATATATCTCGAGTGACACATGAGATGAGTAAACAGTGGATGCCGACCAATACAAGTGTTGAGTCACAGTAGAGAGATTAGTGTATACCGAGCATCAAAGACTTCAATTGCCAAGTAAGACAGTCTTGACATATTTGTTTGTAAAGGCTCAAACAACAATGTAAACCATTTTTGAGCTGACTTAAGATTGAATTTTGATATTTTGGAGACAAGGACAAATGTCTATTTGGATTTCCTATGCAATTACATGCATCCAATCAAAAAATGGGAAGGATTAAGTGGAAAAATGGATGAATCTCAGCCATAGATTCATACCTAACCCTAAGTCACTAAGTCTCCTTAAGGAGGACAAACCCTAAAATCTTTAGAGAGAGGATGAGTGAGTGTGTAAGGAATTGAAGGAGCGAAGAGATAAGTTTGCATGCACAAATAGAGGATTCATGGTGGCTTAGAAGTTATGAAGTGAAACAAAATTGCAGAATCAATTAGAGAAAAATAGAGGAAAGGAAAAGGATACAGTAAAGAGATATCTAATTGAGAAGGATCCAAAAGACATTTTTTAGAGGTGATCTATTATCAAGCAAGCAAGTGCTAACTACAAGATCAAAGATGAGACATTCTAACAGGTGATTTTAGTCAAAATCTCTTAATGGAGTAGTCCTAATAGGTTGTATGAAATCCTCTAACAAGGTTCATACTTAGTTGTAAGTTAAAGTCCTTTAGCAAGGAACACTTTTAATAGGGTGTCAAAGATTACTTTAGTGGTGAATATTCACCTTTTGGAAATCCCATCTCATGGGTCGATCATCATTTGGCAAATAGCACATGCAACATATGCCAACCAAATCACTGGATATTTATCAGATTTGGGTTCAATGCCCGTGGTAGTCGCCCATTAGTTATTACATGATTGGTCAAAAATATCAGTCGAATCGCCAGTGCAATATACATTCTAGATACATTTATTTTAAACATTTTACCAGCTTTTGCATGTTTTTTTCTTATTGGCCCACGTTATTTCACCATTAATACAACCAAATAATTTTCCCTTGGGTTGGGCATTGCCTACCATTTTCCTAACATGTGTTGACCACTAGCCCCGTTTAGCCAACTGTTTCCTATTGTGGGCTTGCATAGGAAGGTACGCTTTGTCTATATTTGACATTCTCACTTGTTAATCCCATGTAATTCACCAAACTAGATTGGACTATAAGATATTATTATTCTACACAATTCGCTATTTTTTGGTCTAGAGACTGGCATTTCTTATTGTCGCCAATGTTTCAGAGTGTTGAGTGCATTACCCATTGACTCGTGGACCTTGGTTTTTGTAAAATGCAAGTGATTTTTAATTTTTTTATGTCAATAATGGTACTACCATACTAGTATAATGATATTGGTTATTTTTTAGTTTTACTATCTAGTGTCCATTGGTGACTGGACATCTCACATGCTAAGATAGCCTATAGGTTTGTGAATTATATTGGGTAGTACTGTAGACTGTAGTACCATAGCAGTAGTACCATGTTTTGGATAATGAATCATATTATTGTTATTATATGTAGTCTAAGTAGTCTACTATCACTATTCACATTGAGTCTTTTATTCAATAACTAAGTTGATTTATTTTTTGTAGCCTTTATTAGTTTGCAATGTCAAACAAGAGGGGTAATAGGGGTTCTGGTAGGATCCTTGAAAGCCAAGAGAGGCCACCATTACCAAAATGTAGAAGCATAGTGACATATTTGGGTGGTGGAAATGTTGGAAACCTA
The DNA here is from genome assembly GCA_028749045.1 of Cupressus sempervirens. Classification (NCBI taxonomy): domain Eukaryota; kingdom Viridiplantae; phylum Streptophyta; class Pinopsida; order Cupressales; family Cupressaceae; genus Cupressus; species Cupressus sempervirens. The sequence goes on from CM053790.1 coordinate 148,680,038, forward strand.
CAAGATTCACAAGTTAGATCTTCAATGCTTATTAAAAAAGGAGAGTCATCACAAGTTGGAGACTCAGACCGTATTGAAGTTCAAGTTGGTGAACTTGATATCTCAGTCGAGGATGAACTTGAACATGATTTGGAGGCACTTTCCTTGACTAGGGAGTTAGAAACTGATATTATAGATTTGGATTTAGTCCTGAACCAGTCAGGTGATAAAATCAAAAGTGATTCCATAAATCATGTTCATGCATAAAATGGGAAAATAAAATTGGAATCAAAGAAAGATCGATCTCACTGGGATTTGTCCAAAAGGAATTTTCAGTTAGAATAGGTGGAAAAGTGCTAGTTCATTGAACTAGTGGCCAATCCAATTGATGGTGAGCCTCCTATAGAATGTAGATGTAAGATTTGCACAGAGATAACAAAGAAGGAGAAGAGGTTGCAGCTTAAACTTGATACCATAGAAAAGCATGTGGGTAAAGTTTACAAAAAGGAAACTATAGATGGAGTTGAAAAATCTATGCTAACATGGAAAACAAAGGACAACTGTTTGTATATTAGGAATGCCAAAATATATATGAGTTACACCAAAAAATATGGGAGAAGTGTTCTGCAGTAAAAGGTTCCATCGAAGATTTCATTGGGAAAGCAATGGAAGTGCAAAATATGGGAAAAGTAGTTCAATAACTATGGTCTTTTATATTTTGAGTAGAGGATGTCCTATGATGGACTACCCTTCAATTACTACCTTATTGCACTTTTTCAAGCTTTGAAACTATCCGAATAGTCACTGGTCAGTAAACAACGGATGGGAATGGGCTAGATGTTTTGCAAAGGTTGAAAAAGAAGATATGAAGGAAAAAATAAAACACTCAAATTTCATTGCACTATCTCTAGATGAAGTTACAACAATTGATAATACTTCCTAGGTGTGCATGCATGTTTATACTATAAACAATTTTTGTCGCTAACCCTTTCTACTATCTATTGCTAAATTGAATTGTAGTGCGATAGCTAAAAATTTATATGATTTATAAAGATTACTCTAATTGAATGTGGAGGTTTGGTTAAAATGGAGATTGCCAAAAAATTGGTGTGTGTTGGAGCATATGGAGCTTCAGTTATGCAAGGTCATAAAGGTGGTATTTGCAAAAAGATCAAGAATGATTTGACACCCTATACTATTCCCATTCATGGCATGGCCCATCAAATGAATCTAGCTTTTGGAATTATCAGTAATTTTGGTTGTGTAAGTAAAGTGGAATCTCTAATCAAAGATATCTATCAATACTTTTGTCAAAGTCCAAAACAAGTTTGAGAATTTCAACACTTTGCTCAAGGACTTAATGATGGGAGGAAGCTTCTTAAAGACAATGATACCAAATGGATCTCTTTGGATGGACCAACGCATCGAGTAATCTCTGAATATTTCTCATTGCTTGGACTAATCCACTTTGTGTGAGACAGATTTCCTCAACTATATTCACGTCTAACTAATGTTAAGATACTCTTAACTTTAGCAGCTATTCTCCCCATGGTATAGGACATGAGAAACATTATAAAAAATGTTCAACAAAGAGCTATGTACATTGAAGAATATAATAAGCTACATAAAATGACATGTAATAGCTTGGATACTCTATATCGATTACTACCATTAGATGAATCAAAGTTTGCAAAGTGGATAGAAATCACAGATTTGAACAATCCTGAGAACATTTTACATATTTGTGCAAATGATGAGGTTTATGCCAGGGTACATGGAGTTGACATGCCAATGCAGTATTATGCCTGTGTCAACCTTGACTCCAACCCCAACAAAGCATGAAGCAAAGTTGAATCAAAACTAGAGAAGGTACTTTCACATGTTACAAGTGAAGACTTCAAGAAGATCAAAGACTTTGTGCTTAACTCTATCAAGTGAGTTTTCTACAATCTTTCATTAGAAATTAGATTCAGATTCCCCCCAGAGGAACTTCTTGAAGTAATGTTAATTGTTTTTCCACAATATTGGTCTCTAAACTATCTGACTGATTTTTGAAGAAGGATGACAACTTTGATTCAACATTTTTGTAAACCTAAAATAATCAATGGAGTAACTATAAATGGAATTTTAGATGAATCTCGATTGAGAGATCAATCATATTCTTTTGCAAACATAATGAGGGAACAATATGATCTTATGGAGAACCCAAATGAAGAGGGAGTGGTAACAAATCTTTGAAAAAACCTTGGTGAGAGAAATTAGTTGAGAGAGTCAATACCAGAATATTTCAAGCTTACTAATTACACCAAGAGGTGTTCTATACAATCACAACACAAATCCCTAGTATAGAAATATGCCAAAATAGATTCTTTGTCAATAAAAAAGCAATGGGAGCGATTACACACTAATTTAATAAAAAATGATTTTAAAAATGCATTTTCAATTTGTGTTTGTGTTTTATTTCGATTTGCATTTTCTTTTTCCAATCAATGGAATGCAAATCGATTTTCAATCTTGTTGACAGGAAGCCGTAAAGTCATTCCAAAAATTTAAATATGTTTCCCTTGTCATATTCGAACATACACAGAGATATCCAACTTCTACTTTACCATAGTCCACTACTTCCCATGGAGATTTGAAGAAGGTGTTTGAAGTTCAAGTTATAGCCAATTCGACTGCATAGCATTGAGTCAGGTATTGTTCATGTATTTAGATTTATTGCATCGAATCTTGGCATTGTTAATGTTATTACTTTTCCTTGCATTTCATATTTGGGATAATTTTTCTTGGCACAACCTTCTCTTTCAATCTGTATATTTGCAGCTCCATAGAAAGTTTGAAGAACCAATTTTTCTTGGTTATTTTTATTATTTTCATTTTAATTCAACTCATAGGGGTGAACTGTAAGATTATATACTATTATAGCAAGCAGTAGCCTTTCATGAGCCATGCAGGATATTCAACATTTCATCCTTCATATGGTCTTGTATTCGTTACCCATACAATTGCTTCTTTTCATAGCCTCTTTTGTGTTGTTTTGTACTAAATCCCAAGCATTATTTTTGTCCACCAACTCCTTTTAATGGCTAATTATGGAGGTCAAATATCTCTAATGCAAATGCTAACGTTTATGTTTGAATTGCATTACAAAATCTCTAACGTTTATGTCTAAATTGCATTACAAAATCTCTAATATTTCTATCTAAATTGCATTATCAATATCTCTTTGAATTGCATTATCAATATCTCTATGAAAATCTAACATTGAGTTACATTATCAATATCTCTCTGAATTGCATTATTAGACAGAAATGTTAGCATTGACTGTCGTTTCCTAGGACTGCAAATGCTAACATTTATGTCTGAATTGCGTTACAAAATCTAACATTACATCCATGTCCTATGCTTATATATATATATATATATATATATATATATATATTCGAGGAAAGATAAAATACAAATATAGAGGGAGATTTCCTTTCCAAAAACTAGCTCTTCGATATTTTCTCATAGATAAGATTTAGGGTTTCCTTCTCAGTCAGAAAGATTGAACAACACGCAAAAATATTATAAATCTAAAAATGAAAACTCTTTTTTTAGTCCTTGGCAATGGCGATCGCAATGCTAGCTTGTAATTACATCACATTGCTCTCTAAAAAATGTCCACTGAAGGAGACATTGCAATTATAAAAAAAATATTTCTATTTATTATTTTTATATAAGAAAACAATTATGCAAGATCAAGATTTAAAAATGATGTATAGATTGTTTGTGAGTAGTACTTATGATTTATGTTATGTAATTTTTTCCCTTTTTTGTGTTCATAGAAGATAATAATATGGAGTAGAAAAGTTATTGGCACAAATAAAATTTGTTGTTGTTCTTTAATTCGTTGTCTGTTTGACCTTATTGTTAAAGCCCATCTTATTTGCATTATTAAAAAACTATCTAAAACTGGAATCCATAAAAAGACTATCTATCTTATCTAAAAAGTTAGATTAATTTATCAGTACATTTAGTCTTGATACATATAAGATTCCAATGTGTGATAATGATATTTCTTTGTATTGTACTGTCTGATATGATAATTATATTTTCTTAGGTTTATGGAGTTTGATAGTTTTCCTTTCTTCTATTAGAAATTTGATCATTCATTGAAAGACTGCCTCATGAACCACAAATTTTTAGTGAGATTCAGTTTGACCAGATTCAACTGCATCAAAAGTGTATTTAAGTGAGATAGAACAATGAGAAGAAATTTTTTTTGGCCTTTTTTGTATAAGAGAAGTTACTAATTGGAAACATAATAACTCAGAAGATGTCATTTGACAATCTGAAACTAAACGATATATTTATTTGCATGCTTTCCAATCGGCTAGGTTATTAACAATTGTTGATATATTGAACAAAATTTCTAAAAAACTAGGAAAAATCAAAACAAAGACATTTTTATAAATAAATTTTCTTAAAAACTAAATTTTAAAAATCTAATGAATACTTGAACCAAATAAGTCCGTTAGGTTTCTATTCATACATTTTTTAAGATCTTCAATCCATTCACAATGGAATATAAAAATATAACATCTATATAAAAATTAAATGATATAAAAATATTTTTCTATAAATAACTATAAATAATTATTTAAAAAGTAAATATATGTATGTATAGGCATGGGTATGGGGTTGTGCATAGGTAGGGGGTGTGCATGTATACATATCTACATATAATGTTAAACATTACTCAATTTTCAACTTTTTATATTATTTATGAAATAAGATTGGGCATTAATTTTAATTTTAACTTTAGTTGAGGTTTTTAATTATTTTTTCTACTTAAATTTGTACAAAAGGAAGAATTAAAACAAAATTTTGAAAAGTAGAGCTCTCTATTTGAGATGTGTCAATAATGTGTAGATGACTATACAATGTGTTGTAATCAACTTACAGATTGTAGTAAAAAATGTGTGTTGTCCAAAACTACTACTAAACAAATAAATCTTATGAACCTTTACACTTCTTACACATAGAGAACAAAGTATTGATAACCAAATAAAATGAAAATACTAAAATCATGTTGGATAAAGACAAAAATGAAATGAAAAAAGAATGGAATATCTAATCTAAATAAAAGATATGGAAGAATATAATCAAACCTATGTGGATTCACAAGCTTCTAAAACCTATTGAATTTGAAAGAGGTGAAAGTTGGGGCTATTAGAAGCTTTTCAAGAAAGGTAAAGGAGAAATTTTTATCTTCTAAACTCCATAAACATTCAATGATAAAGAGAGAATGAAAATGTGTGGGCCTATTTTATGTGTGTTTAAAAATAGAAAAATAAATGTAGGTCAAATAATAATTTTAAGTTTAGAAGAAGTGATAGAATAGTGCGTCTAAATTTATATGGGTGAAATTTGCATTGTAAAACAATCTAATTAGTATGAGTATAGAAGAAAGAAATTAAACTAAAGATAATCCCTCTATTTAGCAATTATTTTTCCCAACATTTCAAACAAGGAAACTATAGCATTTCGAAAAAGGCACAACATGGTTCATTTATTTCTATAAAAAGTATTATAGGTGATCATTTATGAATGGTTCAATTATACAATTTATTGGCATTAGAGATGAGAGTTATAATGAATTATTATTTGAGATATATATCAAATATTTAATTAAATTTAAGAAATTATAAAATTAAGAATTAAAGAAATAAATGTTAGAGAATTGTAATGAAAAAAATCTTAAATAAAATAATTACAGCGAGTGAGGAAGATATGTACAAAGAGTTAGGTCAAATTAGTTGATGATGATAGTGCTATTAATGATAAAAATGTTTTAATTAGTTCGTCCTACAATATAGTTTATACAATTTGATAAATATAGTATACATTCCATTTGAATAAAATATTTAATCTATTTTTAATCCCATCATGCTTATATAAGTTGGATTTTGTAGAAATGATTGCATTAGAAAAAACCACATTAATATTTTGAATCATACTTTGTGATCCATCATCAAGATTAGAAGAGAGCTAAAGCATAAATCAATAAGAAAATTGATTTATGATGGATTGTGTAACACTGGGTTAATGGATGTATTATTTTCATTTATAATAGTCCTTTTGTTTAGAGTACTATTTAGATTTTGAATAATATTTAGATTTACAATAGTATTTTGATTTACATTACTATTTACATATTAATTTTATTTAACTCTTTTATTCAAATATATTTTATGCATAAATTATTTTAATGTTTGAAATGTGGAAGGCAATGCCGCCATTTTCAAACATTAGAATGTAATTTTTTTGTAGAATATTAAAATGCAATTTTTTCATACAATATTAGAATGTAATTTTTATCCATAAATAATGTTTCAAAAGTGGAAGGCAATCCCATCATTTTTCTTATATTATATTGTTAACTCTTTTATTCAAATATATTTTATGCATAAATTAGTTTAATGTTTGAAATGTGGAAGGCAATGCTACCATTTTCAAACATTAAAATGTAATTTTTTTGTAGAATATTAGAATGTAATTTTTATCCATAAATAAATTTAATGTTTGAAATGTGAAAGGCAATGCCGCCATTTTCCAACATTGCAATGTAATTTTTATGCATAGATAAATTTTAGAATGTAATTTTTTCTAACACATATTTCAATACTAACTATTCCTTTATACTCTTATTTTGAATTAAATACATGTGATTGAAAAGATTTTATGTACTCTTTTTATGTTAAAGGTGCACATCATGAATTTTAACTATGGAATGAAAGTTGAAGTGCGTTGTGATGATGATGGCTTCCAAGGAGCATGGTTCCTTGACGCTATAATTGGTCGAGTGCAAAATGCTCAAAGGCCAACGTTTATTATTCAATATGATCACTTTATTATAGATGAGGTGACTTGAGAACCTCTTATCAAGGAGATTGTTGCTAATCATATTAGACCTACACCATTGGTTGTTCCACTACCAGCATACATTCCATTAGATTTGGCTATAGATGTCTTTCAAAATGATTTTTGATGGTATGGTGTGGTTGTCGACAAGTTTCAGTCCCCACTAAGTCAACAACAGTTTTCTGAAATCTACTTTCCACATACCCAAACTCTTGAACCCTATTCTCAAGCTCGCTTGCATCGATCTCATGATTGGGTTAACAGAAGGTGGATATTAAGGAAGTGGTGGTGAATATGCTCTTGGTTCCTTTTTGTGTGGAGACCCACATATGTTTTGGCAACTATTCTACTCTATTAAAAAGTGAACGTTCACTATCTTCTAAAGTGGACTTCCTATTATTTTTGGTATTGGTATTTTGTATTGTAAAATACAACATCATGTACTTATCTATTTTGTAATAAAATGATGTAATAAATAAGATTATTGATTTCCATGATGTAATAATCTTTTCTGACTATTTATCTTGATGTCATATATTTCATAATAAAAGTATACACTTCCATAAATCTTTTAATTTATTCTTTTTAAAAAAAATCTTCATGCTCTTTTTTTTCCTTTATTAATATATTTTTTGACAATATAATAAACTCTCTCCAATGTTTCTCTCCATATATGGATACTCTATGCATACTTTTCGATGCTTATATCATCTCATCAATCTACTTGCACAATAACTTTCTCCAAAAAAATTTCTACATTGTAATAGCAAGGTTCATTGGTTGTGTATTTCTCTTTTATATACAAACATATGTTACTTTTCTAAGGTTATTTATCTTCATTCAAACATACATTATTTACAAAATTTAATTCACATTTAATAATATTTATTAGTGAATAACATTAATGTTTTTTTCCTACTAGCTATGGTGAGACCTAGGTTGAATTTTGAGACGGAGGAGGAAAGGAGAGAATACCAAAGACAATATCAAAGAGAGTATTATAGAGAATATTGTAGACATCAACAACAAGAATAGACAGAACTTCAAAGGGAACAACAAAGAGTAACAAAAAATCAAGGGCACAAGTGAAGATATGCCAGAAGAAGTGTAGAAATAATAGTTGAACAACTGGAAACTAAAAATTGAGATCTACAAAATGCAAACAGAAACCATCATCGATGTACTTCTGAGAGGGTCCTTCCTAAAAATTCACAAAGCTGTCAAGTTCAACATCCTCAAGCTGAACCAAGCCACATATATGACCATCCTCCAAATATAAATAATCAACTAAATATTGAGAATGTGCGCTCACCATCCATAGAACATGTACCAGAAACACCACAACATGGAAGTGACATACATGTTGATTTAGATTTGCAAAATGATAGAGAAAACATGCCCAACCCAAATGGTATGCTTCAATCCAAATTTAGAAGATTCCAAATGCAGTTTAGATATCAGATAGACAGTTTGAAAACACCAAATATGTGTTATGTTTGTCAGGAGTCATATGCAGGAATAAAAGTATATTGCACTAGTGAGGGTCCAATATGCAATAGGTGTCATCAAGAGACATGAATTCATAGATTTTCATCTGCAAATAATATGGATCTGGGATGTCAACCACCAGAGCTTGCAAATTTAACTTAGGTTGAAGAGATGTTGATTGCACATGTAAACCCTATATTGCAAGTTACACATGCAACTGGCAGTCAGTATAAGTATAAAGGACATACCATTAGATTTCCTCGGCATGTTAAATAGCTATCAAAAGTCTTGCCACACACAATTGATCATTTACTAATCATTATTGTTCAAAGAAGGGATCAACGTGATACACAATATAACTTTACTATGAATAGGAATTGTGTTTATAAAGCATTGAAATACAAAGTTAAAAATGATAAATTCTATGCAGATGTCAGGATAGATGAAAGTGCTCTTAATGACCTACTTACAAATACAGATGATAATATTTTTCATAGATTAAAGATAGTGCACATGGAGTTTGATTCTGATGTGAATGAAGTTGTATTCGTAGGTCCTCTCATGGAGGCAAATGAAGGTAATATAATTGAGCACACAAACTCTATGGCTTCAAGGCTACCTAATGCTCAAAGGGAAATGGAACTAATTCATGCTTGGGTTAATAATCCTAATGCGGTTCCATTTGCTTTAATTGAGTGGCCATCTATAGGTGCATCACCTATCAATAAGTATGTCACATCTGTGTTGTTGGATATGGCTTTCCCAACATTATTTCCAGATGGAAGTTGTGATTGGTTAGAGCCTAGAATGAAATGAGTATACTTGCATGAATTTGTAAAGCATTTGATCAAATACAAGGATCACCACTTTGGAAAACATCCACGATTTAGGTATTTTGTGTCATGCCCAAACTACGAGGGCATAAACACACAATTTTTTTTTTAAAAGGATAAAAATAACTAGGTTACTCTCGTTATAAAATTGATATTGACATTTGTTTCATCATTTCATAATTATACTATTTAGTTTAAAACTAATTTCCAAATTTACTTTGAAATCCAAACACTTATAATGAATACTATTGAATAATACAGCTATATTAAATTTATAACTTTAGACAAATAAAACATACTAACACTAAAATATTAACAAAAATCTAAATTAAATACATACTTAATACTAATAAATCATAACTAAACTAACTATCAACATAATGCTAATTAGCTAATATCTAAAACATTAAATTTCATAGCATAACTAATTAGATTTCAAGACTTCATTTAAAATACTTACTATCCCAAACTAACAAACAAACATAAAAATTACCTTGGATTTAAAACTAACTACACTAATAAAATCTAACATTAAACAATGCAAATTCTTTAAAAGGATACTAACCAAGAAAATTCCAAATAATACTAATTTAAAACATACTAAACTAAAACTAAATTCTAAATAAAATAAATTACATGCATTAACTTACTAGTTTACTAACAAGTAAATACTAACCAAATTTCTTTTCAATTTAAACATACCAATTTAATAATCAACCTTTGTCTTATTTTTTTTTTATTATGTTTTTACTATGAAAAAATAAACATGCTAACTCATTTTCATTTATACTTACGAGTGATGTAATACTATAACAAGCTTAGCTTATTAAATTCACTAACTTACTAATCATACATGCAAACTAAAATTACTTTACTTTTACAACCAACTAACTTATTAACAACTAATCTAATCTTTAAAAAAAATACTAATAATTAATTTAAAATTACTTAAATAATAGAAACACTAACTATCTAACTTAAAAAAAAAATTTAAAAAAAAAATAAAAAAAAAAAAAAAATATATATATATATATATATATATATATATATATATATATATATACTAACTTCTAATTACTTAGCAAGAAAATATAACTATACTAAAACTAAACTAAATTAAATAACTTTTAACTAATACTACTTGATCAAATCTAAAGATAAACACTCGCTACAATATTTAAAACCATATAATTATTTAATCATAAGACATTAACCTAGTTAATATTTTTTTTTTCTAAAACATACTAACTACATAACTTAACACTAAAACTAAACTTAACATTAAAATTTACTAACATTCTAACTTGAGTGAATTTTAAAACTAATTCTAAAATAAACTTTTAAATTAAATAACAACTAAATTAAAATTACTAGCTAAAACATGAACTAACTTTAAAAAAAATGAAAATCTAAAATGCAAACTTAATTTAAATTATCACCAAACTAACCTAAATTACTCCATTCCCCACATCACTTTCCCCATGCCAACCTGGCGGTACTAAAAGTGCGCAGCCCAAGGCTGCTCCTTCACATGCTGACCAAGGAATATGGTGAAAAACAGATAGTGGAAGGAAGATGTAATAAAACAAGCACATGATATTTCAAGAAAAAGGTGACCCAAGTGCAGAAAAAGGTAAGTTGAAACTCATTCAATGCATTCTCATTTAAGACTTAGAAACTTCAAGCACTCCCATCAAGATTTGACTCCTGCAACAAAGGGATGGGAGGTGTACAAGGTGATTGGACTTAGATTAATAATTTTTTTTAAAAAAAATTACTCAAACATGACACCCAGTTGGAAGAGATGGTTAAGAAATAAAGTCATAAAGTTTTATAGGTAAGAAAAAGATATTTAGTTATATTAATTTTAAATTATGTTATACACAATTTCTATTAGCATTATTATTTTTATTTTAATTTACAAGATTTTACAAATGATTTAAACGAGGATATTTAAAAGAATATTCTCTGTTATGAAAGGGGCATTTAATTTGTTCCTCATACAAATTCCAGAGACTATTTGGCTCTTGGATACAACTTTTTTTTGAAAATTTATTTAAGTATAGACTTAGAAGTAATGCATGTATTTTTTTTTTTGGTCTGAAATTTTTCAAGTATAAAATTTTAAAGTGTTATATTACCAAGAGAGGATTAAATTTTTATTTTCAAAGCGAATCTATAAGGACTTGTTACAACTTAAAATACCAAGGATTTGGATTATCCATTTTAATCAATAATGCAAGAATTGTTTGATTCAAATATTCATGCAAACTGAATCTACATCCATGATCATAATTTTCATTTTCAACATATATGAAAACTTGAAATTTTGCCAAATTAAACATCATCATTATTTTCATCCTATTTTCTGATATGCATCCATCTAATTTAAAATTTTGAATGAATCACATGAAAAACAATTATACTCAAACACCAATTTTATTGGCAAACCTGATTCAAGGGCTCAGCCGGGAAAGAACCAGGAAGAAAACTTGGCTTCGTTGCCAATCCAACAAAGTTTAAAATACAAATTACATAGGATATCAATCCCAAATTTCAACAATTTAATTGAATTTTCTTCATGATCCTCATCAAGGGATTTATAATATTTTCTGCAACACATTTCTAGAACCATGGAGGGAACAAAATTCTGATCAGGTGACAACAAGCATGACCAAGAAACATTCAACCATGCATATTCACACAAGGCTATCACTATATGATTCACAATGAATCAGCACTAAGGAAAGGTGGATTCTTCCAACCAGGAGAAGTCAAGCACAACACCAACAGATGCCCAATCGAGGCTATAAACCAAGAACTTCCGTTCTTCCATTTCAACATACCATAATCATACAAGGTTTGTGCTGACAGGTAGGGGCCCATAACACCCTACCCTTTCTCCCTCTTCTCATCCTGAGAAGAGACTCTACACTGGTTGAAGTCTGACTAAACAGACCTTTCCCAAAATTGGTCACTTCTGCCCTATCCAAGGGTGAGTAATACCAAAACACCTATGCAAGAAAATCTCAAAATTTCAAACATAAACATGAAAAGAAATCATCCAAAAAAAACTATGGTTTTTAAATCTTCCCAACATACCCACAAACATACAAACATTCAAACAACAACAAGGTAGCATAAGCATGAAACAAGAATGAAATCCGAACAAGGGAGATGACAATTTCTACCTTCACAAAGAGGTAATGGCAATGAACAAGTTTGAGTAGAGCTTCCCTTTCCTTCCTCCAATCTTCAAGAACTCCTCTCTAAATGTAGAGATTGGGTAACAACCTCAACTAGTCCAAGAAAGGCCTCTAAATAAGCCTCAAACTCAACCACCCAAAAAGGATCAATAACTTCTCCCACCCACTTACAATTCTAGAAACTCCTAACTCAACCCATACCATGGTTAAACACTAAGTGGAGGTGAGGTAAGGCAACTCATGGTAACCACTTGCAATTTTCGCACAAAGGTAAAATGAGACTTTTTGAGTGATCTCCAAAGTCAACAAAAGGGGCTTAGGGGTTGGAAAAGACCCCCAACCCATATCCATACCCCTTGGGTATAATTATTCCATGTTTTAAAGCCTTAGGAATAGGTTTAGAGCCAAACAAAAGCTAGGAAATAATTAGGACCAACTAACAACTCTAACAAAGCAGATTAAGCACTAATCCAGATTAAGGGTGACTAAACTCGATTAAAGACCCAATTAGCAAAAATATACTAACTTAGTCTGACTTAGGTCCAAAGGTTACACAGCTAACCCTAATTAGCATGTTGAAGAGAACAAACAATTCACGAGTGTCAAGCGACACTAAAAGTACATAGTTATGAACATTAACATTTACTGATCACTTAAGGATACATACATACATCTTAATTTAAAATTCTTGAACTACAAACAACAAGGTTTCTAAATTTAGCACATAGAGATCAGTTCTATTCCTCTGTCAATTTTCTCGACTAAAATATCTGCACACTCATTGCACACATCAGTGGTCCCATAAAATCACATGTACATATGTATATACGTATCAAAAATTCACATAAATTGAAACATACATCAATAAGGGTTTCTTCATCCTACTTAATTCTTAACCATTTAAAATCTCTAAATCAAAGTATCAATCCTACATTTACTGATTTCATCAACATACATATACATAAAACATTAAATGACAAACATCAAATATCTGAAAGTAACATCACACAACATGAAATAATATCATATGTTCTAAGCATCAAATAATGTCTCGACATCTCAAGTTGTGAGTATCAAAATGATAAAGTAATAACTAAGGCTACGAAGGGTCAGGGCGAGGCCTCACATTTTGTGCGGAACATGGAAATGAGACATCATGCACAAAGTTCAGCATCTATTTTTGCAAAAAGGAGCTTTCATGAAATGCCAATTACTATTGATGAATTGTGTGAACATATTGAGAATATGCCATGTGATAATCTTGCAGATAGGCTAATGTGGTTTGGAACAAGTCTAAGAGGAACAATATCATATTGGGCAAAAAATAAAGTAGAATTAACTGACTTGCTTGACCAGCTTGGCACACCTACAATTTTCTTCACATTAAGTGTAGATGATATGCAATGGCCTAATTTACATGCACTAATGCCTCTTACACCACCTGCTCATCCACAAGAGGCTCAAAAATGGAGAAGGTAGAATATCATTGACTATCCACATATAGTCACTTATTACATGCACTTAAGGAATACAATGTTTAGGAAAGAAATACTTGAAAAAGGTATGAAAGTAAAGGACTTTTGGTATAGATTAGAGTGACAACATCATGGTTCACCTCATGTTCATGGCTTCTTATGGCTTGAAGGGCCACCAGATATGGACACTATTAATTGGTCAAATGAGGATGAATGAAAAAGTGCAGTGAGATATTTTGACTCCATTATTTATGCATGGAATCCTAGACATGATCCACATTAAAGAAATATACATGGAAGTTTCATATTATAAATTAGTTAAATATTACTATATATTTCTCACCTCAATCCAATAGAATAATATATAAATTATCATTTTTTAGGTCTTCTAGAATTTTGGTTAGCATCCATGCCTCAAGAATACAACACAACTTGCTGACATGGATATGGATAAAGATTATGAATAGATACTCAATTGTGTTGAAAGACACATGGTCTATAAGAAGGGAGTATGCCTTCATAAAAAAAGAGGATGCATGGTTTGCAGGTTAATCAAATTCAAAAAAACTTATATCTAAATTATCTATTTCACCTTTTTCAACAAGTTTGATTGATAAGATATGTATTTACCAATGTTTCAGGTATAATGCTCCTTGGAAATTAAATTTAGATGGGTCAAAGTTACACACAGATGCAGATTCAGGTGAGAGAAAATTTGAACCAACAAGAAATGATGATAGAGTTAATACACATAATCGATACATACTGTAATTGTGGAGGGCCAACATTGATTAGCAACCTGTCCTTTCAAGACATGCAGTTATCAAATATATTGCAAAGTATGCAGCAAAAGTAGAGAAAAGTTTTGAAACATATCAACAAATGCTAATGCATCTTTCAAATCTTTCAAATCCTGATGATTTGGCATCACAGGCATATATAAATCTTTTAACCGAGATAGTTATAGAAAGAGATATTAGAGCTTAAGAAACATGCCATATGTTATTACAACTTTTGTTGGTGGAGTGCAGCAGAAAGTTTGTCAATCTAAAAATCTCATGTGAAGTTTTCAAACCTGTGGTAATCAATGATAATGGAAATGAGGAAGAACTCACAAAATCTTTTGTTGATGGTTATAAAAGAAGACCTCTTTCTATGGAAGGTATCAGTTTGATTGATGCAACAAGGTACTGGATTTATAATCCCAAAAGAAGAGGAGATAATAAATGGAGCCCAATAAAGAAAGCATCTATTGTTAGAGTTTTTCCTCGTCATTTTACTATTCCTCTATGAGATTTTGATAAATGGGTGGACTTTTGTTTGTTTGAGTTGATACTATACAAACCTTTTCGTAATGTTGAGAGAGACATTGGTCATGATGATGATACTATAGCAACAAATTGGGACTCATTCAACTACAATCCTTGGCATTTCCAAAGGCAAGAGCATGCACAAAATGATGAACCTTCAAGTGATTCAGAGATGGAAGATAACAAAGCCATTTAGGAAAATACTATAGAACATGAATGGGAAATAATATCTGGTTGACACCATGGTCAACATATGCTAGTTTATGAAATTGACATGTTGGGAAAGAGAGATATTGATAGAAATACAAATTGGTGTAGTGAATATCAAACTAAAGAGGAGACAATTCAAGAAATAAATTTCATACCTGAAATGAAAAAGCATGGATGTCTTATGTATGATGGCATTCCACAGTGCATCAACTTTACAACTCTTAGTCACAAGCAACAAAAGGTAGTTGACATTATTCTGACACACTACCATAGCAATCAAGTGGAAAATCCTTTATTTATGATAATTCAAGGAACAAAGAGAACGAGAAAGTCTTATCTAATTGGTGCCATCAATCAATCTCTTCAAATCACATCGATGACAAATCCTTCTCCACTTCTATTGCTTGCACCAACTAGAGTTGCAACTTTCAATATAGGAGTATCTACCATTCATTCAAAGTTGTGGATTCCAATTACAGATTTTGCCCAATTACAAGGGACAAGACTTGCAAGCTTTCAACAAGAGATGCAAAATATCAAATATATTTTGATTGATGAAATGATCTTCATTGGCCAGAATATGCTAGAAAATATAGATAGTTGACTTAGACAAGCCTTCTCACATAAAGAAGACATAAGCTTTGGAGGTATCCCTTTACTTACAACACATGGTGTTATTAATGTCTCTTAATTCTTATTAACATTGGTCATATACAATGTATATCTTTCAATTTTACTTTATGTACATAACGTAAAAATTTTGCAACTATCTTTCAGGTGTATCTATTATTTTAGTTGGTGATTTGGGGCAATTACCTCCTATTAATGATAGACCAGCATATGATAGCAATAGGCAGACAAAGTTATTATGGCAGGAATTCAAGACAGTGGTTACACTAGATAAAGTATTTAGGTAAGACGGAGAAAATATCCAACAACAAAGATTTCGTTAGCTTCTCACAAATGTTAGAGATGCCAATCCACAAATAGATGACTAGAACTTGCTCATGACAAGAACACCTATAAGATTAGATGTTGCAACCAATGATGAGTTTGATAAGACAATGCATTTATTCTCTACAAATGATAATGTTCATAACCGTAACATGAAGATGTTATATTCTTTAAGACATCCAGTTGCATGTAGCCTTGTAGCCAAGTCAACGAATGGTAAAGGAAATGAAGATTTATCAAGCAAGGAACTTGTTACAAAGTTATTGATCAGTAACAATGCAAGAGTAATGCTGACTACAAATCTATGGATAGAAGCTAGTATTGTGAATGGATCATTGGGATATATTAGAAATATTGTCTACAAACTAGGAACTACTCCACCTGAGCCACCAACATATGTTACAGTTGAATTTGATAATTATTCTAGAGTACCATTTGATGATTATCATCCAAACATAATACCAATAGCTCCATTGCAGAGGGGTAGGACCTCCCAACTACCATTGAGGTTGGCATGGGCATTGACTATTCACAAATCTCAAGGGCTAACTCTTTCAGAAACCACAATTGACATAGGTCCAAGAGAAAGAGTAGGATTGACATTTGTGGCCATATCTCATGTTAAGTCACTAGAAGCTTTGAGGATAATGCCACCATTTACATAGACCACTATGAGAAAATGAAAAGTGGGAAACAACTTTCAAAGAGAAAAATAGAAGAATGTAGATTGAGAAGTCTTGAAAATCATTGATGTTTTCAAACACACTATTTAATAATAAAATTTTATTTGTTCTACTACATTATGTTATCATAGTCATGAACTATTATGTTGTTATTCTTATTATTACATTGATAGTTTATATTCCATAGTTAATGACAACTATAATTGGATATGCTCAATGCAACATTATAACCTTATTGTTTGTACTTTTTTATGGTTTCAAGTACGATTAGGCTGAAATTTAATTTTACTAATTCTCCAATTTGTAATTTTAACTATTATCATCAATTTGGTCCTCAAATTAAGGTAGCTATAACATTAATTCAAATTATAAAGACCTTCTTCGATTGAAATAAATCAAAATGATTATGCTTCATGACTTTCAACCAATACATTGCTATTAAATGTTTGAAAAGTATGTTTGTATATTCTTCACTATCCTTCAAAGGTCATAATATTACCATGTTTGCATACCGAAAATTTCATTACCAATTCTAATACAATTAGGATTTTATATTCATTTTCTCTAGACTTGATTGTACTAAGTGACCTATTATGTTTTTTCAAAACCATTATTGATTTAAAATTTATGTCCCTTTCATTAACTATGCATTTATTTTTCTTTTTTATTGGTTGCTAATGGTTTCTAGATTATTTTCCATGATTTGTTTCAGGCATGGTAGCTTCTGATAGACAATCAAGCATTGTCAACATGAGCCCAACTTCTTCTGTAGGATCAAATCATTTTTTCAAGATAGAGTTTCAGAAGTGTGCACAAATAATTAAACAATGTTGTGTAACTATGGTAAAAGAACTTGAGAATGCAACTTTATCAATTGATCATGTACAAGAGATAGAGATAATGGAGATGGAAGATGTTGCCAAATACGTATGCAACACTTCTACAAAAGTAGATGCATTTCCACCCATGATGAAAGAGGTCTATGATGATCATATTATGAACAAAGGTTGTAATACAATTTTAATCTCTGAAAAATATGTGATGTACTTACATCATTATGGAGAACTGTACATGTGGTCCATATGATGATTTTTCATCTTTCATTTTTTCACTTATTACTTCATCTAAATAATTGTATTACGAGATATAGTTCTCCTTGCATCTATGTATCAAAATAATAAATAAATGATTAAATTTTTAGCTCAAATTCTTCTCGACTATACTTGCAAATATTTGTGCTTATAGCTACACTATTCATGCTAAGCATAATTAACATTAACCAATGGTCTATTTATAAATGTAACTAATAAAATTTTAAAACTACTTAAGGAACATTGTAACCCTTATATTGCTCTTTAATTCTAAGAGGTGTGTCTAACGGCAACAAGCTACCCTCCTAGATATAACTATAAACACAACATTAATCATAACTCTATCCACGGTCCTACTTTATCCCCTACCCCTAACCCTAACCATAATTCTAATGCTTTATCTACCCCTAACTCAAACTATAACCCTAATTGTAACTTATATTCTAACACTAAAGCTAACCCTGACCCTTACCCTAACCCTAACCCTAACCCTTATCCAAACCCTTTATTTACCCCTATCTCTAACCCTAATCTTAAGCCTAACCCTAACTCTAATCCTAACACTAACCCTAACCTTGACCCTACCCCTACCCCTAACTCTAACTCTAAAGCAGAATATTCATTTTATACTCATTTTAAGTGTAATCATTAATTTAATAACATTTACTAGCCCTTCGTTGTACACTATTCATGCTAAGCATAATTAACAGTAACCAATGGTCTATTTATAAACCTATCTGATAAAATTATAAAACTACTTAAGGAACATTGTAATCCTTATATTGCTCCATAATGCTAAGAGGCCTATCTAATGAGAACAAGCTTCCCTCCTAAATGTAACTCTACACGCAACAATAACCATAACACTAACCATGGTCCTACTTTATCCCCTAACCCTAACCCTAACCATAATTCTAATGCTTTGTCTACTCCAAACTCAAACTATAACCCTAATTGTAACTTAGACTCTAACTCTAACTTATATTCCAATACTTAAATTAACCCTGACCCTGACCCTAACCCTAACCCTAACCCTTTCTCTACCCCTATCTCTAACCCTAACTATGATCCTAATCTTAACCCTAACCCTAACCCTAACCTTAACCCTACCCTAACCCTTAACCCTAACCTTAAATCTAACTCTATTATAATTAGACTCTAACCCTAGCCCTAACTATCATCCTAACCTTAACCCTAACCCTAACCCTAACCCTAATCTTAACCCTAACCCTAACCCTAACCTTAACCTTAACCCTACCCCTACCCCTCACCTTAATGCTAAATCTAACTCTACCATAATTAGACTCTAACCCTAGCCCTAACCATCATCCTAACCGTAACTGTAACCATAATCGTAACCCTGATCCTAACCATTTCTTTACCCCTATCTTTAACCATAACCCTAACCCTAACTCTAATCCTAACCTATCCCTAACTCTAATCCTAACACTAACCCTAACCTTAACCTTAATCCTACCCCTACCCCTAACTCTAACCCTAAATCTAACTCTAAATCTAAATCTAACTCTATTATAATTAGACTCTATTCCTAGCCCTAACCCTAAATTTAATGTTGACTAAAACCCTAACCCTAACCTTAACTCGAACCTTAACCTTGAGTCAAACTTGTACCCTAACCCTAACCCTGATGTAGCTCTATAGATAACCCTACCCCTAACTCTAACAATTAATCTAACTCTACCATAATTGGACTTTAATATTATACCCAACTCTATATATAAATGTAACCCTAACAATAACCTTAAGCCTAACCCTTTCTCTAACTCCAATAGTAAACCTAACTATAACTATAACCGTACCCTACCTCTAATTATAGCCCTAAATCTTACTCTACCATAATTGGTCTTCAACCCTAATTGTAATGGTAACCCTAACTCTAACCTTAACCCTAACTCAAAACTCTAACCCTAACCCTAACTAGAACCCTCACTCAAACTCAAACTCAAACCCTAAATCTAACCCTAATCCTAACCATAATTCCTATGCTTTGTCTACCCCTAACTCAAACTATAACCCTAACCAGGCTAACTCATATTTTAACCCTAAACCTAACCCTAACCCTTTCTCTATGGCTATCTCTAACCCTAACTCCAATCCTAACCTTAACCATAACTCTAACCCTAACACTAACCCTAATCCTCTCCTTATTCATAACCATAATCCTACCCCTAACTCTAACCCTAAATATAACTCTAACTGTAAATCTAACTCTACCATAATTAGACTCTAATCCTAACCCTAATCCTTAGTTTAACCTTCACTAAAATTGTAACCTAACCCTAACTCTAACCTTAACCCTAACTCAAAACTCTAACCCTAACCTTAACCCTTACTTTAATCTAGATGAAAACCATAGCCCTAACCCTAACCCTAATCTTAACCTCGACTCAAACCCTTACCCTAACCTTAACCTTGATGTAACTCTATATAACCCTAACTCTAAATATAAACATAACCTTAACCATCACCCTAAAACTAACCCTTTCTCTACCCCTTTCACTAACTCTAACCATAAATCTAATTTTAGCCCTAATCCTAATCCTAATTTTAACACTAATTTCAACTCTAACTCTAGCCCTTATTCGAGCTCCAATTCTAAATCTACCTCAAACTCAAACTCAAACTCTAATTCTAATCCTAACCCTACCTATATTTGTAACCTAAACCCTTATTCTTACCCTTCCCCTTACCTTAACCCTAACCCTAACTCTAATTCTACCCCTAATAATATTTGTAACCCTAATCCTAACATTAACTCTAACTCTATTTCTAAACCTAACCCTAACTATAACCCTAACAAGATTCATAATCCTAAAAATAACCCTAGCCCTAACCCTAATGCTAACCCTGACTCTACGTGTAACTCTATTCCTAACCATAACTCTAAACCTATCCATACCTCAAACCCTAACAATAACTCTAACCCTAACACTAACCGTAATTTAAATCTTAATGCCAACCCTAACTCTAATTCTAACCCTAACCCTAACTATAACTCTACTCTTCAATATAACATTTTACATAACAATATGCTTAAAGTAAAATTGAACTAAAGTGATGCAAATAAACACCATATATAAAATTAAAAAATAAAATGTTCAAGAATAATTTTATAGTAAGTTTACACTATTACAATTTTATATTAACTTTATACAACTATATTTAAAAAGAAATAAATAATTCGACACTAACCTTTAAAAAATAGAAAAAATAGAAAAAATACTTTTCCTTTGCGCTGCGATTGCCACTAGCTTATATATATATATATATATATATGGGAATAATCGTTCTCAAGGCACCTATTTTCATTTTCATAAATCCCAACTATGACTAAAATAACATTGGGATTAAATGAAAATAGACGATTTGAGAATGATTACTCTTAGCGTAATATATATAGGTATATATAACCTAGTTTATGTTTGACAATTATATTGGATTCAGTGGAGGATGAGAGAGTTTTTAGTACTTTGGGCTTCCTGAAGTCAAAGGTTAGAAACAAATTAGACAAAAAATTGGATAATTGTTTGAGGCTCTATAATTCTAGGTATGAGGTAGATAGTTTCACTTATGACAGGGCTCTTAGCATTTGGAGAAACCAATGTCAAACAAGAGGGATTACCAACATTTTAAATCTAGGTGGTAGTGGCAGTGGCGGTGGTAGTGGCAGTGGCGATGACAGTGGTTCATGTCCTGATATTGGAAGCAATGAAGATGATGTTGACTTTGGCATGCATATTGATGCTGATAGTGAATTTGAAGAAAACACAATGAACAATGAAATGTTATATGCAATAAATGAGGAGGATTTTGATGATAGTGATGCTGAGCTAGTCCAGGCGGATTGGCAACTATAATAGCTTCTCAACCTCAAGTTCTAACTTCTGCGTGAGTCAAGTAGTAGGCTAGTAGTAGTAGCTCTTATTGAAGACTCTATCTACTAATTAATTATGTTTGTAGAAGTCAAGTTATAGCCTTCATTCACTGTCCTTTTATAGATGCTTAATTTATTTTTTTGAACATGTTGATGTTACAAACTTACATGTTGAGATTTTCATTGATTCTAGTTTCTTTAAGAAATTGTAACATAATGCATTTAAAAGAATAAGCTCTATTTTTAAAAAAATGTATTATAATTTATAATTATAAATCAGCCTATAACATAATACATTTAACAATTACAAACCATTACAACCCTTTGCAAATGACTCGATGTCAAATTGAAATGACCCTGAATTCCCTTTTGCAAATACAAGGGAGCAACAATAGCTATAGGTCGGTTTGTAATTGCATATATAATCAGATTATTACTACATAATACATTATGTGTATACAATCACATTGCCAATTTTGCCACATTGCCAATTGTACAATTTTTTCAAGTAGTAGGGAAATTTTTTCCATCTGCTCTATGTAGTAATAGTATGCCAGTGCCTAGCTGCCCAACTATCTTGATATGCTAGCTCTTGATTCTTGTAACAATTAACATTAAAAAAAGTTAAAATTAAATCCAAAATTTAAAATTAAAGAGCAACAAGTAAAAAAATGATTATGGTACTATCACTTACTAAGTTGTTACTTCTTAGTGCTATCAGCTATGACTGCCACTGACATCAATAGTAACAGCTTGAGAAGATGACCCAACTTCAACGAATTTCTTTAGGGTGCTCCATTCTGCATCATTTGGAAGCTCCATTTGTTTGAGGTTGTAGCTAAATAGTTGTAACCTTGTCAACAATGAATACTTCAGAGAGATAGTTTTACATGAATTGAGGAATTTATTTATAACTTCATTCATTGTTGACTATGGTTTGATGCAACTTGTAATTCTTTCTAGAGTGGTTTCCTCAGGCAATTTACCTAAATCAGAATTCATGTTGTCCTACAACTTTTTCATGTAATCTTATTTTCCAATGAATCTACCATCTGAGTTAGCTAGATTTGGTAATCCAACATTTAGCAAGTTTAGTATGATGTGATTCATCTTCATCAAGTCTTTGGAAGCAAATTTGAGAGCTTCAGCTATTTCCATTACTTGTTCACAATTGTGATAGACATCAATGGTCATTACAGAGGCATCCAAGTGGTTGTTTATTCTATGGTTTGCCAAATCCCTGTCACTGGATCTCCATACTTTATTCAAAATTTGGTTAGCAAGATTTTTTAAGGAATTTGTGAAGATTTGTCTTTTACCCTGAACATCATTTTTTACATTTTCAAAGACAAGTATGAGATTGCTATTTAAATTAAGTCATTCAAAAAAACCATCACTATTCTTCATTATTTTTTTCCAATTTTATTGTTTGATAGGATTAACCGTGTTTATTATAGTATCCTTCACATGATGGTCTTCAGAAGAGGTCATTCTATTTTGTGCAATTACATTCTCCATCTTTTTCTTCATTTCAGACATCTCTTTTTCTCTCTTTTTCTGTATTTCCTCTAGTCACCCTTGCCAAATAGTTGCTCTCTTTCTCTCATCCTCCATTTTCTTCTTCAAATCTTGGATTATATTTGCAGTAGTTACCTCTTTTTTCTTCTCATCTTTGAGTTCCTTTTTCAAATCATCGATTGTCTTTGCAATGGACTCCTCCTTTTCTTTCGCATTGTCCAATTCCTTCTTCAAATCATGGAGTCTTTGAGTAGACTCCTCTTTCTCCTCATTCTCCAATTCCTTTCTCAAATCAAGGATTTTCTTTGCAACTGAATCCTCTTTTTTCTTTGCAATCTCCAATTCCCTCCTCATATGGTGGATTGTGTTAGTGCTTTCAGTAGTAGTAGACTTCATTTTCTTTGCATTCTTTAATTCCTTCTTCAAATCAAGGATTTTTTTTTGCAGTTGACTCCTCTCTTCTTCTTTTTTTCATATTCTCCAATTGCTTATTCAAATTGTGGATTATGTTTGCACTAGACTCATCTTTTTTCTTCTCATTCCCCAATTCCTTTTGCAAATTATAAATCATCATTTCCTTAGACTCTTTGTTCTTTTCATTCTCCAATTCAATTTTCAAATTATTATTTTCCTCGACAACAGAGTCCAAGTCAATTTTCAATTTATTGTTGACCTGTGCACTACTCTCTATAGACTTGAACAATTGTGCAGTAGAGGCTTTTTCATGCTAAAGTCTTTTTTGACAATCATCCAATTCTTTAGTCAAATTTTGCACTTGTTCATTCATCTTTTCTTGCTGGACAATTGCCTCTATAGGAGAAGAATTCTTTATCCTACTTTACAATTCTTTGAACCTATTGTTTGTTGCTTTCTCCTTGGCCTTCACATTATCAAGGTTGGCCTATAAATTTTCTATTTACTTTGTAAGCCTTTTGTTTTTCCTCTTTGCTTTCAGAAGTGTAGATGATCTGATTTAGGATCTATAAGTTATATGACTTAATCCCAACAAGCAGATATACTTTCTCGATCCAAGAAGTAAATGCATGGCTATGTACTTAAAACCATTGAAATTACAAAGAAGAAGAATCTAGGACTAATACAGAGGAATTTTAATGAGTTATGTAAAGTTAATTTAATGCTTTTACTAAAGCAAATTAACGTAATTGAAAATGCAAAAAAAAGAACAACACATAATCAACTGACAGAAAAGAAATGAGAGATAAGAGGCACAACACAATTTGATATCAAAGTTCGCCCTATCAAGACTACATCTTTGGGTCCTACTCCAATTGGTGGACCAATCCGATTAACTCCAAAAATCAAGTACAAAGTGTTACAATATCAACCCCTTCAAGTACAATAGCATTACTTTGCTCCAATTTACGGGACTAGAAAATATCCTCTAACAAATTTTCTCTCTCCTTCTTAGCACTTGGTCATCCTTGACTGATTCTTGAATAACCCCTCTAAATATTCAGCATGATTCAATTCAAAATTTCAATCTTCAATTTTCAATGCCTTGAAAAAGCCTCCTATCCCCCCTTTTATAAATAAAATTAGCCTAAAATAGGCTAAAACAAAAAAATACATAAATAGGCCCTATAACCATTTACATCTCGTCTAACACCCTGTTTCCATTTTATAGTTTTGTCCCTTAGCAAGTTTGAGGTTAAAAATAATAACAAATTAACAATAAACCTTATTTAAATAAGGTTGGGCAGATTTGTTATGAGTATATAACAAATCTTCCTCTAATATTAAATATGCCATGAATAGCCCTTTGGTTGGCCTTATTTTTAGGAGGGCAATGGTTGGGAGTTCAACTCCCATCATCTAATTCCTTTGATTTGAATTAAATAATCATTTTAATTTTTTCCCTCTTTTTAAGATTTTATGATGTCATGCTGACATCATTAGAATCCACACTTTTACTTGAACTTCAAACCGTCATAACTTTCACATTCGATCTTTGTTTTTGACGAAACGAACGCCATTGGAAAGCCTTTGACAAGCTCTTTCATTTGAAATCTATTGTTGACCACTTTTGAGATGATTATTTTTCACCTTTTTACAGCCTTTGGTCTTGATTTGACCAAACTTTGACTAGTCATAACTTTGTCATCTAAACTCCAATTTTGCCTATTCAAGTTGCATTGGAGTCAAAATTGTGAGGACTTCAACATGGTACTAATTATTAGAGTTTTTGAGATACTTCAAATTTCAATAAAAATATCCTCCAAATCAAGCCTCCCCACTAAAAAAGAGCTTTCAGACCTTCGAAAGTTTATTTTTACATAAAATGAAAATGAGGGCATGTTTGCCTCACTTGTTCAGTATCACCTGTACAAACTGCTAAAATTTTGAATATCTAAACCATCAAACACATTATGAAGAATGAGATAGCATTGTTGACACAATTAATCATACATTCACCAATATTCATTGACACATCCACCATCCACATAGTACCAACTAGTAGAAAAAGAAGTAACAACACCAAATAAACCAATGAAATGGAAAAAGTATCAAATTTTTGGATCCCCTACACAAGAACACTATTAGAAAATGAATCATTCAAATCATCTTTTACCATCACTGGTTGAAGACTTGATTCTGCTTGCACCTGATCCTCATTAGTTGCGGAAGACATGAGTGTTAGTCTACTACTTGCATTTACAATCATTTTCAAATGCCCTGTATTTACAATTGATCCTTCATTCTTCATATGATGAGCTCTTATAATGTATTCAATTCCATTTTTAAACAAGTGATACATGTTATGTTCCATGTAGAAGATAGCTTTCCTATCATATAAATATGGGCTACCCAACACAATCCCACAGATATCAAGTGGAACCACATCAAATTCAACCTCATCTATGAACTTAGATATTATTGCAATCTGTTATCATTACACACCCAACCTAATAGATAAGGTCTCTTATGTGGGTTAATTTCCAATCCCAATTGTTTAACAACTTCCTTTGAAATTAGATTTAGATTAACTTGGGACCCACTATCTATTAATGTGTCAATTTTAGTGTTCTTAGAAATCACCCTTATATTGAAAAGTTCACACCTTTTACTATCTTCAGGAACAACATGACTTTTTGAAGTGGAAGCATATGAAACATTAGTGGTTAGAATCAACAAAAGCTTTACCTTTCAAACCCACAACTGATATTGTTGTCTCGTCACCAGAATTTGATCCAAGATCCTGAACAATGGATGTAGACTTTTGCGTCCCTTTTTTATCCTTCTTAAACCACTTTGGTTTCAACTCTGGATGTAATTTCCAACGCTTTTCTTCTGGATGTCCTTTCTTCTGACAATGTGAACAAGTAGGCTTGTCACCTTCCTTTGTCTTCACCATGGCTGCTTTCTTACCCTTCTTGTGTCCTTCAAGAGGAACAAATTCTTTCTTTGAATTGAAACTTGTGTTTCCTCCACCTACTTCAATATGAGTTGCTTGAACACATACTTCATCAAAGTTAGAAGGACTAAACATCAATATTGTATGCTTCAAATACAAATGCATTCCACCTATATACTTTAATAAAGTATCTTGTGTATAAAGAGGAATTCCAAGAGTTAAAGCCTTCTTCCTAAACACATGTGTATAATCTTGCATAGATTGCCCTTTACCTTATTTTAGACTTTGCTAGTCCATAATGGCATGTTGCATATAACCCAAAGGACAAAATTGTTTCTTCAAAGCAGAAGTAAATTCATACCAAGATGAAATGATTTTACAGTATGTAGCAAGATTATCCTGGATCTTCATCTCCCACTAGACTAATGTAGTGCCTCCCATTCTGAGAATAGCTAGCTAGATTTTGGAAGAATCATCCAAAATATTTTGAACCCTATAGTACACTTCAATCTACTTAAGCCACTTGTCCAATTTTTCAGCATCCAATTCACCATTATATACAAGCAAATCAAACTTTACATCAAGCTTTAACAAGGGTGTCTTCACAAAATGTTTCTTTTTAGAAGAAGTAGATAAAGAAGAAGATGACGATGAAGAAGATGGAGGTGAAGGTTTAGGAGGGTCACTACCACCTCCTACTCCTTTGCCTTTGCCATCTTTTGCTAAGGATTTAGCTTCTTCTTTCTTCCTAGCCTTATCTCCCTTTCTCAATTGTCATTCATGCCTCTCTTGGAGAAGAATGCCCACCAAAGCTTTCAACTCCACAAAAACTCTCTCGAAGGCTTTTGCATCAAATTTTAAAATATTTTGTTCAGATGCCATGACTTGTGAAAAAGTTCTTCTTTTGCCAATCTCTAGATTGAACTTTGCAAGTTCACCTTCTCCTTGTTTTAACTTCAACCTAGTTAACATTCACCATCTGTAATTTCCTTGCAAAATAGGCTCTGATACTAAACTTGTTTGATTTAGGATCTATCAGTTTTATGACTTAATCCCAACAATTAGATATACTTTCGTGACGACCCAAGCAGTATATGCGTGGCTATGTACTTATAACCATTGAAATTACAAAGAAGAATAATCTAAGATTGATAGAGAGGAATTTTAAAAAATTATGTAAAGTTAATTTAATGCTTTTACTGAAGCAAATTAACATAATTGAAAATGTAGAAAAGAAGAACACATAGTCAACTGACAAAAAAGAAATGAGAGATAAGAGGCACAACACAATTTGATATCAAAGTTTACCCTATCAGGACTATGTCTTCGAGTCCTGCTCTAATTGGTGGACCGATCTGATTAACTCCAAAAATCAAGTACAAAGTGTTACAATATCAACCCCTTCAAGTACTCTGATTTACGAGACTAAAAAATGTCCTCTAAAATTTTTTCTCTCTTCTCCTTCTCAACCCTTGGTCATCCTTGACTGATTCCTGAATAACCCCTCTGAATATTCAAAAAGACTTAATTCAAAATTTCAATTTTCAATTTTCAATGCCTTGAAAAAGCCTCCTATCCCCCTTTTTATACATAAAATTAGCCTAAAATAGGCTAAAATAAAAAAAATACATAAATAGGCCCTATAACCATTTACATCTCGTCTAACCCCCTTTTTCCATTTTATAGTTTTGTCCTTCAACAAGTTTGAGGTTAAAAATAATAAAAAATTAATAATAAACCTTATTTAAATAAGGTTGGGCAGATTTGTTATGACTATATAACAACTCTTCCTCTAATATCAAATATTCCATAAATAGCCCATTGGTTGGCCTTGTTTTTAGGAGGGCAATGGTTGGGAGTTCAACTCCCATCATCTAATTCTTTTAATTCAAATTAAATAATTATTTTAATTTGAATTTGAATTTTTTCTCTCTTTTTAATATTTTATGATATCATGCTAATGTCATCAAAATCGACACTTTTACTTGAACTTCAAACCGTCATAACTTTCACAATCGATCTTTGTTTTTGACAAAACAAAACCATTGGAAAGCTTTTGACAAGCTCTTTCATTTGAAGATTTGACCAAACTTTGATTGGTCATAACTTTTTCATCTAAACTCCAATTTTTCCCGTTCAAGTTGTGTTAGAGTCAAAATTGTGAGGACTTCAACATGGTACTAATTATTGAAGTTTTGGAGATACTTCAAATTTCAATAAAAATATCCTCTAGATTAGTAGAGTAGACCATTTTGTTGCTCTCTTTTGATATATTGATTTTGTCAATATTTTTTATTTTGACAAATCCATTTGAAGATTGGTAACTTGTATATCATTAGATTTATTACATTTTTTGGTGGATTATTATCTCTACCCATGGGCATAATAGCCATGAAGTTCATTATTTCATTGTTTGGATCATATGTTGGAAATATACTGTTAGTAGATCCTTGACATTTAGCAATTGCATCACTTTTCAAAGTCTTCATAATTTGCCTATTTCTTTCGCTTGTCTATTCAAACTTTGATGCAAACTTGTTCAAACTAAAATCTGGGTTTGTTGACACAATTAAGTGTTTGAAAGGTGAATTATCAGTTGTATCATTGTATGCTCCTCCAACTCTAGTTAAACTTACTCCACCTATAATTCTATTTTGAGGATTACCAATAGATTGAAGATGGCACATTCCAAATCCTAATGTTTTAGGACTATTTTTTGGGTTTTGTACAGAAGCTATTGGTGCATACATTGGTGAAGTAACTGTTGACATTGATGGCGATGTAATTGTCATAACTTTTTTCTTTTTTGCACAAGGTTCATCCATGCTAGTGCCAGTGGGATCAACTACAATGGGATTTGAAGATTTAACAAATAATGTGTTGGGATGACCTTTAGAAGTAGAAGTATAATGTTTTTTTTCCCTTTCTAGATGAATCATCTTCAATCTTGGAGAGTCTAATGATTGGTTTACATCCTCTTTTCAGTGGGTCTGGTACTGAAACTAGATTCCAAATCTCTTCACCACTTGCACCAATGGGCCCTATACCTCCATAACCCATTTTTTGTATCATAGTTGCCCCTTTACTATACATTTGTTTAATAGAATCACTCATTTGAAGTTTAACAATATCTCTGCCCCTAGTTGACCCAAAATCCTGAATACCTTAAATGTCGACATCAGACTTGAGGTCCTTCTATCTTTCATTATCACTATCACCACCAAAATCATATAGTACAATTGGATGCTCTTTATTCCAATAATTGTTGAAAAGTTCCTCCTCCTCAATTTCCTCAAAACTTGCTAATGTCCTTGGTTCACCCAAATTTTACCTCATTTTCCAAAAAATAGTCATCTTGGTTTGACACCACAAAGAAAATACACATGCCTCTTTAATTGCTTTTGACATAGACATCTTAGAAGGTTTAGATGTTTTCTTGTAGAAATTTAAGTATGTTAGAGGCTCTGATTTGTGTGACTCTGATATGTTCAATGTCGCAATTTGGGATAACAATTCTTGCATTGAAATATTATTCTCCATTGCATTTTTCTCCATCTCTTTCTTAACCTCATCCCATGAATCCTTGTTTTTTAACTTTTCTATCAATAGCATCTCTTGATGTTGATATTTACTCACAGAGCTCCCATTGGCAATAAGTCTCATTTTTATTATGTTCAGTGGATCATAATTCCAATGATTGACAAAATTAGAGCTAAAAAAATGTTACCAATTCATTTGCCACTTTGAAAGCCTTTCTGTCAAATGTGGGGCCTCCAATTGCAAAGGTAAGGAAGGAAATATTGTTTTCTTTTTTGGTCCATTGAAAGTTCATTTGCGCTCTCCATCTATCATACATATTCCAATGCAAAAACCCTTTTTATAACATGCATTGGAAGTTTGTAGGGTTCAACCACTAAACTGTAAAACCTTAAGACAATATACTCTTCCATGCAGAACCAATCAGCCAATTGAATCTAACTTCCTAGTTGAATACAATCTTTACAAGACACAAGCAATCTAGGCATTGAAGTTCCTATGATTTTTTGGTAAATAGGTGCCAAAAAGAAGTCTACAAAATGGCTGTAGTCTTTATTTGTAGCATTCATCCTCATCTTCTGTGTCCACTCATATACTGGACTTGGAGTCTCTAATTTCTTCTGGGTTTTCTCATCAAACTTATAGACCTCAATATCAAGCTTGTTGTTCTTTGTCTCAAATATTGGGTGATGCTTTGCTAAAAGAAGGTAGCACAAGTAACTTGTGAACCTAAATTTCTTTGTCTTGCATGTAGTTGTACTTTGTTTAATCATTAGTAATTGTTGTTGCGTAGATTCAACAATGTGCTAAACAAAATTATATCTTATATCTACCTTCTCAACTGATTGAACTCAACAATGGATATTATAAATCATTTCAAGAACACTAGCCTCCACTTCCTTGTTACTATCCAATCCCAAACAAAATGATAACAAAGAAATAGTATTTTGAACCCATTACACAAAAATATCATATTGATAAGGAGGCTTATGGTCTATGTCCCATATACCATTAGTAGAGGAATCTAAGTTTATTAAACCCTTAATAAATGAATCTTGAAAAACTCTTTTCAGTTTGTCATAAGCCTATGCTAGTTTATCCAAGTCAATGTGCTCGTTAAAGCTTTCTGGTTTAAACCCTAGCCCTAGGTCTAACAGAGTGAAAAATTCACTCCCAATTATGGATAAAATTTCCTCTTGAGTGTTTTGATTTACAATTTCCTTTCTATTTTCATCACAATTCTTGTAGTGCCTACCCTCGTTCACATCTTTTCTGGACATATTGTTGCTATTATTATCAGACTATGATGGACTAGTTTTATGTTGATGGATTAGTGGTATTGTTTTGAGATTATCAGACATTATGTTATGGATTCAAAGGTTATGTGATGAGATCATTTAGACTTTACATTTCATGCATACATGATGATCATTATATTGTTTTCAGATATTATTGATGATTAGTTGATGGTTATTATCTTATGTGTTTTATTATGGATACTTACCCCATACTTGCATGTGTATGGTGTGCATATTTTCTTATTGTATGACGTTTCTGATGTGGTTAAGGAAGGGAGTCGTAGTCACCTGCTTAGTCAGGATCTACATGATGCACCACTTCCTACCATTGTCTATTTAGCTTAGCATTATATATATTGTATGTACATGCATGGTTTTTCTGCAGGTTGCAGGTATCGGGTATCGACTTCCCTGAATTGCCAGGATGAGCGTACCCTATTATATTATCTCAATGATAAGAGAAGGGAGATAAATTCTCAAGTCTAAATCCCAAACCTTTAAGCCAATTATCCTAGTGAGGTAGGACAAGTATTTGGATATTTTACCCACCGAATGTGTCAGATGATATGATTCGTGATTTTTAACCCTTAGACTGATTTTGTGTGAATTGCTCTACGATGGGTTTCCATATTTTATCTTGGAGGTCTATGGTGAATTTTCTATTAATTAAGTCTTAATAAATAGATTTAATTAATAAATTAATTATTTGAGAAAAATTAATATAAAATATCATAATCCTTGATATTTTGATTATAATTAATTAAATGGGAATTAATTGTGGAAAAAGAATTAAATAAAAGAAAATTAGAAATTAAAATTAATAATAATAATAAAATAATAATAAAGTAATAAATAAATAATAATAATAAAAGTTATAAGAATTAAAATGAAAGTTATAAATATTTAAATAGAAATTATATAAAAAGTGTATTGGAGTTATAAGCTTGCATGAGAGTTAACACACTTTTTTATTTCTCAAGTGTCAACAACACGGGGGTTAGTGCATCAATTGAGCACATGGTGTCTACAACCCTATGGCTCATCTTGAAGGTTGGAAAAGACCCATGCTTAGTTGGTGACACCTTCCAGCTGTTTCTAGAAGCATTCTAGATGTTTCCTAAAAGCTCTTTATATTCAGGCATTCATAGAGGCTTAGACATAGCGGTTGGAGTACAAATTTGGAGCATTGGAGGACTCGAGAACTCTGAAGAAGGGAGGAGCTTGCTCTGCGGGGTTTCTGAGGAAGAGCGATTTAGCATCAGAATCCGGGTAGATTCTTGTGATTTTACTTATGCTATTTCCACATCATGCATTCCCTGTCTTCTTCGTGTCTTCCATATGACTTCTGAGGAATTTCATAATTTATTGTGCATTCTCAATATGGGTAGATTAATTTATTTGAAAATTTATATGCATAGATCTAAAAAGAACATGAGGCTAGGGTTGAGATTCGTAGTCAAACCCATTAGATTAATTATTGAAAATTTTGGGAGATCAAAGGTTTATGGAGGAATTCTGAAAATTGAAGTTTGTATTGATATATTGTCAATTTGCTTATATATATATATACATATGCTCATATACTGTGATATTTTTAATTTTGCATATATTTGTATATATATACATACATATATATATACCTTTATATATATACATATATATGTATATATAATATATATTTGTTAAAAAACAGATAACATACCTGTGGGCGAAAACGTTTTAATAAGCGTTTTAAACCAAATTGCAAATGGAAATCGCGTTAGTGATTTTAAAAATAATATAAACATTTTATACATTGATTCGAGGGGGGGACGGGACCTGCACCCCCACTGTGGTCGCAGTGTACCACCGTCGCAGGTACTGTGACGGCAGTGGTACGCAGTACCATTGACGTCGCAGGCCCTGCGACCGCAGGGTCCTGCGTACCGGCAGATATGATATATATAAATATGTGTTTTAAAAAACATTTTCCATATTCGATTTTAATTGTTATTAAAATTTTTGGCATTAATTAAATTTGTTAATTCGATTTTGTTTAATGGTAAAATAATTTATATATTTATATGTATATATATATATATATATATATATATATATATATATATATATATATATATATATATATATATATATATATATATATATATATATATATATATATATATATATATATATATATATATATATATATATATATATAATATGTAAATATGATTATTTGTTTTATAATTGTAAAATTGATAATTGAATTATATCAAAGGCTCATGTTTTAAATTAATTGTTTTATTAAGTAAATTAAATATTGATTGTTAGATTGGTGGGGGACGTTTGGATTAAAATTATAATTAAAGAATGGATTTGTATTCATTCAAAACGTATAAATGTTCCTTCAAATTCTTTTTCTAAACTTGGAAATGTAAACCGAGACTTTTTGCATGTAAATTCAAATTGTAAATCTAGCAAAACCAAAACATGTGTTTGCATTGTGTATT
The DNA here is from genome assembly GCA_028749045.1 of Cupressus sempervirens. Classification (NCBI taxonomy): domain Eukaryota; kingdom Viridiplantae; phylum Streptophyta; class Pinopsida; order Cupressales; family Cupressaceae; genus Cupressus; species Cupressus sempervirens. The sequence continues at coordinate 148,714,289 of CM053790.1, forward strand.
CTTTATGCTATTGTTTTGGGTTTTGGGTTGACTAGTGTTGACCAGTTATAGGACATCTACCAGAGGCTTGGGAGTTATGTGATTGTGATGTCATGATGATGTTAATCTTGATCTTTATAAACCCAACCATGGTTATGTGATGGAATGCTCTATGTATTGAATGTGATTACTAATTGTTATAGTTGAGATTCTTATGTATGAGACACTTGACTTAACCATTATTTTTGGTCATCGATCAGTTATCCTTGGTTATTTTCTAGTCGCCATGATGGGACTGTGATGTGGATTTATTCTTGATGATGTCATGATGTGACATGTTTGACTCAACCATTTTTGGAGTCTTTGATTAGTTTGATTGAGATATATTTTGGTTATTGAGAACCATTGGATACTTTGATTATCAGTGATACCTGAGTTGCCAATAGAGAGATGTTGTGATCATGATTTTCTATGAATGTTTGCTCATGGAGATTTGATTCTTTTATGCATATTTGATGATTTTATTATGGATTATCTTTTGTGATTTTGAGATTTATGATTCCATGAGCATTAGGGTAGGATATCTGCATGTAGTGACGGGAAGTGGCTTGCAATGGGGTTCGGGGCCCTAAGAGGCTGCCAGGGTAACTCATTGTAAGTTGGATTAATAAGTGATAACATTCACACCTAATACTAACTGAATGAACCTAAAAAGATAAGAGTTTTGTTCTTGCCCATGCCTTGAGTACTTGTACAGGCTAGGATGGGAGTAGTGAGACGCATGGTTGCGACCTTGCATTCCGTAGTATGCCTCGTCAGTATGAGAGGATACTAATGGCCGCATGAAATTATTATGGACCTGTGGAGTTTAGCTAACTGCTAGGGTAACTTGTACGTGATAATTGTGATGACACTTTCCTGCTTGCATAGTAGGTTCCTACATGTCATTGTGTGCCTCTGGGATTAGATGTTAGATTTTGTGTTTGGAACCTTGAGTTAGTATACTTTTAGGATTCTTGGACTTATAGAGATTTGTGCTATCTAGCCCATTTGGGACTTGAGATTATCTCCTCAGCACAGTGGGAGTGGACCACTTAGGTACCACGCGGTCGGGTGGTAGTGTATTTTCCACTCTTATCATTTTGAGATTCATTGAGACATCGTGGCTGATGCGTCCTTCATGATGGTGGATATGTATCCTTTTCATTGTTGATTAGCATATGTTAGATAATGTTATCTTATGCTTTTATTTGCATGTTAGATTACTTTCTACATATGATGTTGTATATATTAGGAGTGGCATTCCTACTATGTTAATACTAATGATCTCTTCGGTGATTTGGAATTTTACGCACGGAGGGATGGCTAGGATCCATGATGGTCTAATGATGCTATTAATGGTTGGGAGGAACTGTGCACTTAGTTTATTATGTTGATCTTTATGATGAATGTATATGTCTTCTATGATGATGTATCATGTATATCATGTGATTATCTTTACTTTGATGTATCATGGATCAGAATAGGATGATGTACCTTATTTTATGTATGTATATTCTTTTGAGCTTGTCATACCCTGTGACATGTACAGTGGATGGTTGAGCATTTTGAAATGTAATGTATAAACATTGGACTTTTCATTATTATTTCATGTGGTTGTGGTACTAGATGGATTCATGTATGTTAGATGTTTGTAGATGTAATCCAACGTAAAGGGATCTTAAAGAATGTAATCTGATTACATATGTTATGTTTACTTCCAAGTGGACATTACTATTGCTTCCGTTATTGTGCATAAGTTATATGTGGTATTTACTTTCAAAAAAAAAAAAATGCTACCAAACTTAGTGAGAATTCTAGGTTAATTCTTTGGATCCCTTGGTGGGGCATTACAATTCTGAGTGCATAGCATTACACTTTTAGGGCAAGGGAATACTTTGGGTACATTGAGGTTTGCTAATCTAGTAACTAGGGTAGCTAGTATATTTGTATGTGCACAAATACTATTGTTATATTTGTAATAATTTCTCTCCTTTAGTGGATCTTTCCACTTATTAAATAATGAATGTCTAATTCCCATGATTCCAAAATCTCTATGGATAACAAGATAAAAAATATCATGACATGCATCGATGAAACCTGGAGTTTGTAGCACTTGCCTGAGTTCTAAAATGTGTTTCTTTTCCTTTATTCTTGCACTCGTATGGGAGGTTTTTGACTTTGTTTTTCCCATGCTTGCTACTAGTTATTACACATAATTCTTCTTCAGTCCCTATTTAAAATAATTGTAGAGTGTAAACCTAAGACAACTAAAATCAAGATTTCTATTGCTGTAAATTGCAATGAAAAACATTTAAAAAAAATTAAATACCCAAAATCAAGATTGGATAATTGGTGTTATCATTTGATACTCAAGTTTCACACTTTCAGTCTTCAAAACACAAAATGGAATTGTGTCAGTCTTTGAAAATTTGAAATTTGAAAACCCTATCATATCAGACTCGACTTGGAGAACTTTCAACTTCATACTCTAAAAACATAGAGGGTTAATAGTTAAAAGTTAAAATGAAAGTATTAAGTAATTAATGGTTTTAGGTACTTTACTAATAATATGTACAATGTCCATGTAAATGACATAAAGAGTCAAGACTCAATAATTTAGTAATGTACATAACAATAATAAAAAAAGTAAACATTTATTACATTAATATACATTTGAATAAATTTTTCATTTTAAATAAATAAATTAATAAAAATTGAACTTAATTATCAATATGATTTTTGGGTCAATTTGTGAAATACTATCGTTGTTGTCACGAGTCATCCGAAATTATGGCACATGTCAATCATGACACTTGTCATGATTTTGGATGTTTCTTGACAACAGTGATAGCAGACCCAAATTTTATCCGAAATTCATCCCAGGTTGTTCCCGTTGGTGTTGATCTGCCTTTTACTTAACAATCGTAGCATCATTGAGTTAGGATTAAGTAATAATTTTTTTAAAGACTAAACATAATTATTAATAAATTAATCGAGTCCTGACACTTAATTGAGCTTTGCAATGATTGGACACGTGTCACGATTTCAGATGAATCTAGGCACATGGGAAAACATTCCCCAAATCGTCTTAAAATTCATCTCAGGCCATTGATCTTTCTTTTAGTCAACGGTTGAGATTTCGAGTAGAATCTTGGCGTACACGTGTCCTGATTTCAAGTTAATTTAATTATTTATATTTAAAAAATTATAATTATATATATATATATATATATATATATATATATATATATAATTTATAATAACTATTATAATAGTTATAATATAATATAAATAAAGGAGATTTTCTTTTCTATCATAAACTTTTTATTGTAAAGATGATATGAAAAATTCAATGAAGATATATTAAATTTTATAAAATAAAATTGGTGCAAGATATGAAACAAGTGATGTTGGTACTTGCCTTTAGTTTTTATATAAATCTAATTTAAATTTAATAAATTTATTATAATATATAAAATATTTTAATTAATAAAAATGTTATATAATTATATTTTTTTGTAATGATGTTAATTTAAATTTAAATTTTATTCATAAATATAATCATTGATATATAGTTCTATCATATAATAAATAATTATAATATAAAAATAATAATATTTTTATAATAATAATAAATCTTAAATGATTATATAATATAAGTAATATTATTTTTAATTGAATGACAAAAAATATATTATAATTTATAAAAAAATACATTATTAAAATATAAAATATAAACTAATGCACTTACATTAAAAAAATTAAAATATTAATGTTAATGAATCATATTGAAAATGAAATATTTAGTTGTTAGGCATAAGCCTACCATCAAGTACTAATAATAAATTATAATGACAATAATTTAATTTAAATAAAATAATTAAAATTTGAAAATATAATTACAAATGTTATATTTGTATTCATATTTATTATTTAGTTTCAAAATTAATATGTAATATAGTTTAACTATCTACAAATTATTAACATATATTGATAATTGTGATAATTATTTATAAACATAATTATTAATAATATTAATTGAGTCTTCCAATGAGCAGACATGTTTCACAATTCTGGATGAATCTAGGCATATGGGAAAACATTCTCCAAATCAGCCTGAAATTCATCTCAGGCCGTCAATCTTTCTTTTATGCAATGGTCAGGATTTTAGATAGAATCTTCGAGTACATGTGTCCTGATTTTGGCTAGAAATAGACTTTATCTTCAATCTTATAAAATTTGGCCCAAAATAGAGCCGTGGTCATTGAAAAGAATTTACATAGCATATTAATTATTATAGAGAAAAATGTGGAAGTAAATATTGTTAAAGAAATTTTAACTAATTATTATTATTTTACTTTTAAACTTGAGCATGTCAAAATCATGATGTTTTAATTATTTATATAAAATATTATATATCTAATATAATTTATAATTATTATTATAATGGTTTTAATATAATATAAATAAAGGATTTTCTTTTCTATTATAGAAATGATTTTCTTTTCTATCATGAACTTTTAATTGTAAAGATGATATGAAAAATTCAATGAAGATATATTAAATTTTATAAAATAAAATTGGTGCAAGATATGAAATAATAATGACAATAGTTTAATGTAAATAAAATAATTACAATTTAAAAATATAATTATAAATGCTATATTTTTATTCATATTTATTATTTAGTTTCAAAATTAAAATGTAATATAGTTTAATTATCTATAAATTATTAACATATATTAAAAATTGTGATAATTATTTATAAACTATTCTTCATCATTTAAAAGATTTCATAATGAAAAAAAGTTAGGAATAGGTGACAAGATAGGTATGAAATAAAAATTTGACACATAAATTATCAAAATAATATTTAACTTTGTTAAGGGTATAATCTTTAGTTTTCCTTGAAATCTGCTCTTATTGCTCCATTTGTTTTAACCAATCAGATTAAAGAATTTTAGAAATTACAAAACTTTTAATTGGATAATTTTTTATTGAACAATTTTTTTACTATAAATAGGGAAGTGCGAGAATGGTAGTGCGGTAGGAGACTCAACAATGGAAAGAATTGGCATGAAATGGTAGGAAATGGCAATGCGATAGGGAACTTGACAATGGCAGGAATTGGCAGCGCAATAGGGAGTTTGAAAATGGCAGATAAAACATGGAGGAATGTCAGGAAGGCTGGCAATCAATGCGTCTTGTAGGAAATCAAGTAGGTTATGTGGATGAAGGATGATGGATCAACCAGGGAGGTTGGCAATGGAAGATAGGAAGATTTGCTGAAAAATTTCAATCGCACAGACAGTCAGGTAGGGCAGATCAGGGTTTTCAGAAATCTTGGGATGAAATCTTTCGTAAAAGAGCTATTGTTCAGTCAACAAAACCCTTTTTCCTAAACCCTAGGTTTCATATCAATACGAAACCTATGCAGAAGGTGCCTTTTGACATATGTAAAAAAGAGATGCCATTCAACGACCCTCTATGGGATTCAATTGCTGAACATAGGGTTTTGGATGGTAAGATCCCCATTCAACCAGGTAATGGTTTTTCTTCTGAGCAAAATACAACACCCATATTATCAAACGGGCAAGATGCTATGGTAAATATACAGGTATTCTCCTCTGCTATTATTAGCTCCACCCCCAGGCAAGTAAGGGAACATGGGAGAAGGGAGAGAGTACGCTACAAGGGATGCAAAGACAATTGACTTCCAAAGAGATTAGAAGAGCTCCCATCAAATTGAAACCTCCAACAGTTAACACAAATGTTGGTAAATCTAAAAGGATTTGGAGGAAGAAGCATTCAAATAGTATTGCTCATGAAGATATCGCTCATGCAGACACTAGGTTTCAAGATCTGGCAGTAATGGAGATCACTATTCCAGAAAGGTTGATATCCCCACATGTTCAATTTTAAAGAAAGATAGCACTCAAGGTACACATCCAAACTCACAATCTTAGCAAATCGGTCATACAACAATGGATTCACAGTAACTGGCCAAACACAAAAGAGGTACTTTTCCATGGTCAAGCTTTTAACTACTTTACTGTTATCTTTTCTTCAGTCTAGTCTAGGGATTGCATACACAAATACAAAGGATGGTTTTGTAAAGGTTTTGGCATCTTTACCTACCCATTTTCCCCAAATTTTCTCCCTAAATCGAGTGATGTCACTTTTTTCCCCTACTGGATAGAATTACTGGATTTTCCACTTGAATACAGAGATCCTAAATTGTTGAACTAATAGCAAACAAGTTGGGCATCTTTATTAGACATGATCTCATCTCGTTTGAACAAGTTTTTTGGCCAGTTAGGGTGTGTGTACTTCTGAGTAGTCTGAAACCATTTCCACAATAGATAATTTGTCATTCTAAATGGGGGGATTGGAAGCAAATTATTCATATTCAAGATCCAGAGGTAGTTGACAAACATTCTTTGGTTTTAGGCCATTTTAATGTTGATTGCCAAGATGCTAACTAAGATCAGATTATGGTATGTAAGGACCATTCATCATCTCCTCGTAATTGCAAATTTAGGCAGATAGATGATAGTAGTACAAGTCTTCTTCAAACTTGTAATTTAAACTTGGATTTTCCAAATGAGCTGTTACAGGATCAGATTCTCCCCTCAAATTTGGAAATTGAGAGTAACAATCAGATCCTCCCTTCAATTTTGGAAACTGAGGAAAATAATCAATCTCCATATCAGTTTAGTTTTGGACTAGAATTTCATATTTCTATCACTTCACAAGTCGGTCTCAAGAAAATGGAAAGAAGGGGCCTTGTGAAATGCCATTTTGTGAGACAATTTCCAATGTATTTTTTGGTAGTAAGTTTTAAAAATCAATTTTTTTTGATGGCATATGGTTAAAAAACCACAATATCTCTTTTCATCAAACTATTTGTAGGCAATTGAATTTCACCCATGATTTCGTGATGCCTGACTAGAACAAACAATCTTGGTCTACAATAGATTTAGTCACTCATCATGTTATGTTTAATCAATCCTCATTGGAGATGTTTGTTCTAACTTGTAAATAGACTACACAAGGCCTTAGGATGGACAGTTATGTGGAAGCTAAGCTAAATCAATTAGCAAATGAGATCTCAACATTTGTGGTATCAGAACAATTTGACTTCATTGCAGTTTAAGTTATGCAAGAAGATATATCCCAAATTTCAGGAGAAAATCTTGAGGAAGACCAAAGCCAACTTATAGACCTCCAGCCTAAACAATTGAACAATGGAAGCATTGGGTGTGGGACCACTTTTGATTTCTCATAGACCCTTTCGATCATGAAGTCACCTAGAGATCCCATTGGGATATCCTCCACTCCAAAGACTTGGAGCAAAAATAGTAAAAGTGCAAAAGCTAAAGAAGAAATTGTAGTAGGCATCCAATTCACTTTGGAAGAGAAATTTCAATTAGTGAAATGAGTCACCAAAAGGACCAAGGGCCTTCTGGTGGAAGGATGAAGATCATTACATATTATGTCAGGGGAATAAATGCCCCTAATAAAAGAAGCAGGATTAAAAAACTACTTGATGAGTCGAGAGGTGACATTATATTATTATAGGAGACAAAATTATCAGATGAAAAATACGAGGAGTCAATTGCCAAATGAAAACATTGGAAATCTGTACATTGTCCTAATGTTGGGGCTTCAAGAGGCTTAATTACTTTATGGAATCCGCAAGTTCTTACTAGTAGCCTAATAGAGCAAGAATTCGGTTGGCAATGTTTTAAGTTCCAACATTTTGAAACTTTGATGGTTATCTTTAATATTTATGGTCCTTCTAGTATTTTAGATAAGGCCAAAATGTGGAATGTCATTTCAGCAAAAATTAGATCATTACCACAGCAAAATTGTATCATAACTGGTGATTTCAATGCAATTTGAGATAATAAGGAGAAATAGGGAAGAATTTTTCCATCTCCAAAAACAATGGAGGATTTTGATTACTTCATCACTATCAATGATTTGTTTGAAATTGAAATGTCTAATGGATGCTTCACTTGGCACAATAGAAGGTATGGTTTCTTACAAATTACAGGAAAAATTGACAAATTTTTAGTTTCACAAGCATGGAAAATATCACCTATCCTATTTTCCACATAAATTCTCCCTTTCTCGAGTTCGAACCACTTCCCTATTTCATTGTCTTTTAGATAATAAAGTGCACCAGTAGTCTTCAAGTCATAAATCTTCATTTAAATTTGAAAGTATGTGGTTTAGACATCCAATGTTTCTCCCATTAATCAAACAATGGTGGGTCAATTCTCCGCAGAAAAAAGGTAACAATATGTTTCGGTTCTATAAGAAACTCCAATATCTTAAAGGTAAAATCAGAGTCTAGAACAAATAGGTCTTTATAAATATTCTTGAAGAAAAAAAGAAGGTGCAGCAAGAACTCCAAGAAATTAGTGAAGAAATCATTAGTTCTGGTTTGAATTCTATTTCATATTCTCGTCAGAAAGAGAAACGACTTCTTTGGGTGGAGCTGTGTCACAAGGAGGAAGAATATTGGTGGCAAAAATCTTGAGAATTATGGCTAAGTGATGGTGATTGTAACACAAAATTATTTCATGCTTCATAAAGTCAAAAAAGGCAAATAAATCCATTTTTTCAATCAAGGAACAACTTACAAGCAATATATTATTAGATGAGGCAAGTATTAAAAAGGAAGGGGTTAGATTCTTTAAAGAACTTCTTGATCCAACAGAGAAAATGGATATAAACAATTATCAACTTAACTCTTTCTTAGAGGCGGTTCCAAGAATTATTTCAAATGAAGATAATTATGCTCTAATGAAATCCTTCACTTTGGAGGAAATTTAGAAAATTATTCAATCCCTGCCCCCGGACAAAGCTCCTAGTCTTGATGGTTTTACAACTCTCTTCTTTTAAAAATGTTGGGATGTTGTAGGTTGGGATTTACTTATGGCCCTTGAATCCTCCCGTTGCAAGGGTTATATGTGTGGGAATTTTAATACTACTAATATTGCCATCATCCCCAAGTCTGGCGATCCCCAGACTTTTGCTGATTTTAGACCAATGTCATTATGTAATACTATTTATAAAATCTTCACAAAGGAAATTTATTCTAGATTGCAAGTTTTGTTGCCTTGTATTATTTCTCCATAATAGGGTGGTTTTGTGCTAGGAAAAGAGTCTTTGGAAGTGGTAATTGTTGCTCATGAAACTCTTGATCATAGCAAAGAAAACCAAATCCTTGCCTTCGTCATCAAACTTGACATGATGAAGGCATATGATAGAGTTAACTAGTCCTTTCTTATCAAAGTTTTGGAGAAATTTGGATTCAGTAAAGCTTAGTACAAATGGATCAAAGCCTATATCTTCGGGGCTACTTTTTAAGTTCTTATTGGCTCCAAGGAGGGGTTCTTCAAGTCTTCTCAAGGTATCAGACAAGGCGATCCTCTCTCTCCTACCCTATTTATTCCGATGGTAGAAGCTTTTAGTAGGGCCATAATTCAATCTCAAAGGTTGGAACTTTGGAAAGGCATCCAATTTGGAGGAAATGATCTAGTAGTCACACATTCTCTCTTTGTAGATGACACTTTATTGTTTGGTTCTACAAAAATTAATGAGGCTAAGCATATTAAGTATTTTCTTGATCAATAGTCACTATTTTTTAGGTCAGAAGATCAACATGGTTAAATCTAGAATCTTCTTTTTCAATATAGCTCCCCCTATTGAACAAAGGATTTAAAAAATTCTTCAGTTTGAGGAGGATAAGTTACCATCTACATACTTGGGTGTTCCATTTTTCATGGGCAGTAATAAAGCTTCTTACTGGAAAAATATAGTTGATAGAATTAAAGCTAGAACTATGGCTTGGAAGGTAAGATGGCTCTCTCTATCTGGAAAAATTCTCCTAGTCAAGTTTGTCTTATCAGCTATCCCAAATTATTACTTCTCTATACTATCAGCACCCAGGCATATTATTAAGTAGATTGAAAGCATCATTTGGGTTTTTTTATGGTCAGATAATAAAATAGGTATTAGCAAAATCCTTCTCATCTCTTTAAAGGAAATGTCTCTAGAGAAGTATCAAGGTGGGATTAATCTTCCTAATCTGGCTTTAAGAAATATGGCTTTTGGAGGAAAATTAGTTTGATCTTTGTATGAGAAACCTGAGGCTAAATGGTGTAAGATTTTCAAGAGAAAATATTTAGATTCTTTTGATTCCTCCAAAAAATTTACTATGGAGCATTTTCCTAAAGGATTAGCTGTTTGGAACTTCTTGGTGGAATCTAGAGATTTAGTTGCTAGATATTTGACTTGGAAAATTAATAATGGTTCCAAGGCACTTTTTTGGTAGGATTCATGGAATGGCCTTCCACCACTTTGTAACTCCCCATCTTTTGATAACTGGATTACAATTTTTTGTGATAAATGGGGACCCTATGTTGTTGATTACTTCTAGTTTGTTGATCCCTAGTTAGGTAGGGTTACTTGGAAAAACCCAAATTAGTTACCAATTCCTAATCTAATCAAAAAAGATTTTGTTAACATATGCAAATCAAGGACTATTTTAGTATCTAATCTCCTAGATACACTAATCTGGGCCCCACACCAAGAGGGTAGATATTCAGTTAAATTTTGTTACCTTGCTCCCAAGAACATAGAAATTGGATATAAATCATTTTAAGCTTTCAAATTTTGTCGGAACTTGGTAGTTTTACCAAAGGTAGGTAACTTTGCTTGGTTAGCTTTGAAAAAAAGAATCCTAACAAGAGACAAGCTATCAAAATTGAACATTGTTCACAATGTGCAATGTGTCATATGCATGGAAGAAGTGGAGAATGTTGATCACCTCTTTGTTTAGTGTAAATTGGCACATCAATTTTGGGTCTTCATTCTTCAAAAAATAAATTACAACATGCCCCTCCCTAACACATTATGGGATTTGTTTCATGATTGGCCAACCCTAATTAATCATTCTTTTTACTCATGTATCTGGATGTGTATCCTAGCAATAGTTATTTGGGCTATTTGGTGGGAAAGGAACAAAAGGACTTTTTGAAGTCAACCCTCCACATTTGAATATGTGCTATCAGCATTAGAAGTTGTAGTTGGGGAAGTTGTTCTAGCTTATGTCAGAAGAACTTCTAAGCATCTTATTGTCACAGGGTGGGATATTGCTTTGGCTAATAGATGGGCTTCCTTACCCTCTCCATCTTATCAACTAATTACCTCAGGAGGTCCTTTTGAGAAGCTTAACAGAAAGATGGTTAAATGGATTCCCCCTACTGGGGGAATTTGTAAGTTAAATTTGATGGTTGTTTGAGATGCAATCCTAGTGAATTAGGTGCTAGAGTGTGTATAAGAGATCATAATGGATAGGTGTTGGGTATGTTGGCTCAAAAATTACCGATTGGTATGAATAATAAAGTTGAAGCCATGGCACTCTTACTTGGTTTAGAACTAGCATCTCGACTAAGCATAGATAATATTCACATTGAGGAGGATTATTTAGTGGTCATTAATTCATGTGTCAAGAAAGATTCACAAAACTCGAAATTTGGTTATATTCTGGAAAAGGTTTGTGAAATGACTAATAAGTTTGAAGTGGTGTCCTTCTCTCATACCCTAAGGGAGGGAGATCGGGTTGCAGATAATCTATCTAATATTGGCTATGACTTGAAGGAAATAGAGGTAATTATAGATTTTATTCCTGCCAATTTCCCTTCTTTATTCGCCTTAATCTAGCATGAGCAAAAGATCTCCATGTAGTGTTGTTAGAACATGTTTGGTTTCACTATTTATTATATTACTCGGTTCTAAACTGATTGATTTACTTCATGTTTGAGCTGATCGAGTGTTTCGATGTGACTTGGCTTAAAGTTGGTTGTTCTTTTGACCCTATGAAGTATTGACCAAGCATGGTCAATGTAACGGGATTACAACTTTCACATTAAACCCTTTTGCATTCATGGAGCATTATAAAGATTTGCAAAAACTAATGGCAACTAACCTATAGAAGTTTAGTACAATGTTAGGTGTCGAGCGTGTTACATGTGTCGAGTGATCTATATGTGTTGATTCACAGTTAATGCTGAGTGACTTTAGGTGCTAAGCATGTTACATATTTTGAGTGATCTATATGTGTCAAGTCAAAATTGATGTCGAGCAAGCCTGTGACTTCATGTGCCAAGCGTGTTACATGTGTCGAGTGATCTATATGTGCCAAGTCACAGTTGATGCCAAGAAATTATAGTTGATGCTGAGCAAGCTAGTGACTTTAGGTGCCAAGTGTGTTACATGTGCCAAGAAAGCCAAAATGATACATGTACCAAGCAAGCCAGAATACTACATGAGCATTGTGGTCACCAAGCTAGCTTGGGTTTAGTTTTGACTGAGTTTCTCAAAGCCCACTGAGTTACTCAATTAATGATTTCCAACCTAAGAAGGGAGAGACTCATGCCAAGCTACTCTGTCAAAATTATTAATGAGCACTCATAGGTATACTAGACTAAATTATCTGAGTGATTTTTGAGTTAAGAAGGAAGAGACTCATGCTGAGCTACCTGACCATAGTTATAACCGAGCACTCATGGGTATTTTGACATCACTTGATGGTTAGTGAGCATTATCCAAATTGGGTATTGAACATTAATTGGTTCCTTTATAAATTAGGCTCCCACGTGTAAGATTATGGTAAAATCATGCTAAATCTTCTTCACTGAGCAGAATCTTTTTGGCTAATGTCACTTGAATGTGATCTTACTTCTTTTTGGACATGTGGTACTTTCTACATGACAAGATTAAATTCAATACATACAGTAGTAGAACAATTTTCTCATTCATCAATTTTGGGGGCATTAGTTTTGTACTTTTCCCTTCACAAATTGCAATTGAGCTCTAATTTAATGAATGGGCCTCTTTTCAAGTCTTCATCTTCCTAGCTATTTGTGCTTATCATCTAAATTGCCTCCAAAATGTCACTCTCACATGAATTATGTGTGAAATGTGATTCCTGTCCACAACTTCATTGTAGCATTCTCACCAAAAACTTTAGAATCAAGCTTCAACTAGCATTAGATGAAGATACACTTTCTCATCCTCTAGATGATGTGGTCTTGGACAATATGTCCATTGTGCACTCCTACAACATTCATTGTGAAATTTGAACTATAATTGGGGAGGATCTCTTTTTTGTTTTTGCAAGAAATGTGTTATTTACTTCTACTTTGGTTTCCATATTCCTATCTAATGCCATGTATCTCTTACAATCAACATCGAGATTGGAAATTATTGCTATGAAAGTGGTCCAACCAGAATATTGGGCTGAAAATAAGTTGAAACAAGCAATGTAGAACTATGATATGTGGTCTAGAAATGCCTTGGTAGGTGGAATATTTTCAAGAACCATACTCATGAAGAATCATGAGGCTATGATGACATTTGAAGCACTACAAAAGTCCTTTGGAAAGCACAATCCTTAGTTCCTGACTAAGACTTTGCAATTCAGGACACAAGCTCTAGGTTATCAACTGATAAAGGAGGTAAAGAAAGTTGGATTTGCATTGATTGATATTCTTGGTATTCCAATTTCTAAAGCACACGCAAAATCTACCCATGTGAAGACACCTTTGGCCACCTCAACTCAATCAATTAGTGAACCAATTGTCTGGTCGATTCCAACTTTCAATGCTCTTGGTTCTATCCACCATGTCCAACAATAAACTACTTGGCCCCCTCATTCAAATGTCACCAAAGAAAATGTTTGGAGTGTGTCATCTTCCACTAGCATTTCCACTGGTATTTTAGATGTTGTTGTTGAGGGCTTGAGTTCAGGATGGGAGGTTGCTCCTTTAACATGTTCAAATTTTGGACGAGGCTTCTCTGTAAATCCTAGTTTGGCATCCACTCCTACTGTGGGCACCTCAAGCGAGGATATGGAAGAAAGATAGCATAGAGGTTTCGTCCTATTTCTTTGGGTTATTTTTCCATACTTTAGGCATGCTATTTAAATTGTTGAAAATCTTGACTAAATTCGAGTCCTCCATGCCTATTGTGTGATGAATATGTAAAATTTGACAAATTTTGAATTTTTATGGTACTAGTTTTGTTCATCGATATATTAAGATTGTAAATATCGATGTTAGTCATTTGTACATATTGTGACGATGCTGAATTTTCTTTCTAGTTCTTTCCCAATTGAGCTCTTGAACCAATTTTTATTATATATATATATATATATATATATATATATATATATATATATATATATATATATATATATATATATATATATAAATATGTATGTATGTATGTATGTATATGTATGTATGTATGTATGTATGTATATATATATATATATATGTATGTATGTATGTATGTATATATATATATATATATATACATGTATACATGTATATATACATGTATACATGTATATATACATGTATACATGTATATATACATGTATACATGTATACATATATGTGTGTGTGTGTATACCATGGCTCGTCCACTTTTGCTAGAAAAATAATTTACTATAAATCATTAATGAAATATATTATATGAAATCATAAAGTGAATTGGGATTGTTAAATCCTTTTTTTATTTCAAAGTTCTAACTTTATAACTATTAACAGTTAATTATTTTTAACAAAGTCATAGACTAACATTTCAACAGTGCATTGAGAATCGAGATGCCAAAAACAAAGTTGTAGACTAACAAGAACAATGATTTGAGAAGCCAAAAACTATTGTTTTCATTGATAATATTTTAGAGTATACAATGTACATAATATTTATTCATACCATAGATATTCAAAATAGCTGATTAAATTAGCCTAGTTTTACTATTTCATAATTTACAAAAAAGGGCAAGGCCCAATCCAAAGAAAAATATAGATATCTTTAAAAAAAAAAATTTCCCTAAGGGCAATGGTTAAGGAAGAAATATTTAGTAAATAGGGAACTAGGGAACTAGGGAGGCTGGAAGCATTAGGAGGCTGAGGGGCCGAGGGCTTGAAGCCTTCAATCAAAAAGGTCTTCAAGTCTCTCTACAAGGAATTTATTAGAAAAGATGATGTCACTAAACTCATCCAACCATGTGAATTTGGTCTCACTAATTTCATCCAACAACAACGATTTTCATAGAAAATCCCTTCCGATCCATGCCCACTTTCGATGACGATTCAATTGTCATTCATTCATGCTGAGCAGGAAAGGATGTATAATGCACCCTATGCCTTCCTCCCAGCATTTGTCTGCTACATCTACAAAAAGGATGCCAATGCCTAACCCCGATACCTGCTTGGCCAATACAAGAATTTTGACATCATCTTCTAAAAATGTTTCTTTTAAAACATTACACAGAAGTATCAAAATGTCTATTTGACTTCCTCCAAGGTCAAGAAGAGATGCAAGGAAGCGAGAGGGAATATCCATGGACACACGGTACCTCTTATCATTTCTCAAAAATTCATGGCCAAGGACCATGAATATAGCATGGCAGATTAAAGGACTTTGGGCATTTGGCTTGCAAACCATGGCAAGGACATTGTCAGGAATCTTGCCCAAAAAGGGCTTTTGCAGAGCCATTGTAGTGTATTTTAGGAAAATTGGTGTATCCATGACTAAGATTCAAGAAAGTCTACAAAGTGCAACTACAAACCGAATAAAATTGAAGAATATTAGAAATGATAATTAAAGAGGAATTGAAGAGGCTATTTAATGACAGTTGCATTAAATTCTTTGGCATTTGCAATCTTTCGTATCTTATTTTTTCATATTCCTATTAATTTTCAAATGTACAAAACATCGAAATGTACTGGCATTAATGTCAGATAGTCGATACTGCCTAACATTGAGTAATGATTTCCATGTAAACCTTTCCACATGTCTCCATTCTAGAGAATTTCATGTGACTCTGGGTCTTTTCAAGCCAGTGGCCCCAAAATGCATCTTCTATCATTGATCTCTAATTAATCAATGGTCAATAAAACTATTTTATTTACTATTAACAATACAAAAGTGATGGTAGCCAACTTGGTACTAGTGACACTAACATAACGATGTTATGACATTAATAATAATAATAGACCTAAGAGAATACACAAGTTGACACTTCAAGTGACTACTCAGTAGTCAGTATAGTCACTAGCCAATACATGTGCAAATTTTGCTTTCAGATTAAATAATTTTTTAGTTTACCACTAAAGATTAGCCAAAACCATTATTATTAATTTTCCTACAAAACGAGTAATTCACCTTTGACATTATTAATTCATTTTTGGCAAGGGAAGAAATAGCCATCATTTATTTATCTGTCAGTAAGAAAAAATATTAATTTGCCACATTTAAAATGATTTTTTCTAAGGCAAGAAAAAATACCAACATATAATATTTTATTTCCCTATATGGAACAAAAAAATTGCCCTTGATATTGAAATTTTTCTGCCCACAAAATGTTGGATTTGCCAACATTTTAGGCATTTTTTTGGGAGGGGTTTCTTAAAGTTATCACTGTAGGGTGTTGAAATCCTCTAACAAGGTGAGACCTACTAGTCTTTGTAAGCCTTTAATAGGGTAGACCTTTTATAGGGTAGATCATGTTTCATAGTCAAAACATTGTAACCTTCATTGGATACACTTTATTACTATAGTTATGATGATTTGTGGGTGTCATCCCCACTCCAATTTTACCTTTTCATTAGAGGGTTTCTAAGTAATCATATCTAGTGTCATATATGTATGATTGCTTATGTGTTTACATGATTTAAATGTGTATGCTTTACATGTTATTTGAGTTTACTCATTGAATGTATGAGATGAATGTGTGGTGAAAATTTTTATGGGTCAAAATTTAAACTACTGATTCACGCCTGTGCCCCCCCCCCCCCCCCCCCCCCCCCAACAAAAGTTTACCTTTCCTATTGTAATTCCAACAATTGGTATGACAGCTTTTTTCTCTAAAAGAGAAGCTTTGTAACTTTGATGAAAGATCTTGAAATGGAAGTCTACAAGTTGGGAAATACTATTGAGAATCAAGGAATTAAAATATAACTCATTCTACATCAACTGGATGAAGCAAGAGAAGAACTAAAGAAATCTTTGAAGAGAAAGAAGGAAATTTCTATTGCGAAGAATGACACACAATACAAAGAGATAAGCTATTTGCAAATGGAGACTCTAATGAATTTGATGCAGTAGTTGTAGATCTAATGGAAAAGAATAGAGCACAAGCTAACGAAAACATAAATCTCAAGTTAGAGCAAGAATCACAAGTTATACTACTATGTGAGGTGACTAAACAAAAGAAGAAATCCATAGAAGAAAAAGCCATGATTGAAGAAGACAAAATAATTTTGGCCAATAAACTAGAAGAGACATCAGAACTAACCAAGATTTCCAACGTGCAATTGGATATTCTAAGTCAAATGATGAATGCCAACTATGAATTGAATGTCAAGGACATTGAGATAACTACATTAAAACTACAGAATGAAAAATTGTAGAGTGACCTAAAGAAAGAAAAGAAATTTGCTAAAATTTTCAACAAGCCAAATGAAGCCATCAAATACTTTGAGCAACTATTAAGATCACCTAGATCTAATAATGATACATCTAGACTAGGATACACAAGTACTGAAGAAGGAGAATCATCCAAAATTGTAGAAGAAAAGAAAAAGAAAGGTAAGAACTCCAAACTTAGTTGTCATAATTGTGGTAAGAAAGGAAATACTGCTAATGTGTGTAGGAGCAAGACTACAAATCAGAATGTCAAGCTTAAGAAAATGGTACATTGCCATAAGTGTAACAAGAAAGGTCATCAGGAACATGAATGTAGAACCAAGACCATGCATACACAAAGATTTGAAGGATATTGTTACAACTGTCAAAAGTATGGACATAGAGCTTTTGAATGCTAATCCAAACCCATGTGGTCATCAAATAGGCAAACAAAGTTAAGGAACAATGGTAACTATTATAACTAGGATTATAATACAAGATATAGTTGTCATTATTGTCAAGAATATGAAAATATTCTCGAGAATTTTATTAGGACACACTTTAGAGGTAACTAAAAAAGGTGGTTGAGTCAAACCACATATTTTAGTTGTTTGAAGACTAGTCACATCAGTAGATATTATCCAACTAGGTCAAAGGCACCAAGTTGTGAATTTGATAAAGGTAAAGGCAAGGCAGATGTTGAACACATTAGAGATGAAATGAACAAGACATGGATAAAGAAAGATGATTGTAGCACATCAAATGGAGAAGGGATCACTTTACCCAATGGGTGAGGTGATCACACCTCATCAAACTAGGCAATCAAGATGTATGTGGGACTAATACTTAAAGGTTATATCATACATCAGTTCCAAAATGACTTAGCACTAAAAAGATTACATTAGCATAAATAAAGATGTAGGATGTTATTAGAAATCCAAGATAAATCTTTAATTTTTTCATGTTGTTGTTGAGCATGAAATATTTCCTATGTGTGCCAAGTGAAATGCTAGAAGATGTCGAGCTTACAAACCGGCTAGTTGATGCCAAGCTCATAGTGGTTGTCGAGTGATTGAAATGTCAATGAATGCCAAGTGAGCCTAAAATTGGTTGATGCTGAGCTTACAACTATGTAAGCATTCAACATTAATTGCAGGGTTTTCAAAGGGTATTTGATTGATTTTAGCTCATTTTTCATCATTTCAAATTTGAAAAAGAGCGAGCAGAGTAGAAGCTAGTCTGGAAATCCATTCCAAGTAGTTGTAGAAGATTTTAACAGTGATTCTACACTAGTTTGTCATATTTCATAAGGTATTTATCAAGAGCTAAGCTATGCAATTTAAATTTTGTAAACCCTAGTTTTACATTATGGCATCTAGTTCGAAGAATGTAGAGGGGAAGGAATTTTTGAATGTTTAGTTAGTGATTAATAAGGTCAAGCAACCCATTTTTAAAGCTATTTCTAATATTTCATACAAGCAAGAACTTCTAGTGCATTATTGATGATTCCACTAAATGTGATAATGGTACAAGATGTAAGAAAATGTTACAACTGTAAGATCGAAAGCATTGGTGATATGAAGTTGAGGATAGCATACAAAAAAGTTTGTGATAATGGTATTTTGAAGGAAGAGTTCAAAATCATTGAGAGGAAGGGATTAACATGAGCCCTAGATTTTTTGAATGTATTCAAGACAGAGAGGATAAGGATAGTGCTTAGCTGAATTCATGATGGTTCATTATGATTGGACAATGGACCTATCAAAATTACTAAGAGAACAATCCGTAGGGTTATTGGTTTCCCAACCCTAGATTAGCCTAAGGCACTAAGAAGTGATTCAAAGGAAGTGATTAAGAAAAATACTAAAGTTTTCTGGAACAAGAGAGGCATGGCAATTGACACAATCATAGATCCTTTGATAAACTTTTCTATAAGGGTTATATCACACAAGTTCTAACAATCTAGTAGATTAAACAATGTGCCCTATATAGCTATGGATGTGGGATACAAATTATAAAGAAAGATCACACATATGATCTAGCAGAGCTAAAATTGCAATAATTGATGAAGAACCTTGGAGAAATCAGAAAGACAAAGAGTGCACAATGTAAATTTCATTCTATATTGATTTGTATATTCTTTTATGTGCAAAACACATTTCCATCATATGGTACTGTGGGATTGAAAACCATTAGATCAATAGCAGTGTAGATTGGTGAGTACATTGAGAAATTAGGAGAGAATTTTGAATCTTTGATGACAAGTTATTTTAAGACTTCAAGAAGTCAATGAAGGAAAGATTGAGAATACCAGTATCCTTAGTTGAGAAACACTATGATGATGTATTTTTTCTTGTGGATGTTGATTATACATTTGTACAAGTTGCTACGCCAAGGGTGAAGTGGTTGAGTGTCATGACCCCAGATTTAAGGATATATGAATATTTGAATAACATATTATACAATGATAATAATTATGAATAATAAAGAATAAATAATAATATATTATTCATATAATAATAATATCTTACTAAGGTAATAAGGTAATATAAAAGACCTTCAAATCATTATTAATAAATGAAATAATAATGTTATTATACACTACGATATTATATTATAATATGATAATAGTATTAAAATATAATAAATTAAAGATTAATAATATTAGTAAAGTAATCAAGATTTGTGAATATCACACACACACAGATATATATATTTAATAATAATAATAACAATGTTATTAATGAATTATATGCCCTATTATTAAATAAATATTGGACATATAAATATATACTAATTATATTATTGTACATTATGGATTCAACATATATATGGTACAATATAATACAATATACATTATGATATTAAGCTTGATGGTATATATATATAAGTTATATTACCATTAATATTAATGAAACTACAATAACATATGATTATTCATAATAGTCATATTGTTTATCCATTCAAATAGTGGTTAATGATATTGAAGTGGCACCTTCTCATTGTGGCTCTTCGGCACATATATTTACTCAGCTTATTGGCTATCCAAAATATAGATTTGGAGAAATACATTACACAGAGCAAGATCTACTATGGAACAAGGTAAACCAACATTCAGAAATAAATAATCAACTGATATCTTCAGTGGTAATAAGGAGAGACCATAGCATTAGTGCAGAGATAAATGGAAACTTCAAGTGGATGAAGTTACCTCACATTCATAGACAATGCGAACATATATTTTTGAGACCAATCGAACTATATTAGAGGAGGTGATTGGGATTCAAAAATATGAAAAATGTATAGTTCAAGAGGCAACTCCGATCAATGAGAAGAAGATTATCAAAATCATCACGAGAATAATATAAATAGAAGGAAAGTCATAGAAAAATGATGGACCCCCAATTTGGGTTCATTACAAATGGTATCAGAGCCATGATCCTGCCAGCCTGTGTATAATAATGCAAATGAAGAGAAATGTATGATAATTTATATGAAGGGAAGGTCTGAAATATAAATTTGGAGGAAAAATGAGTAATATTCATTTGACCCATCTTCTTAAAAGAAGGAATAATTAGTTCTGCAATTTTTCCATTCGCTGCTAGTTTAAGTGCTCTTTTGTAAACCAGGAATTTGCTATATTGATTGTCAAGCATGTTGTACAGGTTGAATAATCCGAGTGATCAACAAAAAGCCCACTATGATTAAATTCTCAACAAAATGCAACATCACAGTCATTATTAGTACGATTGGTATGTACTTCCCCAATTTGAATCCACTATTTGTTTTACATGGTAGGCAATAGATGGATAATAGAAATTTGTAAAAATTCACTACTAAGATTTCGAATAAAGTAATGTTCGTAAGAGATAACGAGATCAGAAGATCCTTTAAAATTGCTATCTTGTCAATTTTTTTTCCCGTCCATCATCAAAACAGATTATATACTCTCTAGAATTAATTTGGGATCTCACACTCAATCAGGCAAAGAGTCTTACTATTGCACCCCAAGCCAGAATACTCTTGTTTTGTTTTATAGCCTGAATAGGGTATAGTATCTTATTTAATATTTCAAATTAACATGTATCGCGAGAATTATAAAGTAGGGCTTGATTATTGTAGATCTGTTTGTCACCTTTGGTTTATACCAAATGATAACCAAATTTCGCTAGAAAAGAATAAACAATTGCTTAGTAATTTCCCTTTTGTATGGTGTAGACTGGGGATATCTCTTCTGTTAGATTTGTCTAAGACCTACACCTAGCCTCCTCCATTGGAGCATGTCACACTAAAATTGAAATCTAGTTTACCTTTGAAATATTCAGTCTTTATACTTTGAAGCATTATTTAAACTTCCATCAAATACATCCAACACCTGCATGAGAGCTCATTCATTGAGATGCATCACATAATAGTTCCTTTAGACAAACACGAGTGAAGCCTTTACATTCTCAAGTGCAAGGCAGGTTTATCATCAAATAATTAAACTAGACATTTAAGAAGATGCGTACATGCCAGAATTCATCCACATGTATTGTACCAGATAAAGACGTTGCTTTAAGGAGAGTAACGATGGACAAATAAAAATAAGTTAAGGAACTGATTATGTGATAATCACTTATCAGTCAAGTATTAGAAGATGGGTGATCTCTTGCAAAGGGAATTGCATGTTTAAAAGGTGCAACCATTCAGTGATGAAGGATATGTACAGAAATTGAAGACCACCATTTAGATCATTCATTCAAATCCTTAATGAGAAGTTTGTCAAACATTAGCAAATTTATTTCCCATTTGACTGAATTAAAGACAGACTAATAGAGTTAGTACAGTCAAAGGAGATAAATAGAGGACTCAAAGAGGGGTATACAGGTCTAAGACTTGAGTAAACATCATTGACAGAAAGTTGTACTATAGAAGTTAAAAGTTTAGAGCATTCCAAGGGACAAAGAAAGAACTAAGAAGTAACTTAATATTGATCACTGAAAGTGTGATACGATTCAAATATGTTCTCCAAATTAAGATGCAATCATGCATTGCTACAATTAACTATACTGCCCAGTCACAAGAGGTCCCAACCTTGTATTAATATATGTAAGACTCGTTATATGTTTCTTATGTTTGGAGATGATAAAACCAAAAGGGAAGCTATTATGAAGATAAGTAATATGAAAAGAAGATTGCTGACAGTTTCTGTCTATATGTCCACGCAAGGATTATCTTATGAAGACCATTGAAGATTGCACTTGATGGATTAATATGGATCATAGTACTCTCAATATCCAATCATATTAAAAAAATACAGTTTACTAAGTCTCTCAAAGATGAGCAATCTATCTAAGAATCCAAAGATGTTAAATGAACATCCCTCATTAACAAATAGATTCAAAGTTAATGTAAGAAACATAGGAATAGAATGAATAGTGATTGGGGTGCCAAGAATTAGATAATCACAGAAAATGGTCGAGCTTTAATACTACAACATCCATGGTCAGCTTTGGACAAAAGACAAATATGATCATGAATAATAATTGAGACTCAAAAAGATATTATTAATTTCTGAAACTTAAATAATTATTATTTACGGGAGGTCTTGATTTATTCCAAATAGAGTTAAACCTGGCAACATGTAATATTGAAGGATGCAACCTAACTTTGAATGAAGAAAAAAGATATAAATATCAAACATATATGATATTAGTGAACTTCATAGATAATAATCACATATCGATGGTGGACAAGTTGATAAGTAAATTATATAATTGGCGGACTATATACATCATGGAATATATCATTTTGTTAATATGCACTTCTGATGTACCATTTTGAAGGGATGAGTAATCATATTTAAACTTACGGAAACATAATTATTTCTCCCTTCATTACCACATTTGTCAAGACGGGTCGATGTTGGTGATATAGAAACAACTAAAGGAAGGAAAGTTATGAACCAATCCTACCTATAATTATGGAGTCTTTATGAGATTAGCAAATCTATATTAACAATAGACAGCAAGATTACAAGTAGTAAAAGAAACAATATAATGAAAGCATTCAATATTCAGGAAATAAATCTGTGATTAAAAGGGTGTGGTGAACATCCATTACAATAGATAGCAATGATGATGGTAAATTGAATATGAAGCCAATTAACAATATCTTGAATATTACCAACTTAGAAAGTAATGATTGGACAACAATGTTAATAATATGGAGGAGTCGACAATGGTTTAAAATGTTGTCAACATTTGAGAGACAACATATTAAATTCAAGAGAAGTATCATATTCAAAAAGATGGGAATTGATTAGACAATAATGTATTGAGCATCCCACCGAAATGAGTTAAGTCCAATATTATGACATAGTCAGCATCACTATCTAAATTAGAGATGTCCAATACAATTCAAACTACAATTCGGTGTAATGCATGATTCAGAGTCATCAAAGGCAGCCAACATCTAATATTTTGAGAGAAGAAAGATAGCAATATTTTGATGTTAAATATGGTGAGACATCCAACACATTTCAAGCAATAAAATCCTCAAAAGAAATAAGGTACGAAACTTAGGTGATGATTATTACATGCTTTCAAACTACTACTCCATTTTAGAAAGGTAAGCAGGTAACTTATATATCTTCTTCATATTTTGTTATCATATGAAAAATTGTTAACATAAGATATAATTTTTAGTATCTTTTTGATTATTGACACATTTGTTATTGTGAAGAATATTGAATAATCAATCAATGATTCTAGTTACAAAGAAATGAAAACAAAATATATGAAAATGGGAAATATATATATGAAAAATAAAAATAAAAAAAATATAAATATGTTGATTTAAGGAAAACATAGTAATTAGAATACATTTCAATTATAGTACAGAGAGTTTATCTCTCATCCAAATTACGTAATCTTAGATAGGGAGTTGGTGGGGGGAAAGGCAGAGAAATTTTGAGCACTTGTCAGATACACTTGGAGCTTGTTTCACGTGCCCTCTACACCGTCATTCTACAATCAAGATGATTGTAATAAGGAGAGAGAAAGTTGTTTGTGTACTATAAGAAGAAATCTTTCAAATGAACTAAGTAAATTAAATTTAATACTCATCTTCTCATCCACATTATGATATCCTAAGATAGGGAGTTGGTGGAGGGAGAGGCAGAGTAATTTTGAGCACTTGTCGGATATGCTTGGAGCTTGTTTCACGCACCCTCTACACCATAAATCTACCATCTTATGATGATCATAATAAGGAAAGAGAGAAAGATTCCTTCCAAAAGATTATGTAAATAAGAAAGGGAATCCTACCACTTTCCTATGAAGTCTGCAATCAGGGGAGAACACCCTATTGTAGTGCTAGTTAAGGGAAAGATAGTAATGACTCCTTTTCACAAAAACCTTTCTAGTCAAACAAGCAATCCACTAAGTAGACCACCTCATGTGGATGCCTAACACCTGCCACCGGGGCCAAGGGGGCCAAAGTTCTACTCTTGGGCTTAGTATGGAATTGGCTTGGATTAAATTATTATTATTCAAATTTCTTTGAAGTTTATATATATTTATATGCATGTATTGATGCTTATTTTGTGGTTGTAGGGTTCATAAGCCTAAAAAAGAAGTATAGTCATTGAGCATTATTTATCTAATCAAGGTTATGTATGATGTGTCTACATCGTGTCTACGTAGTGTCTTCATGCATCAATTTGTATGCTTCGTGTTTTCTCTGTGTCTTCATACATTCATATGTATATTTTACATTCAAATACATACTACATGTGTGACTCTTTACTGAATAAAATGAAGTAATCTTATAAGTAAAAATTTGAATGGGATCTAGTAGTCAATTTCGTTATATAAGGTGAAACAAATATGAAAATGATTATTGCTTGAGGACAAGCAAATTCGAGAGGGGCGAACTTGTCATGACCCCAAATTTAAGGATATATGAATATTTGAATAACATATTATACAATGATAATAATTATGAATAATAAAGAATAAATAATAATATATTATTAATATAATAATAATATGTTACTAAGGTAATAAGGTAATATAAAAGGTCAAATCATTATTAATAAATGAAATAATAATGTTATTATACACTACGATATTATATTATAATATGATAATAGTATTAAAATATAATAAATTAAAGATTAATAATATTAGTAAAGTAATCAAGATTTGTGAATATCACACACACACACACACACACACACACACACATATATACTAATTATATTATTGTACATTATGGATTGAACATATATATGCTACAATATAATACAATATACATTATGATATTAAGCTTGATGGTATATATATATATATATAAAAGTTATATTACCATTAATATTAATGAAACTACAATAACATACGATTATTCATAATAGTCATATTGTTTATCCATTCAAATAGTGGTTAATGATATTGAAGTGGCACCTTCTCATTGTGGCTCTTCAACACATATATTTACTCAGCTTATTGGCTATCCAAAATATAGATTTGGAGAAATACATTACACAAAGCGAGATCTACTGTGGAACATGGTAAGCCAACATTCAGAAATAAATAATCAACTGATATCTTTAGCGGTAATAAGGAGAGACCATAGCATTAGTGTAGAGATAAATGGAAACTTCAAGCGGAGGAAGATACCTCACATTCATAGACAATGTGAACATATATTTTTGAGACCAATCGAACTATATTAGAGGAGGTGATTGCGATTCAAAAATACAAAAAATGTATAGTTCAAGAGGCAACTCTGATCAATGAGAAGAAGATTATCAAAATCATCACGAGAATTATATAAATAGAAGGAAAGTTGTAGAAAAATGATGGACCCCCAATTTGGGTTCATTACATTGAGACCCTTAGGTTATGAAATAAATGTGGATGAGGCCTCTATAGCTATAACGACTTTACTAGCAAAAGAGGTAGATAAAACTTCAAAGGTATTTGAAAATTATGAGATGGTAAAGTCTAAAATTACCATGGAATTGAAGACTACCTTTTCCATGAAGAAAAAGGAGAAGATAGAGAAGAAATTGAAAACTAAGTTTGGAGAGGGTGTTGAGGAAGAAGAAGAAGAAGAAGAAGAGGATGAAGAGGAAGAAGAAACCCAAGAACAAGCACCACTTGCATTAACTCAGGGTATGGAAGAAGACCAAGAAGAGGAGGAGACTAAAGGTGTTGAAGGAGAAGAAGCTAAGGAAGCACCTACTCATACTGAGCCAAAGAAGAGTAAGGCTAAGGCTCAACAAGTGACTAAAGCTAAGAAGGTAGCTAAGCTAAGTTAGCCCAAGCCTATTGCACCTATTACAAGAGTTAATACACATGCAACAGCCCAAAAGGCCAAGGAAAAGACAAAACAAGTAGAACAAGGAGGTCAAGAGAAAAAGAGACCAAGAAGGAAGTATGTTGCACAAGCAAATTTTGATGTGGAGAAAATAGAGTCAGATGGCAATAACCAATTTAAGGTGGTGAGTCATAACCCTCTTTCAGATCTTAAAAATTTACGTGAAAATGTTAAGAATAGTGTAGATATATTTAGATTTACACATGTCGATTTTGATAATTTGGGTAAAGTAGAGAAAAGTCAAGTGGAGGAGGCCATATACACCATGATGGAAAAATTCAAGACAACTCCACTAGAGATTGCCAACTCAATCCCAAAGAATCTTATGACAGAGTTGAGTAGAAATGGCACTATTATCTAGAATTATAGAAACATCTCTAGCCCAAGTGATGCCTGAACTAACTAAGACACAGATTGTTAAGGTTGTAAAGAAATATGCAGTTAGGTTCATACCTAAATACAGAGGCTTTAGCATCTTGCAAAACAATATTGAGGATGTTGTTAAGAAGTCCACATAGATGTGGAAGATCACTTATGGGTTGACTATAGTTAAAGAAGGAGAAAAAGCACCCATTGAAGTGAAAGATGATGACAAAGTTGACACTATTGGAGGAGGAACAAAAATGGAAGTAAATGACAAGGAAACAATTGAGCCAGAGTAGCCAAAAGAACAGAGTGTGCAAGACGCACAATTTTTGAGTGTTAGTCCTCCACATGTCACAAGTGAGATTACTGAAATAGTAATTTTCAAGGATGTTTCTGATCTATTAGCTGAGATAATCAATCCCCTTACTAAAGATGATTTGAAGAAGATATTAGATCAATCTACACTGCAGGCCAAACTTTGTGATAATCCTATTTTGGTTAGTGTGGATGAGCTACAAAAGTAAGTGACTGATGTTGCAAGGGAAAAGGTGAATCCATAAGAACCACCTTCTATCATCCCTATAAGAATTTTCTTAAGGGAAAAATTCAGCCAGGAACTAAGAACTCAAACACAAGCACACAATAGACCAAAGAGAGAGTATGATCAGAATGACAATGTATTCAATATGTCATGCAATGCAAAAGTACACTAGGAGTGCCTATATATAAAGGCCTCTGAGATACATCTAGAATGTCTTGTAATCAACACCATGATGTGTCATACAACCAAGAACATATCCACCAAATATGGGTTATCCTCCATTAAGCATGGAAGTAAGTGCGGTGATGAGAGTATAAGCCTACAAGGGTGTGACATGCAAAATACTGTTGTAGACACCATGTGCTAAAATAGAGTTGCATACTCCTATGTTGTCTACATGACAACTCATAAAGGTGCACAAACTCCTAAGTGTCTCATAAATAAAAATAATAATAAATGTAAAATAATAAATAAAGCATTAACCTAAGTACACTTAAGTAAGTGTAATAAGTGAATACTTATTTACACCAACACCCCCCCTTAAGTACAACTTAGGGGAATGCCCATAAGCTTATGATCTAGGATGTAGATGCATAATGGGTCCTGGCTACTAGGCCATATTAGGTACCCAAGTACATAATGAAGATGCAAATCTCCCATAAAGCGGGGAAAGAGAGAAAACCTCATGGAAAAAACCCTCCCCCAAAAAGAGAGATAGATAAGGATGCATTCGATGGATGGAGTAAGCAAGACCCCCCCATTACAACATACATCTAGTATATACAAAAGAGAATGAGAGAAGGAAGAGAGACAGAATAGGCTCCCCCCCCAAAAGAAGAATGCCAACAAGTGAAAGCTGCTCCAATGAAGAAGCTGGTCCATGAATGCAAAATGGTGTTCCTCCCCTCATGAAGAAATAATGACAAAGGTACAACCCTGAAGATGTATGGTGGCCCTGAAACTTGCTCAAGTATCCCTGTACTGATGTTGAAGTTCACCCCTTCCAACTATGCTGAAAAGAATGAATGTAGATCTAGAAAGGATATCTGTTGAACCTGTTCCAGTGAACCATCTGTCCCATCAACTGACAAAGAGACCTCCACTAATTTTTGTTTATAATGATCCACAATCACACCAACCTGGGTAGATTGATCATGTAGAGAATGGACATGAGGGTTAGAGTGAGCCCTCACAACAACTATAGAAGAATCATCATCAATGAGAAGATGTAAGTCCTCAAGTCTGTCTCCCAAGTCAACTGAAGTTGTAGCTGGAAGACTAGATGTATCATGATGTGTTGGACCTTTCACTGTGGCAATATAAGCATGTGGACTGGACTGATGTGACCTCTCACTACAACTGTCAATAGATCCCCACATGTCTAAACTTGTTGAAGCACTATCACTGGTGTCACTATTAGTTTCCACTGTGTATGATGTGTGGAGAGGATTAAAGGATAAGCTTGGTGAACTCTCCTCAAAGTGAACATCCTTCTCCACAAAAATCTCATGTGTCTCTAGATCCATAAGTTTGTAAGCCTTTATATTGTCTTTATAATTGATGAAGGTACAAGGCCGAGGTGTTGGTACCTTGCAACTCTTGGAAGAAAGGTTTTCCCATGCTAGACAACCGAAGACTCTAAGGTGACTCACAATTGATTTTCTACTGCACCATGCCTCAAAAGGAGTCTTGCCATCTAAGGCTAGATGAGGAGACCTGTTAAGTATGTAAGTAGCACTACTAATGGCTTCAACTTCAAGTTTAGGATCAAGAGACTTGGCCTTAATCATGCAACATGCCATGGTCTTGAGAGTCCTAATCCTCATAGCTACAACATCTGTCTTGTGCAGACTGAATGCTAGTGAGTTTTGAAGATCAATACCCTCAATTCTACAAAAATTTTAAGTCTTCTATCAACATATCTGTTCTCATTTTCCACCCTTAGTACCTTGATGGCTTTCCTTGACTTGTGTTCAACATGAGTCTTGAAGTTTTGAAGCTTATGAACCACTTCATTCTTATGATGAAGGAAGAAGACCCAAGTGAATCTCAAAAAATCATCAACAAATATAAGTATGTAGCAGCCTTGGCTGACTAAAGTCATTGCAAAGGGTCCTACTAATACCATGTGAACTAGCTGAAGAACAATTGGAGCTCGAGAAGACTTCCCTTTATCATACTTCTCCTTGAGATTCATATCCACTAAACAAGATGAAAACTCTCCCTTAAAAAAGTTGATGTTGGGTAGACCTTTGACCATGTGTTTTGAGCAAAGTTGTTGAAGAGAGTGGAAGTCAAGGTGACCAAACCACTCATTCCATAAGTTGATGTGTGAAGTAGAGTGAGTTAACAAGGCTTGAGAAGGACTCTTAGGCACAAAGTGGGAGAAGGAGTATAACCTCTTGTCATCATTGACTTTCCCCACTACTACCAATGAATCATCTTTGAGATTTCGCAACATCATTGAATCTGGAAGGAACTCAACCTTATGACCATCTCCAAGGTGAGTGATTTGGTAAAATGATAGGAGATTGGAGCCTAGATTTGGAATGTAGAGAACATCTTTGAATTCCCCATTTTCCATTTCAAATGTCCTTTTCCTTCAACTTCCATCTTAGCATCATCTCCTAGGAAGATGTGTGGTACCTTTTGTAGACACTTAAAAACCTTTAGAAAATAAAGTATTTTTATTTTTTGAAAATTTTTTGATGACATCATCATTTATTAATTAATTTATTAATTAATTAATTTAATTATTTTTATACCATTAAATCCCTTTATCTTAATTAAAAATATTTAATTAAAGAATCCCTCCCAAAAATGTTTAAATCTTATTTAAACATTATTTCCTTATTTATTAATTATTTAATTAATAAATTGACCAAAAAACCCAAAATAAAAAAAAATAAAAAATTTTGCCCAAAACTTGGCCAATTTCCTTAAGACCACTAACCTCTTCCAAAATCTTCTAATCCTTCTTTAATTTTGATTAAAGGCTAATCCCATCATTTCCTACCCCTAATCCCAACTCAAAATATTTAATTAAGATTAAATATTAATCCTCATATTTATTAAAAAAATTTAATAAATATCTCCTCAACCCAAAACCTTGAAATAAATAAAACTTTATTTATTTCCTAAAAATCTAATTTATCCTCGTCCTAAGAAGTTCTAGACTCTTCTAGAAAGTCTTCATCCTCATCCTAGGAAGTTCTAGACTATTCTAGAAAGTCTTTATCCTCATCCAAAGTCTAGACTCTTCTAGAAGATGTCTTTAAACTTAATCCTAATCCCCTCCTAACCTTTTCACATTCCCTAAACATGGGTTAAAACTTACTAACCCAAGCCAAAGTTAACAAATATCTCCTCCTTCACCCACCCTCATTAAATGCCATCCACTTGCCTATCCCTAAGCTAATCCTAAACCATCCTAATCCATCCTCTAATCATTTGCACAAGCCTAAGAAAGCTTAAAACTTTCCTAACCAAGCCCAAGTCAAAATTCCTCTCATCTCCCTCAAAATATCCCAACCATAAAACTTTATGAAGCCCACTAGGCCATAAATGACTCTTCCAAGGCCCTTTTATTGCTCTTACAAGCCATTATGAGGGTCTTTATGAAGATTTTATCCCTTGAGCCTCCTTTGTTGACTCATCCTTCCCCTTTCCTCCATCCTCTCACCCTGTGACATGTGTCACTCCCTGATTGGCTATAAGGAAGCACAATCCATGTGCTCTCCTCTCATGCAATCTGAGCCCTCCATGAGTTTTTTCCTATCCTTGCATCTTAGCCCTCAATCCCTCAAGCCTCTTGCCTATAAATTGGATCCTTCCCCTTTGCAAAAAAACACAATCCATGAAGTAAAGTCATAATGCCATTTTAAGAAGCCATTTTACATCAAAACCATACACTCACACCCAAATTCCAACTCCATTTGAAGCCCTTTTTGAAGCATAAGCTTGAGCATACATCCTATCTATTTAGACAAAGCCATTCAACAAGAGAGCTTCTTATTGAGAGAGCCCATTAATGGCTCATATTCTTAATTGAGAGCTCATCTTAGTCTATCTTGAAGTTTATGAATTTTGTTTAGTTTTGCATACTAACATTGCTCATATCCATTTTGGCACGCCTGGTGGGACCCCGCATGGGTCATCTTCATTAGCTTTTTTAGTCAAGTTTTGTATGTCATTTGCTAATTTTGGCTAATTTTTCTTGTTTTTGTGATTGGTAGGATTGTATAACTTGGTTTTGTAGGTTCACATGAGCATGAAGAAGACAAAGGAACTCATAGTCTATCTCATCATATTTGCAAAATTTTCAAGCTTATAGGTGGACAAAGCACTTGGAATTCTTCTTCCTCTTCTTGTCTATATTCTTCTTATTCCATCTACTTCTTCTTCTTCTTCTTGTGGGAGATCTTGGCCATTTTTTTTTAAGGAAGCAAAATCATACACACTTCTTTTTAGTGCTTAAAATGAACTCTCAAATCATACTTAAATCCATTAAAAAATTAAAAATTTGCAAAAAAGAAAAAATCTTTTAACAAGTGAAACTAAACCAATCCAATCATTTTCATCCTTGCAACATCAAGGTTTTAGATGCATTCATGCAAAGTTAGGAACACTTCATTTTTGGGAATTTAAAAAGAACTTCAAGTTTCCATTTCAAAAGATTCAAAATCAACACTAAGTGCACACTAAAATCTAAATCAAACTCAAAGCATCAATCAAGGATAAAATGAACCTCATTTGCAAATATTTTAAAGTTCTTTTAAAAATCTCATGAAAACTAAGAGTCCTAAATGGTTGCCAAAAATTGTCCTAAAAGCTTTGTTATTTGTTCCAAACAAATGTCTTGTTGCAAAATCTTGAATGTTTCTTAGGTTTTTCATGCATCAAAACAATCTAGGAATATCATTTTTGGGCTTAAAATATGCAAACTAGAACACAAAATCTTGAATAAAAACCAAAGTCCAAAGAGTCATTTTCACTTTTGAGTCCAAAACAATCTTGAATGATCTAAGGTTAAAACAAAGCACTTCAAAGTTCTTAAAGCAACACACAAAATCTCAATCTTGAATGCTCAAAGGAAAAAACTTGAATGTTTAATCACTTGTCTTTGAATGCATGTTGCTAAAATCACTCTTGAGTTCCATGGATTAAAATCAAGTTTGTTTTTTTAATGAATGCATGATTAAAACAACAAATCCAATCTTGAATGCCATAGATCAAATAATCATCTTTTGGGGCATAAAAAGAATCCACATTTTTGAAATCTTCTAAGTTATAAAAACTAATAAAGACGCTTTGATTAAGTTTGTAGTTCAACTCACCCTCTTTAATCACCCATCAATTTAACCATTGGTTGCAATCTCAGCACCATCTATGGGGATGGGTCTACCTAAGAGGGTGTTAAGTGTTCCACAAAGATCAAACTCCACTCACTTGGGTCTTTAGTGATTTTTCTAAGTTAGAAAATTCCTTCAATGTGCATTAATCTCGCTCACACTTCATTTGGGCATAAAAATTGGACAAATCTTGACGTGGAGGGCCTTCGAGCGCGCGCTTGGCAATCAAGTTTCACACATATTTGTTTTGGGCTTAAAAAAAACTCACACTCAATCTTGAATGCCTAACAATCAATGAACATTGCATGGTTTGGATGCATTTTCAATGACGCTCGCATTTCTTATGTTGATGATCTCTCGACTTTCATTATGTTGATGATGCTGTCAAATTGGAATGAACATTGTATGCCATAATCACAAGTGTCTTCAATCATAGCTTACAAAATCTAAATCATCAATTGGAATAAACGCGTGTCTTTTAAAGCCCAAGATCATGTATGTGGTCTTGTTTTACACTTTTTAGGAGGCCTGCTTGGGGATTTCATCACCCCTTGGGACGACCTCAACTCCAGCGTTCCGACAGAGTATAAAAATTGGGAGGTGAATCCAAAGACACCTCTCTTGGAATAAAGATTTTGTCACTCGGGCTAAGCCTCAAGGAACTTTATACCCTTGAGAAGTGAAAGAGGAGAAGTGGGTTACCGCTCCTCTCAACTGTGTGACATCTTTTTGGTTTCATCTATGGATTTGGGCCTCACGTACCTTGCGTATATCGAGGACTCCCTAGCTATAACAAATTTTATCCTTGTAGAAAGATTCCTAGGATGTTGGTGTGTTTGACATGCTTGCTCCAAAATTTTGTCTGCTTGTTTGTTCATAGCTTTTGAATGAATGTTTGCCAACTTTGGTCAAAATCCCAAAAAAGTAGAAATCTCCCAGCTCAAGGCATACTTAGCATAGTCACTGCCTCATCAAAAAATCATCCAAGCTCCCCTGTTGCAACTGAATCTATCTAGTTCCTTGCTTTAGAACAATCCCAAATCCAAAGTCTCTCCAAATCATCCCCCCCAGCCAGCTAGCAAGCCAATCCAAAATCACACCCAAACCTTTAGAGAGTTGTTGTCATTCTGCTAGAATTTGCTATCCAATCAATCTGACCAATCCACCAGCCTCACCAAGGTTATCCCTTTGACAGAGCTTTGTCTAGGGTAATCTATCTTTGTCACTTGTTATCCCTCATCACCTTGAGCTAAAGGTTGGGATCCACAAGTGGTCAATCTCGTGTCATGCCCATAGGATCATTAGTCTATCCTTAAGTTGACACAATCTCCACCAATCTAGCGCATAGGAAAGAAAAACTCTCACTTTTTTACAGCATGCCCTTGAAGTCTTCCATCCACAGAAAAGCCAAAAATCTCTAGCCAATCCTCCTTAGGTCTGTCATACAGCTTTGACTCTCCCTAGGAAATCCTTCATCAGCCAATCCAAAATCTGTGCTTAATCCAAATCCAACCATGAGTTTCCATGTTCATCCATATGCAAGACCCCATCCCCATCTGACTCATCATCAAAACATGAAATCCCAAACCTATCATGATGTGTTCGGTCGTATTATCCTTGCTCCTGCCACCTCCTATTCCGATGATGATGAAAATCTTGTTGACTATGACTGGTTTATTGAAAGCCTTAGAAACATTCCCCCAAGCATCCCACAAAATCCATGCATTCTTCCAAACTATCTCGTCATGCCATCGAATATCCCAGCTTCTCCTCCATCACCCAATCAACCAAGCTTCCAATCTTCCACCCCCATCACACTAGCTATTCCTATCAATCCACCTCCACCTCCGACACATGAGTCTCCAAGGAATCTCCTAGAGGAAATACAAGAAAATTTGCCTCCAACAGTCGATAAGCCATGTCATCTAGTCCAACCATGTGAAGTAGTCAGTAATGAAGCTTTCCCATCTATAATATCACCTCCATCTCCCATAGCTATCATCCCCATACCATCCATCAAATTGCTTAAAATCCTTCCACTTCCCGCAAGCATCAAAATCCCACCATCTGTCAAAACCCTCCAAATCCTATCCACATCACCTCCAAGCATTTCCCAAATCTCCCATAATGACCCTTATGCATCCATCTTCTACTCACCCATCTCCACTACTGAATCTCCCATCTATCCATCTGCTACCTTTGAAGAGTCCATCCCTTCACCTCCTATCACACCCTCCACTCCAAACCAATCCTATCAAGATCTTGCCCAAAAGCATGTTGACATCCCCCAAAGCATAAATGAAGATATCATTGTACCATGTCTTCCATCCATAGTGCAGTCACTATCCCCTCCATCTCCAAAACCTCAAGCCATACCTCCTCTACTGCAGGATATCTTTTCATCCCATCAGCTAAATCAAGATCCTATCCTACCATCTCCTCCACTCCATGCTTCCATCTTACCACCTATCCAAGCTATTTCATCATCTATAATATACCCTCTTGGTTCACTTACATTCATCCATAGTGGCCTCCTCTCAGAAGAAGAATTAAGAATAGTATCTCCCTATTGCAGTACATCTGATAAAGCACTTCCACCATTTTTTGCAAGCAAAAAGTATCCTTAGCTAGTTCAAATGCTCAATCGATGGCATTATCAAGGTCAAGGTTTAGGACCACAAGAGCAAGGAATCAGAAAGCCTATTATTGCACAAAAAAATCTAGGATTTCATGGTCTTGGATATGTATCCAAAGGCTCACCATCTAAAGGTGTTGGTACACCACACCCCCAAACCAAGCCTATCTCCAAACCCCCCATGCCAACCTCCCATCACTCCTTCAATAAATCTTATGTCATCCCCCCTCCACCATCTTTGCAACCTAAAACAACCTACTATATCCCCCCTTCATCCGCTAAATCCATTTTGGGTCCCTATGTCCCAAAATCTACCATCCTCCATCTTCCTATCAGTCACCATTCAAATCCTATTCCCTCCATTCCTATGCAAGATCAGAAAACGCACATATCGAGGCACATCATCCATCATCATCCTCCCACTATAAGCTCCTACATATCTTCTCCATCTCGCAAAGCTTCTCCTAACCATCTTCCCAAAGCTTACCACAACAATGTAAATGCCAACTTCAAAATGCATAAAGCTAAAAATCCACATCCTAGGAAATCATATGTCTATTCTAAAAGACATACTCCAAAAAAGAAAAATCCAATCAAAGAATGCAAAATAATGCAAAAGCCTATGAAAAGAAAATCCAAAACCATGTGGATCCCAAAGAAAAAAGTTGAAACCCAATGCATAATGGCATCCACCATTGCTAATCCTCCATCCAGTGACTCATGTCCCCCATCTCCTAACTCCATCTTGGGTGCCTATATCCCCAAGCATGCTTCCACAAATCCTCCATCACGCCCGCATCTACCATCTATCCCCCATATGCTCTTTTCACACCCGTCCCAACATGTGCCAATGTTGCTCTTGCAAGCATCCCCATCTCATGCTCCTTTCCAACCTTTTCATCCCTCCATCTCCTACCATCAATCCCATCTAATCCAATCTATTGCATAAATCACACATTTGGTGTACCAACAGCTAGCAACAAAATTGAACATTCCAACAGCCAATGAAAAATCCCAAAAAAGCCAAAATAGATGAAGAAAGCCAAAATCATTCCAGCTAAGTCCAAAGTCAAAAAGTCAAAAAAAAATAATAAAGAAAAATAAAGCGTCCACTGGTGAAAACTTGGCAATTCAAGTGCCTTGGACAAGTACCATGATGAAAACTTGGTAAACAAGCGTCATGTGTAATCTCGCCATCCCCAGCTTAGCCTATCACCCTCATGCTTTTGGTCATCTCTTGACATCCAACTCCATCTTCCAATCTATCCACCTATCCTCCACTCTCTATCTTCCATCTCACACCATCCACTTATCTCCTGCAGCTTCATCCAACCATCCCAGCTCTCATCCATCTCCCTAGCCCCTTCAACTTTTTCCATCCTAGCTTCAATCCTATCACATCCATCATAAGACCTCCTTCTGCATGTTATCTTCTAATTTGGGGCACTATATTCCTTGGAGATCTTGTCTTGTCCATCCTCCCTTGTCATTGGTATCTAGCTCTCGGCTATCCTCATGCAAACCCAATGTCATCTCTTTATATCCATCATAATCCTAGCTATCTACCATCATATCTAGCCATCTCATCCTGCTCCTCTAGCTATCCTTGGTCATAAAATCTCTCATCATCATTGGATGCATCTTTCCAAATCCATAT
The DNA here is from genome assembly GCA_028749045.1 of Cupressus sempervirens. Classification (NCBI taxonomy): domain Eukaryota; kingdom Viridiplantae; phylum Streptophyta; class Pinopsida; order Cupressales; family Cupressaceae; genus Cupressus; species Cupressus sempervirens. The sequence goes on from CM053790.1 coordinate 148,751,722, forward strand.
CTTTCGCTATCACCCCACCCTTAGCTTTCGCATCTTGCACAACATCGAACCATCCCGCTATCCTATCATCTTGAGCTTTTGCCTACTTGTAACTATCTTGGTCAGCTTCAGCTTGTAAATATCTTGGTCCGTCAGCTAGTACATCCTCTTTAGCTTAGTACCATTGTATCTATCCAGCTTTTGTGTCAGTTCCTCCTTGATCAACATCTTGCACACATCGCACATCTTGGTTAGCTATTCCAATGCATCCTTTAGCTAGATCTCTTGTCACCAAGGTGTTATCCTTCTTAGTTCAGCTTGCCAGATGCATCACTCACCCAGATCCACTAGCTTAGGTGCTCTCTGATAGATCCTTGCAAGATATAGCTTTCCTCATGTCTGATCTTGGTCTATTAGTACCTTGTCCTACCCATCTTGTTGGCAAACGGTTCTCTTTTGGATTTTCACTTTCTTTTGATTTGGACTCTTCTTTGTTGGGTCTTGAAATATCTTTTCCAAGCAATCTCCTTGTTCCCTCCTCAAGGTTGCCACGATCTTCCATATCATGGTATACTGCGAATGGGGCAATCAGAGCGTAAGGTCTTGATCATGTCTTTTGCTTGTTTTCTTTTCTGCTTGTGGGTTACCCAGTGTCGTTTCCACACTGCTTCCTCTAGGATTCATGTGTGATACTGGGGCAATCCTTGCGTGTTTGTTTTGAGTTAGTTCATCAGTCCTTTGGATAGTTGGTGAAAAGGCCTTGATGTTCTTGGTAACCTTGGTAATTAACCAATAGTCCTATAGCAAATCTAGTGCTCAACTACATGGTGGTACTTCTCTTTGAAGTATCCCCCTGCTCAAAAAGCTTCAATGGTTTTCCTTCATCTCCATTATCCCTCATCCATATCCAACATCCGTCTCTCCTACCCTAGCTTATGCATCAGTATCTCTTTGAATCACTCCTCACCTTTAGCTTTAGGGATCCACAATCCTAGTCTTAGGGATCTACCAATCCAAATCAATCCACCAAGTCTCATCTTTCGAGATCCACAATCCTAGTCCTAGGGATCTTTGAAACCCATGTTCTGCCAATCTAACTCTTTGAAATCCTATTGCATCAGCTTTATAATCCCCTCATCCATCTCCCTATCCTGGATTCCTTTTTATAGCGCTCCGCTCCTTCATCCTCCACCTTCCCTAAAGTCTTAAGCTTGCTTCCTCTTGTGCATCTGATTCTCCTTTATCATTCTCCCATAGTGAGAGTTTGAGCTAATTCAGCCCCTTCTCTTTGCCAATCTGAGTTTCTTTGCTCATCCAAGATTCTTGTACTTTTCAAGAAGCCATCAAGCCTTGCTTTCTCTCCTTGCCGCCTTCTTGAGGGGGCATCTCACAATCCATTCTCTCCTCTTCTGCTCTAGCCTTGGGCATCTTATTTTCTTATCTTTGATGCCATGCCACTTGCGGCATCACATCAAAGAGGGGCAAAATGTAGACAACTAAAAACTTTTAAAAAATAAAGTATTTTTACTTTCTGAAAAATTCCTGATGACATCATCATTTATTAATTAATTAATTATTAAATTTATTTATTTATTTTTATGCCATTAAATCCCTTTATCTTAATTAAAAATATTTAATTAAGGAATCCCTCCCAAAAATGTTTAAATCTTATTTAAACATTATTTCCTTATTTATTAATTATTTAATTAATAAATTGACCAAAAAACCCAAAAAAAATTAAAAAAAAATTTTTTGCCCAAAACTTGGCCAATTTCCTTAAGACCACTAACCCCTTCCAAAATCTTCTAATCCTTCTTTAATTTTGATTAAAGGCTAATCCCATCATTTCCTACCCCTAATCCCAACTCAAAATATTTAATTAAGATTAAATATTAATCCTCATATTTATTAAAAAAAGTTTTAATAAATATCTCCTCAACCCAAACCCTTGAAATAAATAAAACTTTATTTATTTCCTAAAAATCTAATTTATCCTCATCCTAAGAAGTTCTAGACTCTTCTAGAAAGTCTTCATCCTCATCGTAGGAAGTTCTAGACTATTCTAGAAAGTCTTTATCCTCATCCAAAGTCTAGACTCTTCTAGAAGATGTCTTTAAACCTAATCCTAATCCCCTCCTAACCTTGTCACATTCCCTAAACATGGGTTAAAACTTACTAACCCAAGCCAAAGTTAACAAATATCTCCTCCTTCACCCACCCTCATTAAATGCCATCCACTTGCCTATCCCTAAGCTAATCCTAAACCATCCTAATCCATCCTCTAATCATTTGCACAAGCCTAAGCAAGCTTAAAACCTTCCTAATCAAGCCCAAGTAAAAATTCCTCTCATCTCCCTCAAAATATTCCAACCATAAAACTTTATGAAGCCCACTAGGCCATAAATGACTCTTCCAAAGCCCTTTTATTGCTCTTACAAGCCATTATGAGGGTCTTTATGAAGATTTTATCCCTTGAGACTCCTTTGTTGACTCATCCTTCCCCTTTCCTCCATCCTCTCACCTTGTGACATGTGTCACTCCCTGATTGGCTGTAAGGAAGCACAATCCATGTGCTCTCCTCTCATGCAATCTGAGCCCTCCATGAGCTTTTTCCCATCCTTGCATCTTAGCCCTCAAGCCTCTTGCCTATAAATTGGATCCTTCCCCTTTGCAAAAAAACACAATCCATGAAGTAAAGTCATAATGCCATTTTAAGAAGCCATTTTACATCAAAACCATACACTCACACCCAAATTCCAACTCCATTTGAAGCTCTTTTTGAAGCATAAGCTTGAGCATACATCCTATCTATTTAGACAAAGCCACTCAACAAGAGAGCTTCTTATTGAGAGAGCCCATTAATGGCTCATATTCTTAATTAAGAGCTCATCTTAGTCTATCTTGAAGTTTATAAATTTTGTTTAGTTTGTAGAAGCTTTATTTAAATTTTGTTTCTATTAGCATACTAACATTGCTCATATCCACCTTTGACTACTTCAATGAAGAAAAGTCTTCCCTTGAAGAACCCATGGGGTAGGAGGCACCTAAGTCAAGTATCCATTCTGAAGAACTTGTGTTTTCCATAAGTGCTTGACCTTTACCTTTTGAAGAGGTTGTAGTAGAATCCTTAGAAGTACCTGGCACTTGAATTTTGTTCTTCTTGAGTAGATTTTCTAACTCATCGATTCTTTTTGTCTTGCAATGATGCTCATCATGATTTGGCTTTTTATAGTATGCACAAAAGAGTTTGTCCTTCTTTTCATTACTTCCCTTCTTATTTGAAGAAGAACTGCCTTGTTGAGAGGATGATTGTTGTGTCTCAGATTATGTTTTTTGCATCTACTGCTTCTTGTTGTTGTTGTTTTTCCCCCCTTGACTAGATTTGTGATCATCACTAGCCACCAAGGCTTTGGGCTTTGATGACTTAAGAAGTCCAAAATCCACCAAGTGAGATTGTTCAACAATCAACATGTCTACAAATCCATCAAAGGAAGGCTTCTAGTAAGTAGATTGCATGGTTAACCTATGAGTATTGAAACTCAAAACAAAGTTAGCATACTCAGAAGGTAGCTTCTTTAGGATGTGATGAATTAACCTTTCATCCTTCATGGGATTTCCACAATCTTTAAGAAGTGCCCTATACTCATTGACTTTGATGATATAATCCTAAATTGTGTCATAATTCTTAGGATCTAAGAGAAGCAGATCATCCTCAATCTGAAATCCTTTTTCTTCATCCACTTTACCATACAACTATTCAAGTTTATCCCAAGCTTCTTTAGATTTTGAACAATTTTTAATGTGAAAGAGAAGATCCCCTTGTACACAACTCCTAATAACACCTAAAGCCTGTCGGTCTTGATTTTTCCAATCAATGAGTTCTTTAGCATCAGTAAGTTTGGTAATTGTACCATCAACATATAGACTATATCCTTTTTCCATTAATCTACTCCATGCAATATCTTTCCATGTAGAATAGTTACGTGAAGTTAGAGGAGGAAATCTAAAACCCATGATGCAAAAATGAATAAGCACACAATAGAGAGACACAAAAACACAGCACACACCCCCCCTTTTCACTCAATCAAAAGACCCCCCCAAAAAAGATGTTGTTGGCACTTTATAAGTAGTGTGTTTACAATGGGCCACTTGTCAAAATGAACAAAGTGGACTGTCTAGTCAATATAACACCTTTTTAGTTACAGGATTGGACATCCTTTTCTACCAAAGTACTATGTTGATTTTCATTAAATGTCAATCCGGGAGCATGAATTTGAGATGATGTCTGAAATGTATATGCTCTAGTTTTCACTAAAAGTCATTAATACCTTGAATGCAATAACTATTAAGAAAATCTAGTTTATCCAAAGGAAAGAAAACTATCAAATACTTGGAAGGAAATTCTAATTATTTAGCCATACATCTATGCACCTCCTGCTGGAGGAACAATGACTGGTTTTGTTTCTAGTGGCTGCAGGAACAACAGTTCTATCTTAACTTAGAAAATTGAGTCTAATTCCTACTTACTAAAGTAAACTCCACCTTCCATGTGGGTGCCCATAGAAGAATGAAGGAAAGATAAGCTCAAATAAAAGTGTAGAAACTCAGTGAAGGCATGTATTCATCAAATGTGCAGTATTATAATAACTTAGTAAAAACAATAAGATGTCTATCAAACTATATTTGTCTATTCACTACTTAACCTCATAGATACAAACAAGGTCTTATTTAAAAGGAAGGAAGAACAAAAAACTCCTAAAACTATGACTTTCTCATGAAGGAAAGTCAGTTACAACTTTAAGACTGCAAACATGCAATTGGAAAGACATTAATTCTCCCTTAAATTCCTCACAAATATAGAGATCATAGAAAATTCTAGATCTACTCATTTATCTAATTTCAAATAGCTTCCAAGAATCTAGGTATCGTGCATTGCATGTTTAACTGATTGCTTTGATTCTTACTTCCCTTCTCAACCACTTTATCAGGTCTTGCTTTGTTATTCATTAAGACAGGTCCCTTCTGACTTTGCCACCAAGTCTTCTAGTTGCAACGATGTCATAACACTTCTCCTTAATATCATTAATGCCTTAGTGCTATTCCTTTGTAGTTTTTTTAACTCTCACTCAGCTTGTATCCCTGCGATCAACATTTAATACACACAAGACTTCTCACAAATATTTATTTTCATTTATTAGTTTATAAAGAAAAGGCATTTAATTATTCAACTAACAGTTTTTGCAATCTCTTTAGCTATAGGAAGATTTACCCATATCAAACATTCATGAAAAAAGATTTTTACCACAAAATGATCCCCTTTTTAGATATAATTTCGATTGTCATTTTTATGCCCTATGTCCATACTTTATACATCAAAAGTTCAAAAACATTTATACTAAAAGATCATAAAGTTCAGTATGTTATAGACAAATATTTAGAAAAAGGGCTAATAAGACTTCTATTTCTTCATGTCATCATTTTCCCCCCCAACTGTCCTGAGGTTGGTCCCTTCAGCCTCTATAGGTTTCTGATCCTCATCTATAGCTTGAGATCATTGGCAATTTTCTCCCCTAATTCATGAGCTCTGTAATTAAAATATCCAGGATTTTGTTTCAACCTTTCCCATTTTTGTTCTTTAGCAATCATGTTATATTTAGCAAATGAATCAAACTTTCCAAGCATAGGATGTAAGAGTATTGGCGGTTGGAAAAGAAGAGGTACCCAATAAATTTTTTGACTTTTACCTAACATCTTATACGTGAGCATCCTGCTGATGGCCAACTCTAGATTTTGGGGAAAGTGCAACTCCCTTGTTTTTAGATCTTCTAGCAATCAGATCCATCTTTGAAGGGAGGCTTGTATAGCATCAGTGGCATTTGCAGAGCAATGCTGCTCCCAATCCAAAAATTCCTGTTCATAGATAAGGTGAAGTTTGGCAGCAGCACTGTGATTATTGTTAATGGAAAGCCAATCAAAGAATATGTTGTAAGTTTTTTGTACCTCTAGCTGAATGTACAATGGTTCAAACATTTCCTTTTCCCTATAAGGAGTATCCTGGTTCTCTCGACTAATCTCATTCTGCATCCATGACATAACGACCCTAAACTGTACATCTCCCACATATAACAATGAATTCTAATCTTTATCATTTGGAACAGCAAGATTATGAACATATAATTCACAGAGGAGATTCTGTAGAGTCATCAAAACTGAATTGAATGTTGCATAAAATTCCTGGGGAGTGTGTAAGGAAGGGTTCAACCCTTGAGTAATTTGAGACAACTGAAAATTAATCATTTGCTCCTTTAGGAACAGTGTGTAGACTGGAGATGGGGACCTGCAATTTACAAGCTCTAGAATGAGCTCTGTAATCTTCATGATACATTTTTGTAGAACCATAATTTCACTATCATTCTCTTCAATTTGATGTGCTTGTTCCCTAATAGTTCTGAGCAATTGCTTCTTTTCTAAATCCTAGTTTTCTTTTTCCCATTGAAACTGTTGGTACAAACTAAAGTTGGTTGTTAATGGTGTAGAAATGTCCGATGGTGTATGACGATGGAAAACAAGTCTATAATCTTCAAGGTGGTGCTTAGGATGATGGTAGTTATCAGTACTATCATCCTGAGAATGTTGACGTTCAACAAAGCTATTATTTTGACAAGAAACAATGTTATCAACTTTTTCTAAAGGGGCAATGGCTGCAGGATAGGATGCAATAGTTTTTTTAACTTGAAATGTTTCAACAATTTCCTGAACCATTTATTGTGCAACAGATGGATATTCCTTTGGTGGTAGATTATCAATTTCCTCTGCTGGCTATCCAACCTTGGACAATATTTCCTCTGAGGACTTCGTGTCACTATCAACATTAATAGGGCTATTTGGTTTTGCAAAAATTTCCTCAAGATCATTTTCATGTTTAGGAGTAGGTGTTGTGTGCTCTAGTGACTTTGTAGGTGTAGGTACTAGAGTTTCAACATCAATAGGTGGTATAGGAGGCTTAGTAGGTGGTGTAGGAGGTTCAGTTCTCAAATTTACCCCAAACATTCTGGTGATTTGTTGTGGAGTAGAAATTGGTTTCTTGCCCTTATCGATGGATTTCCCCTTATTTGGGTTAAGTGCAGGTTCTTGTGATACTGGAGATACTTCTTTTGAACCTTCCTTTGCAACACTTGTGCATGATTTTCTCTTCCTAGAAGTTGAGGCTTCTGCAGCCAAAATTTTCCTTTTTTGTAGTTTTAGGTACAGAAGCAGAAGCCGAAGCTTCTTGAGCCATTCTATATACTACTTTCCTAACTCCTACAGCAGTTTTCTCTCTTATCCCTACTCCTTTCCCTTTAGGTCCACCCCTTTTAGGTCCCTCTGTCCTTAGTTTTACAAAATCCTCCCATGTTCCCAAGTGCTACCTAGTCAATTCCTTTTCAATTATAGCCCTAATCAAGCAATGGTGGGATACTGACTAGGTTTTTCCTTGCTGTACATAGGTAGCTTGCCTTTTGATAATATTATAAAGGAAACTCGAAAGATTTACAGGACAATCCCCATGCCGCAAACCACTCAAAATTTTGAAATGAACAACATGCAAATAGGAATATCTTCCTTCACAGGTAAAATATGTTATGATATTCAGTAGGGTGGATGAATTGCAGAGGAAGAGATAATCATAATTTACCTTGCTTTTTGTTTTCCTCCAGCCGAGGATCTCTAGGTACTGAGAATTGCTCTTTTTCTTGTCGTGTATCCATGTCCTCAGTCCAACATTCTCCATTTGTGGGAAAACTAGAAATTTCTGCCACCACTTCTTCGGTGAATTCTATCCAAATGCCCTTAACAATTGCATATCCATCCCTCAATGTATTATGAAATTGGAGAACAATTTCCTAATCAAATTGCTTCAAAATAAGACAATAAGCTAGGCAACCTTGTTGTTGAAACAAACTACATGTGGTTGGGTCTGCCAGTAAGACTCTGTGATCTGTTGGTTCATGTCGATGAGGTTCTCCACCTATGTTTTCGAAAAAAAATGCTAGTACAGGCAAATTCACTGTAGGTGATTTTGAAAGTATGGTCGGTGATAGATACAAGGGTTTTAACAAAGGGAAATTGAAAGTATTCAATGCTTTCCAAACATCACATCCTTCAGTACTTCATGATGGAATTTTAATCACTAGACCATAATGAGGATAAAGATCATGCTCAAAAACATACACCATATTAATGAGGGGTTATGTGAAATCATGATTTAATAGTTAGCCTTTTTTTAACATTATTTCACACATTTTGGAAGTACAAAGGGGTGCTAGCTCATTACTGAAATGACCCTTCCCCCATACATCCTACATGCCAACTTAAGATTTCCTTGATTTTGCATTCATGATTTTGATTTTCCCTCCCCCCAACCTAGCAAAGACTGGGTCCCACCAGTTCGTAAAGATTGAAAATTCTAAAAATTGAAATAAGATGCTTTTCTAAATAAATAATAAATTAAATAAATGCAAAGGGGTCGAATGTGACTAACCTGAGGTGTGATAGTAAGGATGGTCTAAATATTGCCGTACGAGAGAAAGTGAGATGGCATGATGATGGAAAGATAAGAAGATGGGATGGGATGAGGTGAAAAAGGAAGGAATTTTTGCATGAGTGCAAAATTTTTATTATGAAGGCCTTGAAAATAAATTCAAGGGGCTGCAGGCATTTGAGTGGGAGACTCATACAAAGTGGCTGCAGGAAGAGATGTTTCTATTGTGGTGAACTGTTGAAGAAATTCTTCCCTAGTTGCTAGTTTATGATACAACTTCAGGCGATGCCCATTAACCAGGAGTCTAAATTTGACCAGATCAATTGTTGACAGTTGAACTACTCTATTGTTAAAAATTGTAATGATTTCATAGGGACCAAGCCATCGAGTCTAAAATTTTCCTTGGTGATGTTGATATCATGAATCATACAGGAGTGCCCAATCACCAACAGAAAATTCTCTGTCTTTAATGAATTTGTCATGCCATTGCTTTCTTTGACTTTGAATTAATTTTGTGATATGAAGAGCTGATTTTTGCCATTCATCTAGCTCATTGAGATATAAAATGCGATCTTGTTGTGCTGCAGGGAGGGTGATATCAAGTTCCAAAGTTGTCTGCAGAGTTTTATGTTCAAATTCAATGGGCACAACAACCATCTTTCCATATAGGAGTTGAAAAAGGATAAACCCAGTAGTGGATTTCCATGTTGTTCTATATGCCCATAAGGCTTCAAGAAGTCTAGCTACCCAATCTTTTTGATGCAAAGACACTATTTTAGTGAGAATATGTTCAAGCTCTCTATTTGTCACTTCTACCTATCCATTGGCTTGTGGATGATATGGAGATGATTTGCCATGCCAAATTTTATACTCCTCCATGAGTGCTGCTATCAGATTAGATGTGAACTAAGGCCCTTGATCTGATTGTAATTCTCTTGGAACACCAAATCTGGTAAAGATACATTCATATAGAAATTTGGCAACATTATTGTCACGAGGATGCTTCATGGGTTTTCCTTCAGCCCACTTAGTAACATAATCAGTGCAAACCAATATGTAACATTTCCCTTTTGATGGTGGTTCAATAGGGCCAACAAAATCAACTCCCCATTTATCAAATGGTTCTACTACTATTTATGGCTGCAGTGGCATTTCACCTATTTTTGTCGGTCGACCCATTCTTTAACATTTATCACATTTTTTTGTATACCAAGCTGCATCTTTATAAAGTGTAGGCCAATAATAACTTGTATTCAGAATCTTTAATGCAGCCTATTTGTTAGCAAAGTGACCACCACAAGGTTTGCCATGACAAGCACAAAGAACATCATATGTTTCATCCTCTCTGAGACATCTTCGTGTTACTTAGTCTGGTCCAGTATAAAACATGAATCTTGAGATCCATGTAAAATTAAAACTCTTTTCTGCTAGCAATCATTTTTCTTTTGCAGAAAAATGTGCAGGAGTTTTGCCAGTGGTTAGATAGTTGGCAATATCAGCATACCAAGGGTTTTGTGTTGACAAAAGGAAGAGATGTTCATCAAGAAAGCTATCTTCTATGGTTGTAGGATCATCAAGTGTTTGGAGTTGAGACAAGAAATCAGCTACAACATTTGCTTTTCTTGGCTTGTCAATAATGGTGATGTCAAATTCTTGCATTAGTAACAACCATCGAGCTAATTATCTAGAGATTTCTAGCTTGTTCATTAGATATTTGATAGCAGAGTGATCTGTATGTACAAATATTTGGTATCTTGTAATGTAATTTTTGAATTTATTTAGAGCATAAATTATAGCAAGCAGTTCTTTCTCTATCACAGTGTAGTTATACTCAGCTCCTTGAAGATTTTTGTTGATATAGTAAATATCATGTTCTACTGAATCTATCTTTTGGCCAAGTACTACTCCAATGGCATGATCTAAAGCATATATCTGTATGTGAAAAGGTAACTCCCAATTTGATCCTCGGAGCACTGGTACTATTGAGAGGGCTTCCTTAAGCTATAGGAAAGCTTTTGTACACTCTAAATTCCATACAAATCCTGCATCTTTTCGAAGCAATTTATATAAAGGTGTTGCAATTTGACTAAAATATTTGATAAAATGTTGATAATATGCTGCATGTCCTAGAAAACTTTTGAATTCTTTCAATTTAGCTGGTACCACCAATGTATGTATGACTTCTATTTTTGCTGGATCTACTTCAATTCCTTTAGGGGAAATAAAGTGTCCCAACACCACTCCTTCTTGCATCATCATAAAGCACTTTTCACTATTTAAAGACAATTTTTTGTCTTTGCATCTTTGTAAAACCTTGTCCAAGTTTTCCTTGGCTTCTTCAAATGTTTATCCATATGTGGTGAAGTCATCCATATGTACTTCCAAACAATCTGTAGATATGTCAAAAAAAATGCTAATGATAGCTCTTTGGAAAGTTGCAGGTGCATTGCACAAATCAAATGTTAGGACAACAGAAGAAAATGTTCCCCATGGACATGTGAATGTGGTCTTTTCCTAATCCTCTGGTGCTATCTGGATTTGATTGTAGCCACTGAATCCATCCAAGAATGAAAAATATTTTTTTCCTGCAAGATTGTCAAGAACTTGATCGACAAAAGGCAATGGAAAATGATCCTTCTTGGTAGTAGAGTTAAGTTCTCTATAATCTATGCAGACTCTCCATTTTCCCCCCTTTTTGGGAATAATAACCAATAGTGACACCCATTGGCTATCTGAAATAGGATATATGAAGCCAACATTGAGTAGCTTTTGCAATTCATTTTTGACAATATCCCTTAATGTTGGGTGTATCCTATGCTAAGTTTGTCTCATAGGTTTATAATCTAGACTAATATAAATTCTACAGGTATAGAGTGCAGGATCCAAACCTTTCATATCTATATACTCCCAAGCAAAAACATCCTGGTGCTTTTGTAACAGCTGCAGGGTATCATGATGTTGTGCCTGAGATAAGGACTTGCTTATATTTAATTCTCTTCCTAGAATGATTGTTGTTTTGACTACTTTTTTCGCCATTGAAATTTGCACAATTGGTTGTGAATCTATCTCATGTGGCAAGAGTGAATGCATAGGCTATGCAAACTCGAAATAATACAATTTAACAGATAAAGGTATAATGCTTTCTAAAACACAATTTTGCTCAGAAGATGTTTTAGGTTGTGTTCCATATTCATTCAATATGATAGAAGAAATGACATCATCTTCTTCTTTAATGTTTACAAATGAGTCCCATGAGATCATCATCAATTGTTGAATAGAATCTATGTCCATATTAGAGTCATCCATATTTGGCCAGACAACTTGATCATCCTGTAGCAAAGGCTGAGCAGGCGAATACAAGGTTAAATTGTTAGTGTTCGTTCCATCTGAAATAGTCATTTTCCCTGATTGACATGTAATATAAGCATCTGCTATGGCTAACCATGGTCATCCTAAAATGATAGGGTATCCCCCAGTACTAGTTTTTGGAGAGAGTACAACAAAATCAATTGGAATCTTGCATGTCCTAAGGATGATTTTCCACTACCCAACATAGACATCATAGTGGATTTGACAGCTGGACATGAGATGTTGTCTTTGATGGATGGATTTTCCAGTTATAATCAAATCAAGATTGCAAAAGAAGATCAACATAAGATGACATTTATCACACCTTGGGGAACCTTTTGTTATCAATTCATGCCCTTTGGTTTGAAAAATGCCAGTGCCACATATCAACACGTGATGACTACCATATTCCATGATCTTCTACACATCATAATGGAGGACTATGTTGATGACATCTTAGGAAAATCCAAGACTAGAGAAGCCCACATTGATGTCCTTACTACTATTTTTGAAAGATTGGAAAAGTACAAAGTCCGCCTTAATCCAAAAAAGTGTGTATTTGGGGTCAAATCTGGTAAATTATTAGGTTACATTGTATCCAAAAGAGGAATTGAAGTAGACCCTGCAAAAGTAAAGGCCATCATGGATATGCCTCCTCCTTCCACATTAAGAGAGCTTCACAATTTTCAAGGAAGATTACAATCAATCAGAAGATTTTTGTCATAGCTAGCTGATAAAGTTCATCCCCTTCAGCATTTGCTTCGTAAAGGAAATCAGTTTCAATGGGATTTCTTGTGCCAAAAAGCATTTGAACAAATCAAGGCATATTTGACTAATCCTCCAGTCTTAGTCCCTCCAGTAGCAGGATGACCATTGATCTTGTACATTTCAGCTACTTTAGTTGCCTTAGGAGCACTCTTGACACAATTAGATGATAATGGAAATGAACAAGCCATATATTACCTCAGTTAAACACTAGTTGGTTATGAGTTGAATTACACTGCTATTGAAAAAGCATGTTTAGTTGTGGTCTTTTGTAAATAGAAACTATGCCATTATATGATTAATCATACTACATTTCTCATTTCCAAAATTGATCCACTCAAATACCTATTGTCAAGAGCCACCCTCACTGGTCGAGCAGCAAAGTGGGTCTTAATCCTAAGTGAATTCGACATTGTGTATAAGGAGTGTAAAGCTATTAAGGGGCAAGTCATTGCAAATTAGTTAGCTGAAGCACCTCTTCCAGGCAGTCACCCTATTGTGGCAGACTTTCCAAATGATACCATTATGACTATAGCCCCTAGTATATCATGGAAACTATTTTTTGATGGATCCTTCACACAAAAGGGATCGAGGGTAGGAGTTTTGTTTGTAATACCACAAGGAGATTTAATTCCTAAGTCCTACAAAATTTCATTCCCTTGCACAAATAACATAGTTGAGTATGAAGCATTAGTGACAGGAATGCGTCAAGCCATTAAATGGAATATTAAGAATCTTCTTGTCTTTGGAGACTCACAACTGGTTATTAAACAAGTGACTGATGAATATCACACCAAAGATGAGAAATTGTTGCCCTACCGCTGAATAGTTGAGAATCTTAAGCAACACTTTATAGAAATTGTCTTTCAACAAGTTCCAAGGGCTAACAATAAAGTAGCAGATGCCATGGCCACTATTGCTTCTATGATTTCCATGCCAGAATATAGTCCAAAATGTGAGTTTCTCGTTGAGAATCTTGTTACTCCTGCTTATGAGCAGAATGATTCTGAAGTGGTGTGTGAGATCGTTGGTCCTGAGTCTCCATGGTATGTCGACATTTTTGCCTATCTACGTCATAAAACTATTCCCATAACCCTCACTCCAAACCAAATTAAGACCTTTATTTGCCGAACCGCTCGCTATACCATTATCGGTGATACCCTTTTTCGAAAACACTTTGATGGAACCCTCCTCTGATGTCTCAATTCAGATGAAGCTAAAACAACATTAGAAGAGGTTCACCAAAGGATTTGTGGTGCCCACTCTAGTGGCTTTATGTTAGCAAAAAAGCTTCTTAGGACAGGTTATTATTGGCCCACTATGGAAGCAGATGCATATCATTTTGTGAAAAGATGTATCCCTTGTCAGCAGCATGGAAATTTGATACACGGTCCCACCCAAGACTTGCAACCTACCATCACACCATGGTCCTTTTCCCACTGGGGATTTGATCTTGTTGGTCAAGTGTATCCTAATTCTACTAATGGCCACAAGTATATTATTGCCGCAACTGAGTATTTCACGAAATGGGTTGAAGCCATTCCCTTAACCTACATCACCGGCAAGAAAATTTCTAAATTTATCCTAAACTATATTATTTTTCGCTTTGGTATACCTCAAGATATTATCACTGATAATGGAAACCCATTTAAAAACCAAGAGGTAGCCAGGTTATGCCAAAAATTTGGAATAACCCATCATTTCTCCACAAGATACTACCCTCAAGGCAATGGCCAAGCTGAAGCCACAAATAAAACCCTCTTGAAAATCCTAAAGAAAAATGTTGATGCAGCTGGCCGTAATTGGCATCTCCAGATTGCTCCCGTACTTTGGGCCTATCGAACCTCCATTCGCACCCCCACAGGAGCCACTCCATTCTCCCTCGTCTATGGTTCTAAAGCCATTTTAGCCATTGAGATTGAGTTACCCTCCCTTAGAGTTTCTCTACAAAACCTCATATCCGATAAAGAATACCGAGTTGCTCACTTGCAAGAGTTGGCACTCCTTGATGAGAGATGCCTCTGTGCCCTTAACCACCTCTGTGTGTATCAACATCACCTCCAATTACAATATAATAAGCGGGTCCAGTTGAGGGAATTTGAAGTGGGTGATCTAGTGCTACAACAAAATATGAGGAATCTCCAGAACCGTGAAAGGAAAGGAAAATTTGAGGCAAATTGGCTAGGTCAATTCATTGTTACAGCCAAATATGGTTCTAGGGCATATCAGATTGCTACACCTAAAGGGGATCCGCTCCCTGAACCTATAAATATTCAGCATCTCAAGTGCTTTTATGCTTGAGAATTTGTAGATCTGTACAGTCTTTAAAAGTCAAAAATAAAAAAATAAAAAAAAAAATGCCAATCCATTATCTATCCAAACCATTCCTTTCATGTCCTACCATCATTCCTTTTTTTCCATTTGTGCAGAGTAGTACTTAGTCTTTCGCTTGTTGCTAAATCCAACAAAAGACCTCTTGTCTGTGAGGCCTCATTTTCATTTCCATTCTTGCATGTTTCCTATCAAATGGTTGTTTAATCGCATTCTGTTGCACACTCTTACGATAGTGACTACACTTGGATACACATAAAATCACCTTTTGGAGGCTTCATGATTCGAGAAGTTCGTTTGTTTCACCAACCCCTGCTGGAATCACACAATCATATTATCACAAAACACTTGATTCAACATTTCTCCGTAGGTTGAGTCCTTCCTGTTGGCGATATGGGGACTTTCACTTTTCCAGACTTAAGGCTCTTGGCAAGAACTGTGAGATAAATGACTACTTGGTCATGAAGTCTCTTTTGTTTGGATTGTCATATTTTCTTTATGTCTTTTATGGCTTTACTGTGTGTGTGTCTCAGATATTAATGCCTACCGTAATGGGGGCAATTACGCAAAGGAGCTTTAACATTTATGCTTCTATAGCATATAATGCATACACTCTTTTGCAAAATAAAAATAATGGTGTGCTCTCCACATAAACACAACAGAATCCCTTGATTTCACTTAGTTAGGGTCCATGTAATATAGGGTTTCATTCGAGTCATGCTTGAGACAAGGTTCTATTTATGTCCTCCTCCTATGCTATGCTCCTGGATCTTTATAGTCGATGATTTTGACAGATATTTAGTAGGTCGCATCTTTAGGTGGAGTGTTCATTTTTCATCCTTTTAAGTTACATTAATTGTTCAATATAGATTGCATTAGTTTACTCATCAAATTACATTTCTTAGTGCTCATTAGATAGTCTAGTTCATTTTAGCATTAGCATTACATTTAGGGGCACATACATATCATAATGCATAAGTCTCATAATTGCTAGCCAATCTGCATCACACATGTTAAGCATCATATAATATATAGAAAAGATACATCACATCCTGCATCATAAACGTCAGTCTCATAAGCATCACATAAAATTCATACATATGCATCATAAACACTCATACACATATAGAATTATCGACTCATGTCATGTATATATATCACAAAAGAATCAATGTCTATACAGTCCAAATACATATAGAATCATATAGTACAAATGCTGCATCTACACATATCTGTCAAAATATCAAATCTCTATACAAAATCCAAGAGCCATGCTATGAGGGTCCTGCTCCTCCTGTGTCACCCCCTCAAGGTGGTCGGCCCTGCCCTACTGACTGCTCTGATCTAGCTCTGCCACCCGTGGTCCAGGAACTAGCCCCTCTCTCAAAATCAGGCTGCCGCTGGTCGGCAAGTACAGCATCATGATATAGTGACCTGTAATAGGTTGCCTCTTGTACTGCTCGTGCCTCAAATTGCCTGGCTGAGATGGCCTCCTGCATCACTGTCACACTGGCCCCCGGTGTAACCATCTGTCTCGCTATGTCTCGCTGCCTGCAATACTCATTGATCTGAGCCTAATATGTCACCTGCTCGGCATGCAAGGTAGACACCTCTCCCCGTAACCTCGCTAGCTCCTCAGTGTCAGCATGCACTTCATTACCCACAAAATCCCCTACATCCACGCGTGTTTGTAAAACTGTTAGTGCCTCCTATGTGCTATTTGCTCTGACTCTCTGCAGCTGTACCTCTGCCTATAGCCTAGCAACCTCTACCCGTAAGCTATCCCGCTCAGTCATGACTATGTCCAGCTCCTCTCTTGGTACCTGTCCCTGTGGAGGTGCCTCTGCCTGTGCCTGTATCTGAGGTCCCCTCTGTGGTGGCACCTGTGCTGCTATGGCACCCCTCCTAGCAACTGTCCTGCGGCCATGAGGGCCATGCTATGCTCCCTGAGCTGGCACTGCTACCATAGTAGCTTGTCCCCCATCTCCTGCACCATCTCCCTCTCCCTGTGCCTGCTCTGCTGGTAGAACCACTCTAGGCACTGTCAGTCTGACTGGCTGGTGTGCTGCCCACCACTACGCATATGTCAGTGTCATACCAGCATCTCCCCTATCCTGACCATGAACCTATGGCACTTTATCCATTGGTAACCATGATGCTCGAGAAAATTATAGCGTCGTCCCCTGACCCCACAGTTGACCATACTCATGAGTCACTACAGGATACAGGAACCTGTCTGGAACCACATCTTGGATGCGCTCAAACTGTCGTCGCACCCAAGAAGGCATATATCGCATGATCACGTGAATGGATCGACCAATAATCCAGTAATCAGTCTATGTAAATGGGAGATACATCTGATCCTCTATATCATCCTCACCCCCTGCTACCTGTACTCTCCCCCAGTGCTCCACTCCATCATAAGGAGTCCAGTCAAACATGATAATCTCATCAAGGTACCTGCGCCAGAATCCCACTAACTTTGTCGATGTATACTGGATAGGAGGCCGATATCTGCATGCATATGGCTCTCTAGGCTGCCTGGTCTCTCTCCGTGTGATGGGTCAAGTAACCCCGATGTGCTCCCAAGACCAGACCATCAGTAGTGTCAGTCCTGGTCCCATCGTGCGCTGTGTCTGGTATGCACACATATGTAAGTCATGATACAACTCTACTAGGATGGTTTTTCCCCAGTAGTAGACCTCGCCATCCTCTTGTAATAGGGTGCTCAACACCCGTGCCCAGCCAATAGGCCACCCATGTCCTGCATGATCTGGTAGCATCTGCCATATCAAAGAGGCTAAGAATACTATCAGTCTCGGTAGTCTCTACTCCAAGGCTCCCCGCCAAGATAGCCAGGATCATTATACTGGTAGTCTTTGTTGTCGCCGATCGAAGCACTCTCTCAGGAAGGGATCAGCTCCCTCACCTACATACTCTGGATATGTGCCTCTGATAGGCACTCTAAGGATCTGCCATACATCTAGGAGAGTGATGGTAGCCTCCCCTATCGGTAGATGGAAGCTCCCTGTGGGTGTATGCCATCGCTCTATGAGAGCCGATAGCTGTGTTGTGTGAGCTCTCAAGTCTGGCCACTCGTGAACATGCTCTAGTCTGCACAAACACACGTGTCCCCAATTCGCGTCTGTCAATCTCTCTTGTATAACCATGGTAGGTGGATAGTGCTTCTGTGACCTAAAAAGTACCGTGCCCTCCTGCAGCATGGACATGCAGTAAGTCAATTATTTCATTCCCAGAAATGGGGTATTTCATGCTCGCCATTTCTCATTTCTGTTGCATCAGGCGAAGATGCTGATCAGCATAGACGCAATCCGCGGAGACGCTAGTCTCCGCTTACGCAAAACATGTGTTGTCGTCTCCGCTCTACTTTTGAAGACAAAATGGCAAGGTCTATCGTCTCTAACGCCGCTATCCCTATCGCGTAGATGACAAACTATTGTTTGTCGTCTTTGTTAGTTTTGTCATAGCCTTAGCATTTGCGCAGACAACAGGATGTTCCTTGTCAGCTCCGCAGGCGCCAGTATCCCTTCTTTGTCGTTTGCGCAGACGACAAGGTGGAGATTGTCGTCTCCGCCCAGGATCATTTTTTGCCACATTTAGGGCATCATAAATGCCTCTAAGCTAGTTTAGCTATCAAATTACCAGGAGGATCAAATGACTCACCAGTGCCCCCATCGCAACTGGTCTCTGGTGCTCTCGAACGCGCTCACCAAGCTGCAATCTCTCGATTGGGTCCATAGCTGCTTTGGATGCTCTTCTCGTGGTGTGACAATGACCTTCCTATGGGTCCCTTGGAGGCTTATGTAGGTCCCATGGACCCTGTTTGTGCCCTTCTCCACTCTGAGCCGTGTCTGTCTCATGATTCCTCCATATTTTCATCTTGTTTTTCTCATTTCTTTCTTTCCCTTCTTTCCGTTCCAAGACCTTTTCACGAAAATTGCCCAAATTTGTATTTCTTGCGCAATTTCTGTGAGGGGGCATCAGGATTCTCCTTCCTTCTCTGGGGCAACCTACATTTTATTTTCTTTGATATGATGTCGTGCCGACACCACATCAAAGAGGGGCAAAATGTAGACACTAAAAATTGTCCCGAATGACTTTATTAATTTAATTAATAATGGTCACATTCTGTAGACACTAAAAATTGTTCCAAATGACTTTATTAATTTAATTAATAATGGTCACATTCTTCTACTTATTTAATTAAAATAATTTTAATTAAATAGGTTCATTTTTTGCCTAAGTATTTAAATTTAATTTAAATACCTCCTAGTCTTAATGTGTTAATTTAATTTAACACATGATTCTCCATTTATTCCCTTTTTTAAATAAATTTTATTTATTTAAATCCTCCATATCCTATTAATTTCTTCTAGACCTTGATTAAATTAAATTTCATTTAATTTAATCTTTATCCTAATCTATACCCATAAGCCTAAGAGTATGTGTACTCTTATGAGTTGTCATCATAAGGGTTTACATTTCTTTTTAAGCACATGGTGTCTACAACTTGAGAACTTTCTACACACATGTGCCACCTCATCTTTATCCTCCCAACTAAGAATATGGGATAAGGTGCTTAATTGTTAATTCTTATCCTTATCTTTTAGACACCCTCTAGATGTTTCCTGAGAGTCTTTAAATAGAAGCCTTGTCTCAAGCATTGCATATAGAGGATTATTGGATTACATTGGCACGTCGTCGCTTTGAGTCTAGAATCACCACATTGAGAGCTTGCATTATAGCTACATTTCCGTATGGAGTTCATAGGCTGCATATTAGTGATTTGATAGTTGGTAAGATTTACATTTTGTATTGCATCTTAGTTTTTGTTGTGCATTTATATTTAGTTTACATTCTAGTTTTAGTTTTCATTCTAGTTATAGCTTGCATCCATAGATAGTTTTCATAATTTCATGTTCATTGCATCATAGAGTACCTTTGAGTGTGACTTCCTCCATAGTCATATCTTGAAAGTATTCTTCTTTTCATATAGTCTAAGATCATATTACACATTCACTTTGCACTCACACTCACATTTGCACTTCCACACAAGGGATTTACTTATTGTTGTGTTTGTGAGAGCATACCAAACACACCCTCCATCAAAGATACACCAACAATGGCTATGGCTACACATAGCTGCCCTTGTTGAGTAGTAGAGGTGGTTGAAATTTTGGTTTGTTGGTTGCTTTTGTGAATTTCTTTTAAATTAGCTTGATTTCTTAGGCTTCCAGCAATTTGTACATTTTTTCAGCACACAGTCATAACTTGGACAAAGGATGTCGAGCTCAAAGAGAAAAATTTCTAGATCTTTAGTAATAAGGCCATAGAATTTAGGCAGGGCAGTTGAGGGTATATTTTTCAGATTTTGATTACCCTGCTGAGGAGGAATTGGAAAGGGAAAGGTAGGCTAAGCTATTGCCATTTTTAGATGTCCTAGTGGTGGCTGATAAATGACTAGAGCTAATGGATTATCTTGATATTCTGGCTTAGCAAAAAGATTATTCAAATGGAAGGATTCTTCAGATGTGGTTGGTGATTGTACTTGTTTCGGTACTTCTGCAAATACATTCTCAAAAAGTTCTTCTATTTCTTCTCTTTCTTCAGGGTCAAGGTAAAAAGGATCTTCTTGATTGAAGTTGGGAAGAAATCTTCCAAGGTGATCTCTTCTTCTATACATGCAAGAATGCTAAAAATGAAACTAAATGACTTAATAATGAATACTAGACTGACACCATCCCCAGCAACGGCGCTAAAAATATGTCTAATCAATATAACACCTTTTTAGTTACAGGACTGGACATCCCTTATTACCAAAGTACTATGCTGATTTTCATTAAATGTCAATCCAGGAGTGTGAACTTGAGATGATGTCTGAAAAGTATATGCTCTAGTTTTCACTAAAAGTCATTACTACCTTGAATGCAATAGCCATTAAGGAAATCTAGTTTATCCAAAGGAAAGACAACTATCAAATACTTGGAAAGAAATTCTAATTATTTAGCCATACATCTATGCACCTACTATTGTAGGAATAGTGACTAGTTTTATTTCCAGTGGCTGTAGGAATAGAAATTCTATCTTAACTTAGAAAATTGAGTCTAATTCCTACTTACTAAAGTAAACTCCACCTTTTGCATGAGCCCCCATGGAAGAATGAAGGAAAGATAAGCTCAGATAAAAGTGTAGAAACTCAGTGAAGGCATGTATTCATCAAATATGTAGTATTACAATAATTTAGAAAAAACAATAAGATGTCTATCTAACTCTGTCTATCTATTCACTACTTAACCTCATAGATACAGATGAGGTCTTATTTAAAAAGAAGGAAGAATGGAAAAATCCTAAAACTATGACTTTCTCATGAAGCAAAGTTAGTTACAACTTTAAGACTGCAAACATGCAATTGGAAAGACCTTAATTCTCACTTAAATTCCTCACAAATATAGAGATCATAGAAAATGCTAGATCTCCTCATTTATCTAATTTCAAATAGCTTCCAGGAATCTAGGTATCGTGCATTGCATGTTTAACTGATTGCTTTGATGCTTACTTCCCTTCTCAGCCACTTTATCAGGTCCTGCTTTGTTATTCATTAAGATAGGTCCCTTCTGACTTTTCCGCCAAGTCTTCTAGCTACAACGATGTCATAACGCTTCTCCTTAATATCATTAATTCCTTAGCGATATTCCTTTGTACTTTGTTTAACTCCCACTCAGCTTGTATCCCTGCGATGAATGTTTAATACACATAAGACTTTCCGCAAACATTTATTTTCATTTATTAGTTTATAAAGAAAAGGCATTTAATTATTCAACTAACAGTTTTTGCAATGTCTTCAGCTGTAGGAAGATCTACCCATATCAAACATTCATGCAGAAATATTTTTACCACAAAATGATCCCCTTTTTAGATATAATTCTGATTGTCATTTCTATGCCCTATGGCCATACTTTATACATCAAAAGTTCAAAAACATTTATACTAAAAAATGATAAAGTTCAGTATGTTATAGACAAATGTTCACAAAAAGGGCTAATAAGACTTCTATTTTTTCATGTCATCATGGACTTTCTGATTTGGCTTTTACAACTACCTTATAAGGCTAAAATCTATCACTTAAGCATTGTAGCTTAGATTTAGAACAATTCTAAAAAAGAATCAAAGTTTTACAATGCCAAAGAAGGCCTAATTGTGAAAGTGAGAAATTGGTCCACACAACCCTAGAATCTAACTTTAGATCTAGAAAGTAGACAAAAAAATACACACTTTCAAAAGAATAAAACCTAAAAAAGTGATCAGATGTGCTTTTACGGAGCTTTTGAAGTTGCAAAATATAGGATTATGCAGGTATAGTCACCAAAAAATGCAATTTTTGCAAAATTTGTGCACCATAACTAGAAAACAACACCACCACTAGAAAATTCAAGAAATTCTACCTGATTTCAAAAAAAATTGCATCTGAATTGGAGTCTGAATGTCCAAGATACAAGCTCCCAAAGTTAGGCTACCAAACTGAAAAGAAACTTGAAGAGGGGTCAACAAGGAAAATTGTGAGTCTAAATTTGATAGTCAAATGGCCATCATGCATTCATAAAATGCCTAAAAATGATGATCAAATGGCCATCAAATTTAACTCAAGTAAATGATGACATCAGCAAAAAAGATAGTCTGCCTGTAACGTGTCAGCTGACTGGACTGACCGTATTGTATGAACTATGCTGACTGTACATTGATGATGTGGCAAAAGAAGCCTGATTCCATGTGGCACATGGTAGTTTTGGGTGTTGACATGGACCTCGTTGAGGTGTCAAGGAGCCTCCGTGGCAAAAGACAGCGTGGAGGGTGGCTGTCCTGCGTGGTGAAATTCCAAAAGCTGCATGAGCTAATGGTGAGATGGCACTTGGCCAGAGTTCCTTCCTACATGGCCAGAGGGTTTCAACTTCACAAGCTACCAGGAGGTCAGAGCGCGGCCTATGAAATCAAAAAATGACTCCAGAATCTTTATTGCAGTGTTGCCAAAATCCTTGCTTACTGATGCCGACGGAATATCCTTAATGCCATTGCAAATGCTGGAAACCCCAATCGCTGCACACACCTAAAAATAGTCATCATATGTCAAAATTTGCAAAAGATAGTGTCAAGAATCCTTTCGCACGTCGAAGATAGCAGGGTTGCCAAATTTTGAAAATGCTGTGAGGGATCTCCAATGTTGAAGCCAATTTTTGGACTGCAGTTGCTAAAATTTGGAAATCGCCACTAGGAGTTTCTAAGCTCTATGGGTTTGCTTAGGATTTAATAATCCCACATGGAAGGTGTTAACAGTCTGCAAACTGTATAAAAGAAAATGCCACAACATGCAAAGACAAAGAGGTCATTGTGTAATATGTACATCAAAACTTGGGAGTATCCACTGGCTTGTGGAATATTCTGGGTCTGTGTTGAATTAATGTGACCTGGATTTATTCATAGGGAAATGTCTTGTCCTTGCTGTAATTAAATGATATAGCCTCTACACGGTATAAAAAATACTCCTGTGACAAATAATAAAATACCTCCAAAAATGGCAAATTTGGGGTGTGACTACCTAGGTCTATTAAAAAAAAATTCTTTGTTGGGTGCCCGAAGGGCAAAAAAATTTGATGAAAATGCAAAGAAAATAAATGTAGATCTGAAAAATGAATTAATTAGATCTGAAAAAGATCATACCCATACTGCAAATTGGGCCTCCGGGTTCTGATTTGCAAAAAAAAATTTGCCTCGCAGTCGACTATGGGCCAAGATAGCCAAGTTTATAGTCAATTTTCATGGGGTCAGCATTTCAGACGCAATGACAAGGTCAGATCTGGCTCTAGATGCTCCCAATTTTTGCAGCACTCCAAATTCAGGCTGAGATGATGAAGCAAGTGTGGTCTCAAATGGCTATGTGATGAGAAAGTCTCCAAGTTGCTTTGATACCATGTAAGAATTTGCCTAAGGGAAAAATTCACCCAGGAACTAAGAACTCAAACACAAGCACACAATAGACCAAAGAGAGAGAGTATGTATCAGAATGACAATGTATTCAATATGTCATGCAATGCAAAAGTACACTAGGAGTGCCTGTATATAAAGGCCTCTGAGATACATCTAGAATTTCTTGTAATTAGCACCATGATGTGTCATACAACCAAGCACATGTCCACCAGATATGGGTTATCCTCCATTGAGCACGGAAGTAAGTGCAGTGATGAGAGGATAAGCCTACAAGGGTGTGACACACAAAATAGTGTTGTAGACACCATGTGCTAAAATAGAGTTTCATACTCTTGTGTTGTCTATATGACAACTCATAAAGGTGCGCAAACTCTGAAGTGTCTCACAAATAAAAATAATAAAATAATGCAAAATAATAAATAAAGCATTAACCTAAGTAAACTTAAGTAAGTGTAATAAGTGAATACTTATTTACACCAACAATCCCTCCAATCACTAATGTACAACCTTTGGTCCAAATGCCAAAAGATACATCTAACAAGGTTGATACAATTGTCAAGATTGATACTATAGAGAACAACATAGTGGAAACACAAGTTGCTACTATAGAATAGCAAGAAATAGGTCAGATAGACTTATCTGAATGTACAACACAAGGACAAGGTGCAAGTCAAGTCATTGTGGCAAAATAGGGTAAGTCTGAAGAGAGTGAGATGACACCACAATTGAAGGAGAAATTTTCCATCCAAGCTGTAGTAACCTTACTAGCATTTGGCATTCCATCAAGTCATACTCTTCAGAAGTTGAGCACAGATGCTACTATTGGAAATATTCAAGACTATGCTAAGTTATTGAGAGGGGAGGAGTGAATCCATAACCTCAAAAACTTTACCAAATTTAGATCTTGATTGTGATAATCCACTAACCATTTAATTCATTAAATTAGATCTAACTGCATGCATGAGAAACTAAAAACATAAAACATTCATGGCACTTGAACACAATTATTTGGTGATCCAAAAACCTTCCTAATAGAAAGTAAAACTAAGGGTGGCGACAATACCCATAAAACTTCAATACTACAACATAAAGTTGGCCTGTTAAGGCTTACAATGATCACTTCTAATGATCTACCCTGTTAGGAGAAATTAGGACTGCTAGGTCCACCTTGTTAGAAGTTTTACAAACATACAATGAAGTATGCCCTTGGCAAAGATATTTTACAAAAGATTGTTAAGTATACCTTGTTAGAGGATTTGGACTAGTTCATCTATTAGAATGAAACAATAGATCTCTAACTTACAATTGATTTGCTGATAGACATTCTTTGAAGTAATGATCACCTTTATGTGATGGATATGACACTGCTGCTCCTTTATTGATACAGCCTTACAATATACTTTGCTCTTGATTCACATTTGCATCCTTCTTATCATTTCATGCTTTCTTCCTTTTTCTCACACACACTTTCATATATTTTTATTGCATAGATGTGATACAATACATTATATATATATATATATATATATATATATATATATATATATATATCAATCCAATTTAAAATTACAAAGTCAGCCAATATACAAGTTAACAACAATATTACAAAGTTGGCTCAATGAAGACACTCAGGTTCTAAAGACTAACTTGGTGAAGTTCTAATACACAATGTCTACTGTCACTACTCAGCATCATCATGCATTCAATAGAAGTAGAAGCTTGGTCCATACTAATCATCTTAGAGTAGTCTTGAACTTGGTTTGCACTGGTGACTTGGTAGAAACTAAATTACTCATTTACAATGACTTCACTCGATAAACACATAGCTCGGCTAACACTTACTTCGCTTCAAATGAACTGCTAGTTGGGTTGAAGCTGCAAAGCTTGGTAACCACTAAACTACTCGGGTTGAACTGTTGGACTTCAAAGTGCCTAATTTTGCTCAGTTTGAACTATTGCACTTCACACTAACTAAATTCACTTGGTAACCATTGGGATGCTTAATAGGAACTATAAAGCTCAGTGGTTGTTGAATTACATGGAAAACACTGTAGACTATTCAATGAGCTTAGTAGCCATACAAAATTTTAATAAGTGTTCTCTCTAATAACAAAATTGACTCAATGTTAACAATCTCCCCCTTTGGCTGTAGGGCCCATTTGCCGTTGCACCAAAAGCCATGACTGTTAGTGAACATGGAACACCACATAATTAACCACCTGTGGGCAGGGGAGCGCGTCGCATCACCCAACAATCTCCCCCTCGACGTGCATACCAGGTTCTTACATAGGTTGGGAAGGCACCGAGGAGATTTGAACCCATGACCAAGCCAAAACCAGGCTCTGATACCAATTGTGGGGCCCATTTGCCATTGCACCAAAAGCCATGACTGTTAGTGAACATGGAACACCACATAATTAACCACTTGTGGGCAGGGGAGCGTGTCGCATCACCCAACATTGGCATTAGTGACAAAAACACTTATTAGCCAAAACTTATGTACATCACAGTGTGATACTGGCTCAGTGTGGTATACTATTTTTGAAATTTTTTAAAATTTATCTTTGTAAGTATATACAGTATACTATATCTACAAATTCTATACTTTCCTTTCCTTTGCATGATTCTCCCCCATACAATATACATACTAAGTGTCTTTCCCCATATATAAAGATTGCCTCTCCCCTTTTTGACAATAATGCCAAAGATTTATTCAAAACTTATTTACACAAAGACACCAATATAAGAAAGAAAATTAGAATGTACCTTAAGTATGAGTGCTAAAGTCTTATCCCAATTTTCTTGCAAAACTTTTTAGTATGTAGAGCAATTTTCTCTTCTATGGAGAGTTCTATCATGTGATATGGAATGGAGAAGTTGTTTTCATGGATCAATGTTTTTGAGTAAACAATGTGCTTCTACATTGTATCCATGATGGGAAGGATCATATTTTGAATATCTATCAGTGAAGACCAGATTCTTGCTTCTTCTCTTAACAACTCTGCCTACATATCTGACAAGAATCTAATTTTCATATGCTATTTAGAGCTTGAACTAGGGTCAAGTTGTAACTGCTATGTACTAGCCTTCAAACCTTCATCAATCTTTGTTAGTTTGCTCTTTATTTCCTTTGTGAACTTGGTAACATTACATAATTTTTCAAAAAGTGATGTTACATTTGTGCAAGAGTTTTCAAGATTGGTCAAAATTGAGGAAAGCCCTACTTGCTGAATGACAATTTGTTGAGCAATGTGCTCAAGCACTTTGTTATCAAATTTCTTCTCTGCTTTCTTGACCACTTGAGTCCTCATTAAAATTCTAGACTGCCTCTTCTAATTGAAACAAAATGTGTTGAGAAGTATCAACTTCAACACCTATCACCTTAGTCAAAATATTCTTAGCATCTTCTATGATTTTATATTCTCTCTCTCTCTTTCTCCTCTCAATTTCTTCTATTTTTCTTTCTTTTGAAGGAGTTGACTAGTTATTTGCATTTGATCTGTAGTGGCATTATCAAAATCCCATTTTAGAATCACAATCTCTTCATCCAAGTCAATATCCTCCTCTATCTCCTTTCCAATCAAAAGTCTTGTACTTGGTTGAGCCTTAGGTTCAACTTCCTTTGTACTTATTGGCTTAGAATCCAGAATGGAAACAATAGTAGAGATAGTAGGACTAGCTGTAAAAACTAATATAGTACCAACTAAAGGAATACTGATTGATATGCTTACTAAATCCAAAATTGAAGGACTTACAGAAGTATCCAAAGCTATATAATCCAAAATTGTCTCAAAACTATACTTACCGCTAAAGAACACAAAATTGTAGAACATACTATACTCATTGTTGATGATGCTAACTCAGGAGTTGAAGAAAAGGGAGGTTGCAACTTGGTAGATGAAGTGGTAGACAGTTCTATTAGTGATTCTCTAAGCTATCAAGGAGTGAAGAGTGATTGGAAATTTGATGTATTTTTTGTGGTCACAATCAAACTTTTCGAAGCTATCTTTGAACTTGATGTAGCTACTAATTTGCTGGGAGAGTGAGGAAGTGAGGCAATGACTATGGTTGCTATCTTCATAGGATCAATCTCCCCATAACCTTCTTTGTCTTCCTCAGTAGCTTCTTCCTCTTTATCTTCTTCAACTTCTTCATTGTCAAACTATATTGGCTCAAAGTATGTTTCTTCTTCCTTATCATCATTGTCATTATCCTTGACTTCTACTGGGAAGTCACTTTGTTTATGCAAGTGATAAACATTCTTCCACATACCTGTGGCATTCTTGACAACATGCTCTACATCCTTTAACAAAATTAAACAAGTATTAAATATAAGATTCATCTTGTCTTCATTTTTCTTCATAGACTCTTTTACCTCAACATTTTTGATGCTCGATAACAACTGCCTCTAGGTTTGTTCATAGATATCTCTTACTATCTACATAGTTGAATCCCATCTTGGCTATAATTTCTCTCATAGTTCATTGGAAATCTGAGAGGCATCTAATTAGGGAAATACTTCCATTTTCCCATCTTGGTTAGCACCAATTTTTCAACCTATTTCTTCTTAGCCTCTATCCTAATCTCATACTTTAATGATTTGAAGTTGGTTATGCCTGCACCTTCTTGCAATTATTTCAATTTTCCTAAAAGGTGGGAGGAGGCTTGCTAAACACAACTTTACTACCTTTCTTTCTAGATCTCCTAGTAAACACTACAATGGATGGCTTGGGTGGCTTGGTGATGATCAATTATTGGAAATATAGAAGGAGTAATTGAGGGGGGGGGGGTGTGGCGTAGGTCAATTAGTTACCACTAAAATAAATCCTAGATCCCTTAGATGTCAATAATAAGATTAAAAATAAGAAATCTGATTACTGTTGTTATTCAGTAAACACACAAAAAATGTTGTAACTCAATAAATGTAGAGTGTGATTTACTTTTAGTTGTTCTTAAAAATTCACAGTGATTAATTTGCAAACATAAGAGAAATACCATGAACACATGAGACACCAAGATTTAATGTGTAAACCCAATATGGGAAAAACCTTCAATGTAACTAGTTACTATTTTTCACTCTTTTGAAGTAAGCCCTATTAGGAGCTAACCTAGTTAAAGGTTACAAAACATGTTATTAGGTGTGACCTTGTTAGAGGATTTAATCACCCTATAAGGAGTGGCCTTGAAAGAGGTCTTAAAACAATTTAGTGGAACTATCACCTTGTTAGATGATTTACAACTAGCTAATAAACCAACTCTATTAAGAGATTTAGATCACTGCTATAATGGTTAGTGAGTAAAAATGAAATGACCTAATTGTGATGCAACTAAATTGTTTATTATAGATCTCTATTCTACTTCACATTTGATTCTTCCTAATCGAATAATACTTTTTTGCTCCACAAGGATACCTACTTATCCTTCAAGTTCACTCTTACTCTTTCTTTCTCAATCCAATCAACACATACTTGCACACACTAAAAATCTCAATTTGACCTTTCATTTATATCATCCAGATTGTCAAGTCGGATCAAATTCAAATTACAATAATCATTACCACAGTCAGCTAGAAACAATACTTTAAATAAATAAGCTTCTTATGCCAAAACAAAAAAATCCTTCATTGGCCGACCTTGCTCAATAAACATTGGTTCTAAGATGATTCCTTGTGTTAACCAATAGAAGCTTGGTTAACACTGCGAACTTACAAAGATATCCTTTGGCAACTGAGTGAACTTGGTGAATACTGACTCTGTCCAAATTTTCTATGCTAACCATGTGAACTTGATTAACATTGTTTCCTGCCTCAATTCTTTCAACACTTGAGTGAGCTCAATAGAAACTATCTTTACAGTGTAATCTTTAGGAATGGTTGGTAGAAAAGGAAAACTGTCTTGCTAACTAAGTGAACTCAGTAAGTACTGACTGACAACTGATATGACATTTCTGTAACATCAAAGACAACACACAATTAGACAATTGTATCCAATAGATCACCTTGCCTTTCTTCTTTACTAGCTCTTCTTCCTTTTTTGACTTTTCTTCATCCTCTGCTTCATCATCATCAACTTCTCCCTAACCCTCAGTCAATAGAAGAGGTGTGCTAGTTTTGAGTTTTACTATTCTCCTCTTGCCTATGTTAACCGCCTGTGGAAGCTTGATCTCAAGCTCTATTCTTGCCTTGGCCTCATCATATGTTTCAAAGTGTGGTACCTTTGGATCAATAGGTTCATTTATCAAGGCTTCAGTTATGTCCTTTGCTTCATCAATGTTCACCTCATAGGGAAGAGGTTTCACCCATACAACTGTGGGTGTCACTGCTTGAATATAGACTTTGTCACTATCTACCATGAAACAAACATCATCTTTATAATCTTCAACCAATTTCCATAGAATTTTGAATCTGTTATTCATTTTCTCCTTAAAACATCAAAGTAATTATCCATTATGCTAACAAAATTCTCACTCATTTATATAATATACTTTTTAATCTGATACAAAATTGGCACATCTTTTCTCCATATGACTATACCTTTAGAAGGGAAAAACTTTTGAACATAGAAAAATAGACATGTCAGCAATGAACCAAATTTGCAAGGGTTGTTCTTAGATGTCTTAATACTTTCCATGTTTTTGTTAAATTGTTTCAACAACAAGTCTAAGAGATCATATGACATATTATTCTTCATGACTTTGAGTGCCAAGTCTACTGCTTCACACGACATACTATTTAGATGACTAGAACTATATATCTTGTGAGCTATCACATGTATGCCAAATTTTATTTTTGCATTAGTCACACTATTGATCTTCATACCTCTACTGTCCCACTCAACTAGGGTTTTCTTCTCTAACTCCAACCAACCTAGGGTTTTAGTAGTTTTGGCTCTGGAGAGCATGGGAAGGTCAGTGATATGATGAATCATCTTCTTAGTGATCAAAACTAGTTGCTCAAGCCATAATTAACCCTTGTGAACTTGGCTTAGGATGAATCTAATCCATTTGATTTGGAAGCTTCGGGGTAAGTGGGGAATGTGAGTTAAACCCTTATCTTCTAAGTTCTTATGTTCAAGTTTAAGAACATCATTCACACACAATTCACCTAGGCATCATCCATCTCTAGGGTTCCAATTTCTTGAATTGCACACTTAAAATGAGTTTGGATATCATTAATCAGTAGTACCTTGGGAGGGATCTATGATTATGCTCCATTTGAACTGAGGGATTCAACAATTGTTGGCATAAGTTTGAAATCTAGTGGTTTCCATTTGACTCCTCAAACCAACATTTCTAACCTTTCTTTGCCTTGCTACTACTGCTTGATGTTTACATGTCTACTCGGTAGGTTATGGAAAACTTTGAAAATCTTTACTAAATTTTTTTCTTGAAATCACTTGATCGCTTCTGCAATTCGCTTGATCGCAATACACTTAAAATTTTTGGTGAAAAATGAATTTTATTTCCTACCTTTTGATAACACTTCATCATTAATGCTTAGTATGAAGGTAGTTGTGATGACATCATTATGCAGTATAGTCTATCATCCACTATCTATTTAGATTGCTTGGTGAATGCTTCATAACTTGGTAAGCAAACATGTGTGACTAGTTACTCTTGACCTTTCTCAGTAGAGTCCATGACCCAAACTTACTTAGTAGAGAAAGTAACTTGGTGAAAACTGATACTAATCTTTTTTGATCCCTTTGTATCTTGAATAATGATTTGGATCTTTGCTTCCTTTCAATTTTGGAACTGTTTGGATGTGATCATGATAACACAGTTCCAGTTCTTTCTTAAGAACTTAGTTGGAAATGGTGGAGTCACCCACTTCTTAAGTGACATGACCATCATTTCTTGGACTAGCTTCCTTAGTGGATTTAGGAATTCATTGTTGCCTCATTTTCTTTTTTATGTTGTCTATTTTTGCTTTATTTTCATCTTCAATTCTACCTATATTCGTGCAATTCTTGGCTAGATGACCAAGTTCTATACAAATAAAACATCTTATGGTGGTATCTCTCTTCGTTGTGTGATTTTTAACACAATTCATGCCAATGTGTCCATATCTCCACAGTAATGAAATCTACACTAGGTTTTATAGTCCCAACCAAATATTGCTTTCACAATTTGCTATGCTAGATTGAATGACTTGGTTCTGCAATCTGATGCCTTGTGATCTTGTTTCTTACATTTGTGATGCTTGGCTTAAAATTTTGGTTTCTCTTTACATTAATTAGCCTTGTGAACATGTTGATTACAATTGTAACATTTACCATTGAATTTTGCTTTACTATTACTCCAACATTTGTTTGATGTATGAACTATCTTACAATAATGATTGCAAGTAGGTCTTTGATTCCTTTGAGCACATTGTTTGGAGGATTCAACTTCTTCTTTGTACCCAATTCCTACTTTACATTTTTGTCTATAGAGATTCTACTCATTTAATTGATTTAGTTGATTCATGTCTACTTGGGATTTCATCATTTTGTCATTGATTTTCTTTTTAGTGTTTAGGTCATTTTTCAATCTTTCACTGATTTGTTTTTTAGATCTCATCTCACTTCTTATTCTTTCATTGATTTGTCTTTCAAAATTTAGATCATTTCTTAATCTTTCATTGATCTATCTTTGGCTCATGATTTCTTCATTTGCATCGGAGATTTGATCTATAAGATTTTCATGTTGAAGGGATTGGTTCTGAATCTCATTGTTTCTTCCATCCATTTCTTCTTTCATTTTGTTCCTTTGTTCCAAGATTTCACATAGTCTTACTGACTGAATTTTTTTTTCTCTTTTGAGCTTTCTTATTTCTTCTTGGAGGGAACCATTCTTCTCTAAGAGTTCTTTGATTGCATCATTTGCTTCATCTGAACTACTTGAAGGGAAAAGGTCTTCAATCTTTTCTTCCATGTACTGATGATCATTCATTTGATTTACAAGTTTCTTACTTCTTTTTAGAGATTGGGAAAGTTGCTCCTTAGCTTTCTTGAGCTATGCAATGGCCATTTCTAGATCTAGCTTTTCATTGTCAATTGCCTTGTCAAGTTTGAATATCTCCATTGTCCTTGATCTTGCTCAAGTTGTCAAGTTTTATCCTAAGAACCACAATTTTCTAATACCAATTGTTGGAAATATTCAAGACTATGCTAGGTTACTGAGAGGGGAGGGGTGAATCAGTAACCTCAATAAATTTACCAAATTAAGATCTTAATTGCAATAATCCACTAACCATTTAATTCATTAAATCAAATCTAACTACATGCATGAGAAACTAAAAACATAAAACATTCATGGCACTTAAACAAAATAATTTGGTGACCCAGAAACCTTCCAAATAGAAAGTAAAATTGGGTTGGGGATGATACCTACAAAACTTCAATACTACAACATAAAGTTGGCTTGTTAAGGCTTACAATGATCACTTCTAATGATCTACCCTGTTAGGAGTAATTAAGACTGCTAGGTCCACCTTGTTAGAGGTTTTACAAACATACAATGAAGTATGCACTTAGTAAAGAGATTTTACAAAAGACTATTAAGTCTACCTTGTTAGAGGATTTGGAATGGTTCACCTGTTAGAATGAAATAGTAGATCTCTGACTTAAAACTAATTTGCTGATAGAGATTCTTTGAATACTAATCACTTTTATGTGATGGATATGACTCTGCTACTCCTTTATTAATATGGCCTTACAATATACTTTGATATTGATTCACATTCACATCCTACTTATCATTTCATGCTTTCTTCCTTTTTCTCACACACATTTTCATATATATTTATTGCATAGATGTGATACAATACATTACTTATATATATCAATCCAATTTACAAAATTGCAAAGTTGGCTAATATACAAGTTAACACCAATATTACAAAGTCAGCTGAAATGAAGACACTCAAGTTCTGAAGTCTGACTTGGTGAAGTTCTAATACACAACGTCCACTATCACTACTATGCATCTTCATGCATTCAGTAGAAGTAGAAGCTCGGTCCATACTAATCATCTTAGAGTAGTCTCAAACTTGGTCTACACTAGTGACTTCGTAGATATTGTGTAACTTGGTAGAAACTAAATTACTCATTTACCATGACTTCACTCAGTAAAAAATAGCTCAGTTAACACTTACTTTGCTTTACATGAACTTGTTGAGATAATGGGTGTTGCACACATTGCATAATATTGTCATATTTTATTACTTTATTTTATTATGTAATGTTGTGCCTCGATGGACGTGCAACATGTAAATATTCCCATGGAATATTCTTGATGAGTTGTATTGTAACATTGTGATAATATTTCATGTAATTATTTAATATTGGGGAAAAAGAATTAAATTCCCAATATTAAATGTGGGGTCAGTGGGTTAGGTAGCACATGGTTTATTGAATAGCACTTAGTGGTTTTGTGGGACTTGCTACTATATAAGCAGCCACAATGGTAGTTGTTGTAGAGTAAGAGTGAGAAAGGAAAGAGTCAAGTAGGACAAGGCTTGACAGGTTAGCCAAAGGATCATTTGTGAAGGTTGGAAGCATGGCATGGGATGTGTGGATTCATCCTTGTTCACATAGTTTTCTTGATTGTGGCTATGGCCATGAAGGCTTCCATGGTTTTATTGCAATGGTATTTTTTGCTGAACAATACATGGTGATGGATGCTTTTGGAGGCTAGGTTTTTTCCCTCAATGAGGGTTTTCCCAGGGTATATCTTGTGTCACAATTTTGTGGGTATGTTGTCTATTCTCTTACATGTGGATTTTAATTCCATGTTTATTTTAGATCTATTATGGGTTATGTGGAAATGGTTATATTCTTTCTTGTCAAGTTTCCTTATAGAACTGCTAGCTTGGTTGAAGCTGCAAAGCTTGGTAACCACTAAACTACTCGGGTTGAATTGCTAGACTTCACACTGCCTAATTTTACTTAGTTTGAACTATTGCACTTCACACTAACTGAATTCACTTGGTAACCACTGAGATGCTCGACAGGAACTGTAAAGTTTAGTTGCTACTAAATTACATGGCAAACACTATATACTTTTCAATGAGCTTGGTAGCCATACATAATCTAAATAAGTGGTATCACTAATAACAAACTTGACTTAATGTCAATAGCTACACCACTGCAGATCTTAGTGTCGAGCCCAAGTTCATCAAAGGTAGAAGAAGTGATCCAATATGGAGATGTGAGCCTTGACGAAGAGATCATTTTGCCCAAGTATGATTATGATACCATGACTATAGAAAAAATGGGCATTTTGTAGCAAGCCCTAGCAAGGAAAAGGCATCAGGAAATGCTTAGAAGGGAGCACAAGAAAAAGCACAAACTACAAGATATTAAAGACATCTTATTTAGTTTACCAACTCTAGAATAGACCAAGCCACTAATGGAACAACTGGAAAATATAGTGGAGAAGGTTAGTAATGAAGACCTAGATACTAATGCAAAATTGTTAGAATGGTTGGAAAAGAAGTTCCAAAATAAAGTCAATGAGAAAATATAAGGTGATATAGCACTAACACAAGTTTCATTGGCAATTAAGGTTGAGGATGTGAAGAAGGTACTTGAGACATATTCTCATTGTACACTAAATTGTGCAATCCCTCACTCTTCACCCAAGAGACCAAAAGTCACATTTTGAGTCTAGAGAGCCAAATTACTACATCAAGTGCAAAACTAACAATGAATCCAACTCAAAGTGAGAAGCATTTTAGGGCATTTCTTCAAACACAGAGTCAATTAGTTATATTGGCAATAGATGAGGCCAACATAAGGGCCAAACTGACTAGCATCTAATAAACTCTCACCCCCCATATGGAAATTTTGCACAAGAATCTAGGCTATGTCAAAACCTTAATGAAGAAAGACCCAAATTTTTCTACATTAGATGGTCTAGTCCACCTTGTTGCAAAGCTAACAATCCAAATCAAGTCATTGGATGTAGCATGTGAGAACTAGGATGCAGCTCTTAAGATAATATTAGATCTCCATAAATCTTATCTAAACAAATACACAATAAGTGTATAGCCCTTTGACATAAGGGTCAAAAAGGGGTAGACATTTTTGTGGGGGAGAAATAGAGAAAAGGGGAAGAATGACATAAGAGAATGGGGGAGATATTACTTTAGGGAGATACAAGGAGAGTAAGAAATAAGAGGAACAGAGAAAAGCCAGAATCAACTAAGGGAGAGCAAGCATCAAAACATATCAAAAGTATCAGATGAAAGAGTATCAAAAAAACAACATGAATTCAAAGTGTATCAGTAAAGACACATTTACTCAGTAGGAGCAAAAAATTTTGGATATAGAATAGACATATCAACTTAGGAGGAGTTATCAAATTTTGAGGTATCTAAGTGATTAAATTTTTTTGACATTTTGAAGTTTTGTATATAAGCTGAGTTAAGATATGTTATGCTCATGAGATCAAGGATATTAATGTATATTCAAGTGTTTTTGACACTCATGTCAAAGGGGGAGATTGTTGATCTTAGATTGGTTTTGACGAGTGTCAACACACTTAAGTTATTTATTTAGTTCATCTTGAACTAGAAATACATGCTGAGTCATAGTGAGTGTCAAGTAAATAGTATATGTCGAGTGACACAGAAGTTGAGTAAACAATGGATGTCAAGCATTACAAGTGCCAAGTCATAGTAGAGAGATTAGTGTATGCCAAGCATTAGAGACTTCAGATGTCGAGTAAGAAAGTCTTGACATATTTTTTTGTAAAGGCGCAAACAAATATGTAAACCATTTTTGAGCCAACTTAAGATTGAACTTTGATATTTTGGAGATAAGGACTAATATCTAGTTGGAT
Organism: Cupressus sempervirens; assembly: GCA_028749045.1. Lineage (NCBI taxonomy): Eukaryota > Viridiplantae > Streptophyta > Pinopsida > Cupressales > Cupressaceae > Cupressus > Cupressus sempervirens. The sequence goes on from CM053790.1 coordinate 148,788,491, forward strand.
TCCCTATGCAATTACATGTAGCCAATCAAAAAATGAGAAGGATTAAGTGGAAAAATGGATGAATCTTAGCCTTAGATTCATACCTAACCTTAAGTCACTAAGTCTTCTTGAGGAGGACAAACCCTAAAATATTTAGAGAGAGAGAATGAGTGAGTGTGTAAGGAATTGAAGGAGTGAAGAGAGAAGTTTGCATGCACAAATAGAGCATTCATGGTGCCTTAGAAGTTATGAAGTGAAACAACATTGCAAAATCAGTTAGAGCAAAATAGAGGAAAGGAAAAGGATATAACAAAGAGACATCTGATTGAGAAGGACCAAGAAGACATTGTTTAGAGGTGATCTATTATCAAGAAAGAAAGTGCTAACCACATGATCAAAGTTGAGACATTTTAATAGGTGATTTTAGTCAAAATCTCTTAATAGAGTTGTCCTAACAGGTTGTATGCAATCCTCTAACAAGGTGCTTACTTAGTTGTAATTTAAAGTCATTTAGTAAGGCACACTTCTAAAAAAGTGTTGAAATCCTCTAACAAGGTGAAACCTAATAGTCTTTGTAAGCCTTTAACAGGGTAGACTTTTTGCAGGGTAGATCATGTTTCATGGTCAAAACATTGTAACCTTCTCTGGATACACTTTATTACTACAGTAGTGAAGATTTGTGGGTGTCATCCCCACCCCAATTTTACCTTCTCATTGGAGGGTTTCTAGGTTATCATATCTAGTGTCATGTGTGTATGATTGCTTATGTGTTTACATGATTTAGATGTATATTCTTTACATGATGTTTCAGTTTACTCATTGAATGTATGAGATGGATGTGAGGTGAAAGTTATTATGGGTACAAGTTTAAACTATTGATTCACCCCCACCCTCCTTAGAAGTTTACCTTTCCTATTGTAATTCAAACACCTTACTTGAACCAAAAAATGTGGTTTTCAACCATCATCAATCAATCACTTTTGAGGTTTTGTAGAAGAGTTATGTCGAGCATTAGTAGACTATAGAGCATCAGGCTATAGGAGTTGAGTCACAAACTATATCTATTGAATAACAGATAGAGGAAGATCAGTTGCATCTAGAGATAATAGAAGATGTTGATGATGAAGAATCCAATGAACAAAAATAATAGCAACCAAGATCTAAACCTATGTTGGAAAAGTGCGTATGGAGACATCATGTGCTAGAACAAATTATTGGTGATAAATATTCAAGTGTCATGACAAGAAGAAGATTGAAGAATGACACATGCATATTATGTGAATTTGAACCTAAATCTATCAAAGATTCTTTAGACAATGAAGATTGGATAAAGGCAATGAATGAAGAAATTAAGCATATTGAGAAGAACAAAACATGGACATTGGTACCTAGACCTAAAGGTATAAATTAAATTGGCACTGAGTGGGTGTTCAAAAACAAGCTGTATAAGAAAGATGAAGTCACAAGGAATAAGATAAGACTAGTTTATAAGGGATATGCTCAAGAGGAAGGGGTTGACTATGGAGAAACTTTTTCCCTAGTTGGAAGGTTGGAAGGAGTGAGGACTTTGCTTGCATATGCTACTTAAAAGGATTCAAAGTGTACCAAATGGATGTAAAATCTACATTTTTTAATGGAATTCTAGAGGAAGATGTTTACTTTGAACAACCTAAAGGATTTTTTGATCCAAACAAAAATAATATGGAATTTAAATTACAAGATTTATATGGTTTGAAGCAAGCCCCTAGAGCATGGTATGAAAGGTTGCACAATTACTTGGTGAAAATTGGTTTTACAAGAACCAATGATAATAGAAAATTTTATCTAAAAAGTGAAGCTGAAAATAAGATAATTTTAGCTAAAAAATTTGTTGATGGTATCATATTTGGAGGAAAGGATTCATTGAGCAAGTCATTTTCTGATCAAAAAAAAAAAGGAGTTTGGAATGTCAATGTTTGGAGAGATTAAATTCTTTGTTGGTTTATAAGTTTATCATATGAAAAAAGGTGTTTTTATTACTCAATTAATGTATGTCAAAGAAATCTTGAAGAATTTTTGTATGGAAGACTCAAGACTAGTTGGAACACCAATGGTGAATGGATGCAAATTGTTAAAGAATGATGATTATGTCAATGTGAATCAAACATTGTACAAGTCTATGATTGGGAAACTATAATATATCTTACATAGGATACCTATCATTGTGTTAGTTGTAGGAATTGTTACTAGATTCTTAGCTAATCCTAGAGAAAATCATATAGTGGCAGTAAAAAGAATATTGAGATAATTGAAAGGAACAAAAGACCATGGCCTATGGTACAAGAGAAGTGACAAATTTGAACTAAAAGTTTACATAGATGTTGATTGGGTAGGAAATATTGATGGCAAGAAAAGCACAAGTGGAGGAGCTTTCTTCTTGGGTAGAAGATTGATTTCATGGACAAGCAAGAAGAAAAATATGTTGTTGTGGAAATGACTTGTTCAAACATTGTATGGATCAAGAAATTGTCAAAAGGCATGAAGGAAGATATCACTGAACCTATTGTAATTTATTGTGATAACACAAGTACTATAGACATATCAAAGAACCATGTGATGCATACAAAGACTAAGCATATTGAGATCAAGTATCATTACTTGAGAGAGATGGCGCAAGAGAAAGAAGTGAGACTAGAATATGTGAACACAAAAGATAAGTTAATTGACGTAATCACTACCTAAAGATTCTTTTGAGTATCTAAGAGGTAAGTTAGTGGTCATCCCCCTACCTAAAGAAAATTAAGTAGAGATGTTGCATTGCATCATTATTTAAGAATCATAATATTATGAAGATTGATGCATGAGGTCAAACTTTAGGAGCTTCCTAAAGCTATGAAAGTGAAATGAAAGACAGTGACATATTAGTAGTTGAAGCTACAAGGAGTTAATGGGGTGATGATATTGTTGTATCATTCAAAGCAGTGACATGAAGATGATGTGTTTATGGTATGTCTTTTACATTGTTTTCAAATAGAGAGAAATTAGTAAGATAAAGTTACTATAAAAGTTATTGGTTCAAAGAGGGAGAGTATTACTAAGAATGATTGTTATCACGATGTTGACATAAGTTGAGGTTTATATAAAAAAAGTATATGTACTAAGTTCATAGAGGGATTATTATGAGATTGATTGAATGGGAATTAGAATGAAACTAAGAAATGGAGAAGACAAACATAGAGGGAGCAAACAATATACAATGTTGAAGCTTTTTGGATTGCATTGTAACTAGTTATGTTTGACTAGTGTTGCCATCAATGCCAAAGAGGGAGGTTATTAGAAACCATAATTGGAACAATTCTTATATTTCCATTGATGTCAAACCTATTGGAGAGACATTTACTTATAGTGTAGAGTGCAATTTCACTTTATTGATGAACATAATTTGAAAAGAAGAGATCATGAGATGACCTCATGAAAGGTTGAGTTGAGATGTATTAAGTATCATGGAAATACAATGGGCACTAGATAAGTTAGTCCTTAACAAGATAATGTGTTTTTCAATCAATACATGAAGTGTAGAACATAGTTGGATGAAGCTAAGAGTTGGAACAAGATAGTTCAAGTCAAACACTAGTTATTACCAAGCAAATGTATGGAGAAGTGTAGTATTGGCTAAGTGAGCATGTTGATGCTAAGTGAGATAATATAGTGATAGTCAAGTTACACAGTAGTGACTGAGCTTAAGAATAAAGTGATTTTTGAGTGACAAAAAAAATAAAATTTTGAGAAAGATTTGATTTTGAGGTTGACACAATTGGAATTTTGAATTAGTCAAAGCACATAGAAGATAAGAATTGATGAGTTGGCATATTTAATGCATAAGGAGATTTTGTTACATGATCAAAGGGAAGGATTTGATCAGAAGTTTCTATAAGAGGAAGGAGAACAAAAAGATGGAAGGATTCAATTAATTTAACCTAACCCTAAGATCAACATGTTGATATTGTGGTGATTGGTCATGTAGTTTATGCATATAACTATTTATTCTTATATTATTCTAGATCTATCAAAACCTAACACAATGGTGATGTTTAAGTTGCAAAAGATCAAAACTATTTATTTAAGGAGGGATAAGGAATAAATTTTAAGGTTAGTTTGTGGTTGATTGGAGATCTTAAGGAGAAGTTGTGAAAAGGAGAACAACATAGGTGAAGTGTGAAGAGTTTGTGAAATGTGATTGCTTCAGGAGATGCTAAGCAGATCAATGATGGATATGTGAAGGAAGTCCATTTATTGAACCAACAGATGAGTGAATGAAGATTTGAATTTTTAAAGTGATTTGTACATTACAGATCAAACCTACTATTATATTCTAACCATTGTATCAATCCAAAATCTTTTAATCAAGCTTGACCTAACAGTGATTTTAGAAATCCTTTAATCAAGGTGACATTCTAATGGAATGTTCTAAAGTCCTTTAACAAGGTCACTCCTAATACGGTGATTAAATCTTTTAACAATGTAACATTTAATAGTGCATTGCATAACCTTTAATAGGCTTTTCTCCTAGTCGAGCTCACTTCAAAAGAGTAAAAATTTGGTAGCATGTTACTTGGTGGTTTTTCCCATATTGGGCTTCCATGTTAAATCTTGATGTCAAAGTTTAATTATCATTTGTGGATTTTATTATTTTGTATGCTATAATTTATAGTAGTTTTTGTACTAGCAGTTGGCACATACAGAGACAGAGAGTTAAGATATTGCATGAAATATTAAATTTTTGATGTTATGCTATAGAGACCAAGTTGGTATTTGAGTTTATTTAAGTTATTTGAAGTATTTAAATAAGTATTTAAAATCTCCCCATGACATGGTTCTCTCACAAACTTTATCCCATTTCTCAAACACGCAAACCCTTCTCTCCCAAACTAAAATTCAACTCTCCAGTTGGACTTAGGTCACAAAGATTCCTCACAATGGTACCAAAGTGCCTACACAAACCTGAGATAGAAAAATATTTCGAACAAGCCAAAATTTTGCAAACTCACCCCAAACTTGGAGACTTGAAAAAATGTTGCCAATGTAAATTGCCTAAGGAAAAGATCCCTACTGGAAAAAGAAAAAAGAAGGGGTCTCCATTTGCAATGGGGATATGGTGTGAAAACCTCACAACAAATATTTTCAAATAGTTGAATACAACAAGATCATGTATTCAACCCCAAAACACCAATTTATTCAAATTTTACAATTAGTCCTAATTAGGTCTAGTATCCCTAATTGTCCTTGTCTGATGAGTTTTTGAGCAATAAATTTTGACTCCTTGAACATATAGAAAAACTAATGATAACTTCAAAAACCCATTTAGGTGGGTCCCACCAATGGATCAGTAAACCAATTTCAATTGCTAAGGTGTAATAGGGCTATCAATTCTAGGATATGAAGAAACTACTCTTAAAAGGATTTAAATAACTCCAAATCCACTTGAAACACTTTTTTTTTACCCACACACCTCCAAATACAATAATATTTAGTGCCCAAATTTCTCAAATTCAAACCTATGTTTAATTCTTCTCTCAAACACTCACTACCTAGACTATCATATAGGGATGTTAGTTTTTAATTTTCACATTAGGCCAAGGAATTCATTAAAAGTTTATCTCCAAGTTTTGAATTCTTAAACATAACCCCAAACTCTAAAAATTTACTGAAATTATATTTTTCCAAAGGTCACACATGAAGAGTTGGGGACATTTTAATGTATAAATTCTAGACAGTCAAGGGTTTAGAATAGTAATAAGTATTTTCCTTATATCTCCTAAAAGTGTGAATGTATCTCACTCAAACCAACAAGGTTATTCAATTATCTATGCATCTATGTGGTTGTAGCAATCTACTAATTTGTAAAATTCATATATAGGGAATTAAATGCAAGAAAAATTACAAATCAATTGAAAGAAAAGAAAAAACTCATTCTCATGTGCCAAATATTCAACAACCTTTATGCCTTGACAAAAAGAGGCTTATTTAACATTTGTAAAAAATTTCCAAGTGATATTTGTAGAGTTATGGAAGTTAGCATGAAAATAACATTAAAAAAAGGTTATAGCATCCACAGAACAAATAACAAAACTTCCATATAGATTAGATGAAAGGAAGTGCAAAAGGGAATGCAAACCGAAGGGAGAGCACGCAACAAGCCTCCTTGATTATGTAGATGTGTCCAATGATGGGGATGTATGATCAAAAGTGCTTTAAGCCTTCAATGCATAAGAGCCTTCAAAGGGGTAAAATATGGTTTATGGGGTGAGTATGGATTCTTGCATGGTAAGGGTGAGTTTTGATGATTTGTTCTTCAAAGGGACATTATAAGTTTACATGAGAGTTTGATCATTTGTGAGAGGTGAAGGGTCCAATTTATAGGCTAAGGGGAAGTGAGATGGAGGGTCAAGATGAAAAGATGGAGGTTTAATGGGGGAGGGATCAAGTGCAAGGAAGGGAATGCACATGGATTGTGCTTCTTCAAAGCCATAGCCTTGTGACAAGTGTCACAAGGGGATTGGATAGGGGAAGAGGGTCAAAGTGGGTGGTCAAAAGGAGTTATGATGGAGAAGAAGTATGGAAGAGAGATGTAAGAGGAATTAAATGGCCATTAATACATATAAGAGCCATTAATTCTCTTGGATAGGAATATAAGAGGATGGGGGAGGCTTTTTGACACAAGGATGGGTAGATTCAAGAGGAATAAGTCCAACTTAAACTTATGAACATCCCCTACTTAGAGTTACACATGGAAGAAAAATAAAAATAAAATAAAAAATAGAGAACCAAAGACTTGATTACATGCAACCATACAGATGTAATCAATTAACTTTCATAAAAGAAATCCAAACATGCCCAACTATGAGGCCTTCTGGGTTGTGGCCATATACAAAGAATTATGAATTCAAGTCCAAGATCACATCTTTACTTCTTCTCTATGATCTTCTCATGATCTATATTCTATATAATTTAACATAATGTCTTGATTTCATAATGATTTCCTACATCAACCTAAGCTCTTTATATAGCCAACTAAGCCACAAGTCAACTAGTCAAGCATTTAATCACATTATAGGTCCACCTTGGAAGAGTAAACCAAAACTATATCAAATAGGAACATAACTCAATAAAAAGTTACATTTAGGTCCACCGATGACCCAAGAAAATTTCTCTATCTTAACAAGATCCCATTTAATCATAAAAAACCATGGAAGATGAAAAACTCCACACATTTCACAAAAACTAGCAAAAAATTGATACTCGAGGAAAATGACAATATCTCCCAACGCTGATTGAATTAGGACTTGAAAACATTAGAAAAGGTAGTAACTTAGGTCCTCTTCAAGTACCTAAGTGAAAAAATGTTGATTCATTAAGGATAATTTTTCATACATCATGAAATTCATGCACAGAAACCTGATGCAAAAACTGGCAAAAAACTGATGCATTAAGAAAATGGCCATATCCCCCAAATCATGATGAGTTAGGACTTACACCATTGATGGATGGTATTAATCTAGGCCCTCTTAAATCACTAAAATTAGAAATCTCTTAATATTTGAGAATAATTATTTACATGACTTGCAATAGGAACATAAAAACTAAAAATATAGCTCCAGCAGCAATGCTACTTCACAAACAACAAACTGGTAAGGAAAATGTTTTTGGTTGATGCAATATTTCTCCAAGACCCAAGATGCTCCTAAATTAAACACTTGGGATTAATAAAGACCTGATGTCCATATCAAGCACTACTCATTTTCTAACCTAGATCATAAAGATCCAACTCAGCTTGTGTAATCCAAGAACTATCTTCAATTGGCTTGTCTTTCCACTTAACTAGGTATTAAAGGTAGTTATTTTCTCTAATACTCTTGCTTATCTTAGTATCCAAAACTCTTTCAATTCCTTTAGCGTACTTCTTAGGATAATGTGATCTATTAGCCTCTTCATGTTCTGATTCATGGTACTCATATATGTCTATAATGTTGAATATTGGTGAAATATCCATATCCTCTGGTAGTTCAACCTCAAAAATATTAACACTTTCAAAATTCTTTAGAATTCTATGAGTCCCAAACTTCTTCATTTTTATATTATTGTAAGTTCCAACTGGAAATTTATTCTTCCTTAAGTAAACCATTACTCCATCACCAACTTTAAAAGATTTGTCTTTATTTTTGATCCACTTGTTCCTTATATAGAAAATTACTGTTGTTCAAGTTATCTTTGGTTTCTTGATACATTTTCTTTATGAAATCAACAAATTCTTCAGCCTCAGAACTCCTATTTATTTCCATGCTCAAGTCTCTTAATTATATAGTTTCCTTAGGATGAAATCGAGTAACAATCTCAAATGGTGTTTTCTTAGTACTTCTATTTATGGAATTATTATATGCAAACTATGCATGTGCCAAAACCAAATCCCAATTAGAAGGCTTATCTCCAACAAACATCTCAACAAATTACCCAAGCTTGTGTTCACAACTTTAGTTTGTCCATCTTTTTGAGGGTAAAATGTAGAACTAAACTTCAACTTTGTATTTAGCTTCTTCCAAAGTGTCTTCCAAAAATAACCAGTAAATTTAGTATATATGCCTGAAACAATAGATTTACGAAAACTGTGCAATCTTACCACTTCCTTGAAAAATAACTAAGCTATATGTAATGCATCAGATGTTTTCTTACAAGGTATGAAATGAACCATCTTTGAAAATCTATCAACCACAACAAAGATAGAATCATTACCCCTCTAAATTCTATGTACACCAAGAACAAAGTCCATACTAATATCTTCCCAAGGCTTATCGGGTACAAGAAAAGGTAAATAAAATCCCAAATTATGACTAATTCTTTTTGTTTTTTGAAAAATTCTGCAACTTCTTATCATTCTTTGCACATCCTTATAAATCTATAGCCAAAAGTATCTCTCTAAAACTAATTTTATGATCTTATCAATCTGAAAATGTCCAGCAAGTCTAGCACTATGTTTCTTCTTCATTATGTTTTCTATCATAGATCCTCTAAGTATGCACAATTTAATTCCTTTAAACAAGATGTCTTCTTGAATGAAATAATCAACCCATTTATCACTTATTGTTTTTTCTTTACAATATTTCCAAGGTTCTATAGAATCAAGATCGGTCTCATATAAATGCTTCAAATCATCAAAACCAAGTACCTCAACTCTCATCTCTATCAAAAAATTTCTCCTTTGGCTCAAGGCATAATCAACTTTATTCAACTATCCACTTTTATACTTCAATGAAAAGGAAAAAATCTGCAAAAACTCATCCCACTTCATATATCTCTGATTCAACTTATGTTGACTTTCCAAATACTACAAAGCTTTATGGTTAGTATACAATACAAAATTTTTAGGTATCAAATAATGTCTCCATTTCTTCAAAACTTGAACAATATCATAGAATTCCTAATCATAAACTAAATATTTTCTCTTAGCATTATTCAACTTCTCACTAAAAAAAGATACAGGTCTTCCTTCTTGACTCAAAACAGCTCCAATTGCACTTCCACTAGCATCACATTCAACTTGAAAAACTTTACTAAAATTAGGCAAAGCAAGTGTAGGTAATTTTGCAATCTTTTGTTTCAATGTTTCAAAACTTCTTTATGCTCCATGTGTCCATTTGAAATCCTTTTTATCTCCTCTCTTAGTTTTAGTCATAGCATTACAAATAGAACTAAATTTTTTGATAAACTTCCTGTAAAAACTTGCCATGAAATGATCTTACCTCTCCAACATTCTCTGGTGTAGGCCAATCAAGAATAACCGTCACCTTTTTGGGGTCCATCCTCAGTCCATTAGTTGAAATCAGAAAACCAAGGTATACAATTTTTTCCTTCATGAAGGAATATTTCTTCAAATTAATCAGCAACTTTTCTTCCTTCAATTTCTACAATACTTGTCTTATATGCTCAAGATGTTCTTCCTTACTCTTACTAAACATCAAAATGTCATCCAAATATACAATCACAAATTTTCCCAAAAATTTCTTCATAACTTCATTCATCAACCTCATGAAATTAGTAGGCACATTAGTCAAACCAAAGGGCATAACCAATCACTCATACAATCCTTCATTAGTCTTAAAAGTAGTTTTCCATTCATCTCCTTCCCTAACTCTAATCTAATTATAACCACTTTTCAAATCAATCTTTATAAAATACTTTATTCCACTCAACTATCAATTATGTCATCCATCTTAGCCAATGGAAATTTGTACTTCACTGTTATCCTGTTTATAGCTCTGGAACCAATGCACATTTTCTATTCTCCATTATTTTTAGGTGCTAACACAATAGGTACTACACAAGGACTCAAAATTTCTCTAATTATACCTCTCTCTAGTAATTCTTGCAACTTCTCTATTTAGCTCAATCTTTTCATCAGGTGTCAATCTATGTGGTGTTTTGTTAGGAAAACTAGCTCCAAGTATCAAATCCATACAATGACTTATACTTCTCATAGGAGGAAAACCATCAGGTACATTATCATAAATGATGTCATGAAATTTAGTCAACAAAGGTTCAATCTCACATGTATGTTCCAATTCATCTTGTTTCTCAGTCTTTCTAGGAATCAAAGCATAACAAACATTATGTTCTTTCATTTCCTTTGCAAACTTATTACCCTCTACCAAACATAATTTGACTGTAGTATAATGACTTTCATCAAATTCTCCACCAAAGGAAACAATATGTGTTTCTTTCCTTCCAACCAAGAGTATATTAATTCAATCTACCAGCATTCAAAGCTTTTCTATCATACTACCTAGGTCTACCCAAAAGAATATGAAAAAAATCCATAGGCATAATATCACAAAAGACTTCATCATAATAATTCCTAATTTTGAATTTGACAAGGCATTGTTCGCTTACAAGTAAATTATTCTCCTTCTAGATCCAAGCAACATGGTAAGGTTTAGGATGTCTCAACCTTTGCAACTGTAACTTGTTCATTAGCTCTTTGGATGTCAAATTATCTAAACTTCCACTATCAACAATTATCGTCCAACATTTTCCAGCAATCTTACATCTAGTTTTGAACAAAATTCTTCTTAGAATAGATTCCTCATCAGCTTCTTTATTCCACAAAATCCTTCTTAACATCAGGTTCTCACCATTTTTAGGTTCATTGGGTGTTTCAGCAACTTCTTCATAGGCTATTTTATTTCTTCTATTACCTCTAATCTTCTTTCTAAAGTTAGTACATTCAAAGGCCTTATGTCCTTCTTTACCACATTTATAACAAGTACCTCTAAACCAAGATCTCTCTTCTCTTTTTCCACTATTATTATTCCTAGTGTAACCAGTATAACTACCTCTAGAGTAATTACCTCTTTTAGCAAGTTCATCTTTCCATTCTTTATCTTGCATTGTGCCATTACATCTACTACTTTCTTCATAGGTTCTACCTCTGCTTCTTTGAAATCGGCCACCTCTTCCTCTATGCCTTTGATCATGTCTCTTTGACAATCTTTCTTCAACTTTTAAAGCAAATTGATATACCTCTTCCACACTATCCATCTTAACATAACTGATCTCATCTTGAATTGATGCTCTCAGGCCATTCAGGTATCTAGCCATTTTCTCAACTTCATCATCAACATGTCCAGATCTAATATCCAACTTGTAGAATTCCTCAGTATATTCCTTCACACTCATGTCCTTTTGTCTCAATTTTTTCAATTTTCTCAACAAACTAACTTGGTAGTTTGCTAAGAGAATCTTCTTCTTCATCTTTCCAAGCATCTTCATTCCATATTTCGATATTTTCTTTTCCTCTCTTTTGTTTGTTAGTTTGCAAATGATCTCACCAAAGAGATGCATGACCTTTCAAATTCCTGACTGCAATCTTAACCTTCTTATTATCAAGAGTACCTTCATACTCAAAATATTTTTCCATCTCAAAGATCCAATCCAATAATGCATTAGTCTCAAGTCTTCCATCATAGTGAGAAACTTTTACAATAGGTTTGGAATTAGCTTAAGACAAAACTCTTAAAATTCTTTCCTCATCTTGTTTAGCTCTAGGTATAGGTTTAGGATTAGATGATGCCTCTTCTTCATCATTAACATCTTCAATACATGCACCTCTTCTCTAGGCTGTCTCTACATCTTCAGGTCTGGTTACAATCTATCTCAACATGTCTATTATAGCATTCTCAGCATTTCCTCTACCATGAACCATCTTGATATTAGTTCCTACAAGATCATAACCTTCTACAAGTTATAAGTCACATTTTAGATCTACCACCCTAAAACCAATCTAATAAGGTTCTCCATGATCCAATCCTCAAGAAAGAACTCTGCTCGGATACCTCCTGATGTAGGGACGAGCATATTCAAGAGGAATAAGTCCAACTTAAACCTACAAACATCCCCTACTTAGATTTACATATGGAAAAAATATACAAATTAAATAAACAACAAAGAACTAGAGAGAAGATTCCATGCAACCATATAGATGTAATCAATTAACTCTCTTAAAAGAAATCCAAGCATGTCTGGTTGTGAGGCCTTCTAGGTTGCGGCCATATACAAAGAATTATGAATTCAAGTCCAAGCTTGCATCTTGCCTTCTTCTCTAGGATCTTCTCATGATCTATCTTCTACATAATATAACATAATCTCCTAATCTCATAATGATTTCCTACATCAACCCAAGCTCCTTATATAGCCAGCTAAGCCACAAGTTGGCTAGTTAAGCATTTAATTACATTATAGGTCCACCTTGGAAGAGTACACCAAAACTATAACAAATAGGAATAAAACTCAATAACAAGTTACATTTAGGTCCAAACATGACCCACAAATATGTCCCTATCTTAACAAGATCCCTTTTAATCATACAAAACCATGCAAGATGAAAAGTTTCACATGTTTCATGAAAACTAGCCAAAATTGATACTTGAGGAAAATGACAATATCTCCCACCTCTGATGGAATTAGGACTTTTGCATGTAACTAAAGGTATTAATTTATGTCTTATTCAAGTCCCAAAGTGTGTAAAGGTTGATTCATTAAAGATAATTTTTCATTCATCATGAAAGTTATGCACAGAAACCTGATGTGAAAACTAGTAGATAATTGATGCATTGGGAAAATAGTCATATCTCTCAATTCATGATGAGTTATGACTTGCACCTTTGATGGATGATAGTACTCTAGGCCCTATTCAATTCCTAAAATGATAAATCTATCAATCATTAAGAATAATTATTACATGACTAACAATAGGCACACAGAAACAAAAAATATAGCTCCATTATCAATGCTACTTCACAAACAATAAACTAGTAAAGAAAATATTTTTGGTTGACGCAAGATTGCTACGAGACCCAAGATACACCTGGATCAACTTTTGACTTTGGATTGGATTAGAAAGTCTTAACCCTTACTTAAATTTGTACACATGTTTAGGAGGGGGATTAGGATTGGCTTACAAGGGATTACGAGGCAAGTGGTTTGGCATTAATGAGATATGTTAATTAGCTAGCTAAGCTGGGTTAGTGTGGGTGAATGAGTTGGATTTGGGTATTGTTAGGGATTAGGAATGGTTAGGGTTTTTGGGTTGTTTTTATTAAATGATTTATTTAATAAAATCTATGTGGGATTAAATTAAATAGATTTGTGTATTTATTTAATTTAAAAGAGGAATAGGGATTTAATTGATAATTAGACTTTGGGTTGTCATTTGGTTTTATCAATTGGACTATAGTTAATCAATTGAATTAATTAACTAGGGGATGATGATAAATTAATTAAATATTTAATATTTAATCAATGATGCCTTAGGAGATGACTAAATAGGATTACTTAAGTGATGTAATTAGATTTAGGTGTCTACAATATCAATCACTTTTTGAACATGGTGACTATTGGGGAAGAAAATTGTAATTTTTAAAAGATAAGTTCCATTAGCAACTTTTTGACAACTGGCATTTTTTAACACAATGAATTTGTAGACCCCTAAAATATTTTGAATATGCCAATTTAGAATTACATATGTGAAAACCATCAAAGGAACTCTAGTTTCATCCTATTGAGCCCTTTGACCTATCATGCCCAAAAATTGGGGTAAAAACACAACAACAATATTTTGTTTTAAAGTTAATAAACACTATGTTAAGCACTTACTACATTGAATATGTTACAAAAAGTTGAAAAGGATTGAAGTGAGTTTTTATTTTATTTCATAATGATGCTGAGTGAATAGCTCAAATGTATTGCACCATCACGGGACCTTAGGTTCTTGTACTACAGGAACACCTAGTTCAAGTTACACAATTTGGTTTGATAAAGCTCTAGTTAAAGTGTGACATCATATTCAAGAAAGCATTAGGGTTCCATAGTTCTTAGGTTAAATTTGAATTAATATTTTAGGCTAATTACATAAGAAACATTAGGTTTGGCATGATTCCATATACTCCTTTCATTATGATAGACAATTCCCTAGGTGAGCTGATTCTACATCTCTTAGGAAGTGATCTGAAACCTTAATATTGGTTCCCAATTAATCATAATTTAATGATAAAACTAATAAATACATTTAAATATTCATCATGAAATTAAATACTATATACATTTTATCCCTACAACACCTTCCTATTTCACTATCGAGTCACCTACCTAAGACCTCTTCATTTACCTTCAATTTCTATGATCTTAACAATTTGAGTTAATGAAAACATAATAAAATATTATAAAACCTTGAATAAAATAATTTACCCAAATAATATAACATAATATACTTTCCATAATAATTTAACTCACCTAATATTCTAACATATGAAATAAATTTAACACTTAAAAATAACCGTTTTAACCTTACCTTTATTAACCTTTTTAAACTAACTTGCTAATTTAATACTAGACATCACTAATAAAATCCTAAACAACATCTATTCCTAACTTTATTAACACTAACTAACCCTGCTTAATGTACTAATCAACAATAATAAATACTAACCTAATCCTAAGTAACCCCTAACACTCTTCTAACACCTAACACTTAACATGACCCTACCCCTTGCCTCCTCCCGTTCCCCAAGGATTGGGCAGTTTACCAAGTGCAGATACATGGTCCCCCACACATGCCACATACTACCCAAGACCAAAAAGTCATCCCCTATTTGAAATGCATGAAAGGGGTTATGTGCAAGTGTGTGTACAAAGGGAAAATGGAATTTAGAGAAATCCTTTTTTTGAATCTCTCATATCCTACCAAGTCAATAGACCTAGTACATATGGAAGGGAGTGATAGGTGATGTCATCATGTTGAATGCCTCTTCTGAGGGAAAGAAAAGTATATGGAATTAACAAGTAATGTTTTATACCATTTTTTTTTTTTGTAATAGTTAAAGCAAGTTGACCTCTCCCATCCCAACTCCACATGAAAGTGTACCTTCCTTGGTGGTTGGGATGGAGATGAGTGGAGTGTGACATCAGCAAGATTAAATGTAAGGATAAGGGAAATGAGATATGTTTTAAAGATTTATAGGTGAGGGTTGTGAGAGAGAGATAAGTGTAGGATAAATTAGATTTTAATTTTAATTTTTCTTTTTTTTTCTTTGAACTGAATTTTAAAAGAATTTAAGTGAGTATCTTTAGAGAATATTCCCTATCACTTTTTTTTGAAAAAAAAATTCTCATACAAACTCCATAGAGCCTTTTAGCTCAAATATATGGAATTGTATTATTTATGTTTTCTCCTTTTAAGAAATGTGTTTCCTTCCTAGGAGCTTTATAGTGGCATAGTGTATTGATATTTATCTATTTTATTGAGTGTTTTTGTAAATGTAATATTGATATAAATTTTATATCAAGTGAGGAATGATTTTAGGTATTTTTCATACATTGCATCATAGGGTATACTTCACTATTTTAACAAAATTTATACTAGCTAAGGTTTTAAGTGCAAGTAAGATGAATGTGTCTTGATTGAAATATTAGTTATATCTCATGATCTTAAGGATGAATGTTTACATCTCTAAATTAAATAAATCATATATCCACATTCTATAACAAGAGCTTTCAAATACAATGAATTAAATCCAAGATTTCATGGAGGAAATAGAGAGTATTCAACTTGAATTTTTTTGCAAAGCAATAAACTTAAAAGTAAGACATGATTTTCAATCCAATAATACTTGATCACATAACTTTCTTATTTCATACAATAACTACATTTCTATTTATCAATATTGAAGTTATGACATTTAATCCATTCATTTTCAAGATGAATATACAATACAATAGGTGGTATTACAATGGAGAAATCTTTAATAAAATGACATCAAGGACACCATTAGTGCCCCAAAACATTTTTTCTCCATCATGATGACCTATCCAAGCAATCTATAAAATACAATAAATAACCATGGAGAGCTCACCTCCCATCCTAGGCCCCAAAAGGCTACCCACCAAGCTAGGAGAACTAGTAACCAACTAGGTGACATTTAGAACCAAAACACAATGACATAATTCAACACATTAATCCCATCCAAGGTATGCACAATAGGTTTCATATTGAACCTATGACTAGGGAGAAGGTGGATTTTTCTAGATAAGAGAAGTCAATGAAGGACACAAATCATATGCCTCTTTCAAGACTACCAAAATCACATAAACTTTCATTTCTTTCTCTCCTTATTTCTCCAAAACAACTCATTTTTGTATTGACAAGCAAGGTCCCATAGCACCTTGCTTCCTCTCTCTTCTCAACATGAGAAGAGACTCTACACTAGCTTGGAGTCAAACTAAAACCTTCTCCCATAAATAACTACTTCTACCCTATTTGAAGGTGAATAATGCCAACACACCCTTCACAATTTTCCCAACAAAACAAAGAGGAGAAACATGAAACAAAGAAAGTAAAAAAACCACAATACTCATCCCTCACATGATACAAAACACAAACATGCTAGAATATGCAAGACATTTACAATATTCCAAACTTGACTTCTCTAAATGTAGAGAATGGGTGAACAACCCTCAACTCTTACAAGGGACTCTAAATAGCCTCTAAACTCACCCACCAAAAATATAAATAACTCTAATCTTGAATCTAAGCCTCCTATGACCATTTCACTTTCCCCTTCCATCAACCCTTTTGCAAGGGTGTAAACTGTAAGGAAACTTGCAAAAAGGAATATAATTGTTTCTACATAACCCATAATAGATCTGAAACAAATATGTAATTAAACATTTACATGCAAGAGAATATACAACATATCCATAAAAATTTGTGACACAAGATATACCTTGGATAACCCTCATTGAGGGAAAAACCTAGCCTCCAAAAGCATCCATCACCATGTATTATTCAACAAAAACATCATTGCAATACAACCATGGAAGCCTTCAAAGCCATAGCCATCACCGAGCAATCTATATGAACAAGCATGAATCCACACATCCCATGCCATGCTTCCAACCTTCACAAATTCTCCCTTGGCTAACCTATCAAGCCTTGTCCCACTTGACTCTTGCCTTTTTTTCCTTCTGTCTTCTTCTCAATTCATACCCAACAACTACCCTTGTGGCTACTTATATAGTAGCAAGTCCCACAAAACCACCAAGTGGTATTACATAAACCATGTGCTACCTAACCCATTGACCTCACATTTAATATTGAAAATTTAATTATTTTCCCCAATATTAAATAATTACATCAAATATTATCGCAATTATACAATACACAAGTATATCTCATGGAAATCTCTACATGTTGCACATCCATCTAGGTACTCCTAGATACAACATCACATAATAAAATTAAATAATACAATATAATAATATTATGCAATGTGTGCAACACCCCTAATCTCAACAATCTCCCACTCTTTGTATACATTGCATAGGGTCAATCTGTAGCCACATAAATGAACAAGGGAACAAGTCCTCCTAGCACATCCACCATAATGGATCAAAGTACACCATGTGCTCCATCTTGGTACCCGCAACAAAATCAAAGTATCTAGCATATCAGACATGAATGATCTCATCTCCTATTATGCCACTACCACTAGACATACATAGAAGTCATCCGAAGAGAAGACTACCCAACCTATTACTTTAGAAGATCATAAAATCCTATACCATTTGAAATACCAAGCACAAAAACCTAATCCAAAGGTAATCACATGTATCCACAATTATAAAAATATCCATAGCTAAAATCTAACCAATCTCAAATCCAATGTAAGCAAAATTGAACATCCAGGAAGATAACCAAGACCAAAGAGAAACCATGCAAATTATAACCTATATCATGTCCTTCTACACACACCTTTAGATGTAAACTAAGCAAGTATGATCTCCTCCATAAAATCCCAACAAGAATCCATAACAACACCCAAACCATATGACCAATGATGGATGTAAGCCTCTCACAAGAAGATCAAACTCATAAACCATTCCTAATCTAGGGAATATGCCCAATATAATAGCGAACCCAAACTTAACCAACATAAAAACATATGAAAATAAAGATAACCAATTCTAAATCATCTCTCAAATGAACCCTCTAGAACTAACTCATGTACCATAGCTCAAGATCCATAACCATGAAAGACAAGCATAAATATAATGCACCTGAGATAAACAATGGGCTATACCTCTCAAGTAGAAAACTATCAGGTAGACCAAGAGTGGGGAATGAGAATGTTCATCAAGATATCCAAGTCTCCAACCAAGAATTATTTTTAAAAAATCTCCTCTCAAGTCCATATTAGGTGAATGCCCTTCAGACTTTCTACTGAAACCAAATAACTATCCCAAAAAATACTTCTCTAATCCAAGAGAAATTAGCATCACTGTCATCTCTAAGTATCCACAAGCACTTGTAACCAATCAATCCACTCCAACTTCAAATGAAACATACAAATATCATGAAGTGTCCATATTATGATCAATGTACTCAATACTAAGAAACTAAACCAAGACCATTGTCAAACTTCCAACCATGGCCTCAGGAACATAAATATGATGACATGATCTTACCATCTCAACCAAAGAGATAACATGCTCCATATGAACATAATATAACATGTCAATACTCTAAATGTGTATCAAGAGTATACCATGGCATAATAATAAACCATCCTAACTCCAAGGATAACATGTCAAATGAAAGGATAAACCACACCTTTACCAAGAACCCCATTAGTCCTCAAGATGCAACCATCTCCACACACCATGAAGAACCATCTCCACATACCATGAAGATAACTAAGAACCCCATGAGTCCTCAAGATCTAACCATATTCATATGCCATGAAGATAACAAGTGCACCATGCAAATGTCAAAGGCACTTCTACTGCAACAAGATTTAGGAAAAACCTCCAACATTTGCAAACACTCAATAAATACATCAATGCCAACAACTCCCACTCAGTCGTGGTATCAAGTCATCCATGACATCATCAAATTCATCTCCTACATGTAAAATCCTCTAGGTCTATACTCACACAACCAAAGTGTTAGTACCAAGTGAAACCAAGATCTCCGAACCCAAGAAGAAACAAGCCAAGCCAGGAACTAATCTTACACTATCACCTCATCACTATCACAAGCTCACACTAAACCATGTATCCAAGCTATCCATGACATCATGATGAAAAACCATCCTCTAACCATGGAAATCAACCAAGGCATCAGACCATCAAAGAACTCAAAGTGCACATCGTGAGCTCCTCAAAAGAAACCAAATAACCATGATCCTCAACTAAGAAGATATACCACCATAAGTAAATCAAGAATCCAAGCTAATGAACATCAAGGATGTACCTCTGTATCCAATCATGTCATGCCAAAATCCATGGCACCATGATCACATCCTTGAAACAAGCATCTGATTCTCAATATGTCCAACCTATCAGCATAAAATAGTCAACCACAATCTTTCACTATGACTGTACCTTGCAACAATATCTCATCCCTTCTATATGAAGAAAAAATTAGTAAACAGTGTGAGTTATGGTATAGACAACACAAATCCAAGCCACCAATCTAAATACGCATCAATAATGAAAGATCAATGGGCAAAGACAACCCATATCTAAGCCATAAATGCAACTTGTAAGTTTAGACCACTTACAACACTGCACAACTTCTAGACCCACCAAGTCATCATACATTTCCAAACCAAATACTAATAACCATATCATCATGAGACCAATCTAAAATATTAATTGAGTATACAATGACATCAAATCTTAAATCTCCAAACATACAATATCATAAACTCACAATACTACCATAGTCAATAAATACCATAAACTTTTCAAATTAATATATCACTAAATAAATCATGTCAAACCTGCACTGAATCTAAACCAATGTGCAGAGCTTTCCAATAGCTTTCTGTTGACTATTTGAAGTCCAAAATTTGACTCCATATGCCCAAGTTATGCCCTAATTTGTGCTCAAAATAGGTAACATCTAAATTTTAAACTCTTAAAACTTGAAAAAATGTCAAAATTACATAACCAAACCTATACCAAGTTGTAATGCTCTGAATTATCTTTCCAACACCTATAAGAAGTCTAAAATCTAATATCCTAAGAGAAAGTTATCGTCATTTTACTAAGATAGACTTTTTACCATTTTTACTGTGGTTTTTTTTTTTTTTTGTGATGAAAATTTCAACAAGATCAAATTTGATTGCCATCATGGGCTAAAACTAAAGAAATCTTTCATTTCTTCTGAACATGGCAAAACTAAGGCATATTATATATCAAAATTTATGGAAACGTCGACCTAGATCCAATGGTGAGGTTTATTTTTACCTAGGAGGTCATTTCTACAAGCTCCTCCTAAAACCCTCATTCAAATGAAACATCCAAAAAAATCTTTTGACCAACAATTTCACATGCCCAAATCTACCAACATCCCATCATAATGGCAAACCCAAAGCCCTCATATCTACAATAAACAACTTATATATCTTACCCTTTTTTTTATCCTCGCATGCATTCCCATGGATTTAATCTAGGTTTACAATAATAAAACCATAGCTCTAATACCACTTGTAAGGAAACTTGCAACAAAGAATATAATTGTTTTCACATAACCCATAATAGATCTGAAATAAATATGCAATTAAAAATCCACATGCAAGGGAATAAAAAACATACCCACAAAAATTTGTGACACAAAATATACCCTGGGAAACCCTCATTGAGGGAAAAACCCAGCCTCCAAAAGCATCAATCACCATGTATTATTCAATAAAAATACCATTGCAATACAACCATGAAAGTATCCAAATCCATAGCCACCACTGAGCAATCTTTGTGAACAAGCATGAATCCACACATCCCATGACATGCTTCTAACCTTCACAAATGCTCCCTTGACTAACCTGTCAAGCCTTGTCCCACTTGACTCTTTCCTTTTTTGCCTTCTATCTTCTTCTCACTTCATACCCAACAACTACCCTTGTGGCTACTTATATAGTAGCAAGTCCCACAAAACCATTAAGTGGTATTACATAAACCATGTGCTACCTAACCCATTGACCGCACATTTAATATTGAAAATTTAATTATTTTTGCCAATATTAAATAATTACATCAAATCTTATCACAATGTTACAATACAACTCATCAAGTATATCTCATAAAAATATTTACATGTTGCATGTCCATCTAGGTAATCCTAGATACAACATTAAATAATAAAATGAAATAATACAATATAATACTATTATGTAATGTGTGCAACACCATAATCTCAACATAAACTTGGGTAACCTCATGGAGATGATCCATTTTCACACAAAAGGGAAATTGAGATATTTTAGAGGTCATAAATGTTGCTAGGAAGTTCTACAAGAGTGGAAAAGGTTCCTAACCCATACACATACCACTTGGACACTTGAATTACATTAAATTTGGCTTCTAGGATCAATTAATGATCTACGTAGGTGGCTTGAAATATTTTATCTTCAAAAATCCAGGATGTAATCTTTCCACTAAACCTTAATTACGGAAAACTAATTTAGGTTACTAACTAAATAAGTCTTAGGTCAATAGGTTATATTGCTAACCCTAAATTGACATGTCAGTACACAAATGCATATAACAAGTGTCAAGTGACACCATAATATTTACTTTAACATAACATTTGACATGTCACAAAATATAGAATGATACACACATTCATATTATGATATAAATTAAACACTTAACAATGAGGTTTGAATCACTTTATTAGATTCAACCTTAGTCTTACAGTTTACACATAGGGTCAATAATTGATACTCCAATTAATTCCATGGTTAATTATCCTTGACACTCAATTTGAATATCAACAGTTAGACACCATCACATTCATATATTTAAACCAAATTTGCATAATAATATTGAACAAAACATTAAAAAATTTATTTAAATAACCTTTCTCATTTCTTCACACATATTTAATCATTACTAATTGCATAATTAAAATATTGGCATATTCATAATTCTATATCATTTAATGAAATACACCATCATAATGCATGTCTACACATAAAACATTAAATAACATGATTAAGCATTTATAAAGTAAATCATAACATGACATAAATAATATAGATAGTGTTCAGTCGATCAAATAATATCTCAACATATTGAGTCATAATGTATCAAAATAAAATGTATATGATGTGCTATGATGGATCAGGGTGAGGCCTCACATCCTCCCCCACTAAGAACGAACTTCCTCATGGAGTTCATGAAAAAGGTATGGGTACTGTAATACCCCAAAATTGGCTCATTGCCATCTCAACCAATTACGGTCTATTTCTGACCAATCCTAAAGTCCTATTCCACTAGGAAAATTCTTATTCTACTACTCACTACTTGACTTAATTGTCAGATGCAGAAAACCCTAATCTGCATTCATCATGCTTATTATTTAATTCCTATAGTATTTACTCATATTAGTCACATTAAACCTATTGATTAATATTTAATTTAATTACTAAGTATTTATACTTTAATTAAATTAAATTATATCTTAAGGCTAATGTACTATGGAATTAAATTTATTTAATTTAATAAATACGCCTATCTTGATTAATTAAATGTAATTATTTAACTAAACGGCAAAGGTATTTCTAAGCAATTAAAGAAAATTATTTAATTAAATGGAGTACTTACTTCTAATTAATTAAACAAAGTTATTTAATTAAATGGGAAGCCATTCCTAATTAATTAAATACAATTATTTAATTAAATAAGAAAAGTGTCTCTAATTAATTAAAGGATTATTTAATTAATTAGAAAAGGTAATTATGAGAGCATATCTCATTTTATTAAATTGAATATCTCTCCAAAATCCTTCTTCAGTTCAAAAAGGGAAATTCCCAGTTCACTATTGATCAAAAAGGAATTAAATCAGTTAACTCCTTATTCTACTCAAATTAAATTAGTTAACTCCTTTTTCTACTCAAATTAAATCAGTTAACTCCCTTTAATTTAGGAATCTTCCTTTATGACCGAACTTCATCTTCAATCCTGACCGTTGATTGAAATCAATCTCAATTGTTGATGGATTCCAGGAAAGTCTATTTAAGAGACCCTCATCTCTTCATTTTGAGGGAGGATGAATTAGAATTTGCATTGAATTTCTGTTGATATTCATACTCACATTTGCTCATATTTTTACATACATCTTGCATTCTTAGTTTAAATTCATCTAGCTTAATATGCATACATTTTAGCATAACTTTCTTTTACATGTTTTTAGATTAAATGTGCATACTTCATTCTAGATTAATCTGCATTCTCATATGGATTAGTTGCATTTTCTTTCAAATCCTTCATTCGTAGAGGGTCTGGTTGCTTAAACACCTCAAATCTGAGGATATCTAACAAGAAATTCCCTTTAGATAGAAGGCAACAGGTCATCTTGCCAGCTGATTTTTAGATGAACAATCAAATGTTTATTTCGAGATGAATCCGCATATAATGACCGTGTTGAAGTGTGTGTGTTAGCAGAGGCCACATATTCATGCATACAGGTACTATGATCTCATCTATGTTGCATCCTCCCATGAAGATGTGACCTCATCATGACAATCCCACTTGACCCTAACATGGTCTAGATCTCGGCCTCAAAGCTCTAGGTTCCATTAGGCAATAACACAAATGGGCTCCAATGCTAGTTATCTATCTGAATCTATTTGTAAGGCATCCCAATCTATAATGTGAGACTATATATATATATCCTCTAAGTACAAAAATATGAAACACATCATGGATGCATGATAAGATAGGTGGAAAATCTAGATGGTAGGAAACTGGCCCTATCCTCTTTAAGATCTCAAAAGGTCCAACAAATTGATGTGCCAACTTAGAGCCCTTTCCAAATCAAATCAAACTCTTGTGTGGTTGTACTCTCATGAAGACTATCTCTAACTTTATACTATATACTCTTGATTAATCCTCTTAGCATCAATATACTTCTTCTAGCTATCCTGGGTCTCTCTAAGGTGTTGTCAAATCAAAACTACTTGTTCCATTACTCTAACTCTCTAAGAACCAATAGATACTCTATCCTCAATCCTATCTCAACTTAAGGGTGTTATGCAAGGTCTTCCATATAAGGCTTGATAAGGTGGCATACCTATAGAGGAATGGTTCCCATTATTATAAGAAAACTCAACAAGATATAGGTATTCCTTCCATTTGACCTAATGGTCCATCACATACATGTGTAACATATCTTCTAATACTTGATTCAGTCTCTTGGTCTAATCATTGGTCTAAGGATGGTATGTTGTACTAAAATTGAGCCTAATACCCAATGTTTTCTATAGTTCTCTCCAAAAGCATGATGTGAATAGTGAGTCTCTATGTAAGATGATCTTATAGGGAATATCATGAATTCTAAGAATGTCCTACAAAAACACTTGAGTTGTGTCTCATGTTGTAAAAGTAGAATGCAAGGGTGTGAAGTGGGAAACCTTGGTCAATTTTTTGACCACCACCAAAATTAAATTATAGTGATGTGTAGACATGGGAATAGCAATAATAAAATCCATAGATATAGTATCCCACTTACACTCTTCAATCTCATGAGGCTTAAGAAGTCCAACAGGATGACAATGCTCTGCCTTTACCCTCTGGCACCCAAGGCATCTCACAACAATGCTTGCAATCTACACTCTTATGCCTAGAAAATGATATAACTA
The DNA here is from genome assembly GCA_028749045.1 of Cupressus sempervirens. Taxonomy (NCBI): domain Eukaryota; kingdom Viridiplantae; phylum Streptophyta; class Pinopsida; order Cupressales; family Cupressaceae; genus Cupressus; species Cupressus sempervirens. The sequence continues at coordinate 148,813,699 of CM053790.1, forward strand.
CCTCAAATCTATATGTAGCTTCATAACACTAGGGTGCACTACATAAGGTTCTTTGTGAGCCTCAAGTATAATGAGCTCATGCAAATCCCCAATGGAAGGCACATAGATACATCCTCTATGATGCAAAAGTCCATCAAATTCCAATGAATACTCTGAATACTTTTCTTCTAAGGGTTTCTAAGAATGCACCAACTGACTAACTTTTGTATATAGCTCATCTTTTGGAAAATTATGTATGATCCACTCTCAAATCATTGCAAGCATTCATAGATGAAAGTTCATGGCACCTTCTACTTAAGGCATTTGCAACCACATTCTCCTTTTCCTTGATGTAATAAACATCAAAATCATACTCACAAAGGAAATTCATCCACCCTCTTTTCCTAGCATTAAGGTTCAGTTGTATGAATATGTACTACAAACTCTAATGATTAGAATGAAGCTCAAATCAATAACCTAGAAGGAAGTACTCCACCTCACTAAATCATGTATAGTTTTTGCAAGCTCTAGGTCATGAGTAGGGTGATTAATTTCATGGGTCTTCAACTTTCTAGACTCGTAGGAAATAGGCCATCCATCCTGCATAAGGATTGTCCCTATACCATCTAAAGATGGATAGGTGTACACAAAATCCACAGAAGGATCTGGCACTGCAAGGATCGATGCACTTGTGAGGACTCTCTTGAGCTCTTGGAAATTTTTCTCACACTTCTATATCCATTCATACTTCTTCCCCTTTCTCTAAAGATATGTGATCAGGTGTGCCAATCTAGAGAATCCTATGATAAAGTGTTGATAATATCCTACTAGCCCCATAAAACTCCCCACCTTAATGACACTAGTGAGTTCTAGTCAATCCATAATGGCCCTAATATTTGATGGGTCCACTGAGACCCCATTGCTTGATATAACATGACCCAAATAATGTATTCTAGGTCTAAAGAATTCATACTTTGACAAGCTAACATACAACTGGTTTTCTCTCATCTTCTACAACACTTACCTTAGGTTCTTCTCATGTTCCTTCTTATCATGAGAATATATCAAAATATCATCAAGGAATATGACTACAAACTTATCCAAAAAGGTATAGAATACTCCATTCATGAGGCTGATGAATACAACTAGAGCATTTGTGAGGCCAAATGGTACCACAGTGAAATTGTAGTAACCATACCTCTTACAAAATGTAGTCTTGTGGATATCAATCTCCACAATCCTCAACTATGATAACCTGACTTCAAATCTATCTTCAAGAATACTTGAGCACACCATAACTGATCAAAGAGATCATCGATCTTGGGAAGTGGGTACTTTTTTCAACTACCAATAATCAATGCACAACCTAAGTGATCCATCCTTCTTCTTCATGAAGATCACTGGTGTACCCCTAGGTGACACACTAGGTTAAATATACCCTTTCTCTAAGAATTCCTCCAACTAGGTCTTTAGCTCACCAAACTCATCAGTAGTTATCCTATATGGTGCTCTTGATACTAGCTTGGCTCCTACCACAATATATATGTAAAAATCCACTACTCTAGGTGGAGGCATACCAGGGAGCTCTAAAGGAAATACATCTGCAAACTCATGTAGGATAGGAAAATCATGGAGGGATGACTCCCCCTCTTAATACTCCTCTCTATCACTAATGATGATAGAAAACAATTAACATTCCTTTCACATGCACCACCTAAGCTACATAGCGGAAGTCATACGAAGAGACATTGGTCTCTGCACTTCAGAGATCACCCTAGGAATCCCATGCTCATCCACACACTCTACCCTTTTCTATTGATAATTAATCTTGGTGTTGTGGGCATAAAGTCAATTCATGCCAAGGACAACATTATATGAACGTAGAGGGGTAATGCATAGATTAGAAATCATGTACATGTCTCCAATCTAAATCTAAAATTTTTGAACCATGGAACTAGCTAACACCTTGGCTCCTAGGCTAACTCTACCTCCCAACTGACATCATGTCTAACTGTCACTAGCCTACAATGCTCCACTATAGATGGAGATATAAAGGAGTCAGTAGCTTTTAAATCAAATAAAATAGCAACTAGACTACCTTGTGTCTACATTTGGCCTTGATAACTATGGCTTAATGCTCAGCCTAGTGGTTATCAAGTGCTATAAACACTCTAGGATCTACCTATATCACCAATTGTAGGCTCTGAGGTAGCCCCTCTCTGACCACCAGATGACTATCCCTACAAACACTCTCTATCTATGTAACCCATGCCACCACAAGTGTAGCACAGTCCCTGAGTATAAACCTATACACCTTGTTCTTTGGATTTCTTTAGACCTCCAATCCTACTAGATCCACTATAATCAACCCTAGAGGACCGTTGAGTCCTCACTAGCTATGAATGTGGGGCATGTTATCTCTAATCTCATTTAGGACCCTATAACCACCACTAATTGGGCTTAGAGCCTTGATATCCCTATGATAGTTTCTCCCTTGATTCCAACTATGATTTTTGTTGTTTGAACTCTTGGCCCTTATAGGGCCCTATTGAGTGGTTCATATTCCCTTTCTAAGGGGGTCTCTATTGCCCTAAATTTTGGGTAGGGTTTGAGTTCTAAGACTGATCCTAAGACTCTTTTCTACCATGAATGTCCTCAATGATACTACTATATCAACTACCCATCTAAAGGTAGTAAGGAATTCCAAGCGAACTATACCCTGAAGAGAGAAATTAGGCCCATAATGAAATGATGGATACGCAGCTTCTTGTAATTAATGTATTTGTGAGAATTTGGCTTAGGCTAGAATTCACTCAAGACCAAAGAACTCAAACACAAGCACACAGTAGACCAATAGAGAGAGAGTATGATCAGAATGATGATATTCATTCAATATGCCCACGTAAGAGTACACTAGGACTGCCTATATATAAAGGCCTCAAGAGAGCTTCTAGAATACATAGAAGTCAGCATCATGATAAGTCATACAACTAGGCACATGTCCACTAGATGTGGGTTATCCTCCATTAAGCACGGAATTAAGTGTGATGATGTGAGGATAAGCCTACAATGGTGTATCATGCAAATCAGTGGTGTAGACAACATGTGCTAAATGAGGAGTGCAAATAACTGTGTTGTCAACATGACAACTCAGTGAATGATGCAAACTCCTATGTTGTGGACACCATGTGCATAATTAGAGTTGCGTAACTCATGAGAGTACACACTTTTCTAAGTGTATCACCTAAATAAATAATAAAATAATGCAAAATAATGCATTAACCTAAGTGAACTTAAGTAAGTTTAATAAGTAAATACTTATTTACATGAACACCCCCCCTTAAGTGAGACTTAGGGGAATACCCTTAAGCTTACGACATCTAGGATGCAACGTAGAATGGGTCCCGGCTACTAGGCCATGTTAGGTACCCATGTACATAATGATATGCAATCTCTCATAAAGCATAAAAAGAGGAAAAACCTCATGGGAAAAACCCTCCCCCAAAAAGAGAGATGAATAGGTATGCATGGATGGATGGAGTAATCAAGACCCCCCCATTATGACATACATCCAGTATATACATAAAAGAATGATGAAAAGAGGAAGAGAGACAACATAGGCTCCCCCTTGAAAGAAGAATGTCGAACAGTGACTGCTCCAATGAAGAAGTTGATCCAAGATTATAGAGTGGTGTTCCTCCCCTTAGGAAGAAACAATGCCAAAGGTACAAATGATATGCTTCTATTGTGCATGGAAAGAATCCCATGGATAAGTAATTTCTCTAAAACCTGCTCAACTGACTAAGGAACCTATCCCAAAGAACTATCTATCTCTATAACTAATGAACAACCCCGCTTCAACTGCTGATCATAAGTATCCATAATCACTTCAACCTATGATGATCAATCATGTAGAGAATAAAATAGAGAGTCAAATGGAACCCTCGTGAACACTAAATAAGGTACTTCTACATCAAGAAGAAGAGACATATCATTAATACTATCCCCCAAATCTATCACTGAACCTGTATTTAGAAGATTGGATGTACCCTATTGTTCTGGACCTATCACTATGGCTATGTATGAATGTGGATTGAACTTATGTAGTGACCTCTCACTACAACTATTGATAGGACCCCATGTGTCTAAATATATTGAAGCACTATCACTGGTGTCACTATCAATTTCCACACAATATGATGTGTGGAGAGGAGTAGAGGATAAGCTGGGTGAACTTTCCTCAAAGTGAACATCCTTCTCCACAAAAATATGATATGTCTCTAGATCTAGAAGTCTATATGCCTTCACATTGTCTTCATAACCAATGGAAGTAAAAGGTCAAGGTGACTATGCCTTGCAACCCCTGGAAGATCTGTTTTCCCACACAAGAAAACTGAAGACTCTAAAGTGTGTCACAATAGGTTTTTTGTTGCACCATGCCTCAAAAGGATTTTTTCCATCTAAGGTTGGATGAGGAGAATGATTAAGAATGTGAGTGGCACTAGAGATTGCTTCGACTTCTAATGATGGATCTAGAGACTTGGCATGGATCATGCAACTTGCCATATACATATGAGTTTGGATCCTCAATGCTGCAATATCTATCTTATGTGAACTAAATGTTGGTGGGTTCTAAAGATCAATTTTTTCGAGTCTACAAAAGTCCTTAAGTCTTGTTCACACACATTCTTCCATTGTGCATTCAAAGAATTTTGATGGCCTTTCTAGATTTTCGTTAAACATGAGTCTTGAAGTCTAGAAACTTGTCCATCACTTCATTCTTGTTATGAATAAAGTAGACCCAAGTGAACCTTGAAATATCATCAACTAAGGTAAGTATGTAGTGACCCTGGCTGAATGCAAAAGGACCTGCTAATACCATGTGAACCATCTATAGAACACCTTGTGTTCTTGAAGACTTCCCTCTCTATAACTTCCCCTCTAGATGCATATCCACTAAATCTATTGAAAATTCACCCTTTAAAAAGTTGATTTGAGGTAGACCTTTGACCATTCGATATGTGCAAAGTTGCTGAAGATAGCGAAAGTCAAGATGACCATATCGCTCATGTCATAATTGCATGTTTGAATTTAATTGTGATAACAAGGCCTTTGAAGGAGACTTGGGCACAAAATGTGAGAAAGAGTATAGCCTTTTGTTATGATTCACTTTCCCCACTGCAACCAATGAATCATCTTTAAAATTGTGCACCTTTACTGAGTCTAGAAGGAACTCAACTCTATGTCCATCTCTAAGATGAGTGATTTGGTAGATTGATAGGAGATTTAAACTTAGGTTTGGAACATAGAAAACATCTTGACACTCTCCATTTTCCATTTTCACATTTCCTTTCATTTCAACTTCCATTTTGTTATCATCTCCCATGAAGATGTGTGTTACTTTTGATTGCTTCATTGAAGAAAAATCCTCCTTTGAAGAACCCATGTGATATGAGGCACCTAAGTCAAATATCCATTCCTTTGAAGAGTTTGAATTTTCCATGAGTGCTTGCCCTTTGCCCTTTGAATCTGAAGAAGACCCTTTATCCTTATAAGCATTAGGCAATGGAACATTATGTCTCTTCATGATGTTGATCAACTCATCAATATTTTTAAGATAACACTCATGTTCTTCATGATCCAATTTCTTTCAATAAGCACACTTCTTCTTCTCCTTATTGTTGTCCCCTTTCTTGTTGGAAGTCGAGGACTTGCCTTGTTTATTGGATTGTGGTGTTGTCTTTTCTGCATCCTTAGATTTTTTCTTCCACTTCTTCTTACCCTTTCCTTTATTTGAAGACTATCCAAATAAATTTTGAGAACCCTCATTGGCCACCCATGCTTTAGACTAAGGTGATTTGAGAATCCCCATTGATTTCAACTTCTTTTCTTCATCATCCAATAGTTTAGCATATTCATCAAAAGTGACTTTCTTGTAGGCAAACCCTAAGGTAGTCTTAGATGTGTTAAAAGAAGATACAAATGTGGAATATTCTAATAGCATCTTGTTATGTATGAGATAGATCAATCTGTCATCTTTGATAGAACTTGCACAATTAATAAGCTTTCTCCTTAATTCATTCACCTTGATGATGAAATATTGTATTGAATCATATGACTTATGATCTAAAGATACAAGCTCATCTTCAATTTTGAAAACATCCTCTTCAAACACTTTACTATAAAGGTTTTCAAGGGTGTCCCAAGCTTCTTTGGATGTAGAACACTTCTTGATTTGATACATGATCTTATCATCAACCCCCAAACATATATCACCTAGGGCTTTCCTATCCATTGCTACCCAAGCTGAAATATCACTTGTTGAACCTTTATTACCTGCTGGTTTAGGAAGAGTACCATCTATATCACCTAATTTAGTAGTGTAAAATGAATACTAACTATTAAATGAAAGCATTAATAATACTAAACAAGCCAACACTTATGATAGGATGAAGGTTATCACCAAGAAAGGAAGCAAACCAAGAATGGTAGGCTCCTCATGGCATAACCCTTGATGAAGTGGATTTGTCCCTGATAAGAGGCGATGTATGCTCATGTTGTGCTCAAGCTTCCAAAGGGTGGGAGGTTTTACCAAATGTTTTTATGGATGAGGGATTCAGACAATGGAGGTATCGAGGGATTTCAACATTATGATGGTATTTTGGTAGTCTTCAAGCTCTCAAAATAGCATTATAACATTGCATGAATAGTGGATTGTATTTGTGAAGGGAGAGGGTTTCATTTATAGGCCAAGGGGTAGAGAGATGGATGGTCAGGATGCAAGGATGATAAGATGGTGAGGGAGGGTCAAGATGCACTCAAAAGGAAGTACATGGATTGTGCTTGTTTGGCACCAAAGGGAGGTGACAATTGTCACAAGGGAGGATGAGTATGCATGAGGGATGTAAGAGTCATTAAGGGAGGTGGAAGAGATATTTTGAGGATGAGAGATATTTTGAGGATGTGAGAGGTGTAGTTGATTTTGTTGACTTTGGCTTGGGTTAGCAAGTCTTAACCCTTGCTTAAAGTTGTGCACATATTTAGAAGGGGGATTAGGATTAGCTTAGAAGGGGAGTTAGGGGGTAAGTGAGGTTAGTATGGGTGAATGGGTTGGATTAGGGGTAAAGGTTGGGTTTAGGGATGTTTTAGGAGTTTAGATATTTTATTAAATGATTTATTTAATAAAATGGGGGTATGGGATTAAATTAAATAGATTTGAGAATTCATTTAATTTAATAGAGGAATAGGGATTTAATTGATAAATTAATTTTAGGTGATCATTTGATTTTATCAATTGGACTATAGTTAATTAAATTAATTAATTACCTAGGAGATGATGATTAATTAATTAAATAGTAAATATTTAATCAATAATGTCCTAGGAGAAGACTAAATATGACTACCTATTGATGTAATTAGATTTAGGTGTCTACACCATCTACATATTGTGAAACTCCATTATACATTAAGTGATACCACATTTTTATGGACCATGTAGCATAGTTATGAGGAGTTAATTTAGGAAACTTAAAGTTTCCCATAATGCAGAAAATGAAAGAAAAGAGCAAAAAAAAGAGAGCACAATACCAAGAACACCCCCCTTTCACTAAATCAAGAAACCCCCAAAAATAGATGCTTTGGGCACTTTATTAGTAGTGCAATTACAATGGACCACTTACCAATTTTGGCATTCATGGACTTTTGATTTTTCTTGTTACAAACTCTTAATGGATTACAAATCTAGAACTTTACAATGTGCTACAATTTTGAAGCAATACAAAGCAAAGAAAGGCCCTATTGCTGAAAGTGACACTTTTGTCCACACAACCCTACAATCTAATACCAAATCTAGAAAGTAAATGAAAAATAACACACTTTAAAAAAATAAGAACCTATTTTCAACTCCAGATGTGCCCGTACGAAGCATTTGAAGTTGCAAAATGTAGGATTATGTAGGTACAATTGCCAAAAAACAAAAATTCTAAACAATTCGTGCACCAAAACTAGAAAATAGCTATACCACTAGAAAGTTTATAAAATTTTGCCCAATTAAAAAAAAAAATTGCACCTAATTTGGAGTTTGAATGTCTAAGTTATGGCCTCTCGAAGTTAGACTGCAAAAACCAAAATCAATCTGGAGAGGGGTTGCATCAACAAATGACCAAGTTAAATTTGACAGTCATAAGACCATCATAGTAGTTCAATTTGGCCCTTAAATGACGATCAGATGACCATCAATTTTAAGCTCATAAATTGGAAGATGTCAACACACCTTCAAGCCTTTAATGATGTTAGTGATGACATTAGTTGTATGGAATTGTACAGATCATATGGTCTGTATGGAAAAATTTGACGTGGCTAGCTGACAATGTGATGACTAGGTGCTGATGTGAGCAATTATGTGGATGAATAAAATTTTGCCATGTGTCTCAAGCTACTAACTATGCTCATTGAGTAAGATGCCAACTATGCTACTAATGCAGATCTTGTATGGAGGTTGATGTGGCCTCTATCAATCATAGCTGAATAAGGCTCTATCATGTGTCTTTTGTGGGCTAATGATACTATGTCACGTGTCTTAGTTGTATAACATCGGAGGAGTTGGATAATGCCGTAGAATCTTTAGAATATGCTGCCAAGATATGGGTAATGCAACCAAAAAATGATAGCTCATGGCTAGAGATCATTTTTCATTATCGACGGTGAGAAATGCAGTGAGCGGGGGGCCAGAAGTGGAGTAGTGTGCCAAATTTCCATGAAGGCAAGCCAGAAAATGTATTACATGTGCCACGAAATGTGGGGTTTATCCCACATTGTTGGTGGGATAAACCTAGACTTTATTTATATGAGGAAACTCATGGGCTACAATGCAAAGTGAAGCCTGACAGATGTGGGGCAGCCAAGTTGTGTAGGTTGTTCATCGAGTTTGGCCACTTTTCGGTATGGTTGTGGATGGACTGCCAATTTTCCAAATGCGTGAGCCTGTATCTATTGTATTGATTACTACTATGTACGGTCAAATTTACTGGTCTAATTTGAATATTGAGCCCACATATTTAATAATATCCCTACAAAAATAAATTAATATTTCAAAATTGCAAAGCCAAGATCTGACAACCCAGGTCTGCAAAAAAAAATTCTCTGACAACACGAAGAAATTAATTACAAAAATAGTGGTTTGAAATATAAATGCAGAGACTAAATAAGTCAGATCTAAAAAATAATTAAACAGATCTGAAAATGACCATACCTGAACTGCAAATTGGGGCCTCTAGGTTCTTATTTGCAAAAAAAAATTGCCTCATGATCAACTTTCACCCAGCATGAGAAAATTTATAGTTGATCTTCACTGAATCAATGCTCTAGACATAATAGTGAGGTCAGATATGGCTCTAAACACTCCTAATTTTTGCAGATCCTCTAGATTCAAGTTGAGTTGTTGAAGCATGAATGGTCTCGAACAACTATGTGTAGAGAATCTCCCTCAACTCTGATACCATGTAAGAATTTGGCTTAGGCTAGAATTCACCCAAGACCAAGGAACTCAAACACAAACACATAGTAGACCAATAGAGAGAGAGTATGATGAGAATGACAATATTCATTCAATATGCCCACTTAATAGTACACTAGGAGTGCCTGTATATAAAGGCCTCAAAAGAGCTTCTAGAATGCATAGAAGTTAGCATCATGATAAGTCATACAACCAAGCACATGTCCACCAGATATGGGTTATCCTCCATTAAGCACAAAATTAGGTGCAATGATGTGAGGATAAGCCTACAATGTTGTATCACGCAAATTAGTGGTGTAGACAACATGTGCTAAATGAGGAGTGTGAATAACTGTATTGTCAACATGACAACTCAATGAATGATGTAATCTCCTATATTGTAGACACCATGTGCATAATTAGAGTTGCGTAACTCATGAGAGTACACAAACTCCTAAGTGTCTCACCTAAATAAATAATAAAATAATGAAAAATAATGCATTAACCTAAGTAAACTTAAGTGTAATAAGTAAATACTTATTTACACCAATAGTATTCAACATAAGGAAGGAGCACAAGAAACTAGCTCTCATATTGTGCTACTATGAAGCCCCTCTACTATAGAGAATGGAACTCCTCTATTTTCTTCTATTTAAAGTGCTTGAAAAGATACCTCTCATGGAATCTAGCTAAAAATGTCTCCCATGTGACGGTGTCAATCCTATGGACTCTTCCTACTACCACCAATTGGAGGAATTCTCCTATAGTAGATGGACTGCAAGTCATGCCTTTAGATTACTCCCATAAGGGTGTAATCCAAAGCACCATTGCAGACTCTGTAATAAAGCCTCCACTACTACCCCATCTGTGGAACCCAAAATTAATGGTGGTTGGAGTTGTATCAACTCCCTAATGTCATGTCCTATATATCTAGGAGGTCTATTGGGTGGTGGCTCTAACTGATGCATTGACTCACCCTCATGATCACCTTATCCCTCAACCTACCTCAATTGGAAACTCCTACTCCTTTCTCTAACATCTATCTCACCTCCTCTGGGTGCCTATGCTTCCCCTTTAGGAATCTACTACTTAGCTTGTACCATGGGTGGCAACCTCTACTGAACTTCCCTAGTCAAGTTCTATTCAATGTTGAGGGTGGGGGGAAACTATCCATTTTTTTGACCCAACCCCTCACCCTTCTAGGATATAGAGGGGAGATATAGGTAGGGGCCTATCTAGTCTATACCCCCTCATCCTCCTTTTTTGCATCACTAGAACCAGAACTAGAACTATAGATGGGATGGTCAGCATGAGTCTCAGTCTCCCCCCATCCTTGATCTGATCTATAGGGCATCCAAAATATCCTAGTTAGGGTTCTATGGTGGTGTTGGTATTGGAGATGGTGGTCCACCCCCCTATTTTGCCTCAACACCTGTAGCTCTACTATAATCACCTAAAAAGGGTCATCTAGACTATTAGACCCTTTCTCAAGATTTTGGCTAAATTAATTAATCATTTCCTAGGCCAAATTGCTAAAAATCAATTAATTTGATTATAACCTATAGTTTGACTATATTATCCTAAGTTGATTATTTTATTAAAAGAACTTGTTCCCTTTTAATTGAATAAAAGGCCCCATTCTTCTAACCCACTCAATATGCACAAATAAAGTCTTTTTTTCTATTTTCAAATTAAAAGAAAATGCTTTTTGTTTCACATGAAAAGTCAACTTCTCTCCATTGGTTGACTTGCTCTTGCACATGGATCATGCCAAAGTAAACTCTCACTCTTGATCATCCATCCCTTGATTTTGATCTCCACCATCCATACACCCTTAAAAGGAAGAGCTCTCCCCTTTTCAAAGGATCTACACTCTTGAGTATTGTTATGTTGCAAGTTTATTGGTTGATCTTCTTGAGAGCTTGTGGAGAACTTCTATCCTCTTGTCTACTTCTTTCATATACTATAGCTTCTATTTTGCAATAATCTAGCTCACATAGTTCAACTAGCTTGGATCTTGTAATACTCTCATTTTTCTTAATATAATTGCATTGTGCATTGCATGCTAGTTTAATCCATATTTTCATTGCATATCTTAAGAGTTCTTGTGGATACTTTCATTCTTGCTCTTGTCTTAAGAACCTCCTGTTGCATGGTTTACTAGCAAGGGTTGTGCTTTGAAGGCTCAATTGAGAGCTACTCACATTTCCTCATGACACATCTTTACACTCCATGGATAGGAAGCTCTAACCTAGCATTCAAATTTTCCAATCCATGGGATCACTTGAATAGAAGGGTTTAGAGTGTGATACTTTCTAAGTGTAAATTTTTGGCACCCACCGTAGCACAAAACACTTTGGTTTTTCTCCAAATCTACATGCATTTCCTACATTTTCTATTCACTATTTGATCTTTTATTTTTATAGTCATAAATAGTAGGCAATACATTCTTAGTATTGTACTACATTTGTTGGTACTGTAAGGCGATTCTTTTCTAGTAAAAGTGTTGCACAACCATACTAAACTATATCAACCCTGTATAGTAAGTTGTATCACACGACTATAGGAAATAATATCGCATGGGAAAAAAGTGTCACATGGGTATACTAAAAACTATCATACGATACCCTTCTAGCATAAAACATCACCCAACTAGAAAATTGCTTGTTGTTTGGGTTTTGTGACCAGTTTTCCAATTTGCTATTGTCTATTTGTCTAGTTTTTAGGGTCATTTATAGTCTGATAGAGGATTGTTTATAGTTTTTTATGTTATTTTGGGACTAACTTATGTTGGACTAATGGTTGTGCTTGTAGGTTTTTCCTAAAACACTTACATACTTACCTTAAAGAATGCATGTCAAAGCTTCAAATACATAGAAGCTACTAACAATTGCTTGTAGTGTTGCCTAAAAGCATAAAAATCAAACACATGCTTGTATTTATTTTATTTCATATTCGACATCTTACTACTTGTTTCTATTTTTTACACACATAAACTTGTAATTGGAATCCCTTAGTGATACGAAAGTATTCTCTTCACCCTCATGTTGAATCAGAAATCTTGACCCACCTTTGGATTTCAAAAGCAAGAGGATTAATTGAGCTTCTTGGTGTGTTTGGAGGAAATAATTGGCATAGGAGAGTATGCTCTTCACCCTCATGGTGAATTGGGAATCTTGACTCTCAAGAGTGGATCCAATATTTTTTAGTTTAGAATCCTTTAGAGGGTCTGCTGTTGAGAAATGAAGAGGAATGACTCAAGTGGGGACAAGCAAACCTAGCTATTCTACCCACTATAATATCAAGGCTACCAAGGACACAAAACCTTGGTAGACATAGTGTTTGTCTTTTCTTAGCATGAGTACTTGTGGGATTGAGACCATGAGGAAAATTCTAGGCAAGAATACCTAAGGTGCTCTTATGCCTGTGAGGTCCATTACCTACCACAAGGTGGGGTGTCCTCTAATTGTGTGCAAGAGGATCATTACAAATGGAAGCCCTTTCCAAACACTCCAAGTTAGTAACTACCTTATTTTTCCACTCAACTTCTTGGTGCAAGAATCGATCCTACTGAATTACCCAAATCACCGTAAGATTTTACACACACCATTTGTATTCCCTTGGTTATGCTTATGGCATTTCCATAACAAAGCCAATATCTCTTATGGGAAATCACTTCATGTGAGTTAAAGGGGCACTTAGTGTGGGCCAAGATGTTGAGTAATAAACCTTGAATTTTAGGTAGATCTTCTTGGCAAGTGTTTTTTAATGTGCTAAACTGTGTAAACATTCTCACAAATCAAACATCTTGTTAGCATTGGTAGAAGTATGTTGTAATATTGCAACTACATATTTGCAAGGTTCCTTTGTCCCTTATTTAATTATTTGAGAAATGAAAAATACCTCTATTGTTTGCAAACCATACTATTCTTTGACATAAACTAATATCATCTACTATCCACATAATGTTATGATTTGAGAAAATTTGACTATCAAATTGAAATACAATTTTTTAAGATCAAAACTGCTCTTTTTCACAATTCACTAGCACACTATCATACAACTTCTAGAGAAATATCATCTGACATTATTTGTCTAAAATTGTATCACTTGACTACTTTGAGTTTTATCATCTAGACATATTGAACTCTGTCGTCCTCCTTGAGAGAAAGTATCACCTAAAACAAAAGTGTCTCTTGGTTAATATATATTCTATCATATGATACTATTTTTTGTCCTAATATTGCTTGGCTCTTTGGAAAGTATCGGCTAGGTTCTGTTGCCTTCAAAATAGACTCTAAAATGCATCTTATCTAATCTAGAGGTATTGTTTCTTCATCGTTCCTAAATCTAGTTATAAATCTCTATGTTAGGTACTATTCTAAGTCAAAAAGATGGGTTTAGTTTGTTAGATGTAAGTCTCAAAACATCACTAATGGTCACTTGTCAAAATTTGGTTACTATTCTATGCTAGCTATTTTCTATCAATCTTCTTTCTTATTCTCTTAGTTCAAGTCATTGTATACATGAATACCTACCTATCGAGAGCATGCATAAACAAGAAAACATTAGTACCATGTGCATTTCAAAGATGCAAATAATATTGGAAAACAACTAATTCTACTTGAGTTTTAAAACTATGCAACCAAAATGTTAGAGTCCTCATGTAACCTCAAATCAGCTCAACAAGGGCACCCATAAGAGGCCTTGTTGGTGTGTTCTAGATTTTAGGATGTCAATGCAGTCTCCCAAACACAATTGTTGATTGAATTCCAATGTAAATGAATATAAAATAATGAATATGACATTATTCTAAGAGGAATGGAGAACACTTCAACCAATGGCTAAGGAAGCAACTGTGCTTGAAAGCATTCAAAGGATATGAAGATGGATGCAAGAAAATAAACTAATTTATAAATGCAAGAAATTAAATCTAATAATTAACAAAGAGTTAGTAACAATGTATGAAATCTACTAAGAAAGCTCTAACACTATACTAGCATGATAACAATGCAAATGAGGGAGATGAGAAATGCTTGAGACAAGGGCTCTATTTATAGGTTTGAGAGAGGCCTTAGGGAGGTGGAATCTATGTTGCATTGACATAGGTGCCACAAGGGAGATACATGGACTAAGGGGACAAGCCATGCAAATGTCAACATAAGCCTTTTCGGTGAAAGGGATGGCTCAAGGTTTGCTCACACACGTGTGAGAAACCTTGGAAAAAGGAAATGGGGACAAGTCTATAAGAGTTGTAAGAGGTTTTGAATAAAATAATATTAAAGAGACTTTGAACAAAATTTTGCACCCTTGTCCAAAATTTCTACCTAAGGACAACCTTTGGGACTTGAACTATGAGGTTGAGTATTTGGAGAAGGCTGGATTCCTTTGCTATCAAGGTGCACCTAACTACACTTGGAGAGGAAAAGGGAGAAGGAATACATCAAAGAAAATCTACCTATTCTAACCTAAGGGTTGATGCACCAAAATAGAGTGTTCAAACAAATCTCCACCCATACATGCACACTTGAACCATCATGACACCAAAAGATATACACATCCAAACTTGTTTTAATCTAACAATCATGTAGAAATTAGAAAACCCAAATAAATGACATGAGGAAGAAGATAATTCACTTATATATCATTCATAGGCCAAACAGAGATGTAGTCATGCAAGATTGCAAATATCCACAATACACTAGTGAGAGGCAAATAGGTCTTGCACAATACATCAATGTCTAGAAGAGCTAAAGTAGAATTTCATATAGGTTTAGAGGCAAAGGGAATTTACAGTGAACCTATAGAGCAATATTAAGAAAATAGAGAGGAGTTTTTTTAAAGATTACAAAATCTACCTTTATAGCTCAAGCATAGCTGAGATATTTTTTGACTTAAACCAAATTCAACCACTACCATTTAATATTGAAAATAACAATCATATAGATCTGGAGAAAATATAATCTTGGCATGGGTTTAGATGCAACGAAGTCTACATTTTTCCAAAAAATAGAGCCCTAAGAAGATAGAACAGTGTCATTAAGTCACTCTGACCAAGTAGATGGATAAAACTAGAGGTGGTGGAGTGCTTCCTTCATTTACTAAGCATGACATCTATTGTAAAGTGGTTGGAATCAATCATGAAGATCAAATTGTGCAAGAAAACATCTCTTCCCTTTGTTTTTGGCTCATGAGTCAACAAGGTTAGTAGGTCAACTGAGTTATACAACCAGAAAGTGCCACATGGAACACTATTCTTATTTCTTTTTGCCACCTCACAAAATCTCCACGCAGTTTGACCATTTTACTTTTAACTAACCATGCTAACTTCCAACTTAACCATGATGTTGCATAACTATTAGACTTAACTATGACTGTCTTTCTTTCAAACTGGGTCCATGAAGACACATGGTGATCAAGCACTTCCCTACAATGTCTAATATTCTTGCAATTCCATGATGCAGGAAAGTGCTTATTGTCAATCTATCGAAGATCAATGATTGATGAAAATGTTTATCATTACTACACCTACCCCATTACCTTTCAAGCCCATGAATCACTTAGCATCCACCTCATCAAGCATGTCAACCCTTTTGGAAAATTAGCAAGAAGTAATTGTCACATATTTCACCTTAGCACCTACCTAGCACCCTTTGGAATAACTAACCCCACATGTCCATATGGCACAAAGTTGCTTCCCCACATTGTCAAAGAATCTGACAAAAGGCAAAATGTAGGAAAATCACTACCAATAGAACCCTAGCCATATTCCAACTCACATTGGTATGTTAGCATGATACCTTACTTCATCTATGGTCCATAAGAAATGGGACCTATATGCCACATGGCAATGAGGCACTTACTTGCTTTACGTAAAGGTCATTCATTTTGAAGAAGCGAGAAAGTGCTCACCATAGATCTATGCAAGATTTGATGGCACAAAAAATTGTGGGAGCCAAAAGAAAACTAAGAAATTATAGAAATATTGTATGGTTTTAATTTCATTTGTTTCATATTTCCATGGTATTTGAATATTTTTTAAAATGGGAAGTGGTCATTTATCATTTAAATTCAAAAAGTGGCAATTTTGGCAGGAAGGTAAATTTGGCCAACAATTCTTGTTAGAGTAAATAATTATTTATTTAATTATTAATTATTTATTTATTATTTATTCTATTACTTAAGCTTACTTAGGTAAATGCATGTAGTTAATAGTTGTAGTGATGAGTTGTTGACAACACGGAAGTTTTTTCCCTTCTAGCATCTTCCACCTTTTTGTGGAAGTGTGCTTAGTTGTTAACCTTATCTTCTACCACCTTCCAGCTTGTTCTACAAGCTTCCTTGAGGCCTTTATAAGCGATCTCTCTCTCATTGTAAAATCATCTATTCACATAGCAATTTCATTTTTTCTATTGTGAAATATTTTCTCTTGCTTTTTTTCCTTTAAGCTCTTGCTTCTTAGGTTTCTCTTCGGCAAGCTATTTACATGCAGGTAATCTTGGTGAGCTATGGAGTTGGATTTCATCAACTCCTACAATTCTAGCAACTCAGAGGGGATACAAGCTTGCTATGCATAAGACCAGTGGCTTAAAGCATGCATTGGGCTATAAAGTCATAAAAAAATGTGGATCCTATGCATTATAAAACCCTAACCCTACCTATGTGATAGAAAAGCACTAAAAATCCTGCCTCTGACTACACACAAAAAAAATTTAAAAAAATTGCAACTTCAAAACTTCAAAAAAATGGCTATCTCATACAGAGAAAACCTATGCTTGTATCTTCTTGGAGAGCAAGAAAACAAATGGAAACTACTCTACTATGTACATGATTTACATATATGAAAGGCTAAAAAAACTCATTGACTAGTTTGCTGAAATAGCTACCCTTCCTTAGCAATTGATTTGTTGTTCCATGCATAAGGGCAGTCAAGTCAATCAGTAGGTATGACAAGCATACTGTTGCATAGAAAATCTTCCTCCCAATGCTAAAAATGATGAATCTCTCTAGCACTAGAGCATTACTTTGTGGAGCAAAACATACTTCCTCTTCTTTGTGATAATCTTCCTCATGCTTTGGAGTAAGCATGAATAAGGACAACTCGCTGATTTTTTGTAGAGCTAGATGCCTTATGGGGCATCCTCTTGATGGTGTAGGGCAATAGGAATCATCCTTGATGACTTGATTGTGCTCTACATTGGTAGTATCTTGTTGGTTTGGAAGTGGCTCCTCCTTCTATGAAGAAAGAAACTCCACATCTTGCTCATGATGCTTATGAATCACCTCCTTGGAGCTATTGGTATGGTGTGACTCTCCCCTTGTTGCTACTACAACTCATGATCATCTGATGAAGGAGTGGACTATTTCATGTCCAAGGATGAACAAAACCTCTCTAGCTCATCCCAAAAAGTCTGCTCATCAAAATCCTCTTGATTTGTTGTAGTAATATGCATAGGTTGGGAGGTAACCTCATGCATATCAACATGCTCCTCCTTAAGGAAAAAGTTGTCCTTGAGGCTCTCTTTTCCATCTTCCATATCATGGATGACATTCTGCTATAGTGAATGGTTCACTTCTTGCTCAACCTGCAGTAGATCCTTATCTTCTTTCAAAGGCTCAAAAGCCATGACTTGTCCCTCAAAGGGAGGGACAACCTTTTCTTCTTATTCTTCTTCAACAAAATATGGAAGATCTTTAAATAATAGGATTGAATCCTCTTCCTTATTTTCTTTAGCTACCTCCTTTTCCTCCTTAGTAGACTATAATTCCTCCCTTTGTAGCCTTGTTAGTTTTGATTCACTCCCCCAAAACTCCTTATTTAGACCATCAAGAGTCCATACAATTTTTCCATCTTGAAATAGGGAAATAGTGATAGATTTGGGGGGGGTCATGACCAATTCAACTTTGTTTTATAGGGGGTGAATGGGTTACAATAGCAGGCTCTTGTGAGGGAGAGGGCTTCTTAAAGCTTGGGATGACATATTTGGGAGAAGGGGGGCATCTGCTTCCTTGGTTTGAAAATGAGCTGATTGGAGCCTCATTTCCTCCTCTCTCACTATATCAACTTGCTTTGTAAGATTCTCCTAAAAATTTATCTATCTCTCCCTCTCTTCTTCTTGTTCTTATTGGAGATAAGCCTACTAGGCTATCTCCTCTTGTTGTCTCTCTAGCTCTTGTTTCCTTGCAACCTCAACAAGCTCCCCATTAATCTCCTCAAGCTATCTATCTCAGGCCAATAAATGCTCATCTTACTTATGAATTTTGAACTCCACCCTCTTTTAGAATTCTAATATCACATCCTTAAGCTCTCTATATGGGGATGTTGAGTTTGGTGGAGTAGAGGTAAGAAGAGAGTAATTGTTTTGAGTAGCTTGGCTATAAGAAACTTAGGGTTGAGATTGATATTGGAAATATGAGGGCTGAGGAATAAAAATTTTATGATATGGGGGGCAGGATTAGTATTTATTTCTATGAAATGGATCCACGATCAAAGTTTCATAAAATGTTGCAATTTCATAGAAAAGTTTAAAATCACAAAAGATCAAAGATGATCTTTACATACCAACACTGTTTCTACTTGAAACCAGTAGATTTTCACTAGATTCACCATGGTGTTTGATTGAATGCCTCCAAAGGCTGATGGCACTAAGAATAACACCCAAATTCTTAGTGTATCCAGATTAACTAGCTAACTAGTGAACTTATATAGTTCAATCTTCTTTGTCCCACCAGGCATGCCAAAAATTGTTGTCACAAAAGTTTACACTATTGTCCAAAGTTTTTACCTAAGGATAACCTTTTGAAACATGAAACCAACCTCCAATCTATGGGAATTTTACTATGAGGTTGAGTCTTTGGAGATGGATACTTCCTTTTCTATTAGGGTGCACCTAATTACACTTTGAGAGGAAAAGGGAGAAGGAATACATGAAAGCAAATCTACCTATTCTAACCTAAGGGATGATGCACCAAAATAGAGTGTTCAAACCAATCTCTACCCATACATGCACACTTGAACCATCATTACACCAAATGATATACACATCCAGACTTTTTTTAATCTAACAATCACATGTAGATCAAAAAACCCAAATAAATGACACGAGGAAGAAGATAATTCACTTATATATCATTCATAGGCCAAAAGGAGATGTAGTCATGCAAGATTGTAGATATCTAAAATACACTAATGAGAGGCAAATAGGTCTTACGCAATACATCAATTTCCATAAGAGATAAAGTAGAATGTCATATAGGTTCAAAGGCAAAGGAAATTTACAATGAACTTGAAGAGCAATATCAAGAAAATAGATAAGAGTTTTTTTTTAATTACAAAATTTTCCTTTATAGCTCAAGCATAAAGATGTTTTTTGACTTTAACCAAACTCAACCACTATAATTTAAGATTATAGAGAACAATCATATAGATTTGGAGAAAATCTTATCTTGGCATAGGTTCAGATGTAATGAAATCCATATTTTTCTAAAAAAAGAGCCTTGAGAAGATAGAATGATGGTATTAAGTCACTTTGACCAAGTAGATGGATAAAAATAGAGGTGGTGGAGTGCTTCCTTCATTTACTAGGCATGGCATGTATCAGAAAGTGGTTGGAATTGATCATGAAGATTGGATCGTGCAAGAAAACATCTCTTCCCTTTGTTTCTGGCTCATGAGTCAACAAGGTTAGTAGGTTAACCGAGTTCTACAACCAAAAAGCACCACATGGACCAATATTCTTATTTCTTTTTGGCACCTCGCAAAGTCTCCACTTAGTTTGACCATTTTACTTTTAACTAACCATGCTAACTTCCAACTTAATCATGATGTCACATAATGGTTAGCCTTAATTGTGATTTCCTTTCTTTCAAACTGGGTCCACAAGGACACATGGTGATCGAGCACTTCCTCGTAATGTCTAAAGTTCTCGCAATTCCATGATGTGGGAAAGTGTTGGTAGTCGATCTACAAAAGATTAACAATTGATGAAAATCTTTGTCGTTACTATGCTTGCCCCATTACCTTTCAAGCCCATCAACTACTTAGCGTCCACCTCATTAAGCATGTCAACCCTTCTGGAAAATCAACAAGAAGTAACTGGCACACATTCCACCTTAGCACCTACCTAGCACCCTTCTAAATAGCTGACCCCACATGGTTATATGGCAGAAAGTTGCTTCCCTTCATTGTTAGAGAATCTCAAAAAAGACAAAATGTAGGAAAGAAACTGTCAATAGAGCCCTAGCTATACTCCAACTCACATTGGTATGTTAGCATGATACCTTACTTCATCTATGGTCCACAAGAAATGGGACCCTTATGCCACATGGAAATGAGGCACTTACCCGCTTTATGTAAAGGTTGTTCACTTTGAAGAAGCAAGAAAGCGCTCGCTATAGATCTATGCAAGAATTGATGGTGCAAAAAATTGTAGGAGCCAAAAGTAAACTAAGAAGATATGGAAATATTGTAAGGTTTTAATTTCATTTGTTTCATATTTTCATGGTATTTGAATATTTTTAAAAATAGGAAGTGGTCATTTATCATTTAAATTCAAAAAGTGGCAATTTTGGCAGGAAGGCAAATTTGGCCAACATGGACTAAAAGGTGTTTAGAAAGGTGTTTAGGATAATTAAGTAGGATTAAGTAGTGGGTAGGCTTAGAAGGTTGAGAGTGATGGGTGGTAGACTAGATTTTAGGATGGGATTAGGATTAAATTAAATAAGATTTAACTTAATCATAAGATTATAGAATATGATAAAGTGGAGGGAATTAATTAAATTGGAATTTATATAAAAGGGGATTAATGGAGCACTATGCATTAAATAAATTTAACACATTTGAGGGGGTGCATTTAAATTAAATTTAAATACATTAGGGAAGGCAACCTATTTAATTAAATAAGTAGAAGAATATGCAAAATATAATTAATTAATAAATAATCAATTATAGTGTCAAGAGAAATATTAAATCAATTAATATAGTGTTTAGGAAAATTTTAAGTGTCTATAGTCATTAGTGTTGTAAATTCTTGAGCACTCTTGACAAACCATTTATTTTACTTTGACAAGTGATTATTCTTGATTGTACGAGATTTAAATCTAAAACACTTTTTTCATCCTACTAAACAAAGACATATCCTTTCATGTCGATCAAAAATAGGTTCCAAGTTGGTAAAGATAGTCATCCCTCTTTGACCTTCACACAATTGGAAATTACACCTAGGTGCCCTCACAGACAACCTTGTGTAGAATATCTTTACTTTAATCAAACACAAGAAGCCAACATCTGACATAATCTACTCTATATCTTTGAAAACCCATTTGGTACACCCTTTGATACACCTATGGGTGAAGAAAACATCTTGATTATCATGCACCTTGAGGAGATCAATCACCTCTTAGAAGAACAAGCACAAGAAAATGAAAGACTCAAAAAGGCCACACATACTAGAGAAAAAACCTATCAACAAGTTGAGCCTAATTCTCATTCACACAATGATGAAAATAAGAGAGGCTACTACAATAACCCATTTGATAACATTCCCCTTGGTGGTAATGATGACAACAACACACCTCCTAGGACTCCTCGAGTCAACTCAAGAGCATGCTTATCACCACCTAGACATTCACAATCACATCACGAAAGTGATGATAAAATCACTAGTGAAGATGTGATGCAATTCTAACAAGACGAGGTCACCCAAAACTTAATGTTCAAAGCCTTGGAACAAAATGGGGACCAATACTTTCAATATATGATAGCAAAGGGATGGAAACTCCCTCAAGACATTGACATGCAAAGGATAAGCAAAAAATGAAAACCTACCAAGGCTGAAAATTTGAGAGAGGAGATGCAAGAACTTAGAAAACAACTTGCACAACTACAAGTCTCCAAAGAACAATCTAAAACCTCCTTTTTCAAATCAATATGTGCTCTTCTTTTTTATAGGATTCTTTACATGCTTCCATTTCCTAGGGATCTAAAGGTTCCCAAATATGAAAAATATGATGGAAATGGTGACCGTCACAATCATGTGAGGCACTTCTATGCTATTAGCATGGACTTTATGCATGAAGACACTTATCTCATGAGGTTGTTTCCTAGGATTTTAAGAGGACAAACCATGGAATGGCTTACAAAATTAACACCTCCTCTCAAAATATTTGATGAACTTGCACAATGTTTCATTCAATAGTATTCCTATAACATTCAACATATGTTGGATTTGTGCAACATCAAAAAAAAAACAAGAACCCTTTGCAATGTATCTCAAATGATGGAGATCTCTGCATTCTAGATTCCCTCACCAAGTTCCTAAGACTGAGCAGATTGATATATTTGTCAATACACTTATACCGGAACTTTACTTCAACCTTAGATAAAAATTGTTCACATCCTTCAATTCCATGGTTGAAAGTGCAAACCATATTGAAGATGTTGCTATCAAAAAAGGTGACATTGTCTTTAGTAAAGACAAAAATAGCAATGGAAAGAGAAAAGACAAGAACAAGCCTTGGAATAAAAACAAATACAATCTTGATGATGAAGTAGTGGATGCTCCTAAGACCAAGGAGTCTTCTTTTAACCTTTCCAATACTATTTATGCTATAAAACAACAAGAGGCTTTGAAATCTCAAACATCTGACAAAAACAACAAATTTTTTAAGAAAAGATGTGTTTACACACCTATGGTCGAACCTTATGAAGTTCTCTTGAAGGTCTTACTTGTAAACAAATTGTTCATGCTTCTAGACAATTCCCATCCCTATGACCCACCCGTCAGACCCCCTTGGTAGAGAGAGGACCATGTATATAGTTATCATAGAAGCAAAGACCACGATATTGAAAATTTCTTTAAGCTCAAAAATGTCATTCAAGATCTCATAGATGTTGGAAAGGTTTTCATGGAAGGCCTAGTTTAAAACTTTGATCACAAAGCTTTCAAACAACCATTACAAGAGTATGAAAAAGGCGAATCCTCAAAGGTTCAAATGAAAAATGATGACACAAAGATCAACTATACATACATTGACACTGACAATGTTATAAACATGATTGAACCCATTGAATATATTTGCATGATGGCTCCTAACTCTAACAAGGAACCCAATTATGATATAGATGATGAAAGGCCCAAGGTTGTCCTAAAAATGTGAAATACTCAACAATAACATAGGGACACTCAACCTAAGGTGTTCTTAGAGTGGCAGAATCTTCCTCCTCACATGGTGAGCCACTTAATGTTGTTATTAGGGGAAATCAAAATTCATCCATAAAGTTACTAATGATCCTAAAAACACTTCATCATTCAAACAAGAAACTACTTCAGCATTCTCTAGTTATGACCTTGTCAATCAGCTCACAGCTACCCCACCAATAGTAAATACATAACTTGTAGTACTCTTCCTAGTATCAATATCCCCTACCAAATATAATTCAACATATCCCTATAAATTAGTATTAGAGCCTCCAAAATGTAGACACTTACTGGATGTGCCTCTCAAATATTGGAGAATCCATTTAACTACATTCCAATGTTCAAGCCCTAGATGACTCATATACCTACAAACAACTCATACTGGATGTGCAATATCTAGCCTTGTAAATACCATAGCATACATCAAGCTTCCTACAACTGAAACATAAGGTACCTTAGACATCTTATCCTCCTCTTCTTGTGTCTTTGGACACATCTCCTTAGTCAACTTCAAGTGACTAGGTAGAGGGGTGCTGACAACTTTAGAATTATCCATAGAGAAATGTTGCAAAACCTTCATAATATAATTAGCTTGAGATAATTTTGATTTTCTATTCTTCCTATCTCTACAAATCTTCATACCAAGGATTTTTTTTGTTGCCTCCAAATCCTTCATAGAAAATGAATGTTCTAACAAGCATTTCAGCTCCTTAATGTGATCCATGTTAGACCCAGCTACAAGCATATCATCAACATATAAACATAGAATAATGTAGTTGTTGCCATCCAACCTCTTAAAATAAAAAAAATGATCTAAATTACACCTACTATATCCAAGTTCATACATAAAACTATCAAATTTTAGATACCATTTTCGAGGTTCTTGCTTCAAGCCATATAAACTTTTCTTCAATCTACACACTAAGTTCTCCTAACCTTTGACCTCAAATCCTTGTGGTTGTGCCATATATATATTCTCATCCAAATCACCATGAAGGAAGGTTGTTTTAAGATCAAGCTAGTCCAAATGCAAATCTTAAATAGCCATAATACTTAAAATCGTGCAAATAGAAGTCATTTTTACAACAAGAGAGAATATCTCATCAAAATCAATGCCCTTTTTCTGTGCAAATCCTTTTATAACTAACCTAGCTTTAAATCTGTTCTTACCTTCATCCTCTTCTTTCAACCTATAAACCCATGTATTTTGTAAAGCATGTTTACCTGCAAGCAACTTGCATAAATCCCAAGTCTTATTTTTTAGCAAGCAGTCCATTTCATCTGCCATTGCAGACTCCCACTGAATCTTAGTATCCTCCTGCACAACTTCATCATAACATTCAGGTTCACCAACATCTATTAGTAAAATAGAGTACAAAGAGGGAGAAAATATTTTTAGAGGTCTACTTAGCCTTGTTGATTGTCTAACATTCATTGGGGTGTGTAGTATTTATTGTTGTGGTTGTTGCACATCATGAGGAATTTATGGAACGTCATCTTTTGGAGTATCATCCAGCACTACATAATCATCTTCTTTTTTCTCATGTTGCTACAACATATCTTTGTACAACACTTTTTCATTGAATATGATATCCCTACTTACAATTTTATGATTTTCAAAATCTCAAAGCCTATAACAAAATTCCATCAATGCCATATCCAAAAAATACACATTTCTTTGACTTAGCTTCTAGTTTGCTTATATTTTCAAAATCTATATGAGAAAATGCTTCACAACTAAAGGTTTTGAGAAAAGAATAACTTGTCTTCTTACCACTCCATGCTTCCTTTGTAATACCTATTGGTAAAAAAATTGTTCACTTATATCAACTCTTTAAACGCCCAAAACTTTTGAACATTGACTGATTACAATAGTTGGGAAATCATAGTTAAATGACTTATTTCCCTCTAAATGTTACATGTACATCTCCTATATCCCTTATGGTTATGATTTACAATGAATCTATTTGTTCCTAATTCTAAAAAGGGGATTTGTTCTTGACCCAAGAACTAAAGAGGTAAACCAAGTTAGGCCTAAACAAAAACTTAGGCAAAGATTTAGGTGTTAATGCTAATCAAATATATGAACTCATACATCTTATGAACCTAAAAAATTTGATGATATAGTAATGAACTCCATCTATGAATTATCTACTTAACAAAATGCTTTTGAATCTAACATACAAGCTAATAACTTAAAGAATTATGCAAGACAGAATCTCTTTTAACCTTCAATAACACTATTGTTATCCTTAGTTCACTGCACTGAATAGGGGAACAAAGCTATGTTTATTCCTTAACTCAATTAAATTGAAAGAGATATCTTAAACTATCACAAACAATTGAACAATAAATAATTGATATAAAACACATTCAACTTGTCTCTTCAACATGAAGTCTTTCACACCAAAATTTAGGTAACTGTTTATTAATATTTCAATTAGATACATATAGGATTTTGAGTTTACCATCACAAAAAGGAACTCAAACAATTCATCTCTTCAAAATTGACAAATGGAAAAGAGCCAGTTATCAGTTACAAATGCTCATCAAATACGAAAGGGTAGGAGATATGTCACTTTGTCTTCTTCCCCTTTTCTAACTTCACCCTATAGGCTTTGCCAGTGACAATGATAGGGATAAGGTCTTCATGTTGGTAAACATGCACATTAGTATATCTTAAGAGCCACTTGGAGTTCTCTCAAGCTAGGTCTTTGATAGAATTCAACCTTTCTTGTATTTACTACATAGCCACGTGTACACACCCGCTGAGCCATTGGAGATCTGACACTCTATTATGATGATCAGAAGATTTTTTTGTTAGATTATCTAAATAACTAGAGAAATTATTCTACATGATAGCATCTTTGATTATTCCCTTCCCTTGTCCACTGGTTTGGGAGTCAGTGTGTAGGCCCTTTAACAATCCATAGTTTATTTCATGTTCCTCTTTGACTTTAATCTTTTTTTCCTTTAATCCCTCTTTTTCCACTAGAATTATTTCAGCTTTGAATTGCATACCCTGTAGCCATTCAAATAAGGGCTCATCTCCTTTAGGAAGAATCTTTACCTCTACTACTTCCTTAGCCTTCATTTGGATGACCATTTAATAAGGAAATGAAATCCTCACTCTTGGCCTTTTCTACTACTAGGGTAGTCTAATTAGCTGAGATATTATCTTTCTCTATTTTGAGCCTTAGTATTACATTACCAAGTTGCTCAATGATTGCAAGTCCCTTAGGTTTGAGTTTTTCACTCCACTCCCTACCAATTTTCTTGAAGTGTTTGTTTTTTTTATAGCTAGGAGATGATAGCCTAAATGTTTATGGCTGTAGGATCGGTGGTGGTTGATACTCCCAAAATGTTTGCCAGTGGGGTGACTAGTTGACTGATGAAGCAATTAAGCTCAGGAATCTTTTCCTTCATTCTAACTTTAGCCATATTGAGACTTTTTAGTTTTCCTTCTATCACATCATTTGTTGATTTTCACAGGCCCACTTTGGTGTCATCTCTAACTTCTCCAAGGTCTATAGATTACAATGTGAAGTCCTTTATATTTAGGTCTTTAATTCTTCCTTCCTTGGTGGGCTTAGCAATCTCCACAATTAAGTGTCATGTATGAGGGTATTGTCCAAGAATTGACAGGGTCTTCTACTTCTTAAATTTAATAAATGCCAATCCATAATGGATATCTAGAGATAAAGTTTCTTTGTTGGGAGCTCCCTCTTCTTTCCTCCTCCTCTTTCTATCCAAGGTATCCTTGATCCATGACTCAGTGCCAATCACCTTAGATGCAGTCTTGAGCATACCTACATTGAACATTTTCCTCTTGACTGAAGTTAATGTCTTTGTACCTAAAGAGAAAGGATTTTTTGGAGCCTAGGAAATAAGTTTTGAGGTTTTGGGACCCTTCTCCATTTCTATAGTCTTCTTTGTAGCTTCATCAGACTCAGTAGATTTTCTCTTACTACTTCCACCATCTCCAAGGTCTAACACTTGTATTTGGGGGATACTTGGTAGGAGTAATGTAGCATTTATATATGGAATCGGACTGCTATGGGGTGAGAGAGGCACCGTGACTATATTGTCCTTCAATTCTTTTGTCTTCTTCTTCTCAGCCTCTTTTTTAGTTCAAATCACTAGTACTAAACCATCTTGACAAGTTTTTTCAAGAGGGATATTCTTATCAGGAGATTGGTCACCTTCTTTGGCTAGTTGAGTAGACCCTTGAGTGATCAAAAAGACTGTGCCTGAGGCACCACTTTGAGAAGATGAGGTTGCCACTACATTTAGGGGTGATATTGTAGGCATATCTTTTCTCCTACTGCATCGAGTCATCATCCACTCAACCCATTTTCCATTTCTCTTGGAAATTATGGCCATCATCAAATCTAGGTCTTCTACAACATCTTTATAAGGTTTTGATCTTATGGGTGTACTCCTTGATCCACGTCACAATAGGTGTATCGTAGTCATGCTCTAGGCCATGCTTAGGAATAATATATTCAAACTAAGAACTATTTTTCCCCCATGAGGTGCATTTAATCTTGTCAACCTAGGGATGTATACTTAAAATGGTCAGCACAGTATGTGCACTAGGTCTCTTAATGAGTCACTAATTTTATGTTGTAGGAAAGTAAAATGCAAGGAAAAGAACTTACATTATTGATACAAGAAACTAACACACTTAACTCTATGAATACTAGAAATACAATGAAATTATAAAAAATATTCCAACTTAGTTCATCCACTATAACTATTCTCACATATGCTATAGGAACATTCATGAAGTGTGATGCTACAGGAAGGAACTTACAACTTCTACTTATAATACTAAGAATGCTTGGAAATAAATCTATTCTATCCTAATCTAATCCACCTTCCCAGTGGGCCCCTTGGTCAACTTCACTAAACTACTAACGCAAGATAAAAGCCAAAAACTATTTCATTAGATTTCAAAAATTCATTACATAACACAAAATTGTAAAAACACAACTATAAAAGTTAACAATCTGTTCTCATAAACTCTTTCTTCTAATTGGCTAAACTAACACACTTGGGTCAATTCCTATATATAGGAGATCAACACTTATTGCATAATAGAAAAGTAAATGACCTAGCTTTAAATCCGCAGGAGAGAAAGAAGGAAAATAACAACTCAAGGTGGGAAGAAGAAATAATGGCTTGAGGTAGGAATAATAAAGTCTGAACATCCGCTCGCCATGGAATAAATGTAGAGAAAGCAATAAGTCTTCATAGCTCCTCCTTACTCACTGTTGTGTCTTCTGGAAACAACTTTCCTCCATTGTGGCTACTCCTTAGTGTTCTCTTCTCCTTGAATGTTATTGGCACTCATCTTTTGAATTCTTCCAATCATCTTTCAGTCTTCATTAATAGGTTAGTTACAATATAGAGACATGTTTGTAAATAAAAATTTATCAAATTAAATTCAAATATAAGAACACACATTTTGATAACTATATGAAATACTGCATAATATATATAATACTAGCAAAATATAGCATAGTTTCTACCCATAGGTTTATCATAGGTTCGGTAAACATAGGTCCACAAATGTTTTGACAGAGTATCAACAAAGTTTCTTATAACTATTATGAAATAAAGGCAATATTTGGTCTCATCACTCCTTAGCTTGGTCAAGTAAGTATTGCTATACATATTTTGACCATCAGCTTCAAATCCTTCTACATCAATGTTAATCTTATACATCTTCACTTGGTTGACTATCAATCTAGAAAAGGCTCAATCACAGCTCTCAAATGCATCTTTGCAATTAGCCCAATAGTCCTCAATGGTAGTGATGTGCTTTATCATGCTCGCTATCTACAATACATCTTGGGTATACCCATTCAGGTTGAACATGGGCCTTAGGACTTTATACATGTCTAGCTTATATTTCTTCTTGAACACCTTCATCATGTTTTTGGTATCGTACCAGGTGTCATAGCTTAAGGTTCCAACTTTTATGGAGAATTTGTATCCTTTATTCTTTAGGCTCCCACTCAGTATATTTACTTGTAGGGATTTCCATATAATCTCGATCAACATGACCATATCACTTGGATACCTTGGTAGCTTTAAGGGAAATCCATCAAATGCTGCAAGACACAAATAATAAAATGATGAGAACTGAATGAAGTAACATCCAAATTGACTAATGGTAGACATGGCTTCTAGGCTGAATCTTCTTTTTGACCATCCCTGTAGATCCCTATAAATCCTCATGGTAAACACATCATTCACCTTAACATTATCCAAATAACTATTTTGTAGTTGTAGACATGGATAAAACTCATAAGATTTAACATCATTAGGGAAATTCTCTAATCTTGGGAGGTCAGGCCATAATTGCAATGAGGCCAACTTGTAAACCAAGAAGGAAGACATGTAGAATGTATTATAGAACATAGCTGCCCAGAGAGCATTGGATAGAATTTTGGTTACCTCTTGTACCCAATCAATGTATTGTGTATCTGATAAAATTACTTGAACTAAAAAGGAGTATTGCTTGACAAAATCTAAAGCTTCTACCTCACCTTTCAACCTATGCAGGAGAACCAAAATATCAATGATTTATGGCTTAAGATTGGTCCCAAACAAGGTTTTGGGAACTTTACTCTTATTATTCTATAGTTTCTCAAACCATATCCTCATGATTTATTTTCTCTAAATCATCTTCTTTGCTAAGAATTCTAAGATGGCTCTACCAAAGCCTAAATTAGAGAACTCCTCCCACTCTAGCACAAAAAGGTGGCTCACCATTGTTTTCCTATCAATTGAGATTAGCATCTTATCATCAAGTAGCACAATCTTTTTGGTTTCTAGGTTGTAGTGATGAATGCATTTGTACATCAACTTAGGAGCTTGGATTGCAACCAAGAAACTAACAACCTCAGTAGACCACATCCTCAAAGCTTCTTAGTAATGGGATGAATTTTTTTAGATCTCACCCTTTTCTAGAAGTTTGGCATGTCATAGAAGCCAAGGGAAGTATTTGTGAAGTTCTGCAATTGGGACTTGATCCCAATTAACCCATCAAAACCCATGAACTTGGTTGCCATGAGTTCATGAACAATATTTTGAATAGAAAAAGTGAATGAGACAATGAATGCAATAGTCATAGGTTTTTCAAAATCTATGTGTATTGATATGATTAAAAATCAAAGAAAAAGCAATAACTTATTCAACTACTTGTGCATTTTTACATGAGAGCTTCGATTCATCTATTGATCTTCATAACTCGCACCACACAAATGAAAATTTAAGGAAATACCCATTGGATTGTAAATACAAGAGTTCAACAGAACACTATTCTTTTAAACTCAATAGTAACTTTTGATATTCCCACTATTACTTTTATGTTTTCCTTTAAGTTTCAAAAAGTTACAATTAGAGTACCCCATTGAGGAAAATCCACTAAATGTGATTCTTGCTATATTTCTTCTTCCTTAATGATTTGATCCATTTAGATATCATTTCTACATACTCTAAATCAAGTATGGGGGTTGAACTTAATCATTAACTTGATTTTCCTAAAAATTGGAAAATTGACTTCATGGGTTGGAAACCCACCGAGGAGAAAACAGTTTCCATTTTTCTGCCAATGCTTCCTTCTAGGTTGAATATTTAACAATTGCATTTTAGGAAGCTAGGAATGCTTGGTTAAGGTGTGAGGATCTATTTTAGAATCATAAAAAATCTTCTCTTTCACTTCAAGCAGTTTTGTGGAAAACTATCTTCATCGGTTGAAAACCTGCCAAGGAGAAGACAATTTCCATTTTTTTGCTAAGACTTAAATATTTGAGTGACAATGAATCTAAAAAATTATTGGAAATCTTAATTTAGATTCAAACATTAATTTATTGTAGAATCCTTCACCCTTTGCATGTTTTTAATCCATATGCATCTTCAAGTGGTTATTACGGGAAATCGCCTTCATGGGTCAGAAACCCACCGAGGAAAAGATGATTTTCAAATTTCAACCAATTCTTTCTTATCAAGGAGTGGTAAGCTATAAGTGAATATATAATATGATTGATCATCAAATGAGAAAATTTGATCTTTATTGAACTAGGTACTAACTTACCTAACCAATCACAAAGTTAAATGAACAACCATTTGGTTCTAATCAAAAGAGAAGTTGAGATGGGACAATCTAATAGAGATCACCTAGCCTTAGGGACTTAGACCTAGACTCAAATACAAATGAGGACTAGACTCACTTCACCTACTACACAAAACTTACTTTTTCCAATTAGTTGGAAAACAAAAAGTGGAGAAACAATACCATAGTCCAAAGGAGTAGAGGGACCTATATTAATCAAATATATAGCAGTATTGACAACTTCCACCCACATGTTTAAGGGTAATCCAATATGTAGCCTCATACTCCTTGCACACTCTATTATAGTCTTTTTCATGCATTCAGCCACTTTATTTTCCTATGGAGTCCTTGGAATATTTTTTTTCTATGAATACCATTACTGGAGCAATAATCTTCAAATTCATGACTATAATACTCACCACCATTATCAGATCTAAGACATTTTAGCTTTTTACCAATCTCAATCTCAACCAAGAATTTTCATTTCTTAAAAGTTTTAAATACATCATATTTATGTCTATGGAAATAAACCCATACTTTTCTAGTATCAATAAATGTAACATAATAATGAGAGCCACCAAGGGAAGATACCTGAGCTAGTCCATGTACATCTATATACACAAGCTCTAATATCTAACTTTTCTTTTCTTTTCCTTCCCACTCTTCACAAAATTCACTCTCTTTTGTTTTCCATTTACACAACTTTCACATAAATTCATATTGACACATTTCAAACCTGGTAAAACTTTCTTTGAATGAAGTAATTTCATACCTTTCTCACTCATCCACCCAAGTCTATTGTCGCATAGTGTTGTATTAGAATCCACATCAATCATTTATTCTCCCTGCTCAATTGCAACAACTATTCTTGAACATTCATTCTTTGAAATAATCAAAATAGAAGGAATAATAGTATGACCCTATACAAAGATACAAGATGCCTATGTTCACAATTTTTTCTATTACAAGGGAACCTTTTGAAACCTTGCAATTTTTATCATTAAAAGTAACTACACAGCCCTCATCTCTAAGTTGCCCTTCTGAAATTAAATTCCTACTCAGTCTTGGAACATGTCTTACCCCATGTAGTAGCCAATGATTTCCATTCTATAACTTAATCTTAACTTTTCCCTTTTCAACAATCTAATAGGGTTCATTATCCCAAAATAAACAAGCCCAAAATTCCCTTGGACATAATCAATAAAATAACCTTAATGAGGTGTAGCATGAAATGAAGCACCAAAGTCTAAAACCCATGAATCGTCGACAATTTCTAAAGAAAGAAAGAAAGTATTCTCTTCATATTTTTTACTTACAACATTTTCCTCCTTGTTCCCTTTTGGTTTATCTCCATTTTTCTTTTGATTCTGACAATATTTCTTTTTATGCCTTAGTTTACCACAGTACCAAAAATCTCTTGGTCCTTAGATTGAGACCTCTTTTTCTTTGACTTTCCTCTTAATTTCCCATGATTTCTAAAAGTATTTCCTCTCTCATTCATTCTACATCTACTTTGTGCATTCAAAGCACTTCCTAATGTAGATCCACCTAAGGTTTTCCTATGAGTTTCCTCACTCAAAATAACACCAATCACATCATCATATTTTAGGGTATTAGATCTAGAAATAGAATTACTCACAACCATTACCAAGCCATTCTAGCTTTTAGGCAAAGAACAAAAAATCAAGAGAGCCCTAATTTCTTCATCAAAATTAATACCCACAGAAGATAACTGACTAGTAATAGTATTAAACTTATTTAATTGATCCACAATAGATCCACCTTCTACCATCTTCATATTAAGTAAATGCTTCATGAGAAATACCTTATTTAAAGTGGAGGGATTTTCATTAAGTGTTGCTAGGGTTTGCATCAACTCTTCCATCATTTTCACTTTTGTAATGTTAAATGTCACTAATGGTGCCAAGCATAATCGAATGCTTCCAAGTTCTTTTCTATCTAAATCTCACAGTCCTCAGCTTTCATAGTTTCTTTTTTCTTGAATTTTTCTTCCAATGGCTTCCATAAGTCCTTTTGATAAAGATAGTCCTCCATTTACATCTTTTAGAACTGAAAGTTATGCCCATTAAACTTTTCAACCTTCAACTTACCCTCATCTACCATCAATCCCACTCAATCATGAGACTTTCCTACAAGGGGAAACTAAAAAACAACCTAACTCTAATACCACTTGTTAGGATTAAACCATAGAAAAAAATAACAATTAAATGCAAATATAAACAATATCAAAAAATAATAAATCGCATAAAAAAAAACACAAGACACCAAGATTTAATGTGGTTCACCCAATCCCTGGGCTACGTCCACCAAACAGCAAGTCCAATATTATTACAATCTAGTGATTCCAACTTAATTACAATTTGTAATCTCTTGCATCTCAATATCACTAGAAAAAGAAATTTTGCATCACACATTATAAAAGATACCTAACCCTTAGTCCTTTTATAGAAGTATTTTTTTGTTTAGGGTTACAACATGTTGGCCTTATGTAAACCCCAAAGAATTATGAAGTATGTACAGTACTTCCCTAATCGGTTACCACAAATTAACACCAACGATGCTAAGGCTTCTACTTCTAGACAACATAAACATGATGAATTTGACCATGAAGACTCAAACAGAGGAAGGATAAGAGAGAATATTGTTTGCTTGATTACTAGGAACCAAGGTACAAATTCTGGTGAATATGAATGGAAAAGTCTCCTAGATGCATCTTGTGAATTAGGAGTGGATGTTATTCATGCCTATGCTACCCAACCAAATGTAGTTAAAGATGTAGATGCTTAAAATTGTCCCAAGCACTATATTAATTTATTTAATATTTATTTTGACATTATAATTAATTATTTATTAAGTAATTATATTTGTCATATTCTTCTATTTATTTAATTAAATAGGTTCATTTCCCTTATGTATTTAAATTTAATTTGAATACTTTCCCTTTAATGTATTAAATTCATTTAATGCATAGTGATCTATAAATCCTATTTTAAATAAAGTCTAATTTATTTAATTCCCTCCACTTTATTAAACTCTTTAATCCTATGATTAAGTTAAATCCTATTTAATTTAATCCTAATCTCATCTCAAAACCTAGTCTACACCCATCACACTCATCCTTCTAAGCCTACCCATTTATTAATCCCATTTAATTATCCTAAAAACCTTTCTAAACACATTTTAGCTCATAGGTGTTTGCTCACACATGTGTGAGAAACTCAAGATCCAATAAAATTTCCATTTATTATTTTATTCACACCTCTCTTACACACTTGTCCCCTTTCCTTTCTCATAGGTTTCTCACACATGTGTGAGTAAACCTTGAGCCATCACTTTCATCCAAAAGGATTATGTTGACCTTTGCATGGTTTGTTCCCTTAGTCCATGTGTCTCCCTTGTGGCACCTATGTGGATGCCACATAGATGCCACCTCCCCAAGGCCTCTCTCAAACCTATAAATAGAGCCCTTGTCTCAAGCATTTTTCATCTCTCTCATTTGCATTGTTATCATACTAGTATAGTTCTAGAGATTTTAGTGATTTTTATGCATTATTACTAACCCTTTGGTAAATGTTAAATTTCATTCTTGCATTGATCGTTTAGTTTTATTCCTCGCATTCGCCTCCACTTCTTAGGATGTTTTGAGAATGGCTTCTTCCATAGCATCCTCTTGAAGCATTCATCACTCATCCACCTTAGATTCATCTCATTTTTATACTTTAATCATTAAAGGGATTCATTCAATAATTGTGTTTGGGAGAGCACATCTACATCCCTCCAACTAAAGCACACCAACAAGGCATTTTATGGGCACCCTTGTTGAGCTACTTTGAGGTTGCCTGGGGATTCTTATTTATCGATTGCATTAGTATAAAACACAATATTAGTTAGTAGTTTTCTTGATTTTGATATTGTTTTATGCACATGCTACTAACATTTTATTATTTATGCATGCTCCTGATAGGTTAGGTTTCTACATATACATTTTGGCACACCTGATGGGACCCACTTCTCTATTGCACTATAAAATTTCACCAAAATTTTGTAACTTTCTATCAAAACTTGTGCACTGTTATCTCTATTAGGATGTAGTGTCATCTATGTAGACGCTTCGTTGTCTTTGTAGATCAGTGTCTCTACACATTGGTATCTACACTTGCACCTATTTTTTTCCAAAAACTTATTAATCCTACAACCTAATAGACTTTGTCATCGTTGATATGTTTTGATGTCTCTGAAGCTTACTTTATCATCTTTGCATTTTACCATCCTGTCATCTATGTAGCACATGGCCAAAAAAATATTTCTTTTATTAGACTATTATCTTTGATATTCAAGTTGTACTATCATCTCTACTTTATTAAAGTATCATCTTCACTCAGTTCTCTTTCATCTACACCAGTCAATATTTCCTATATTCTATCATCTACATCTTCTGTCATCTAGGAAGTTTGGCATCTTCAAGATTGTTTTGTCATCTACGACTATAAAGTGTTAGTGAAAAGTAAATCGTACTCCTCTATTCTATCATATGCAAGTTTTGTTAGCTCCCATGTTTTGTTGTTTGTGCCTGGTATCTGTCATCTTAGAGTATTGACAATTTGACTTATATTTTTTAATGCCTATCTCATTGTTTGATTGATATACAGATATTTCTAATCTATTTTTTATTACAGGAGACAAACTTTGGAGTATTTTTAGTGATTCTAATTACTTGGAGATTTGAAGTGATTTTGATCACTTGGGGATTGGTAGTGATTTTGAATTAAGGTAACATTACACACCTGTAGGATTTTAATCACCTGTAGGATTTAAAATGGTAAATGAACTTACATGAACTAATCATTTTTCCTTGGAATGCATGTTGTAACTAATGTTAAAAGGTCAAATACACTCTTGAATGAATTAAGGTAACATTACACACACTCTTGAATGATTTAAGAAAATTTTCACATATTTCATTGGAATGAATGATGTTCAAACACACTCTTGAATGCCTTAATGAATGAACAATCTTTTCATTGAAATGCATGTGTAGAGTAATCAAATACAATCATGAGTTCCTTAAGGAAATTGACATGATTTTCATTGGAATGAATGATTAGAGAGTGAATACACTCTTGAATTCTTAGGGTCAAAGAAGAATGTGATGAAACATTTTGATTTTGGATTTAAAACACTCTCATACAATCTTGAATGACTAAGGGAAAAAGAATCTTGTTATGAAATATTTGGACTTGGTGCTTAAAATGAATACACTCAATCTTGAATGACTCAAGGAACTCTATTTATTTCTAGCAATTTTCTTATGTTGAAGATGATTGATTTAATTTATGTTGACAAATCCTTACTTTTTATTATGTTGATGATGTTGTGAAGTTGGAAAGAATAATGCATGCTTAAACACAAGTGTCTTTAAAAGTAGATAGAAAATCTAAGCTTCATTAGAAAAGAACAAGAATCCTTTAAACCCTAAGGTCACTTATGTATTCTCTCCTCTCACGCCTTTAGGTGATCTTGAGTACACAAGAAATAAGTGGTTTTTTTTTTCTTTAGGAAGCCTACTTGGTGATTTCATCACCTCTTGGGATGACCTCAACTCTAGCATTCTGGAAAAGTATAAATATCAAGAGGTGAATTGAAAGACACCTCTCTTGGAACCAAAACAACAACAATTTGAACTATGATAATCAAAATCAAAATCATAACAACCAACAATCTCACAATAAAACACAATTCTTCCCCCACAACAACAATAATAGCTACAATCATGATTATGATTGAAATTGAAAGTTCATTAGCTTTCATGAACCCTTGGATACCATATTTCAAAAGTTAGTGGATCACCATTTAATGGTGTTTCCCAACACACAGCCCTTTGATGAAAATCAGCCCAAATCAAAATGGTATAGAGAAAATGAATATTGCAAATGCCATCACATCAAAGGATATGATACAAACAAGTGTATCAAGCTCAAAATCTTCATCCAAAATATTGTTGATGATGGGGAAATTGAGGTTGAAGGAGGACCACCCTCTAAAAATGCTAAACTGGAGATATTTCAAAAGCCATTTCCTGACCATAATAATGAAAATAACAACAATATGAACAATATCTATTCTAGAGCTTCTTACCACCCCACCTATCCACAAAGAAATTCTAGAGTCTACTCTTTTAGAGTCTCATGTTCCTAAAAACATTAACATCCTAATTCATTACCATGATTGGAAATCTTTTTGCACAACAACACCTTTTCTTTATAGACAAATATTTCCAAGGTCCTAATCAACACCACAATTTGTCACTCCACATTGAAGTCCTTATACAATGACATAAAATAAAATGAGTCCTTATAGATAATGGATCTGGTCTAAACCATTGCACATTGAAGATGATCTATTTCTTGGGGCATCCAGAAGACCTCCTAGATATCAATAAAAGGATAAAAATTTTGGAAAATGATGAAAGAGAAAGAGAATCAAAAGGTTTTATCATGTTATCGCTAATACTTAAGCTAGCTATAATAAATATTGAATGTCATGTTCTAGATTTGGACTTTCCATATAACATCTTGCTTGTTCAACCCTAGATACATACACTCAAAGTGGTACCATCTACATATCATCAATGCTTGAAATTTCCCCACCAAGGAAGAGAGGTCACAATTCTAGGTGATCCTTTACCTTTTGCTTTTTGTACGAGATTGGAAGGTACCCCAACAAATTTTTGTCCAGTTAGTGAGTTTTCTAAGGTTATACCTAAATCTCTCACAATAATGGAATCACTTTCCACAATAATACCAAAGTTATCCAATATTGATTCTAGTTCCTATAAAGGAAAAGAGAAGGTTGAAGTGATGCAAGAGCATCTAGTGGTGTAAGGGCAATCCTATATCACCCAAAAATATTCTTAGAGATAGTTTTTGTTTAATGTGTTTTTATTTTTGGATACCCATTTGGGTAAAATAAAGGTTCCAACTCTCATAGTTTCACTATTAGTTTTCCTCATTAGAGTTATTAAGCACCTTAGGATACGTATAAATGCAAAAAATGGGTTATTTTGTAATAGAGCCAAAATTATGATGAGTTAGAGGGTGTAATTTGGATGGATGATTATACTTGTAATTTAAACTGCTCTAGGAAAAGAATTAGGTCAAAAGACCTTACAGTTAGAAATTTATTGTAGTTTTAAATTTCCTAGAGAGCTCCTAAGAGCGATTCAAAGTTAGATTTGGGGCACTAAATGGCCTCATACAGGGCCAAAAAATTGGGGATGAGAAAATTTTTCCCATAGGGTTGTAGAGCACTTCAAGAGATTTCTAGAAATGTAAATAGTTTGTCAATCGGAGTCCCAGTTCAAAAGTTATGCCTCCTAGAAGTTGGACTATCGTTTTTGGATTCTTCTAATTTTACACCAACTTCTAATGTGACTTCTGGAACCTTCTTTTTTGGTGGTGGATTCCAACTGGCATATTCTATAATGTATCCCTAACCCTATACAAATTGAGATTTATTTAAGAACATTTTTGGCATTCTAGAGGCAAATCTTAGTGGAGTTAGAGAAAAGGTACTGTGTGGAGGATTTCTTTCTCTAGAATCATACTATTGTAAGCCCATAGGGCATTTTTCATTGATAATAATATTTCCCCTTTCCTATGTGTTCATTATGGTCTTTGGTTGTGTCTCCATCATGAAGATATTAAGGTCAATACTACAGTGAAGAAGGTTACTTTTGTTGACCAAGGAATGGGAGAGTATAAGTTTGAAAATGCCTTGTGTGTTGGACAACTATCACTCTCCCCCTAATCCTTTGGAAAACCTTCCCAAATAACACCTTCTACAAATAAGGATACCATTCATGTTAATAAAACAACCTTTGAACTTTGGGGTTCACTTAGTCAAGAACACTTGGAGCCTAATATCTTAGATTGGTTATATTTTGACAAAAAAGTGATCTTGTGGAATTCCCTAAAGATAAGTATGTCAAAGCTCCTCCCATTATTGAAAACATGGGATATCACGACACTGGTCTTGGACCTAAAGTTGAATATGGAATCAAAAAACCCCTTGAGGTTAATAGCTATCCTAAAGGACATTTTTTGGGCTCTATTAAACCCAAGGTGTCCTTTGCTGACAACTATTGTACAGCTGAACCTAATTCTTAGACTAAGGAGGAGGAATTCTTCAAAATCCCCTTTCAATATATTAAAGATAGCCTAGATAATTGTTTCCACACCATTACCATATCTAACCTTTCATCTACTAACTTACCTCTCACCAATCCTAACATGATAGATTGGGACCTTTAGGACACACCACCAGCTCTTGATATTTGTAACTTTAATGAAGCAATGATGGCACTCTTTGGCCTTAGGAATCTCTAGGATTACAAACATGAGATCCAATATAATGAGGAAGCCTACTCTGGTAGCCAAGTCAACTCTCTTA
Source organism: Cupressus sempervirens (assembly GCA_028749045.1). Classification (NCBI taxonomy): domain Eukaryota; kingdom Viridiplantae; phylum Streptophyta; class Pinopsida; order Cupressales; family Cupressaceae; genus Cupressus; species Cupressus sempervirens. Next base: position 148,853,963 of record CM053790.1, read on the forward strand.
GTTGCAAGAGTGAAAAAAAAAATCAAAATAAAAAAATAGAAGAAACATCCTCTATTGAAAACTCTTTTGGAGCACTTTTGGATGAAGAAAAATACAAAATAAAGGACACATCTTCTAGTGAAAACTTCCTAGAGGCACCAAAAGAGGGAGAGACTGACTTGTCATTTAGATCTTTACCACCAAAAAAGTCATATATATTGAATGAGGACATAATTCCAACTAATTTGGGAATAGTAGATAATCCACTAATCACCTACATTGCAACTACCCTAAGTCCCTAAGAAGAAAAAGTGATGACTAAGTTCCTACAAAAAGGCAAAATCAATTTTGCATGGACATACAAAGACATGCCTAGTTTAGACATAGATTTGGTTGTGCATCACTTAGTAATAGATCCAAGCATTAAACTTATGAAAAAAAATTTACGCAAGATGCATCCTAAGGTAGTACTTTCTGTCAAAGTAGAACTACAAAAGATGTTAGAGGCAAAATTCATCTGACCTATTGATTATCCTAAGTGGGTTTCCAACATTTTTCCTATAGGTAAAGCATCTGGGGGCATCTAAATTTGTTCATATTTTTTAGATTTAAATCTCACATGTCCTAAGGATGATTTTCCACTTCTTAACATAGACATCATAGGGGATTTGACTACCAGACGTGAAATTTTGTCTTTAATGAATGGTTTCTTTGGCTACAATCAGATCAAACTTGCAAAAGAAGATCAACATAAAACAATATTTACTACCCCATGGGGAACCTTTTGTTACCAAGTCATGCCTTTTGGCTTGAAAAATGTTGGCACCACCTATCTACATGAAATGACTATAATCTTCCATCATCCTCCAAACACACTACCATCAGCTATAGCTTCCTTGGTGCCCATACTCCATTAACTTCCTTTCCACACCATACTTTCCTTATCACCCCCAAGAAAGATATGAATGATTGGGTAAAAGCACAAACCTGTGTCACCTTTTTATAAAGAAATGTGATATCAGAATGTGACAGTTCAACATTAATGACAAAAAAAATGGCATTTGTGTTTAAAATATGAAGATGATGTAAACTAATGAAATGTGTAGAATTGTATGAATTTTATGCCTATAATTTTTATAATTTTTTTGACTAAGAATTTATTCATTTTATTTTATTTTGAAGTCCCTTTTTTAACTGTAAAAAATATAGGATGTAGTTCTCGTCAAACAAGTATGTGCAAATCACCTTTTTTTGTTCTAATTTGAAAATATTTTATAGATGACATGTATAGCTAGTGCACAAAAAAAGAAATAATTATTTTTGATGTATATTTTCTTTGTTATAAGTACTCAAGTTCAACCTTGTCAGAATCCAACATTTTTTTCCTCCCATCAAAACTTCCCTATCAAATCTATACCTTCTTGAAAATAAATTACATATTCATGAAGAGGATTCTCTCCTCTAGTGATAAATATATATTTTTTATTTTTTTGATATGATTTACTATTTTTTATCATTTTTTGAGAGAGCATCTTCTGAAATGTTGAAATATTGACTTATAATATTTTGAGATTATAACATATTATAACTAATCAAAACACTCAAAAATTTATATAATGATGATATTGAATCTGAAATCTATAAAAGGGTATTTTTAGTTTTTTTTTTAAATTGAGTTTTGATAGAGAAATGAGATTTGATCAAAATAGGTTTTTGTATCACAAACGGTGACACAGATCTATGCTTTTACTCGATTATAGCATACAATGGAGCCCATACTCCAAGGTTCTCAACTAAATTTTCAATCCAACTAACCCCTTTACCCAAGGCATCTCTTCCCTCCCAAGGGTGAGTGAAGCCTTAACACCCATTAACATTCATACAAACAAAAACAAGGAAAATTTGCAAAAGAGATCAATCACAACAATGGCACATACCAACTTTCTCAACACAAACACATAACATGAATTTTACCACAATATGAACAAGAATAAAATCATTGAGCAAGTGCAATGAGAGTTATGGCATGGTCACCAACCTTGGTTCAACTAAAGGCAAAATGAAAGTTGTTGTAGAGTTCCCTTCTCCTTAGTCCTTCCTCTTTCCAAACCCTAATTGTCTCTAAAATTAGAGAGTGGGTGAACACCCTACTAGTTTCTCCAAGTCCACTAAAAAGACTCTCCCACTATCTCTTTTGGAAAAAACATCAAGCTGCTATCTCTTACAACTTTGTCCCTACCAAATTTGTTAACTTTGACTAAGAGGAAAGATGGGGGTTAACTAATGGGACAACTCAATTTTCAAATTGGTATAATAATGCATTGGTTAAGAGGTCCCCTAGGCTATCTAAGCAATAAAATGGTCATATTTAGCCAACTAACATGTTATGCTAACATATGGGTAGCTTATTTTCACAAAAATGGCACTTTGGGACCACATATTGACCCTCTAAAATCTTTGTCAAGTTTGAATTCGAGTTTCCCTTGATGGTGGCCCATCCTATCCTTTATCCAAGTGCATTTAATTAATCTTTTGAAAGGCAATTAATTTAAGGTTACGTGTAACCATGACCAAAACCCTAGGTGACATGTCATCAGCACATAACAATTACAAGTGCCAAGTGACACATTTAAAACACATTACACATCACCATGACATGTCCCTAATGTATTTATGAGATTTAGTTTACCATTCACATGCAAGCTTACATTTATGAAATAAACACATCACAACAAGGCTTTTGAACCTTCCAAAGATTTACCTTGGCTAAACTATATTCACATAATTTTAGACCTTGTTTCCTCAATTAAATTCCATGGTTCAATTTCTTGCACACTAAAGTCAAACATCAGTAGCCCAATGAAAATTCATATAAAATGCATGTATATAGGTGCATGACAATTTCATATTAAATAATTTACCTTAACATCATAATAAATTTTTATTTTCTTATCCTTTTCATGCAAAGCATTTAAAACATTAAAATATCATAATCTTCTTTAAAAACATTAATATTTAATTCAATGATCTAACTAACTTTCTGAACCATATCATAATCCATTTCTTATGACAAAATGGTGAATCTATACTGTTAAATCGACCAACATGAAAATTAGTTTTGAATACATATCTTAGGTCAAAATCATCAAAATGTAAACATCACAACTAGTGTCATTTGATTTGATTAAATATAGTTTGATTACTAAAAATATCTTGTTAGCATTGTGAGATAATATATTATAAGTTGTATTAATCATGTCAAGCAATCAAGATGTTAGCATAGTCACAAAGTTTCAAAATCAATCATTGAATAACTCCATTACATTTTTTTTGGCCATAAATTCCCTCCTTGTGAATATCAACATATCCACCCAATACTACTTGCACAATAATTAACTCATTACATTACATCATATCTAGTTCTATAGTTTAGACCCTTATCCAATTTTGATAACAATTTTCATCTGTGAATATTAGTAATATCGTAAGGGTGGGTATTGATTCATCTTCCCATAATAACCATCTAGTTCAATTATCCTTATAGGCCAAAAAATAGCATGAACCAATTGACATAGTTTCCAAGTTATGACATCTCAAGCCTTTTTTTCCATAGGGTCTAAGATTATCAACCTAATATAATTTTGAATATGATACTTAGCACAACAATGAATACAATGTATATCAGACTCAATAAGATCTTAGGTTCATTATTGATAAGGAAAATGTCAATCATGGCATACTTAGATTCCAAAACCTTCTTACCATTGTTCAATCATAAGGTGTACGGTAACATTCTATAATTCACATGAGACATAAACATAACATCTTATCTCCTTTACTCTTCCTAGATCTAATCATATTCATGTTATTAATATTTATAATAGGGTACCAGGGAAGGGGCCTTACATAACATTCTTGGTAGGAACTATGGACTAAATGACTACTTGCTCATGCGGTCTCTTTTGGTTGATTTCATTGTGTGTTAGTAGTAGCCTTTATAGTGTGCCTTGATCTTCCATATTTTGGTATCACCTAAATGGCTCCAATTGACTACACGTGTCATTTGCAATATGATCTATTTTTGATGTTTTAGTACATGTATGTTAGTTTCGAGTTATGGTTATGAATTTCTCACTAGGGGCAATGGGTTAGCATACTTTCCACCAAAGATCCCTAAAAAGACTTTGGGTGTGCCTAGACCTCTCCAATGCATATATATTATTTGTTCCATCATGACTATGCAAACTAAATCTATTGTCTTGAAGTATCTATTGTATTGAGAGTCTAATCCATGCAAAGGAATCTTGTCATCTATGCTTCTATAGCATTTGGTGCATAACTTCTTTTCCAAAATCAAACTGTGGTGTGCTCTTCCATATAAACACAACTAAATCCCTTGGTATCATGCAATTAGGATTCATATAGTATAGGATTTCATTTCACTCTACTTGAGACAAGGGTTTTATTTATTCCCCCCTCCTATGCTAAGCTACTTGATTCCTAAGAGTGAAAAGTTTGACACATGTCCATTCATTAGGTTCATTTATATTACATTTTCATATTTCACATTTACACTTTAAGTTTGCAACATTTCACTTTTCATTCATGATTAGTGTCTTTTTCTATTACTGACATTTTCATTTAGGGCACATTTATTATCATATTAGTACATTCATTGCATTAGGCATCTCATTCATAATTAAATCTCATTATTCATTGCATTACTCCATTAAGTATATACATTATAACCATTACATTTAGTGACATATATAGTATGGTACATCTCACAAAGCATATAGTAAATCCATACATGTAAAATAACAAAATGCATACATCTCATATATTGTCATAGGACCTGCACCATTCAGACATTAGTCATAATGTATGCATCATAGGAAACATAGCATCACACACATCCTACATTACAATGTCAATAACAACATCATAAATATCACATGCATAAGAGACCATCATCCATTTATACATAGGCTCATCGAATCATGTCATATATATCAAAAAATAAGTGGCCATGTGTTGGAATTTACAAGTGGGAAGAATACTTCTGAGGGGGGGTGGGTGTGAATCAGAAGTACCAAACTCTAAGCTATAAAAAATTTAACTAAAATCAATACATCCATGAAACATTTCTAATTAACATGAAAGAAAAGACATGCATGGAAATAGAAAATACAATATTTGATCACCCAGAAACCCTTCAAAATGAGAAGGTAAAACTAGGGTGGGGATGACACCCACAACTTATCACTATAGCAATATGTAACTTGTTAAGGTTACAAAGTTTGAGCATCATCAATGGTCTGCCCTATGAAAGTCATGGCCTATTAAAGGCTCCAACACTCTATTAAAAGTAACCTATCTAAAGGATTTACAAACATTCACTTGGAATATCACCCTATTAAAGGATTTACAAAATGGTTGTTAAACCAACCTATCTTCATAGGATTTTCATTCTCCTAATACAATGGCTAGAAAGTATAGTAGAATGTGTTGACCTGATAACTTACAATTTTCAATTGCTGATTTCAAATCCTTGTTCTATCTATTCTAATCTAATCATTTTTTATCTGATATGATTCTATTTGAAGTGTTGATACTCTACTATGTTAACTGATACTACAATTTTGTTCTTCTCCTAAGTCTTTACACCCCTTGTCACTTCCTTTAAACTTCACTAGTATTCTCTCCTTGCATGCATTTTCTTCTTGCATACTCTATCATGCATTTCTGTATATTTCTAAATTATGGGGTTTTGACCTCCTTAAAAAGGTTTCATGACTTAGGGTTAGGTATGAATCTACGATTGAGATTCATCCATATTTCCCACTCAAATCTTTCTATTTTTTTGATTGGTTGCATGTTTATTTCATAGGGAATCAAAAATATTTGATCTTATCTTTAAATCCTTCAAGATTCATCATATGTCAACTCAAAAATGGTTTACATCTTAGTTTGTGAGGGCACATACTCTTATGTTGATTCTATGTTACTCAGCATTTACTGATTATTGATGCTTGGCACATATAGAAATTCTATCTTGCTTAGAACCTATAGAAATTTTGTCTTGCTTGGCACCTATAGTTTACTCGGCACATATACTAGCTCAACATCTGAATGACTCAGCACTTGATGAATTTTTGGCTCGGCACATACTGTAACTCGGCATCTATATTATACTCGACATTAACTAAGAAAATTTCTTAAGTGTGTTGACACTCAATTGTCAAAACCAATCTAAGACCAACAATCTCCCCCTTTGACATGTGTGTCAAAAACACTTAATTATACATGATGAATCTAATATTTTTGAGTATAATATACATTTTGTTTGGCATATATACAAAACTTTCAAAAATTGTTCAAAATTTGTAACTCCTCCTGAGTTGATCTACCTTTGTTGTATCCATAACTTCTCATGTTGGATTTGCTTGTCTAATGTTGATTCTGATACTCTTTATCTCTATCTTGCAATGTCATTCTACTCTATTCTGACTCCCCCTTTCAGATATCTTCCCTTGTAGTTATAGTTTCCTTTTGGCTTTTCTGTTTCTCCCTCTCAAAATTTATCATCAAATTTATCTCCCCCAATTCAAAAATATTGTCTCCCCCTTTTTTGATACTTATGTCAAAGGGATTTATACATTAATTGAATATTTTTCCAAAAAGGATTTATTTACCTACATTACTATCCTGAGAGAAACATCCCAGTTGTCTAGTACAACTTCTAGTGATTTAAGTTGGATGGTTGTCTCTACTACAAGGTGAACTAGGCCTTCCAATGTAGAAAGATTGGGGTCTTTCTTTAACACATTTTCAGCATAGGCTAGTTCTTTCTACACAATTTCCATCTATGCAATTATGGTAGATTGAATTTGTATTAACTTGGCCTTGGTATTTGCCTCATTTGTTGTTAGAATAGCTAGTTCCTTCTGAGTTTGAAGCATAGTTTGAAAATGCTTCTCACTCTAAGCTGGATCCTTAGGTAGTTGCATGCTTGATATCTTTAAATTCCTCTCCAAGCTCATTATCCACTGGCTAGTTTCTTGTGTGAAAATTGATGGGTCACACAATTTTGAGTACAATGAGAATATATTCTCAAGTACTACCTTTACCTTTTCAATCTTCTTGGCCAGCTCAACTTGTGAAAGTTCTATTTCACTTGATATTCTTTCGTTCACTTTTGTTTGAAACCTCTTTTCAGACCATTCTAATGCTTTTGCATTAGTATCAAGGTCTTCATTCTATACCTAGTCCATTATACTAAATAGTTGTTCCATAATAGGCTTGGTTTCATTAGGTACCTGTAAGCTAAGTGCATCTAGAAAGATGTCTTTAATCTCAATTAATGCTTGCTTTTTTTTATACTCATTTCTGAGTATCTCCTATTTCTTTTTCTTTTCTAGTGCCTCTTGCACTTCATTTATCTGATTGATGTTCATATTTTCATAGTCATACTTGGGAATGACTATGTCCTCATCTAGTGCAGGGCCTCCATAGTGAAGTACCCTTGCAACCTTTGTAGAGCTCGAGCCTAGTGCTGAAATTTGAAGTGGTATTACTTTAGTGCTCAGCTTTTGAGATGTTCCAATTAAAGTCCCTATTGTAGGAAAATTTATCAATGTTTGTATTGCATCTTTTTCCTTCTCCTTAGGACTTTCATTGTCCCCTTCAAATATTTCCTTGTCAATTATTGTGGTCTATGGGGGTACACCTTTTTCTTGTGTTGTAGAGATAGAGGTATCCATCTGTCATGTTTGATCCTTTATTGGCTCCTTGGCAGTTGTAGTGACTGGTACTATGGAGTCAACCTTTGTAGATGTGTGTACTACTATTTGCATTGTTGGTTGTCCACTTGTCTTTGTTAGGATATGAGAAGGTGGTTCTTATGGATTCACCTTATCCCTTGTGAAGTTAGTTATAGCTTTTTGTAGTTCTTCCACACTCACCAAGACTAGATTTATACACAATTGAGCTTGTAGTGTAGTCTAGTGAAGAATCTTTTTGAGATCCTTTGCAATCAATGGATTTATGTTCTAAAAAAAATTGTTAGGAACATCTTGTATAGGTATTGTATCTATAGGTGTGGGAGTAACATGTGGAGGACTTGGTGGTGGCAATTGTGTCTTGCACACTTTGTTCTATTTGTTGTTGTTCAACAGTTACCATATCATCTTTTTGTGTCTCCTTCTATACTTTGTCTTCTTCCTTTTCTTTTTCAGCTTCTTCCTTCTTATCATTGTCCTCTTCTTCTTCAATGTTTCTTCCCTTAAAGGGATTTTCTTCTCCTTCTTTCATAGTTGTGAGGCCATAGATTAACTGCCACATTTGAGTGGACTTTTTGACAACATCTTCAATTTTATTCTACATAATACTAAAGGCTCTATACTTGGTTGCAAATTTGCTTCCATGTTTCTTATTTTCCTTACTAATTTTCCCTTTATTAAGTTTAGGCATTACTCAAGCCAATGTTGACTCTCTTATTTCTCTTTCCATATTAAGGCAATAATGCTATTTATTTTATATAATTAAATATAACTTGTTAGGCTTTGAATTATCAAGTTCAAGTGGAGTGTTCTCTATATAATCCTGTTGAGGTGGCCTTGATGGTACATATACCTTTTTCCCCTATACCTATGGACCTATTTGTGGCCCTTGTGCTAATGGTGGCCTTTTAAGTGCTGGTACTCTCCTCTACCAGACTTTACACCCTAGAGGACCCTGTTGAGCTCCCTGCCCTAGTGGTGGCACCACTACTATGTGTCCCTCATCTCCCACCCCATCTCCTTTTCCATGTGCCTACTCTACTACTAGTGGCACTCCTAGTACTATGAGTGGCAATGCCACTGTGTATACATGTGTGTCATCCCTACATCTCCCTAGTCCTATCTGTATACCCAAGGCACTAATTGCATCCCATGCTATGAAATCCCTGCCAATCTTAGAGAGGTCCCATGTCCCCATAGTCTACCATACTCCTGGGATACCATAGGGTATAGGAATCTATCAGGCACAACATCCTGAACCTGCCTGAACTATCATTGCACCCTAGAGGGCATATATTTCATAACAATGTGAACAATCTGACCAATTAGTCAATATTCTATCTCCATATAAGGAAGGTAAAGCTAATCCTTGCTATCATCCTCTCCCCTTGCCAATATTATAGCCCCCCACCACTCACCATCATCATATGGTGTCTAGTCAAACATGATAATCTCATCCAAACATCTACTCCAAAATTAGACTAACTTGATCGAGGTGTGTTGGATTAGTGGTGTATATCAACATGCATAAGGCTCACCAAGTTATTGAGTCTCTCACCTCATAATAGGACATGTCAAACCTATATGCTCCCATCACCACACCATCAATAATTTCAATCCTAGACCCATGGTTTGTTGTGTCTTGTAGACGCACATGCGTAGATCATGATATAGCTAGGCCAAGATGGTGTGACCCCAACAAAAGACTGAACCATCATCCTATAAAATAGTGCTCAACACTCGTGTCCAAATGATCAAAAACCCATGCACAAAATGGTCTAGCACCATCCTCCAAATTAGTAAGGCAAGATAGATAGAAAGTCATGGAAACCTCTACTCTAATGTCTCCCTCCATCTTAACCATGATCTCTGAATAGGCAGTCATTGCTGTCATTGCCCAAAGCACTCTTATAGATAGGGATTTGCACCCTCTAGTACATGCTCAATATACGAATCAGCACTCAAATAATCTATCACACATCAAGAAGAGTCACTATCACCTCTCTAGTAGGTAGATGGAAGCTAGAGGTTGATGTATGCCATAACTCTATAAGTGTAGATAGTTGTACTAAGTGGGCCCTCAGATTAGGCCACTCATAGACCTTCTCCAACCCACATAACCTCATGTGACCCCACTCTACCTCCATAAGTGTCCCTCTTAGCACCATCGTAGCTAGGTAGTGCTCTTGTGACTAAAACATCTCCATTGCCATCTGCAACATAGACATGCAATGGTCAACATATCATTTATTTCCTAGTTTTTTTTCTTATCTAAGCATGGGGCATCATACCTTTTTCATCTCTATCACTTGATTTAGTTAATTCATCCAAACTGATCAAGATGTCAATCCACATAAATGTGGATCGGTGGAGATGACAAATTGTGAAAATGCCAAACTAGCATCTCTGACAGCTATGGAAATGTTGGTTTTTCCACTAGTGACTACTAGACTATAATCTATAGAGATGGGGACATAGCTATTTTCATCCCCAACCCCGTCTCCACCACTTGATTCCCCTCTTTGGAATTTGCATAGATGACAGGATGAACCCTGTCATCTTTGAAGATTACAAGATGAATCATGTCATCTCCATAGTGCCTGTAACCCTAGTTTGTCATCTGTGAAGATGACATAGTGGAGAACTGTCAACTCTACCCCAGCCTTATTTTTTCTCATTTAATGTGCAATAAATGAAAAAATTAAATTTTTAATAAAAAAATTGGCAAGTAGGGATGGTCAACTTATTGATGGACCCATGTCGGCTAACCTCTGGTGCTCCTAGATGCACTCTCCAAGTTATACTCTCACGATCAGATCCATTCTTCACTCTGGTTCTATGCTCTCTAGGTGTGCAAATGACTCTTCCTTGTGCCCCTTGGAGGCTTATATAGGCCCTTCAAGGTCACCTTTTTATCCTATACCCTTTCTTTGGCCATGTCAACTCTTGTTTAACCCCAAGTCATGCAAAATATTCATCTATGCTTTTTCCCCACCATTTCTTTTCTTCTAGAGTCTTTTTCATGAAAATTGCACAAATGTTTTCTCTATTTTCATGAGGAGGCACCCTCCTCCCCTATCATCACTATGACACAACTCCTAGGACTCTTATCCTCTCTAGGGCAACCTATATTTTTTTCTTTGATATAATATTGTCTCGACATCACATCAAAGAGCGGAAAAATGTAGACACTTAAAATCATCCCAAATGCTATATTAATTCATTTAATATTTCCTTTGACATTATAATTAATTATTTATTAAGTGATTATATTTTTCATATTCTTCTACTTATTTAATTAAATAGATTAATTTCCCTAATGTATTTAAATTAATTTGAATACTTCCCCTCTAATATATTAAATTCATTTAATGCATAGTGTTCCATATATCCCATTTTAAATAAATTCTAATTATTTAATTCTCCCCACTTTATTAAATTCTTTAATCCTATTATTAAGTTAAATCCTATTTAATTTAATCCTAATCCCATCCTAAAACCCAGTCTACACCCATCACTCTCATCCTTCTAAACCTACCCATTAATAAATCTCACTTGATTATCCTAAACACCTTTTAGCTCTTAAGTGTTTTCTCACACATGTGTGAGAAACTCAAGATCCAATAAAGCTTCCGTTTTATTAGTTTATTCACACCTCTTACACACTTGTCCCCCTTTCCTTTCTCAAAGGTTTCTCACACATGTGTGAGCAAACCTTGAGTCATCACTTTCATCCAAAAGGCTTATGTTGACCTTTGCATGGCTTGTCCACTTAGTCCATGTGTCACCCTTGTGGCACCTATGTGGATGCCACATAGATGCCACCTCCCCAAGGCCTCTCTCAAACCTATAAATAGACCCCTTGTCTCAAGAATTTTTCATCTCCCTCATTTGCATTTTTATCATGCTAGTATAGTTCTAGAGCTTTTTGTGATGTTTATGCACTGTTACTAACCCTTTGGTAGATGTTAGATTTCATTCTTGCATTGATAGTTTAGTTTGATTCCTTACATTCACATCCACTTCTTATCATGTTTTGAGAATGGCTTCCTCCATAGCCTCCTCTTGAATCATTCATCACTCATCTAGCTTAGATTCATCTCATTTTCATATTTTAATCATTGAAGGGATTCAATTAATAGTTGTGTTTGGGAGAGCATATCTACATCCCTCCAACTAAAGCACACCAACAAGGCCTCTTATGGGTGCCCTTGTTGAGATGCTTTGAGGTTGCATGGGGACTCTTATTTATTGGTTTCATTAGTATTAAAACACAATATTAGTTAGTAGTTTTCTTGATTTTGATATTGTTTTATGCACATGCTACTAACATTTTATTATTTACACATGCTCCCAACATGTTAGATTTCTATGTATACATAAGAGTCTAGTTTAGGATCTAAATAGTTTGGTTTGCAAACTTCTTTAGTGGATCACACTAATCCCTTTAGTTATATTCCTAATCTAGATGCCTTTAGGCTTGACCTCTCATGTCACCAGAGATGACTCTTTTCACATAAGCAATCTTGAAGCCTTTGCATCACTCTCATTAATCCATCTTGATCTCATAGATTGGTCTACTCAAAGACTTAAACTACCATCTTTCCAAAATGACTATGAGATTTCCTGCTACCTCAACACTATTGAACTCATGATATCTTCCACTAGTGAACTTGTGGCTAAAATGATGGAAATAGATATCAAATACCTCACTCATAAAATCAAAAGAAAAAATAAGCGATCAGATGGAAAAAAACCACTTTGTGGCAGTATCTAAACCCAAAAAGAGTAAAAATAGAGATGTATCCAATGGTGAAAACCTCCTTGAGGCACCTAAAAATGAGGTACTTGGTAGTCTTCCAAGATATTTCTAAGACAGATCTTCAATTCTCATTAAACCCATGTAGCCTATCAACTTGGGTATAGAAGAGTCTCCTAAAATCATTCATGTCGCTCAATGTCTATCAGCTAAAGGAAAGGAGAGCTTCGCCAAGTTCTTTCAAGAAAAGAAAATTAATTTTTCCTAAACCTAATTAGATATAGCTAGTCTTGACATTGATCTAATTATGCACCATCTATCTATCTCTCATGGTGTGAAACTTGTTAAGAAAAAGTTGAGGAAGATGCACCCACATGTGGCTCCTTTGGTCAAGGTAGAACTTGAAAAACTCCTATGTACAAACTTTATCAGAGCCATTGATTATGTAAAATGGATTTCCAATATTGTATTTGTGTCTAAATATGATAAGTCCATTAAAGTGTGCACCAATTTTAGAGACTTAAATAAAGCATGCCCTAAGGATGATTTTCCACTACCTAACATAGACATTATAGTGGATATGATGCGAGTTATGAGATGTAGTCATTAATGAATGGATTTTTTGGGTACAACCAAATAAAAATCACCCCTGGAGATTAGGAAAAAATAGCTTTTACATGTGCATGGGGTAGCTTTTGTTGGGATGTCATGCCTTTGGGCTAAAGAATGTAGGAGCTACCTATCAATGAGCCACGACCACCATCTTCCATGACATGATACACAAAAACATGGAAGACTATGTTGATGAAACATTGGCCAAATTTAAACAAAGAAATAAACATCTTGATGACATTAGTTTGATATTGGACCATATGTAACAATTTTAGCTTAGGCTAAATCCCAAAAAGTGTGCTTTTGGTGTCACATTAGGAAAATCTTTAGGCTAAATCTTATCAGAAAAAGGCATTGAAGTTGATCCTAAAAAGGTGCAATTCATCATGGAAATGCCTCCTCCTAGAAATATCAATCAATTAATAAGTCTTTAAGGATGTTTGCAATCAATTAGGAGGTTTATATCTCAGTTGGCTGATAAAGCTCAATCTATCAATAAGAACTTGCATAAAGGCTCTGCATATATTTGGAATGAAAAGTGTCAACAAATCTTAGATCAGATCAAAGGATATTTGGCTAGACCTCTAATATTAATGCCACCCATCCTAGGAAAACCTTTTAATCTATACATCTTGGCTATAGACTCTTCCCTAGGAACACTCTTAGCACAAAGTGATGAAACTAGAAAAGAGCATGCTATATACTACATTAGTCACACTTTTGTGGCCTATGAGATGAACTACATCAACATTGAGAAGGCTTGCCTTGCAATGGTATTTGCTTCCCAAAATCTTAGACACTATATGTTGGCTCATATAGTCCATCTCATTGCTAAAATTTATCCTCTAAAATACTTATTAAGTAAAGTTTCCTTTACTGGCCAACTAGCTAAATGGATGATGATTCTCTTTGAATTTGACCATTTGGTTGATTTGCCATTAGAAGATACAATGTCTATGAAAATTTCATTTCCAAATTCTTTCATTGTGTATATCATTGAAAGAACTTGGAAGATATTCTTTGATGGTTCTCACACCTAGAATGTGGCTAGGGTAGGCATTCTATTTATCACACCTCATGGTTACACAATCCCAAAGCCTTACAAACTCTTGTTTCCTTGCACTAGCAATATTGTGGAGTATGAGGCTTTAACAAATGTGATTAAAATGGGTTTAAAATAGAGAATCACAGAGTTTCATATCTATGGAGATTCCCAACTTGTCATAAACCAAGTCAACAATGAGTATAAAACCAAAGATGAAAATTTGGTACCTTATTAGAAGTTGATTGATGCTCTATGAAACTATTTCACATTCATTACATTCCAAAAAAATCCTAGAGTAGAAAACAAGGTTGCAGATGCTATGGCCACCCCAGCATCTATTCTTTGATTACAAGAACATGAATCATATTTTGAGTTCTTGGTGGAAGATTTATGTCACCCTACCTATGACTCCTCTGATAACCATGTGATTTGGACCATTTTTGGTCATGATTCATCTTGCTATGCCACCATTTTCTCCTATCTATGTCATCAAATTATTACTAAAAATCTCACGTGGAACCAAAAATGCCAACTCCTTTGCAATACCTCACACTACACCTTGGTCTCTAGTGACTTGTATAAGAAAGGTCTAGATGGAACACTCCTTAGGTGTCTAGAACTAGAATAGTCTAAAAAGGAATTATCCAAATTCCATGATAGCATTTATGAGGCACATTCTAATGGTGTTGCACTTGCTCAAAAATTGATCAGGGTGGGCTATTATTGGCCAACTATGCAAGCTGATGTTATTTGATATGCTAAATCTTGTAAGAAATGCCAGCTTCATGGTAACTTGATTCATGCTCATGGATGTGAGCTTATACCTTCTATTACATTGGCCATTTCAGCAATGGGCATTTGACTTGGTAGGAAGGATTCATTGAAGTTCATCCAATGGTCACAAGTTTATTATAACAATGACTGAATACTTTATAAAATGGGTTGAAGTTGTACCTTTATCTGCTACTATAGGAAAATGTGTTGTCTTATTTATACTCAACCACATTATTTTTTGCTACGACATCTCATCCTCCATTATCAGTAATAATGGAGGAAAATTGAAAAAGGACCTAAAGCAACTATGTAAGAAATTCAAGATCAAAAAACATTGGTCCTCAATCTACCGTCCCCAAGGGAATGGCCAAGTTGAGGCCTCTAATAAAACATTTCTTAAAATTCTATATAGAATGGTTCACAAATTAGGAAAAGATTGGCAGATCTACAAATCAATCTGGCATGTCATGCCCAAAATATAGGACAAAACACACACAATTTTTTTTTTTTTAAAGTTAAAATTCAAACTACTCTAAGCTTGATATGTTTGTGTCATAGTTAAGGTATAGGTTCTCTACATTGCATCATAAGATTATAAACTTGAGGATTAATAAATCGTTAAATAGAACTCTCGCTATAAGATTGATATCAGCATTCGTTTCATCAATTCATTAGTCTAACATAACCTTGTTTTAAACAGAACATACTTATTGGTTAAAACTTTACTTAATTTGAATCTAAATTAATCAATTTGCAAACAACTACATGATTAGCAGTAGTTTTATAAGATAAGTTATAACTACACAATGTACTTGAAACCCTTTGGATATACTAATTAAATTTGTTACTTAATTAAAACTAATTTCTAGATAAAGTTAACGTCTCTAATTTCAACCACACTATCCTTTGAACTAAGCTCACTTAATTTATTAAATTTTATCATTTACATGGAATACTTGATTACACTAACATGAAAATATTTAAAATTAAGCTAACTAAACAACATGCATACCAACTATACTAACTAAATATATAAGGAAAAATACTCAACTATCTTCTAACAATAATAGTGATAATTTTGAAAACTTACTAACAAGAAATAATAACAACTTTAACTTATACTACACTATCTTTCCTAACTAACTATTATCCGCCAACATATTAAATTAATCTACTTAACATATATCCAAAATTAAAACTTGAACTAGAATAATAAAACAATTTGCATTTAACAAAATTACCAAATGATACTAATCACTAATATTTAAAACATTACACATACAATCATAAAACTAATTAACTTTAAGACTTTAAAAATATGGAATAACTAAAATCTAAGTAACCAATTAAAATTTCTAAACATTAGAATATTAAATAATCGATATTCAAACAACATAACTATACGTTACTAACACATAACTTCACTACATTTAACATAGACTAGCTATCACGTAAACTAAAAACTAATCTAAACATAATACAACAATCCCAAATCTACCTCTAAACGTTCATCACCTTATAAACTAATACTAAGGGTTAAACCAAATTACAAACTACTAAAACATGAGCCAATTAATAACTAGTCCTAACTAAAACAAATTTAAAAATAATAATAATAAAGTACTAGACTAACTTAATAACTTAAACTTTAAACTAACCTAACATTACCACTAACATAGAATGCTAACTACTCTTTAAAACTCTTTATTAACATCTATACTAACATCTATACTGTCATAAAAATATTAAACTAATTTCTAATAAAATAAATTAACTACTAATCTCAAAGTTAAACAAATCTATTACTAACATTATTAATAACTATCTTTTAAACAAAAACAAAAAAATAAGTTTAAAATAACAACCATACTAACCTAAAAATGTAACTAACCTTCTGACTTAAATCTAAAACCTACTAATCTAATAAAATATATCTATAAATAATATAAACTAACTACCCATCTAACCAACATCCCTTAACCTAACAACTAAACTAACAAACAACAAACAATAAAATAAAAGCTAAAACTGCTAACCTAAACCCCCCCTTCCTTACTCCTAAGACAAGTAGCCCTGCCCTACCCCACATGGCCCTAACTTCTCAAGTGGTCTGTGCACTGCTCAAGGTCTGTGCATTGCAGGCCTTGTCCCCTCCTTCATGTCTACCTTGCATGAGTCTGGATGCAAGCAGGAAAGGGAAGAGATATGAGGTGGAAGGTAAAAGAGTTAAGGTTTTAAAAACATTACTCCCCCCCCCTTCCATGATATGTCATGTCAGAGTGACATGAGATGGCACCAGTACCTTGCTCATGCCTAGCCCAAAAATGGGATAGTAAAAAAAATAAAGTAGATAATGGGGAAGGATAATTTAGTGGGTAGAGTTTAGATTTTATTTTGATTTAAAAAATACAATGGACATAAAGTCCTAGGCTAGTGCCTTGCCTCCTAGCCTCTAGGGATTCAATGCAAAAGTTTTATGGTTGAAGAATGTCAACAAGAGATGTATTTAATTATTTTAGTTTTAGTTGTATTTAATTTATATTCTTTTTAAAAGGCTTAGTATTTGTTTTTAATTGCAATTTAAAGGGATAATAAAGAGAATATTCTCTATGACTAGGGGGAATTAAAATTTCCTCCATACATTTTCCAGAGAGGGTTTTTAGACCTGGAGATGCACATTTTTTTTTGAAAGCCAATTTAGTCTAGGTGTTGACATGTTATATACTTTCTTGCCATACTAAGAATGAATATTAACCTATTGACAACATTAATTTCCTATGAACAAGCATACTAACAAGGATGTGTAAAAAGGTTATATTTTCTCCTTCTCTCCTATAATTTATGTTTCATCTAATCATCATACATCAAGGTGTATCTTCAATTTTGAATTCAAGGAAATACATGATCTCCTACTCAAACAAATTTTTTTCATTATGAAACTTAACAAGGAGAGAGAAAATTTTGAGTTCAAAATGTAGGATTTTTACTTCATTTTAATACTTATACATCAAATTGAAAGCTTCATCATATCAAGTTACTCTTCATTAACATAATTGAAACTTAAAAATTCATAATTCAAAGGCATTATCTATCAATATATTTTTTCATAAACACATGCAAAAATTGAAAACACGTGAGAGCAATACAAGGAGGTTTTCATAATCCTCTTTTCCTTTTTCTTCTCTATTATTCATCCTGGTTCAAGGCTCCATCGGGAAAGAACCAGTAAGAAAACCCGATGTCTTTGCCAATCCATCAAAATTCAAACACATTTTACATAATATTACAATTCAATTGAAATTTCTTCAAAATTCTTCACAAGTACTCTCTTCCAATACCTTCAAAACTTCAAGGAAACACAAGGAGAAGACAAGAGCTGGCCCAGGTGAATCATCACAACATCAAGAACAATTCAAGCATGCACCCTAACCCAGTTTTGCACAATAGGTCCAAACATAGAACTTGACTAGGGGGGAGGTGGATTTTCCCAATGGGAGATGTAAATCACCATGCCATAACATAGCCCTTTTGAGGCTAAAACTTCAAGAACTTCCATTCTTCTACAAGGCCCTTTCGAGGCTAATACCACAAGTATTTTCATTCCTTTCCATATTTAAGAATTCACAATATCAAGCAAGGCATGTGATCACAAGTAGGAGCCCATACACCCTACCCTCTTTCCCTCCTCTCACCATGAGAGGAGACTCTACACCATTGAGGTCCAACTAAGGCCCTACCACCGTACATGGCCACTTCTTCCCTATCTAAGGGTGAGTAATGCCAAAACAATCCCCATGAAATCCCCTCAAAAACAAATCATCAAGACAAGCATAAGAATGCATCAAGAACAAACAAAAATCCCTCCAAATCCTTCCCAACACACAAGCAAGCAAAAAAAAAAACAACACAATACTTTATGCAAGATACAAGCATGGAAAACATGAAAAACAAAACCAAAGGAGTGAAGAACTCCTACCTTCACAAAATGTTATGGCAAAATGGTAAGTTGAGAAGAGCTTTTTCATTTTCTTCCTTCAATCCTCCAACTTTCTCTAAGAATAGAGATTGGGTAACAACCCCAAAACTACTCCAAAATCCTCTAAGTATGATCCTTAACTCAACTAGACTTCAAAAAAAACTCAAGATGGAGTTTGAGTCACCAACACATGTAGATGACAATCAATTTTCGCAATCCTTCAAAAATAGGGCTTTTGAGTGACCCTAAAAGTCAAACAAGGAGGCTAAGGGGGTGGAAAGTACTCACCACCCATACCTTTATCCCTAGGCCACTTAAATTTGATGTTTTTAAGCTTTAAAGACATAATAGGAACAATTAAAACCTAGGAGAATAATAAAATCAAATAACAACCTTTTAAAGATAAACAATGCAAAGATAGCACAAAATAGACAAGGGGTTCAGCTTTGGCTTTCCATTGGATATCCCGACTAAACTTCCTGAACACTCATTGTACCCATCAATAGGTTCAATAAATGACATGCATTATGAAATTTACATATCAGAAAAATCATATAAATTAAAACATCCTTTTTTTTTTAATGATCAATCATTCATCTAATCCTACTCCTATTTTTGACTGTTAAAATTGCATAATAAAAAATGTTAGTTTTGCATTCATTTACTTCATCATTGCACATGTTCATAAAACATTAAATGACAAAATCAACTATCTGAAAGTAAAGCATCATACATCATAAATAGCATAATAATGTTCAGTGCATCAAACAATGCTCTAACATATCGAGTCATGAGTATCAAAATAATAATGTATCATTGATGGTAGGATGGCTCGAGGCGAGGCCTCACATGGCACAATGGGCTTATAGGACCACTATAGGACTACACCATTTTTGTTAGTCTATGGTTTTGAGGCTATCTTACCCTTAGAAGGTGATATTCCCTCACTACGAGTTTCCCTACATGGGTTGATAACTAATGAAGAACATAGGGCTATGAGGATACAAGAGCTAGAAACCCTCGATGAGCATCGTAAGGCTACTTTCGACCACATGAGGTCATATGAAAAGTAAATTTCTATACCTAAAACAAGAAGGCTTGTCCCCATGAGTTCCAAGTAGGTGAGCTTATGCTTAGATAAAACCCCCAAAATTAGCAAAACATAGAGCAGAAAGGGAAATTTGAGCCTAACTGGTTGGGTTCTTACATTGTAATAGCAACATTTGGATCCGGTCACTATCATCTTTCTACTTTTGAAGGGTAATAACTAGCTAAGCCTATCAACATTCTACATCTGAAGAAATTTAACACTTAAGGCTCATAGCTTAGCTATCTATACATATTTATTGATCCTGAAAAAAGTCTAAAAATCAAAAAATGTCCTAAAAAAATGATCATCTTAGTGAAAACCTAGAAATAGGCACTTTGATGTATCACCAAAAAAATAAAAAAATGAAAAAATACAAAAAAAGAATTGAAAAAAGTCCTGAAAAAATCTACCAAGTGGTAAAAATTTGGAAACAGGTGCTACTTGAGACCATCGCACCTATGTCTATTAGTCTCAATCATTCACTTTGCAACACATTTCCTAGCTTGGAATTGTCCTTGGTCCTCATCTTGAGGGAACAATTACTTAGCCTTTTGAGGTTTCCTTATGCATCTAGTTTTCTTTGGCAACTCACATAATAGTGTTTCTCAATAGTACCCCCCCTTGACACCAAGTGTTTCTCAACACATTTTGGATACTCTACCAATAGTCTAGGATGTTGTGATATTTCTCACTATTGGATTCAAGTCCTTTACAAATGTTCATGTGACTTACATACATGAAGTTAAACATTAAATTTGTTGAGCTATGATGACCTATTATCTTATTTGTTTGTTGTTTATGATGATTTCTTAGCTAAGTGTTCCCTTCCTAATAGTCTTTTGAAGATGTCATGGACTAGAAGACTGGGGGCATGGGGCATGTTTTACTTGCTTTCTACTTGTGGGTATACTTTGTTAGTCTAAGGTGTTTTAAAGCATTCATGCTTGTCCTACTTGACACTTTAGACCTACAATGTATCATCTTTGTATGTTTTCTTGCAAGATCGCACTTGGGGGTTATACTAGCACTTATGCCTTGATATATAGGTGTAATATTTCTATATGAAACCTAGGGAATCTAATTGTGTAGCCATCTTGACTGAAATGTCTTTGATGCTTAGGTTGGATTTCCACATTCTTATCTGATATGATCATATTCATATCCTCATAGTTACACTAGTGTTGATTGTATGATCATATGATGTCCCTAATAAATGCTCAAGAATGAAATTAGAGTCTAAATGTTTTACGTCCCTTGCAAGTAAACCAATTTTCATATTAGTTTGCATCATAGGCTCATTTTAGCTTAGTCTTGCATTTTTGCATATGGGAAGAGTTCTCCCTTCATCTTTTCTTAGACATATCAACTAATTGCTTTCATATCTTCCTTGCTTTCTTCTTGATCATGCCTTTTCATCTTCTTGATCTTTTGCTTCATCTCTTTGCTACCCTTTCATCACAAGGGGTTAATCTAAAAATTATATATGATCTCTCCAAGTATCATATTTTGAAAATATGAGTCTATATCATACCCATGAGAGCTAAAATCTATACATGAGAGAGATCCATTAACATATCAACATGAACATAAAACTACACATACATGAGCACGAAACTAGAAATATTGCAATGAAAACATAAAAGTATTGAAACATCCATATACACCATTCATAAAATGAGGTAAGTAGACAAAGATATTGATCAAATCTAGTATCTCATATATATCAAAGATGTTAGAGTACATATACAATGTGAGATCCAAAATCTGGATATATGTCTCAAAATATGCATGGTACAATAAAAATGCCACAAGGACATCATCCTAGGCTACTCCTAACTCTAGGACTAACTCTTGCCCTCCTAGACTGATGGTGGTTGTGGAGGTGGAGCCTACCTCCTATTTGGTGGTTGTACAACACCCTCTAATCTGCCTACTTACTCTAAATAATATGGCAACCCCTCTCCTACCAGTACCATGCCTCTGTATGTTTCATAATAGAATGCAACTCATGCTCCATGATGTGCCAACTCTCACCTAGTAGCATCTTGCTCCCTGTGGAGCTCATCCCCTCATGTTTGCTCATCTATAAGATATTAATCTCACACGATGATGGTAACTTGTGCTGGGTAAAAGTACAAAGTTGTATCACCTTTTAGGCTAACTTATCAGAACGACTAAATTTGAGTGTTTCTATCTAAAACTCAATTTTGTTCAAACATATGATCTAGATAAATTCATTCTAGCTAAGTTATATATGGTCTCACATATATTCCAATTGGGAATGTGTATTAAATGCATGTTTTTTACTAGTTTCTATCCAATTACTAAAGAAATAAAATTATTTCAAAAAAGTGGCAATTCAATAACTGTTACTATTTTTTATGATTTTTTTAATAACATATAAATACCAATTTATAGAGCTCAGAGTCAAGATTATTCTAATATAGATTTTATAGTATTTTAATTAGATATAATATATTGTAATTCAAAAATTCTACAAATACATATTTTAATACTTGAAAAGATGTTGATTTTGAGAAAGAAAAAAATATCAAATCAAATAAAAAAGTTAAAAATTATGACATTCTAGAGGAGAGAGTCCTCTTCTAGAATGCATGATTTTTCTTTTGGTTAGAATATATTTGTTTTGAAATATGTGGTGGGAGACGAAAACTACCTATTTCAGGTGAGTTGAAATTTGAATCATTATAAAAGACAAAATATAGGTCTAAAGCCAATTTTTATTTTTAAATTTTCTACCTATATATGTTATCTATAACATAGTCTGAGATTGAAGGGAAATAAGTTTATTTCCATGTATTTTTGTGTTGGGAACTAGACCCTAATTTTTAGCATTTTTCAGCAGCTAAAAAATTATCAATAAAAATTAGGAAAATATATCAATTCTTATTTCAAATAATTATTAAAAATTATAATACTAAACTTCATCTATTTCTACACATTTCATTAGTTTACTTCATTTTCAAATTCAAAATAATAATACTAGTTTTATGTCACTGAAGGTTAACTGTTATACTTTTGTTAGCCTTTTCCTTTAGTAAATAGTGACACAAGTTTGTGCTTTTACCCTGCTACCTATAACTCTACTTCTACAACCTAAATCCTAGCATCTCAATCACCCTCCCCTCCATCACCTCTAGTAGGCTTCTCCTACTATTCCTCCACACACACCACTCTCTTGCATCTCAATGGATGCTCCTCGTACTCCTCCTCCTCCTCTTCTCTCATGGCCTGGGCTTGTGTCCTTCTCCTCCCATTAGATTTGGAACTACTCCTGACCTCCATGTGCCTGCCACCCCTACCTCCACCTCCACCATTGTCTCTTTCATCTCCCCCTATCCTTCTACCATGGGTGGGGCATTTGGTTGTGTGAATCTGGTAAAAGGATTCCTTTGTATCTCATACATATAAGGTAGATCCACTCCTACATCTGTCACCTCTGGATGGTAGTCCCAAGGCTTACACATCAAAGTTGGTATCTCTCACAAGGTGGCCTAATAATCTAACATGGAAAACCAACCTTGAGTCTCCTCCTCATGCAACCGTGCGTTAAGTATTGGTCTCCACTGAGATCCCCTACCACTGGTCAAATTGATGCCATACTCAACCAATAACAAACCACTCTACTATCTTTGAATCCCTCTTGACTAGAAGTTGGCTATAATACATGTATTGTAGCTCCCATGCATAGGCCATCTATGACACTCACAATATGGTCACCAAAAAAATAAAGTAAGCTCATCAAAGAGTTGTTGGTAGTAAGTCACATCTACATTATGACTCTATGCGATGAACCCTGTATATCTAAAAATATAAGGCTTGTTACACTCTCATAGCTAAACCTGCAATCAAATCACTATGATATTATCCCACACCCATACTTGGGCTAACACCGTACCACATGCCTAGGTCTATCTTGATCGGTATGCTATCTCATGGAGCTCTAAATACATATCTACTAGAATTGTAGATCCCCATGCCATCCTTTGAGGCTGCCCCAACAAATCTACTAAAAGTATGCCCCATCCCAGTGGGAAGCCCTTTTGGCCCCTATTGGTGACCAAAGCTTGGGAAATTAGTGAACACAAAAGGCAAGGTAGTGGATACTTAGCCCAATACTCATCTGTGAGCCACTCCCAGCTCAAGTGGTGATCTAAGATAGTAACATCCTAGACCTCCCCTCTATTGGGGTCTGATCATAATATACCTATGACATGCAAAAACTCACATCAGTACATCTCATATGGATATCAAAAACTTAAACAACAAAAGAGAAACAAAACTTTAAAAACTCATCAAATCACCATATCAAGGAACATGAAGAATGTGATATACATCCTCTAATGTCATGGTAGCCTCGTTGGGCTGTAGATGGAAGGTGTTGTGCTCGTTGTGCCACTGCTCAACTAAAGCACTCAATAACCTATGATTTTCCTATATATGGGGCATGTGCATCACCCACTATAGCCCCATACTCAATATGGTGGCCTTCTCATCATCATTTAGATGATGATGTGTAACCCCCACCACTTTAGGGGCCCTAATATGAAGTGCGAGAAAAACAATATGCAAAACCAAGTAAAACAAACATCAGAAACATCAAAATAGTGCTTAAACATGTAGCAAAAGCCCAAGAATATATCATATGACACTTTTTCCTATATGCAAGTGATACCTCTTATAATACCTGGGTGATAATTTTTTCCTGGGAGATATTTCACACCATGTGTGACAATATTTGGGTATGGCTAACATGATAAATTTTGTTAGGCAGTGCGATACTTTTGGTCTAATAGAAATATGGTATGATATTTCTTAAATTACTTTTGCAATACTTTAAAAGTACACATGGTATTTCTTTTTCAAACCCCTAAATCACACTAAAAATACAATAATGCTTCCAAAAGTGACAAAATGTTGATGACTTACCATAGCCTCATAGTCAGTGGCTAGTTGTGCAACTAGTTGCACTCAAAATGACGTCGATGGGTCAGAACACCTACCAAAGCCATTTTCTCTCTCCAAATTGCTCAAAATATCTCAAATCCATAAAAGACAAATGAATTGAAAATGAGATTTGGACCCCTTATATAGCCTTCTGACCTCATTTTGACTAGTTTTTCAAACTCCTCAGAATTCCACAAAAATTGCACCCTTGACTAATTTTGATGTGGATCCATTTTTGGGATCAAAAACAAAATCCAATTTCAACTTGATAGTCAAAATTGTATTTCAAAATCTTACATTCTTTTGTGTAGTTGGCTGACCTTTTGAGATCTAATCTTCAAATCTTTGCTAGGGCATCTTCATTTCTCCATAACTTCACCATTTCTACACTTCATTTCTACTCCACTTCACATTTTCATATCTAAATCATCTTTCTACTTGATTTGATCTTTTTTGGTCAACTCTAGTCAAATTGGGGCATTCTATCATTTCTTTATGGTCGCTCTTTGGCTTTAATCACATATATGTTATCATGGGTTTTTCTATATCTCAATTTTCTCATATCTAGCTTGTTTCTACATTCCCTTTACCTCATTTCAATTTCAATCCTGAGGGGGTAGAAATACTCTATCATCACTTGCTACAGGTATCTATTTTTTCAGAGCATATGTTTGATCTTTTCACATGCTCTTGATCTATATACTTTTCTTGGTATTAGTACTCTTCTTGAGTTTTGATATTGTCTATATCCTAGTGTTCAGTATTGTTGCTATCAAACTGTACATTTAGGCCTTTCTTTCTCTTTCTACATTTCATTCTTTGAAATTAAATCTCTCTTCCTATTGTTGCATACTTGACTTCTATTCTCTTTGATGTCATGTGTTCCCAGATCAATCACACATTTTTCAAAGAGGGGCAAATGTAATCACCTAAAAATTGTCATCTAAATTATTAGCCCGCTTCTTAGCAATTTGACTAAATTAATTAATCATTTTCCTAGGCCGAATTGCTAAAAATCAATTAATTTGATTGTAACCTATAGTTTGACTATATTATCCTAAGTTCATTATTTGATTAAAAGAACATGTACCCTTTTAATTAAATAAAAGACCCTATTCTTAAAACCCACTCAATGTGCACACATAGAGTCCTTTTTCTATTTTGAAATTAAAAGAAAAGGTTTTTTGGCTTTTTACCTCACATAGAAAAGCAGCTTCTCTCCATTGGTTAACTTGCTCTTGCCAATGGATCATGCCAAACTTAACTTTCACCCTTGATCATCCATCCCTTGATTTTGATCTCTACCATCCTTACACCTTTAAAAGGAAGATCTCTCCCCTTTTCAAAGGATCCACACTCCTGAGTATTGTTATGTTGCAAGTTTATCGGTTGATCTATTTGAGAGCTTGTAGAGAACTTGTATCCTCTTGTTTAATTATTTCCTATAGTATAGCTTCTATTTTGCAATAATCTAGCTCACATAGTTTAACTATCTTGGATTTTATAACACTCTCATTTTTCTTAATATAATTGCATTGTGCATTGCATGCTAGTTTAGTCCATATTTGCATTGCATAGCTTGAGAGTTCTTGTGGACACTTGCATTCTTGCTCTTGTCTTAAGAGCCTCCCATTGCATGGTTTACTACCAAGGGATGTGTCTCAAAGGCTCAGCTAAGAGCTACTCACATTTCCTCAAAATACACCTTTGCAATCCATGGATAGGGAGCTCTAAGTCGACATTCAAGAATTCTAGTCCATGGGATCACTTGAATAGAAGGGTTTAGAATATGACATTTTTTGCATTTAGAGTGTGACACTTTCTAAGTGTACATTTAGAGTGTCTAAAAGGTTTAGTTGAGAGCTACTCACATTTTCTTAAAACACACCTTCTCATTCCATGGATAGGGAGCTCTAAGTAAGTATTCAAGAATTCCAATCAATGGGATCACTTGAATAGAAGATTTTAGAGTGTGGTACTTTCTAAGTGTATATTTTTGCATTTAGAGTGTGACACTTTCTGATTTTACATTTAGGGTGTGCATTTTATGCTAGTTTAGTCCATATTTGCATTTCATAGCTTGATATTTCTTGTGGGCACTTAAATGCCTGCTCTAGTCTTAAGAACCTCCTATTAAATGGTTTATTTGCAAGGGTTGTGTCTCAAAGGCTCAACTAAGAGCTACTCACATTTTCTCAAAACAAACCTTTGCACTCCGTGGATGGGAGCTCTAAGTCGGCATCCAAGAATTCTAATCCATCGGATCACTTCAATAGAAGGATTTACAATGTAACTCTAGTTAAAGTGTGACACCTATAGCTATATGACCTCTACCTTGCTAGGAATTTCATGTAACAGGAGGCATCCTTCAAAAAAATTAAAGTTTGAATAAGTTGAAACGTAATGGTTTTAGGTTCCTACTGTTGAAACTACACTCTGATACGAAACCTAAAAATTGGGGCAAAAAGACAACAATTTTTTTAAGTTAATAAACACTATGTTTAGCACTTACTACATTGATTACATTATAGAAAGTTGAAAAGGATTGAAGTGATTTCTGGTTTCATTTCATAATGATGCAGAGTTAATAGCTCAAACATATTGTACCATTACATGACCTTAGGTTCTAGTACTATAGGAACACCTAACTCAGGTTACACAATTCAGTTTGATAAAACTCTAGTTAAAGTGTGACATCATATTTGAGAAAGCATTAGGGTTCCATAGTTCTTAGGTTAAATCTGAATTAATATGTTCAACTAATTACATAAGAAACATTAGGGTTCACATGATTCCACAATACTTCTTTCGTTATGATGGGCAGTTCCCTAGGTGGACTAATTTTGCACCTCACAAGAAGTGATCCGGAACCTTAATACTAGTTCCAAATTAATCATAATTTCATGATAAAACTAGTTAATACATTTAAATATTCATCATTAAATTACATAAAATATACATTTTATCCCTACAACACCTTCCTATTTCACTATTGGGTCACCAATCTAAGACCTCTTCAATTACCTTTGATTTCTATGATCTTAACAATTCAAGTTAATGAAAACATAATAAAACATTATAAAACTTTAAATAAAATAAGATACTTAAAATAATTGACCTTTTTAACATCACATAATATACTTTCCTTAATAATTTAACTCACCTAATATTCTAACATATGAAATAAATCTAACACTTAAAAATAACCCTTTTAACCTTACCTTTATTAACATTTTTAAACCAACTTATTAATTTAATACTAAACATCACTAATAAAATCCTAAAAAACATCTATTCCTAACTTTATTAACACTAACTAATCCTACTTAACTTACTAATAAACAATAAAAAATACTACCCTAATCCTAAGTAACACCTAACACTCTTCTAACACCTAACACCTAAAATGACACTACCCCTTGTCCCCTCCCATTCCCCAAGGTTTGGGTAGCTTCCCAAGTGTAGCTAAATGGTCCCCCACACCTACCATGTACTACACAAGACCAAAAAGTCTTCCCCCTATTTGAAACACATGAAAGGGGTTATGTGAAAGTGGTGTATAAAGGGAAAAGCAAGAAGGTTAGTAAAATCCTTTTTTTAACTTGCTCATCTTCTGCCAAGTCAACAAACCTAGTATGCATGGGAGGGAGTGACAGGTGATGTCGTCATGTTAAATGCCTCTTTTAAGGAAAAGAAAAAGGTATGTGGAAATAGAAAGCAAGTTTTATACCCAAAAAAAAATCACAATAGTTAAAGCAAGATGACCTCTCCCATCTCAACTCTACATGTAGGCATACCTTCCTTGGTGGATGGGATAGAGATGAGTGGAGGGTGATGCCAACAAGATTAAATGAAAGGATAAGGAGAATGAGTTATGTTTAAAGATTTATAGGCAAGGGTTGTGAGAGAGAGATAAGTGTAGGATAGATTAGATTTTTATTTTTAGTTTTAGCTTTTTTGTGTTTGTTTTTCTTTGAATTGAATTTTAAAAGAATTTAAGGGAGTGTCTTTAAAGAATATTCCTTATAACTTTTTTTTGAAAAATATTTTGTCATATAGATTCTAGAGAGCCTTTTTGGCTCAAGTACATAAGATTGTATTATTTCTTTTTTCTCCTCCTTTTAAGCAAGGTATTTCCTTCCTATGAGATTTATGGTGGCATAGTGTATTGATATTTGTCCATTTTATTGAGTGGTTTTGTAAATGCAATATTCATATGAATTTTATAATAAGTGAGAAATCATTTTAGGTATATTTCATACATTGCATCATAGGCTATACTTCATTGTTTTAACAAAATTTATATTAGCTACAGTTTAAGTTGTAAGATGAATGTGTTTTAATTGAAACATCGGTTGTATCTCATGATCATTAGGATGAATTTTTGTATCTCTAAATTAAATAAATCATATATCCACATTCCATAACAAGAACTTTTGAATAAAATGAATCAAATCCAAGATTTCATGGAGGAAATAGAGAGTATTCAACTTGATTTTTTTTGCAAAGCAATAAACTTAAAAGTAAGACATGATTTTCAATCCAATAATACTTGATCATATAACTTTCTTATTTCATATAATAACTTCATTTTTATTTATCAATATTGAAGTTGTAATATTTAATCCATTCCTTTCTTATTCATTTTTAACATGAATATACAATACAACAGGTGGTAGTACAATGGAGAAATCTTTAATACAATGACATCAAGGACACCATTATTGCCCCAAAACTAGTTTGCTCCATCATGAGAACCTATCCAAGAAATCTACAAAATAACAAGAACAACCATGGAGAACTCAACCCCCATCCTAGTCTCGAAAGGCTACCCACTGACCTAGGAGAACCAATAACTGACTAGGTGACAATCAAAACCCAAACAAAATGACATACTCAATATAAAATTTCCATCCAAGATATGCACAACAAATTTCATAGCAAACCTGTGACTAGGGATAAGTAGATTTTTCTAGCTAGGAGAAGTCAATGAAGAATAAAAATCATATGCCTCTTCCAAGGCTACCAAAATCAAAAAAAAATTCATTTCTTTCTCTTTATATTTCCCCAAAACAAGTCAGTTTGTCATTGACAAGCAAGGGCCCATAACACCTTGCTTCCTCCCTATTCTCAACATGAGAAGGGACTCTGTACAGGCTTGGAGTCCAACTAAAAGCTTCACCCGTACAAGACCACTTCTGCCCTATCTAAGGGTGAATAATGCCAGCACACCCTTTGCAGTTTCCCCAACAAAACAAAGAGAAGAAACATGAAATGAAGCAAATAAAAAAAAACCACAATATTGATCCCTCACATGATAAAAACCACAAACATGCTACAATATTCAAGACATTTACACATACAAGAAATGAATAATGAACATAACAATGGCAATGGAGAACCTACCATCATAAAAGTTATGGCAAGATTGAGTTTTGAGATGAGCTAAATCCTCTCCTTGCAATTCCAAACTTGACTTCTCTAAATGTAGAGAATGGGTGAACAACCCTAAACTCTTCAAAGGAACTCTAAATAAGCTATAAACTCACCCATCCAAAATAGAAATAAATATGATTCTAAACTCCTATGGTCTTCCCACTTGCCCCTTCCATCAAGATAACCCTTTTGCAAGGGTGTAAACTTGGGTAACCTCATGGAGATGATCCATTTTTGCATAAAAAGAAAATTGAGATATTTTAGGGGTCATAAATGTTGCTAGGAAGTTCTAAAAGGGTAGAAAAGGTTCATAACCCATACACATACCACTTAGGCACTTGAACTATATTAAATTTGGCTTCTAGGATCAATTTATGACCTATACAAGTGGCTTGAAATATTTGATCTCCAAAAATTGTAAGGATGTAACATTTCAACTAAACCCTAATTAAGGGAAACTAATTTAGGTTAATGACTAAATTAGTCTTAGGTTAGTAGGTTACATTGCTAACCCTAAATTGACATGTCAATACACATATGCATATAACGGGTCTCAAGTGACACCATAATATTTACTTTAACATAACATTTGACACATCACAAAATACAAAATGATACGCACATTCAGATTACAACACAAATTAATTTCTTGACAACGAGGTTTCAATCACTTTATTGGATTCAACTTTAGTCTTATAGTTTGTACATAGGGTCAATTATTGATTCTTTGATTAAGTCCATGGTTAATTATCCTAGACACTCTATCCAAATATCAAAAATTTGATAACATCACATTCATATATTTTAACCAAATTTTCATAATCACATTAATCAAAATATTAAAACTTTCATCTAAATAATATTTCTCACTTTTTCTCACATATTTAATCATTACTAATTGCATAATTAAAATATTAACATATTCATAATTCTATATTATTTACTAAAATACATCATTATAATGCATTCCTACACAAAAAACATCAAATAACATGATTAAGAAATTTTAAAGTAAAGCTTCACATGCCATAAATAATATAGATAGAGTTCAATCCATCAAATAGTGTCTCAACATATCGAGTCACAATGTGTCAAAAAAAAATGTATCAGATGTGTTATGATGGATCGGGGTGAGGCTTCACATCCTCCCCCACTAGGCATGAAATTCCTCCTGGAGTTCATCAAAAAGGTATGGGTACCAAGATCTCATTTGTGTTGCATCTTGCCATGAAGTTGTGACCCCATCATAACAATCCCAGTGGACCCTAACCTAGTCCAGTTCTCGGCCTTGAAGAGCTAGGGTTTGTCAGGCAATAATATGGATTGATGGGCTCCAATGCTAGTTTCTCATCTGAATCCACCTACAAGGTATCCCAATCTATAATGTGAGACTCATGACATATATGTCCTCCAAGTATTGAAACATGCAGCACATTGTAGATGTGTGACAGGCTAGGTGAAAAAGCTAGATAGTAGGAAACTGGCCCTATCCTCTCTAAGATCTCAAAAGATCCAATGAATTGAGGTGCCAAATTAGAGACATTTTCAAATTGAATCAGACTCTTGTGTGGTTGCACTCTCAAGAAGACTATATCTCTAACTTTATA
Source organism: Cupressus sempervirens (assembly GCA_028749045.1). NCBI lineage: Eukaryota > Viridiplantae > Streptophyta > Pinopsida > Cupressales > Cupressaceae > Cupressus > Cupressus sempervirens. Next base: position 148,885,990 of record CM053790.1, read on the forward strand.
CTCTCGATCAATCCTCTTAGCATCAGCATTATTCTTCTGCCTATCCTAGGCCTCTCTAAGGAGTTGTCAAATCAAAACTAACTATTGCTTCATCTCTCTAACTATCTGAGCACCAAAAGATATTCTATCCTTAATCATGTCCCAACTCAAGGGTGTTCTACAAGGTCTTCTATGCAAGGTCTGATAAGGTGGCATACTTATAGAGGATGGTGCCCATTTTTATAAGAAAACTCAACAAGATGTACATATTCCTTGCATTTGACTTTATGGTCCATCATGTTCATGTACAACATATCCTCCAATACCTAATTCACTCTCTTGGTCTAACAGTCGATATGAGGATGGTACATTATACTAAAGTTGAGCCTAGTGTCCACTGCTTCCTATAGCTCTCTCCAAAAGGATGATGTGAATAGTGAGTCTCTATCTGAGATGATCTTCTAGGGAATTCCATGAAGCCTAAATGCCCCACAAAAATAGCTGAGTGATTTCTTGTGTTGTGAAAGTAGTATGCATGGGTGTGAAGTCAAAAACCTTGGTCAACATGTCAACCATCACCAAAATGGCATCATGGTAGCATGAATATATGGGAAGACCAATAATAAAATCCATAGATATAGTATCTCAATTCCACTCTAGAATCTCATGAGGTTGAAGAAGTCCACTAGGATTATAGTGAACTACCTTCACCCTCTTGCACTTGAGGCATCTTGCAATAATGCTAGAAATCTGCACTCTCATGCATGTCCATTGATATAATTGCCTCAAATCTATATGTAGCTTCTTAACATCGGGGTGCACTGCATAAGATGATCTATGAGCCTCAAGTATAACAAGCTCATGAAAAACCCCAATGGAAGGCACATGGATACATCCTCTATGATGTAAAATTCCATCAGACTCCAATGAATACTCTAAATACTTCCCTTCTAAGGGTTTCTAAGAATGCACCAATTGACTAACTTATGCATATAGCTCATCTTCTGGCAAATGATGTAGGATCCTCTCTCTCAAATTGGTACAAGTAGTCATAGATGAAAGTTCATGGCACCTTCTACTTAAGGCATCTGTGACCACATTCTCCTTTCCCTTAATATAATGAACATCAAAATCATACTCACAAAGTAACTTCATCCACCTTCTTTTCCTAGCATTAAGGTTCGACTATGTGAATATGCACTACAAGCTCTGATGATCAGAATGAAGGTTGAATCTATGACCAAGAAGGAAATGTATTGTGTTGTCACCTCACTAAAGCATGTTGAAAAACTACAAGATTTAGGTCATGAGTAGGGTAATTAAGTTCATGGTTATTCAACTTTCTAGACTCATAGGAAATAGGCCATCCATTCTACATAAGGACTACCCCTATACCATACAAAGATGCATCCTTACACACCACAAAATCTACAGAATGATTGCTACACTTGTGAGGGCTCTCTTGAGCTCCTAGAAATCTCTCACACACTTCTTTTTCCACTCATACTTATTTTGCATTCTCAAACGAGACATGATCAAGTGTGCCAATCTAGAGAATCTTGTAATAAAGTGTCACTAGAATCCTACTAGTCCCATAAAAATCCTCACCTCAGTGACATTGGTGGGTGTTGGCCAATACATAATGGCCCTAACCTTCGATGGATTTATAGAGACCCCATGTCCTAATATAACATGACCCAAATAATGTATCTTAGGTCTGAAGAATGCAGACTTTGACAAGCTACCATATAACTAGTTTTCTCTTAACTACTGCAACACTTTTCTTACATGCTCCTTCTCATCACAAGAATATATCAAAATATCATCGAGGAATATGACTAAAAACTTATCCAAAAGGTATAGAATACTCCATTCATGAGGCTCATGAATAAAGCTAGAGCATTCATGAGGCTAAATGGTAACACAGCAAACTTGTAGTGACCATACTTCATACAGAATGTAATCTTGTGGATATCACTCTCCATAATCCTCAACTATGATAACCTAACTTCATATATGTCTTTGAGAATACTTGGCCACCTTGTAACTAATCAAATCATCAATCTTGGGAAGTAGGTATTGGTTCTTAATGGTTCCTTTGTTTAATTGTCGATAATCAATGCACAACCTAAGTAATCCATCCTTCTTCTTCACAAAGATCACTAGTACACTTCAAGGTGACACACTAAGTTGAATATTCCCTTTCTCTAAGAGTTCCTCCAATTAGATCTTTAGCTCACCAATCTCATGGGTAGTCATCCTATATGGTTCTTTTGATACTGGCTCAGCTTCTGGCATAAGACCTATGTAAGAATTCACTATTCTAGGTGGAGGCATACCAGGGATCTCTAAAGGAAATACATCTACAAACTCTTTTAGGATAGGAAAATCATTGAGGGATGGCTCCCCTCTGAATCCTCCTCTCTGTCACTAATGGTGATAGAAAATAATTGACATCCCTTTCACATGCATAGCCTAAGATGAATAGTGAAAATCATATGAAGAGACACGGGTCTATGCACTCCAGAGATCACCTTAGGAATATCATGCTCATCCACACACTCCACATTCTTTGGTCGATAATCCATCTTGGAATTATGGGCATAATGCTAATCCATGCCAAGGATAACATCATATAGACCTAGAGGGGTAAATGCATAGATCAAACACCGTATACATGTCTCCAATCTAAATCTAACAATTATGAACCATGGAGCTAACTGACACCCTAGCTCTTGAGGCTAACTCTACCTTCCAACTAACATTTTGTCTAACTAAAACTAGACCACAATGTTCCACTATAAATGGAGATATAAAGGAGATAGTAGCTCTAGAATTGAATAGAATAGAAACCATACTACCTTGTATCATACATGTGGCCTCGATAACTATGCCTTGATGCTTAGTCTAGAGGTTATCAACCATTACAAACACTCTATGGGAACTACCCATATCACCAATTATAGGCTCTAGGGTAGCCCCTCTCTAACTACCAGATGATTGTCCCTACGGAAACTCTCTAGCTATGTGATCCATGCCACCACAAGTGTAGCATGGTCCCCAGTTATAAACTTGTACACCCTATGCCTTGGATTATTGTAGACCTCGAGTCCTACTAGAAGGATTATTGAGTCCTCACTGATTGTGAATGTGGTTCATGTGTCCTCTTATCATCTTTAGGACCCTATGACTATCATTGCTTGGGATTAGAGCCTTTATCCCTATGATTTTTGTGCCTAGATTAATGTTGTATTTTTTATTGTCAAAATTGTTGGCCCTTAGAGGACCCTACTGAATGGTGTTGATTCCATTTCAAAGGGGGTCTCTTTTGTCCTGATTGTTGGGTAGGGTTTTGATTTTGAGACCAATCCAAAGACTCTAGTCAACCACAAATATCTTCAACAACTAGTTCTATCTCAACTACCTGTATGAAGGTAGTAAGGAAGGCTAAGTGGACTATACATAAAGAGAGAAATTAAGGCCCATAATGAAATGATGGATCCACAATTGCTTGTCCTTCATGTATTCATCATAAGGAAGGAGCTTGAGAAAATAGCTCTCATATTGTGTGCTACTATGAGGCCCCTCTACTATAGAGAATGGAACTCCTCTATTTGATTATGTTTAAACTGCTCAAAAAGATACCTCTCACAAAATCTAGCCAAAAATGTCTCCCATGTGAGGGTATCAATCCTCACTCTTCCTATGGACTCTTCCTACTGCACCAATTGGAGTCATTCTCCCATAGTAGATGGACTACAAGTCATGCCTTTTGATTACTCTCATAAGGGTGTAATCTAAAGTACCACTACATCAGACTCTATAACCAAGCATCTGCTATTGCCCCATCTATGGAACCAAAAAATAATGGTGGTTGGAGTCGTATCAACTCCTTGATCTCATCTCCTATATATCTAGGAGGTTTATCAGGTGGTGGCTCTAACTGATGCACCACCTCACCCTTTTGATCTCCCTATCCCTCAACATGCCTTGGTGAGGGACTCCTACTCTTCTCTCTAACGTTAGTCCTGCCTCCTTCGGGTACCTATGCTTCCCCTTCTGGAATATGTTGCTCAAATTGTACTATGGGTGGCGACCTCTACTAGACTGTCCTAGTCAAGTTCTGGAGGGCATCCAAAATATCTTGGTTAGGGTTTTGTGGTGGTGGTGGTGGTGGTGGACATGGTAGAGGTGGTGATCCATCCCCCTATTGTGCCCCAAAACCTCCACATGTAAGAGTACCTTCCTTGGTGGATGGGATGGAGATGAGTGGAGAGTGACATCAGCAAGATTAAATGCAAGGATAAGGAGAATGAGTTATGTTTAAAATATTTATGGGTGAAGGTTGTGAGAGAGAGATAAGAGTAGGATAAATTAGATTTTTCTTTTTCTTTTTCTTTACTTTTTTTTGCATTTGTTTTTCTTTGAATTGAATTTTAAAAGAATTTAAGGAAGTGTCTTTAGAGAATATTCCCTATTACTTTTTTTTTTTAATATTTTGTCATACAAATTCTAGAGATCCTTTTTTGGCTAAAATACATGGGATTTTATTATTTCTTTTTGCTCCTCCTTTTAAGCAAGGTGTTTCCTTCCTAGGAGTTTTACAGTGACATAGTGTATTGATATTTTTCCATTTTATTGAGTGGTTTTGTAAATGAAATATTGATATAAATTTTATATCAAGTGAGGAATAATTTTAGTTATTTTTCATACATTGCATCATAGAGTATACTTCATTGATTTAACAAAATTTATACTAGCTAAGGTTTTAAGTTGCAAGTAAGATAAATGTGTCTTAATCAAAACATCGGTTATATCTCATCATCTTAAGGATGAATTTTTGCATCTCTAAATTAAATAAATCATATATCCATATTTTATAATAAGAACTTTTGAATATAATGAATTAAATCCAATATTTCATGGAGGAAATAGAGAGTATTACTTGAATTTTTTTGCAAAGCAATAAACTTAAAAGTAAGAAAAGATTTTCAATCCAATAATAGTTGATCACATAACTTGGTTATTTCATACAATAACTACATTTCTATTTATCAATATTGAAAGTAAAAAATTTAGTTCATTCCTTTCAAAGTCATTTTCAACAAGAATATAAAATACAAGTGGTATTACAATGGAGAAATCTCTAATACACTGACATTAAGGACACTATTAGTGCCCCAAAACCAGTTTGCTCCATCATGAGGACCTATCCAAGCAATTTGCAAAACACAAAGAACAACCATGGAGAGCTCACCTCCCATCCTAGTTCCCAAAATTCCACTTACCAAGTTAGGAGAACCAATAACTGACTCAGTGACATTTAGAACCCAAATATAATGACATAACTCAAAATACAATTCTCATCCAAGGTATTCTCCAAAATAACTTAGTTTTACATTGACAAGCAAGGTCCCATAACACCTTATGGTGCAGGGCACCTCCCTAATTTTGGTTTTTGGAGTGATTAGAGGTTAGTTAGGAGTATATGTGTGTATTTTTAATAAGTTCCAAGAGTCCTTGGAGTGAAACTAATCCAAATGTAAGAGCCAAGTTGCTCACTAGCTCCTAGGTTGCTAAAAAGTTGCTCAATAGGTCAAATATGATTAGAAATGGGTAATTAAGGTCTTTTATTTCTTAAGTAGGTCCTAGGTATCTTATATAGGGTCCTATAATTGTCCTAGGTATCATATTTTGAAGGTTGGAAGTTTTTACCATCAGGTTATGCATGTGTGGGACTACTGTACTGACAGTTTCTTGAGTTTTTTTTCATTGCTTAATGGTGTAGTATGGTTATGTACAGATTGGCACAGGAGATCAAGTTTATGATTTTCTTAGATTAGTATTTCTTGGTTATTTTTGATATTCAAACTTTTTTTGAAGTCTTCAGGTTTGCAAGTTATAGCATTTTCTTGTCGACTGGCCTGAGAACTACCTTCACAAGGTTGTTTGTACAAAAATGGCTCTAACCTAATCACCCACTATAGAAAATGTATAAAATATGATGGGGTGATAGGTTAGATATTTTACATTGTTTTTTTGTTTTTTTTTTCATTTTTATGATTTGTTTCCAATCCATGGAGTGATGCCCTAGGCTGACTACTAGGAGTATGTGAGCTTGGACAGTTTGTGGAAGTTGGTATAGAGCACACTCATGATTAAGTTGGGTCTAAAAAATGGTGTTCCTCAAAGTCCTAGTATGATACCTTGAGTTTAAAATTGGAATTAAAGGTTGGTTTGAGGTTTGAAGAGTTCTTTTCTTATGACTGGTCTAGAGGCCTACAAAATAGGCTATAAACTAGGACTTAAGATTGAATGGGGTTATGGGTGTTGTGAAGCTCTAAAAATTTTTGAATCTTTGAGTGGTATGGGATAGATTTCAGAATCCTAATTTTTCAATGGGGTTGTTTGGAGGAATTTTGGTTATTGGTGCAAAATATGGTTACTAGACCCAGAAGCTAATAGGCCTAATTAGCCCTATGTAAAGAAAGTGGGTGTTCTATGGCTTTTGTTGTGACCAAAAGCATTAAATAAGGTCAAAAAGGTTATGGAGGGTGTCTAAAACATTAGTAGACTCCAAGGGAGTGAAGGAAAAATATCCTAAACAAGGGTTAGTGTTCTAGGGGAGAGAAAGGCTAGTAGGACTAGTGCCTAAAGTGGGAGACTGAGTCTACACCAAACCAACTATACCTAGGAGGAAATTTGGGGGAAGATTCTTAGAGGCTTATATTTGTGGAAAGGACAAGAAATGATAATAATTGGATGACTCAATATTATAACCTTAATTAGGAGTTTATTTGATTGGAATCCTAGACCCTTCAAGCAACTTTTGAGCAATTTTTGCTCCTTAGGACTTTTTGGCCAAATGGGTCCACCTAGGACCATTCTAAGACCCTATGTAAGATACCTAGGACCTATTTTGGAAATAAAAGACCTTAATTACCCATATCTAATCATATTTTACCTATTAAGAAACTTTTGGCTCAATGAGCAACTATTTACCAACCTAGGACCTAGTGAGCAAATTGGCTCTTACATTTGGATCAGTTGCACTCCAAGGACTCTTGGAACTTATTAAACACACACACACACACACTCCTAACTAACCTCTAATCACTCCAAAAACAAAAATTAGGGAGGTTCCCTGCACCACCTTACTTCCTCCCTCTTCTCAACATGAGAAGAGACTACACACTAGCCTATAGTCCAACTAAAACCTCCTATGATACATGACCAATTCTATCCTATTTGAGGGTGAGTAATGCCAACACACCATTCAAAGTTTCTCTAACAAAAAAAGAGAAGAATCATGAAATTAAGTAACTAAAAAATCACAATACCCATCCCTCATATGATACAAAATACAAACATGCTACAATATGCAAGACATTTACACATACAAGCAATGAACAATGAACATAATCATGGCAATGGAAAACCTACCTTCAAAAAGGTTATGACAATATTGAGTTTTGAGATTATCTATTTCCTCTCCTTCTTTCAATTCCAAACTTGACTTCTCTAAATGTAGAGAATGGGTGAATAACCCTCAACTCTTCAAAGGGACTCTGAATAGCCTCTAAACTCACCCACCCAAAATAGAAATAACTCTAATCTTGACTCTAAGCCTCCTATTGTCTTCCCACTTTCCTCTTCCATCATTACAACCCTTTTTCAAGGGTGTAATATTGAGTAACCTCATGGAGATGAGCCATTTTCACACAAAAGGGAAATTGGGATATTTTAGGGGTCATAAATATTGCTAGGAAGTTCTAGAAGGGTGGAATTTGTTTCCTAACTCATACACATACCACTAGGGCACTTTAATTACATTCAATTTGACTTCTAGGATAAATTTATGACCTATACAAGTGGCTTGAAATATTTGATCTCCAAAAATCCTAAGAATGTAACCTTTCAACTAAACCCTAATCAAGAGAAACTAATTTAGGTTACTAACTAAATCAATCTTAGGTTATCGAGTTACATTGCTAACCCTAAACTAACATGTCAAATACACATATGCATATAACAAGTGTTAAGTGATACCATAAGATTTAATTTAACATAGCATTTGACACATCACAAAATACAAAATGATACACATACATTCAGATTATGATACAAATTAAAAACTTGACAATAAGGTTCCAATCACTTTATTGGATTCAACCTTAGTCTTATAGTTTGCACATAGGATCAATTATTGATTCTCCTATTAATTCCATGGTTAATTATCCTACACACTCAATTTGAATATTAGTAGTTTGATAACATCACATTCATATATTTAAACCAAATTTTCATAGTCATGTTGATCAAAACATTAAAACTTTCATTTAAATAACCTTTCTCATTTCTACACACATATTTAATCATTGCTAATTGTATAATTAAAATATTGACATATTCATAATTTTATATCATTTACTGAAATACATCATCATAATGCATGCCAACACATAAAATATCAAATAATATAATTAAGCATTTTTAAAGTAAAGCATCACACGACATAAATAATATAGATAATGGTCAATCCATCAAATAATATCTCAACATATTGAGTCACAATGTGTCAAAACAAAATGTATCAAATGTGTTATGATGGATTGGGTTGAGGCCTCACATGACCATGGTTTGGCCAACCATGTCTTGATTAACTACAAGAAAAAATTAGCTAGGAAGCCTTACAAATGGATTGTGAAATCTGATAATGTTAAATGGCTAGAAAACCTTATAAATTTTTTGAAGGAGAATTAGAATTGGTCCAAAGGACCTTATTACATTAGAAAAATACTTCTACAAATCATCTATCCATCCTATTGATGAAATTATGGATGCTAAAATACCATACTCCTAGGGGTCAATGAATCTCAAGACCCTCTTGAAATTAGTTCTTCAATGTTGCTCCCATGTTTCCTAATATCTTTCTCATCCATCCATGTGGCATAGTTCTCCAAGAGATTCATTAAATTGACTGGGTACTACTTATATATCTTTTTCCTTGTATTTTTAATATTTTTGGTGTTTAATATGCATTCCAACTTCAAGATTTGGCTCAGTGGAACATCCTTCACCCAATCTCCAACATATTTTACAATAGAACCTTGACTTGAACCTACAAGAATAGATTCTTTATAAGGGAATAAATTTGAAACATTAAACTATGGGTAAATTTATAAGTTCATGGTTTGTTCAATCTCATAGGTTTTTTTTTGAACTTTTGCACTATTATACATGGCCTCATTTTCTTCATTAGTTTCGTGTACTTCCCCTTTTTGTATTTTTTTCATCTTAAGGTGAGACAACATCAATTCCCTCACCTTGTACTACACTTTCTTTTATTTTCATCTTCCTTTACCTTGTATTTTTCTACATTATGTTGGGGAGTTTCTTTAACTTTCTCATGTATATCCCTCATGGATACAATAAAATCTTCATCTTGAGGAATTTTTTTTATGTCCCTTACAAATATCTAAGTTCCAAAAAAAGCTTGGACGAAGACCATAAACAATCCCAAAAGGTATGTGCTACATGTGCCTCTATTTATAGAGTCACTATATGCATACTCTTCTTGTGATAAGACCATGTCCTAAGCTTGAACATGTTTCTTAGAAAATTCATAAGGTTTCGCATAGATGTATTAACAACCTCCATTTGACTATCCATCTAAGGATGGAATACAGAGCTAATAGATAAGTATGTTCCCAACTTCTTCCATGGGGTCCTCTAAAAATGACCCACAAAATCTAAATCTCTATATGATACTATGTTCAAAGGTAAACCATGGATCCTTAAAATTTCCTTATAGAAGATTCATCCAATATAAGAGGCATCATTAGTGCATTTACAAGGCAAGAAATGAGTCATTCTACTAAATTGGTCAACTACTATAAAGAAATTTGCATAGCCCCTTTTTGTCCTTGGTATCCCCAAAAAAAAGTCCATGTTGATTCTCTCCCATAGTCTTCTTGGTATAAGGAAAAGTTTATATAGGCCTATATTATATGACACTCCTTTGGCTCTTTGATAAACCACATAACTTTCCATAAAATTTTGGATTTCTTTCTGCATCATGGGCTAGAAGTAGAACCTCTTCACTTCTTCTAATGTCTTATCCAAACCAAAATTACCACCTAAGACCCTGCAATGCTTCCCCCTTCTAATGTTTCCCTTCATAAAATGCCTACAGAGAGATAGTTATCTTCCTTTAAACAAAAACCTATTCTAAATCAGAAAAATCCAATATTCAACATGACAAGAATATAAAAATTAATATAAACCTCATAAGAATCCTTGAAGTCATCATCACATGTAAACATGTATTTAAGGTATTATATTGCAACACTCTATAATTGAAGTTCCTAAATTGTCACGAGTCTCCTACTAAGAGAATCTAGTACTTTATTTGAATTCCCCTTCTTGAATTTTAATTTGAAATCATATGCTTGCAAATATTCAATCCATTTCAAATGTTTTTTATTCAACATCTCATGTCCATTAAGAAAAATGAGTACATGGTTATCATTATACACTATGATCTCCCTAGGTAATAGGTAACTTTTCCATTTTTTTAATGCTTGAACCATGACATAAAATTCCAAATCATTAGATGAATATTTTCTCTTATCCTCATTTTTTCCCCTTGTACCATCTTGAATTGGACACACTTCAATTTATGATCTTTCACCTCCTCTTTGATGTGTTTTCATTGTACACTTATAGTTTGAGCACACACTCCTCCTCTCTCTTTCTCTCCTAGGAAAAATTGAGGTAGGACCTAACACATCCTCCTTGATTTCCCTCTTTCACCTCATCCAATATTGAGGATGAATCTAATTTATAGGCATAATCCTCTTTCTAGGTCTCATTTCTTGATTTTGGTCTCAATTTCTTAGTCCTTGATGAGCATTACACCCAGAACTTCTACAATCTTGTGATCTTTGGATATTTCATCAAGTGTTTGACATCTCAGGGTATAGGTCAACTAGGTTTCACCTCTTATATAGAGTTCATCCAAGTTGACTTGTATTCTTGAGTTTTAAACTCTTGAGCTCTAGTTCTAATTAAAATCTTAAGTGGTTTCCCACCCAATGTAGCCATCTTGTATAGGGGTGATCTCATAAATTTTCTATATATAGATATCAATAGCCTCATCTAGAATAAAAGGAAGTAAGATACAATCAAGTGTGGACATCCCAATATGACATGGAGAAATGGCAAGGTGTAAGCAAAGGTCTTGATTTCAGTCATTCATTTATAAAGAAGGTTTTATATCACATTGTTCAATTCAAGCATTCAAGAAAATTCATGAACATCGTAGAAATGAAAGGGGGTCATGTAGATGGATAGATCACTTTAGCCTTGGGATGTTGGTATGTTTGCTAATCTATGTTATAATTTTATCTTTGTCTCTTTATATCTTTCACATATTTACATTTACATGCATGTTTACATTGTAAAGATCTACTCGTAGAATATATTCTTATTATTTTCTAAGCTCTTACATTCTAGATTTGGGCTCTAGGATTCACAAGCACTACATACGCATGCAAAAACCTTTCTAGTTACTATTTGTGGAGGTAGAATCACCAAAATATGGGGTTGACTAAGGAAAGCCCCTATATAACTACCCAGACATGTAACTATGTTACAAACTTGCAGATTATAAGAATTGTGACTTCAAATTTGAAAACTTCTAGATGAGGACTTTAAAAAAAAATTGGACTAACTTTTTTATAGTTCCTTATGAAAAAAAAAAATCATCCCATAAACCTATTGGTAAATGTCACCCAAATCAACCTATACCTAGAGATCTAGAAAAAATATGGATTTTTAGGTTTTCTGTGTTGATTCTACATCTAAAGTTAGATTCTTAGTCATAGTTGTAGAATATCAAATTGCTCGGTAGAAAGGTGTATTTTCCTATTTCTTTTTTAGATAAGTAATCTTCCTTCTTTTCCTTTTGTATCTCATATATGATTTCATAGTTCATTAGGGATGTACATGTTGGAAATAACAATGTGAAAGTAACTTCTAAGGGAGGGGGAAGGCAGGGGGGGAGGGAATCAACACTTAAAACTTTTACTTCTAAAATAATTCACCATTAATCCATCTCTTAACTTAACATGTAAACCAAAATAAGTAACCATGCATCACATCCAAAGCATATAGTAAATCAACACATAACACATAAGAATTTGGTTACCCAGAAACCCTCCGATGAGAAGGTAAAACTAAGGTGGGGATGACACCCACAAATCTTCACTGTTATTGTTGTAAAGTGTTGCCAATTATGGCTACAAATTTTTTATCATAATATATGATCTACCCTATGAAAGTTCTTCCCTATTAAAGGCTTACAAGACTGTTAGGTCTCACCTTGATTAAATTATTTAAACTCACAACTAAGTAAGTACTCTATTAGGAGATTTACAAAAGTTTTTTAGGACTACTCTATTAAGAGATTTACTCTATATCACCTGTTAAAATAATTTAGTGCCTAATCCTTTGGTTAGCACCTTGTTGCTTGATGTTAGATCTCCTCTTTACTTGTTATCTCTTGATCCTCCTGATCAGATCTATCTTCTCTATCCTTTTACTACTTATCTATGTTCTTCTCAAATGAATTTTGCATTGTAGTTCTATAACTTAGCCATCATTTCCACCATGAAATACTCTTTATGCTCTTATAATTCCTCTCCTTTCACATGTGATACTTCTCTTTGCATCCTCTTCCGCACACATACTCCCCCTTAGGGTTTCCCTCTTTAAGTAGTCATTATAGAGATGGGCTAGGTCATAATCAATGGCTCTAGTTGACCCTTATTGCCACCTAATTCTTCCCTTAATATGATTGGCTACATGTATTTGCATAGGGACTTGTAATATGGTTAGATCCTTATTTCTTAATATCGAATATTCATGTTCATCTCATCCAAAAATGGTTTGCATAGAAGTTTGTGCCACAACAAGCATCTATGTCAAAGACTAGTAACTTAGCATCAATAGACTTTGATAGCCGACCTTCACTATGCTCTTATACTGATACTTGGCTTTTGAATGGCTTGGCACTTACTCTTACTCAGCACCTGAATCACTCAGCACATACTATTTTCTTGACTCTTTTGTTTTCTCTGCACTTGACTGACTTGGCACACACTATTTGCTCAACACATACTAGTATTTGACACTAACTATCATATTACTTAGCATGTATTGTCTAGAGGCTTATGCTTGGCATACACCATGCACTCGGCTTTCATTTTTCTTTGCTAGATAATTACTAAGTGTTTTGTCACTACTATATCAAAACCATAATGAGATTAACAATACATGTGTTTAGATCTAATTATCCTAGAAAATTTGGGCGATTCAATTAAATTGTATCATGCTTTGAATACTAATGTAAATAAACATTACATGAAAGAGGCATTTCTTGCATGGTTCCTTAATACGATTTAGGTTTAATATTAACATCCATTTATCCTATTTTATTTTTTTCAATAAAAATTGAATCACATTAAGGGTTATGCTCGGAATTCCCTCTTTCTCTTGTGGTGAATGGCTTAGGGTGAAAGTGTTTAACTAATTAACCTATTTCATTTAGTTTGTATTGTCATATCCATTGATGTCATTTTCCCCCTGAACATTTTGTTGAGCCTGACATGAACCCTCCTTTGTTTAATCTTGGTATTTAGATCTTTCTTATATATACATTTGATTTTTGTTTGTGTAGTTAGATTTCATAAACATAAAATCACAAAAAAAAAAAAAAAAAAACTTTGTTAGATTTGCATTTAATTTATATTCTATAACAATAAAAAGGTAATTACATTTCATTTCATTACGAGTAGATTACTTTATTTTGCAAGATGTGTGATTTCTTTCATGAGTATTTTGATAATGCATTTGTTGAGAAACCTTATGATGTGTCTAGTAGTGAACATGTGGATGTAACACATGATGTCCTAGAAGATCCCTTTCCTCAAACATCTTCCTCTACATCTTTCCAAGCCAAACTTTATGATAGAATTTTTTCATGGCCTCCTTTGAATAAGAATATTTGTAATATTGAACATGTTAAATTAAATTTATTTTCTAAACCTCTTATAACCCTTAAAGAATTTCCTCCTCAAAAAAAAATTATTAGTCTTATGGTTTGTCCTCAAAACAATGAATCTCTTGTAGTTCTTAAATGAAATTTCAATTACTCTATAGTGGCTTGTACTTATTGAACATGGAATAATCCTCAACCAACTATTCCCAGTGTCCCTACTTCTTTACCACCTTCTTAACTAGTGCTTCCTCAAGCACCTCATTTTCCTAGTTCCTTAGGGAAGGAGTGTGAATTTTTTGAAAAGTTACATGCTACTCCTTCTAATATCTCCTTTGTGTGAAATTTTTTTAACTTCCCCTACTAATTATAAAGCTTTAAAAAAGGATTTATCTACTCTTCATGTCCAACCACTTGATCAAGATAGTGTCAATTCATTCTTGGGGTGTATGCATACCATACTAACTCATCCTCAATTCATTTCACTAGAGAAGTCTTACCTCCCAAAGAGGTGCAACACCAATATGATACTCTTAGGATTGTTGTTCTCATTAATGAAAATCTCATCCATATAATCTTAATTGAAAATGGATTGATTTTGATTGTGTGTAGTTTATACATGTTAAAATCTATTAAGGATTATATGTCCACTATAAAATGTAATAACATTCCTATTCATAGATTTGATAATATTGCTAAGAAGACTTTGGGAATAATAAATTTTCCTATTAAAGTTGGTCTGGTTATCCTAGATACCCCAATCCATGTGATGCATAGACTTCTCAACTACAATATTCTTTGGAAGATCTTGGTTGCATAATATGCATTATATTCCCTTGAAACTTCATCATTCATTATATTTATTTGTAAAAATGTGATGTACAATCTTCATGTGAATATTAAACCTATCAGTTGTTAAAATATTGAGTCTGCTAAAACATCATAGTCTAGTGAAGAAGAAAAGAACCTAAGCCTAAGGATAAGACCCAATCAGATGAATAACCTTATCACTCTACTCTTTCTAAGGATGATCAGGGTACTTTAGAATTCACTTGTACTTTCATTGGGGAATATTGGGTTTCTAATATTCTGTTTATGAAACCTCAAAAGGAACCTAATGCAAAAATGATTATCCCTACTCATTGTTTTAGTGATTTGAGTATTAAATTTTTGTCTTCTTCATCTAATGAATCCATTGAAACTATTCAATCTTATTGTTATGACATAATGACCTATGAATATCTTTTAACAATTTTTGATATGGCTTCTCACTATGGTCTTAGTTGTTACTTTCTTGCAAAACATAGTTTTCATTACAAGGTTGTGGTAAGTTTAGACAAGGAATACATGTTTTCCTAATTAATGATGGTCATGAACATACGTATGCTTTAGGGTTCAATCCTTATTAAAAAAAGTATGCCCTTTCATAATGCCAACCACATTTGTAGTGGTCCTCTTAACCTTGTTAATTTGCATCTTATCACATTAGATCAGAAACTATCTTTAGGTGTATTTTTGTCAGATGATGCAATAGTTGAGTTCTTGGGGATTTAAAATTATTTGCCTTCTTTACACCACAATAAGATAAATCCATATTGTTCAAACACTAATAGTTATTTTAGAGAGTGAATAATCTTGACCATTGTTTAGATCTCCCTCCACTTGTAAAGACACTCAAAAGAGTAATATCTTAATTACAGACACTATATATGTTAAAATAGATCCTTGTGACCTTGAGAAGATTATTAAAATTTGAAAGTCCTTAGGTGAGTATGAACATAAAATACTTACTAACCTCCTTGAATTCTTGAATATCTTTCTTCAATGTATCTAGACATGCCTAACGTTAATCCTAAGATTGTCTCTCATAACATAGTCCTTGCACCTAATGTTAAATCCTTTAAGAAAAATATTAATAAAATGAATCCTAGCATCGCTCTTCTTGTCAAGGCTAAAAAAAAATTGGATGTCGATTTATATGCCCTATAAACTATTCCTCTTGTATTTCAAACATGAAAGGTACATTTCCAAAGGTTAGAATAAAAATAAGGATGTATAGTGACTTCCATGATTTGAACAAGGCTTCCTTGAAGGATGATTTCCCCCTCCCTAACATTTATATGATCATTGATTCTATGGTGGGATGTGCATTATTATATTTCATGGATATATTTTTATGATATAATCAAGTTTTTATTCCTTCCCAAGATCAACATATGACAACCTTAATCACACCTTGGGGAACCTTTTGTTGGTTTGTGATGCTTCTTGGTTGAGGAATGTGGGTGTTACCTATTAGTGTTCTATGACATTAATATTTCATGATTACATTCATAAAATCATTTAGGTCTATGTTTTCTTGGTATAATTAATTAGGTCGGAAACTAGAGTTATTTACCCTTGTTGATGGATCAGACATCCTTAAGTAGTAATTGTTGTCACTTTGGTTTGCACCCTTTTCCAGAGCCTATGCATGAGTACAACCTAGTGAAACATGGAAACAACCTCCGACCTGTGGGACTTGAACTGTGAGGTTGAGTCTCCAGAGAAGGCCGGCTTCCTCTTACTATTAGGGCGCACCTAACTACTCTTGGAGAAGAAAAGGGAGAAGGAGAGCATGAAAGCAAATCTACCTAGTCTAATCTAAAGAGGTGATGCACCAAAATAGAGTGTTTAGACCAATCTCTACCCATATATACACTAATGAACCAAAATGAAACTAAGGATATACACATTCAAACTTGCTTTCATCTAATAACCACATGCAGATTAGAAAACCAGAATGAATGACACAAGGAAAAAGAAGATTCACTTATATATCATTCACAAGCCAGAAGAGATATAGTCATGCAGATTACAGACTTCCACAAAATAATGGCGAAGGCAAAGATTTCTTGCACTTTCATACCAATGGCTAAAGGAGATAAAGTAGAGAATCATACAGTTTAGAGGCACAAGGGAATTTGCACTGAGAATTGCAGGGCAATAGCAGAGAACAACAGAGAATGATCCGACCTTTTCAAAATACACAAAAATTGCCCTTATAGCTCAGGCATAACTAAGATATTTTCCTGACTAAAATTACTCTACAACCACTACCATTAAGTCTCTGCCAAGAACAATCATGGGGATCTGAGGAAATCTTATCTAACTATAGCTCTAGGTACCATGAAATCTGATTTTTAACTAAAACAAGGCCTTGAGAAGACAGAAACGGTGCCATAACTGTGCTCTGACCAAGTGGATGGATCAACTAAGATGGTGGAGTGTTCCTCTTCATTTAGCATTCATTTTTGGTACTTGGGATTAATCACAGGATTAAATCGTGCAATAAAATGTGATTTCCATCGCTTCTGGGTTCATGAACCAGTAGAGTCAGCAAGTCAAACAAAAAATTTGCAAGCAAAAATAGCCGTGCGAACCAATATTTTATTTTCTTTCTGCCACCTTGCAAAGTCCTATGAGTTTGACCACATCTTTCTCTAACTAACCGTGCCATCCTTGCAAATTCTAATCGCAACGGCCACAACATAATTGCCAACCCTTTAACTATTAATGCTAACTGCACTATCTTCCTAGGCCCACATGGACACGTGTCGTTGAATCACTATCTCACTATACATAACCTTCAAGCTCATTTCCATAGCAAGATAGCGACGGCCATTGATTTTTCTTTGATCCTATGGATGACATTCGATACAACCTAATGAGAAAAATGGTGGGTCCCTCACTTGCTACCTTGTTATACATATCTTTTGCACATCTTTCCATAGCGAGTTAACGAGTATTGTCGATCTACCACCATCTGACGATGAACATAACTCATGCATTGAAACTTGATGAAGACCCCGCATGACATCATTCTATCCATGCATGTCAACAAGGTGCTTTCCCACATTGTCAGAAGGTCTGACAAAACTCAAAATGCAGAGAAGCAGGCACCAAACAATCTGCCAGCTCAGCCACCACTTATTCACCTTGCGGCCCATAGAAATCTGAGGACACGTGGAAAATCCTTGCTATGTCACTATAGCTAAAGATCGAGCATTTTTTCATAATGACATAGCAAGAAACATTGATCTTCCACCATCCAACGGCCCTAAAGATACACCCAATCTGTCAGTGTGCTGACCAATAGAAACCTGGTCTTTTTCCAACTTGTCCAGTAAGTTCTTGCTTTTACAGCCCACCAAGGGAAACAGGACCCACAATCCATGTGTCGCCAGGTCGCTAACTCACTATACCTAAAAAATGTGCATCTTCCCATAGCAAGTTAGCAAGGACAATAGATCCATGTTGATTTGACAATCATGAAGACTCGCCATAATACTATGCTTTGCCTTTAAGACCTTTGGGACCACGAACCAACATCATCCACTTGGCACAACTTGGCATCCTCATCTTGGTGAGATATGGCCCTACTGATCCATGTGGCACAAGGGCACTATGGTGCTATGGTTATAATTCTTGCAACTTTCCATAGCGCGATAGTGCCTGCTGTGGATTTCACTCAGATCTGACGATCATGAAGACTCACCAAAGGAACTGGCCCACATTTTGCACTGTCATCACCCTAGCCAATGAGAAATCAATGAACTACCAACATGTTATTAATCTGTACACTCATTTCTAATGCATCACTGGTTTGGGGTCCACCCTGTGGCTTGTGGAACAAACCTGGCCCCACAAAGACACGTGGTAGTGAATTGCTATCTCGCTATACATATCCTTCAAGCAACTTCCCATAGTGAGATAGCGAAAGCCATTGATTTGAGGTCAATCCAAGGGTGAAGAAATTGCATCAGGCATTCTACAAATTGGTGTGTCCCATACTCACTATGTTTCTATGAGTAAACAACTTGAAACTTTCCATAGCGACATAGCACCGACCGTTGATCCTGAGAAGATCCAACGGCAGGAGAGTTGTGGGTTCGTAGAAATGTTAAAGCGTAGTCACTTAGGAAATAAAGAAATAACCTAAGGTTTTGATTGTTGATTGATTTTTTTTTTTGATATTTCTAGGGGATTAAATAATATTAAATTGGAAGTGGCCATTGGACAAGCTAGGCATACAAATTTGAATTTTTGGCGGGAGATAAAAAATGGCAACATTTCTAGTGACTCATAGGGGACGCAAGCCAGCTATGCATAAGACCAATGGCCCGAAGCATCCATTGGGCTATAAAGTCGAGAAGATATGTAGATTTTGAGCACTATGAAACCCTAACCCTACCTCTGAGATAGCAAAACATTGAAAAGCCCTTGTCTTTGCAATTGGAACTAGAGACCGAAACCTTCATCTGCAACCTTCAAAATTTCAAAATTTGTTATCTCATGGAGACAATCCTGTGCTCGTGCACTTCTTGGAAAAGTAGGGAATAAACTAGAAACGAAACTAAGCTAACTATGTACATGGAATCTCAAACCCTCAGAAACATGACTTGAGATAGATCCCATTGACTAGGATGGGCAAAATTTCACCATCAGGCTTGCTTAACTAGAAGGCATTGCCTATTTACAACTTTAAATCAGGTAGAGACCACTCCATAATGTGTCAAATTTCGAGTGTCTTCCTGGTTTTTCCCTATCTGCATCCCATTTTAGAACCAAATCTCCCTCCCTGAAGATTTTGACCCTAGCCCTTTTGTCAAAACTCCTTTTGACCTCTTGCTGGTGTGTCTCTAGGGTCTGCATGGCCTGAGTCCTTTTCTCTTCCAGCTCCATCAGTTCTGCCACTCTCACTATCATGGCATCATCTTTAATTAGTTCCAACTGATGAGCTAGCTCTAGGGATGGGAACTCCAATGAAATTGGAAGCCTTGCCTCTCTACCATATACTAGCATGAATGGAGAGTTCCCTAATGATCTCGTAGGTGTTATCCTGTCAGCCCATAGAGTTGTCCTCAATTTTTTATGCCAACACCTCATGTTATCTTCTATTGTCCTTTTCATGATTCTGATTAGGTTCTTGTTGGAGGACTTAGCCAAACCATTACCCTGAGGATATTAATTTGAGGATGTGCTCAAGTAGACATTATGGTCCACTGCCCATGCACAAATCTGAGCTCCAACAAAAGACTTTGCATTATCTGAGATAATGGTTGAAGGGGCACCAAACCTGGTCACAATTCCATCAAGGAACTCAACAATTGAAGATTTAGTGGCATCCTTCAATGCAATTTCCTCTGTCCATCTAGTGAAGTAATCTGTAGTAGCTAGAATCCACTTGTGACCAGAACTAGAGGAAGGATTGATAGGGCCTATGAAATCCAATCCCCACTGAGCAAAAGGTTGATCCACCTAGATAGGATGAAGGGTAAGAGCTGTAATCCTTTGTTTTTTAGAGAAAAAGGCACATTTTTCACACTTCCTTACATACTTATGACAATCTTGAAACAGAGATGTCCAGTAATAACCGGCCCTCATGGTCTTCATTGTAGTTTTCCTTGCTAAGAAGTGGCCACCATCAGGACCATCATGAAGTTCTTTGATCATTCTTTCAGCCTAGTCTATATCAAGACTTCTTAATAGGACTCCATTAAAATCTTTTCTAAAGAGGACACCGTCAACTATGACATAAGGAATTGACTGTAACCTATACTGCCTCCTTTTAGCTTTGTCTAATCCCTGAGGGTATCCATTGCCTAGCAAGAAATTCATCATATCATCCATCCAATTCCTTGGGTCACCATTTCTCACCTCTTGTTGCTCTGTCAGTATCATGGCAACTTCCTCATCAGGTTCTTGAGATGATAGCATCTATTTACACAATCCTTTCCCTCTTACCAGCTTGGTAATATGAATGTCAACATCATTTTCCATTACCATTGTAATCCAACCAGCTCTTTTCTCACTAATATCTTTGCTCAAAAGTAATTCCTTAACACTGGCATGGGGTACTAACAAATGAATCTTGTTACGAGATAGGAGGTGTCTAAATTTCTTTAAAGCTCTGATGACTGCAAAGGCTTGCTTTTCTACATAGTTGTATTTATCTTCATATTTCTTAAGCCCTTCACTAAAGAAAGCTATAGGTTGGTCCTCATTCTTTTCATTTGTTTGAGTCAAAACAGCGGAGATACTTGACTCACCACCTAAGGTATAAAGAATGAAATCCTTCTCAAAATTTGGATTCATGAGAGTAGGAGTTGAGGCTATGGTTGTCTTGGTCTCTTCAAAACTTTCCTTCCCTTCCTTGGTCCATGCAAATACCATACCTTTCTTGAGCATAGCTATAAGGGGTTTCACCATGGTAGCAAGATTAGGGAAAAATCTCCTCACAAAATTTATCCTACCTAGGAAACTTTGCAGCCCCTTTTTGTGTTTAGGGAGAGGGAGGGCAAGTAATGCTCTTGTTCTCTCTGGATCAATGGTTAAGCCATCCCTAGATACAATGTGTCCTAATAATTTTCCTTGGTTAGTAGCAAAGAAACACTTTCCTGGATTAAGGGAAACCCCAAACTCTCTGCATCTTAGGAATACCTGTCTTAGATGATCAAAATGATCTTCTACATTTTTTGAGTACACAGTGATATCATCAAGGTAAACTAAGACAAACTTGTCAATCAAATTCTTGAAGGCCATCTCCATTGCCTTCTGAAATGTAACACCTGCATTGCTTAGCCCAAATGGCATCTTACAATAAGAATAGGTACCCCATTTAGTGGTAAATGCAGTCTTGTATCTATCAGACTCTTTAACCGGTACTTGACTATAACTAGAAAATCCATCAACAAATGAAAATCTCTTTGAACCACTGACCTTGGACAAAATTTGCTCCATAGAAGGGAGAGGATGGTGATCTTTAAGGGAAGCTTGGTTAAGGTCCCTAAAATCCACACACAATCTAATTTCTCTATTCTTCTTCCTAACAGGGACAAGGTTTGCTACCCATGATGAGTGCTTGATAGGGAAAATTATATTGGCCTCAATCAATTTGGATAGCTCCTTTCTCATTAAGGGTTCAATCTTTGGATTCACTGGTCTCTATTTTTGTCTTACTAGTTTTACATCATCAATTAAATCTATGGTATGCTGAAATAACCTTGGGTCAAAGCCCTTTAAGTCATCATATGTCCAAGAAAATACATCATTAAATTCTTGACATAGATGAAAAAAAATTCGTGTTCAATTTCAGAACATACCTTCCCCATGTTTAAGGACTTTCCATCAGCAACCATGACTAGAGTGTATTCACCTTCATTAGTAGCTAGGTTCATGGCCCTACCTCTTGTTTGGTCATCAGGATTGAAAATACTTTCTAAAGTAATGAGACCTTTAGGCAGCTTGTTACAGCTGAGGTTAATGATTTGGTCACCATATTGATCCTGCAGTCTTGACTGATTTCTCTCTGAAAACTCTACCTCATTCTGCAAGAAGCTGACAATTTGTTCATTAGACTCAAACACTTTCCAATGGATGTTTTTATCAGGGATGACAGGCCTTACTACCACTCTAATTTGTTGCTTCTTCTCCTCCTCAAGACTCCCAGGCACATCATAAGATGCACCTATTGCTGCAAGTCTATCAGCATGTCTGTTTTCCTTTCTAGGGATGCTTTGGATGTCAAATGCATTAAAACCCTCAAGAAAATCCCATACCCTATGTTTATAAGACTTGAGAAAACCATTATTGGTGGTATTCTGATTTCTTACTTGGTTAACCACCAACTCACTATCTCCATACACCCTTAAGGCTTGAATTCCTCTCTTTTCAGCAAGTAGGAGACCTTGAATTAAGGATTCATACTCGGCCACATTATTAGTGCAACTGAATTGGAGCCTAAAGGAGAAGTAGTACGTTACCTATGCGGGAGAAATAAACATCACACCAGCCCCTGACCCATTCTTATTTCTTGAGCCATCAAAGTACATACTCCATATCCCACTCATATCTTCTTTAGTCTCCATGAGATTGGGAACTAGAGCATCTTTCTCTAATATACAATATGTACTGAGACCTATCTCAAGGGTTTCTGACATAGGGTCAAATTGATATGCATTATCCCACTCATCCAAGAAAAAATTAGGTATCTCTGCTAGGGAAGTGGTGGGCTTGTTCACTATGTCATTCTCACCCATCTCTAGAATAGGGCAATTCATGTTGATGAGATTAGGGGTGTAGGGTTCAATATGATGGAGGGCTTGAGGCTCTACTCTAATTGAAGCATTGGCTCCATATCTCATCTTGAAAGACATATATGATCAATTAGAAGATATGAAAAAACCTATTTGGGCAGTAAAGTCTCTTGACAGACAAATGGCAAAATATGGCTTCACCTCAGCAATAGAGATATCTTGGGTTATAGTACAACCAGGGAATGCATGCAAGGCCATCTCCACATTCTTAAGGATCCCTACAGTCTTGATAGTGCTACCATCCAACTATAATACATCCCTAACAATGGGCTCATATTTCATCTCTAAAGCATCAGCAACACACCTAGGCATCACTGAACTGTTAGCCCCTGAATCAATCATGCAATTATGGACTAGTTTGCCCCCTATGATTAGAGAAACATAGAACGGAGGGGGTCTAATCTTTTTAGTTGTTTCTACCTCCCTTGATGGTTGTACTAGGCTTGTGGTACTTTCCATGCTGAGTGTCTAATCCTTTGGTTCAATTCTTTCCAATTCTTGCTGCAGCAACCTCTTTTGCATGGGTATAGTTTCAATAGCATCCCACATGGAGATATTCACATTTGTCTTCTTCATTTTTTCTACCACACTGAATGGCATAGCAGGTGCTTTGGTAGAACCCTTGGGAGTTTCACTTCTATGAGGTTGAGATGGAATAAATTGAGGATCACTTGCATCCTTTTTGCCATGATTTTGCCTTTGCTGCTGAGAAACATTTGATTGCTCATTTGTTGCTTGCTCATGAGACACTGTGTTTAAAGTTGAGGCCTGATTGGGAGGAGGAGAGACAATAGCTTCCATAGCTCTTCTTTTACTTCTAGTGTTATGAGTGACAAAATCCTGGCTTACATTACAATGCTCCTCCATCTAATAATTCATAAAAGAGCAATCACGTTGTCTTTGCATATCTAAGGTATCTTTGAATTGGTCCTCCTTGGATGATTGTTTTGCTGCAAGTGCTTGGACTATCAAGGCCATAAAAGATTCAGCCTTCTAACACATACAATAGGCATAGGAGTAGTTATAGGAGGGGAAAAAATCTTGATCTTGAGCCATATTGTTTTGAGGGACTATGGCCCTACTTTGGTTTACATTTGAGGTTGAAGCAGGGCCACCCTACCTATTCTAATCAAAAGAATTGTTCAAATGATTAGGATTTGGAGGCCTACCACTACTTGGAGTTTGATATTGCAATTGATGAGGCTTACTACCTTGAGCTTGTTGTCTTTCTAAATTCACCACCTTGTTGCTCATTTTCTGCATCATAGAGAAATTATCCTCTAGCCTCTTTCCTTGATCTTCTAACTTCTTCCCTTGATCTTGCAATTTTTTATCAAGGTTCTTCTCTCTTTTGTCCATGTTCTGCATCAGAGATTGCATCATCTCTTTGATTTTATCTATCCCATTTGAAGATGTGGAAGCTTGAGGGACTTGGACAAGGGATTGTGATGTAGAAGTTGTGGTAAGAGGAGCCATTGTTGGTTGATGATTTGGAACATCAGGAAAGAAAGACATAGGAGGCCTTGGAGCTAGTTTACCTCCCTGTATTAGGATGTTCTCTGATTTTATTGCTATTTCATAAGCATTAGGCAAGGTATCTCCTCCCATGGTTTGGATTGTAGTGGCAATATCACTGTTAAAAGCTCTAAGGTAATGCAAGAAGGCATTACCAAGGGTAGGCTTCACTGAAGTAGGTATTCTATCCAATGTCTTTTGAAATCTATAATTAAAATTAGTCATACATTCATGGGGGGCTCTTTTTATAGTAGTCAACTACTCTAAAAGTGACAAATAGTCACTTTTGTCCTCTAAATATTTGCACAATCCTACTCCTAATCCATCCCAATCTGTTATAGAACCATGAGCTAAACCTCTATACCATTGTAGTGTTTTTCCTTTCAAGGATGAGGCTAGGAGCCTAATCGCAACATCATCCTCTATAATACCATGGATATTGCAGACATTTGCTACCTCTTGAATGTGTTATGAGGGAGAGATAGAAGTTTCACCAGTAAACTCTAGTATACTTTTGAGGGAAGCTACTGGTATGTCATGTCTTTAGGCTAACAAGAGAGGACTTCCACCATTAAAGGTGGAAAAAGTATGAGCTTTAGGCAACGCCATATAGACAAGTGATCTATTGATATGTATTGATGGCAGTCTAGGCTGAGATCTAATAGTAAGAGGAGTAGAGATAGATCTTGTAGGTGTATTTGTTAATATTGCACTCCTAACTGGTGATAAGGATATTCTATTCCTCCTTCTTCTAGGGTTTGAAAATGAAAGCTCTTGATACTAAAACTTACCTCTAGAAAATGCCCTTGTTTCAGCTTTGGGCATGAATCATTGCAACTTTGGTCTGGAACCAGATATGTGTTTGAAGCTCAAAGTCACCAAGTACTTGAAGAATGAGCCTCTTGAAGGCTTAAACACCAAAGCTAGTACTATCTCTTCAACGTTAGTCTTGAAATCTTCCCTTTTGACAACAATAGGCTTGAAATTTTTTGAAAAGTTAGTCCCACCGAGCATGCCAAAAATTATTGTTACGTAGGTTTGCACCCTTGTCCAAAGCCTATGCATGAGGACAACCTAGTGAAACATGGAAACAACCTCCAAGTTGTGAGACTTGAACTGTGTGGTTGAGTCTCCGAAGAAGGCCAACTTCCTCTTACTATCAGGGCGCACCTAACTACTCTTGGAGAGGAAAAGGGAGAAGGAAAGCATGAAAGCAAATCTACCTAGTCTAATCTAAATAGGTGATGCACCAAAATAGAGTGTTCAGACCAATCTCTACCCATATATGCACTACTGAACCAGAATGAAACTAAGGATATACATATTCAAACTTGCTTTCATCTAATAACCACATGCAAATCAGAAAACCAGAATGAATGACACAAGGAAAGAGAAGATTCACTTATATATCATTCACAGGCCAGAAGAGATATAGTCATGCAGATTACAGACTTGCACAAAATAATGGCGAAGGCAAAGAGTTCTTGCACTTTCATACCAATGGCTGAAGGAGATAAAGTAGAGAATCATACAGTTCAGAGGCACAGGGGAATTTACAATGAGAATTGCAGGGCAATAGCAGAGAACAACAGAGAATGATCCGACCTTTTCAAAATACACAAAAATTGCCTTTATAGCTTAGGCATAACTAAGATATTTTCCTAACTGAAATTACTCTACAACCATTTCCATTAAGTCTCTGCCAAGAAAAATTATGGGGATTTGAGGAAATTTGATCTAAGTATAGCTCTAGGTACCATCAAATCTGATTTTTAACTAAAATAGGGCCTTGAGAAGACAGAAGCGGTGCTATAACTATGCTCTGACCAAGTGGATGGATCAACTAAGATGGTGGAGTGTTCCTCTTCATTCAGCATTCATTTATAGTAGTTGGGATCGATCACAGGATTAAATTGTGCAAAAAAATGTGATTTCCATCACTTCTAGGTTCATGAACCAGCGGAGTCAGCAAGTCAAAAAAAAAATTTGCAAGCAAAAATGGCCTTGCGAGCCAATAGTTTCTTTTCTTTCTGCCACCTCACAAAGTCCTATGAGTTTGACCACATCTTTCTCTAACTAACCGTGCCATCCTTGCAAATTCTAACCGCAACGGCCACAACATAACTGCCAACCCTTTAACTGTTAATGCTAACTGCGCTATCTTCTTGGGCCTGCGAGGACACATGTCGCTGAATCGCTATCTCGCTATACATAACCTTCGAGCTCCTTTCCATAGCGAGATAGCAACGGTTGTTGATTTTCCTTTGATCATGTGGATGACATTCGATAAAACCTAATGAGAAAAATGGTGGGTCCCTCACTCGCTACCTTGTTATACATATCTTTCACACATCTTTCCATAGCGAGTTAGCTAGTAGTGTCGATCTGCCACCATCTGACGATGAACATAACTCGCGTGTTGAAACCTGATGAAGACCCCACGTGACATCATTCTATCCATGCATGTCAACAAGGTGCTTCCTCGCATTGTCAAAAGTTCTGAAAAACCCAGAATGTGAGGAAGTGGGCACCAAACGATCTGTCAGCTCAGCCACCACTTGTTCACCCTACAGCCCACAGAACTCTGAGGACACATGGAAAATCCTTGCTATGTTGCTATAGCTAAAGATTGAGCATTTTTTCATAATGACATAGTGATAAACATCAATCTTCCACCATCAGACAGTCCTGAATATACACCCAATCTGTCAGTTTCCTGACTAATAGAAACTTGGCCTTTTTCCAACTTGTCTAGTAAGTTCTTGCTTTTGTGGCCCGCCAAGGGAAACAGGACCCACAATCCATGTGTCACCAGGTCGCTAACTCGCTATACCTAAACAACGTGCATATACCTAAACAACGTGCATCTTCCCATAGTGAGTTAGTGAGGACCATAGATCCATGCTAATCTGACGATCATGAAGACTCATCATAATAATGTGCTTTGCCTTTAAGACCTCTGGGCCCACAAACTAACATCATCCACCTAGCACAACTTGGCATCCTCATCCTAGCGAGATCTGGCCCCACTGATCCACATGGCACAAGGGTACTATGGTTATAATTCTTGCAGCTTTCCATAGCACGATAGTGCTTGCCGTGGATTTCACTCAAATCTAAGATCATGAAGACTCGTCGAAGGAATTGGCCCACATTTTACACTATCAACAACCTAGAAAATGAGAAATCAATGAACTTCCAACATGTTATTAATTTGTACACTCATTCCTGACGCATCACTAGTTCAGGGTCCACCATGTGGCTTGTGGAACAAACCTGGCCCCACAAAGACACGTGGTAGTGAATTGCTATCTCATTATACATATCCTTCAAGCAACTTCCCATAGTAAGATAGCAAAAGCCATTGATCTGAGGTCAATCCAAGGGTGAAGAAACTAAACCTGGAATTTTGCAGATTGGTGGGTCCCATACTCGCTATGTCACTATGAGTAAACAACTTGCAACTTTCCATAGCGACATAGCACTGACCATTGATCCTGAGAAGATCCAACGGTAGGAGAGTTGTGGGTCCGTAGAAATGTTAAAGCGCAGTCACTTAGGAAATAAAGAAATAACCTAAGGTTCTGATTGTTGATTGATTTATTTTTTTTGATATTTCCAGGGGATTAAATAATATTAAACTGGAAGTGGCTATTGGAAAGGCTGGGCATACAAATTTGAATTTTTGGCGGGAGACAAAAAATGGCAACAGTAACCAATTGACTTATTAGGCTCATTTACTATGTCAAACAAGGGACATAAACTTGAAGTGCTAGAGTTGCAAAGCATAAGCTCTAAACTAAGGTAATTTCCATAACTATGCTATGAAAATGAAATGCTTGAAACTTAAATGTCAAACTTCAATCCTACCTTAAAACATTGGAAATGGAAACTTCTATTCTATTGAAAGCAATTCAACTACATGCATGATTCTACTCCATTTGTCTATGTTGCAAGAACAACCATGAGTTCAGTTACCACATGGTTTCAGCAATAGTAGAGTGCTAAGTTACTTTTAAGAAAGAAAGAAAGTGAAACTAACGATACAGTTCACTCACCAAGTGGACCCCTTGGGCGAGTGAACAAGAAATGTACTCAAGATAAAATAATGGAGATAAAAGCCTTCATATTTTTTCATGCTTGAGACATTGATTACAAATTGAAATATGAAATGCTTTATTATCTAATTCTTACCTCATATTACAATGACTTCTTTGACTGTATAACTATCAAAAGTATGAGAAGAATCTTATATAAAATAGAGGACCTACCACAAAATTTCCTAGAGTAAAGGCCCATTTGACCACAATCATATAGAAAAGTTATTAAATTAATAAATTACAATATCTTGTGATACTACCTATTTAAGAAAGGCTCAAACATTGTCTAGGGCAGCTCTGGGTGATAGTTTGCAGCATTGTCTTGCAGATTACTATAATGAAGGCGCTCATTTGGGTTAGCATATTGTAATTGAGAATTATGTAATTCTGCATTTGCAGCAATAATAAGAATTCCATATTTTGCTTCTCACATTTTTTGTTGTTTCTTTGTTTTTTGTTATGAGTTTATGGTATTAAGGGGAGTCCCCTGCATCAAAACCAATCAATCTCCTTTTTATGTTGGTTCTCCCATAATGTACTGACTTATTCTTACAACAAAATAGTAGCATATACATTATTTTACAATACATAACTGTACCATTATTTCACAAAAGCATTTATAATACTAACTCATTCTTGCACATATGGGACACTTGGTTGCAATAACATTTACCCAACAAAAACTTACGATAAGAGATAACCAATTCATTAATACATATTCTATTTGATCATTTTTCATTCATAACCATAAGTTTTGATCAAGGAACTATATCAATAGTGTGTCAAACCAAAATAGTTACAAGAGAGAAAACATGATGATATTTTAGAAAGTCTTTTAGTTTTAGAAAATAAGAACATGTAGGTCATTAATTGGCCTCATCAATGTTAACAACTATGTTAACAACTAATTCTTCTAAGTGTCAAATTTTTGATATTGAAGTTTTTGTGTTCTTTGAAGTAGTGTTAACAGATGCAAATGCATGTTAGTAGAGATTAATATCAAAGTAGTTCTTGTTGTTCTAGATTTGGAAAGAAAATATGTTAACTTAGATTTAATTAAAGTTGAAGGAAAAGTTGGTGGTAGGATGGATGATACAAAGTTGTTTGAAGGCATTGTTATTAACAAAGATATGAGTCATCCACAAATGCCTAAAAAAATTGAAGATGCAAAGACCTAGAAATGGTTGGCAATGTTGTTGCTTCTATAAGTTTTCCTAGATATATATTATATACCAATACTAGGGAAGAGAGTATTCCTACAAGGCTGAAGAGAATAATCAAACCATTGCATATAGATAATAATCCATGAGTCTAGTGATTATTTCAATTAATTAAGAAGAATATTGAGGGAAGCTCAAGTACCTTCACCATACAATACTATTGTCAGTTTGACTAATCAAGAAGTATACAAAATGTCACTCTACAGCTCTCCAGCCAATATTTAGCTCCAATGATATGGATTTGGGTTAATAAATGGCACTTCACACAATGTATTGCACCCAATGATCTAGATTTGGGTTAACAAATGGCACTCCACACAGCTCTCCAGCCACTATTCTAACTCGTGTTTGCATTTTCTAGGTTAAAAAATGTTCATGTCCAATATAATCGACCTAAATGCATCAAATCACCAGGTTGATCTTATTTGTTTATATACCTATACTATTGTGCTTAACCCTTTCTCTTGCCTGCGCGTAGCCACTAGAATGAAATGAAATGAGAATCAATTTTATTTTTTTTGTTTGTATCCCATGTTGGTCAAAATTTTGACATTAAACTTTACAAAGGTCAAAATTTTGACCTTTTCAGGACATATGCAAAAAAAATCATAAGCCAAAATAGCCTTTGGTCAAAAATCAATGGAAAATGTACTAGTGCAACTTCAACTTCACTTCCTCATACAAAAACTTCATAACATTAGCAAATACTTCCCCTTCAGCACTTCTCTTCTCTTCACTAACACCATCCCTCAAATCTGATACACCTTTAGGTTGCATTCTAGTAACAATCTCAAAAAGTCTTTTCCCTGTACTCCTATTAACAAAATTATTATATGCAAACTCATCTTTTGTGAATACCATATCCCAATTACTCATATTATCTCCAACCAAACATCTCAACAAATTACCCAATTTTCTATTCACAACCTTTGTCTAACCATATATTTGTGGATGGAATATAGAACTAAACTTCAACTCAGTATCCATCTTCTTTGGCAAAGTCATCCAAAAATAACCAATAAAGTTATTATCTCTGTCAGAAATAATACTTCTTGGTATTCTATACAATCTAAAAATATCTTTGAAGAAAATCTTAGCAACATACACAACATCTAATGTCTTCTTACATGGTATGAAATGTGTCATCTTAGAAAATCTATCCAAAACAATAAATATAGAATCATACCTTCTTCTTGTCTTAAGCAATCCAATAACAAAATCCATACTGATGTCACTCCAAGGTTTCTTAGGAATAGAAATAGGTGTATAGAATCTAGTATTCTAACTTGCTCCTTTTGCAACTTGACAAATTCCACAACTCCTAACAAACTTTTAAACATCCTTATATATATGTGGCCAATAATATGTATCCTTAAGAAAAATCTATGTCTTATCAATCCCAAAATGTCCATCGAATCCACCACAATGCTTTTCCTTAATCAAATTGACTCTTATAGAATTTCTTGGTATACATTACTGAATTCCTTTGAACAACATACCTTATTTAATGAAATAGTCATCATACTTAGTTGAATTGGTAGATTTGGTGCTCTACACTCTCTCCACACCTCAAAAGAATTAGGGTTAGTATCATACAACTTTGTCATCTTAACAAAACCAAGAACTTCAACTTTCATCTCAGTCAACAAAGAATGTCTTTTGTTCAATGCATCAGAAACTCAATTAGTAACTTCTCTTTTATGCTTGATCACAAATGTGAAACTCTACAAATACTCAACTCACTTCATATATCTTTGATTTAACTTATGTTGAGTTCCCAAATACTGTAAATTTTTATGATTAATTTACAACATGAACTCCTTAGGAATCAAATAATAACTCCACTTATTCAAGGCTTGAACAATAGCATAAAACTCTTAGTCATACATAGAATACTTCCTTTTAGCATCATTCAACTTCTCACTAAAGAAAATAAAAATTTTACCTTCTTGACTCAACACAGCTCCATTTGCATTGCCACTTGCATCACACTCAACTTGAAATACCTTATTGAAATCAGGTAAAGCCAATATAGGTACTCAACAACCTTTTGTTTCAAAGTCTTAAAACTCATATCAGCTCCATGTGTCCACTTGAGATCCATTTTATCTCCTCCCATTGTCTTAATCATAGCATTACAAAAAAAATTGAAATTATTTATAAACTTTTTGTAGAAACTAGCCAAACCATGAAATAATCTTACCTCACCCACATTCTCAGGTGTAGGCCATTCCAAAATTTCTTTAACCTTCTTAGGATCCATTCTCAAACCATCAACTGAGATCAAAAATCCCAAATATACAATCTCCTCTTGCATAAAAGAACACTTCTTTAGATTGATCAACAATCTATCCTCTTTCAATCTCTGCAACACTTTTCTAACATGCTCAAGATGTTCTTCCTTAGTCTTAATGAATATTAAAATATCATCCAAATAAACAATTACAAACTTACCCAATAATCTCTTTACAACTTCATTCATCAACCTCATGAAAGTACTAGGTGCATTAGTCAAAACAAAAGGCATAACCAACCATTCATACAAACCATCTTTTGTCTTGAAAGCAATCTTCCATTCATCACCTTCTCTAATTATGATCTTATGATAACCACTCTCCAAATCAATATTGGTAAAATACGTTGCTCCACTCAAAAAATCCATTATGTCATCCATCCTTAGCATAGGAAACCTATATTTCATTGTGATATTGTTAATAGCTCTGGAATCATAATGCATTCTCCATTCTCCTTTCTTCTTAGGTTCCAACACAACTTTCTCTAATCAATCATTTCTACAACAACTCTTGCACTTTTTTGTTAAGTTCTTCATTCTTTGTAGTTGTCAATCTATATGGTGCTTATTCAGAAAAATAGCTCCAAGAATCAGGTCCATACAATGACTTATATTTCTTACTATTAGAAAACCATTAGGTATATCTTTAATGACAATCTCCTTCTACTCATTTAGCAAGTTTTCAATTTTTACTGGTACTCGGCTTACATTATTTTTTTCAATTGGCACTTGGCCTCTACCATCTTTTGTTGCTCAATTGCTATATGTTGCTCAATCATTACTATATTCTATTTCTCGATCATTATTACCACAGCTCGGCCCTCTAAGAATCATAGCAAAAACACTTGGTTCTTTTTCATCTCTTTCTCAAATTGTTTTCCATTAACCATGCAAACTCTAATAGTAGTACAATTTATCTTCTCAGGAGACTCAATCGAAGGCAATAATGTTTTCTTTTCTCCATTCACCCAAAGTGTATATTGATTTAATCTACCATCATGCAAAACATATCTATCATACTACCAAGGTCTACCTAGCATAATATGGCAACAATCCATAAGCATAATATCACATAGAACTTCATCAAAATAGTTTGCAATCTTAAATTTCATAACACATTGCTCACTTACTAACAATTTATGCTCATTCTTGACTGATGAAACATGATAAGGTTTAGAGTGTCTCAACCTTTGTAAATGCAACTTTATAACCAACTCCTTTAATGCCAAATTTGTTGAACTTTCATTTTCAATGATCACTTTGAAGCATTTTCTACCATCATGCATCTGGTCTTGAAAAGACTTCTCCTATGAACAGGTACCTCATCAATTGTCTTATTTCACAAAGTTCTCCTAACCATCATATTTTCTCCAACCTCAAGTCCACAAGGTGAACCTTCAAGGTCTCCATGAAACATAGCATTTCCATTACTTCTTTCATTCTCAGCAAAATAGCTACACTCAAAGGATCTATGCCCTTCTTTGCCACCTCTAAAATGATGACAATGAAAAAAACCTCTAGAACCTCTTTGGTAGGAACTACCACCTCTCCACTCGGTCTTTCCTTTATCATCAATTTTCCACCATATTTTCCCTTATCTTGCATAGATTTTTCAGATCTGCCACCTTCTCCACAAGATCTACCTCTACCTTTCTGGAATCTACCACCTCTACTTCTTTATCTTTGTTCATGCTTCTTTTTCAAGATCTTATCATCTTTCAAGGCATATTGATATGATCCTTCCACACTTTATAATTTCACAAAACTTATCTCATCTTGAATTCCATAACTCAATCCATATAGGTACCTTGCAACTTTCTCAACCTTATCATCCACATGTCTAGATCTGATGTCCAATCTATAGTATTCATTAGTATACTCCTTCATAGTCATGTCCTTTTGTCTCAAATTTTTCATCTTCCTTGACAAGATAACTTGGTAATCAGAATGAAGGAATTTCTTCTTCACATTATTCACCATTTTCAACCAAGTTCTAATCTTCTATTTCCCTCTTCTTTGTCTATCAATTTGCAAATGCTCCCACCATAGTGAGGCATGACCTTTCAACATAGTGACTACAATCTTCACCTTCCTATTATAAGGATTGCATTTAAATGAACATTTCCATATAAGAGATCCAATCCAACACAGCATTAGTGTCCAATTTTCCTTCATAAGGAACAACTTCCACAACAAGTTTTGAATGTGTGCTAGACAACACTCTTAACAATCTTTCCTCATCTTGATCTTCCTCAGGTTTTGGATTAGGGTTTTGTGTCATTCCTTAATCATCACTCACATCATCCAAATGCGCTCCTCTCCTCTAGGTTATCTCCATAGCATCTAATATGGTTGCAATTTCTCTCAACATGTCGATAATAGCAGTTTCATCATCTCCTCTACCTCGAACCATCTTGATAAAAAGGTTTTTGCAAGATCGTAACCCTCGGCAAGTTATAGGTCAAATCCACATATTGACCACCTTATAAATAAAATCAATTAGGGTTCTATAGGATCCAATCTCCTCAAGGATGAACCTCGCTCTAATACCACCTAACGCAAGGAGGAATTGAACAACTATGGCTAGAGACATGCCTAACTATTCAACCACCTTATAGAAATAGAAGAAAAAAATCACAAAGAACATTATGAAGGAAATAGAGAAAAATGATACTTTATTGATTCATCAAATTGTCAACATACATGCCTAGCTGTAAGGCCTTTTGGGTTATGGCCAACAAGATTTACACAATTCCAAACTTTGAATTTTCACAAGTCCTTAATTCAGACTTCTAGCTCCTCTACTTCATACACCCCTTCTAAGCCTTGCCTAACCTAACCTAAACAATCTTATTTATACTTTCCAAAATATCATACAAAAGTTTCTAGATTATTACATAATAGAAGGTCAACCTTAAAATGGTATGTACACATCCCAAGACAAGATCCATACATTAAATTCATGATCCAAATTAAATACACAAGTTGAATTACACTAAAACCAATCACAAAACATCTCGGTCAAAGAAGGAACCAAGCATCAACAAACACTAGTTTCAATCAGTGTATGAAGGAACACTTGACCAGCATTGGATAACTCAACACATACAAAAATGCTCAACCAACACTAGATAGACTGGAACATATAGATATGCTTGACCAACACCAGACAGCTTGGTACATAGAAGAACTTGGCAATGATTGTAACTCGGCAACCACTAAAACTCGACATTAAATGGAAGAATGAAAAAAATGAGCAAGATTTACAAGGAAACCTAGGATACTCCTGCATAATTTTATTTAAGTTTTTCAAGATGAATGTGATGCTAGTAGAAGAGCTATAGGAGTTGTTTTAAGTCAAGAAGGAAGACTTGTAGCTTTCTTTAGTGAAAAATTGAACGATGCTAAGAGAAATATTTAGTTTATGATTAGGAATCTTATGCTATTATTCAAGCTTTGAAGAAATGGAGACATTATTTGATGCCTAAACATTTTGTGTTGTACATTGACCATAAAGATTTGCAATATTTGGGAAGTCAAATTAAGTTGAATCAAAGATACATGAAGTGGATTTAGTATTTGCAGAACTTTTCCTTTTCATTGAAGCATAAGAGTGGATAGTTAAATAAAGTTTTTGATACTCTGAGTCGAAGGAGGAGTTCATTGACAGAAATGAGAGTTGAGGTGCTTAGTATTGATAATTTGAAGTACTTGTATAAAACTAATCCTAATTTTGCAAAACCTTGGAGAGCTTGTAAAGATTAGATGGTAAGAGATAAGTGGATTGATTATTTCATTCAGGAAGACATGTTGTTTAAAAGAGTTTGATTGTGTATAGCCGAAGGATCTATGAGAGATAACATCATGAAAGAGAAACATAGTAACAGACACTTTGGGATTGATAAAATAGTAAAGTTGATTTTTGGTAGGTACTTTTGGTTGCATGTTTATAAGGATGTGTAGAGATTGGTTAGAAGTTGTAGAATTTTCCAAACAACAAAAAGAACAAGTCATAATTTGAGATTATATTCACCATTGCATGTACCTAGTAAACCTTGGGAAGATATCATCATGGACTTTTTTCTCAGTTTCCCACTCAGAGGGGCAATGATACTATTCTTGTAGTGGTTGACAGATTTTCAAAGATGGCTCATTTCATACCTTATAAGAAGACATCTGATATAGTACATGTGGCTGAATTATTGTTTAAATAAGTGGTAAGATTGCATGGTTTTCCTAAGACTATTTTTTTAAACAGAGATATTGGAACACTTTGGAAGAAGATAAATATAGAGTTGAATTTTAGTTATATATTTCATCCCCAAAGAGATGGACAAACTGAGGTTGAAAACAAAAGTTTGGGTAACTTATAGAGATGTTTGGTTGGAGATAAGCCTACTAATTAGGATTTGGTTTTGGCACAAGCAGAGTTCGCATCTAACAATTATGTGAATTTGAGCACTAAGAAGACACCTTTCGAGATTTTGGCTTGAATGAATCCTAAGGGAACTACCAAATTAAAGGATTTAACTATTGATGTTAAAAGAAGTGTTGAAGGTGAGGAATTTGTAGATTACATGAAGATTTGAATAAGGAAGTGAAAGAGAATTGGGGATGAGGTCATGATTCATTTGAAGAATAACATATTTCCAATTGGTATCTACAAGCTGAAAATGGGGAAATTTGGTCCTTGTAAAACTCTAAGAAAGTTTGACAGTGGAAATGTTTTTGAAGTTGAATTACCAAGAGATATGTATATTTCACCAATATTCAATATTATAGATATCTTTGAGTATTTTGAATCAGATGATGAATTGACAGACAACCTGGATTATCATAGGAAGAAGACAAACAGCATTGAAAGAAGCTTGAATAGCAGAATAAGCAAGAGCACCAGAGGAAAAGACTAGATGGAGTACCTAGCTCATTGGATAGCCAAACCAGTGGAAGAAAATTCATGGATCACACAAGTTGAGTGGGATCTTCATGATTCAAGTCAAAATATCAGTAATGCTTGATGTGGACATCAATTTTTTACTAACCCTAGGTGTCTAATGTAGGATCATCTAGGGTCTTTAAGAAATCTTGCATCAACCTCAAATATTTTGTGTTTTCTATATCTATCTATTATTTGTGTAGTCATTCTACTTTTGTTTTTAGGTTGTGAACATTTAATATGATGTCAAGGACCTATCCTAGATCCTTGTCCTAAGTATTTGTGTCTTGATGTTTCATATTCTTCATTTTTTGTGTTGTTCTTTGCAATCTCTTTTTCCTACAGTTTTCATCAAGTGAGGTGTGTTGTTTCTATTTGTGCAATTTCCTATGATGATGTAGTGTCTTTTACATTTGGGAGTTGACTTCTAACTCCCGTGTGGATCTATCTGTAAGAGTGTATGATCTTTTGTTGTCTTTTGCTTGAATTTTGGTTTACCCTTCCAAGATTTGACCTATAATGTAGTTAAATGCTTGACTAGTTGACTCATGGCTCAAATGGCTATATAGGAAACTTGGTTAGATGTAGGAAACCATATCAACTTAGAGTAAAAGATAGAATATGTCAGCTTGGACTTTGATTTCATAATTTTCTTTATACATAGCCGCAATTTGGAAAGCCTTATAGTCAAGCATGTTTCTTTCTTATTTGTGAAGTGAAATAATTACACCTGTTGAATGTTGCATATGGCCTCTTATTCGTTGTTATTTATTTGAGTAAAGCTTTCATTTGTAACTCTGAGTAAGGAGTTTGTCTGTAGATTTTAGTTGGGATTTACTCAACCTCACTCTTCCCTACACTATACCTTGCATCAAAACTACTTGCATATGATGCTTTCAAGGGATTCAAAGTGTATCAAATGGATATTAAAACTTATTTTCTGAATGGAATGCTTGAAGAGGAAGTCCACATTGAACAACCTGAAGGATTTATGGATTCTAAGCATAGGAACGTGGCATCCAAGTTACATAAGGCATTATATGGATTAAAGCACCCTAAACATGGTTTGAAAGACTACAATCATATTTAATAAGAATTGGTTTTGTTAAAACAAGTGAAAATAGTAATATGTACTTGAAGCATGAGTCTAATGATAAAGTCTTGATTACTAAAATATTTGTTGATGAATATTTTGAGGACATGAATTGATGTACAGAACTGAGGAAAGAGTTTAAGATATCTATGTTTGGAAAGATTAAATTCTTTATTGGATTGCAATCTTAGCAAGTGAAGGATGGTGTCTACATAAAAAAATCCAAGTATATCAAGGAGATCCTGAAGATATTTGGCATGGAAGACTCTAGACCACTAGGCACACCAATGATCACAGGGTGTAAACTATCAAAGGATGCTTATATTGCCAAACTAAATGAGACATTTTTTGGATTTATGATTGGCAAGCTACAGTATGTTGTTCATAGAAGATCAAATATTTCTCATGTTGTAGGTATTGTTGAAATTTTTTCTTCTAATCCTAAGGAGAAGCACATGATTGTTCTGAAGAGAATTTTTAGATATCTTAAAGGAATAGAGGATTATGGTTTATGGTACAAGAAAGATGGGGACTTTGAGCTGAAAGTATACATAATGTTGATTGGGAAAGAAATGTGGATGATAGAAGAATACTAGTGGTGTAGCTTTATTTCTAGATGAAAAGCTTTTGACATGAATAAGCAAGAAACAAAATTGTATCTCACAGTCCACTACTCTAATATTGTATCAATTAAACAACTACTAGAAGGTATGCAAGAAGAAGTGATAGAGTGTGTAACAATCTATTGTGACAACACAAGTGCAATAAACATTTCTAAGAATACAGTGATGCATGTAGAAACAAAGCATATATCTATCATCACTACTTGAGAGATCAAGTTCAAGAAAAATAAGTTAGATTGGAGTATGAGAAGTCAAAAGAAAATATTATTGACATATTTACCAAGCCTTTACTTAAAGATTATTTTGAGTATTTAAGGGTAAATTAGGGGTCCTTCCCCTATCCAATTTTCACTAAGAAAAGATGCATGTTTCATCAATTCATGGGTTATCATAATATCTACTTGGAGTTGATGTAGGAGTTCACTTTTTAGGTAGTCCTAAAGTTGTGAAGAAAGTAAAGTGTGGACAAAAAAGCAATTGGTATATAGAAGGTACATGGTACAACTACATTGGTAGTTATCTTTGGAATTTTTGTCAAAGGGAGAGAAGATATGAACATGAAATAAATAGTTATCGAAAGACAGATGTGCATGAACATGAGTCAAGAGGGAGAGTGAGCTACAATATGCAAATACATTGTCGTCAATGAAGATAAATGAATGGAGAGAGAGTTATATGATGAAACATATAGTAAAGATACAGTAAGGAGAAAAGAATCAGTCAAGGGAGAGAAGATTATATACAGTTAAGGGACAGAATGCAAAATTTCATTATTGGGAGAGATAATGTATGAGCATGTAGCAAGCAGAAAACAATGAAGGTTAAGTGATGAGATGTTGCAAATAGAATGATGAGTCTAGAGATGAATTTGAAATGTAGAGTA
The DNA here is from genome assembly GCA_028749045.1 of Cupressus sempervirens. Lineage (NCBI taxonomy): Eukaryota > Viridiplantae > Streptophyta > Pinopsida > Cupressales > Cupressaceae > Cupressus > Cupressus sempervirens. The sequence continues at coordinate 148,925,828 of CM053790.1, forward strand.
CTATTATTAGATGATGATATGCTAAAATGAGTTTGGCATTAGATGGTATATTTCATAATGTGTTACCATCAATACCAAACGGAGAGGTTTTGGGAAACACTAATAATGATGAAAGAAGGGAGAGATTTTTGAATGATGGTGATGCAAAACAAGGTCAGAACTGAGCTATAGAGCATATGTAGAAGATTTAGATCAGTTGTTATATTATCATTGATATCAACTAGTTTGCCTACATTGACTCAAGTAAGCTGTAATCATCTAACGGATGTGATGTTGGATAGGAAAGTGTAAGACAAAGTATGAAGATGAGATGTACAAGTGATGTTAAGCATAGAAACTTAATTGGGAAACTAATGAATTAGTCTATGACAATATAGTCTTGGTTTCATTATCCTACATGATCAAATGAAGTGATGAGATGTTGTGCAAGAAAGTTATTTTGGTTGATTAAGGAAGTAATAAGGGATTAGTAAGTTACATTGATCTAGAACTGGAGGTCAGTAAATAAAGAGGTTAGAAGGTTAAGTAAGGAGGGCAATATTCACCAAGCGAGAAAAGAAACAACCGAGTAAAAATAGTGTTAACTGAGTGTAACATTAACCAAGCAATTTAATATTGACCAAGCAAGGTAAAAGAACTATATATGGTAGATCAAGTTCAAGGCTAACATAATTCGAAGATCTAGATTATTCAAGACAAATATAATATAAGGATGAAGTTTGTTAATGAGATCACTAGATGGAAAAATTAAGAAAAGATTTGATGATGGAGATTTGAAGCATGTTTAGTAACCCAAGGTGAAGCACAAAGTTTAAGGTAAAAGTGTGTCTAGATTCAATGCAGCTGAGCTACAAAAGGTTAATCAATGATCGTGATTAAGTAGCAAAATTTATGAAGGAGATGAAGTAGAAAAAACATGTCAATATAAGAGATAAGGAAGAAGAAATTCACTACTAGTCTAGTGATAGTCAAGTTAATGTGAAGAACTAAAGGAGATCCTACCGAGAAGATATGAGTGAAAAGTTGAGGTGAAAAGTGTTGATGTGATGGCTAGTCAATGAGAAAATGATATGGGTAGAATGGAGATCTAATCAAGAAAAGTGGGTTGTTATTTCTAACAGATCATTTCATTGTTACTCTCTAACTATTGTAATAGAAAATTTCTTAACTGAGTCAAATTATTAGTCTTAATTTGTAAATCCCTTTGTATGGTGACATTCTATTGAACATTTGTAAGTCCTTTAGATAGGCCACTCATTGAAGGGTGACAAGGTCTAGATGATCTTTCATGAAAATCCCCTAACAAGGTCACACCTAATAGTATGCTTGTAACCTTTAACAAGGTTGGCTCTTAACTGAGCTCACTTCAGAAAGAGTTAAAATATTTGGGACTAGTACCAAGTGGTTTTTACCCTAATCGGGCTTTCATATTAAAAGCATGGTGTCAATTCTCTCATGAATGTTTTGGATGTTGTTTGCTTTTATAAGTTGAAAATTGTTATGTAGTGTTGTAGTTTTATTAATGAACTTAATACTCAGTATAGCGAGAAAATGTTTTAAATGTATGAGGTTGATTAAGTTATTGTATTTACCAAGTTTATTAAATTAGAAGTTGAAGTTGTCATAAGTTGGTAAAAGTATCTAAGGGTCTGTAAGGTACCTAAGGACTACTTCAACCACCCCCCCATCCACCTCTTATTTATCTAACAGGCCCCAGAGACACAAGTTTGAATTTCAGAGTATGGAAAAAGGATATGCAAAAGTGGAGTTTTTTAGGGTGTTTTGTAGGTGGATTTGGATAGGTTTCCAAAATATCCGATTAGGGGGCCTAATTCCAAGTAGGTCAATAACTAGGGCAATATGTAAAAGATAAAGGTTGTGGAGTTACAGTTGGAATCAAGGGGTCTAAATGATTGGGTTGAAGTGTAAGGACGTCAAAGATAAAAAATTTAATCCTTCGTGGTGAAATCAATGGAAGGTATGTAATTCTAAGGAGGGGGTACTTAATTAGTAACCTGGGATTGTGGAAAAGAGATTGCGGGCGGGAAAGAGTCCATTAAGTAGAGTTGATTTGTTTGATTGAAAGGGCCACTAGGAGGTGGACTAAGACAAGTTCAATCCACTTGTAAACAAAGGAGAGTAGGCTTGATTGTAGGAATACTAGGAAGGCTTCCTAGTGACTGACATGATCTAGGTTGTTTGTGAGAATTTATTAAGTACTATCTCCTCTGCATCATAAGAAGGCAAAACATTGGCCCTCAATTTTGTTCCAAGCTAAGTATAACTTTGTAATTTGAAAATCTATAGAGAGGTCATGTCATATCATTTAAAATTAGATTAGATTAGATGAGGCATAATGATAGATAGAAAGGGAATATAGATAGCTATTTCTCCCTAGAATAGAAGTAGAGTAGAAGGGAAAGACATTGTTGAAATTCTTAGAGTTATAAAACTATGTTTTGTTAGTGTAAATAATTAATTATTATTACACTTTACTTAATTTTACTTAGGATAATGCATTTTTATATTAGTTGTCATGTAGACACTTAGGAATATGCATAGACATATGAGTTGTCTTGTTGACAACACAGGAGTTAGCAACTTATTAGAGCACATGGTGTCTACAACATCTCTTTATGAGATACACCTATGTAAACTTATCCTCTCATCATCGCACAAACTCTTGTGTTCAATGGAGGATAATCCACTCTTGGTGGACATGTGCTTAGTTGTGGTATTTATCTCTTTGTTGACTCCTAGTCATTCTAGTTGCCTTTATATACAAGCATTTCTAGTATGTATTCATCTACTATCCCTTACCATTTTTATCATTATTGAGATTCTCATTTAATCATCATTAGTCTCTATTGTGCTATCTATTGAGCTTCTTGATCTTGGCGTTGAATTATTATCTTAAGCAAATTCTTACATGTTATCGGAGCCACAGTAGCTTCATTGCATAGCCATTGGAGAGATTTTTTTTTGTGGGTCAAGATTGGAGCTTGCTGGTACAAATCAAATATTGGTATCACATTCAAAAGGTCAAACCCCCCCCCCCCCCCCCCCCCAAATTGACTTTTGTTTCATTAAAATCGGACATCTGAGGTGAAATCTAGAGTCAATTGATTTTTGGAGGTGCAACGGCAGCAATTCATGAAAAATAATTACAAAGGTGATTTTCAAATAGTGATATCTACCTCATATGGACTCCTTTTTTCAATCATTTTTTTTGTTTTGGGGTAGAATTTTGTGATCTACACATTGGTGTGGGATGTTTGAGATATTTGTTCCTGAATTTTTCTGCAAATCGCAAATCCCATTTTTTGCAACTTCAAAGGCTTAGTTCGAGCTCATCTGGACACATATTCAAGTGCTATTTTTTTGAGAGTGCATGATTTTTTGTCTACTTTCCAGATCTGATATTAGTTTGGAATAATTTTGAGTAGACATTGTACTTTCATAATTTGGTCATTTTTGGCCTATTTTGGCACTTGTAATTAATTAGATCCTTGAGAGGTCTTGTGTCTTGTCTTGTTGAGTCTGATATAGACTCATACTAGTTGTTGTAACCACTGAAATTAGAAGTCCACTTTGGTTCATTTGGACAAGTGGCCCATTGTAATTGCACTAAATATAAAGTGCCAAATCATGCATTGGGGGGGGGGGTTCTTTGATTTATTTTTTGCATTTTGGTGGTGCATACATTATTTGATCTCATGGAGTCATGTCAAAAGTGTCACTTTAATTTAAGATTCAAATTGACAAAAAGGAACTGTCAGAAATGGAGTGCTTTGATGATTGATCATCTAAGAGAACATAAGGAAGTGTTTCCTTATCTATATTCGAAGATATTTCCACCTAATACTAATTGGGGACATCTTTCTCTTCTTCTTTTCTTTATGTATAACGGTATGAGTATGGAATCTTTTGCTCCTCTTAGTAAGGCAAGTAGTCCTCATGACATTTGGATGTGTCTTTGGGAAGCATGTGGAGATCCACGAGTCCCTCCATTTTTAGAGGACATTCTACCTCCAGTCACTCTAGTTGTGGTACCTACAACTCTAGTTGAGATCATACCTCTTGATGCTCCTATTGCTTCTACTGATCTAGTTTCAGCCATAGATGCTCCTAATTCAGTGCAGCAAGAAACACATGTCTTCCTATTTTAGCTTCATGGGATGACTTCCTTCTAGACATTATAGTGTTGTTTGTGGAGTCTTACATTGAAGATGTGGGAGACATTATTGATGACATCCATCTTCTCTTTGTTGAGGAGAATTCTTCTTTACTTGTTGTGAGGGAACACTCTGACCCTCAACCACTTGATCTTCTTTTGAGACTGACATGATTGTGGACACTTCTTTTCAGCAGTTGGAGGACTCTTTTACTTCAAAGGAGATATATTAGTCTTTGGAGATTGTATTTCCTTAAACATCATATCTTTTGAGGATTCTTCCTACTAGTTGGGGAGCATTCTCTACTACACCTATGGCACCACTTCTTCCTACAAGGAGGAACGTCATCAGTTTTCATGGTGCAGCTTCTTTAGTCATCAAGGAGCTTTTTCATGGGTGTGCATTCATCATTGAGGGGAGGCTACATTGCTTCTCTTCCCATATCTTCCTATAAGGATGATTCATTGTCTTTGTAGTTTGATTCACTTTCATACATGGACATGTTACCTTGTTTGCCACCTTTTGGGCATCCACCATATTGGCTTGTGGCATCTACATTCATCAAGGACTTGTCAACATATGAGAAAACTTTAGAGGCAGCATCCATAGCATACTACATATGGATTCCTCATCCATATTCCTATCCACAATGGGAAGTATACTTGCACCTATTCTTGGTGTATCTTCTTCCTAAAGGGAGAAATATTGTTTGTAGGCATTGGATACTTTTTTGTCTTAATGACATCCTTGCAGGAGATTATTCAATGTGGGGGGATACCATCATGTATTTTTTCTTATGGGGGATATATGCTTGTACATGCATGATGTATGTCATACTAGAGGAATCTTGATTACTCCATCCTTGCATGCATCTTGTTTTTCTTTGTCTCTCTAGGTTTTTCCCATGAGTTTTTCCCTCTTTCTCCATTTTCAGAGATATTACATTGCATTGCATTGTATGTAGAGCATTGCATTTGTACATGGGTACCTAACATGACCTAACAGTCAGGACCCACATTGCATCTTGTATTTAGCTTTGTGACCTTAAGTGCATTCCCCTAAGTTGCACTTAAGGGGGGGTGTTAGTGTAAATAATTAATTCATTTTACTTAAGTTTACTTAGGATAATGCATTTTTATATTAGTTGTCATGTAGACACTTAGGAATATGCATAGACATATGAGTTGTCTTGTTGACAACGCAGGAGTTAGCAACTTATTAGAGCACATGGTGTCTACAACATCTCTTTATGAGACACACCTATGTAAACGTATCCTCTCATCATTGCATAAACTCATGTGCTCAATGGAGGATAATCCACTCTTAGTGGACATGTGCTTAGTTGTGATGTTTATCTCTTTGTTGACTCCCAGTCATTCTTGTTGCTTTTATATGCAAGCAATTCTAGTGTGTATTCATATGATCTCCATTATCATTTTGATCATTATTGAGATTCTCATTTGATCATTATTAGTCTCTCTTGTGCTATATATTGAGCTTCTTGATCTTGGCATTGAATTATTGCCTTAGGAAAATTCTTACATGTTTCATTGAAGATATCATGGATTCATATTAATTTGACCTTGTTGCATGGTTTCTTTCTAATTTTGCATTTGTTAGATAAAGTGCTTTGATTTAACTAGAGAATTCTAATGATGATTGATGCATTTCCTAGCTCATATATGTGGTAGTTTTTTATTGTAAGTTGTGTAAAGTTAACCTTAGTCCCCTTTTTTATGGATAACTTCTATCACTAAATGTGCATTATTCATTATGATGATGTTCACGTGATATGAATTTTTTCATTACCCTTAGAAGATTGGACAAGTTCTTGTGGAATTGTCGATCTGGGCAAAGCAAAGCTTGGTTATTGAGAGTTTTTCCACTAGAGAACTATCCATCGATATCATTGCCCCTGTGAATAGCTTTAAATCCTTCTAACCCTTTCCCTTTATTTCAATTGTGTCAATTTGAAGAAGCAACATTACAAGCTTGTGGTATCTAATGAAATTTTAACCGACATCACAAAAGAAGTGAAGAGTGATTCAAATGTAAGGCCCATTGGGTTACCAGCATATCACAATGACCATTGAGCTTATCCATAAATAAAAGGAATCTTGGAATCGCATGTATGGTCCTTCATATTCTTAGCATACACTAGATTTTGTTCAAGAGAGGATAAGATGACTCGATATTTAATTTTGTGTGTTGGTGTGGTCATTAAAACACCCATCAATAAAATTGGCGCTAGGAAGACCAAGCATCAAAATTGTTCATTTCACAATTAGATTTTGTAAAAATTAGAATCATCAAGTGAAGAAATTCAGTTGGTTGAAACTAGTATGAGTGTTCAAGTGTGTTAAATGTTGAATATATCAAAAAATACCAAACAAAGTGAGAAAGCAAAAAAAAACCAAAAAAATCCAAAATCCAAAAAAATAGAAATAAGATCCAAAAATAAATATTACTCGATGAATAAGGAGGTGTTTCCTATTTGTTGTTGTCAAGACAGACTCCTTGTGAATATAGTTCAAATTTGGATGATTTGAATGAACATTTTTAGCCCAAGAGTTTGTCTCAATTTGTCATATCAAGGCATTAGATTCATGAGACTGCCAAACATAAAGAGATGAATTGGTTGACCATCTTGTTAAGAATAAGACTTGTTGCAAGGGAATGTTTTATTTTGGGATATTCTAAAGTTGGAATTATGCATAAGGCTGAATTAGGATTACAATGGAAATAATCTACTCAAGCTTTATGTTGAGAAGTTTAAACTAGGTTGAGATTGGTAATAGGACTAGAAGGTGTGTTGTGTCCCAGTATCAAATTCACAATGCAACTCACTCAAAATCCACTTGCCCAAATTGTGGAGAGATCATCAATAAAGTTAGACCACAACTTGGATTATTAGAAGTACAATGGAAATACATCTAGAACAAGCATTTTGGTTATGCAAAAAAAACAGAAAAAAAGCATTGCAATGTCATCAAGTTGAGGAAGAAATTTAGAGAAGATAGTACAATTAAATCAAGCATTCCAACTAATGGAGAATGTTCTTGTGCCACATGTGAAGAAGTTATTGGAGCCTTATCAAAGAAGTCATATAAGACCTTCAAGAAATGACAAGTTGTATTTAACACTTGGAAGCATTGGAGTATGAGGATCAAATAGTTATTACAAGTGAAGAAAGACAACCACAAGACAGAGAAAATTATTTTAGTACCTCTCATGAAGGAGAAAGTTCTTATCAACATTTGATCTTGTAATAAGAGTATCCAAAAAGGAGAAACCCTTGACAAGGAAGTGCATTCAAATGTTGTTAAGGTGATGAAAATGATGAGTATCTTGGGACAAAATGAAATATCAAATTATGGAAAAGCCACCACAATGCAAGTAGAATTGGACAACCAATTCAAATTAATGCAAGATTCAAGAAGAGATTTTACAAGATATTGTACAAGAAGAAATACTAGGTGATGAGTAAATGGATATGGTAGAAGTAGAATATGAAGAGAGATTTGGGCTAATGTTGATCCCATTACTAAAGTTACAAGAACAAATAGAAAAATGGGGGTTCTACATCCCTAAATTTCTAGTTGAGTTAGTTTTGGATCTCAACAAGCTATTATGCAATGTGAAGATGATATGCATATCTCAAATGTGAGTGGGATGCCACATCACCAACTTAGTCTTCCTAACACAGTACTTGACAACACATAAGATTTTTTGTCCAAGAATAAAGAACTCCAAGTTGTCTATCTTTGTACTCTTGATTTATAAGGTTATGAATTTGGTTATAGAAATTTAGGAAGAACTTGTTATGGATTAATCATGGTTCAAATGAATTGCCCTAGTTGTTCATCTTTCCCAAGATTTTGATTGAGGTTGAGATTTGTATTCTGAATGATTATTTTAAGAGTTTAAGGGTAAATTTGTAAGGTTTTGAAATATGATTAATGTCATGTTGCTCATGCACATCTTGAGAAAACATCTTAGAAGTTGTGCATATTTCAATCTTTTGAGTCTGGTTCATTCAAAGTTTTTGTTTTGTTAGAGTAGGTTTCCTTTTATTTTTGGTTTGCTTCAATGAGTTCCCATTTTGTGAGAAAGCTGGTACATCTCGAGAACACTCTAGCATCAGTACATAGTTATGTTCAACCCATTTGTTGGATAACTATTTATGAAGTGCTTTATAATCTGAGGTTGTTCTTTTTCGACTTTATTATTTGGTTGGGATGTTCCTTGATTTGGAAGTTTAAATATTGTGTCTTAACATTTGAATCATGCGATTACTATATCTTACAAACACAATCACTTACTCTAATCCATTTAAGTATCTTAGGGAATAGTCATAGCTAGTGAAAATTATAACATCTTACTTCAACACCACTAGAATTTTCCAAGCCCTTTGTTAGTTTCACTACTTATGGGCCAACGTGAAAATTGTAAAATAAAAATAAAAAGTACATAGAGAGAAAAATTTATGATAGGAAAGTGAGTTGGTTAGGTAGTGGGTATGCTCTCCATTGATTCTGAATTAGGTCTCAGATCTTTAAATTTAAAATATAAGAAAGAGAGAAAAAGGAGAGCAAAGAAGATTAAAACTAGCAGTCACATGTGTTTGTACATGCAGTAATGAGCTGATAAGATAAGATAAATTTATTAATGTCCAACAAGAGACCCTTATTGTACCGCTAGCTGCAAGAGCACCAACAGTGTCAGGGAAAGAAGCAAACAGGAAAAACAAGAGAAACAAAAAGAAGAAAGGAGCACAAGAACAAGGTAAGAACTAAGTGTCCTTCCTCGGTAAAAAGAAGCCAAGCATCAAAGGGTATGAAATAGGGCGAGCAGGTGCCCTAAACCACCACCGAGAAAAGTTGGGAGGGTGTCATTGATGAGCATAAAAACAATGCGGTCTCACAAATCTAGAGTGGCTGGCGATGGTGGCACTGGAAGGTCACTTTGTCCCACGAGCAAGAGATGAGGAAGAGAAGAAAGCACCAATAAGCTAAATCGGGGTCACTCTCTAGGGGAATAAGAGTTGTAAGGTGTGGTCGTGGAGCTACATACCGGACCAATTTTGTTTGGCGAGAAACCTTGCAATATATAATTTCACATATAAATATACTTACAATTTTTTGAACCTAAATTTCATTGAAACATTCATTATTACACATAAAAGAATACAAAAATCATCAAAAAAGCTCATCTAATTAAATGAAATAAAAAGTTACCAAAATAATATATATGTTTCTTGTATTTAATATCTTATATATACTCAACAAGAAATATCTTCAATATTCAAATATAAATATCTATCTTAAAAATGAAATATTAAAAATAAAAACCGCAACGACCAAACTCTTAACATATATCGATTCAACATGAATTATAGAAAAATCAGTCTCCTTCACACATTATCATCACATTTATATTACATAGAAAATCCATAAATGAAAATTCTACAAATTTAAATGAAGAAAAAAAAAAGCAAGTTAGAAAAATAGTATTATTTTAGGAAAAAGTTCAGAAAAAAATTCATAATGAGCTAACTTGTGGTTGAGGAAGAGAAGAAAGGATGCCAAGTTCTATATTTGAATATGTAATTGAATGAGGGAGCTAGTCTCAAATGCACTAAGTCTAAGAATGTTCAAACGTGACAAGGCATAATGAAAATGATCAAGTCTAAAGAACATTCCTACAAAGCACCTGAAAGTGCAAAGACCTAAAAAAGCACAAAAATAGTGAAGTCCATAAACATTTCTAAAAAGACATTAAAAGACACCCAAAAGAAAATAGGATGTTCATTAAGTATGGTTAAGTGTTGGTCCAAGAAGGTGAAAGAAATGAGGAAATTAGCTAAGTATAGCAAAATTCATCTACGTGCCTAATGTGTTCCCAAACTGGAAATATTGAAATCAAATGAAAATATGTGAAAATTCATGCAAAATCCTTATTCCAAAATTAAATTTATCAGAAACCTCAAAAAAAAATGTGAAAAAAAAACATTGATGGAAGCTTGTCAATAACTGAAATTTGGTCGAGTCTAAATATTTTTAGGATCTTCAGAAATCTATAATCTCCATTATAATTTCTCAAGACCTAAAACTACTCTCAAACATCTTAATAGTATTTATATAAAATATTACTTAAAAAGACTAAAATGTTATATTTTACATGCAAGGAGTGTTGAAAAAGACTAAATCACGAATAAAATCCACCATTGCCAAGGAATTGTGCCCAAGTAACAAAATCCTCCATTGCTACGAAATTGAGTCCAAGGGACAAAATCCTCCACAGTCATGAAATTGCACCCAATTGACAAAAGCCTCCACAACCAAGGAATTGCACCCAAGTATCAAACTCCTCCATTGGTAAGGAATTGTGCTCAAGTCACAAAATTCCCCATGTCCAAGGAATCCTCCTTAAAAGATAAATCTTCCACCCTTAAAGTGTGCCCAAGCATTCAAATGGCATGAAAGTTTAAAAAGATCAAATCAAATTAGCTAAGCATGAAAAGAAAAAATCCTTCAAACATGACTTGCTAATGAAATTTTGAGTATTTTGATGATTTTGATATTGTTGGAAATTTCTATTTTCATAAGTTTATTTTTAATAAGTTTTACTACAACCCAAATTCACCTATTTTGAATTTGGAACAACATATTATATGTGGAAAATCTATTTTTAGTAAATTTCACTACATCACAAGTTGGTTGTAATTTTACTAGCAATGGGTGACTCTAGTTGCTAAAGAGGCAAAAGAGTATCTAGTTTTATATCTAAAAGAATGATAAAGTATGGCAATTCATCAAAAAATTGTAACATCCTTTAAACTTCAAAACTAGAGAGGCATGAAAATATATAGAAATTGATAAGTTTGAAGGCCTTCAAAAAACATCAAGAAAAAAAGGAGATGAGATGTCACTAGGTGTGAAGAAAATCATCATCCACCCTTAATGTGAGCCCAAGAGAGGGAATTATCTTGGTTCAAGGGATTTCTTCAAATGAAAAAATCATCCTTACCCTTCATGTGTGCCTAGGAGAAGGATTTCTATTGGTTCAAGGAAATTCTTCAAATGAAAAAATCATTTTCCATACTCTATTTGTGCCCAAGAAGGGGATTTCCTAGGGTGCAAGATTTTTTTCTCAAAATTTCAAATTCCTTTGTGTCTCAAATGTGCTCAAGAGAACAATGAAAGATGAATAAATGGCCTATGTGTTGAAAGATTTCTCCTCAATGTCTAATATGTGCCAAAGTTAAAGAGAACATGGAAGGTTGTGAAATATGGCTAAGTGTTGAGTTATGTTGTTGAAAACATCCAAGTTTCAAAAAATCCAATTCAAAGCATGCAAGGTTCAAGACTTCAAAAATCAAAGCTCAGAAGCACGTACAGAAAGAAGGATGCAACATCTTGAACTTGGTCCAAAAATCTAAAGATCCATGTCAAGAATGAGGAAGACTTCTCATTCCAAACAATAAAGGAAAATATTCAAGTCCCTGAGATTCAATTCAGATATGAAAGGTTCCAACAATGACATAATGGTCAACAAGAACAACACTCAATCACCTTGGAAAACTAACATGTTGCATTGAAGGAAAGGAATAAATAACACGCTAATCTAGGAGGAAAGCCATTTAATGCTTAGTGAGAATAATTTGCTATTATGGATCATATTTGACCACTCTCCCACTAACTGGATACCCCTTTTTTGATTGGTCCATGTAGACCCACTCATTCATTGTAGTTTTCTCCAAGCCCTAATCCTAATTATGTTGAGTGGCAAAATGTGGGCCCTCGTTGTTCTTCCAATCTAAACCACATAGAAGGTTAGATGAGATAGATTCATAAATAGAAAGGCAAATAGACAAATAGTTAGCTCTTGCTCCTTAATTTAGAAGTAGATTACAAGAAGGGGAAGATGTTGCAAGACTTGGGGAAATAAAATCAATTTTCATTGAAGATATGGTGAATTCATATTTTTCAACTCATTGCATGTTGTCTTTCTAATTTCTCATTTGTTAGATAAAGTGCTTTGATTTTAATGGAGAAAATTAATGGTGTTTGATGAATTTCATAGCTCATAGTTTTGGTAGTTTGGTGATTGTAAGTTGTTTGTAAAGTTAGCCTAACCCCCTTTTATGGATGTCTAACTTATATCATTAAATCTGCATTGTTCAGTAGATGGTGTTCATCATGATATGAAAATTATTTGCATAACCCTTAGAAGGTTGCACCAATTCCTACGGAATTGTAGATATTCTAGGCAAAACAAAGCTTGGTTATTGTGATTTTGTCTACTAGAGCACTATCCATTGATATTGTTACCCTTAGGATTGGATTTAGATCATTCTAACCCTCTCCCTTAAATTTCAATTGTCTCAATATGAAGCATCACAAAATTGTAGTATTTGATGAAGAAGTCCCATCTAGCATCGTAGAAGTGAAGAATAATTCAAACGTAAGGCCCCTTGGAATACCAGCATATCACAACCACCATTGAGCCTATCAATAAATAAAAAGGAACCATGGATATGCACAAATAACACACATGGTCATCACAAAGGAACCTTTTCTATCACTTTAATTGAAATCACAACTCCCACTTTAATGAGATTATCTAGCACAAATAACACACTCAATTTGTTGCCTCTTGAAACAACCAAAGCTCATTTGGTCACCTTCCAAGAGTTTGACGAAAAAGTGATGCTATATCCTTGAGAATCAAGTTGTCTCATGGAAATCAAAATCCTTTGGAGTTTAGGAAAGTGTCTTACATTCTTGTAGAACTATTTATTGGCATTCTTTAAGTGCAACACCATATCACATTTACCATTTATATCACATGGCTCTTTGTCACTAAGATAAACTCTACTAGGGATCTCTTCTTTGTAGTTCTTGAAAGCTTCTCATCATGGAGTTGCATGAATGAAATTATTATAGTTTCACTAGTTGACAAAATTAGAGCACCTTCATCTTGTTCATATATTGTGTTGGCTTCACTATCATTGAATTGATTTTGTATCTTTTTGTATGACTAACAATTCTTTTTAGTATGTCATAGAGTTCCATGACTCTCCATGAGTCATGTGGGTGGTCTAGGTCGATGAGTTGAGCAAATCATGTTGAGATTTTATGACTCAACCTAGGTCTATATATATAATTTCATTTTGCCAAGTAATTGTCAAGTTGTCCCCAATTTGTAGCTGAGTCATGAGTTGCGTTGACCGAGCACAATCCGAGTTTGGGAACTCTAGTATGTCATTTACCACAACCAACCTCCATTTCTCCCTCCAAACTTCAATCTCTTTGTAGAGTTTGATCTCCTTCAAGTGTTATTTCTACCTCTTTCTTGATGCTTCCCTCTATAACCAAAAATCAAGGCATCACCTGATCAAGTTCCTTGTTTACTTATCCTTGTGTTGTCACTAAGAAGAGTGCATGAAATGTCATTGAATTTCAAATTGCTCATCAGACACCAATTTGTCATTACAACTCCTTCTCAACTATTCAATAAAGAGAACAACTGCCAAATTGCTTTGATTTCATCATCTATATTTGCACGTACTGAAATCAATTGATTGGTCTAAGCATTAAATTCATTTAAATGATTTGACATATTTCCCCCTTCTTTCATTTTCAAATAACTTCTTCATGTGAGAAAATTTATCTGAAGTTGAAGCCATTTCATAGATATTGGATAGTTTGGCCCATAATTCTTTTGATGTTGCTTCCGAAGAGATATTGAATTAAACAATGTTGGATAGAGATGAGATTATGGTTACTCTCACCTTTTTGTCCAATTTCTCCCACTCATATCAATCATTGAATTTGGATTATTGGATTTCCTCCCAATGCAAATGAGAGATCTCCCTTAATCAGCAAAAACTCCATCTACATCTTGCACGACCCAAAATTATGCCCAGAAAAAATTTGGCTCCTTTTCAAAAAAAAAATCTTCACCGAATTCCAAACATCTCCTTCATCGAACTCTACTACCAATCTTTGAAATAATAAGAGCTGATAGAACAACTCATAATCAAACAAGACACGAAACACAAATTTATACTAGTTTGCCAATATGGCAATGTCTACTTTCCATTCAGTGGAAGGCAGGTGAACCTCCTAAGGAGATGACCAAGCCCCCAACAAATACAAAATATGAAAAGTATAACAAGATGCAATTGCAAATAACTCGCCTTATTAATAGGAGATCTTCATGCATACACAATTGAATATTGATTGATTACACAACTCGAATACAAAATGATAAGCAATATCTCAGGTTGTAAGGCCTTCCTAGTTAGGGTCGATTACATTCCAAATTATAGACCAAAACTCGCTACTCTCAAGCTTTGTCTCCTTGATCATTTGTAACTACCAAGATAGTACCTTCTACAACTCAAGGACATTACATATAAAGCCATTTGGACACACCAATCAGCTTTGAGTTCACAATCTCCAATAATAGGAAACACATTATACAATATAGGACTGACCCTCGATTAATTAATGACTTGATACATAATACATTACAAAACATTATGCGGCCTCAAGTATAGGTCCACACGTTAACCACCTACCTAGATCCAAGAGTGCATAAGCTAACGCTTAAATATAGATCCTCTCTTAATTAAATATTAGGCATTGTATGAAGAACAACATAAGAAATCAGCACCCAAGAAGATGAAGCATAACTTCCACCAGTTGTAGCATTGAATTATGTGCACTTAGGACAATGATCCACAATAGGTTCACCATTTGAAGCCAAACTCGTAGAATCTGGAAAGAACAAACAAGTGTTCGCCGAAACAAAGTGCTAGAGAAATAACTAGAAAACATAAAACAACTTTGGGTGATGCAAGATTGCCAAAAACCCAAGGATGCTCCTGCATCAAACACCCAAAACAAGAAAAGATGTTCCATAAGGACTTATGAACATCTGAAAGAATTAAGAACACAAATCTTGTGCTCATTCTTTATCTACAAATCCTCTTCATCAATCAATGTAGATGTTTGTCCAAACTCACTACTGCAACCAACTGTTTCATCAGGTATTTTGAATTTACTATTGCTACCAAAACTTCCAAGATCAAATGAATCATACATGTTGCATGCCTTCATCTAATTTGAAGATTTATTTTCTTTACTTTTGTTCTTGATCACAAGATCAAATAACTTCAAGTCAAATCGTCCTTTATCAGAAATAGCCTTAACCACTATATATGTTGTCCTTAAACTAAAAGCCTTAAATACACTTTGGTTCTTTACTTTGCCATCTTAATCGTCCTACAAAGGAAGTAAAACAAATTTCTTACCATCGTTTTCAACTGTAACAATATTTTTTTTGCAATCATGTATAGTTCCTCTATCAAATTGCCAAGGTCTTTCAAGTAAAACATGACAAGCACTCATGTCTACTACATCACAGAAAACTTCATCCTTAAATGATCCAATACTGAAATTAACCAAGCATAGTTCTCTAACATGCAACCAATGATCATCTTGAAACCAACTGATGACATAAGGAGTTGGATGTTTCAATCATTGTAAACCAAGTTTCCTAACCATTTCTTCAGAAACAAGATTATTAGAACTACCTCCATCTATAATAACTTCACAACATTTACCTCTAGACTTACAAATGGTTTGGAATAAGTGTCTTCCTTGCATTGCTTCATTAGCATGCTTAGCCAACATGATTATTCTCATCAAAAGAGATTCTCCAACTTCTGGTGAAGCAAAATCATCATCAAAAGATTCCAATTTCTGATCTTACTGTATTACCAAGTTTTGTTTGTCAACTTTCACACTAAAATAGTCAAAAGCACGATGTCCATCTTTACCACATTTAGAACAAGTTCATCTTAACACAAAATTCTTATTAGAAACCACTTGCTTACCCTTATCAACATTAGTCACTTGTTTACCTTTATTTCTTCCTAACTTTTCTTCAACCTTCAATGCATATTGATAAGTGTATTCAATTGAAGTAAGTTTCAACATACTCAATTCATTCTAAATATTGAATTTCAAACCATTAACATACCTTGCAACCTTTTTTGTAGAAGATTCACGATGGCCAAATCTGATTTGTATCTTGTAAAATTCTTCATATACATCTCTTTCTGCTTCAAGTTCTACAACTTCTTAAACAATTCAAGCTCATAGTCTTCAAGGATAAATTAGCCTTCAATCTAGAAACCATGGATTTCCATCTACTAATGGTTTCATCATCGTCTTCTCTATTCTTCTGCAATAATTTCCACCACAAGGCAGCATGACCTTTCAATTTAGTTTGTATTAACCCTACCCTCTGTGGATCTACAATATTTTCAAGCTTAAAAAAATCCTCGAGTTCATTAATCCAAGCTATCAATTCTTTAAGTTCTAAAGATCTGGAATAATTTGAAACTTGCATTTTATGACTCTTACCAACTTGTGCATAGCTCTCAACAATCTTTCTTCTACTGCAGGGATCTCTACTTCAAGTACTTCAAGATCTGTAGCACCTTCAACATATTCTTCTTTAGTTTTAGGATTTCTTCTCAAGCCATTCAAGACATTTCGGATCTCATTCCTCATTTCAATCTTGAATTCTTCAAACATGTTCTCCAACCTCTTAGGATTCATTCTTCTAGGCACCATACTAAATTACAACAAGGTGCAATTGCCTCAAACTTTGGTGATCTGTCCACCAGCAAGGATCAACAGATTTGTAATAGGACACTAACACAACTTGAACAAGTTCTCTACAATCGTGAACCAAAACCATGATCTGCCACCTCACAACCAAGGAATTCAAGTCTTCACAAGCTCACCACGATCATATTAGCAACCATCAGATCCAATCACTCTCTGATAGGTCACCAACAAGAACAAACCTTCGTTCAGCAAATCAACCCTCGGCTCTGATACCATCTAATGCAGTGCAAGGTAGGTGAACCTCCAAAGGAGATGATCAAGCCCCCAGCAAATACAACACAACAGAAGTATAACAAGATGCAGCTGCAAAAATCTCACTTTATTAACAAGAGAATTTCATACACAAACAATTGAATATTGATTGATTACACAACTCGCATCCAAAATGATAAGCAATAAGTCAGGTTGTAAAGCCTTCCTAGTTAGGGTCGATTACATTCCACATTACAAACCAAAACTCCCTACTCTCGAGCTCTATATCTTTGATCATGAGTAATTACCACGATACTACCTTTTGTGACTCAAGGACATTACATATATAGCCATCAAGACACATAGGTCAGCTTTGAGTTCACAATCTCCAATAATAGGAAACATGTTATAGAATATAGGACTGGCCCTCAATCTATTAATGACTAGACTTATAATACATTACATAACATTATGTGGCCTTAGGTATAGGTCCACACATTAACCAATTGCCTAGATCCAAGAGCGCGTAAGCTAACTCTTAAATATAGAACCTCGTCGAATTAAATAGCAAGCATCAAATGGAGAACAACATAGGAAATCAGCACCCGAGAAGATAAAGTGTAGCTCCCGCCAGTTGTAACATTGAATCACGTGAACTTAGGACATTGATCCGTGATAAGTTCACAACATGAAACCAAGCACTCAAAATCTAGAAAGACAAACAAATGTTTGTCGAAACAAACTACCAAACAAATAACTGGAAAACAAAAATCAACATTTATCTTTTTGAGTGATGCAAGATTATCAACAACCCAAGGATGCTCCCGGATCAACTTTGACGCAAAGTAAACTCTGATATTATTATCTCTATTTTTGTATAGAGATACAACAAGGACTTCTACTATCAATAATTATTTTAATAATTGTATTATCCATAAATATAAAGATACGCATTTGAAGAAACATGTCAAGAGTCTGATAATTGAAGGGAAATATAAGTGACCATTCAGTTTCATATCCAACACCTCATTGATTAGAATTAGAGTTTTGACTAAGCTAAATTTAACATCTAAAAGTATCTCTCAAAACAACTCCATTGCAATGACCCTTAATGGAAATGTGAAAGAGAGCACCTACAAAGTATTCCAACAAAGAAAATCAAATTACAAAAATGTCAGTAGACTAAATAAAGAAACAAATATAGCATTGTCATTATCCAAGGGGACCATGAAATCAAACCTCTCTAAAGAATGATGGGTTAAATATGAATACTGCTCCCAACCTGATCATCAAGCCAACTCATAAGATCTCTTTCCTCAATTGTGTTTTATATGCCACCTTAGTAAAATATATTTTCACTGCCACCAATTAGGGTTATATTTATCTTGAAAACAGTAACATTGCCAATTAAAGTTCTTCTAATGATCAGGCTTCAGCATGAGTCATTTATGTTTTGAACTTGAATAGTACACATTTTGTATCCATATCATTCTTTTTCTCATTTTGTCATTGTTCAATTAGGGTTGGCAGATTTGCATCTTGGAACCAAATGTTTTGGGCAACCTCCCATAAAATTTGATCTTCTTACTGTGTTCTCCATCTTGAGTTCCACTTCTTTATATATTAAAAAGAATATACCAGATTTTCATCTGCTTCCTCAAATCTTAAAGCTGAGCACACATTTGATAAGAACTTTTAGCCCTCTGATGAAGCTCCAGCAAAACTCGTGGGTGCCAACCAGTGTATTTAGTTTAGTGTCATGTTGATCTCCTTCCTACCAATGCTTGTGCCAGCTGATATATTTCCCCATTCCCTTCTTTCTGATAGGATAGACGATATAATTATTAGATTGAAAATCAACATTCTTTCCATATTTTTAAATAGTTTCAGAATAGGAAAATATTTTCCAAAATGAATGGGACCAACCATGTTGTTAGCTATGATAAGGCAACTAGTTCAATTTGAAAAGCCAAGTATGAATGCAGGAGCCCATGGTACCTCTATGTATAAATAGCAAGTCGCACCCATCATTTGGTATAGAGACCAAAATAGATAACAACTCACAAGATACAGAAATTATTGGTTGAGGCACCAAATTTACATTAAACAGAATAAGTTTACCCTTGAAATTCTGCTCAAGTCCCTATTCAGTCTGCAACACTGCAAATGTGTTTGTTTCACTTTCAAATTTTGAGATCACTTAACTGTAAAGCTTCTGCAAATTCTATGTGATTAATCTGAAATAAAACCTTCTCCTATGCTTGCTGAAGATGATCTTTCTTGTTACAGACTTGAGAGAAGAGATGCCAATAATATATTTATTATTCTGAAATCTTTTATATCTGCAAGTGTTTGAATAGGGCAGACTTGCTTGAAGGAGCAGACTTCATGTTCTTTGTGTGTCCTTTAACTACAACCATACTCCATATAAATAAGGTAACCAAAGGGCATTTCCCTTGAAGGGACGTGACCCTATTTAGGTCGGCCCTACATGTTATTCTCATAATTGGCATTCAAGGAGTAATAGTCTTATTTGTTATTCAAACTAACTAAGACTTAGTTAAGTTAGAACTTAAGTACCATAATCCAAGGGAGACGCCGATCATGCCTAGAATAGAACAATTTATATATATAGGTCTACCATGCAAGAATACATCTAAATGATCTGTGCAATTAGATCAGTATGAGATCAAGTTACAGATTTAACATTAACATGGGTGATGTGTAGACCTATTGTTTTTTTTTCAAAGTAGAGACAATGTCTTTGGTGGATTGCTGAACCTATAAGTGTATTTATTAATTTAGTGGGAAGTTTTTTAATCCTGATCATCTCAACAAAAACATTTCACCTAGAATTTTTTCTCTTTCTGAGAACCGTGAGACCATTCAGTAAATTTAGATAAGCTACTCAAGCATTCTTCTATCTATAATAATAATTTGAACTATCTGTTGGATATATGAAGTCCAGCAGTCACTTGGTCTATCCCTCCAATTGGCCATTTGATCTTCACATTCTCAATAAGCCAACTTTGTCAATTCAATATGATGTAAATCTGCTGGTGGATGTACCATAAAAACCACAGATCAATAAGAATTTTTCCTTGTTTTGAAAGTGGATGTAACCATTTATGGTGAACCACTATATCATGTTATGTTTCTCTGATTGTGCGATTGTTATATTTTTCATTTCTGATTCTATGTTATTATTTATTTACACTTCATAATCAACAATTGGTATCAAAACTCGGTGTTCAAGCTGCTTGGAAATCAGAGAAGAATTCACAGAAAAATGGAGGACGCAAATACAATGGAGAATGCAGAAATTCTCATGTAGAACTTCAATTTATGGAAAGTGAACATAGAGTCAGTGCTGATCAAACAAGATCTCTCACTTGTGCTCAAAGGGAAAGCTAATAAACTGAATTCGATGACAAATGAAGAGTGGGAAATTAGACAAAAAAGACAAAAGCCATGATTTTTGTTTTGCTGTCCAGCAATATTCTCTTCAATGTCTCAGCCAAGAAAACAACGAAAGATTTATGGGACAAGCTTTCTGCCATGTATGAAATTGCTTCATCTTTGAGAATGGTTTTCATTTGGAAGAAGCTGTACAATTTTAAAATGAAGGAGGGATCATGGTGAATCATCTCAACGAATTCAACACTCTGATTTACCATATAATTTTGTTAAGCATAATTTTAGATAATGAAATAGCTGCTAACTTGTATTGTGTTCATTACCAAATAGCTGAGAGGGTGTTGTAATGGCAATTAGCACTAAGAAAAACTAGTTTTCAATGATGTAGTTGGTACTCTTCTCAGAAAAGATATGAGACGGAAGAATCAAGGGTTCATCAAGCAATGCCTTGTTTATGGGCAAGAAGGGAATGCCTCAAGAAAGGCAAAAACATTAATAGAAGAACATCAAAATCTTAAAGAAGATTGAGGTCAAAGGCAGATTTGGAGGTTGTTGATCACACTAAAAAGAATTGTTAGTCCTAAAATAGGCAGAAGAAAAGTTGAAGACAGTGAAGCCAACACCGCATATGAAAAAGATGAAAACGTCCTAGTCTTGTCAACAAGTGATATGGCACAGGAGTCATGGGTGCTGGAGTCCACTATCTTTCCATACAACTTCATGTCTTAAGGCTTTCAACAATTATGAAGGTCAGCTTGGGAGAGTTTATCTTGGTAATAACAAAGCATGTGAAATAAATTGGCAAACATGACATGTTGCAACTTTAGAATGGCAATAAATGCTTGTTAAAAGATGTAAGACATGTTAAAAGCTTTAAGACAAGTTCTCAAGCTCAAAAAGAATTTGTTACCCGTAGGACATCTTTAAGCCCAAGGGTATAAACATCAACTCGCTTTAGATGCTTAGAAGGCGACCAATGGAGCCTTGGTGATTGCAAAAAGGAAGCAAATTGGCAATCTATATGTGCTAGAGAGTAACACTCAAGAGGGAGACCAAGATGCATTGGTGGTTACGGACAACAGGACAGATCTTAGGAATAAGAGGCTCAGACAAATGAGCAAAAGGGGAATTGAAGTTATGCTCAACAGGGATCAACTTCCAAGCCTAGAATGAGTTAATTTAGAGTTTTGTAAGCATCGCCTTTATAGAAAATAAAGGTGGCCCAGGTTCTTGAAGACCAATCATGAAGAAAAGGCAACATCTTTCGAGCCTATTCATTCACATGGTCCTACAGAGTAATCTCTATCTCCACTGGAAGAGCAAGCTAATTCAATATTTTTGTTGATAATTGTACTAGACAAGTATGGATTTATATGCTAAACAAAAAAACAGAGGCATTTATAAAATTCAGTTCTTTTACAGCCCTCATTGGGAATCAAATTGGGCAGAAATATGGAGTTCAAAATGTTAGAGTAAATAATTAATTAATTAGTAATTATTTATTCTATTACTTAAGCTTACTTACGTAAATGCATGTAGTTAATAGTTGTAGTGATGAGTTGTTGACAACACAGGAGTTTGTTCCCTTCTAGCATGTTCCACCTTTTGTGGAAGTGTGCTTAGTTGTCAACCTTATCTTCTACCACCTTCCAGCTTGTTCTACAAGCTTCCTTGAGGCCTTTATAAGCGGTCTCTCTCTCATTGTAAATTCATTCACATAGCAATTTCATTTTCCTATTGTGAAATATTTTCTCTTGCATTGTTTGCTTCAAGCTCTTGCTCCTTCGGTTTCTCTTCAGCAAGCTATTTGCATGTAGGTGATCTTGGCAAGCTGTGGAGTTGGATTTCATCAACTCCTACATCGTATGAGAGCCTCCCTGCTGCTTCTTGACTAAAGGATTTTTGAAGCCACGATTCGGAGACACAAACCCTAGTTTGTTTGTGATTTTTTCTTCAATCGGGAGGAAGAACATTTTTTCAATATTTGGAAAAAAATGAGAAAGAGGATTTGACATAACAGATCTGCTTTTTTTGGGCTTTTTTCTTTATTTTTTGGAGGTGCATTGGCGGCAATTCAGAAAAAATAACTACAGAGGTGATTTTCAAACAGCGATATCAACCTCACACAGACTCATTTTTTCGAGCAATTTTTTTTTGTTTTGGGGTAGAATTTCGTGATCTACACATTGGTGTAGGTGATTTGAGATCTTTGTTCCTGAATTTTGCTGCATCTCGCAATTCTTGATTTTTTTCACTTCAAATGCTTAGTACAGGCTCATTTGGACACATAATCAGGTTTTTTTTTTTTTTAAGTGTATTTTTTTTGTCTACTTTCTAGATCTGCAATCTGATAATAAGTTTTGTAGACAGAAATACTACTTTTAGAAATAGGCCCTAAATTAGCTATTGTCATCGCACTTAGTAAAAAGTGCCCAATTTATACATTGTGGGGGGGAGCATTTTCTTTTTTATAATTTACTTCAAAATAAGGGAACGGCTTAAACGTCACACACTAAGCTTAATTCCTAAAACAAAAGTGTTAAATAGTCAAAGTTGACTTTTTTTTTGCAAGCTTAATTCTTTCCTTAGTGTGTGATGTTTAAGGGTGGCGCAAAATAAGACCCTTCTACTTCTGCCTTTTTCTCTCTCAATGGCGGATCCATCTGTGACCCATCTCACACCACACAATTGCCACACCACATCCAGTTGAGGACTTTTCTCTTCAGCAAGATTTTTCTTCTACTCTGCCTGATCCTCCAGCTCCATTCATTAAGACTCCAGGTACACTTGTTGCAGATACTACAGTGGACATTCATGACAGTGTCATCACACCTGCCTTGGGGATTCCATTTCTGGATCCTCATATTTTTTCCTTTGGGCATCAGCTAGACCTTCAAGTTTCCCCTCTCATTCAAGGGTTCCCTTGTTATGTGCCTTTGTTCCTTCCGCATTGGAGTTTCATTGGTTTTGACCATTTCTACAGGAGCTCCATCATTATGGGGGGGCTTTGGTGTCTATTCTCATGGGGGAGCTGGTTGTACTTATGGTTTTGAGAGTCTCTTGAAACATCTCCGGTGGAAGTTGTCCTTGGGGGGTCTTGTTGAGGCCTTCCTTCCTTCCTTTATTTTTTCAGCATGTTTGTACTTACCTCTTTTTGGAGGAGGGTTTTTCCCATGTGGTTTTCCCTCTTTCTCCATTTTTAAAGTTGCATTTCTTTGCATTGTACATGGGTACCTAACATGGCCTTGTTGCCGGGACCCATTCTGCATTTTTTCTTAGTTTTGTGAGCCTACATGGGTACCTAACATGAGTAAATAATTAATTAATTATTAATTATTTATTCTATTACTTAAGCTTACTTACGTAAATGCATGTAGTTAATAGTTGTAGTGATGAGTTGTTAACAACACAGGAGTTTGTTCCCTTCTAGCATATTCCACTTTTTTGTGAAAGTGTGCTTAGTTGTCAACCTTAACTTCTACCACCTTCCAGCTTGTTCTACAAGCTTCCTTGAGGCCTTTATAAGCAGTCTCTCTCTCATTGTAAATTCATTCACATAGCAATTTCATTTTCCTATTGTGAAATATTTTCTCTTGCATTGTTTGCTTCAAGCTCTTGCTCCTTCGGTTTCTCTTCAGCAAGCTATTTGCATGTAGGTGATCTTGGCAAGCTGTGGAGTTGGATTTCATCAACTCCTACACAAAAATAGATAGTGGGGAGAGTTTTGTGCTTCGGAATTTGATAGTTTCTGTGCAGATGATGGTATTCAAATGATCAAAATTGTTCCATTTTGCACCTCAGGAAAATGGTGCAGCACAGAGGTTGAACAAATCAATTTTGGAAAGAGCTTGGTGTATGCTTTCTAATGTCAGATTGTGTAAAGAGTTGTAGGCAGAGGAATCTATCTGATCTATCAAACACTCTCAGCCCCTTGTCCAGTGCAGCAATCATTTAATCCTCCTTTGCCCATACATCCAGTTCAATTTCCAAATAAAGGCATCACCATGGGAAGTCCGAGTGTAAGGCATAAACAATCGACTGATGCCTTCCTCTCAAACAACATTGGATCATGGTCATGATAGTAATAGTACACAGAGGACTGATGTTTATAATATACAGGCAGAAAGGAGACAAATACAAGGGATTGGTGCTAATAACAACACTACAAAACGAGTATCAAGGAATTTGCAGAGCGAGGAAGCTCCACTAGGGACAGAACACCTCAATCAAGTTGGCAAATTTTGACCTTTTGATCACTAATCAGGCAGAGCCAAAAACTTTCAAAGAAGCTTGCAGTGACACAATTAATGGAAAATGGATGGAAGAAATGGATCCATTGATGGCAAATAAAAATTGAGACTTGATTACACTTCTGCCAAATCGCAAAGCTTTGAAGAATCAATGAGTATATTGGTTGACAGAAGATGGAGGCAGTAAAAGATACCAAGTCAAACTGATTGTGAAAGGATATGATCAACAAAAGGGAGTAGATGTCAATGAAATTTTTCTCACCAGTTGTCAAAATGACCACCATTAGTGCAGTTTTAGAATTGGTCTCAGTTTATAACCTTGAACTTGAGCAACTTGATGTAACTACAGCCTTTCTTCAGTGACATAAGTGAGGGATTGTATATGGTGCAGCTCGAAGGTTTTGGAAAACAGGGGCAGGAATATTTATATTGTGCGTTGAAGCAAAGTTTGAATAAGCTCAAGCACACCCCAATATACTAGTACCTCAAGTTTGATAACTTAAAGGCAGAGCATCATTTCACACACTGAATCTGATCCATGTGCGTACTAGAAGAAGTTGCACAATGGTGAACTTATCTTACTATTGCTTTATGTTGAGGACATGTTATTTACTGGCACTAGCATGAGAATCATTTGTGAACAGAAGCAACATTTAACTCAAAGGTTTGCAATGAAAGACTTAGGAGCAGCAAGACAGATAATTGGTATACCGTATGACCATAATCCAAGATAGATGGCAGAAAGAAACCAGGTTGTCACAAGAGAAATATATTAACAAGGTTTTGGACAGGTCTGGTATGGAAAATGACAAGGTTGTAAGCAATCCATTAGCTGATAACTTTCATTTATCCTCTATCATGTGTCCCAAGACACAAGTGGAAGAAGAAAATGAAAGCCATTATGTATTCATCCAATGTTGGTAGTCTCATGTATACAATGTTATGTGCACTCACCCGGATATTGCATAGAGTGGGAGTGGTAAGCAGGTTTATGAGTAATCTGGGTAAATCACATTGGTATGCAATCATGCCATCTAAATTGTAAGCAACTATAATCAGACAATCAAGTAGGCCCCATTTTACCATGTATAGGCTCTTGCAAAGTACCCCAGCTTCGCACTGCCCACATTTCCAACTTTCTCTCCACATTCCCAACTCCCAAAACAAGTTTCATCACTTTTGGGGGAGTAAACGTCGCCCCAACTAGCCTCTTCCCTGGTGTTTTCTCCAAAATTCAAATCGAGAGCCCCTATCATTGGTTTAGCAGAATTTCTAAATTCCAGTCAGCTTCTTCTGAGTTTTGAGCACTGAAATGTTATGAGAGGTATACAAGCAGCCTATCTCTCCTCATTCTGACATATATGATCAAGATTTCGATATAGCATCATAAGGATTCAAAAGATCCCCTAAAATTTTGCATCCAGCATTCTGAGGCTTTTTCAAATCTATCTTCTCCAATGATCAAGCTTCTTTCCCTTACTGAAGGCCAAGCCAAGGGATCCACCATCAAGCAAGATCATAGTACAAGCATCCATCTACATACATTCAAGCATCCACATTCGTTAAAGCATTCAAATCTTCAACAGTTCCATTAAAGCATCCTTCTCTCTCTAAATCAAGCATTGTGGCAAACTACAACATCCATTATGTAATCATTTTAACTTTCATAATTTCCTTTTGGGTTTTTGTGTGGAGTCAAAGTTATTGCATCAACGTACTTGATCACATTCAAAGAAGCATTTGCAATGCTAAGTTATAATACACTTCATGGTTCAGATCTAGCCTCTGCTCTGTGATAGCACAATCTCTTTTGTTTCATTCCATTTCAATGTTAATTCCAAACCAGGGTTTAACTGAGGTAAACAACTCTCTACTAATCAATTTCCTTCTTTTCTCTATGTAGGAACAGGTGGTGCTCACACCATATTGGATCTGGGAAGTCCAGACCTAGTAGACAGTCTGCAATTCCAATTGTCAAGAAGTGCAGGGAACAAGTTGGCCCAAGGCACCCTCTTTCCTCCAAAACTAAACCAAATTGAAATCATGGGTCAGTAGCATTTTCTAGTTTCTATTTCTGATATCTACACAGAGCTTTTTGTCTACTGTTAATGTGTGTGCACAGAAAGTCGATCATTTCCTCCATTTCATCTTGATTCTCATATCTCCCTGTCATCTAAACAATTCTCCTTTTCTCTGTGTAGAAATAGGTGGTGCTCGCACCATATTGGTTCCGGGAAGTTCAAGAACTAGTAGACAGTCTACAATTCCAATTGTCAAAAAGTGCAGGGAACAGGTCAGCCCAAGGCACCCTCTTTCCTCCAAAACTAAACCAAATTGAAATCATGGGTCAGCAGCATTTTCTACTTTCTATTTCTTAAATCTACACAGAACTTTTTGTTTACTATTAATGTGTGTACACAGAAAGTCCATCATTTCTTTCATTTCATCTTTGATTCTCATATCTCCCTATCACTTTTCCATATTAGCGAAGGAAACTTGACACCCATTCAGTGCATGGACCCCTCTAAGCCTATTGGATTATCTCTCCTTCCTAATGTGCCGTAGAAAATGTGATTGATCCTCATTCCTTACTATAGGGCAATTAAGAGCGTTTTACAGCATTAAAACAATACTTCTAGCCATGTCATTTTTCTGGCTGGATGGGATGCTTAATTGAGAGGTTTTGTCGACTTAGATAAGGCCGATGATTTAGACAAGTGGCAATCAACCATCGATTGTGTATTTATATTTATCAGCGCAGTGATCAATTGGGTTTCTAGCTTGTAACAAGTGGTTGCACTTTCTACAACAAAGACTAAATGTCTTACTCTCACAGAAGGAGCCAAAGAGCTGATATGGTTGCGGTGATTGTTTGGTGAATTAGACTGCAAACAACATGGTTCAATTTTGTTTTGTGATAGCAACAACAGTATTCGATTGGTCAAGAATGCTACTTTTAGTAGTTGTACCAAAAATATTAAGGTGTGGTTTCATTTCACCCGAACAGTGCTTAAAGAGGGCAAGTTGCAAGCTGAGAAGATTAATGCTAAAGTAAATTCAGCAGATACATTGACAGACTTTTTTGAGGGAGAAGTTTAAGTTTTGTCAAGCTTCTCTTGGCATAGTAAAGATGTGACACTAAAGAACAATGCACGGGAAAGTCTTTGATATATAGCAGCAGTTGTTGAACTTCAACTGGAATATTGATGGATATATGAAGTCCAATGGTCACTTGGTCTTTCCCTCCAATTGATTGTTGGCTCTTCGCATTCAGGATAAGTCAACTTTGTCTATTTGATATGATGTAAATCTGTTGATGGATGTATTAAGAAAGATAAATTTATTAATGTCCAACAAGCAACCACGGAAGGGGTCAAAGGACTGCCAAGAACAACAAAAGGGCCAGCTCACAGCAGGAACACCAAATGGTGCCCAACAAAGAAAGCTAGAACCACTGAAACAAAAACAAAAAGAGGAGCCCAAAAGGAAAGCGCCTCCAAAACACCACTAAGGGTTATGTACAACCAAGAAGAACCTCAAAACTAAAGGATAAGCAATAGCATTGGACTTCAACTAGGAGAGTGTGGATATATGTCTAATGGTCACCAGGTCTTTCCCTCCAATTGATTGTTGGCTCTTCACATTCTGGATAAGTCAACATTGTCTATTTGATATGATGTAAATCTGTTGATGGATGTATAAAAATAAGATAGATTTATTAATGTCCAACAAGAGATCAAAGGGACTGCCAAGAACAACAAAAGGGACCAAAACACGGTAAGGACACCATATGATGACCCCTACCAAACTAAGCAACAACAATTGAAACAAAAACAAAGAAAGAGGTGTAAAATTTCTGCAAATTCTATGACTGAATATAGACTAGATTTGATCTTCTTCTTCTCCTTGCTTTTGTTGAGAATAACTTCACAAAGTATTGTCTTCAATTGAATTAGAAATACAATTCAGAATTCTGTCTTTTAATTCTGCAATTTGAATGTGGGCAGTATTGACTAAGGTGCAGACCTGTATTGGTTCTTGTGTGCTCTTAGACTTCAACCTTACCCTCTATAAATAAAGAAATCAAGGGACATGTCATTAGAAAGGACATGTCTCTTCCAAAATCCATTTATGCCTAACCTCTAGAAGTCGGCAACTTTCCAAGAATAAATGAGTTTAACACAAACATAAACTAAGGAGATTAAATTAGCATTAAACTATTGCACAAGGATAGACGCCGATGTCTTAAGGAGAACAAGGCAAGGATTTAAATCAATATTTATTCATGCCATATCAGATCAAATCGATCTCTTATCAGATTAGCATGGTTACAAGTTACAGAACTTAACAAAAGGCCCAAAAGAAAAACCCCTCCAAACCACTGATAAGGGTTCTAAACAACAGTGAAGAACCTTAAAACTGAAGGATAAGCAATAGGCTTGTTTGAACCCCTGGACTGCATCAGAGTTGTCCTTGAAGAGGAAGGCTGTGGATGATAGGAGTTCCCTCAAATATGGAACAAGGAGTCGGGGCAAGCTGACACTTGGTGTCATGAGATGAGTAAACTCCTGTGACGAAGGAAGTGATGCGCTGACCAGGTTGAGGCATCACAGGATGCTAGTGCTGAAGTGTATAGTCACAGAGCCTACTACGACTGGTCTGTATACGAGTAGAAGGTGAAGAGCGATCACGCCTCCCTAAAGAAGCAGAAGAATCTTCCTCTGATATGGTAGTATAAAGGGCAGCAGAAGATGAAGTGCTCCTCTGACACAACCTCCTCAATACTGCAAAGATGACAAATCCTGTGAACCCTGTAAATATGATGGTCAGTCTCACACTAGATCCAACACAAATTCACTCTGAAAGAAACCAAGGGGTTTCGAAGGGAATGAGACTAGTAGTGGTTAAGTAGGAAGAGTGGAAAATGAGTTCCTCCTTCCGCTCTAGAAAGTTCTCCGCGTAAAAGGCCATCCTGGAGCGAAGACCCTCGTGGAGCTCAACGCAAATAGTGTGAATGAACTGCTTGAATATGTCATCTTTGATGTACATATTCAGCTCTTGGGGAGAAGGAAGAAGATGGGGGGCATCAAGAGAATATTGGAAGGGATGGAAGCAATCCATCTCA
Source organism: Cupressus sempervirens (assembly GCA_028749045.1). Classification (NCBI taxonomy): domain Eukaryota; kingdom Viridiplantae; phylum Streptophyta; class Pinopsida; order Cupressales; family Cupressaceae; genus Cupressus; species Cupressus sempervirens. Next base: position 148,955,697 of record CM053790.1, read on the forward strand.
ATCCCAATGGACCCAAGAAGGGCTGAAGTCTCAACGGACCACCCACAAGCTTGACTTGAGGAGACACCAAAAGCAACGATAGACTCCAAAGAGCAGTAGACAAGGTAAGGGTATCTGTGATGCCCATCCCCCAAATCAGAAAAGCCCTAAAGGTGATGGAGGTAACTAGACCAGCTCAAAGATGGCCTCCAGCCTGAAGGGACGAGCCCCAAACTTTGCAAGAATAATGGTGTGTGGTATATAGATTGCCTACACCAAATGATGTGTCAAAGGAATATGAACCCTCTTCACAGAATCCAAACACTAGCAATGAAGGAAATCGCACCACCAAACCATATAGAACAGCAGATCTGATAAGATTAATAAGAGCTTTTCCCTACTTTTTCCTGTATTGTAAAAAATAAAGATTGATAAGAGCATTTGCATACTTTGAAAGTAGGTGTAGCCTTTTATGTTGAACCACTATAACTCTATGCTCCACAAAGTTTCAAGGATAGGCACCATGGGGGATGACATGGTTTGTTTCCACTACAAGTACTATTTAGGGCCAATTTTTAGGGAAGATAGGGGACAACTACTAAAAATAGCGGAATTTGTATATAGAGAGGGTAATTTCAAATGTGCACATTGTATATCATAACATTGATAAAGCATTCATCGTAGACATTTCAGAAGCTTAATACAAGTTGAATTGAGATTTCACATGTAATCAATAAGCAAATTAACAAAATCAAATGCTTTCATTGCCAATATATGGCTTACATATAGCAAAAATGTTCAAAGGCTCCAAGTTTCAAATATGAAATGCCATAAAATATTAAAATGTAAATACTATACCAAAACTTCTCAGCGGTAAACATTGAAGTCCACAACAATAGATAACTGTCCATAATCAGTAGATTGTAGGTCTACAAATCTAAATGAAATAGATTTGATGCCCTAACCTCCTCTTTCAAAAGTTGTTCACTCCTTGACCAGCTGGTGCTTCTCTTGCAGCTCTTCTCCTCTGCGAGTGTGAAAATGAAATTATTTTTCTTCTATTAGTTATTTTATGCTTACATTAAGTGTTGGTATTTTAAAATGTGGCGCGCCTTCTTTTGAATTTGAAAATGTGTTTGTTTTTAAAACTGGCTGACCAAAAATGGCTTGGCCCATAGCAGATGACCGAAAGTCCCTGAGATGGCTAGGAGATTCCTCGGAGTCACCTAGCCGTCCTGAGGACTCCAATCTTTCCCCTAGCCATCCTAGGGACTTCTATCCATCCCAAGTCTACAACCTCTCATGGAAATTTAGGGGACCACTTCCAAATTTCACAGAATGGTACAAGGGGGGATGGGAAAACAATGACCCCATACCGTACCAAGGATGGGAGTGGGTCAAAAAACCCAAGGGATGTATCCCCATGGAGCATAGCTATAGATATCATGTTATGCATCTCTGTTTGTGTGAATATCTTGGTTTTCATTTCTGATTGTGCATAATCATTTATTTGATTCTGTGTAGTCATTTATTTGCACTTCATAGTCAACACTGTTTAATACATGATGGAGAGCTCTGCAGTCCTTCCAATGTGAATATTGATATATTCCCTGCAAAATAGAAGATGAACTTTCAGAACAAAACCCTATCTAAGAAACTGAAGAGTCATCCCAGTTTTCAATACAAGATGTCATCAATATTGGTAGAATGTCCCTAACGGAGATCTATGATATTGAGAACCCATCATAACAAAAATTGTAAATATCCCCTATGGTCGTCAATAAAGCTTTGCTCTTAGGAAATTTGAGTGCACTCCCAGCATAAAACTCTGATAATTTACAACTCTCCCTCCAGACTAAAAGCCTGAATGTAAAATAACAAGGCAATTATGTCTTCATAACATTATTGACCACAGGTGAGAATGATTTCAAAAGGCATCTCACTCAACATATTCTTGAGCATTCAAATTCTAAACCAATACAAGTATTTATATTTAGCGATTCCAAGGAGTTGTGTTCACGTATTGTAACTTCTATTTGTGAAGAATCTATTCTCATATCACCATATCCTATAACATTTTCATTGCAATGAATATCCACATCATTATGATCATTGGTCACTATCAAGCAACCATATAGGCCCTCCTTAGGTGGCTGATTTAGCAAAGATGACCTCGAGGCAAGCAACTTATTTTTTGTCACAGCAAAATTGGCTGTTGTTAACATTAGCCGATGCTTTCTACCAAGAAGTTCTTCTACACGCTCAATATTGCCATTGGCTAGAGCTTTACGGATGAGCGTAGAAGATACCTGACCTTTCTCTCTGGTATCTGTTCCCATATTACCTTGCTCTGAAATTGATCCATCAAATTTATCCATGACAGGATCAACAATGTAAGCTTTGAGGCCAAATTCTCCACACAACTGGACTAAATCTGATGCATCTCCTGAAGCTCTGTGCCCAAATCTGTAATTTGAACCTACAAATAACCAGGTTTAACCAAATTAATAACAAAATACTCTCAAAAAGTGTTATCAATCTATGTATGTCCTTGTACAGCATTGACTAAAGTGCAATTTCTGTAACCTCCTCCAGAGAGTAACTTAACATAAAAGTAAGATTCAAATGTAAGAATAGAAAATAATATTACATGCCAATAGCATATATTAAAGGTTAAAACTTGCCTGCTACAACTCCTGTCACTCCTAATTCCTTTGAGAGCCTCTCCACAAATTGACGGGGGCTCAAAGAACGAACATGAGCAAATTGGACATGGTATTCATGAGGTACCATGCCACCACAGAAAGGTTCCCACAGTGAAAGTGCTCGCTTTCGATCACATTTAGCAACCACAGGTAGCCTGCATTTATAAGTAACAACAAATATACTTCTCATAATTAGAAATTCAACTAGAAAACTGAGATAAACAAAACATAGAAAAATACAAAAAGATAGCACTCAGTTTTGGTCAGAACAAATAAAAAATGAGGGAATGTAGAACCATGATCGAGAAAAAACAAGAACATTATTCGTGGATATGATATTCTGGAGTCCATGAAAATGTTTTGTATGCTTTAGAAATAAAATGTGACTTGTAGTTTGAAATGCTCTTGGCATTCTTTGTTAGCCTCTCTTTGTAATAGTCATTTCCACCCTTCTTGAACCTTGACTTTTCCCAGTGGCTTCTCAGCTCCATTAATTTCTTCTTTCCTATTGTCTATTTCTCCCGTCATCATCCTTTTTAACCTCCCCCAACTTATTTTCATCTGCAATCCAATTTATTTATCTTCCTCTCATCACTCATCATGACTAGGGATCGCTGAATTTGATCCAAAAAGTTGATACAAAAAGGCTTCCACAGTTTGTACATTCATTCAAAAGGTAAGATTAATGAAGCTTTTATGATGTACATGGAAAACCCAGGATGGCAGAAACTATGTTGTTGAATGCTACTAGAATCTAATGTCCTAATCCAACCTCACAAATAAAAATGTGTACAACATTTTAGGGCACAAACCCTAAGGAATTACCAATATGATTTGCAGATGTAATACAAAACAATTCTCTCAACAACATGAATGATAGGAATCAGGCAAAATAGACTCACCTTCAGGATTGACAATGATATTCTCAGATTTCTAAAATCACTCATTACAACTCTCAGATTTTACAATACAAACCGACTATAAATCATACTTCACATCTGCAATCTCTGACACATCTGCAACCTTAATATAACACCTTGCTTGGCAATGAGCCCCTTTTGTTTTATCTCTTATCAATGACACCCATAGACTTGCATTTAAATCAATTCTGATTCTCTGAAGTACTACACTCCTGATATCTTAAGTTTGAACTTAATGCTTCTTCGGAAAGATTTTACAGTATAAACACAATCAACTCACATATTCTTTTCAGACACTCATACAATCTGAACAAAAATATAAAATATCACTGCTATCATATATCTCAGTCTTCAGTATACTTAGACTTTTCTCATTTGCAAAGATACATAACAAAAAACTTTCAAAATATTCAATGCAGAGTGAGATGTGTCTCTTACTGTTTGATACTACAATGCCTCTCACAAACTTAACTGTATTAACCACATTTATAAATGATCCTCAGATCATTGAGCAAGTACAGTGGTTAGAGAATAACTCCCAACTTCCCTCATCTATAACGAAACTTAGTTACAACCAATCTTCAGCAAGCAAATTGTTCAATTTGTTTAAGATCGATATCTTATTTAGTGGCAGCAACAATACAGAATTGACTGTAGATCAATATCTCATTATTAGTATTAATCAACTCAATGATTTAATAGACATCTGTAAGAAATATCGAAGGAAATATTAAATCTGACAAATTAAAATAATTGTTGAAACCCAATCAAATGAGATGCCAACTGATAATCCTCAAGACAGTTTCCTGTATAAGTTTCATACACTCAGACCAGTCAACAGAAATGAATGTCTCCATAGTCCATAGCCCATACAGATATCTTTGCTGGCTCATATTGTTCTGTTTTGTAGTTTTTGGATCAAGCAATGTCTTGTAAGCCCATTTTTCTGCAAGGAATCGACTTGGTGAATTTTGTTTACTCTAAACAAGGAAGACATATCTTTCAGTTCTAATTACTTGTGATTGCTGGAAAAGGCCATATAGACACACTTGTAAACATTGGTTTTTTCCAACTGAAAATAAATCAATAAAAGCTTCAGAGAATCTGTAAGTAGCAAATACTACTAACTCCAAATAAATCAATTTTATTCTGAGGACAACATCAGTTCTAGTTCCAAGCATACAAATCATTTTATATTGCCTGATATTAGAATATCACACTTGTATGCTGTATGCTGTTTCCAATCAGTCTAATATATAAGCCTGTTAGAAAATTGATAACCCTCTTTAGAAACTGATAATCCCCAAGTAGCAAATAATCAGGAACCAATGAATGAGAGGACTCTGCAAATCTTATTATATTTCTGCATCTATTTATTTGTTTGAGATCAATGACAAATTTATCCAACACAAACATATTATTTATGGTATTGTCTCATAAAATGTCTCCTAGGAACTAACCTATGTTTTATAAAAAATTATGAATTTGAGTTTCATGATGGTTACATTACATGTATTTCTACACTGAAATCGAAACATCGGTTTCTGGACAAGCAGAAATATGTTTGTAACTATAAAAGAACATATAAATTAGTTCAACACATCTGGATTGTATACTTATGATCAGACGATATTTAAAATTCATGAAATATAACCTTTTTGACTGGAGTAAGAAATAAACTCTATTACCCTAAGAAAATATTTATTGCAATAAGGTTCATACCTTGTGTAGGGTTTAGTTATGCAGTGAGGGACCTGTGAAAGAGAGTTCATGGTGCCAAAAATAAGGTGGTAGAAGCTGCTTAAAATTCCACTGTTTCCAAGTGAAAGGTATTTACACTTTGTGCTAGTTATAAAAACAATTGAAACTGTTTGCATGACTGTTACTTGTTAAAAATGCAAAAATGATTTGGTTTATCCTCTCCTACTAAAATATGTCCAAACAGTCTCAATCTGATAAGGCAGTACAGACACTACAGAATATTTGAGTCATGCCAAAAGATAATATATTAATGAGCAATATAAAGATTTTGCATGGTGAATAGCACAAAATATCGAAGCAATTTCACAGGCCAAGCTGCATAGAGGGAGCTACCTAAGACCTTACTGCAGTGTCATTCACTATTTCAGACTTTGAGACATCTGATTTAGTCATCAATAAGAAGATCCTTTCAAGATAACCAAATACTGGGAACGTGAAATTGCTTACATTACTCCATCCCTGACCTGCACGTCTTTAAGGTCCATTATATATGGGAAGCTCCATGTCCTCAAACCTACAGGAGAAAAGTGATGGATCTCACCACAAAAGAAGAATTCTTGTCTTAATACAGGATTTAGAGTGAGACATTGAATTGACTGGACTTATAGCCTGTAATGTCCAGGTAGACCTTGGTCTCAAGAAGAGAAACCCCAAGGGTGGGTATAAGGTGGCTTATATCTTGGCCAATTTTTATTCTAATGCAACCAGTTTCTGTTGTATGTCTCACCAGGTAATAGCGATTATTCTATGTATCTGTCCTCGTTATGTTTCTTTAAGCCACTGTCTTATTTGTCCATGGCTCCTTGTTACACAAAATTACCCTCAGGACTTTATCTCTATCAGCAGTTGCCATACATTAATATAATCTGTTTTCATGTTCCAAAAAAAAACATTATATTACTACAGGTTCAAGCTTTGGGCAACAGATTCAGAAAACAAGCATTTTGCCTATGGAACAGCAACTAATCAATTGATAAAAATTCAGATTTTGTAATATTCATGTAAACAAGTTATCTTATATTTTCCATACTGCTTTGTATGTAGTGTCCATACTAATTACAAATTGGTTATGTTCCAATAAATTTGAGTTCTGCAATAATAATTCACCAGCAGAAAGTAAAGGGAGTCACCATAAAACCTTATCTAGAATGCAAGCCTCTCCAACAGAGTTTTCTTTTACTGACTGCCATAACCAGTATGGCATTCAAGGCAAAAGGACACAACTATTGACCAATATACTTATTGGAAAATCTTGTAAAAACTTAAATCCTTCTTTATTGGCAACACTTCATTCAAGGCGGTCACTTGATAGAAGCACCTTTGTGCTTCTCAAACTGATTTGTACTTGCCTTTGCATTTATAGATGCCACTTTGCTTCATTCTACAAGGTTATTTTCCCTTTACAAGTTATTAAACAAATTAGTAGAATTGGTAAAATAAAATTTTGCATAATGATTTATTGACATTCAGCTGTGTAGTTTTGAGTCGGTCTCAATTCAATCTACCCAATTTCATGAGTAGTGGTTCACAACCACCCCTATGAACATTCATGGACATGAGAAAATTGTGACCAATATGCTTCTTGGAAAATCTTGTATAAACTTATATTCATTTTTATTGTGAACCTTCTTTTGAGTTGGTCAGTTAGTAGATGCACTTTATGCACTTTTGTGCTTCTCAAATGATTTTGTGCTTACCTTTGTATTCATAAATGCTACTTTGCTTCATTCTATATGGTTTCTTCCCTTTACCAGTTATTAAACAGATTAATTGGATTGGTAAAATAAAAGCTTACATGATGATTAATGGGAATTCAGCTGCGTACTTTTGAATCAATCTCAATCTACCCATAGTTCACAGGTAGTGGTTCACAACAAACCCTATGAACATGCTTGCAAACCATTATTCACAAAATATGAGTCAATTAAGATTCAAGATAAAATACACAGTTAAATTGCATTAAATCATCATTGTGTGCATTATGAACAATGATTTGTGTCTAGCACTAAAGTTCTCAAAGTCTATTTTGCATTCAGTCCCATTGGATTGCAAATGATAATGATTATTTTGAGCTTGAGGGTTTTAATATTCTAATAGAGGCCAACTTTGATTTAATATCCTAATAGGGGCAAACTTTGATAGTGATGTGATCGAATGACTTAGGAGAAGCTATAACCTAGGAGGTTCACCATGAGGACCTGCAATCCTCAAGTGGTAATTTTCTTTGTAATAGCAAGACTCATTGGATATGTCTAGTTTTTTTGAACTGTATACTTAGTTTTATAGTGTTACATCGTAAATAATATATTTTAATCAAAAATTTGTAAACTGACAGGATATAGTTATCATTTAGGCACTATGAAGTATGCTTTGTGAAATGCGAGGTAATCAGTGATATGAACATAGAAAATTAAAAAAATTATATTCTACAATTCAAGGGCTAAGCTATCAACTTTATTTTCTCTTTACATTTCTATAATATGGAAATGCCTTAAAAAACAATTATAAAAGTTTTGTTTCTTTTCCTACATTTTTATATTTTCTATTTTATTTCCAATTTTTCCTCTATATTTTCCAATTTAGTTCCAATTATATATATATATATATATATATGACTTTCGATTGCCGAGTCCCCCCTAAAAGATTTTTTCTGCTATAAGGCATATTGTAGGCAAGGATGTAGCTACTTGCATCATTGAACTCAAGGTAATGAACCTTAGCTCATCGATAAATAGCATATTAAACCTAGAAGAGAGAAACAAGAAAACCACCTTGACCATGGGGCACACAAGGCAGTGCATAGCCCAAGTGATGCCAAAAGCCACCATAATACTTTCTACCATTGAATTGATTACCAGAACAAAGGACCACAGGATAGTTACTAGAATAATAACAGATACTAGCCTGCTACTGAACAAAAAAGCTAGCACATAAGAATGTGAAAACGACTGACCCACCAACAAGAAGAATGATGTCATTTTATGGAGTCAGGAAGAAAGTCTCCAGCACAACCAAGGTGGGGCTTCAAGTATTATGTTTATATAAAGTGAGTCATTTATCACCAGTAGATTGTTGTTTCATCACACTGAATGCACAAAAAAAAGCCGACGTAGAATTGACAATTCTGCATGTGTATTCTTAATCTATATATTTCACTCAATTCAACATAAAAGGCAACCCTCCCTGATGCATTTATTCCATACCAGTTATTTAAGACATTTTGTATTTTATTTAAGGGCCATTGTCTGCTTTGGACCCCTCAGGCAAGAAGGTCGGGAAGGAAAAATGTAAGCCATTATATGACCATCAAGTTCATCTGTGCATCTGTAAGGGAAAATTAAGTATCCCAGGTCTTTTTAAATGTAGTAGAAGTGTTTCTTCACAACATGCAAATCATCTCCAAACAGAATCATAAATGCATTAATTCAACACTCATTCTGTAACTTGCAAATTACATGGGCTGGTTTACTGTGACCAAATTGTATAGACAGTGTATTATACCCTTTCCCCATTGCTTTAGAATTTGATTGAGAATTGTGCTTTTCTTCCATCTATGGAATTGAATAAACTTCTCAAAATAGACTATAGAAATACTGACAGTCTTGGATACTTGCAATTCAATAAAAAATGGCAAAGAAAAAACAAATTATAAATGGGCTGAATAAACTACGAGAATTTGAACCATGGCCTAAACATAATTGACAGTACATACCGTTTCTCCAAGCCAAGGACCTCATCGATTCCTACAAAGGATAAGAGAAAAGGCACCCCTATTTTTGCTGCCTGTATTGCCAGTTCACGATGACCAATGTGCAATGCATCAAATTTTCCAAGTGCAACAATTCCTCCTAGAAAGTTACACAGTCCTTTCACTAGTTAGAATTGTAGAGCTAAGTGCAATAAGAAATGCACAAAGTCCACTTATATTGATTAGCAATAACCACATTGCACTCTGAGTGCTATGAAGAATCCTACCTTTTGAAAACTGTTATCTTAAAAGAAAGTATTGATAAGATGGCCTCACATTTTGGTTTCTCTGAACAGAGATGCAACATCAAGATTAAATAAATTGTGTAGCCTTTGGATAACAACGGATGGTTAAAAACGAACAAGAAAATTATAACATTGCCTTTGGATAACAACAGATGGTTAAAAACGAAAAAGAAAATTATAACATTCACAATTTTTTTCAATTTAATAGATTGTTAAACACAACAATGTTGTAGGAAAGGTGTAAAACGAGTTTAGACTATGGAGTTTGTAATTAAACAGAGGCAGATTAAATGACCCTAACTGGGTGTAAATAGCATCAAAAATGATGTTATTCCCATGGATGTTCTAGTTGATATTTTTATGACAAAAAGTAACATGACCAGTATGAACATCTTAAATACATCTATCTTAAAAATGCTGAGAGAGATCAGCTTTAATTATTATATTCATTTGAGAATTATCTTATTTAACATCAGAACTATTTAAATATTATTTCAAATTATTTACATTGTTTATTTTTATTTGAAGAGTTATAACTCGTAAGAATAAGTTTATTTTGCTTTACTTTTTTTTCAAGCTTTTTTTTCAGAAGAAGCTTTTTCTGGATCAGATAGTGTAGTAGTTTTTGCATCAACATTTTGGGTGCCACTCCATGATCCATCATCAGGATGATTCAGTGCTACATTCACAACACTATGACTACATACATAGATGCTTACAACACAACAATGTTGCAGGAAAGGTATGAAATGAGCTTATTAGGCTATGGAGTTCATAACCAAACAGAGGGACATTAAATGACCCTAAATGATTGTTAATGGCATGAATAATGATGTATCTATTCCCATGGATGTTTAGTTAATTATTTCTATGACAAAAAAGATTATGACTTGTATAGATATCTTAAATACAACCATCTTAAAATAATGAGAGATATCAGCCTTAAGTTATTAATAATTATATTTATTTAAGAGCTATTTTATTTTACATTAGAATCATTTAAATACTACTAACAATCATCCTAGTGATGGATCATAAAGTGTGATCCAAAATGTTGATGCAAAAACTAACACACAATCTGACTCAGAAACAGCTCTTCCAAATCTCATGGATTGTAGAAACTTGATGTCTTTAGTTAATATTTTTATTTAAGAAACTTTATTTTGTAATGTATATAAGTTCTTTAACAGTTTTTGTTAACACACTACACCATTACACTCCATCCCTTGCTGCCACTGTAGTTATACCTCTCAGCATAACATATTAACAAGGTGGAAAAGGCAAGTTAAGAAATGGACAGCATATCCAAGGACATGGTAAGACTAGAAGAGGTAGCGAAAATCTCCATGGTCACTTGCACACCCATTGGAGGACACTGAGAAACCAAGATTTTAAATTGTGCAGTCATTCAAGATGGACATAGCCAGCATATCCAAGATTCAAAGACATGGCAAGAGTAGAACAAGCATGGAAAATCCCCCTGTGGTCACTTGCAAACCCATTGGAGGAAAATAAGACAATAAGATTTTGAATTGTGTAATTCAATATGGGCATGGTCATTGCAGAAGAATTAGTTGACAAGATCCCTCCTCCACTTTCTTGGCCTACCATAAGGAAGTCATAAGAGGTTGGAGTATAAAAGCTGCAAAAAGCTGATACAAAACAACAGACTCAAACATTTGGACACAATCTTGATCAGAAAGAATTAGATTGAAGTTCTCATTAATATTCTGCTTTTGCTTTTGCAGAGTCCTTTATTGAACATTACTAAAAATGGTACCAAACAGGTCCAATATTCCTCACTGTCACAAAAAACCATCTGTATAAACATTTGTGAGGGAGGGTTAATACAATATTTTGTTCACCCTCCAATAGAGAATGATGCAGTTATTATCAGTTCTCCTGACACTCTCGAAAATGGATGGTGCAGTTATAATCAGTTCTCCTGACACTATCAAAAATGGATGAGCATCAAAGTAGTAGAGAGGCTAAATATCAAAATTTGATCTATTAATTTATATTTATTTTTGGGTAGGTACACACTGAGCTTCCATATTCTACACCACTGATAGAAGATTGTTTTGGGCACTTGGAAATGAGATTTCAGCACATAGTTTTATACCTCTCATTTTGTAATATTGCTTAGCATTTTCCTACACTGATGTACCCATTTAATTTTCACATCCCGATTAGGATCGGGCATATGTACGAAGTATTTTTACGTACAGTAAATGGTTGAGTTAAAACAATGAGTGCTCTTTGGCTGTATTTCTCCCAATTGAGTTCTCCAAGGTAAAATTCTCTTCTTATATGCATGCTATTATTTATTTCTATTGCATTCAAGATTTTTTCAGCATTGCTTCTGCAGTATGGGTTTATCAGCAAAACTTTGGGCAAATTAAAAATGGTATGCTAATATGAAGATTGCAACTCAAAAGAATGCTTCCCAGACAGTTATAACTATAGAAAAATTATGCAATCACTCAATCTCTGCCTCAATTAAATGTTATACAACTTACAAAGCATATAGGATAAGGTTTAAATTCATCTCGAACAAGAAAATAAATACAGATCTCTGAAACAGTTAAATGTATAGAGGCACTCAAGAAACATAACAGCAGAAAGCAAACTAAGAACAATTAAAAAGTACAACTAAACCAACACAATAATAATTGCACGCTTAAAAAAAGTACATGCATCCAAAATCTCAAACGAAGAAATCATACACAACAGATTTTTACATGAGTTAATATACACCTAAATAATTCTGACAACAAATGAGAAGGTGCATTGTACAGGAATGACATCGATCTTTGTTTAGCTAAAGGTGCATTGTACAGGAATGACATCGATCTTTGTTTAGCTATAATGAGTTATTTAAACAACCTACCAAGTACACATTGTTGATCAGGTCCACAGTCAATAAGAAGCTTCTCTTTACCACTGGCTTTTGTCCCCATATTTGCTTCATGTGCTCCAAATGAATTCCATACTCTTGTTACATTCCATGGTCTTTTCCCTTTTCCAGAGACTCTAATACATCTTTTCCTATATAAATTATAGTGAGCTCTGCACAAGGAAAGACACCAATTATGACAAAGCTCTACTATTATCTTCAGCAAGAAAGTGTTTACTTTTGTCTGTAACAAGAAAATGTTGAAGTATAAAAGAGGACAAAAGATATTTGATGTGGAACAATGAAACAAGATTTATCATAGATGCTGATATGCAAATAATGTTCACTTCAGAAGCTACCAACACATCAAGAAAAGGTTGTCTGAATTTCAGGGCCATTTGCATCAACTGGTTCCTTAATAAATGGTGGTTCAATATTGTATTCTGTTTCAAATACCTCTAGTTTAACGTGGCAATGCACAAAAACGATAACCACTACACTAAGAGGGAAAGGTGCAACATGCACATATTATTAAAAAAAACTAAAAAGTAAAGTTACGCCACCTTAAAGTTATCCAAAGCATGCTGAATATTAAGTATAAATTTTGCTGTGGTCAGAATGCATTTCCTGCACTAGTAAATGTTTAATCCATTCCAGCAAAGATCATAAGTTTCATCCATATTTTGAACAGTACAAAAACAAAAACATTATCCTATCTTCTAATCCATTTGCTAATCTCTCTTTGAACTTTTACAATGATCAGTAAGATTCATCTTAAAATCTATCATTATGAAACTGATTGAACTTTCTAAATGAGTTGAACTGTCAGAGCACCCAAATTATTTTAGTTTGAATTTTGATCCTAGAGTGGATCATTTCTGTCTTTATAGGAGTTCGCAGTTGCAATGAATGCATTTAGAATGTCTGAGCACATAATATCCATGAAAGAATTCCAATGCAATTGATTCCATGGTTTGTATGATTAAATAATTAAAAACTTAAGATCTATGCAATCAGTGTATAATATTAATCTTACCCCATTATAATCATATGCCTTCAAATATAAACCACGAGAGAGTTTAACATACAACACAGTTTTCATTTTGATTGCAAAATACTTTTGAACAATTTCAGAGAAAGATGCGGAGAAGCTCCATTATTGCCTCTTCCCACGTTCTGAGTGTGAACAAAATTATTTATTTTTGGCTTTCTATTCTTGTCACTGCTGTTTCAATTGTGCTCAGCTGCCTTCCTCTTGTAACTGTCAGTTCTGATTTAGTCTACTTTTGGTTTTTAGTACTGATCTTGGTTGGCTAATGCTGCGCTGACTGGCAGACTATTTTCAGGGAGTGTTTTTGTTTGAATCTGGGTCTAAGCTTAGAAGAAGGGGAGAAAAAGTAGAGGAAACAAAAAAGAGACTCACACCAAGCTGGTGGTTTTATCTAACTGTGATGTTTTATCTATGCAAGTTGGAAGAGAAAATAAGAAGAATATAACTTTTTATTATTAGAAACTGTTGTACCTGAGCTCGCTCATTGCTGAGTGTCTAAGGATCGTTGCAAATGTAATAGCACTGCTGTCGTCGGTTTGTATTTTCCAAATGCATTGATCTCTTTGTATGAAGAATAAATCAAGAAGAGACATGTCCCTTCATGGGCATGAATAGAGGGACATGTCTATTCATTAAGATAATTAATATAATAGCAAACTTAAGTGTGTTTATATATATATATATATATATATATATATATAAACTTGATCTCACAGGTTTATCCTACTAAAGCTACCAAAACATCAACACTCCCTCTTAGCTAGGGAGGATAAACATATGATGATATATTAACTCAATGTAATATATGAATAACTTTGATCAAAAGATATTCAACATTTTGATATCTCATTTGATATCATGAGTCTTGGTCTCCCAAATATCAACGATATTCACCAAATACTCCAAGTAATGGTCTTCAGAGTATCAACACTTGAAACTCACCATGTACTCAATAAGGTAATGGTCTACAGAATATCAACATATGATATTCAACATTTTGATATCATATTTGAGTATTGGTCTACAGAATATCAAAATAAGATATTCACCAAATACTCTTTGAGTAGTGGCCTCCAGAATGAGATGCAAGATATTCACCAAGTGCTGTGAGTAATGGCCTCTAGAATATCAAGTCGTATGATATTCACCACATACTCTATGTAATGGCCTCTAGAACATCAAATTCGCATAACATTCACCATATACACAAAATGTTTATAAGGTATGTGCACACGCATTCTCATAATGCTTACCATATAAACATCCACATTGAAAAATTATAATCTATTATGATCTACATAGACATCGTAAGATATCCATCATAATAGAAAAATTAAGTTATTGTAAGATCGTTATTTTTCAATAACTTTTACAAATACAAGTGATAATCATTTGAAAGTCGTCACTTCCTCATGATGTACACAAGAGGTAGGCCCCTTAGAATCACGGTCTTCTTGATTGTGACAATTTAAAGATCACCGGGTAATCCATTTCATCATGGTTTACTCCCTCTGAATCAATATGATCAAGATCACCAAAGGTTGACTAAATCATATCCTCTATCTCGCTCCCTCTCTTTCAAGGTTGCCCATAATGAAATGTCAAGCTCCCTCTAAATCTCAATCTCCATCTCCCTCTACCTGCAATAACATTCTCAGAGGAAAAGATCAAGGCATATACTTCTTATAGTATTTATTGAAATACCAAAAGTTATTTTACACAATGATAATATCATTCCAATAAAATATAGATAATATCTAATTGAAATATATGCTATGAACATATATATACATATATTCAATCTCCATAATATATTTTAATCTATACTTAAAACATATTATTTGATATTTAATATCACTCTATCTAATATGTAATATCATTAATGTTATCATAACCTAATTTCAATATTTATATATACTTACCATATGCAAGTAACAATAACAATAATGTGAAAAAGGAAATTTAAAATAGTATAACTCTTATACCTATCAATATCTAAAATCACGACTACTCACCTTTTCCTTGGGATGATGTGAGCCCCATCGATTCTCTTCTTAACAATTAATAGTTATGTGCCCACCTAACTCTAGATGCCAAGGTTGTCTGATGATGGATCCTTGTCAGCAATTAATATCCCAATGGATCTATTAATGTCTTGTCTCCTCCTTAAAAGTTGAGGTGCCCTTCTATCTGTATGATCTTTAAGTTCAGACTCCAATGTCTTTATTGACCACAAGTTTCCTTACGTCATTCACTATTTGCCCATTCTCCATAGATACTTTCACAGGCCCAATTCTAATTCACTATCCCTGACTGCCCTTGTTACATGGCAGTGTTTTTTATATTAAACCAAATGTTAATCATTGATATATGTTGAAGGGTGTTAGAACCATTGTATATGTTTTTCGTTTACAGGCGTTAATATTTGCAGGCTCGAGACTCCCTCTCTAGCGGTCAAATCATGACTGAAAATGTGGAAGATATAGTCTTTACTCACACTCTTTCCAGTTCTAAGAGTATCGTGTCTACATTATTAGAATCCCTATTTGAAAGGGAAATATGGTGTCTTGGGTGATCTAAATTTTGAAAAGCATCCACACCTATGAGTTCCTTTGTCACAAGTAAGTTGGTGAATTCCTAAACTAAGACATGGTGCATCACTGAATGAGAAAGTAGAGAACGCAAGCCATTTCGAGATGGAGAAGGTGAACCATATCATCTTCACGGGGGCAGAGCCACTAGGGGGTTGAAGCCTCATCAGATCCATGTCAAACACTTCAATCGTCCACTCCTCTCGCACTACTAACTGCATCCATCTCGGCAAGTCCATGCCCTCTCCGTCTCCTATTCCTGTGGATGTGGCGGTCATGGTGGGTACCTTCCCTGTGAGCATCTCCAAAAGAAACACCTCAAAGCTGCACACATTTGCCTCTTGATATACTCTCCCCCTCTCAATAATCACTTTTGGAGCTTCATACCCTCCAATGAGACTCGAATTCACCATCTAGGCCAACCAGAAATCAAACACATAAGCATCATAGTTTTCTGTTATGAGTACATTGGAAGATTTGATGTTGCCACAACTCATCTTGTTGCCTTGTTTGTGCAGATACTGAATACCCATCGTTGTCCCAGGAGCTATATACATTCAACAATATACGAGGCAATGAATCATTGTTTGTGTCTGAAGATTATCATAAATCTTTCTTCTTGTTAAGTATGTTGATCCCTTATTATTCATTTCTGATATTCTTTTGTTTTTGGGTTCTCTTTCTAATCTAGTTTTACATATGCAGCCCTGCTCTGATACCATGTTGAGTTTCTAAGGATCGTTGCAAATGTAATAGCACTGCTGTCATCAGTTTGTATTTTCCAAATGCATTGATCTCTTTGTATGAGGAATAAATCAAGAAGAGACATGTCCCTTCATGGGACATGAATAGAGGGACATGTCTATTCATTAAGATAATTAATATAATAGCAAACTTAAGTGTGTTTATATATATATATATATAAACTTGATCTCACAGGTTTATCCTACTAAAGCTACCAAAACATCAACACTCATCTTATCTGTTTCTTGATTATTGTTTTCTTTGTTCACTGCAGTCTAATCTGCTTCTTAGCTGAGATGAAAAATGCTATGACATCTCCATAATTGCCTCTTCCCATGTTCTGACTGCGGAACACAAGATTATTTATTCTTGGATTTCTATTCTTGGCACTGTTATTTCCCTTTTACTCGGCTGACTTAATCTTCTAACCACAAATTTCCGTTTAGTCTATTTTTGGTTTTTAGTACTGGTCTGGGTTGGCTCATGCTGTGCTGACTAGCAGACTATTTATGAGGAAAGCTTTTGTTTATATCTGAATTTGACCTTAGAAGAAGAAGAAGAGAAATAGTAAGCTGAGTTTGCTCTCCTGCTCCATTTCTCGGATATTGTTTTCTATTTTTCTGCAATCTGATCTGTTTCTTAGTTGAGCTGGCGAATGACGCAGAGCATCTCCATAAATGCCTCTTCCCACATTTTGACCGTGGAGCACAAAATAATTTATTTTTGACTTTCTATTCTTGGCACTGCTATTTCCATTTTACTCAGCTACTTTTCTCTTCTAGCCACAAATTTTGGTTCAGTATATTTTTGGTTTTAGTGGTGGTCTGACTGGAAGACTATTTTTGGGGAAAGTCTTTGTTTACATCTGGGTCTGGGTCTAAACTTAGATTAAGGGGAGAAAAAGTATGCTGAGCTCGCTCGTCTTCTCCATTTCTTCGTTAGTGTTTTATGTGGTCTAATCTGCTTCTTAGTTGAGCTGTAGATGGATGAGGAGCATCTCCATGATTGCCTTTTCTGAACATTGAGACCAAGATCATTTAATTTTGGCTTTCTATTCTTGGCACTGTTATTTCTGTTTTGCTCACTTTCCTTTCTCTTCTAACCACAAATTTTGGTTTAGTCTATATTTGGTTTTTAGTAGTGGCCTGGGTTAGCTCATTACATGGTGACAGGCAGACTGTTTTGGAGGAAAAAATTTGTTTACATGTGGGTCTGCACTTAAGGAAAAGGGAGAGAAAGTAAGCTCCATTTACTCATCTTCTCCATTTCTTGGTTATTGTTTTTTGCAGTCTTATCTGCTTCTTCTTTTTTTGTATTCAAATAATGCAAAAGAACACAAAGAAAGAGGCAGCAACAGGCTGCCAAAGTATAACACAGTAGCCTAAACAGCAACTTCCCAGCATGTAATTCAAATCTGCTTTGTAAGTTGCAGTATAGATGTCTAACCTGATTCTTAGTTGAGCTGTAGAATGACATCAAGCATCTACATGATTGCCTCTACCGGCATTCTGATCGTACACCACAAGATTTTTTATTTTTTGGGTTTCTCTTCTTGGCACTGTTATTTCCCTTTTACTAGGCCTTTCTCTTGTAACCACAAATTATGGTTTAGCCTACTTTTGGTTTTTAGTAGCGGTCTAGGTTGTCTCATGCTGCACGGACTAGCAGATTATTTTTGTGTCTGGACTTAGAAGGAGGGTAAGAAAAAGTAATTTGAATAAAGAGAGACTCCTACTTATGTTAGAGGTAATTTTATATTCTCTGTGATGTGTTTTCTGTACATATTGAAGAAGAGTATTTCTTTTTATAATTAAAAACTACTGTAGCTAAGTTTGCTCATGTTCTCCATTTCTTGGTTATTGTATTCTTTGTTTTCTGCAGTCTAATCTGCTTCTTAGTTGAGCTGCACCAGATCATTCAACTGTCCACTTTGCTAGGAATGTGGGGAATAACTAACTCATTTCTTATTGTACACATGTTTACAATTGCACAGAAGATGCACATTTTTAGGCTATGTTACCCTGTTTATAAACATGCCCCGAAAAATTCTCATATCAACATGTTTGTCATTTTCCTTTAGAATCAACTGAAAGATGTATGTCTCAAAAGCTCAGTGTTGTGGTCATCTTGGTTTTCATAGTTTTGATCAAATAGTATAAAAACATTTCATTACATTGGAACAACTATTGGACGTCTTCATCGTAAGTACACATATCTCAATGCATCCCTACACACATCTTATGATATTTAATTTTTGTTGTAAATCATCAAAAAGGACACTCTTGATCAAACAAATCAAAGTGAAGGTCATCTCTATATAGGACAAACATGCCTCCATATGAGTCAAAGTCACCTCCCATCCAGCAGATCTTAAATAAAGTAATTTGACGCATTCTTTGTTGACACTCTTGTCAAGTTCTTGACCATTATAAAATGCAAATATAAGTTGCATCTTACACAAAGAAACTGGTACCTTCAATTATTTTTCAAAATGGCAGTCACTTTAACAAAGTTTCTTTAGAAGCCGATATATATATATATATGTGTGTGAACCCAAATCAGGCAAATAGAAAACTTCTAAAGATGGCTTAAAGCTCTGATAAAGCCAAAGGCAAAGGATATTTCCAGTGGTTTGGGTTAGTTTCTAACATTGCTTGAAACTCTGATACATCCAAATATGAAGGGTTTGTCTTATCAGTAAGTTGTTAAAATTATCAAAGATGCTGATATTATTCTCTTACTTTCATTAGCAAGTTAACTGAGTTGCAAAATTGTTCAAATGTCATTTTACATTGATATTCGGATGCTCCCTAAAGTTGGCCAAGTCGCTTCAAAAGGCCGTTAAAGCTAATATATTAAAGAGACTGTAATATGGATCGGTGTTTTTTGATTTTTCATCCAACTAACATAACTCACCAAAAACTCATTGCGGATGGGTGAGAAGAAATGGTTACCATCACTGCCAGTGAGTCCATGTTAAATAGAAGATACTAGTCGCTTTACAAACATTCAAGCAAATGTCTGTAGGTGTAAAATGGTTTTCACAATTGTAATTACCATTTTTTTTATCTGCACTAAAATGTTATAAAACATTTTTATCAGTTATGCTATCTAAAGCAATGGTATACATACAGACAAATATGTAATTGCAGGCAAGGAAGAGGGAAGGCTTAACAAAGAGTAATAATAAGTTTTGCAAAAACCAATAAGTTGAAGAAGGTTAAAAAGCTTCAAAAAAATATAACATGTGGATCGATGCCAAATGGGAATCTTGCAAAAGGGTATAGTAAGCCACTGGTAGATATGTATGTGAAACTGTAAACAAGATCCATTGCCTCCCATCGCATGAAATAACAATGGTTGGGTTCGAGAGTTGTATAAAAGGTGAAGTTGAAACTTGAAACACATAATGTACAACTATAGACAGTGCATGAACTGTTTGACAGCAGGTTCCAATTGTTTGACAGAAGGTTCCAAAGAATGGTGGTCACATGGAATGCCACAATTACACAATACACACTAAACACCTTGGGTTAGAAGTCTTTAAAACTTTTCAAAAAAAATCCTTGTGGGGGAACAGTGCAATACAAGATATTTTGGTTGGCATGCACACAATTTGTGGAATCATCCACAACACACTAAAAAATTGTTTGCCATGGTGCCTAAACCAAATGTTGTCTCAAGAAATCAAATCAAATGATTGCAGAATGTGAACAAAATAGATTTGCTGAGGTGGCTTTTAATTCCTTCAAGTAATGCCATTTGTAGTTGTTCCACATTTTGCGAACACCTTTGTGTAAGTGCCATAATGGGAGTCTTCAAATTGTGTAGACATTCAATGAAAAAATGAAGGTAGAGGATTGTCGTCAGGAAATCTATCAGAAATTCTCTGATTTACATGCATGCTTAGTTACCCAGTTCTCCCCCTGGCCCTTCCAACCAGGCGAATTTTGAATTGGTCCTTGGTTCTAGTCCCGGTTTCCTTTTGGATTCCACTGGGGTTCGAACCCAGGCAGGTTGGTTCCCCCAGGTTGAACCAAAACACAGAGCTTGATAGACTGAGCAAACCAGGTACAGTTCCACTGAGAAACATTCTATAATTTGGTGCAGAAAATGGTTATTACAGAATTTGAAAAAATATTTTTAACATTACAAAACAAAATTTGTTGTAGTTCAGATGTTTATTGCATCAAATTAAACTAGCCCTCAAGATTTATTCAAGTGAAATTTTCATATCCAATTGCTGATAATGACCCCTGCCCGATTAATTGGAAGCTCTATATAGTGATAACTCATATTTTAATTTTTAAACAGTAAACAATATCTTCAATGGGTGAAGGGAGTTGCAAGCTTCTCATACAACATAATTCAAGTAGGATGTTAATTAAACAAACAATCCCTCTGTACAATGAAAAGGTAATAAGCATTTGACAACTTGGAAAGCAGGAATGTTATTAGTGCAGCTGATCCCATTGAAATTGGCATTGTTTGTGAATCAAATAATGCCTTTAATGATTAATAAAAAGAAGATAAAGATTTAGATAGTCCATTAGATGATTGAAACTTAGTATAATGTTCTAATTGTTTTGAAACTTAGTATAATGTTCTAATTGTTGAAAGTCAAAACAATGAAACTTGAACTCAGTATTATTTTAATACTTTGGCGTTGATAATAGATAAATCATATAATGCTATGGTTACAAATTTATCGTGTTTTTGCTCTTTTCGTGATACTATGTGGTATTCTAATCCTAATTCATTCTTCTAGTCTGCATACATATGTATACATATAATTTTTACATGTTTTTGTACTAATGAACCCAATCCCCATTTCAAAAATTTGTCATACCCACAAACCAGTTCTTCATGTCAAAGTTTGAAGCTGCAATAGAGATCTTCAACTCTGATTTTTATGAGATAGAAATATGTTTCTTATGACCATTATGGTCATCTTCAGATGAAAGATATATTTGTGATTATATTATGCAAAAAGATGTGTCATATGTCATGTGAAGAGGCATGCATATGGAAATGTGCGGTGTTACATATGTGGAAATACTAAGGGTCTTATTTTTGGGACTCAAAGAGACCTTATGCAATCTATTTATTTGATTGCTTGGTATATTGTAAGTCAATCAAGAGGAAAGCCATGTACTAGAATATTTTATGATCAATAAAAGACATTTTTAGTGGTGTGGCTGGGTTTTTTCCCTTCTAGTGGAAGGGTTTTCCCAGGATAAATGTATTGAGTGTTTTGTGTATTGTTTATGCTCTTTTATTGTTATTTATTTGTATTTCTAGGCTAAAACATTAACATGGTATCAGAGCCAAGTTGAAAAAAAGCAGTAAAGGAGACCTATCTGTTCAGGTTGTTCAAGAACTTTGTAGGCAATTTGTGAGTGTTGAAGATAAAGGTTGCAAAAATATTTCTAGATCGGTAGCTCTCAGTTTGCTGTATTTATATTATTCTCATCTTTGACTCACCTGGATTGCAATTTACATTTAAATGATATTGATTGATTTGATATCAGTCTTATGTTGAGACCAAATCATCTTATTTGCATGGCATGATATCATCTGATTTTCTCGGTTATCAGGGCAACCTGAGATTGATCCAAGTTTTGGCACTACGTTATGCCATTATAATGGAGCTTATTCCAAAGTGGGAGTTTTATACGAAATGCAGTGAAGGGAAAGATACTATGCTGAAAATTTTGAAGTATATACAGAAGGGCTTTGTTGGGTAATGCGTTATTATCAAAGCTTGTGCTCATGGCAATACGTGCTCTCCAGCGAAGGGAGCCTTTCCTAGTCACTCTTTCTCATTCTTGTTCACTATCTTTTCCTCCTGGCTCTGTGTCTTCCCATCCATGCGGGCTCTGTCCTATTCTGAACTCCCTCTCTTCCTCTCTTCTTGTCATGTCAATGTCTCTGGTGCCATTAAAGGAATGGAAACTCAATGGACAGATTAAAAAAAAATTATTACAATATTTGAATATTGCAGTATATTAAAGATTGAAGGATATGCGTTTTGTTTTTCTTCATATAAGATGTTTCTTCTTATGATTGTGGCTTTATGTTCTGCTAAAAGTTGGGCATTTATCATCATCCTTGAATGGACAGATAATAGATCGTAGGCACTTAATAAATATTAAGTGCAGAGGAAATTCGTAGCACGTCATGCACTAAAATCGTAACTGCAGATCATGCATCATGGGAAGGTGGTCTCCACAGAGCATGCATACAGGTATCCCCCGGAGCGCACAAGTTCTGCAAGATGTAGACCAACACAATCTCACATCGTGGAGGTAGACACAGTAGTCTCATCTCTGATAGCGACTAGCAGATAGATGCATAACAGTTCCTTTTTGTGACTCGAGACTTAAATCTCACTTCTCATGTTGTCTTGCTCGGTTAATGGAATTCTTCCATTTTAGTTTTCTTTTATATCTTTCAATTCCTCCCAGTTTTGCGTTATGGATTGTATTCCTCTTCTCGTCCACGTCATGCCATCTTCTTTCTTTCACCGCTTCTGCTATTCTTTTCTTCCTTTGCTCTCTCTGTTTGCTTCCCAGTTCTTTTGTTAGGCATCCTTGTTAGTAACTGTTTTTATTTCTTTCCGTGAGATATTCATTTTTCTTTGCTTGTGATATGATGCTGATCTTATATCAAATGATTTATCCTTGTCTCTGTATTATTCTCTGCTACCTGGATCCTCTTGATCTATAAGTCCTGTATTTGACCGTTTGCATTCTTTGTATGCTCAATATGATGCAGTGGAGAAATTAAAAACTCTCAATACCTTGTTTTTCAGCTCATGTTGTATTAATCGTGTTTTATTACAATGTGTCTGAAGGTGTGATGGTTGCATGTCTCATGAGTAGACTATATTTATGTGGAATAATATGTGGTGCACTATTCTTTATCTCTCATGATTCTTGTCAATCCAGGTAGTGCTGGTAGAACTCTGATTCAATGGTCAATTTGGCTGAAGAGGGAGTGTAGAATTCAAAATTTCTTATTTGAGTGATTGAGGAAACTGACAGGAATTCTTTCCT
This sequence comes from Cupressus sempervirens, assembly GCA_028749045.1. NCBI lineage: Eukaryota > Viridiplantae > Streptophyta > Pinopsida > Cupressales > Cupressaceae > Cupressus > Cupressus sempervirens. The sequence continues at coordinate 148,979,395 of CM053790.1, forward strand.
CTGCAAGGAATTGATTTTGTTGAAGTACGGGGAAAGTCACACAGGTGGCCGTGATAGTTCACGTCCCTCTTCTTCTGGACTGGCAGATGAACAGTCAAATTCACAGTGAGAATGTATCAAATAGATAATGCTGTGCAACTAACATCTCTTATGCATCTTGAGGGATAGAGTTCATAATATTATTTTTTATTTTTAGGGTTTGTGCATATTTATGGGTCTCTTGACTCCAATACTTGAGGAATTCCCTGTAGACTTTGTATGCATTGTTTATATTCTATAGATAAGTATTGCTCTGCCTGTCAGTAAAAGCATTTTATCTGTGTGAACATTCTTAAGCAGTTTGTGGAGCGGTACACAATTGCAATAACATTAAATGTGCAGGAAGACACATTAGACGACAAAGAGATAAGTATTATGAAGTTTTGTTATATATCTGAGAATAGTGTATGCTATATACCTCTTCATAATAAATTGGTTTTATGAGTTATTATTAATCCCTCTGGATTGTAGGACAAGAAACAAAAGATGCATCAAGATTATATGCAAAGCAATACAGACTGTATGAGGATGCTGCTTGCACTCTTGAACTGAATTGATCTTGTAGGAAATGACATTCAAAGGGAGGTTTTCATTTGCTGCCTTCTTATGATCAAAGTAGTTCTTAATCAAGAGGGAGTCATTATGGAATCCCCATCATTCATATGAATGCTGGTTATTCTAGATTGTGTCAGTTCTCATCTTCCTTTATGGTGTATGATTATCATATGAATGCTGGTCTGCACTTATTCAAATATTGTGTATGTGTGTTGATCAGAGTTTTCCTTGATCTCTATGGATCTTATGAATCTCTCTTGGTTGCAGGATGCAATGGGATGGTGAGAGATTATGCAACGTTGTTTGCAGTGTTGATATTAAACTGGTGGCACTTTATTAAAAGGCGAAGATCATGCATAGAGAGAGAGACTATTCAGCTTCAGAGGGAGATTATGTGACAGAGGGAAAAGTCCAACCCTTTGCAAGTTTATGCAATAGTCAGCCATCTTATTGTGGTGATTAAATTTGTCCCTCTTGAGAGGGAATCTCTGTTATTGAAGTTGTCCCTACTGAGAAGGAGTCTCTATTATTAAAGTTGTTCCTGCTAAGAAAGAGTCTATGTGAAGAGAAAATCTCAATTATTTGTACATTCTTCTTTGGGATAAGTTTGAGGTGAAAGACCTTGTTCCACCCTCTGCGAATAGGTATGGTGGAAATGTGTTGAGAAGAATGGGATAAAAGACCTCATTTCACCCTCTACAAGTAGGCACGGTGGACCACCCTTTGTGAGTAGGCATGGTGGAATATATCCTTCTCAAGGATAAGTTTTTTCAGATAAAAGTCTTCATTCTACCCTCTGCAAGTAGGCATGGTGAAAGTCATGTGTAACTCCATTTTATGTGCTTATGAAGTAACTATGATAAATTATGTTATGCTGAGATAACATATGTTATGTGAGCTTATCAACTTTGGTTGCAGCTATGTGTGCTTGCCTAAAGATCTGTCTCTTGCTAAGAGTGAGTGTTAAAGTTTGTAGCTGCGATAGAGATCTTCTTCTCTGATTTTTATGAGATAGAAATATGTTTCTTATGACCGTTATGGTCATCTTCAACCTAAGTCACAAGGTTCGAGTTCGAGTTCGAGTTCGAGTTCGACAGCTATGAAGTTCGGATGAAATTCGACAAGGCAAAAAAAAAAAAAAAAATTCGACATTAAATTCGTCTTATATAATTTTCAAAAAATAATATGTATATGTCATTTATTTTTAAATGTTAGTAGAAAATAAAACTTCAAAGTTATACAATAAAAATATTTTTAAAATATTATAATAAAAATATATTAATAATCATAAATAAACACACAAAACATTAAAATATTACTAATAATAAAATATCCATATAATATAAATGTTTCCTAAAAACAATACATAAAATGTTTTGCTTTCATAAAAATTAATTAAAATATCATATAATATAAAAACACCATATATTATTAAAAATGTTGAATGAGATCCTAATAAACACTAGTAAACTTGAAACCTAAAAAATAAAATCAAAACTTTATAAAGATATTCCCTTCCCGACTGTCGCCGACTGAGCAAGTTTGAAAATGGCGGAGCTGCTGTGGGAGATCGCTGGCCAAGGCTGAAACAAAGACGAACAACAACAAAAGATAAATGGAAATTTCAAGAGGCAAAAGATTAACCGTTGCCGTTGAACTGGATAAACAACTGCCAAACTTCAGACAACAACAACTGCCAACGTTTGGACCTTCAGAAATGCTTTTGACTGTCAGACGCAAATTAGATACGTCGACCCTTATGCAAAACGACAAGGTGAATATTGCCGTACGAATTTCTTAACGAATTTTATGATTTTTTTTTCATTTTTTAGGGGTTCGCCGAATTTCGAACCTGAAGCCGAAAATTCGGCGAACCCTGTGACTAAGTCTTCAACTGAAAGAGATATTTGTGATTATATTATGCAAAAAGATGTATCATACATCATGCGAAAAGGCATGCATATAGAAATGTAAAGTGTTGCATATGTGGAAATACGAAGGGTCTTATTTTTGGGACTCAAAGAGACCTTCGTATGAAAGATGAAGAGTCTTATGCAATCTATTTATGTGATTGCTTGGTATATTGTAAGTCAATCAAGTGGAAAGCCATGTACTTGAATATTTTATGATCAGTAAAAGACATTTTTGGTGGTGTGGTTGGGTTTTTCCCTTCTACTGGAAGGGTTTCCTAGGAGAGATTTATTGAGTGATTTGTGTATTATTTATGCTCTTTTATTATTGTTTATCTGTATTTCTGGGCTAAAACATTAACAATTCAAACTCAAACTTGAACCAGTAACTTAGCATGCATGTAAAGGTGGTTTCACATGCAATGCAATTGAACAATTTGACCAATTGCTTCAAAAAGAGATGTTATCTCAAGAATAAAACAACATTATTAGAAATTATCTAAGCAAAGTGCAACCCATAGTCTCTGTAGAGTTGGAGAATTCGACCTAGCATATGGAGTCGGCATAGTATTTGTGGAATTCTCAAAATCCAAAACAATTGCCTCAAAGAAAAAGTAATTCATGAAATGCAATGCTACAAAAGCATATAAAGACTTGTCATCACCAATGTGTGTCGAAAGAGTGTCACCATATGATCAAAGCATATAAGAGAAAGGAGGCTCATTTGAGGTCACAAATGCAATGGTATGTGTGCAAATAGCAGACACACAACCCATGTGTCAGAAAAACTTGTCAAAAACATCTCCAAGAAGTGGCTCTCATCACTAACTATGAATAAAGAAAAATTATCAAAATGGATTTAGAGCCTTTTCATGTGTATAATTATAAAGCATAAGGAAATTTGTTGAGTGCGGCTACCATGATGTACCTATGAAGATATAAAATTACATATAAAGCCACAAGTGACATGAAAAAGTAAAAACATAGAGGTTTTATCAAAAGTTTTAAGTATAGACTTGGACCATATTTTCAAAAGTGGGTCCCACAATGACTTTCCACTATTGGTCAACAACATTGTAGTCAAATCTTGATATCAAAGGCCCACATCATGAAGTATAATACCAAGGATATGATTATGCTCCCCTGATAGAAATCACTCTACTAGAAATCACTAATACAAAACTTGATGATATTGATCTTCGAGGTGACTAGAAGTCAATGATAGATGACCTTCAAATAATCTGAATGAGTTTCCAAGGTACAATTGACAAAGGGTTTTTTAGTGAGGAAGCTTTCAATGAAGATACCATGAAAAGTTGTGACATTTTTTAAGCCCTCAAAGCTTCTAATGCCTATTTGCAAACCTTGTAGTTCGAATTGGACTCTATTCATACAAGTCAAAGGGCCTAGAAAACAAGAATGATTAATGTTGTCATCTCAAAAAGTAAGTTAATTACTCCTGCCATTAAGCTTTGCAAGATGTTTAAAGAAAAATCCTCCCTTCAATTGGGCAGTCTTCAGCACCGGCTAGAAGAACAGTGAAATGATTGTAGCTGTTGTTGTAGAGTTTTTGGGTTTGCTTGTCATAAGTCATATTTTGCTTGTTGTAAACATTGTAATATGACTTGCATTTTTCCATAATTTGAAGTTGTCTCTAGACCCTATAAATGTAAAAGTTACGTAAATCCTAACTTATCTTCAAAAGGTAGTTAATCTAAATGCTCGGTTAAGAAGTTATTTTAAGTAACTATTTTAGGAAGTTATCCTAAGTAATTTCTTGAAGTGGCTATCTCATAAAACTGTCGAGGTGGTTATCCTAATTAATCACCTTAAGTGGTTATTCTAAGTGGGTACAAAAGTAATCATCTTGGGTAGTTATCCTATGTAGTTACATAAAGTGGTCAGGAAGTTATTCTAAATGGTTATACCACTTATGCCTATATATATGATGGAAATTGTGGTAGGAAGTGTTCCAAGTATTCATATAACACATTGTCTAACTGGTTATGCAACTTATGCCTATATATATAATGGAAATTGTGGTAGAAAGGGTTCCATATTTTCACATTGTTGTGATGTGAGCCAAATCAGAGTCGAAGGTTAATTTTTCCCACTTTATTCGGCACAAATTCCCCCCAGATTATTACTACAAGGGCCCCCAAGACAGGGTCAAGGAGCAACACCCCTTGCAAGGTCATGTGCTCCTTGTGGCTGTACAAGGTGGGGTCGAGGAGCAATGCCCCCACGGGGGTTGAGGAAGCAGTGTCCTCAAAGCCAAAAATGAATTTACTATTGTAAAAGGCGTCAGCTATTATTTTTCTATTGGATGACTTATTCTAGCCCTAATTTTGTAAACGGCAAAACTACTTGTATAAAATGGGTTAGGGTTAGGGATTTCGTAATGTATGATGAGATTGTAGCTTCTTGCGGCAGTATTGAGCTATAAGGGATTGCGGATTGTAATCACTATAATCACTAGATAATACTAATAATGGACTTCTTGTTGGTGGACATAGCCCAAGGATTGGGTGAACCACGTTAAATCTTTGTGTCTTGTATTTTCTTTCGTGCGATTTATTATTTTATGATATTGGTTATATTTGCATGTAATTATTTCTGTCTATGGTAAATCCTAACAGACATAACACATTGGTATTGTTCAAGTAAAAGAAAATAAAAAGCACGTTGATGGAGGTGCATCCATTTTGTTCCTATGCGTTGTTAGTGATGCTTCATATGTTCATTAATGATAACTCTTGCTTACCTAAATGTTGTATGCGAATAAAAATAACATATCATGCTCTTGGTACCTTGACTTGATATGTTAAAGACTAAAAGTTACTTTTCATTTCCTATCTTCCTTTCTCATTTTCTTATATACATTTGCTTTCAAACCCCAGAAATACCAAATACGAGTACTCCTTCATAGGAGGGAGCTGCCCCTCTCAAATGCAAAGGAAGGTTATTATCCTACAACAATCTCTCCAACTGTTGTAAACATTTGTCACTGCTCACAGGGCAAAAAGGGTCGACCAGAAGAAGCATTGCAGCAACATATCTGTTTGCCAACAGACCGTCATATTGATTCCTCTCCAAAGGGAATGAATAAAGTTATATGTGCCGGCCTAACTTAACCTTAGTTGGATTAGCAGAGCTCAATCTTAGATGAGGCACTTGCTACCAGAAAATCAAAGAAATTGAGTTTCAAAGAGCTTATATGTCTTGTCATCATTCTTCAGGATTAGACTTCAAGCATAGTGCAATGGGGAATTTAAGTTTAGTTATATCATAGAAGCACTTTCTGACATGGTTACAAGAAGTCCTCCCATTACCCCACTTTCAGTCTCTCCATTCAAGCGTGAAGCTTTGGATTTAAAACATGAAAAGGCCACTATTTGGAATTAATTTAGAAAGCTGCAGACAAATTGATTTATGTATGCCGTTGTTAGCAATGTTTGACAATATTTCAAAGTAGTCTTTAAGTGTTTTAGTCTTTTTCAGATGTATGAATTACAGAATTAATACCCTTCAAACTTAGCAGTTAGAAGATAATAGAACAGAAAAAAAATGGAAAAAAACAATGATATAACATATTCAAGTGAACACGAGGCTTCCTTGTTGATTTCCAGGAAATATCCAAGGTTGTGCAAAATCATAAATGTTATCTCAATCTCGCATCTCTCTAACTCATTTTCCAACATATTCAAGAGCTTAGCTAAAAAAAGTTAAAAAACCCAAACAAGTTATCAAAACTATCTTTAATTACTCATTCTCAAAGGCTCAATATATATAGTACTTTTCTTTACCTTAATTATGTGGCCAATCCTGTATCACACACTTGACTTCTTATACATTTGCCAATAACTGTGTTGCTCTTTATGCTAAGGATCCCACTCAGCAGAGAAAAACATCCTTCCCAATTAGATTTTAATCTAGCAGATAACAGGTAATGATGTCCTATCAAAGGCCTCAATGTCAAATCCCCAGCAGCATCTTTTATCCCTTTGTAGTTCCAACAAAGATGTTAGATAAGTTTTCACAATTGCTAGGCAAACCAAATTCTCGAGGGACTGACAGCCTTCATAATATGATGGCCTTTATCTTATACATCACATGTCATAGGTTGGATGGGTGCTTATTCTTTTTGTTTATTGAATGACCTTATCTTTAATAATATGGACAGAGATTTAAGTTGACATATACAAATGTCAACTTTTATCTAATATTATGGAAAGAAATTAAAATCAAAGATAGCTACACATCCACAAACTGCCAAAGTTGATATTCAGGATATGATAGCAAAAAGCCCATATGAATGGCCATTTATCTAAAGTTAAAGATTAAAAGTACTTTTTGGAAAAAATCCTTAATGTTCCAGTCCTGCTATATTAGGTATTTAGTCACTATAAAATATTCCTGCTAAAACCCTAAATCAATATTATACTATAGTGTTTACCCATCAGCAGCTATGAATTCTACCAAAGTCACAGAATACATCAAATTTCATCCACGAGATTTGAATTTCAGAGAATTTTTACCCTTTCCGAACTTCATCCAAATTTTATGATATTTAATATAATATTATTTTATTTTACAACAATATGAGTTATTTAGTTTACATATTTAGAAATTTCAAACTATTTTGACAATTTTGTGGATATATTACTTATATTTAAAAATTAATTAAATTTATATAAGGTATAAATTTGATGTCAAATTTTTTTTTGAATTTTTACCCTTGTGGAATTTCATCTGAATTTTATGATCGACGAACTCAATTTTAAATTTGAACCTTGTGACTCATAATTCTACAAATGCTGGGATGTGGAATCTGAACCAAAGGTGTCCATAGAATATATGCTCCTGTGAATATATGCCTAGTCCATGTTTCTCGGTAATTACTGCAGTCTCTCATTTGCATTCCTCAGATCCGTCACCTTAAATGATATGTACTAGGCTCTAGCAAACAGTACAGAGGATATTACAAGAAAAACATACTGAGACTCAAGTGTTTTCTAGCAGTGTTTTAAATGAAAATGAGCACAAGTGGAATTCTATTGTATTATGTGATCATTTTTATCCTTACAAGTCATGTGATCAAGTTTTTCCTTATAAGTTAATAGATACACATTTTAACCCACATGGTCATCCTTAAATTTCAACAGGTCCCTTCCAGCCAACCACTGGATACCAAAATTGAAGTTAATTTAATATTTATTTATAAGCTCCAATAAATACAAGCATATATATTAATATAAAACTAGTGCACCATAGTATTTCCATCGAGTTGTGAATAGTCCTGAAAAAATGAAAGACTAGTTTCCCACAGTTAAATAACTACAAAGCTGCAGGGTGTATAAAATTCAAAGATTATAATGGAATACATATTACTATATTAGAGACTTCCGTTAAGAAGAAAGGGAAACTGCTTCAAAAATCATCGCATTGCATTCAAAACCCACATGAATGTATACAATTATTTTTTCAGCAATTGCAGTATCATCGCATTAGCCGTCTCCTTTTGTTTTTTCTCAAATATGAACAAACCCTATGAAGATACAAAATTGTTATTGCAAAGCACCCTGACGATATTAATGATTGCAGCTCTGAGCGTATCTATGAGTTAATCTTTATAATTTAAATATTAAAATTGACTATGTTTCTATTGTCATCCATCTTATTAACCTAAGTGAACATAAAAAATAACTAATGAAAAGAAGAAAACAGCATCAGTAGTCACTAACCAATAAAATCGAGACTTACTGCTTATCCCAGCAAAGAAGTTCTTTCCATGCTGTCAATGACTGAAGAACAATCCCCATCTTTGTCTCGAAATTAGCAGTTAGTGCCCAATATCGCACACCCAAGCCCCTTTATAAAACATTGCTTCTTCTTAAGGACCTGATAAAACAGTACATAAAAATAACTCACAAATTGAGGGAAAAGAATATTTACATAAAAAGGATTCCCAAAAAAAAAAATTATTAGTGAATAATTTCCAACTCTAGCTTATATTCCAAGGAAATCTCGAAAACTGGAGGAGTTATACTTTTTTACTAGGGATATGCAGATGAGATTAACTTGCGTCTGTTACTGCCCATTAGTATTAAAATATATTTAGAGAGAGTCAATGTATGATTCTCGTTGCAATAAGTAATATTAGAAATTGCAGAATATATCCACAAGTGAGCATTTTCTACGTCAGCCAGTATAAAGAGCAAGCAAAAATTCTAAAAATAATGATATAAAGGACCTTTTTACTAGCTTAAACTTACAGAGCAAATTAAGAAAAATCAGCCAAAACACAACAGCTCCAAGAGACACAAGAAGCAGAACCAAAATAAATTTCAAGATAACAATTTGTCTTTTTCAAGCCTAGCCTTGAGAAGTACATAACAGGTAGAAGTCTGATGGACTTACGATCCCTTCCAGATGCTGTCGTTGGCTAAAATTACTAAAAATTATCTTGTCCGGAAAAAAGAAACTTTTAGATAACACATTGACAGGAAACCTCAAAAACTTCAGGTAAAGGGCTTAAAGCTATCAGAAATGTTACAACATGCAGGGCACAAAACTAACAGAAAAAAAGACCAAAAGCATTTTTTAATTAAAATTTATATATATCATTCATAATCTACCTTGCATGTTACCCTCAGAGGGGCACAAAACACTTCAACACCAAGCATTCAATTGCTTCTAAGCAAAAACTATTCAAGGTCGGGATATTGTCAGACTCATCGAAGCTTGTGCATTATTTACACTGCACACCGCATTACACAATCGCGACGCTCTGTATATGCTTAAAATCGTATGTTTCTTTCAAAGGCTGAGCATCAATTTTATGAAAGTATCATTATCTATGAACATGTTTCAGAAAAGAGAAAGAAATAATACCCTAAAATTTCTCTATTATATAATTTCAAAGCGAAAATTGAAATTGAGAAGCCCTCAATGATAATATTAGCACAAAATTTTGGTTCGGGAGTCAAAGAAACTAACTTTATACGTACCCCCTCTCCTGTTCCTCAAACTGGATATTGTACAGCATCGATCTCCCAAATTAGCCATGAAATATGATCAAAATTAACAGATTGGTTCCATCAGCGAAGAAATTAACGCCAACAATTTCGTTAGAAAGTAAAGTTTTGAAGATGGTTGTGGGTTGCTATGGTCCACAAAAGAGAGCCTGTTTGTGGTAGCAGTAAAACCACACGCCGTGATTGGGTGTTCCATGCATGCAAGGAATGATCGTGGACACGGTCCCGTGGAGGGGGCTGCTGAAAAGTCTATAAGGGTCCATTTGGTTTGGAAGATGACAGGAATTGGCTTTTTCAAAATCTGAATTTGAAAATTTTTGTGTTTGTTTTAAAATTGGCAAAATGGAATTAGCATACCGGACTTCCAATTTTGCCTCAAAACCAGGGTTTCCAACTTCCTACTAGCAAGTAGGAATTGAAAATCAAAATGTGGTTATGTTTTTTCAGGAGTGTAAAAACAATAGATTGGACTACTCTTTGAAATTTGCCTTCAACTCCAAGCTTACACATAAAAATGTATCATCACACGCATCTTCTGAGTGAAACAAACGGTTCAAGTAAAATCCCAAAAATCAGAATGAAGATTTGCAAAACCTTGATTTGGCTAAACCAAGATTTGTAGAAATCCCAATTTTTCGAATTCCATGAACCAAACAAACTCTAAAGGAAGTCGTGGAAAGGGTTGAAGTGAATGATGAGACACATAAATTACCTTTTTTTTTAAAGGCAACCTTTCTATTTTTTCATTATCATTGACTAGTAATTATATTCAAAAGAGGTGTTAATAGATATTCTAATGGTGATATATATTATGGTATTTTATATATATAGACTAGTCAAAAGGCCCTTGGTCTATTAGGGAAGTTGAGAGGCTTAAAAAGAGCCTATCGGAGATCAAGTCTTGTTGAGTGTAAGGCCCCCAACATGTAAAAGGGATGAGGTTGGGGATCATGCTCCATACGAATTTGGTAGAATGGATACCCCTTAGTCCTTGGTTCTTAACCAAAGAGGATAAGCGAAAAATGTTGAACCTCCATCATATATATATATATATATATATAAAGACTAGGGATTGAAGATTCTCTTCTTTTTTAGTAAATAGTATAAATTTTTAAAATCCAATTTCAATTAGTAAGTTGGCTATGATCTCCTTGTTGTGAGAACCTTGTTTAGAATGGGTTTAGGTTTTGAATTGGAGTGAATGTGGTCACTGCTTTAACTCCACTTTCAGAAGGTTTTACACCAAACATCATTCTTCAAGGAGTTGCACATCATTCTTTAAGGAGTTGATGGCATTGGAAGTATAGCTTTGTGTGAAGTATCAAGCATACGTGAAGGTTCATCTTTGGCTTCTTCTATAAGGTTATCTTGGCATGCTCCAAAGGGGATTGGTAGTCCAAATATTTATTAGTTTGTGCTTACATTCTCTGGATTAGTAATTGCAATGCACCTGATGATTGTCCCAAGTGTAACTATTAGTAACACAAAATAAAAATACCAAAAGTAAAACTAAATGACAATTCTTTTCTAGACTGGAGAATCATTTTACTCGTGGTAATTTACTTAATCATTTTACTCGTGCTAATTTACCTTCTTTTAGGCTACTTACAATAGATGTGTGGCAATTAATATGGTAAAGGCCTATAAATTCATTAGAATGTTTCTTAAAGATCAAACATTATGTTCAAGGGAAACATTTTTAACTTCTTCTTTTATCCAAAAGTCAAACTTGCTAAACTTCTATGAAATTTAAAACAAGCACATAAAAACTTAAAAGTCATTTGTTATCAATGTTATACACATAGAAACACGATTTAATGTTGATGATCTATAATAGCAATAATAATAAATAATTTTACATTTTAAATTTCAATAGGGTATAGTAGCTAATACATGAGCAAGGTTGAATACAAATTATAGAAGGTGAACACAATAGACCTATAGTAGTGTACTAAAAATGTCTCTTCAATGCATATCTCCAAAAGGATGCATCTAAATGTTTAAAAAAACCACTTATATGATGTCACATCATTGCACCATTAAGCATGACTCAGTGCACAATTATTGGTATTGTCACTTTTGGGGACCATGTCATATGCCTTCAAAAAACTCATGCTCATATAGCATCATATTTGACCATGACATGAAATTGTTTTTTTAAGTAGGGAACTTAACAAGTAAATTGTTGTAAAAATTTAAGTGTAATCTAAATTTCTAAGTAAGATTTTGAGAAAGGCATAAGTTAGGGTGAGCATGTATTGACTCCTCTACCCTAGTGTTAACCAAAAGAAATTCAAATATGTAATTTGAAATAATGCAATAATTTGAGTCTTATTATTTTATTTAATCATATTATTGTTATAATACTAGCACTTGCACCTACAGAGGTTCAAGGGAAGGGTCAATGAGAAATTATAGATGAAATTTAAATGTGAAACACAAAAAAGTAATATTTTAATATAATTTATTTTTAAAAGCCATATTAGTTAAAAACAAGATCAATAAACGTTGTTAGGCCCTTTTAAATTTTATTAACTAAAATTAATTTTACATTTTGGGTCCTCTATTCAGTATAGTATCAGAGGAATAGAATTGAGGTCTAGTACATATTCATATGGTCACATTAGGGTCTTCATGGGTAATATTGTTTTTTTTTATTGCCAATTGGTTTGGCGAAAGATGCAATTTCCATCCCTTTGGAGTTATGGATTACGCAACCTAGTCCTACCTATCCAGGTCAACCTCTTAAAGACTCGTCAAAATTTAATTTGAACCATCCTTCTTGAGGGGGTAACCACACACGTTCAACTCTTGCCTTAGGATTTTCATATGATTGATGGTTAGAAAAGGATGGTAATTTGAGACTTTTCCATTGTTCTCACATAAGTCCATCCCAATATGTCATGTTTTTATCCGATCTGGGATAATTTAAGATTCTATTGTGTGTGACTTCAATGACGATTGCATTAATTTTATTAATAAGTTGGGTTACCTTCATTTTTTATCTTTAAAAAATTATATGATTTCATTCTTTCCATATTTCCCATATTAGGATTGAAGGACATATTTTCCATAATATGTCATAAATATTATTTTGAACAAGCACGCAATATTGTTTGGCATTGTTATTATACAATTTAGTTGGGTACATAACCATGTCCAACATTGTTTGGAGTATGGACAGTTTTGGAGAAGATGGTCCATCATTTCACTATCTTTTTTCACATAGAGGGCATATGCTAGGGCCTTCCTAACCCATTTTCATAAATTGATCTGCAGTTAGAATTTTCCTTTGGTTGGAAAACCAGGTAAAAAGTCCTACTTTAGGTAGGCAAATTTTATCAAAACAAAGGTTGAAGGGAATCTTTGTTTTGGGTCTAAGTTGATTGTGAATGAGTTGATAATAACCATGTTTAGTATTGTAGTTACCAGTATTCGAGGCTATGCATATTAGGTGGTCACTTTTTTTTCATATGTACATATCTTTCCTTTAGAATTTTTGTAGGAATGTCTTTTGTTTTTTTTTTGTGGGGGGGGGGGGGGGGGGGGGGGGGCGGGGGGGGTGGTGGGGATATTGATGTTTTCTAATGATTTCCACTTTGAGTCTTCTAATGTGGTATCATATTGAATAATAATATAATCCTTTATGTATTTACCCCATAGGTTTCAAAGATTATTTTATATTTATTCTAATTTAGCGAGTGGGGATATTGGTTTAAGTCCTTCCCATGAGTCTTCCCAAAAAAGAGCTTCCTCCCCATTACCAATTTTCCATGAGAGGTTATTATTAATTATACTTCTGCATTCCATTATGAAATTCCACGATCTAGATCTAGATAGAGGATTAACCATTCTTAATAGACTTGATGGTTGTTTCCCATTAAGGTATTTGTGTCTAAGAATCTTAGCTGATTTTAATTCAGTGTTTGTGTATAATTTCCAAATTAGTTTGGCCCCTAAGGCCTTACTTTGTTCTTTAATGTTCTTAAAACCAAGGCCACCTAACTCTTTAGGGTTGCAAAGTCTATCCCACATTGTTAGTGGTATTTTCTTTTGTTCATTAGACCCTTGCTAGAAGAAATTTCTATAAATTTTATTTAGTTCATCCTTTTTATTAGAGGGAAGATTATAGCATGACATTTGTTAAATAGGAATGACATATGGACCTAATTTAATCATTAGTGATTTGATTGTTGAAGATATTCATTTACCTTTCCATGACTCCATCCTTTTTTCACTTTTTTTATTATGGGTTCCCTTGAATTTGAGGATTTTATTTGTCTATCTAAAGCTAATCCTAGGTATTTGCATGGAAATTCTCTTTTTTAAAAATTCAAAGTGTTACATAATCATTGTTCTAACTTAAGGTTTGTGTTGAGAAAGAAGATTTCATATTTGGATTGGTTGATTTCATGTCCTAAGGCAATAATGTTGAATGAGAGGATTTCTTTGAAATTATTAGCTTCATTGATTTAACTATTTCCAAATAGCATAGTATCATCAACAAATTGTTCATGAGTGATTGGTTCCATGTTTGATGTGATTTTAATACCTTCCAAAAGCCCATATGTTCTTCCTATGTTTATTGTTCTTCCAAGAGCCTCAAACATAATTAGGAATAAAAAGGGTTATAAGGGGATCACCTTGTCTGATCCCTCCTGAAGAGTCAAAGAAGCCCTCAAAGGAACAATTTATTAGTTAAAATATTAATATAATAATTTATTTTAAAAATTAATAAAATAATTTATATTCAAACTAATTAATTTTATTTTTCTTAATATTTGTCATTTCATAAAAATAATTAGTCATCCATAAAATTAATTTAATGAAATAGAATCAAATTGAATGTCATTTGCAATGCCTACCCCTAGTTTACTTTTTATGTTATATTGTCAAATTCTTTTAGGCTAGCTTTTATGGTTATGTGTTATGATTTAGTGGTACTTGGTTACCTTATTTGATTGATGTTATTTCATACTTAGATTAAATATTTGATGAGTTATTTGATACTCGATTATTTCATGTGTTCATGGTTATTCTTTCGACGATGATGCTTTGCATGTTTCATATAGCAATTTCAATTGTTTCATGATGACAGTTAGATGGATTATTTATATACATTTTTTATGGTTACTTACCCCATACTTGCATGTGTATAGTGTACATGTATGTTTTACTTTATGTTTGACGTTTCTGATGTGGTTAAGGGAGGGAGTTGTAGTCACCTGCTAGTCGGGATCTACACGATGTATCACTCCCTTCCATTACCTATTTAGTTTAGATATATATATATATATGCATATGTACATGTTTGACTTTTAGATTGTAGGTACCGAGCATCGACTTCCTTGAATTGCCAAGATGAGCATGCCCTATCACAGTATCACAATGGTAAAAGAGGAGAGATATTTCTCTAGTCCAAATCCTAAACCTGAGCCAATCATCCTAAAACATAGGACAAGTATCTAATTTATTTACCTTATTGAATTCGTCAAGTGATGTGAATTCAAGATTTTTGACCTTTTAGTTTGATTTTGTACTTCATCTTTTATATGAGTTTTCCTTTCAGTTTGTGGGTCGACTATGGTTTTTAGTTATAATTAAATCAAATAAAGATTTTTTTTGGATCAATAAACGACTAAAGCCTAGATTAATTATTGTTATTTATTGTAATTAATTATTTTTATGTGTTAAGCGAATTCAAACCCAAGACCTCCCACTGAGAGGCTTACAAGTTACCATTGTGTTGTAGGCTATTGCCTCAAATAAATATATTATTAAATGGTTTAATTT
The DNA here is from genome assembly GCA_028749045.1 of Cupressus sempervirens. Lineage (NCBI taxonomy): Eukaryota > Viridiplantae > Streptophyta > Pinopsida > Cupressales > Cupressaceae > Cupressus > Cupressus sempervirens. The sequence continues at coordinate 148,994,729 of CM053790.1, forward strand.
AACCAAAAACATTTATAAAGAAAAATAATTTTTTATCATATTTAATTAATTGGGAAATTAATTAAATAGAAGAAATAGATTTAAAGATTTAGTTAAAAGACCAAATTTGGTGTATTTATATTTATTTAATTTAATAATAATTAATTTAGAAGTTTCATTGTAATAATAAACTTTAAAAATGAACAACATTGGATCTCAATTTCACTCTGCTCTGCAAAAATGACAAAAAAAGTGAAAGTCCAATCAAAGTTTAGTCGCCTAACTTGAGAGTCATTGCATACCAGCAGAAGACAAGTTCGCAGCCTCCTCTAGCGACCAATAACAAATTCGAAGCCCTCTCACAGCGAAACTTCAACCAAGGTAAATTTTGCGATGCAGGCAAAAACAAATTTGAAGCATTGGTCAGACAACACTCCAGACGAAACAAGGAAATTCATGACAATCAGCCTCACAAAAAAGAAGATGGATGGCAAACTGTGCATAAAAGAAGAAAGCGGTCCCAAATCTGGTATCACCAGAATGGAATGGAGGATAAAATACAAAAACAAAGAGCTTTCTATATCAAAACCAAATATGTGTCGGAATCCAAGCCCAACCCTAGCTCCAAAATGAGAGAAATTTCCTATCAAAAGAAGCAGCTTGAATGACCACGATGGATTTTTTAGGCAAATGCTATCCCCCTAAGGTGGGCATAGGAAAATCCTTCTAAACCCAAAAATACATCGGCTCCTCCAAAGCAAAATCTTGACCACAACCCATGAATTAAAACCCCCTACAAGGGGAAATCAGTCTACATCTCGCCGCAGAGGAAGATAGATCAGATAGCATGGAAAGAAAAAATAGCAGGAAGATCAAAACAAAGTTTCTCTGGAAAGAACATAAACTGCGAAGAAATTATCATCAACAACTCATATAGCGAAGGACGGTGGAAGGACTGTGAAGATAAGGGCATCTACATGTATTGGAATGGTCTGCCAAGGAAAAGATCAAGGCTGGTACGTATCATCTCTAAGCTTTGGGGCGACAAGGTAAGTAATTTCAACTCTTTTGTAGAAATTTTTTGGTTTATACTATGTCAGAATGCACAGGATAAAAAGGAAATTCTAAAATCAGATCTCCTTTTCTATAAAGGAGATCATATTAAACTCCTAACCTAGCAACCAAACTTTGATATAAACCATATTAAAAATATTGAAACTGTCAAATGGATGGAGAGTATAGAAATTCCATCAGAATTAATGGATGAGTCCACTATTAAAAAAATCGACAACTCATTAGGAACAGTAATAGGTTTTGAAGACACTTTAAACAAAATAAATAAAATCAAGGTTTTGGTTAAAACTGATCAACATCTTCCAGTTAGCAGGAAGATCATTACAAACAGATCCATATATAACTTAACCTTCAAGGAATATTTAGGAGAATTTCTCAAAATTTTAGACTCAAACTTTTCAAAATCATATATTAAAAATAACATCAAAGAGCATACAATCATGAAAAAGAGCCCAAGCAAAAAATTAGAAAGGAAGAAAAAGGCTATCATAGAACCTACAAACCTCAGAGAAGGTCAGAATGAAGAAATAGTAGAAAACATTCTTGAGAAAAGAATTATAGAGAAGAACCAGTAGATAATGGAAACAAATTGGAGAGATCGATGGGAATAGAATGGAAGGACAACATTAGCTATCAGCATTCTCTAAATAAATTCAAGAAATGTAGGAACTACCAATTGGAAAAAGAGGTCATTAAAGAAATGGACTCAAATATCATTAAATTAAACAAGCTCATACATGAAACCCTCCTGATCCAAAATGACTTAATAGATCAGAGTCTACTAGCAGAAGAAATTTACAAGGAACATAAAGGGAAGAAGATTAAAGTTACAGAAATAGGGGAGACATCAGGAGTATGTGCAAATCAGACTAAGGATCAAAGGCAAGAGGATGAAAGTGATCACATTGAACTGGCTGAAACAAGGTACAAGGATCAAAGGTCAGAAAGAGGAGAAGAGCAAGATTCAGAAGCAACTATACAAAAGGAAAATCTAGAGCAAGAGGTAACCATCCCACCAGCAGACTCTACCCAGTGGAGCAATATAACAATCAGAAAGAAAGGGAGAAAGAAAAGCTGCAAGTTCTAGCAAACTCCCAATAATGGTAAAGACATGTTTGAAGTAGAAACAGAGAATATTGGATTAGCTCTAAGAGAGACACTCCACTCTGCAGACATAGAACAAAACTGGTGGAATGAAGTAATGAGTAGCCCTAACAATAAAGATAACAGTAAAGAGGCCAAAGTAACGAGGCCTATCCAAACCATTAATGGCAAAGACCAGCAAATCAACAAAATATCGATAAAGGAAATCATCTCAGAAGAAAATCAGGAGGGTAAGGGCTCAGCTATTGCGGAAAAGGTATTAGAAGAGAAAAATCTAGAAAGAATAGGTATAGCAGTGAATCAGGAAGGAATGAAAACACCAATCTGTGGAAAATCAAAGCAAAAGTGTGGCAAGAAATCACTAAAAGAACTTAGAGAAGCAGTAGGGTAGGTCAAGGACTAGACTAAATTTTTTGATATACTTTACAATGGGAAGGGGAAGATCCTTCCCAAGGAGCAATGAAGATAACAAGCTGGAACGCTAGGGGCCTCAATGCCCCTAGCAAAAAATGCTTGTTAAAGCATAATCTCTGTGATGAACCTAGATTAATAAATATATTTTTCTCTTTCGATGTAATGTAATAAATTCCAATATATTGTTTTACTCAAATTATAATAAATAATTATTTTTGTTATTGTTTCAAATATTGTTTTATTTACTTCCAAAACCTTCATGAACATTCATAACTATGAATGTATTATTTCACCATATATTAATATATAAATCCTATTAATATTATAAATGATTTGATTATTTAACATCATATAATACAAGAGAACCCTAAACTTTCCATTATTATTACATTAAAACTCATAGTTGATTACCGCAGCTTACTATATAATAAGCTGACTTATTAATTATAATGAACATTTTGTATTACACGAATAAATAAGATAAAAACTATAACCAAATTAATTTGAAAAGGCACGACGTCATACTCATGACCGTCGGATAACCTATAAAAGGTCATATTAGGGTTAGGTTAAAAAACACACGACACCAGATATCATAAAAGCTAATAAGAGCTTTTGGGATAAATGACACTCTATATATATTAAGCAAACGTAATACTGCAACTGGTACAAGGCAACATTACACCGTGCGGACACTGCCACACCATTATTCTGCAGAGGAGATACAGGTACCATCGCAATTACCCTTGTACGTTTCAAGTAGACAGTGGTATAATATTTGAAGGTATAAAAATAAATGTTAGCTGTGTCTTTCATGATAATGTTAATATATTGGAATTACATAATGCGTAATCCTTACTGCATGGATGACGGGAATAAACAGAATATTTAGACTTTCGCGCGAGAAGATTAGTATGTGCTCGAATATCGTTACATTATGAATTCACAAACATTATCGCATGAATATTATAAAGAACAATAAGTCATTAATGTTATTACAACATTTACAAATTTTATAAGGGCAGTTTATCATGTATATATATATATATATATATATATATATATATATATACCTAATAATCAAAGTCTCAAATGGATATTGATATATAAGATAATCAAAGTACAATAAACTTATACATATAAAGAAATTTCAATAACAACAGGATATACCTTGAATTATAGTGTAGAAGGTTGTACCTTCACCTAAATTATGAAATCCTGAGATAGGGAGTTGGTGGGGGGAAAAGGCGGAGTAATTTCGAGGACTTGTCAGATACACTTGGACCTTGTTTCATGCGCCCTGTGCACCGTGATTCTACCATCTCGGACTAATCATAATCAGGATGAAAGGTGACCTGACACTATGAGGAAAAGTATTCCTTGAAAATCCATAGATTAATGATAATGCTCAACTCCTTGCATAACCAATAGAAGAAAGGATCTTAGGCTGCTTGTTTTAAAAAATGAATGATTTCCTAATTTATACCTAAATTGAATAGTAGGTTTAAGAAACTGAAAAAGGGGTCATCACAATCTCACCTTATTTGATTTAGATATTACATTATTACAAGAAACTAAACTAAATAAAGAAGAAGGAATATAGCTGAGTTAGAAATTGGGGAAATGGAAATCAGAATTTCAGTAGTCACAGGGAGCCTCAGGAGGACTTGGAATAATATGGAATCCTTGGAAAATCAATATTGAAGTACTCCCCTCACAAACAAATTGGATGGGAGTAAGAGTTGTAAGTATAAAATCAAATTTGCAAATAGTAATAATTAATGTTTATGGGTCGTCATCAATAGAAAACAAGCTAGTAGTTTGGAATGAGATCAACTCATTTATTAATTCTATGCCCCAAGAGACAGTCATTATAGGGGGAGACTTTAATGCGATCTTAAGCAAGGAAGAGAAACAGGGAGGAAGAAATCAAGTATGCAGAGCTATGGAAGATTTTAAAAAGTGGATCCAGCAAGACTCTCTTATGGATATCAAAACAAAGAATGACATCTATACTTGGAATAATTGAAGGAAAGGATTCTATTATATAGCAGAATGATTGGATAAATTTCTTCTAAAAGGAGAACCCAGTATGGCTAAACTTATTAATGCGGAAATATTACCTATGGCCAGATCATATCACTTCCTAGTGAAAATGGAAATCAAAGAACAGATCAAACCTAGCAGGAATTCCTTTAAATGTGAGAAAATGTGGTTTATGGATAAAGCTTTTATGGATCAGATTAGAGATTGGTGGTAGGAAGAACAGTTCGAGGGTTCAAAAATGTTTTGCCTGGTCTCCAAACTGAAAAATATAAAACAAAAGATTTTAAAATGGAATAACCTACATTTTAAAAATATTTCAAAAGAAAAAATATGTAGATTAAATAAAGAAATCCTCAAGAAAGGAATGAATAATGAATCTTACCAGCTAGAAAAAGAATACCTTTTAAAACACGAAGAAATTCTAGCTAAAGAAGAAATATTCTGGAGAGAAAAATCTAGAGAAAAATGGCTCCTAAAAGGGGACTGCAATACAATTTTTTTCCACAATAGCACTATTAATAACATAAGTTACATTAATATATATAAAATCAAGAATTCAGTGGGGGAGCAAATTGAAAACCTAGAAGAAATTGTTGATATTTTCATCAAGTGCTTTAGCGATACGCTTAATAATTTTGGATCATCAAATAAAATAGCCCAAGATGAGATGGTAAAACAAATTCCAAAACTGATCTCAGAGGAGGATAATAAATTCCTTAATGAACCCTTTACCCTCAAAGAGGTCAAAACTGCACTTTTCAGTATCAACCCAGATAAATCACCTGGTCCAAATGGCTCTCAAGCCTTCTTCTTCCAATAATGTTGGGATATTCTAGGAGAAGAGTGGTGGCAAGCCTTAGAAGCTACACGCAACGAAGGATCAATATTAATTGAAATCAATCACACATTGCTCACTCTCATCCCTAAAAAGAAAGAAAGTATAGTGCCTAGGGATTTTAGGCCTATTGCTTTGTGTAATACTATCTATAAGGTGTTCTCAATTTTTTTAGCTAACTACCTCAAAAGATTCCTCCCTAAACTCATCTTGGAAGAACAAACCGACTTTTTCCCTAGTAGATCTATATTAGATGGCATCTCCATTATACAAGAAACTATTCATTCGGCAATAAAAAATAAGTAAGCATGTATGCTGCTTAATCTAGATATTCAAAAAGCATACGATAAGGTAGATTGGAGATTCCTATGTAAAACCTTAGAGGCCTTTGGCTTCTCTAAACATTGGATCAAAATTATTTTTCAATGTATCTCTACACCCAAAATCTCGATCCTCATCAATGACACTCCGAAAGGTTTCTTTAACATCTCGAGGGGTATCAGACAATGAGACCCGATTTCCCCATTTTTGTTCATCATAATGGTGGAGGCATTTGGAAGGGCAATTAAAGTAGCACAAGTAGAAAGTAAAATTAAAGGGGTGAGGGTCATGAATCGAGTAGAAAACACCACTCACCAACAATTCACTGATGACACTATACTTGCTGGAATTAGTACCCTACAGGAGGCAGATCATATGAAACAAATCCTGGAGGCATACACAAAAGCATCAGGGCAAATGATTAATGCTGAGAAATCATAAATCTTCTTTTTAAACACTGTCGAAGAAATTGAAGATCAAATTTGTCACAAATTAGGATTTAGGAAAAGCAAGTTCCCATTCAAATACGTAGGGATATACCTCGATAAGAGCAATCATACTAACCTAGGTTGGGAGCATATTCTCAGGAAAATCGATAACCAAACAGAATCTTGGAAGGGAAGATGGTTAACAAAGGCGGGGAGAACTACAAAAATCAAAGCAGTCCTAGCAACTATCCCAACATACCAACTTTCTTAGTCACATCTACCCAAAAATATTAACTCTAAATTGGAAAATAAATTGCACAACTTCTTTTGGAAAGGATTGGTGGAAAAGAAAAAATTAGCCTTAATAAGCTGGAGTAAAATATGCAAACCAAAAGAATTTGGTGGATTAGGAATAAAAAAATCTAGAATGACAAAACAAAGCCCTAGGTGCTAAACAAGTATGGATACTATATCAAGAAGGAGATAGGAAATGGGCTAAAATCTTATTCAACAAATATCTTAACCCTTCAGACAAAACTTCAATATTCAGAATCAAAACCACCCCCCAAAGGCTCTACAGGTTGGAACTTCCTTATTAATAGTCGAAGTTTGATCTCCAAATACCTTACATGGGACATAGGGAAAGGAGATGAAGCTTTGTTCTAGGAAGATTCTTGGAATGAATATCCCCCTCTAATTAGTCTAGATATATCTTCAGAAACCATTTCACTCCTTAAAACTTTACGGGGAACAAAGGTGAAAGATTTCATAGAGGAATCCGACTTAAACATGGACAAGACATGGAAATGGAAAGCGTTACCTAAACACGGAATTAACCAGTCAGATAAGGAGAGATTGGAAAACATTCTAAAGAATTGAACTATTACAATCAAAGATAGGGACGACAAGTTAATTTGGGTTGCATCTAAAGATGGGATATATAAAGTTAAAGAAGGATATAGAATGATCACTAACTCGTAGAAATGGGAAGTCAGTACCCTCCCCATGAACTTATGTTGGGATCCAGCAGGTCTTCCTAAAGCAGGAATGTTCCTTTGGGCAGCCATGCAAAAGAGAATATTAATAGCAAATAGAATTAGGAAAATTGGATTTGAAGGGCTGTCAAGATGTATTTTATGCAAAGAAGAAGAAGAAAATGCAGAACACCTCTTATATGCATGTAAATTTACACAGGAATGTTGTAGGTGGCTACAAAGTAAATTAGTGTGGACGTCCCCACTAGCAGGCAAATGAGTAGATCACTTATTAGTCTGGCCTAAAGATGCCTCAAAGAGAATCTATGGTAAACTTTGGAATATCTCCCCAGCTATTGGCCTATGGAAAATTTGGAAAGAATGAAATCGTCGAACTTTCCTAAATCAATGTATAACTGAGCAAGCTCTTTATGTAAAAATAGAAGTGGCAATTTTGGAAGTAATGAATAGTGATCTTAGGAAGAGACCAAGAGAAGAAGGTTCCTTCTTTGAATGGGATCCAGAAATCAAAAAATGATGGCCACTGTTAATCAACCCTCCCCTCTATTACAAAAAGAAGAATGACCTGGCTAGACAAACTTGTAAATGGGAACCTCCCCTACCAAGATGGAAGAAGTTGAATTTTGATGGGGCTTCAAGAGGAAATCTAGGTAAAGTGGGAATTGGATGTATCATAAGGGATGAATATAGTAATTGGATAGCAGAAAGATCCAAATCTCTAGATTAGCATCAAACAACATAGTAGAACTCGAAGCAGTAGAAGAAGGAATCAACCTTTGCATAAGACTTAAAATTAATAAACTTATGATTGAAGGGGATTCCCAAATTATTATTAATGCTCTCAGAAAGGGAGCAACCCCAAATTGGATTCTAAGTTCTAAATTAGAAACTATAATCAAAACACTTTTAGTATTCGAAGAAGTAAGATTCTCACATATTTACAGAGAGGGTAATAAGGAGGCCGATAAATTAGCTAATTTAGGAATCGATGGTTTTAACACCCTAACTTTTAATCATATCCTTAATCCCTCATTGCAATCGGAGTAATCATTTTTACTTTATTTCTTGCATGTGAAGTGATTTCATATGAATTGGGTAGAGTACCCATCTTTATGGGAAATCTTACTTGTGAGTGTTAATAGCCTCCACATGATGATTTTAAGTGGAACCTTAATTATCATTTGAATACCATCCCAGTAATTACGCATCTAGAATTTTTGACCTGTCATATTAATAAGTGAATTTGGGGGCTCATTCTCATTTTAACTTAGCTTGCGATTTGCCTTGAACAGAGCCATAGATAGAGGTCTACTTTAGGTCTTCATGGATTCCAATATTTGCCTCTTCCATGGTTATGAAAATCATACAATGGCCTTATGTGGGTCGATTAAACAGGAGAGATGGAATCGACTCCTTCAACCAATAGATGATATGACTCAAGTTGCAGTTAGTCAGGCATTAGGAGAGGGGACATTTAGTTATGAATACTCCTAGAGGACCAAAAGTGACATCGTAGGCCTCTGGGTTGGTTGCTTAGCTAGGGCTGGAGTGGAAAAATGGGATATTATCAAGCTTACCCATAACATTTTTGACCCCTATTGGTTAGTGGGACTGGAAATTACAGTTGCCAATATAGATGCTAGGCTCCAAATCCCTCTCCCTGAGGCTTATATGGAGTTTGAAGTGAATAGCCCAGAAATTGGTAGGAGTTCAAGGTGCCCATGCTTGGTTATTAGGGATAACGTCCAGTTCTTCCATTAATGGCCAATAATGGAGTCAAGCATCAACTTCCTATTAAGGTGGAGGGGAATCATTGAAGACCCAGACAGGGACTAGCTCACCAACTATCTAAGGGCATATGACACTTACATACATCCGAATGCAGACCTTTCCAACCTGGAGGATGTAGAATTCTGCTTGCCTAACTTTAACAAGACTAGCAGGGGAAGATCAACTTATGAATTTCCCCCAGGCTCAAAGGCCACCACTCTGCATGAAGCTACAGAAATCATAATAGTATTTAAGAAAATTTGATAAATATATGTAATTTGGGTCATTTTGTATGATGCTTCGACCCAAAATTTTGGTTCCTAGCGCTATGTGATAGGCATGGGCACTCATATGTAGACAGGTAGCTCACTTTAATTTTTAGCCAAATAGTAGCATGCAGGGCACATTTTAATTATGTGTCCCTTTCAATATTAAACAATGATGCTTTTGTTACAGTATATATCGACACAAATATAATGGATAATAGTTTTATAACTATATTTTAGACTCAAAATCTGCTTATCATTTCATTCTTTGGATTTTGTTATCAATTCAGCTTTATATGAAGCTTAAAGCTCTATTATTATGGCTTCCCCTCATCTATTTTTCTTCCTGATTTTGTGTATACATGCTCTAAATTTTGAGCATTCACCTAAAAATTATGAACTAGGAACGTGTAGCCTATTTGATTCTCCTCTGTCCTGGCTCATTGTATTAATTTAGCAATTTGACTTTGGTTCCATGATCCTTAACATCAGCTGCATCTCGGTTTGCTCCCCCCGAATTCATTAATAAATTTTTAATTTTGCTAAGCTACTCACAATTTTAACTCCTATCAATTTAAAGATATCAATCTGTCTTAATCACTTTAAGCAATAATGTCTCCTAATCCTAAACACTTAAATCATTTAGTTATCAATATTGCTAAGAACTAATTGAATAATTATTATAATTAAAAAAAGTAAATCTATTATTTATTCAACTCATTATAATCTCATTAATGGACATAATATGGAATGGACTCCTCCTGGCCTCGTGTTAAGGTTTTGATGGAATTTCTTTTTCTACTAACCATTAACATTTTGCTGGTTGTGGTGACATGTATACAGAGACATGGTAGCCTTTCATTTCTTTTTTGAACCTCTCCTGAAAGATAAAGATATTGGCTCTTGACTTTATTATGATGTAATAAACTGGGGTATGCCCCTTTTGCTGATGCATAATATAGGACTTTGGTCCCAAGCAAGACTGGAGGTTTTCTTTCCCCGTTCTTTCCTACCAGTGCCCGTTAGAATGGTAGATTGCTTGTACTTTTAATTTTAAATTAATAAAAATAAATCAAGGCTATGGCCGTTTACCAATTTTTATTTTTATTTTTTTAAAAATGAACTTTAAAAATTAAAAATGGCGAGCAAACCGAATAATGCGAATAAACTGAAAAATGCAAAATTTAAAAACTCAGTTCTCGCTCACAACAATGAAGTATATGCACAAAGGCTTAAACAAAGACATGCAAAAAGTAAACAACCTTTGATAAGTAGGAGATAATTTCCACAGCAAGTCAATTTGTGATATTGCTATCAGGTTTTAACCATGTGATTTTGAGTCAAACTCATTGACCCATGTTTCATGAGTAGTGATTCAACATGAATCCATCTCTCATGAGAATAGATGGAACACTTAGCACTCATTGGATCTAGGTGATGCTTACAGGGGTGAAGCATTAGGACTTCCTGGGAGGTCACCCATCCCAATACTACTCCAGCATGAGCGCACTTAACTACGAAGTTTCCTCCATGGTTAAACCCAAAGCTTGCAACTCCATTTGCAAAACCTTCACCAAGTGCTGTGCCTTATGAACCTGCCTTTTTATGGCTTAGAATTCAATGTTGTCACAACAAGAAAAAATGGAGGGGCAAAATCTAGGGCAGGGCATGTCAGTTTTCACCCAACGCAGAGGAACTTGCCTCCTAATCCCATCATCACTTCCAATAACTTCTCTGTATTAGCAGGATACCAAGACCAGGATTCACCCAAGCAAGAAATAGGTTTTTTGGAACCTCACGATGGCGGCAATAATTGCTTTCGCATCCACTCGATGCATAGCTTGGATAAGTAAATATATTTTTTCAATCTTACCAAGTATACTGGTCTAAATCGGAACCCCTTTTTTCATCAGCAACCAGGATTTGATATCAGTATTTTTTAGCATAGTCTCCCCAATATATAGAAACCCTAGCCCCATTCACTCAAAAATCCTATATATCTCCACATCGTCGAATGCCAATTAAAAACCCTACCCTCCATTCCTCCTTCGACTCATCTCCATTGCATAATTCCATTCCAACAGATAAGGAAGAAAAGATATTAATTATAAGTAACCAAGAAAGTGAGAAATGTTGGCAGGAATGTGTGGAAACTGGGATATTTTCCTATTGGAACGACCCTCCGATGGAATTATATAATGTCATTGAATGGCTAGAAGATTTCTGTGGTGACCAGGTAAGTATCTCTGACTATTCTGATAGATTAATTTATATCCTATGCAATAATAAGAATGTGAAGAAAGAATTTCTAAATAACCCTGACTGTTTCTTTAATGGTCATGCAATCAATTTTTTTGAATGGATACCCAATTGTTTAGAAGAAAATCTAGAGTTCACTATTCCCACCTAGTTTTCTATTAACCCTATCCCTCTAGAACTAAAGGATATCATTATTATCAAAAGAATTGGGTAGTATATGGGAAAGCTGATTGGGATGGGTAATTCCTTTGATAGATGTAATGATATTAAGCTCCTTATCAAATGTAATATTAAGAATATGAACATCAATCCAATCAAAGTTATCACCAACAAATCAATATATAAAATTCATCCTCAGAGATTTGAAGGTGGTATTACTAAGATCATTAAGTTTGATGATGATCAGACCAACTCATTTGATATTATGTTTGTTACCTCTGAGTTTGAAGAATTCTTCCTTGAGATCAAAAAATGGAGTAGTATGGCAGAGGATCACTCTAGGGTAAAGTCTGGTTTGTATTATGAGGATTGTCGTAACAAAATAGCATTCCAAGAGGATAATAATCAGGAAGATAACATTAATCTCTATACAAAAAAGATTCCAAAAGTAAACATCTTAATCCAGTAGAGAAGGACAACGTAATAGAGGCAATGAAGCAAGATGATTGTGGCCTTAACACAGTCAATATTGAAACAGTAAATAGTCACAGATTACAGAGCATTATTGTTAATGAAAAAAGGAGAGGAAAAAAGGATTAAAAGAAAAAAGAACATAAAAGGAAAGATTCAAAACAAGTAAAGTCTTCAAACTTCAAAAGCCCTTCTTCTCCCATCAAGGAATTAAGGGATACAAATCCTATCTTCAGCATGGAGAAGAATTCTTTGGATAATAATCATAAGGAGAAACAAGGGAAATAATTAGAAGTTTCCTCCCAAATATTGTCTAAAGATGAGTTGTCAAAGAAACTTACCAAATTCTGGCAAACTCCTTCTCCTAGGAAAGAGATGCAGGAAGTCAATGGTATGGAAAAACGTCAAGAAAGATATAGATCACCAGAAATCCCAGTGGAAGTTTTTCAGAATTACTTGAACAAGGATTTGACAAAGTCTGAAATTAAGAATGGTGTATCTTTGGATGAAATAGACAAAGAAGAGTTAGAAAAATTATCAGATGAATTAATTTAAGTCTTTGATTATGAGAATGAGGACAAGACTAGTCTCTCCTAGAAAGAAGAACTCATTAAACAAGTTCTACAATTAGGGGGAGATGAGGATACATATGAAGATCTAAAGAGGGATATTCTATCTCTTGAAGAAGAGGGTAAGGAAAAATTGATCTCAGAGGTCCCCAGGGAAGAAAGTAATGGTGAGATTATGAATAGAGACATACCAGGTCAGTAGAGGATCGCGGAGCTTATTCTTCAAGAAGTAGAAAAAGAAAATAAG